>OZ035871.1:0-1314323 GCA_964034905.1 Itoplectis maculator
GTAAGTAAAGTAAAGTAAAGTAAAGTAAAGTAAGTAAAGTAAAGTAAAGTAAAGTAAGTAAAGTAAGTAAAGTAAAGTAAAGTAAAGTAAAGTAAAGTAAGTAAGTAAAGTAAAGTAAAGTAAAGTAAAGTAAGTAAAGTAAAGTAAAGTAAAGTAAGTAAAGTAAGTAAAGTAAGTAAAGTAAAGTAAAGTAAAGTAAAGTAAGTAAAGTAAAGTAAAGTAAGTAAGTAAAGTAAAGTAAAGTAAAGTAAGTAAAGTAAGTAAGTAAAGTAAAGTAAAGTAAAGTAAAGTAAAGTAAAGTAAAGTAAAGTAAAGTAAAGTAAAGTAAAGTAAAGTAAAGTAAAGTAAAGTAAAGTAAAGTAAAGTAAAGTAAAGTAAAGTAAAGTAAAGTAAAGTAAAGTAAAGTAAAGTAAAGTAAAGTAAAGTAAAGTAAAGTAAAGTAAAGTAAAGTAAAGTAAAGTAAAGTAAAGTAAAGTAAAGTAAAGTAAAGTAAAGTAAAGTAAAGTAAAGTAAAGTAAAGTAAAGTAAAGTAAAGTAAAGTAAAGTAAAGTAAAGTAAAGTAAAGTAAAGTAAAGTAAAGTAAAGTAAAGTAAAGTAAAGTAAAGTAAAGTAAAGTAAAGTAAAGTAAAGTAAAGTAAAGTAAAGTAAAGTAAAGTAAAGTAAAGTAAAGTAAAGTAAAGTAAAGTAAAGTAAAGTAAAGTAAAGTAAAGTAAAGTAAAGTAAAGTAAAGTAAAGTAAAGTAAAGTAAAGTAAAGTAAAGTAAAGTAAAGTAAAGTAAAGTAAAGTAAAGTAAAGTAAAGTAAAGTAAAGTAAAGTAAAGTAAAGTAAAGTAAAGTAAAGTAAAGTAAAGTAAAGTAAAGTAAAGTAAAGTAAAGTAAAGTAAAGTAAAGTAAAGTAAAGTAAAGTAAAGTAAAGTAAAGTAAAGTAAAGTAAAGTAAAGTAAAGTAAAGTAAAGTAAAGTAAAGTAAAGTAAAGTAAAGTAAAGTAAAGTAAAGTAAAGTAAAGTAAAGTAAAGTAAAGTAAAGTAAAGTAAAGTAAAGTAAAGTAAAGTAAAGTAAAGTAAAGTAAAGTAAAGTAAAGTAAAGTAAAGTAAAGTAAAGTAAAGTAAAGTAAAGTAAAGTAAAGTAAAGTAAAGTAAAGTAAAGTAAAGTAAAGTAAAGTAAAGTAAAGTAAAGTAAAGTAAAGTAAAGTAAAGTAAAGTAAAGTAAAGTAAAGTAAAGTAAAGTAAAGTAAAGTAAAGTAAAGTAAAGTAAAGTAAAGTAAAGTAAAGTAAAGTAAAGTAAAGTAAAGTAAAGTAAAGTAAAGTAAAGTAAAGTAAAGTAAAGTAAAGTAAAGTAAAGTAAAGTAAAGTAAAGTAAAGTAAAGTAAAGTAAAGTAAAGTAAAGTAAAGTAAAGTAAAGTAAAGTAAAGTAAAGTAAAGTAAAGTAAAGTAAAGTAAAGTAAAGTAAAGTAAAGTAAAGTAAAGTAAAGTAAAGTAAAGTAAAGTAAAGTAAAGTAAAGTAAAGTAAAGTAAAGTAAAGTAAAGTAAAGTAAAGTAAAGTAAAGTAAAGTAAAGTAAAGTAAAGTAAAGTAAAGTAAAGTAAAGTAAAGTAAAGTAAAGTAAAGTAAAGTAAAGTAAAGTAAAGTAAAGTAAAGTAAAGTAAAGTAAAGTAAAGTAAAGTAAAGTAAAGTAAAGTAAAGTAAAGTAAAGTAAAGTAAAGTAAAGTAAAGTAAAGTAAAGTAAAGTAAAGTAAAGTAAAGTAAAGTAAAGTAAAGTAAAGTAAAGTAAAGTAAAGTAAAGTAAAGTAAAGTAAAGTAAAGTAAAGTAAAGTAAAGTAAAGTAAAGTAAAGTAAAGTAAAGTAAAGTAAAGTAAAGTAAAGTAAAGTAAAGTAAAGTAAAGTAAAGTAAAGTAAAGTAAAGTAAAGTAAAGTAAAGTAAAGTAAAGTAAAGTAAAGTAAAGTAAAGTAAAGTAAACCTTTACTTTTCTTTACTTAAGCGTAGATTTACGTGAAATGTATATTTACCGTAAATCTACGGTTAAGTAAAGAAAAGTAAAGACTTACTTTACTTTACTTTACTTTACTTTACTTTACTTTACCCTACATTTACCGCACATTTACCCTACATTTACCCTACATTTACCGTACATTTACTTTACTTTACTTTACTTTACTTAAGCGTAGATTTACGTGAAATGTATATTTACCGTAAATCTACGGTTAAGTAAAGAAAAGTAAAGATTTACTTTACTTTACTTTACTTTACTTTTCTTTACTTAAGCGTAGATTTACGTGAAATGTATATTTACCGTAAATCTACGGTTAAGTAAAGAAAAGTAAAGACTTACTTTACTTTACTTTACTTTACTTTACCGTACATGTACGGTAAATGTACATTTACCGTACATTTACCGTACGGTAAATAGGGTAAATACGGTAAATAGAGTAAATAGGGTAAATACGGTAAATAGGGTAAGTACGGTAAATAGGGTAAATAGGGTAAATAGGGTAATTCAGAATCATCTAAAACGGATTTCTGTCATAGTCTCTGGTGACCCCCCCACGGTGTGGTATAAAATAATTTGTTGTGCCTGCATGGAAATGACTCGGTGATAGCGCGCACTGCAAAAAACTTCCTCAAATTAAACAAAAAACGTGAAAAAGATTTCCTTACATTCTGCCTGAGTTTATCGGTGAATTCCGGTCATTTGTCTATTGTTTACTATGTATCTGCGAATTAGCGTGCATATCAGCGGGCAGTTTGACTAGCATTGATTTCATTAAAGCGAATCCGAGTTCGTTTTTTTTTCTGCCGCAATAATTACAGACTCGTCGTTGTACCGGTTCATTCTATCCGAGAGAGTTGTCGATCCGCGAGTTTTTTTTAATTCTTTTTTGTATGTACCCGTTTCGGTCGAATTACGAGTAAAAGTGTTCGTAAAAGCGAAGGACAAACTGAGTGAAAAAAGTTCGTTATCGATAAATAAATAAATAAATAAAATTCGTGGGATTAAATTCGTAGCGATTTACAATCGACGCGTAGCCGAAAGGTGGTCGCGGCGACCTCTTGGGACCAACATGGGGCGAGCTTTTTGGCTCGCTTTAACCGTGCTCCTCGCGGCAACACTGACCGCTGATGCCGACGACAGCCGGGACCTCAAGACGCTGGCGTACGTGAAAAAGGTCAGCGACGCTCTGAAGTTGCTTTTTCCCGTGAACATCGTTAAAAAAACTACGCACTCGGATGAGCCCCACAACGCGACGCAGTGCCTGGAGGAACTGAAGCTGCTTCAGCTGGGACTGACGAAGGGCTCGCTTTGGGCCTTAAAAAGTATGGTGACGACCTTGGAGGAAATGTATTTTTTCATTTTATTTTCTTACCGACATCAGTGGGGGGGGGGGGGGGGGGTTCCCCTTGACTACTCGCCCCTCGCGCACACGGCGGGTGTATCAGGGTAACCGCTTAGCCATGCACTAATTTGCGCGTTAACTGTTGAGCGGGAACAGACAGTTTTCCTGAGTTACCGATGTATTCTCGTACAGCAAAAAGTCAGTAAAATACAGCCCCGTCCAGCTGTATCGGCGGCACAGGTTTTCCGGAGTTTCCCTGTGTCCGGAGTGCAAATGCGATACGTGCGATAATACGAATATTGAATAGAAAAGAGTGCGCGGCTGCGGGTAACACTCTCTGGGGAGAACTCAATAAATAGAAGTGGGATATTTTTCAATGAAAAAGAAAGTTTTTGACCTTGATTTTGTTAATTTCATTTTTGACAACGTTTTGTTTGTGCGTTGAACTCTAGTTTTTATTTATTTATTTTCGTTGTACCGATCCAGTGGTGGACGCCTCGTCGAAGATACCGTCGGGTGTGATAATGGGAAATCGCGTGGATCTCGGGATGTTCGACGAGTGCATGGACATCAGCAGCACCATGGCGGGCGGTCACCGCGTGCGCGGACGTCACTGCATGTACAACGTTATGGCGGAACTGGGTGAGCTGCCGATATCGGAGACTCTGTCGATCTGCGTGCCCGCGGCGTGCGAACCTGAGGACGTCGACGCGCTCGTGAGGAACCGGCTGGATCCGATGGCAAAGTTCATTCTTCCGAACATACCGCTGACGTTCGGTGGAGTGACATGCACGTCCGTCGATCCCCCGGAGTGGACGACGGGTGGTATCGTCACTCTGTTAGCTCAATTTTTTTCAAAATAATCCGTTTTTTTAAATAATTTTTCACCTCCCACACACACAGTCCTTCCGAATGATTCTTCGTTTTCCCTCAGCGTTGGATTCGCTTTGCTACTGGCGTTTCTCATCGTTTGCACAATCTGCGATCTCCACGCGATATACTCGGAGAAAAAGCCCAAGCCGAACGGTCTCCTGGACACGCTGCGACAATTTTCCCTCTACTCGAACGCCGTGCGACTGCTAAACACGAAAACATCGGCGCAAACTTTGCCGGCCCTTCAGGGCATACGATTCTTCAGTATGTGCTATGTCATAATGGGGCACGCGCACATTATATCCTACTTTCAACCGACCTTAAATACGGTCGATATAATTATGGTATCTAAACTCGTTGTTGTCGTTTTGAACTAAAAAATAATAATCTCACAAAATTCCAGCAAATTGAAGTCGTTTTTTCACGATTTTTCAGTGGATTCCCACGTGGAGGTCGCTTCACATAGTAATCGCACCGTTTTCCGTCGACACTTTCTTCGCCATCAGCGGTTTTCTCATGTCCTACATCTTCCTGAGCGACATGGCCAAAACTAGCAAGTTCAATTTGCTCAGTTTCTATCTTCATCGGTACATCAGGTTTGTCGGCGCGCGATAAATGTTTGGCGATAAATGTTCCCCGTCGCATCAAGAGTGCCCCCTTGAATTTTATTTCATTTTGCCTGGCCAAGACTGACCCCGGCTCTCGCGGCTATGATTCTCATTGCGATATATATCACGCCCCATCTCGGATCCGGTGCCCTTTGGGAAAACGGTGCGACCAAAGAGGCGCAGGATTGCAAGGACATGTGGTGGTCGATGCTTCTGTACGTTCACAATTACGTCAAAGGGACGGATCAAGTGAGTGTTCTCGATACCGGCAAATCTGCATAAATCAATGAAAACCGAATCTTAAGTTTTTTTTTTTTTTTTTTTCTAATCCAACGAATTGTGTGAGATACCGGCGTCTATTCGATTGTTAAACGCAGGCTTGTCTGGGCCACACGTGGTACTTGGCCGTTGAAATGCAATTCTTCTGGCTTTCCCCGTTGATAATGTATCCCCTGGCGACGAAGCCCAAACTCGGTCTCGGTATACTCACCGCGTTCTACTTCGCATCAGTCGCAACGCCTGTTATAATTGGTTACAGGAACAAGTTCACGTCCGCTATAGTCTCGGGTCAGCAGTAAGTTAAAAAGTCAATGAAAATACCGATGAAACAATTGTTGACAACAACCTGCGCAACAATATTAATGTAATAATAATGATAATAACATTGTTCCCCAGGTTCAGTGGACCTGAAAACTCTATGAACGAGTTCTACTTTGCGTCGCACGTCAGAGGTGCACCTTGGCTGATTGGAATATTTAATGGCTATCTGACGTACACGTTTAAAGGATCACCGAGCGATGTATGATTTTTTTGTAAAAACATTCGTCTAAAAGTTAGCGAAAAGCAAACGAGGTGCCGTCAATTACTTACAATATTTTTGTTCGTTTTCTTTACAATCAGGCGATCAAGTGGTTCGGATGGCTTCTGACAATATTCGGATTTTCATTCTGTATCTTCACCGTGAGACTATTCGAGAATGAAGATTACGTATACGATGTTGTCTGGGAATCCATTTACACGGCTCTCTCGAGATCTCTGTGGGCGTTTGGCATCTCATGGATCATACACGCGTGCATACGCGGTTTCGCAGGTAACCGGCATTTCCGATTTGCGCTGTCGAAAGACTAACCTAAACTGCGACTCTCTTTTCGTTGCCGCCGCCGCCGCCGCCGCCGCCGCCGCCGCCGCCGCCGCCGCGCTCAACTGATGGTGATCTTGAGTCAGTTTTGGTTAGTCTTACACTGGACTCTGGTGCAGCACAGCGCAAATCGAAAACACCATTGGATTCGTGTGCGAGCGTTTTCCGAACTTTCGCGGGTTTCATTCGACAGCTTTGGTATTATTATTATTTCAGGACCAATATCGACGTTCCTGTCTTTCCCGATATACAACCCACTGGCTCGTCTATCTTATTCCACATACTTGGTGCATTATCACATACAATTCATGAAAGCGAGAGCGACGCGTACAACCTACTACTTCAGTACCTTTTTCGGAGTGAGCATTTTATTAATTAATAATTACGGGGATTGGCAATTGATGATCATAAGTCGCATCCCCCAATAACCGCGCACCGATTGCTCGATGATCTTTCAGTTCGATCGCTTCCTGAGTGATTTGGTGCAGTCTCTCGTCATCGGATTTTTCCTGACACTCATCGTCGAGAACCCGTTCATGTTATTTGAAAAACTGGCTAAGAAATGGAAAAGACGGATGAAAAGAGATTCGAAGAAAGCCCAGAAGACCGCCGAGGAGGTGGAGAACGGCGGCGGCGGCGGCGACGGTGGAATTGATAATCCTAGCCTCACGCCCAGTTGAAATGTTGCATCCGCTGCAACGATAATTTATTGAGTGAGCTTAATCGGAGAGAATAAAAACAAACGTGCTGCTACTGCTGCTTGTCGCGGATATCTACATATATTTTCTGCACATCGGACCCCTATAAAAGTGAGGGCTTATTTGTCCTAAACCCGCATCGTGTTCTCTTCGTCGTATTGCTCTTGCTTTTCTCAATTATATACCGATTATTCAATATTGTCTAAACGTGGCACTAAGCCGGTACGTCATCGAATGTAAGAGATTTCGCAATTACATACTTTAATTACACTCTACACTCTTTAAACATTTTTCCGTTTTTCCGTTTTTCCAACACGGGACGAGCGCTCGTGCGCACCTGTCGCGCGCACCTTGACGAAGTACCAGGCGCCAAAAGTAAAGTAAATGGAGCGAAAACTACGCACCAGGTGAATAAACAACATTTGTTTATAGAATAAAATAGTTTATTGTAATCCACAGAAAAACAAGACATCTTCGTAATGCCTTACAACTCACTGTACTGTCGGTTAACAATAACTGCAATACACTCTACTCGAGACCTGTTGAGGACACCATATTAATGCCAAAAGTAGGAAATAAACGGGCGCGAAAATCCAAGAGAGTATTCATCGAATTCTATGCACGACGATTCTAAATACAATCAGAGTCGACGACATTTTCTTTTTTCATTCCGCAATGTTTTCCTCTTTACATTATCTGAATTCCAGTAATTACAAGCGGCGGAAGTACAGGCATGTAGAGAGTACTCCCCTTACAGTTACGAATAGATTGTAGTTAGTTGTATGTTAACATGTTTATGAATAATAACGTATCACGGGTGCGCTGACCTCTTAAACAGGCTTCAGTTTCTATTTCCCATTTTTTTTATCATTTCACTTAAGTACATCAAGTATGATCAACGGATAGAGTATAGGATTTGCCTTACATTTCTATCAGCTTCTTATGGTTCTAGTTATATGCCCCGTGTGGTTGTTCTTCTTATTTATTTTATTTTCGATTAACGTGCTGTATGTTTCCTCGATCAGAGTTCAACGACTGGGAAAGGATATATATATATATTTATATATATATATATATTTCTATACGAATCAATATCGACTCTTTTACTCCTGGATCAATTCATCGTCATCTCCCCAGTCTTTAAGCGTCACCCTTCATTTCCATTTTTCTCTCGCCTCTTTCGTCATTACTGCAACGTTTTTTTTTTTTTTTCTTTTTTTTGTAATCTATCATGTGGACCGCGACAGACCAACTAGCAGCTACAAAACCAGGTAATCTTGTGCGCTAAGAACATCGTTATCTTAATTAGAGGGAAGCAGGTTCTGTCATCGGTACTTGTGTGGTGTGTCACCTCGATTGTACGGGTGACACCAGTGGTGTCACCCGTACAATCGAGTGAATACAAAACGAGCAAACATTCCTGTTTGCTCGAACAATGTGGCTTCGATAACAATATGGGAGATGAAAAAATAGGCAATTGCGATGCTGACTAATTTATGGCACACAAGTTGGTTCTATCTCGAACTCAAGTATCAAAAGTGTAACTTAAAAGAAGGATGTGTGTGTGTGTGTGTGTGTGTCTGTGTGCATGGCTTAGAAGGGAAAAACTTGAGTCCAGGTGAAAGTTGCAGCTTTTTCAACTATTGTGGGCTCAACAGTCTTCTTGAATTTAACGCATAGTGTAATAATACCCATTCGGTTTATCCCTACCGTACGGTACAATCGATGTCCAAAAAATGAAGGCAAGATTGATTTTGCTAATCGAGGACTTTGTTACAATATAACATTAGGCTGATTGAGATTGTGAGAGCGAGGTAGAAAACGATAGAGCATACTTGATGGAAATACAAGTTTCTCCCAAACACAAAGTGCCTTAATATCGCCCCGCCCGCCCTTTTTGTGTATCATCTTGACTATGCTTATAATCCGCTTTTCGATTTCAAACATCATTTATGCTTTCTCCAAACGAGCATCGGAAATTATTAGTGAATAATGCGCGGTTTGTTATCACTGTATTCACACCCGAGTATTTCTCAGTTCATTCGTGCGAATTTGTTGATTTGTTTTTCGTTTCTGCATCAATGTCGAATTTACATAACCGAACCGTATAATTATTACGGGGCCATCTCGGGCCTCTCCTTCCGTTTTTTTAACTTTATTTTCTTGTCGCGCGCACCGCTGCCACCACAGATGAATCACCAATAAGCTGGAGAGTACGCGACTACATAATTTTACTAATATAAAAATACTGTTTTGTTTGCTATATTCTTTCCTCACGCTACTAGGTATTATTATGCATATCGTTGAAATCTCTAGCGACCCGTCGGCGGGGCAATCGACGATGCATCGTCGATTATTACTGCAAATATTCAGCACGCGATAGTCGCTTCAAAACATACGTTACTCTCCACCAATTTTCGATAAACGAGGAGAAATGCAACGACGCTCGAGTGACAATTAACAAGGTTAAATTTTAGGTAATCGCCTTTACTTGTCCGCGTCAGTCGACGCATTATGCTACCAGAATCGTAGCTCATCATCAATTAATAACGAAAGCGCCACGCGAGGAGCAAATGGACGGGTTTCCCCATCGCCACCGCACCCCCATTCACACTCTCATAACCAAAGTTCTTCTTCTTCTTCTTCTTCTTTTTTCTTCTTCTCTCTTTAAATAGTATTATATATCGTACAGTATAATAATCAGCATCACAGTAAGATAGCGCCCTTCATTATTACGTGATCGATAATCTTCACGTATCATTTGCATTCATACCGGTTTAACAATCTATCCTACAACAACCCGTCTGAAAAACATTGTGAATCCTCGGTAAAACCCTGTCAAGGACAATTACGTATTCGCGATTCGAAAATCAGTATAATTCGGAAGCGAAAGAAGAGAGTAGTGTGTATATGTGAAATAAAAACGACCGAGATAAGGTCGTACAAAAGTGTTGCGGTACAGTTGACGGAGGAAACCATAAGCTTGAAAACGGGGGGGGGAGTGGACATTATCAATTCGAGCCTGATAAATAAAGTACTTAAAAATACGTTGAAAATAAATAGTTAAAAAAAATAAGCGAGCATTAAATGCTTGAGATACCTTCGGTAAAATTGAATAAAAATAAACTCGCGCGCGCGCGCGCGCCACCTCCACTGTGGAATGTCGTGTGGCGTTTTTTACCCCCATTATTACGTCGGACGAAGGAAGAATACTTCCGACAGATAAAAAAACGCGTTTCAACTAGCGCTATAAAAAAACAGTAACGTTCGACGAGTCGAGCGTGAATTTACAGTGCAATAGAATAAATTTCAAACAACTTGAATCAATAAATAAGCAAAGGTGCAACAAGAGCTTAGTCATAGAGGAGATTAACATCCGTCGCGGCCGCCGCCGCCGCTGCCGCCGCGCGATCGATGGACGAAGATCGTATTTCGTAAATATAATAAATATAAATAACGGCGATGCTAACGGCGGCGTCACGTTTTAAACAATCACCGCGCCGCCGCTACAATGCTCGGGTGGTCGTTCTCGCTTCTCGCGCGATGATCGCCGCGAATGGCATTTAAACGACAGCACCGAGCACCGCGACAGCTCCAAATCTTTTTCCTTCAACTTATATAATATAAAGATAAAACTTTTTGTACTTTTCTACGCATTTTTGTTATGCCTACGCGCGCTCTATGCTACTCACACTTAACGACAATATATCGTAACTTATATCGTAAGACATGCGTTTTATCTTTTCCATACTGGCTGCGTAAGTTTCCGATGAAAATCGCTTCTTTCCTTCAACGTCCTCTTCTTTTCGTCTATAAATTGTACACATCGAGTAGCAGCACTACAATTGATTCCGTGTGCCAAACGACTAGCACCATGAGAATAAAATACCACGTGTGGGTAAGTGATAAAACACGGAAAAACGAATCTGTCTCGGTCGCGAAGCAAACGAGAAAGGAAAAACAAAAAAACGCTTTAGTCTCGCTGGGGCCGCGGGAGGAAAACGAAGAGAAACCAGGGGTGAAATTCTAGAAAGTTATCGTGGGAATATCTCGGGGCGAAGATTCCTCGACTTTGAAATGTACAATTTGCAGTGCCGGCCGGCGGCGCCTCGGTGACCGCGCGAGAATAGCAACATTTCACCGAGACATAGTCGCGCGGTTGAGCGCAACCAGAGAATTATTGGCAAGCGCGCGCGCGCGCGCGCGGTCAATACCTCACGAGGCCGAAACGACAGTCGAAAAACTGATGCTAGTCGCGACGGGTCCTTTTGGGACGTTGATTCACCCCAAGGTCGTCGCTCCCGCGGGGCTTCTTGCCGATTTGTACCTGCGACTGGGCCGTCAGTTGAAGCGATATCGCGTGGGTGTTGAGCTTCTCCGCGAGCAGCAGATCCTTCAGGCCTTTCATTTTCTGACTGTAGAGAACAATTCGCGGCTTTTCGTTCTCCGAGTCAGCCTCGACTTCGGGATCGAGATTCTCTTGGGATGAGGTGGAGGGCGCGGCGGCGGTAGCGGCGGCGGCGGCGGCCGGCAAGCTCAGCTCGGGAGGCGCGACAAACGGCTCGCCTCCGCCTTGCAGCAGATAATCCCTGTTGAGAATCTTTTCGCTGCAAGCCGCGGTCAAAGCCTGAATCCCCGGATGCATCGGCGCCGGATTACCCGTTACCTTTGACTCTAAACTTTTGATTAGATCCCGTGCGGTACTACCACCTCCCCGCTCCTTCGTTTCGCAATAATTGTTGTTATTGTTGTTGTTGTTTAAACTTTCCTCGGGACTCGTTTCTCTCTTGTGGCCGCCGCCGCCGTCGCCGCCGCCGCCGCCGCCGCCGCCACCACCACCGTTACCTCGTTCCTCTTCCTGCTGCTGCTGCTGCTGCTGCTGCTGCTGCTGCTGCTGCTGCTGCTGCTGCTTCGCTTCCGCGTCATAACACTCGATGACGACCTGGGCCCGAATACTCGCGTCGAATTTCGATATAGTATTGACCAATGGTCTCGCCCAACCAATGTGCAACACCGGCGTGTTCGCTCCCTCCTCCCACTGGCATATTCCGTCGTAGAAGCGCAACAGATAGGCGAAACAACGCGGCTGACGCAGTAACCTCTCGTCTGCCCTGACGGTGTGCGGTATCAGCTCGTTCGCGATCTCCAGCAATTCTTTGTAGATCTCCCCGTCGTCCCGCGAATAGTCGTATCTGTCGCGCACATTAATGTCACGTTAATTCAATCAACGACGAGCAGCAATATTCTATAGTCAGGAGTTGTCCCGTCCTCATTTCTCTGGACTAGGTACGCGACCAAACCGCCGACACACCAATTTTTTTGTAAAAAAAATCTACATCTGTTAAACGTGTACCAAGTAGTTTCACTTGGCTGGTGTAATGGATTCGGTTTTATATTTTGGAAAAAGATTTTTTGATAGGAATTTTTAATGGCATATTTTTTTTAATGTTTTTTTCCGGCAAGGAATTTTTTTATGGGATAGTTTTTTTGGACCTGACACATTTGGCGACACCGACGTGGTATCTCAAATAATTCGAGTTACAATTTCCTAGCGGTCTAGATAAGCATCTCGGTCGGAGGAAAGTCGTGAGGAGGCACAATTATTTTTTTTTAACTTGGCGTCGAGACGCTACCGCGTCTCTTGATTTTGAGACTAGGGACACAAAAAAGTTCATTTCTTTCATTGCTTCGTAAATAACCGACCGAAACTTACTGCAGTATACGAGACTTTCTATCTGGGCTTGAGAAATAAGTATAAGAGAGCGCACACACACGAGACAGGGCTGTCGTGAGTACCGAATAAACATGTTGTATCGCGTATTGCCTTATATATATATATATGAGACTCAAAGACCACGCTTACCTTCTGAGTACATCGGCCGCGTCGGCCCAGGACGACAAGGCATTCGCGTGTAAACCGTGCCTGTACAGATAGCCCCCTTGATAAGTGTACGGATAGACGTGGGCATTCCCGTAATACTTTCTGGCGGAACGAATGGCCTCCTGGAAGAAAAAACAACAAGAATAATTAGACAAAATTTCAACGACTCGCAATTTGTTTTGTTTTGTAAGGGTGTGAAAAATGTCGTACTTGGAACAAGTCAATGGCGGGAGGCCTTCCGGGCGTAGGAGCAGCCTCTTCCAAGTCCCCTAGGTTTCCCAGAGCCATAGGATATTTGGACAAGTGTCCAAGATCGTACAAGAGCCACAAGAGCTCCTGCTGAAGAAGCGCAACCTCGGCCGCATCCGCAGTTGCGCTTAGACTAGGATTTATAGCGGATACTATGGTGGCGACTTCCATCGCTCTTGTGCAAACTACCGCTTGGCCGTTGACGTACAGCCAGGATCTCGAGGCGACTCCCGCTTCGACCGGTTGACCTCTTTTGTCTTCGTTGCCTTTCCCTGTGGAAATGCAAAAAAAAACGATGCAAGAATCTCTCCGGTGCACCGGCGTCGAGACGACGGCCGCGACGACGACGAAGACGAGATTATTACCGTGCCACGTAACTTCCACCGTTTCGGCGCCATCCTCGCCGTAAACGACCCAGGCGTGATCCTCCGACATGGCGAGATGAACGTCCTTGAATCCGAGTATCTGGCAGCCGGCGACGACGGCAAAGGCGACCCCGAAGCAGTCGAGTTTGTTGGCGGTGAGATAGCTGTAGAGACTCTGAAGATGCGCTCGATCCTTGTAGTAGCTTCTGGTGAGCGAGTTCCAAATAACGTCGGAAACTTTTTTCACGAGTTCTCTGGTGGCGTATTTACCGTCGTACAGCGTAAGATCGACGGCGCCCTTAACGACGGCGTGGAATTTCGCGTAGAGGGCCTCGGCAATGTGAAACTCGACAGCCGGGAGTTTGGGCTCGTCGTAAACAGTGGTCGGATCTTGCTGCGACGCAAATGTGCGGTTGCAGGTTAAGGAATTTTCGACGGCGCCGACGAGAATCGAGAGAAGCGCCAGATCGGGCTCGGGGCTGTGCTCCAATTGATTCTGGAAGATCCGCACTATCGACGATATGCTCTGCACGGGAAAGAGCGACCTGTCCTCTTCCCGAAAACCCGCCATGTCGCGAAGCGCGCCGCCGCCGCCGCCGCCGCCGCCGCCGCGAACACGAGCGACAGCTTTGCTCACGCAACAACTCTCGCCATCCTCTTTCCCTCCTATTTTCACAGAGACCTTCATTCGTCACGCTTCAACACGACACTATTTCACAGCCGTAAACACCTTGTCAACGCGACAATTCGACATTTTCCCCAAGACGTAAAACCGACGACTCTGCTCAACTCTGCTGCTGCTGCTGCTGCTGCTGCTGCTGCTGCTGCTGCTGCTGCTCTAGTGCTCTATCGTCTGGCGCGACCCGCGAGCGGCTCCAATGCATGCGATGACGTTCGGTGCATAGCCGCGAGCGCGCTGGAACGCGCGGCGCGCGGCAACGCGCGCGCCGCCACCACTCTACTGTGGAGTGTAGGGTTCACAAATCAAAAAACTTGGTTGTGTAACTCAAATGAAATAACTATTTGTTAATAAAAGATGATGAAATTGTTTTAACGACAAGAATGGCGTCGCGCGGGAGTCGGACGTAAAGTGAGTGAAAACGCGCCAGAGCTGTGGCCGTTTCTTTCTTCTTTAAGCTGCTTCCTCATTGGTTCCTAGCCTCGCGTCCTCGCGTCCTCCCATTGGTCGGAGCTTGGGTGAGACTAGGTTCGGGACGAGCAGTGCTGCCGCCAGACTACCTCGACTCAAACGCCACCTGCTGTCGGCCGACGCCGTTCCTACGTTGCCTCAAACCTAACCTCTCTTCCATTCGCGACTGTTCGCGACGTTCGCGACGCCGACGACGACGACGACGACGACGACGCACGATGACAGCCTTCGAAGGTTTGGATTTTCCAACGCCTAATTTTCCCCCGACACTGCTGTTTTCGTGAAAACGCCGATCTAGTAACACGATGTGTCTCGCATCGATTGATTTCAGAGATGGGTGTCCTGCCCGAAATAGCAAAAGCCATAGACGACATGGAGTGGTCGTGAGTGGTCTCACTTAGAATATTGAGTGAAAAACATGCTTTGCTTCTCCTCGCAGTCGAGCTGTCTATTTGCTGTGTTTTAGGCTTCCGACGGATGTCCAGGCAGAGGCCATACCGTTGATTCTCGGTGGCGGAGATGTTCTCATGGCTGCGGAAACGGGCAGCGGTAAAACAGGAGCATTCTGCCTTCCGATACTCCAAATTGTCTGGGAGACGCTCAAAGATTTGGAATCTGGCAAGGGATCGTCGCGTTCGGCAGGCGCAGCGCCGCACAGTGAGTCTACCTATTTTATAGAAATAAGATAGAGTTACGCGCGCCAACGAAGAAAATCCCTTTGGGACACACACACAGGAGTAAAGTTGTCATTTGTCGCGCGTGCGCCTTCTTCCGTAGGTCCCACATGGGCTCTGAGCTTATTCGACAGGGGCAGAGCGATGGCGGTCACTCCGGACGGTCTGCGATGTCAGAGCAGAGAATCGAGGGAATGGCACGGTTGTCGCGCGAACAAGGGAGTACACGGGGAAGGAAAATTCTTCTACGAGGCAACGGTCACCGACGAAGGGTTGTGCAGGGTCGGCTGGTCCACTTCGCAGGTACTTCCTCCGCTACGCGCCGGATCGCTCGAAACTAATAAATTTTTCGATCGATCGATCGATTAAAACGCGCAATCCGTGTCTCTCTCCTCCGCAGGCTAATCTGGATCTCGGAACCGACAGATTTGGCTATGGATTCGGCGGTACAGGCAAAAAATCGAATTCCAAACAGTTCGAGAGTTACGGCGAGCCGTTTGGGATGCACGACGTGATCGGCTGTCTGTTGGATCTGACAAAAGGCGAGATACGTTTCACGAAAAATGGAGTCGACCTTGGCCAAGCTTTTGTCTTGAACGCCCAACAAAAGTCGCAAACCTTTTATCCAGCCGTAGTTTTGAAGAACGCCGAGATGTCGTTTAACTTTGGAGCACTTCCGTTCAAGCATGGACCACCGAGCGGATACGTCGCCGTTGCCGCCGCTTCTCCGAACGAGTCCGTCGCGGAAAATCCCGCAAACGGCAGTCAGAGCCGTGGCAAAAACAACGATGATGCGAAACCTATGAAGAATGCGCCGCAAGCGATTGTCATCGAGCCGTCGCGCGAACTCGCCGAACAGACGTACAATCAAATTCAGAAGGTACGCGACCAATGAGATTTATCGGTGTGCCTCCTCGCCGCTATTGAACGCCGTTGTTACTCCGCAGTTCAAAGTACACATGAAAAACCCGTCGATAAAAGAGCTGCTCGTAATCGGTGGCGTCAATGTCAAGGAACAAATCGCTGTCCTGAATTCCGGCGTCGACATTGTCGTCGGAACCCCGGGTCGCCTCGAAGACTTGATACAGGGGGGCTACCTGTCGTTGACGCACTGCAGGTATATAAACGCGAAATAATAATTGTAAACGCGCGCGCTCGCGGATTGATCATCGTGGAAAAACAATATGCATCGACAGATTCTTCGTACTTGACGAGGCGGACGGTTTGCTGAAGCAGGGATACACGGAATTAATCGACAGGCTGCATAGACAAATACCGAAAATAACGAGCGACGGAAAGAGACTGCAAATGGTTGTTTGCTCCGCGACTCTTCACGCTTTTGAAGTCAAGAAAATGGCGGTAACAACGACTTATCGGAACGAATTTATTTCAACATCATTCTATTTCTCTGCTCTGGGATTGTTCGGTTTGCGTTACCCTCGCCCGTTTGTTTCAGGAACGTCTGATGCATTTTCCCACTTGGGTAGATCTAAAGGGAGAGGACGCTGTACCCGAGACGGTTCATCATGTTGTCGTGAGCGTCGATCCTCAGAAGGATAAATCGTGGCAGAATTTGCGGTCGCACATAGAGACCGACGGTGTCCACTTGAGAGACAACGTGAAACCTGGTAACAACACCGCTGGTCAGTTGCCAAATCAGTTGCTAAAATGCGTACTTGTTGTCGATTCGATTTGACTTGTCGCGCCGCGACTGTACACGAGAGAGAGTTGCGTTGCAGAAACTCTTTCCGAAGCCGTGAAAATCCTGAAGGGTGAATATTGCGTCCGCGCAATTAGAGAGCACAAGATGGAACGCGCCATCATTTTCTGCCGTACGAAAATCGACTGCGACAATTTGGAGCGTTATTTCAAGCATACAAACGCGAATGAGCTCTCTTGCGTTTGTCTTCACGGCGACAGGAAGCCTCAAGAGCGCAAGGCCAACTTGGAAAAGTTCAAGAGGCAGGAAGTCAAGTTCTTCATTTGCACCGATGTTGCCGCTAGAGGATTAGATATCACCGGGCTGCCTTTCAGTAGGAGAATCAATCTTCTTCAGCGTGCTATTTCGTTACAGTAACGGTAGTAATCAACTCTGTTACCGAGGGTGTTAATTGCTTTCTTCGTTCGCAGTCATCAATTTTACGCTGCCCGACGAGAAGTCGAATTACGTTCACCGCATAGGCAGAGTCGGTCGAGCCGAGCGTATGGGCTTGGCTATATCTCTGGTTAGCAGCGTTCCGGAAAAAGTATGGTATCACGGCGAGTGGTGCTCGTCTCGTGGTCGAAACTGCAACAACACGAATCTCACTGATCACGGCGGATGCTGTATTTGGTACAACGAGCCACGGGTACGCCAACTACACCGAAACATTGCTATTTTCGTATATATAACGTAGCGTTGAAAATGGTGTGTTTTTTTTTGTTTATTTGACCTCTGCATTTGTGCGCGTCGGGGCATTCGGGGTGGATCAGTACTTGGCGGAGATCGAGGAGCATTTGAACGTGACGATTGAGCAAGTAGGCCCGGACATGAAAGTGCCTCTGAACGAGTTCGATGGAAAAGTGACGTACGGAGAGAAGAGAGTGGCCACAGGTTCGTTCGCAGCACCACGATACACTAGTCTTTCGTCGTCCGAGTACGCTCTGCTCTTTCGCATTACTTTTTCTGTAAACGCACACGCGTACTTGCAGGCTCCGGATATCAAAACCACGTGCAACAAATGGCGCCGATTGTCGCGGACCTCGCGTCTCTCGAATCGAAAGCCCAATTGACCTACTTGAAGAGGCATATTACCGCTCATTAATTAACAATCCAACACACTCGATATACGCATATATATCCCCCGAGGATCGTCCGAGCTAGTCTATCAACGTCTATGCTATTTGTAACGTGTATCAATTTTTAATAGAAGCAATAAACAACCGCTGCTTGCAACCCGCACGAGAGAGGTCAACGATATTTGTAGCCAACACACAAAGAGCATATGTCATTTATATAAGACATACGGTAAGTATTTATTGTACCATTATAGTTTTATAATCGTATCATCTCTATACTTTAGTTACACAAACGTATGATACAGTGGCTCCGCAGTGTTTGCGTTTTTCTCACTTCTTTCCTTTCTTCTCTGACGTTATAATTATATGTATGTGTTTGTTTTCATGTACGGGAATATATATATGTATATATATGTAACGAATATTTACCATGGATGCAGGTGCGCGTACAGGTAAAATTCATACATATATGCGCTGTAAAGTTACTTAATGACTTTTGTTCAATGACACGTAATAATTCATAAGCAAAGATAAATCACTAACTTATACAATATATGTATAAACCGTACTGCTTCTTCTTGTCATTGAGAATTTTTGTCTGCGTCCCAGGTATAGTAGTAGCAGTAGTAGTAGTAGTAGTAGTAGTAGTAGTAGTAGTAGTAGTAGTGGTAGTAGTAGCCGTAGTAGTAGTATAGGTGTAATTTATCTTCAATTAGAGTTTCTTTTTTTTTCTTCTCTTTTGGTGTCTATGTTCCCTGGCGTTTGCTGTGTGTTTTGTGTTTCATACGGATGCATGTACATCTTGCCTCTCTCTCTCTCTCGCTCTCTCTCTCGCTCTCGCTCTCGCTCTCTCACTCTCGCTTCATTATGTCTAAAGGTATTTTTTTTCTTTGCGCAGTTAGTACATCCAACGACTGTTAATTGAATCTTTATTTGCTAGATTTAATTAATTAATCGTTAGCTTAAATTCATGTGAACATTTTTTGTTAAATATTCAAACAGTCATCACAGAATGAGAATGAAATATTTCTTGTTTGTTTTATATTCCCTTTGTAATCTAGAAACGCGGGGTCGCAGTTTACAACACATCACGCTCTCTCTCTCGCTCTCTCGCTCTCTCGCGCGCCTCTTTCTTCGGCATCGCTCATTCGCTCGCAATTGATTTAATGACATACACATGTAATATATGCATATATATGCATATATATGAATTTACGTACATGCTGCCGTCAACAGTACGTATAATATATATATATCCGCATATATACATATTTATAATTTTTATTTATTATAGCTTTTTATTAATATATTCTACGATCCATGTGCCACGCGATTTTTCACATCAAATGGCACCAATAAGAAGAAAGTTATGCACCAGAACGATTCTTGCACATGATAATATGCTTCGGATTGTCACCGAATAAGATTTGTTGTTTCGCGCCCGAACTTCTCATCGGTCTTTGATGGATTTTTAAATATTTTCATATACATAACGAGCAATAAACGCGGTGCTGCTGAATCGCGAGTGCTTATCGCGCTGGACAATGCTGCTGCTGCTGCTGCTGCTGCTGCTGCTGCCGCTGCTGCTGCTTCTCTCGCGTCATCTCGACACGAGCCTCGTGACGCATATTGTAGTGTTGTCTATCGTCTACCGAGAAAACGCGCGAGGGCGGCGGACCAGAGATCGCTCAATTGATTCCTAAGGAATTTATATCAGATTATCGATATTATCTTTCACCCACAGTTCAGTATCTCCTCTGGTGTGTGTGTGTGTGTGTGTGTGTGTTTGTTTCTTTTGTTATTTGTTCCTAAGTAGCATTATCAATAATTATTTTTACCTCGTACTTATTTTCTCCGTTAAACTTTAATTTACTAATCGTTTTTTTTTCTTTTCTTTTTATTCTTCTCATCTACACATTTCGCTAAACACGCAACAACGAATTTAGGATCTCTTAGACGGGGGGTGGTGGTGGTGGTGGTAGTCAAGGGAGGCTGAAAACCCGTTCTCTCGATTGGTGTGACTCTTTCATTTTAGTTTCATTTCCATTTACTCGAAAACCGCAGGGCAAAAACGGACATCTCAAGTTCTTGTACAAAATGTTGAGGGCTTATCGCTCGTTTCTCGTCGTCGTCGTCGTCTTCTTCTTCTTCTTCGTCTTCCTCTTCTTCCGCAGCCGCCGCCGCCGCCGCCGCCGCCGCCGCGTATAGTCATGTACGCTACGCTTATTTACTTCAATTCATTATTTTATTTTATTTTTCTTAATTCTCTTATCAAAGACGATATAGTATATCCTTTCACAAACAACTAACGGCAAAAAAGAAAATTGTTTCCTTATACTTTTACGTACGATTCACGATCGATGAATAGTCCTCTCTTTGTTTTTCTTTCGCGTGACTTGTTCGCCAAGGACGCGATCTATAACTCTATATAATTGTCGGCGCGTTCCAGGCACAAACGCATATTATATATCTTATAACGTTGCTATTACAAAGTATCGCTGACTCGACAATTACTTCACTTGTGGTTGCTTTTAGTTTTGCTTTTATGTTTTCGACAGGAAAGCCAGTGGAGCAGAAAGTACCCGTTTTATCGAAAGAGCGTCCGCTGCTCACGTCCAAGTGCCTGGCGGACAATTGCTCCGTATCGAACCGCACATCGATCGAGATTATTTGAATCTCGCCGCGTCGCGAGAGGGATAACGTATATCGTGTGTGCGTGTGTGTTTCTTTCTTTCTTTCTTTCTTTTTTGTTTTCTCCTCGTCGATAATTGAGTCAGCCCTGGCTGTCACAGTCGTCACAGTGGGAATAATAACTAAGCAGGGTGCCGGGTAATTAAATGACTCGGAATTATTAAGATGGACGCGAAAATGAGAGAGAGATACGGGGTACACCGGGGTGGGGGCGGGGGGCTTGTCGAAACCTAATTATCTCGTAAATTTGAACATCAAAAGTTTTTGATTTAAATCACAGACTTTCCACTTGTTGACACCTACTGGTTGGTGCGCGCGGGAGTCTCACGTCTCACGTCTCACGTCTCACGTCTCACGTCTCACGTCTCACGGGGTTTCATGCACTTTCATGTCTATCTCATCTCAAATACATTATCTATAATCCCTACCTATACTACTTTGTTTTCTTTTATTCGCTGACAGATGGCTAATTGGGGGTTGACTACTCCGAGCACGGCAGAAACGATACATTTTCACGTACACATTTATCTAATTATTCAGCCTCAAACCCCTCTGAACAAGCGACAAGCGTGCGCGCATATTGAGACATTACTCGAAAACTCACTTCTCTCCTCCCCTTTAATCCTAAATCCTCGACAGGCCACCCTCTCGCTCGTTAATACTCCTTTTTTTACTCGCTATCTAACGGACGTGATTTTATCGGAATTGACCTCAAACCCAGCGGTGTGCACCGATCGACGTGGCTCAACGAAAGATAAAAGAAAAAATACTTGTTCAATGTATTTGTACGGGATGATTCATTATGAAATAGTTCACAGCAGGTGAACGTGTGCGTGTGTGCGTGTGTGTGTAGGGGGTAATTGCCGCAAAATCGCGCTTTCTTGATGTTTCTTTCGTACCATCGATCCAGACACAATTGCTTATCTCGTTTGTTTTTCTCTTTTTTTTTTCAATCAAGGCTATCCCAACTAACTTGACAATAGAGGTAATAATAATTACAATTACGAAGATATTCTCACAAAAATCAATAATATAATTGTAATAATAAATAGGGTAGCGATCGAGTCCAATGACAATAATTGAAATATAAGAGTAACGCTGATGACGAATGACATACGTTTCTTTAATCGCGACAACTCGACGTGTGTGTGTGTGTGTGTGTGTGTGTTTATGAGACAGAAAGACGGTATTTGGTAATACACCATTCGAGAAAACATACTGGACGTTGATGGAGAATGTTGTACAAATCGAATATTTCGATTGATCCACTGATAAAGAGGGAAAATAATGTAGAGTGTAGCGAAGTAGGCACGACGAATCGATAGCTGCCCTCTCGCGCTTCTCGCGCAGCAACGATAAATATTGCATCGTCGCTTGTTCTTCTTACGTGTT
The DNA here is from genome assembly GCA_964034905.1 of Itoplectis maculator. Taxonomy (NCBI): domain Eukaryota; kingdom Metazoa; phylum Arthropoda; class Insecta; order Hymenoptera; family Ichneumonidae; genus Itoplectis; species Itoplectis maculator. The sequence continues at coordinate 21,828 of OZ035871.1, forward strand.
TTCGCGCCAACGTCCACTGCACTGTATTCCAGTTTATTTAGCGTTGCTCCAATGTGCAGCGAGCGCGACACTTGACGATTCTTGGCTCTCTATGCAACTCCGATAATTAATATTCGCGAAACCTAATATTAATTACGGTCATATTTGAGATTATCGACTTGAAAATTGACCTATTTCGAAACGAGCTTTCTTCGATTAACTGTTTTGGTTTTCATTTCATTTTATTGCGGCTATATATTGGACTCGCGGCATTTGCGACGCGTTTACACACACGCGAATGTCCCGCGAATGGCGCGTGAAAATTCGTCCGAAACTTCGAGTTAACACCACTTATGGTACATAGAAAAGTGCATATAGTATGGCGTATACAACATACATGTATGCGTATGCGCTTTTTGCACTTCTGGGCGTGAAGCAGGATACTTGTGCGATCGGCGTATATTACGGCGTAGTATATATATATATGTATGTATATATATATTTCTTTTTTTCCTCCTTCCCTTTTTGCTTTTTTGTTTTTTATCATTTTTATAGTCGTCGAATGCATGGAAACGGACGCGTACGCTTATATTCTCAACACGCTCTCCTCGCACTCGCATTCCTTAGTTCCCCATTCGCAGAGAGCATTCACTCGCGACTCACTCGTCGACACGAAAAATCCTACTACTTCCGCGTTATTGTTGCTCTTGTTCTTTCGCATCACTCTCGTTAATTTAGTGATTTGGTAACAATGGCATTGACGATACACTTATACTCGTTAATTTCTCTATGGATACTCTATTAATTGCAAGTTGCTTTGTGTGTATTGTGGTCGCGGGGCCCGGGGACACAGCACGAGACAGTCAATTCGCCGCTGTGCCACTCTCGTCCCGTTGCTGCTGCTGCTGCTGCTGCTGCTGCTGACCCTCGTGCGTCGAGCCAACTGCCCGCTGCCGTCGCCGCCGCCGCCGCCTATAGACAAATCGATCAATGCGCGCGCGAGGTGAGGCTCGGCTCGGCTCGGCTCGTCCGCACCATTCGATATACCTTCCTTTCGCTAATACGCATAAACAAAAGAAATGTAGAAAAATAATAACACGCAATAATGACAATATTATTAATACTAATCATTATAATGGTAATAATATTAACAATGATAATAGGGTACGCGAAAAATAGTGGTAAACGATGATTATTCTTTCCACATCGCACACTAACAATTATACTCTCTTTTACAATTATTCTTTCCGTCTCGCGCTCCCCCTCCCCCTCGCTCTTTTTCTCTCTCTCTCTCTCTCTCTGTAACCTTTGTGCTGACCAAACATTGACGTCTCGCGGAAGTAATCGATAATAAAACTATATCGTCAACCTAAACAACAACACCCCTACCGTGACACATCGTTCTCTTGCAATACGATAAAAATAATAAATTCACGACTTGATTCACTTTACGTTCTGTTGTTGTTGTTGTTGTTGTTGCTGTTGTTTTCATTATAAATAAATTTACAAGCTATGGCTTCCTTGTTATATATTATTAGTACGATAAGTATACACATAAATACACATGCGCTCACATAGTATACCCTATTTAACATTATGCATCAATGTGTGTGTGTGTGTGTGTGTGGGTGTGTGTGTGTGTGTGCGCGCGCGCCTCCTCCGATTGAGTGGCTTGACTTGCTCTCACCGTGTGCGGTCTTTCGAACGTATTATGTATGGATTTACGCAGGTCGGTATAATTACAACACACCCCGGCGGCGAAGCGTTTCATTATTTTTCTCCAGAGCATACAGCGGGCCTCACATTATTTATTACTTTTTTCTTACTTTTTACAAATAACTCACTTCTCACATTGACTATCCTCTACCGTTCTCTCGCGCGCGTATTTCTCCGTATAAAAGTAAAACATTGCACATTAAATGGGCGACTGGCACTCGGCACGCAGCTCTCGCGCGCTTCTCCTCCTATCTTTCGACACGTCTTCCGTGTGTACGGCGCGCGGTTTCATTGTGTCGCACAGACACAGAGAGAGATTGCACTGCGAGTGGAAAGAAGAAACGAAAATAAAACAAAACGAAAAACGGTCTAAATTGACTTTCCTCGGGTGAAAGCGGTTTTCCGCACTCGATATATGTAACTTGCACGCACACACACACACACGCACGCACGCACACACACATACACACACGATTGCGTACACCTCTCGTTTTTGCCCACTGGTGTCTCTCACGCACGCGCGCGCACGAAAGAGTCGAATAAAACACGTTCATATGTAAGATTCACGGAAAACAACCGAAGGGGGCATCGCTCTCATACTTTCTTTCTCTCTCTCTCTCTCTCTCTCTCTCTCGCTCTCTATCGCTCTAATCCTAACGATAATAAAATAAGATTTTGAAAAACGGCAGGTAAAGCACTAGCTTGATTCGGGACATTCGGCGCTGTCCAGAGATTCGAGCGTGACTAAATCACTTGTTCACTGTGTCAACTCATTTTCATTTTTCGAGATCTCTTTAACCGATCCGATGTACGAGGGCTACCGTGGACAATGGCTCCGTGTGGTATATCTCAAAAATAGAATAACGACTAGTTTTACAGTTTCATAAAAGCGCTATTAAACCCGTGGATTCGAACGTAAAAGGTTCACTATATCACTAGAGTTCTCTCACGGGCTTTTCGAGGAAATGTGAAATATATATATGTACATATATATGCTTCTGCGCGTGTGTGTGTGTGTGTGTCTATGAGTGTGTGTGTATGTGTGTGTGCGCGTGTGTGTGCGTGTCGTGGGGAGAGTGTTGTACATGCAGAGCTAGAAATTGCGTGTGCGAGAGCCTAATAGAAACGAGTCGTCTTTCTCACGGCGATAAAACGGAGTTAACTCGAGTTCAGAAGGATCATATATTTGCGGCTGCATGTTCATCTTCCAGCCCACGAGTTAGAAAAAAAAAAAAAAAAAAAAAACAAACAAAAAAATTAAAAACAGCACGAATAGTATTTCATATTTTTGTTCGCTCAGCAGGCATCTACCGTTGTGAAGGGGATAAAAGTAAAGTCACTTAGACGACAAGAGTCAGTGGACGGTCACCCTGTACATATTCGATACATAGTTATACAATTAAAACGCTCTTCGAAATACTGTAAAATCTCACAAAATACTCTTTTCGTAAAAAGGTGCGGCTCAGACTCCTACCGGTCGGGCCCATTGAGTGGTCTTTTCAAAACTTTGAGATTCGAGAAGTCGACAAATAATTTGAGAAATTTCTTCGGGGCCAGATAGCAGGTTAGGGGCTTCGGCGGCGGAGGGAAGGGGGGATTCGAGAGATTCTAACGAGAAGACCTAAAAAAACAACAACAACAACAGCACTACGTCGGAGATTCGGTAACTGTCTAAATAAAATAGCTAGGATGAAACGCATTGTTAAAAAATATAGATATAACATTCATTGGAAACAGTTGTATAAGAGGACGAGTGTGCTAAAGAATAATGTTGACGTGTGGCGGCGACGCCGAGAAAAATCTTGAAATTCGTTCTCTCTCTTAGCCTGACCCTGATAGCTAGCCCAGAGTTACGTGTATCCTACTTTAACGTCCCGCCCGACTTAAGGTAGTCCTTGCGCCTGGTGTCGAGCTCGCATAAGTTTTCGAAAATTGAGAGGAAATTCCAACTACATCTCGATAATATAAAAATCTAAAAAAATCATGCATGTTAAAGACGTTGAAAAGATTAATTTTTATTATGTAAAATTAATCTTTTCCACGTTTATAACATGCAGGATTTTTTCCGATTTTTATATTATCGAGAAGTGGTTGCAATTTCTTGTCAATTTTCTCGAATTTATGTGAAATGAACACTAGACGCAAGGATTACCTTAACTACGTATTCCACCGCGCATGCCAAACACGACATACTTCTCCGTCTGCGCGAGTCTGTCTGTCTGTCTCTATGCGATTGTTATGTAAGAAAAATAAAATAATTCGAGGTAACGAATCACAGCGAGTCAAGTGCAATGTACCGAAGGGAGTGCGGTGTGTCTGTGTGTGTGTGTGTGTGTGTGTGTGTGCGCGCGCGCGCGCGCGCGTGTGTGTGTGTTTGTGTGTGTGTGTGTGTTGCTGTTGTTTCAATGCAGTATCGTACGCGTATTCGGTAAAGTTACAATATAGCGAGACGGCGGAAGGCCGCTGCGTCGAAGGTGTTTTTTTGCTCTGTCAGCCGATCCGGGGACAGAAGTAAACACAATTGGATTATACCATTCTACTTCATACATCAACTTGATAGAAATCTCTGTGCAAAGCCGAAAGAAGATTCACACGGTCGAATCGACGTGTCAGAGGAATCGAACTCGCCGGCCTCTCCGTATTAGCGTCGTTCCTCTCGCGGCGCGTTAAGCTCCGGTGGAGCGTGATCCGCTAAACGCTATTATTTATCCGTAAACGTTTATCGGAGGAGGCCAATGAACGATTGCCCGTGGCATTTCGACTCTGTGTCACATACACTCATGATAAAATTGGCACCTCTCGCAGTTTACGCGGAGGTACCAACATCTTTTTGGTGGCGTTTTTCATTATTCACTACGTTCTTAATTGTTATCTGCTGTTTGTTGTTGTTGTTGTTGTTGCTGTTGCTGTTGCTGTTGCTGTTGTTGATGTTGTTGTTGTTGTGGTTGTTCAAACGGCTGACGACCGTACGATATCTGCTAGCGATGGAAGGAGTTTGCAGTTCGCAGACTTGTTGGCTCGTAACTTAAGGTGGCGCACGACATTAATGAGAAGATGGATCGATGATACTAGACAACGGCAGGAACCAAGTCACAAGAGCTCGTATTGGCGCAGGTGCATCCGCTGAATGATGTCTCGACAGTCGTTGAACACTCTTTTGATGTTTTCCGTGTCGACCGCGCACGTGAAGTGCGGGTAGCAATAGTGCTTTCCGTCCCCACTAGCCGTACTTATGCGCTGTAAATTATCGCCCGTTTCACACGTATTGCCCATTTTTGTTCTCTGTTTTTTTTTTTTTTTTTTTTTTTTTTTTTCCATCATAGACTAGCTGTACGAGCAAAAAGCTGCGGCTGCGAGTACCGTACGCGGAAATATCGATTGTTGGTACTCACCAGAAACTCGTCCCTGATGAAATATTTGGCTCGTATGACTTCCGGAGGTTCCGTGGGATCGGCCACGACGCCCGGCTCCACCGGCGTTTGATACCGCGAAAACTCCGGAAAGTAGTCCTCTAATTTGTGCTTACCCGCCTTCACCTTTTCCGCCAGTAGATCTTGCTTGTTTAAAAATAATATGACGGAAATTGTGCGCAACCACCTGTAAAACGAGACAAACCGATGAGAAAGGGAGGCCGTCGCCGCCGCCGCCGCCGCCAATAGCAAAGTCTCTCTCCCCCCGAACTCACCGATTGTTCCAAATACTTTTGAACAGGTCGAGACTTTCCCTGAGTCTCAATTTAGTTGGGTCTTCCCTGAGCACCATGTTATAGCTACTGCATGCCGTGACGAATATGATGGCCGTCACGTCGTTGAAGCACTGTATCCACTTTCTCCTCTCGTCCCGCTGACCGCCAACGTCGAACATGCTGTAATTGGCAAACGTGGTCAAATGTTGTACAAAACAGAGTTGCACTACTGCTGCGCAATATTATCAACGCTCGGCTTACTGAAAGTTAACTTTGTCGACTTGAAACCGGGTCTCGAAGATGCCCGACGTGAGGACTCGACACCTCAGAATGTCCTGAAAAGAATAACCATCCTTTAGTCGCGTAGCACTTGGGTGACCGAACGTCACCCGCAATCGTCGATTCGCAAGGACAATCTCTCTCACCTGTTCCGTTGGCGTATAGTCTGGTTGTTTTACAATAGCAACTTTGTCTAGAAAACTGAAACAGAAGAAAAAACATTGCTTTTTTGACAACACGTTCGCTCCTGTGAAATTTCATTGTACTTTATCGAGCAGTTATAAGTTATAACGTAAACGCGCGCAAGTCAATGTGTCAATGTGACGTTGTACCAACGACTGCGGGACGATGACTCGTTAGCCCGACGACGTATACGAGCAGCAGCAGCAGCAGCCCGCGGTATACCGAAATAAAGGTGTGAATAATAGATAAAGCGCGCGCGCGAGCGCACGCTTCATAAAGGACGAACAACGGGGGTGGGAGGTGGGGCGGTAATGCAGAATTTTCTCTATGGGGCAAGGCGAAAAGGCCGAACGAAGGATGAGCGAGAGAGAAAGAGAGAGAGAGAGAGAGAGAGAGACGGAGAGAAAGATGAGGGGGAAGGATGAAAAGGAGGGCGTGAGAGTGAGAGGCCGAGGAGGCAAATCGATCGGGTGGCGGTGCCTACCCTAACCCCAACCCCAACCCTCTCGGACCACCCTCGGCGGTGTGCGGTATACACCGCTCTCTCTCTCTCTCTCTCTCCGTCTCTCTCCGTCTCTCTCCCGCTGCCGCGCGCGTTTCTGCCACCTCCCACTTCCTATCCGGGTCATGGGTCACTGCCATCACTACCCGTTATCAATCGTACGTGCAAACTCCTCTCGCCCGCTTCTCTCGCGGTCTACATGTATGTACGGATATCGGCTCTCGCTCACTACAGGAAAGTCAAGCGACCCGTACCAGGAGAGGCGTATGTACTCGACTGGGCACGTGTACAACCTACGGCGAGCCATTTCTGCAAGCTTTATACTTTCTTTTCTTTTTTTTTTTTCCAATCAAAGTGGACCGAAAATACTTGAAATTATATCGAAAAAAAAAAAAAAAAAAAAAACAATGGCTTTGGAAACTTGCACGCGCATCCTGTACTTGCATCGTGCAGCTTGTCTCTGGTCTTTGGCGCGATAGCTTCGACCCTCGAAGCGCCGATTATACCGTGTAATACAAGCAGCTCATTGCGTCGAGAAATACAAGAGACCCCCATAATAAGAATATCTTACGGGTCGATGGCTGCGTGGCGAGTATTGCCCGCGCGTTATCGATCATAATGCCGGCACGGCGTAACGCGAAAGCGAGGGACCCCCCCGTCCCGGGCCCCCGTGAGCGCGCCAACCTAACGGAGAGGAGATTATTCCCCTTTTCCGATACGTCCCATGGAGCAGCGTGCTCCGCGTGCTCGGTGCGCGGGCCATCTATGCCGCTCTGCGGCAGGTGTTAACCCGCTGGTCAACCACGACCGAAGAGCCGCTGCTCCGCGTGTGTATCCCTAGCCTTCGGGTGGAGGCAGCGAACAATGCCGAGTAAAGTTATGGGAAAAAAAAAAAAAAAAAAAAAAAAAAAAAAAAAAAAAAAAAAAAAAAAACCCCCACTGTGGCGGTGGTGCGTGAACGTGTCTCGCAGGTAAGTATACCATAGTACGCAGGCCGGGCCACAGTGCACGAAAATAAATCAGGTTACGTGGACGGCGACGTAAAAGAGCACAGGGAACAGAAGCGAGGAATGTTTAATGCGAGCCGAACTGGCGCGTGCGCGCGCGTACATTGCCTGTCCGCGGTGTCGGTGTGTTTCTTCACTGTCGCGGCGGGGCCCGCGTACATACGTACGCGTTAGGCGAATGTACCACAGGTTTCTACGACTACACTCGTAGAGCAGCAGCAGCAGCAGCAGCAGCAGCAGCAGCAGCGGCGGCGCTGGATTGCCGCCTGGATTAACGCTCGCCTGTCCCCCCGTCCGCGCGGCCCTCTCGGCCGCCGTACGTGTACGTGCGAACGTGGGAAACGTGTCGCGTCGTGTATTCGTGCGCGTACCTACGGGGAGCGACACAGTCTCGTGTCGCTCCCGCTAAAAAGGGAGACCGGACCACTGTCCGCAGGCGCTCGAGCGCTATGTGCATGTCACCACGTACTACCTACGTGTGTACGTACGTACGTACGTACGTACGTCGCGCGACGACAACCTTCCAACCGCGCCGCGCGCCGCTCTCGTCTCTTCTCTCCGCGCGATAGATGTACCACGTATATAGCCGCATCTACCGTCGGAGCGATAGTGTGGCCAAACCTATCCAGCATGTAAATTCCAATCGATTTACCTACACCACAATCGAGTTATAAGTTGAACCCCTTTGCGCCCCACATGCACGAGCGAGAGGCATCGACTCGTGTTTCTCACGAATATATAACAAAAAAACAACAACAACAACAACGCCTATAGCTATTTATTCACGTACGATAGGATGTAGCTGGGTGTATTTTTGTTGCCACGAGAATTCGATTGACTTGGAGAAATTGAATGCGACTGCGAAATGACAAGTTACGGCAACGTAATGCTTCGCTACATATTTAACACTGTTGTAGCAATGACGAGAGAAGCCGCGATGTCTATGATACGACCGAGCGACATCCGCACCGTTTCGCAGCAATCGATGAAACGATCAGGCAACTAATTGCTTGCGTACACTGTTAAAAATCCGGTGTTAAAATCGGTGTCCATATAGGTCCACACCAATCACGGTGATAATGAGCGGTGTTAACTGAATCTGAAATACCGATTTACACCTAAAAAAATCAGAAGTGCCGTTTATCGCGAATTATCAACGGATAGAAGCGTATATCGTATCGGATGGACTGCGTGTCGAAACGAACCATCGGAAGAGAACTCGCGGGTGTTTTCGAGCGCAGGTGTCTAGCGGCGCGCGCGTTCTCCGTTTGAATTAGTCTCGATACAGTGCGCGACGCGGAGAAGCTAACGACGGCAACAGTCGCAGCAGCAGCGGCGGCGGCGGCGAGGCAACCTGTATCTCGTGTCCACACGGAGCGGAGCTGGCGATGCCGCATACCGCACACCGCACACCGCACACCGCCGCCGCCGCCGCCGCCGCCGCCGCCGCCGCCGCCGCCCGAGCGAACTCTCGCGCTTGCGGTATCTCGACATTTCCTAAAAATACAACTCGCTATTTATAACGCACAACGTTTCGCATGGCCGCGAGGAAACAGGAAAGGGATATAGAGTATATACTGGCCGCTGCCGCCACTGCCGAACCCGAAGCCGACCAACAAGACGAAGACTCTGCGCGCGCGGTGTGAACATTTCTGCGGAACCCTGCGCCTGCTGTAATCCTAAAGTGTCGCGGCAACTCATTCCGCCGATAGATAGACAGACAGATGGATGGATAGATGTGTATAGCGCAAGAGGCGCAATCGTAACCGGAGAAAATCGATGTCTCGCAGCGATGTTGTTCGTTGCTGGTTGCATCGGCACACGAGAACACAACTGTGCGGCGCACGACGTATCTCCGGCATCGGACCAATAACGATTTTCACAAGTTCCTCGTGTACCTCTCGCCGCCGCCGCCGCCTCTGTGCGCTCTTCCTCGCTCGCTTACCACAGCGGAGCATCGCGATTGCTCGCGCGCGCGCGCACAGCAATAATGTACAACGAGAGAATTTGTAACGTACGTGAGTGCGATCACTCGTCGTACATGTAGCATCAGCAACGAGCAGCAGCAGCAGCAGCGGCAGCAGCAGCAGCAACATTATACTCCCACGCGGCGTATGCCGCGAAGGCCTGATCCAAATATAGACCAGCGGGGAGTATAATTAAAGTGTTTGACGATTTGACAAGCGCGAAGCGAAGTCACATGCGACGCGGCTGTTGGCTAAGCGGATAAGCCTCTGTTTACGCCTGACATTTGCGCCTTTTTCCGACACACCAGCAGCAGCCAGTGCGCCACGGAGCAGCGGAGTTGACCGCGTGTTTCTCCGATTTCCCGACAAATCCATTTTGCCGGTTTATCCCGTCCGCACATACGCCAATTGGTTCGCGAGTAATGCCCAACGCGTATCCTCGTCCCCGTTAAAAAAAAAAAAAAAAAAAAAAAAAAAAAAAAAAAAAAACGTTGGCGAGCAACCGCATTGTTGTCGCGATTTATTCGGCCTCCGATTGGTCGTTGGGAAACGGGCAGCGGTTCTCGTTGGTTAATATCGCGAAATTCAGCGAACGCGATTGCCCACTCGACAGGAATGCATTGTATGCATCCGAGACGCACAGGTCGTGTCCCGGTTATCCTCCTAAAGCGATTATCTCGTTAAGGCATTGTCTCTATTGGCATCGAACCGGTGTCGCGCACGAGTTGCCTATCCGCGTACTTTTCATCGTCGTAGTCGCGCTCCGTTTAAATACCAGAGTGTCGTATACCAGCAGCGGCACATCTTTCTTCATTCTCACAGCGTGGAAAGATAAAATGGGCCGCAGCGGATAAGAATAAAAGGAGGAGGAGGAGGAGGAGGAGGAGGAGGAGGAGGAGGAGGAGGAAGAGGTCGGAGGCGCCGCGCGCGGGACCACCCAGCAGCGTGCAGAGCTCTCGATGCTCTCTGTGTTACACATACACGTACGCACACAGAAATTTGCAGAGGCTAACGCCGACGCGACGGGAATAGCAAAACCTACGCGCTTGGAATACCATCTCTAACTTATCGCACAACTCGCTGCTGCTGCTGCTCTACCCTTCGCGCGTTCCTCTCCCTCCTTTTCTCTTTCCTCCCTTCGACGGTGGTTTCTCTATTCCCATCGTGTTCCGCGACGGCGGCGACGGCGGTTTCGATTGTCCGTACACGTTCGAGCGAATTGTTCGTTCAACGGAGTTGCCTCAAACTTGTAGCATATTCGTGCGAATATAGCCTACAATAAGCACACCTTGCCGATCCTCTCGATGATATTGCGCGTGTCAGTGCGAAAAACAACGCTCGAAGATTTCCCCCCATCCGGTGCGCGACATTCGTGTGGTTAGAAAATTAAGGTGCAATCTTCGGCTTGAGCGAATCGCGCTCCTACTTTGGCGCACGCGCGCATAAACATCCCCGTCGTCGTAGCCGTCGTCGTCGTCGTCGTCGTCGTCGTCGTCTCGTAGCTGTTATCATACGAATGTTGGCTTTTTATCGCGATTTCCGAGATACCAGCGTGCGTTCCTGCAACGCGATAACCACTCGACGAGTGCGACGAGTGTGGCGCAAACTATCCGAGTCCGGACGGTGCGGAGAAAACAACTAAAATTCGTTGTTTGTTTTTTGTTTTTTTTTTTTTTTTTTTTTTTCCCAAAACTTACTATTTGGCGCAGTCGATAAGCTGGTACTCGTTACTCCTCTCGAAGCTCTGCTGAACGCCTCGATCCTTCCAGAGAGTCTCCACGATTTCGTAAAACTCCTGCAAACAAATAATCCATCATTAGTGAATTGCGTGAGAAAAATCGCAGGAGAGCTTTCTCAAGCTTCGACAAAGTATCTAATGGTGAGTCGAGCGCGCGCGCGCGCGCACGAAACAACGAGGTCAGGTGAAACACCGTTTGGGCTCGTAGCAGCAGCAGCAGCAGCAGCAGCAGCGGCAGCGGTGGTGGAAGTAGAGTAGCCGAGGCGGAGAGTGGATGTTGGCAAATCACGTTCGCTCTAGCGCTGGGGTTTATTAATATATTCCCTCATCGACGTGCCTATGCCGCTGCTGGCCGACACCCCGAGAGAGAGAGAGAGAGAGAGAGAGAGAGAGAGAGAGAGAGAGAGAGAGAGCCGCAGCACAGCCGTCGCCTCGCCATGATCGATCCATCGATTCGTTGTCACGATGAACGACGCGGGCCGCGCGCGCGACTTGTTTCATTTTTACAATGTGCACAGAGAGAGAGAGAGAGAGAGAGAGAGTGGAGCGAGAGAGCCGAGGCGAAGCTCGTCGTCGCCGTCGTACCTCCGGCGATGAGACTGCACGTCGTCGTCGTCCCCTGTCGCGACAACGTCGTCAATTGGATCGATCCTCGCGAGGGGAAACGAAAAAGTAAAGAGCACGCCCTGCGCTATTGCTACGCGCTATTACGAACTGTATCAAGAGAACAAAAGGTCAAGAAAGTCCGGACAAATTTTCGAGTTTTGACTGTCGTGCAATTTTGTCGAACGAACGAAACGCACCGTCCGTCCTTGTTCCGAGTCTCCTAATTAACGAGTCATCGGAGGGTGGGAGAGAATGTGAAAAGCAGCTTTTCCCCCTTATGGCGAGCTTCTATTTTCAGTTCATAAAGTGCACAGAGCGCTCGAATATGTAGTAGGTATACAGTGAGATACTAGACGCGAGATGCTGTAGGGGATGTTTAGCTGCCCACGGAGAACGCTTTATTTGAGAATAACGATAGAAATGGACCTTTGGAATTTATAGCGACGGTGCGTCGCCGTTCTCGGTGTCTCCGTGAAAGTAGGTATGCCGCGCGAGCGCGCGAATGGTAGCCAACTCGGGGAATGACGCAAAACGCGAGGGGGATTATCTAGTCCCGCGCGACGATTTTATTTCGAGAGCGATTTGCGCACCGCCTTCTGCCGTAATGCACCAGCAGCAGCAGCAGCAGCAACAACGGTGCTCCCCGAGCAAGAGCCGCCGCCGCCGCCGCCGCGCACAATTAATAATGTTGTTCGCGCGCGTAGATCTCGGCTCCGGTGGAAATAATTTGAGACTCGCAAAGAAATGCAGCAGCAGCAGCATTGTGGAGCCGCGCGTGTGCATCAACGAGCGAGAGAGAGAATTAGAATTAAAATTTGATTTATTGCACTAGGACCCATGTGGCCCTGTAAGGCAAATATCACAGCAGCCGAAAAAAAAAGAAAAAAAGAAATACAACCTAAAATACATAGCGCAAACTAAAACTAAATGAAGAATGTAGAAAACAAACGAAATAAAAGAAATAACATCTGGGATCGCAAAAACAGCGAAATAAACGAAATAACGAAATAATAAATCTAAGATCGCAAGAAAAACTAAATAAAACTAAACCGAACCGAGAGAGAGGGAGATTGAGCTCAATTTCAAACACACGGATCGTTGTTCGCTCCGCGAGTACGGCGCTCGTCCAGGTGGGAGTGAAAGAAGAGAAGGAAAAAAGATACAAAGATAGACAGAGAGACGCACGCGTTGTGCGTTGCTCTTGCCCTGAATACGAAATGACCGTGCGCGCGAGTAGGTACGCGCCGCCGCCGCCGTCGACAAAACGGGAGTGTCGTTGGACGTATAAGAGGTGCCGAGGACCATCGCGAGCGCAACGGCGGAGACACGAGACGCGATCGTCTTCTCTCCTGCTCTCCCGATCTCGAATCCACCGAGTCCCGAAAATACTAATCGCAAAGACAAATAACGTATCGACTACTCACCGATGGATAATCGAAGTCCGGGGAAGACGAAACGTCCAGCACGTAGTCGACTCTGCTCTGATTCGCTGGATCCTCGAGCGTTACAGGTGGCGTGAGCGTGCTCATCGCGCTCGTTATCGTCTGAAATCGAACAAACCGCAATGCCAATTAATATTCTAATCCCCAATGTCTCATTTAAATATCGCGAATTAACTAATAATTCATTGGCGCGAAGGCATCAAACGCCGGTCGCGGAACGGATGCGGTGTATTATTGTAGGCATTGGCCCCGCGCGCGGCAACGCGATTAAGGGACGTTTTTATCTCGGATTGCCTCGACCAAGATCATTTATAACTATTATCTCGAGCTGACTAATACCACGCGAAGGCTCGACAGTCTATTTTTAACCAGATCCCCATACACACGCGCGCGCGCGCGCGCATTGGTCGACCCGCTCGTCGCGCGTTTACAGCATTATCGTGCGCGGCTGTTGTATCGCGCGCGCGCATAGGTGTCTACGGTACAGCGGGAGTTTGGTGCCACCACCTCGAAACACTCGCAGCAGCAGCAGCAGCAGCAGCAGCAGCAGCAGCAGCAGCAGCAGCAGCCTAGCCGCGATGCCGCCTCTGGCAATGATGTAATCCTCGATAGTTTTGAGACCAGCTTTTACATTGAGTTTCTCGACGCACGTACACCAAGATGCGAGTGAACGTAACAACGCGCGCGCGCGCGCGAATGCATTTGTACAGGTATCACCGGAGTATCGTCTCTCGCAGTGAATAAACGGCAAAAAAAAAAAGATCGTCCGCGTGTTTGCTTTTAACGTTTCATTTGCGTTCGTTAGTTACTGCGAAACAAGGTGACTGGAAGAGTAATGCCGCAGCTAGCGAATACCGAGTCGTCCTGTCGAGTGCAACACACGCGATAGACGAGACGCGCGCAGTATAGTTTGAAACGCAGCAGCAGCAGCTTTGAGCGAGGAATTAGACTCTGCAAGGCATTAACTCTCGTCGACGACGACGACGACGACGACGAGAGTTAAGAGAGAGACGAGGAAAGTGCGAGCCGAGGATTTGGAGAAACAATACGCTATTAGCCTCGTAGAATATTTAACAATAAAATCCAGACGTCGCAAAGTTGCTTGAGCTCGTTCGCCGATTATCTCGGAGGTGGATAATTATTTTAGTGCGAAATTCCAGAGGCAAGTCTCACCAGTATCGCGTCCCTGATATTTTTCTTGATGTCTTCGATCTTTTGCCGCTTTTCCCTGAAATCAGAACAATAGAAAATCAGTATCCGCACACTGAGAAAAATTCAGGGGATAACAATGTCAAATATAGTGTGTTCTACTATATAAATAATCACGGGCACCATAATTTGGCAGCCGGTTTAATTAGTTATAGTTGCGGGAACCATAAAAGCATTGTTGTCGTCTCAGGCAACGATACATTTTTCTGAGTGCATGTACGGCGATCCTTTGGTGTTCGAAAAAAATAAGCCTGCGAAAGTGCGATTGTCGTCAGTCGCGCGCGCGCGAAGGACCGTATATACGATTCCGCGCGCTCGTATGTACAGTAGACGTGCGCGCGTTGTCTCTTATCGCGATTCTGTGGTCGCCTGGCCGCGCTACAGTAAGAGAGAGAGAGAGAGGGAACGGCGCAGCCGCCGCGTCGCTGCCGCCAGCGTCGAGAATTTACGACACACGACGACGACGAGCAACGCACAGAGCTCGCGAAAGCCGAAGAGCGCGCGAGGCAGCAGCAGCAGCAGCAGCAGCCCCGCAGTGGCACGCAGGCAGCCTGTCGCTTGTTTGTACACCGGCCTTTTCATATTGTCTAGTCACGCCCGTGTGTTTTCCACGTTGCTCATCTCGCGCTGATACCGCACACCACCTTCGTCCACCTTCGTTTCGTTGCAATTATTTGTTTCTTTATTTCTTTCATTCCCACTCGCCGAAGAGGCGCAAACCGCGCGCGCGAGACTCTATCGCGCACCCCGGAAAAATCATGATGTTGAAGTTTGCATCGTTGGAATGCAACGATTTTTTTTTAAAATAATTATTCCAACGATTCTAGAATTAGTTGAACGATTCCAAAAAGTTATTATGACGGAGTAATCGTTGTAATAACATTTTGTACCCAGTACAATCTTTTTAGTTTATTGGAACAATTTTTTTTTTTTTTTTTTTTTTTTTTTTTTTTTTTAATTATCGTTGCATTCCAACGATGCAAACTTCAACACTGTGAAAAATCAAAGAAAAGGCCAGGCAGCGGTCGGAGGGTCGGTTGGTCATGGAGCGTCGAGTTCGTTTCGCCCACGTGTTGATATCTCGCGCGGGAGGAGGCGAGCAGCCGCAGCAGCAGCAGCAGCGGCAACGAGGGGCGGCCGGCTGGGTTCGAACGATAGATAAAGAAAGGCGAAATAGAGAAGGAGGCATCGGGAGATGCGGACAAGTGACAGAGGTATATTATTATTATAGATTCGAAGCGCGCAGGCACGAGGCTCTTCCGCGCGCGCGCGCGCGATGACTCACTCGCGGCCACGATGCGTGCAGCGCGCTCGCGCTCGCGCGCGCACGCGCCGCCCCGCGACGATCCGTGTAAAGCACTATTTGCATATTGGTCCGTTTCGCCCCAAACAGACGTTCGAAACTAATATTACCAACAATGCGAATACCATCACCGTGTTTATAGCCTGTTTCGAAAAATCGAATGCTCATTGGAACAAAAAATTTGCCTAGAAACTGCGCTCATTACGAACCAGTTGTTCACTCGCTCGATTCGCGCACAAATGTCCTTCGATCGAAGCGGTCGGTGGAAAAACGCGATAATTTCCCGGTATGGCTAAACAAACAGCGGTCTTTCATTGGAATCCCTAAATCGTCAATCCGAACGACGCTTTTACATATACGTATTATGCAATGCATATAGTATACACGCGACGGTCTTGCCTTTCGTGTATCTCTTACGTAGGACATCCTTGTTCAAGAGACGCGAGAATGATGTTTCAACGAACGTGCGTTATACTTACGCTTCGCTGAAGCCATTGACGTGCAATATCCTCATCTGTTTGACGATCGTACTTTTCCCAGACTCTCCAGCACCTGAAAATTAACGCGAGCCCAATTAAGATACGTTACGCGGTTGTTATCGTTATTCATTCGTGAAAGAAATCCAACCGGCTAATAATAACGACTCTGCGTACGGAAATACAACGGACGCGAAGGAGAGGGAGTGGCAGAAAGAGCGATTACATGTAGCGAAGACGATTATAGTTTCTGGGCGCATGGCGATCGTGCGCCACGGCCTGTAATTATGCAGTAGGGACGTAACGTCGTTAGCAGCTGTTGCTTCGTAGGCGCGCGCGTCTTCGATTCGTACATAACGCGTTCATCGTCAAATTCTAACGAAATATATCAACGTGAAACGGACGCGTGTACGATTCACGAAAATTATTCGTACGAAGAAGAAACGAATGGTAGATAATATATAATAATAATAATAATAATAATAATAAATAAATAAATAAATAACGCGGGAAAAACTCACCGAGCAAGAGAAGTCTGTGGGTGGCCCTGTAGACCTGTTTGTCTTTCTGCAACTGCCGGGTAATAGCGTCGGAGCGCCTCTTCTGGTTCTTGCTGTCATCCTGGCTGGCCTTGCTGCTCTGGCTGCCGAAGCACCCCATGACACACGAGAGACACGCGACCTCCTCGCGGCCTCTGTCTTCCCGTTCACGGTGCACCACGACGATCGTCGCCTTTGACGAATCAACGTCACGATAACTACTCCTCTTGCACCCCCCCTCCTCACTCCCCTCGCTCGAACCACCGCCGCCACCACCACCACCACCACCCGCCGCCGCACCACCACCACCACCCCCGCCGCCACCTCCCCCGCCGCCACCGCCACCACTATTTTCCGCACTTTCCTCACCCTCTTCGTTCAAACTTTCAATTACAACTGCACTACAATTTCCACTTCCTCCTCCTCCTCCACCGCCACTGGCACCTTTGCCGGCTCCACCGCCCCCCCCGCCCGACAGGGTCACCCCTGCGCGGCAATTCTTCTTCACTTTGGCGACACGTTAAGAGTATCCGTGAAGCACAGATACTCCCTCCTCACCTTGCAATCTCCCCCTCCCCACCCCTCCCCACCCCACACACACTCCTCTCACCCTCGGCGTATTCAACACTCCCCCGTCACTGACACTCGATTTTTCTTGCTGCTGCTGCTGCAGTCGCTGCTGCTGCTCCTCCGTCGTGTTGTTGTTGTGGCTGTTGTTGTTGTTGTTGTTGTTGTTGTTGTCGTCGTTGTTAGCTCCTACTTCTTGCACATGTCACGGTCGAAACCTTAAATGTTAAGATATACGTTAGATTAAGTCACAATATTGCGGGAATAACTAGTCTATATTATTGGGAAAAGAACCGTGAGCATGTGTATATTATCCGGTCTCTCGCTCTCTCGCTCTCTCACTCACTCACTCACGCACTCACGCACTCGAGGCAGCAGGAGCAGAAGCGCGCACAGCGAGACGTAGAGAGAAAGAGAGAGAGTGAGAGAGAGAGGGAGGGAGGGAGAGAGAGAGAGAGAGTGATAGAGAGAGGGAGAGAGACTCGCTATCACACTCGCGGAGAGTCGCGCGGGTGGGCGGACACACAAGCACACACACGCGCGCGCGCGCGCGCGCCAGCGAGATCTCACTTTACACCTTCTTCAACGTCGTCCCGCGAAACCATAACTACACCGTACACGGCGCGCGGTGGGTTCCCGGCTCGACCCTGTCGAAACGGTGCCGCGTGCACAGAGGGACGCCGCGCGCGCAAGCGAGAGAGCGAGAGAGAGAGAGAAACCGTTGGATATCGAAGTGGTGGGGGTAACGGAAGAGCGACGGAGGAACGAGAGTGAGGAGAGAGAGAGAGACGACAGACGTTTTTTCCAAGAGGGCGACCGCGCGCGCCCCCGACACCTGCCCGGTGGTGTTTCCCTCTCCTCGCTATTCCGCTTATCCGTCTCTGTGGTTTCCTCTCTTCGCGCTATGTTTGTTACTTTCTTCGTTATTCCGAGCGAGCGGCCGATTGATTTGTCACGCGACGGACGTCGAGTTCCGAGACGGTTTCGCCGAGCGCGCGCCGCTCGTTCTATCTTTTTCTTTCGCTCGCTCGCTCGTTACACTCGCGAACCGCGCACAACACACAGAGATGCGAGAAGGAGAGCAGCAGAAGCGAGGGCTCCCTCGCTTGTACCTCGCCGGCCCCGATCGTTAGCCCCGAGCGTCGAGGTGTTTAGCCATTAACCAGTCACCCGAGCGAACTAATGCACCACCGCCGCGGTAGAACCTCGTAAACGGGATAGTCGGAGCAACCGAGAGAAAGAGTGAGAGAGTGAGCGAGAGAGAGAGAGAGAGAGAGAGACAACGATAGAAAGAGAGAGAGAGAGAGAGATGAGACTCCCAGAGCCCCTTCCCACTTTTCTCGCTTTCCCCACCTCTTTCCGTAATTTCACTCTCGGAAGTGTATTCGACCGTTCCCGCTTTCGTTTGTGTTCGCTCTCGTTAACTCGTACGCCGATTCCCGACTACTATTACGCGTAAGCTCCGATGGAATTACGTGCGAATTCTGTGTGGCACTCGATGTACCTGCGGTCGCGTCAGGTGCCTCTCTTCCAGGGAAAACTTGGCGGGCTAGATGAAAGCGCGAGCGACACGATACACCCACACACACACACACACACACACACACACACACACACACACACACACACACACACACACACACACACACACACACACACGCGCGCGCGCGCGTTTACCGATACAGTCCACTGCTCGTTTCTCCTTAAAAATCTTCGACAACTTTGACGATACAGCGAGGAGACGCGCTGTTGACGTTACTTCGGTCCACGAACAAAAAAACTATGTACACGCACCTCTACAGCGAACGCGAATCGCGGTTTGTCGTATTAAAGGTGGACGACAACGTCGAAAAGAGAGAGAAAGAGAGAGAGAAAGAGGGCGAGAGAGAGAGAGAGAGAGAAAGAGGCAGAGAGAAAGAGAGAGGGAGAGAGGGAGAGAGAGAGAGAAACAGGGACGACTACACACGGCGCGCGTGCACGGGTCGAGGTTCGGCCTCGGGGTTCTCACTGTGCTCTATCGTGTTATACCTCCTACACTCCACTGCCTCGATCTTCCGTCTCACTCTCGCCTTATCCACCAGCGTGTTCACAGGCAAAAACAGCGGCAGTAACAACAACAGCAGCAGCAGCAGCGGCGGCGACGGCGGCGGCGGCGGCGGCAGCAGAAGCAGCGGCGGAAAACACGACTCTCCACCAGTGTAGCCCGAGCACAGTGAATGCGATGGCACGAAAGCGCGAGGAACGTTAAAATAGATCGGTCTCACACTACTCGTAGGTCCGTCGGAATCGGAGCCGAGAGAGAGGTTGACAGGAGACGCGACCGCACGCGCGGGATGGCACAGGCCGAGTCCGCGGCGACGACGAAGCGACGAACACGGTTCGGTCGCACGGCCAACGGAATCGCGAGTACAAAACTCGCAGCTCTCTTTACCTCTCGTAGTATCGTTTTTTGTTCTTCCTTGTCGCTCGGACCTCTCGCTCCTTCACTCGACGCACAGTTGGTACATCCTATATATACACGTACACACTCGTATATATTTACGCGTGTGTGTTACAACCCGCGTATGTATACAACTCGTATATATTTTCCCGTATGTCCCCGCCAGTCTCCAGTCTCGCGAGATTACACGGAGAGCTGCTGCTGCTGCTGCTGCTGCTGCTGCTCGTCTTCGTTTTTATCAACCCTCTCGTAGCCGGTGTTTCTCCTGGAAACGCAGCGCGGGAGGCAGACACGGTCACCCCCTCGTCACTCCTTCTCTCTCTACCTTTTTCTTTCCCTCTCTCCTCCCCCTCGCTCTCTCTCTCTCGCTCTTTCGAGCCAGTCTTCCCGAACGCCCGAGGGGTCGCTCGATTCTCCCGCTGCTGCTGCTTTCGCACACTCGCACGCGTAGCACACACTACACGCAGCAGCACACTGCCGCGGCGACGGCGGCGGCGGCGGCTCCGACAGCTCCGTCCTTCTCTCGTCTCGACTCTAACGTCGCTATCTTCTTCCTCTCTCCCTCTCTCGTATTTTACAACTACCGAAATCCCCGGAGACGTTTTTCCCCGTTGCCGCTGGTTTTTCGGTTCTCGCTCCGGATCCCCGCCCCCCCGTCCGCTTTCCGATCGGCAGCTCCACCTCCGCCTCCTCCTCCTCCTCCTCCTCCTCCTCCTCCACTTCTTCCTCCACCTCCTCCAGCACCTTCCCGACGACGACGACGACGGCGACGACGACGACGGCGACGGCGACGACGACGACGACGCGGCGACGACGACGACGACGACAGCGACGGCAACGACGACGACGTTTACGGCCAGGCCGCCACCGCACAGCCACGGGACCCCGCGCGTAAACTCCCGTCAGACGAGGACACGCACTGTAGGTGACTACTCGCCGTCGAGTCCTCGGCACGAGCCTCGCGCGGCGCTTCTTTCACTGAAGAAAGCCCGAGGTAACTCGCGGCGACCGAAACGTCCGAGACGAGTAGTTGCTGCTCCCTGTAGCCAACATGTCGTCTGCTAGGACCACTAGCGCGGCGGGCTATCGCCGTCGTGCTTGTGCCTACCGTCGCCAGACTCGTATCGCGACTACGCGGCACCCCCGACTACTAAAATCTCTTTTTTTCTCTCTCCCTCTCGTATATCGGACACCGAGGGGTGGCGGCACGCGACTCGTTTCCCGAAGGTACTCGGAAGCTCGGGAAATTTGCGAGACACCGAGTTTTCATCGAGGCCCGTGGGAGAGAGCGCGACAATGTCGCTTTTCCGACCAATAAACACGTGCGGCTGACCGAAGCCTCGAGTTTCTACTGGGCGACGACGAGCCGCCGCGCTCGACCGTCGGGTTTTATCGAATCAACTTCGGATTGGTTAGCGCGGCCGGAAAAACTAACGCCACCCGTGACTACTGCGACCTCGCTCGGGCGGATCGACACACGTGATCAAACGCAACTCCGATCGCGATACTCGGGCCGCCGCGCGCGCGGGTTCCCTGGGCGCTTGGGACGGCACTGAGCGCAGTCGACGAATCAAAACCGACGATCGATCGACTCGTTTCGGCGACTGGCGAATGAGTGCGAAAGAGACGCGGCCAGGGGGAGAGAGAGAGAGAGAGAGAGAGTCGCCGACGTACAGACGAAGGCTACAGGTGCCGTCGGTCATTTTTCGATATGTATTTGACGCTGGGAGAATAGAGACAGATTTATTTTGTAGCTTCTCCGCTTTCCGTCTCGTTGATTCATTCATACAAAATACCACTTAACTTATCGTTACTTCCCATATAAAACATAATAGGAATTATTATATAGCACTATACAATAACAAAATGACAATACGAAAAGCTAAAATTTGATAATGCTAGACTATACATTCTGACTCAATTGCAAATTGTCAGGCTCGCACAATGTGCTTATCGTCGGATGTTGATAAAATTGGCAACAGACTTGTGATTTTTAAAAATTGCACAACTCTAAAGAAATGCAATCGATCGCCAGAAAATTTCGCGCTGCGAAATTTACGTGACGAGTACATACAAAAAAGTACTATAGCTTATCGGTGATTGGATACAAGTATTTTGTAAACTTGATGTATATTCCGCACTCGTTACGTAACAAGTACGTACGTACGTTACTTTTCTGCGCTATTTGCAGCAGCAGCAGCAGCAGTGTAATGTTCGCTATGTCGCACTCTCTTGGATCTACGATACACCGGCTAATTGCTCAAAAATCGTCACTGCTGTCGTAGTTCGAGGAATTAAATAGGCTGTATCTTTGTGACGCCCGACACCTCGGATGTTGAGCGTTGCGTTATCTCAATTGTGGCAATTTCATTACGCGCCTGAGACAGTTGTGTGAAATTTCAAAATTTCGGTCAAAGCGTCTTTGGCTTGCACCGCGAAGAGTCTCTGTAAAGAAGGACACGGTAATTACCTTTTCCCCCACCAGTTCCGCGTCGTTCGAAGTATCGTTTCTCCATCTCGCTATATATTTTCTTCCGCTCCCGCTTCTTCTTCTTCTTCTTCTTCGTCTTCTTCTTCTTCTTCTTCTGTTTCCCTCGTTAGGCGATCGTGCCGGACGTCGACATCTTTCCAAGATGACCGACTCGTCGTTTACGAGCGAACGAGTCTTAGCACGCTTTAGGATTTGTTACTCGATGAGATACGACGATCTCTACGTTTTAGTGTCTCACACGCGGAGCTCGTGGACTCTACAGTCTCGTGGCGCTCTTCGAATGGTCACCGCTGCCCATCTTCGAGTCCTCTGCGAGAAGAGCGTTCAGGTCGACGTCTTGCAGGTTGGGAGTGTGTTGATTGGAGCCTTGAACACATTGAGAAACGATTCTCGTTGCGGTTAGTCGTGCATGTGGAATAGAAGTAGAAAAAAAAAAGAAGCAGTGGGTTCGAGAGTTAACGCAGCATAATTACCGGCGTGAGCGAGAAAGAGATCCTTCAAAAAGCCCAGCTCCTTTGTCAGCATCTTTATCTTCTCCTCCAAAAGTTCGTTTTCTGTTTTCAGCTGATTCACTCGTTCCAACGTCTGCTGAGTCCTCATCTTGCTCTTTACTCTCGATCGCTTTACCGCCTGTAAATAATCCGATTATTTCTTTGATTAAAACTTGGGAAAAAAAGAGACATTTCGCGAATGCGCGTTCGACGCTTTCGCCGCAAGCAAACCCGACCTGATTGTTTCTGTCGCGTCTTCTCCTGTAGTCCTCGTCGTCATCCTCCTCGGAGACCACCTTCTTCTTTCGGTTGCCGGACGAGTTTTCCTTATTTCTCGGCGCCATCTGGGAACAGGAAAATCACGTCACGCGACTGCCGATAACCGTGTCGCCATGTCGCGCCGCGCGCGCGCGGAAAAACCAACAAGTGCAATCAGCGACCGAGTACACGAGTATCGCGATCGTTATCGTCGCTCTGCAGAGCGAGCTGTGACAACTCGCGCGACGTACCTAGGAGAATTTCAATTGGACGAATTTGGCGCGCTTCGTTTTGCGAGACAAAAAAGCAGCAGCAGGCGCGCGCGGAGGCAGCGGCGCCGCGCCATCTTTGTCGCTCTAACATTAGGCTAAACAAGGTGTTTGAGCAACAGGCGGCGCCTCCAGCGCGCGGACCACCGCCGTGTCATCCTATATCGCGCGCACAATGCCAATCGTGTATTTACCCAATAAGGCCTTGAAACGGTTAAGAAATCGTCCCTGACATCTTCGTCCGCGGCTAAACGTATTCGGTATGGTCAACCGTAACCGCGTTGATCAAGCATACGCGCGCGCGCGCGCACTGCTCGTCGCAGTGATATCGCCGTTGTACAAGAGTCAATTTACGGAACGTTACTCGCGGATTGTTACTCGCAATCGCGCAAGCGCCGCGGCCCGCGAGCAGCCGTGTTTATTCTGCTACAGCCAATAGTAGCCTGAAATCTCGTGTAAACCGACGCGGCGGCGGCGGCGGCGAGATTACGACGCGTCACGAAGACGAGTTATTGCGCGAACGAAGTCCACCTGCTCACTTGTGCTTGTGGTGGCCAATCTCTCTCTCTCTCTCCCTTTCAGGGTCAATGTTTTTCGAACTCGCAATAAGAGGTGTCGTCGCCGTCGCGTCGCGCGCGTACACGCACGTACGTGTACACACACGCAACGCGACGCACGGAAAAGTAGGTACACACTGTGTTTTGGACACTCGCTTACCTGCGCGCGTTGCCTCGTAACTCGGTGGTTCCGTGTTTATTGGACACTCCGGCGGTTATCGGAGGCGCGTTTGACGTCTGACAGTTTTACTAACGAGTGCTCCGCGAACAACGCAGTCTTGCCATGTGCGCGCACCACGGTGCTCTGGCTCGTTGGCTGGCTGGATAGGTCAGAGATGACGCAACTATGAGCAACTCTTGTGAGCAGCTACAGCGCCTGCGCCGCCGTCGCCGCCGCCGCAATGGCCGCCGCACTCGCTCCGATTCGTCGGGATTCCGCGACGAATCGGAGCCAGACGCGGCAATGGCTCGAGCAATACGATTGTCGCGCATTCTTAGCAGCAACATCGGTTTGTAACGTTTATAGAGCGAAAAAAGTAGCAGGAGTCGTTTTTATTTCACAATGCGTTTGTACACGGGTAAAGAAAATAAATGTCCCACGGATGACGATGATGTACGATGATAATAATAATAATCGAGGACAAGTCAATAATATATCGATAAATTCACTCACTGTCGCTGGTGCCGCTGCCGCTTCCACTCGCGCTAGCGCTGCCGGATTTCGCCGGTGAGCCGGAACGCGAGCGCGAACCCGACTTGGACGAAGCTGCTCTCGACTGGGGAGTCGCCGATCGAGAACGCGATTTGCTACTGGCGCGTCCTGGCGTCCTCGACTTGGACCGAGAACGAGAGCGGGAGCGGGAGCGGGAGCGCGATGGCGAGTGCGAACGCGAACGCGAGCGCGAACGGGAGCGCGAACGGGAGCGCGAACGAGACCGGGAACGCGACCGGGAGCGAGATTTCGACGGCGAACGGGAGCGCGATTTGGAGCGCGAGCCCGACCTCGAGCGCGACGGAGATTTTGACGGAGAACGCGAGCCTGAGCCGGACCGCGAGCCCGAATTCGAGCGTGATCCTGACTTCGAACGTGACCGCGACTTCGAGCCGGACTTTTTGCTGGAAGCTCGCGAAGACGCCCGCGACGAAGCTCGAGAGCCTCCCTCGTTCTCGGAAGCCGCCGCTGCTGAAAAAAAAAAAAGAAACGAGCAACGATTATTCGATTGGAAGTTGCGGCAGGGAGGAAAAAAATGATCGGCGCGATTCGATCGTTCTCACCCTTCTCGTCGTTCTTTTCCGGCTCCGCCTGGGTCGTTTCTTCCTCCTCCTCCTCGTCCTCTTCCTCCTCGTCCTCCTCCTCGTCGTCCTCGTTCGGCGGCTCGAGCTGCTTCTCCCTGCAACGCTGCATTCTGTATTCGTTGGCGTTGAGCGGCCTGTGCCGCACGACGAGACGCGTGTTGTTCGGCTGCTGTCCGGCCTTCTGGCGACGTTTGCTCAGACGCACGCGCGTCTCCAGCTCGTTGTAGTAAACACCGTCCTGTCGCATAACGAGGAAGTAATTCTCCTCGTAGCCCTTGGAAGCTTTGCTCTTGACGTTCCAGTTGTACTCCCGGGCCATCTTGTAGTCGTACTCCTCCTCGTCGGCGTAATCGATACCGGCGGCAAAGTCCCGCCGTCGCTTGTCCATTGTCTCCTCGAGAGGCAAAAAGTACGCGACAAATTGTTCGCCGCTCTCGTCCATCACACCTCTGAAAATACAAAACCCAACTTAGACCAATTCTCAGACTCCGATGTCAATTGTTACATTTTCACGGCAACGGCAATTACCGAATCATGGCCTGCGACATTTCCTCGATCTGCGCGGGTACCGAACGGCCGGTCGGTGCCGGATCAGAGTCGAATATAACTTGGGCGCACGGATATTTCCAGAGCTACGAAAATACAAACATTATTGAAATATCGAGTCGAAGCCGAAAAATCGATGGACCAAATAAAACAAGAAAACCTTACCTTGAAATCAGGATAGACGGGGAAGATTTCCACGGGCACAACACCCGGCTTGCTGTAGTGCTTTTCAATCGGAATCTTGTTGTCGTCGAACGTTTTCTCGATAGCCTTAATCTGGCTCTCCCGATCCATATAAAGCGTCTCCTCCTGACAAACCGAATATATCGATGAAGCGTCTTTTTGCAAAGTTGCGTATCCACAGGCAAATCTGCGACACAGGCTCGTGGTGTGTTTTTTACCTTAAAGTTCTTCTTGATACTGTAACCGACTTTGGCCTCGACTTTGTCCATAGTCTGAGGCTGAAATCTCGTCTGTTCCGTGGAGATGTACTCGGTTCGCCTGAGCCAGGAGACGCTGCGAGCGTGATGTCTCGATCGTTTCGAGTCCTGCGGAGTCGGAACATCTTCTTCGAGAAGTTTCTCGTCGGCGGGATCCAACTGTGCGTTGACGTCGCCCGCGTACGTGTCTCTATTGATCAAATCGATCTCGACGCCGAGATCGTGCTCCGTAAGTACCTCGTACTTGTAATTACGCTCCAGAGAGGTTGGATTGTACTGAATAAATCTGTAGAATTGAAAATTACCGTGAAAATCAACGACGATAATAGGGGCGCGGGGACTTCGAAGACGAACAAAGTTGCGTCGTCGTTGAGATCTTACCTGGTGGACTCGAAGGGATAGGTTATGAATTTTGGGTCGAACGGTATGTCCGGCAGTGTGTTGCAGTACTTTACTCTGCATATCAGCTCCGATCTGAGTCAGAGAGGAAGAAAGATGCGTGTAATCTACGTGTTTGGATGTACGAGCATTTTGAGGTTAGACCGCTCAACAAACCTCCTTTCCGCGGGCCTCGTGGTACGCTTGTCCCTGTCGGCACTTCCACCGTTCGCCTGGATCGTCGGTGCCATTGTATCTCCGCACGCTTGTCCGGTTGTTGCTCTCAATTTCGATTAATAACCCACATTATTGTGTATTCCCATAACGACACTCGCAGAATTCACCTGCTGGTGCTGCTGGCTGCTGCGCGACGCTGACGACGCACGACGACAACGCCGCCGCCGCCGCCGCCGCTCGTGGAAGAATTCGTAACTCCGTCATTGCAATCGCGTCCTTCCGTCGGTAATTCAGCGCACGCGTTACCGACTGACCATAACGCAAAGGTCTTTGCGTAGTCGTAAGTTTTTCCGCAAGAGTGGCGCAGTACGCGCCCTTTGTCCGCGATGACGCCGCGATGAAGTTAAATATTAGTAATACTTTGTGATAAACAATGGCGAGAAAGCGGCCGTCACGCGCGGGGGTTAAGAAGCGGCGCACTCGCCAAATCGAGTGCTACAACGACACGAGGCGAAGCCGAGTGTTGCTTGTAGCACGAGAGGAGTACAATCGTTGGACTAATTTGTAAACAAATTTTTCGTTGAATTCCAACGATGCAAACTTCAACGTCACGCGGAGTCGTGATACTTGACTTGGGTAAGGGTATAAAACCGGCGACACAGGCCATTTATTTATATTTTTTGTTCCTCTTCGTTTATTGCATCTAAATACTTGATTCGTTTGACGTCAAACTGTACGTGAGCTTTGTGTACGGCAGTTTGAATGGGTCAACGACATTTGTACTCGTTCAACTGGAAAATGAATGATTAAAAAAACAGGTCGTGAAAAGTTCACATTGCTATGCATTATTTTGCGTTTCGTTCTCGTGAAAATTTACTTTCATCGCGGTCGCTTGTCTTTCCGCTGTAACGCGCTCGCGCTCGCGCGCGCGCGAGGTAGCATCGAGGTGGAATAACGAATGAGTCGGGCTGCACCGAGATCCACGCTCGAGTCGCAAAGTTCAGACGTAGGATAAGCGCGACGACGAAGACGGAACGCGAATTAGAGGGAGAGACTGGCGAGCGAAATAAATTGGCTCGCTATACAAGGAACGTGTAATTGAATAATCGTGTGTATAGGTGATGCCGCGCGCGGCGCATTATAGCGCGCCGCGCGCGTCGCTGATGGTATTGGTACAAAGGGGGGCCCCGTTAGTTTTGTGGTTTCTCGAGTTGCGTGCGTGGTCACGCGGATACATTACACTGTGCTCTCGCGGGTACGTAACGTGCGGGAGTTGGCCCACGCACCGTTGCCCACGCGATTCTCAATACGAGACGCGTCAGCTGCGTAAAGAGCCGCGCGCGGATCGGTTCCTCTCTCTCCGTCTCGCTCTCTACGTATACCGCGGCTACGTGCACTGTAATCCTGCGCGGTTAGAGACACGCCGAGAGTGAGTGTAGGAACGAAAAATTCAAGTATGTACAGTGATCGGCCCCTTACGGCATCTAGAGCCTATTTCGGAGCATACATTTACGTAGGCTTCGATACAATATGTGCGCGGCGCGCACCGTCGGTTGTACTCTCGCAGCATCCACCACCACCCCCGCGCGTACCCTTTGTCCGGCACGATAATTGTCCGCACGAGCGCGCGCGCGCGCGCGCACTTGTTCGCTGTCTCTCTTCCTCTCTACCACCTCGGTCCCTGACCATCGGCATGATATTGGGTGTCGGATTCTGCCACACCTCCGCCCATTGTAAATCAATCGACGCGGCTGTGGAGTGCCGCCTATCTCTCTCTCTCTCCCTCTCTTTCTCTGTCTCTGTCTTCGAGGAGAGCCCGCAACGAGACACCAAATCAAAGTGCCCAGTGTCTCCATGACCGTTATTTTTTTTTTTTTTTTTTTTTTCAAATATTTTTTAGTGCAAGAATTTTCAACTATCAAATATTTTACTTTGGACAATCTAAAACGCGTATTATCCGTTTTCACGATGACTCGAAAATCCCGTAGATTATATTTAATCGGATATTTCCAATCTCGCGACAATTTCGTTTTTCTCCGCCCCCGCCGTTCCTTCCGTCTGATTTTTATTTCCTACCGTCCGCCTAGCCGGTTCGCTCTTTCCTCATTCAATACCATTTCTTTTTTCTCGCAGGATGCCGCTGCTGGAGCTCGGAGAGACCGAAGCACTCGACGGCAAAATCCCCCGAATGACGAAATTTCCGGTGAGCGCTCGACGCGGACGGCGCCCGGGTGTTCTGCCTCGCCTCGTTTGCGTATCTAATAATTGATTTTTAACGAGAGACGAGACGACGACGGCGACGACGACGACGTCGACGGCGGTGACGGCGGCGACGACGATGGCGCTGTGATGGCGCCGATGCTTTCGCTCACCCGCTCGTTGCAGCTGTGGAACTTGCATGGCTGACGAAAAAGAAGCAAAAGAATCTCGTTGCCGGCGCGGAGCAGCCCTGCGGATCTTCTATATCGCTGCGGAATCCTCAACACCAGCAGTGGCATCGAGTATCGCGCAAAAGATAAGACGTAAAAAATGGGCCACGCGAAATGTACAGATGCGTCGGAGTGTAAACTGCGCTGCACGGAACGCGTTACCGCGGCGTATCGAAACTGCGGATGAACCCTCGAGGAAAAATAAGCGGTGTCTGCTGCTGCTGCTGCTGCTGCTTCGGCTCCGGGAACCGAGCGATAGGTGGATAAATCTGAAATTGGAAAACCCGACGTGGACCTCGACGAAATTAATTCAAGTCTGAGTGGCGCGAGCCGCGGGAGAAGCTGAGCGACGATGCGGATGAACGGTGAATGTGTGCGCCCCTCTCGGCCCGAAAGCTGCTGGCGGACGCGGACGCGAAGAGGATGGAAGACGCGACGAGTCGCGGGGGACGCGCGAGAGAGCATCGAGAGAACTCGAATCACCGGCGAGATTCGCAAAAGCACACCGGCTGCAGGAGCAGAAAACTCACGAATGAGCGGACAAAGGGGAAAAGAAACAACAGAGAGGAGAAATAACGTCGCGGCCGAAGCACCGAGGCGAGAGAGGCGATTGTATAGACGAAAATCAAGCAAAGACCGAGGAATGTGCGCGAAGAAAAGAGGAAGTGCCGGCAATTGGGTAACTTTCGGCAACTTTGAAGGAGGCACACGGAGGCAGCGCGACTCAACGAGAGGAGGAGAGGGCAAATTCGACCGGATCGCACTGAGTGAGAATCAGAGGGAGAGATAGAGGCCACTGAGACGCGCGGTATCCAACGGCAGCACACAGCAGGTATGTATCGAGCGATAACCCAAAGTATCATCCTGGGTATAAAATGTTATTATAACGATTGATCTTTGTAATTATTTTTCAGAATGGCTAGAATTATTAAAAAAAAAAAATCGTTGCATACCCGTTGCAAAATGATGCAAACTTCAACATCGTATCATTCTGGCCTCTCGCGCAGTCTTTCCACCGTTTTTTAGCTGTTGTCCCCCCTCCGGCTCTCGACTTCACCGAATGGCAAATACCAATAACCAATTCACGGAGACACACTGCGGGATAAGAGCTCCCGAGCTCTGTAGCTAGTCGAAGCGTCGGAGTAGACTCAAGATACATACGAGGAGTATTGGGCTATGCAGCAGCGATCGGTATATCGCGGGGGGGGGGGGGGGGGGGGAGGAGGTTCGTCCGCGGACGTGTGTGCACATGTGCTCGATCACTCGCGCTCTCATCGTCGTCGGCTCGAGCGCGCTGCGGTACGCGTACGTGTTGTATGCATATAACATCTATGTACACATAGGCCCGCGCGCGTTTACATAGTCGCGTGTGTGCATTATGCAGCTTGCCTATATGAATTGGACGGTTCGTCGAAACTACATTTCCTATAATCGGCGTGCAATCACTTGATAATTGGGAGAACGACGAGGCCATCTACTCTGCTGCAGACAGTGCATATAGTCGCGGAGTTTAGACACGGTAGAGTTTTCCGTCTAACGACACGTCTTGATCTCGGATGTAAGGTTTATTCTTCAAATTCAAATTCACGTTTTCTATGTTGAAAAAATCAGTAGATTTGTTGTCATTGATTTGCAGAGAGTACTACAACTACGCGAACATTGGTATCTCTATCGTACAACCGTTCCATTCGAATCGCGTGAAAAGTTTCCCTTTCGCACAGCAGGTCACAGTGTCACTCGAAACGAGAGCAGAGATGTTGCTGCAGCGAACGCAGTCACCGCCGATAGGTGAAGGTGGCCCTCCTGCCGCGACTCGCGCGAGGCGCGAAGCCCGACCGCGCGCGCGCGCGCGCACACCCCTTTCACGCGCGGTTCAACTTCTCGTGAGAATGTCGGCAGTCTCCTGTGCTATACTATATACAGTAGTGCAGTAGCTGCAGCTGCAGCAGCAGCGGTAGCGAACTTTTCGAGGGTATTATACGGTGAATTTATTGCACTTTCTTCTACTTATGATATTCCAAGAGAAAGGGAGAACCGGTATAGTGTATTTACCTCGCCGGTATTGCACCGCCAGTTTATACACTGTACTTGAATACACATAGTTCGAGTTTGCAGATTTGGGGCGTCTCTCGTTTCGCGCGTTGATTCCACCGACCCGCCGAGAGTTCATAAATATATCGCAAATTAACACTGGCGCGGAAAACTTTGCCCGAATTAGCCCCATTTCATGCCGATTAACAGGGCACTTTTTATTAGATACCCTGGCTCAGCTAGAGAGAAAAGTCGCAAACGATATATTTAATTGCGATGCAAAATAATCGCTTGAAACCGATCGATTGACTCGTCGTTTGTGTTCCTTTAGGTGCACGGAGCTTATTCCAGTAACACAGTTTGGGCCATTGGTGAAAGAGTTTATTTGGATCCATCTCGTTGAAGAATGGTGGACAGTTCTGCGAGGCAAAGGACGCGATTACTAGGGTGCCGAGGGTGCACCCAGGAGATTGGGCGATCCCATGGCATGGAGTCGAGCGCCAAGCTGAGAAAACCGCACAAGCCTCGTGATCTTCTCGTTCACTTGGGAAACCGTGAAAGCAACAATGTATGTTATGCGATAATGTTATTTTTCCTTTCCTGTCGCCACTAACGCCTATCAATTTACCAACACCACCATATAGGTACACATCTGTATCCATCCACGAGCTCTTCAATAGGTCCCCAATATTAATTCGATACCGCCGCCGGTTACACCATACACACTATACATGTTTATTAAGCAATCACGAAGATTTAAGCGTGCGCATCGTGAATTAATGGACGACCGGTTACCGCTGTGCGGTGGTAACACTCGTTACGCCGCCGCCGCGTATCCTTCACTTATGTATACAGGCTGCTTCACAATCAGCGCCTTCACTCTCGTTGTGCATTCGTAAAGCGCCGAGTAAACCCACATGGAAATATTTGTAAATATATATATCGCCAAAAATTTCTACATGTAACATATATGTTGCATGTAAAAATATTCGACACATATATTTTCGCGACAGATAGAACTTTTCGGCGACGTATATTTCACATATAAATATTTCCATCTGGGAAGTAAAACACTACGTAAGATTGTCGGCCAGCACTTTTGCAAAACATTAAAAAAATGTTATCTCTTTTGAAGGTCTCCTCGTGGCTTGTGCATCGGCCTGTATCGAGTGGACGACGATACACGCGGCGGCATTTGTGCGGGGATTGCGGAGTTGGTTCGCGCAGCCGCCGAGGATGCAGCCGAGCGTCGGTTCTTCCGGAGATGTGTGCAGGTGCGAGATCGGTATGTAAGTATAACTACGAGTGTTAGTTTGCCGCGTATACACCGACACCGAGGCGGATAGAGAAGAAGCGCCGCTGCTGCGTGGCGGCGAAACTACCGGGCCAGGGCCCCTCGCAAGTTGGCGCTGGCATGATCAAGAGTGGTGGCGAACTGAGCGCGCGGGCGAGCGCGAGACCGAGTTACCGGTAGCACGCTGGGAATAGCGTGTTTTCCCCGGTAGTTGGCCACCTTTGACCGGGCGAGAGCAAGACGGCAACGCGAAAGAAGAGGAAAACGAGAAGCGAGAGGATTACGCGTCTAGCGAAGGACATTTTCGTTCGGATATCCACGCGCTCGCTCGGCCGCGCGTACACACTTAGCCCGCGTGCTCCCCTCCGTGCGCCGTATACAAACCGCCACCGGGCCCGTAACGGTAAATAAATTTTCATCCACAGTTTATATCCCGCGCGACTCGGTGCTGCCGCTGTCGCTGCTGTACAAGCTTCGGTACCCGAGCGTACGTACGTACGTACGTACGTACGAACGAGCGAACGAGCGAGCGAACGAACGAACGAACGGCGTTACGTGGAGAACCGTGGGAAATGCGGTAATGCGTCGGCGGGGCATAAGTCATCCCTTGTGCAACCCTCGGTCTCACTCGCGCCTCCGCTTTATCCCCGTGGCTCGCTCTCTATCGTGTGTGTTCTCTGCGGAGCGGCGCAACGTGTTCTCTCTGGCTTTATACCGATCTGTTATGTATCATGCCCCACTCCCCCCCCCCCCCCCCCCCCATACAAGCCTCTGTAACCTCGCATATCTGTGTTACATACGTACGTTTATGTGATACTCGAGATTCACGATTTTCTCGAGTGATCGTACGGAAAGTAGTCGAAGCTTATACGTCGCTGTCGCGAAGACTCGCTTCCAAATATGCCTGAGAGAAAAACACCGAAGCAATTGGAAAAGCTCGTGCCTCGGAATTCTTGAAACGTGGTAACGAGAGTGGCTACCGAGAGAAAAAATTAAAATAAAAAATCTCACCCATTCCGAGCGACGAGGTCTGCGCTATATAGATACAAGCCGCCGCTATATATCTATAGATGGACAATCCCACGTCCTATACATCGTACCCTAGAAGTCTAACGTGACGGTCTCGCGGTCTTCGTCTCGGTCCTCCTACATCCCTCGCGCCGGACCTCGAGGGGGTTGTTGGTTCGTCGAGGAGGCTAGGTTAAGGGTTGGAAGCGGAAGTGCGGCAAGACGGCGCGAGAGGGAACGGACCGCTTCTCTGGTGTGCGTGTATACGTGAGCCGTGTTGTGGGCTCCGCGTGCGGTGGGTAGAGGCAGCAGCGGGCAAAGAAAGAAGGAAAGTGCGCGACGGTGCAGCGGGAAGGAGGAACGGAGAAAGAAAGAGAAACTAATGGAAGGCAAGAGTAAGAAAGAGGCAAAGACAGAGCGAGTCGTGGTGGTAGGGTTGCAACGGAGAGGGTTAACGTCGTAGGTTTGGTGACGCGGAGGAGGAGGAGAAGGAGAAGAAGAGGAAGAAGAAGAAGGATGACGAGGAGGACAAGGACGACGGCGGCGACGACGACGACGACGACGACGACGACGGGGACTGGAAGGATGTGTGCGAGACTGTCGCTGTGTGGAAACTCGCCGGGGGATGAAGGGTGAGAAGGGAGGAAGGCAGGCAGGCAGGCAGGCAAGACCACCGCCTCACCTCGCCTCTTTGCTACGCCACGCCTCGCCTCACAATGCACCGGATTAGCGATTGTATTGATCCGCCCTCGCTAGTTCCTAGACCCCCTTCTTACGCCCGAGACCGAGAGACCGAGAGAGGAGAGAACTCGGCACATTTTGGTCGGTATACCCTCCTCTCCCTCCAGACCCCCCCAGCTGGCCTGGCTCCTTATACTCTCCACTGCGCGTTCGGTCAGACCACCGATGCTCAACCATCCTAAAACCCGGAGATACGAAAATGACGCTTCGACGGATGGACGCGTGGACGTTTATTTATTTGTACCGGCATAACGGCAGTGTCGACGCGTGGACCGAAAATAGGACACGAAAAGTAGAGGATCGTTGCGGCGACGGAAGGGGATAAGAAGTGGACGCGTACGCGCCGCGGGGACACCGTCGTCGCGACGTCGTGGCCATTTTGCCCGGAGGAAACTATGGCAGCGTGATTGCCAATGGCGTTGGTGGAACGCGAGGTTGGGGGCTCCCCGTCGGTTGCGAAGTCGCGACTAGGGTCGAACGAAGGGAACACGACGAATAGGGCACGAACGAGTCGAGGCGAGGCGAGGCGAAGCGAGGCAGGCAGGGCGCAAATGGGGTTGCTCCGCGGCGGCGGCGGTGGTGAACCGAGAGGGTGGCCTCGGAAAACGCTCGCGTTAGGGCGCGCGCACGTATTTACTGGCCGAGCCCTTCTCCCTCAAGTCGAGATGGCGGTCGTCCTGTCGCTCGCGCAATTTCCTTCGACTCGTGCGGCTCATCCCACGTCGCGTTCTCGTGTCCCGCGACGAGACTGCTCCTGTGGCCTGTCGTCGAGCCGCAGACCAGACACGAAAAAACTACGAAGAGGTCGCAAAAAACGTGGATAAGCGTCGCACGGAGGAGACGGAAGAGGAAGGAGGGACATAAAAAGAGAAGCCTCGAGGCGGAGAATAAAGAAGGATAGATGATAAAGGGCGTAGTATCCGTATAAAAAAAGAGCCAAGAGGAAGCGAGAATGAGAAATGCGACGAATGAGGGACGAGGCACGGAGGGAAGGTGAAAACGTCACTGGGCCCACGCACTCGCTACGTAAGAATTCGAGGAAAATACGCTGGGTCCGAGGCTCCGGCAGCATCGGCGAACGCGCGAATGTCGCCGCGCGTCTCGCTTAGTCAATGTCGAAGCTCGACTTACCGACTCCCTCTCTCTTCCTCCTTTCCGTCCTATCCTCCGCCTTCTTTTCACCGTCGCCCGGTGCATCCGCGCGTGTACGTGTAATCGCACACAGCTATATTGCCAGCGCGCGCGGACTGCTGCCACCACTGGTGCTGCTGCTGCTGCACCCTCTCTCCGTGCAGCAACACCATTTTTCCTTCCACCGCGTTCTTTTTGCTCGAGCTGCACGCCGCCAGATAAGGGTATCTTCGTTCCGTCATCCGGTCGGCGAGGTCGTGCAGCAGCAGCA
The DNA here is from genome assembly GCA_964034905.1 of Itoplectis maculator. Lineage (NCBI taxonomy): Eukaryota > Metazoa > Arthropoda > Insecta > Hymenoptera > Ichneumonidae > Itoplectis > Itoplectis maculator. Next base: position 57,274 of record OZ035871.1, read on the forward strand.
GCAACCGACCCGCCGGCTGAAGAGAAGACCCGCGCCGCCATCGTCCCTGCGCGCCCTATATATCCGCGTGACGTAGATGCACCAGCAACGGCTTCGGGATCGGCTCGCTGCTTTCTTTCGCACAGGACACCGCGAATCGTCGATGGTATACAATGTACACAGTTTGCGATGCAGCAATAACACTGCTTACCGCGCCCCTGGTCCTTCTCGTCTTGCTGGCTCGTAAGTTATACTTGGCGAAACAAACGCGCTCCAGTGCCAAGCATAATAGAGCCGCCCTCCCGCGCGCCGGACTTGTCGCCTCGTCCGCTGTGTCGTCTCGTTCCACTCGTCTCGTGACACTGTCGTCGTGGAAACGGCACATTAACACGGGCGGGAGCTCATTTGAAACTCAATTGTTTAGCATTTTCGGTCGGCGATACCGTTGTTGATCGGCAGCTGACGATACATCCGCTCCGCGTGTCAGCCTTGGTCAGTGCTGCTGCTGTAGCGATGGATGGACGCGAAAGGACGGAGACAGAGGTGTGGATAGAATTTTCGCGCGCGCGACTATTCGATGGAACGGAAGTACGCGTCTGGCGGAAGCGATTCGCCGTCGATAAGTTTTATAAACGCGATAAAGTAGAATTTACGACGGGGTGCCCGTTGAAAGAAGACGAGAGTGCAAGTCGTTGAATATATGCGCGCCGACGAGGTCTATAGATATCGAAGAGTCTGCCTCGGCGGCGGCGGCGGAGACAGTGCGCAGAGTCGTTGGCATTATAACTCTCGTTCGGGCGACTGCTACCACTGCTCGTCCGAGTACAACATATATAAAGCCGCGAACCCGCGACGAAGACGTCTAGTCGAGCGAGTAACTCGAATGGAAATTTTCATGGCTTATAAGGTGCGGGACGAGCGGCACTTTCCCGGTTCTGGTGGAGGAAACCAAACGAGATATAAGTAGACGCGGAGAATTCTCTCCGCCTCCTCCTCTGCCGCTGCTGCTGCTCGCGTCTGTCGTAACGGAGCTCGGCCACTCTTATCAATTTATAGTTAGTTGCGTCTCGTGACCCATTAATCGCACCGTCGCCTCGCGCGCGCGCGCGCGGTGAACGAGCCAAGGTAGACGAGACTGGCGGAAGCTGCGCTTTACTGTATTCCCCCTGTACACACTTCTCTCTGTACTCTGTACTATACGTATAGTCGTCTGCCTCTGTCCATCGCCATTTCGTCCAGGTTTTACTGCCGTCTGCGGATCTAGTTTACGGTCGCAAAACTAAACTCTCTATTAATTTCATGAAAACACACGTAAAAGCTCTCTCGCTCCCTCCTTCGATCATAAACTTTCGGCGGCCACGTAGCGCTCGCGGAGTTCCTACGGCTCTTGCAGCCGGCTCTCATCCCTCCTCCCCCCTCCCCCCTCTCCCTCTCTCTCTCTCTTTCTCTGGCACTCGCGTCTGAGTCACCTGTTTTACCTTCTCCTCGCACTCGCGCGTTCAACTTTAATCGGCCAGCGCTCGACCTTATTCCTCGTGCATATAATCGCTTTGTACCAAAAGAGGATTTTCAACTCAACCAGAATTCGTTATTGTCGCTGTTGGTCACAAAATAAATGACTGCCCTTACGAAAGAACGATGGTTTGAAAAAAAAAAATGTTGACATTTTTTCGAAACCCACCGAGCGAAAGAGAGAAGCGTACGAGGGAGGTTTATCCGCGGGGCTGTGTGCGTTTTCGCGTACGTCGCGGTCCGGTCGAACGCGAGCGGAGTGGTGGGGAGCAGGGCGCGACCGGGAAGGACGAAGGACGAAGCTGCGTGGACGATGAGGACGGCCAAGGATGAGCAGCCTGGGAGAGGGAGAGGAAGGGTCGAGGAGCGAGACGAAGAGGGGCGGGTTCGGAAGGTCGTATAAGCTGGCTATAAGGGGTGAAGCGGAGGGACGCGCGGAGCTTCGGGTTGGGACACTGTCGCGCGGCGGGAAGGGTGGAGAATGCGCCGGGCGGCGGTGGATGAGGCAGCGCGAGGGGGGACCTGCTCCGCTAGCGTCAGGGTCGAGCCGCGCTTCTCGCGTTCGCCTCAACGTGGTAGTGAGCGCTCTCCACTACAGCATCGCGCGGTGGATAGCCGCGAGGGGGTGGCTAGACTTCCGAAACAGTAAAATCGTCCGTCGCTGTGTGTGCGTCGCTGCACATTTCCACCCCCCACGTGCGTCACCTCTGTAGCAGCGCGCGAGCGCGGGCCCTCCCAATGTGCCGTGCAATTTCCCCGTTCGTATACACTTGCGCCCTGAGTTTCGTTATGCTTTAGCGATGTGCGCGTTCGGGTCTCGCACTAGGGTGCGTGCAAACGATCTGTGCGTCGGTGAGCCTCCCTCTTCGTCGTCGTCCTCCACCTCCTCCTCCTCATCCACTTCGTCTCTCGTGGTCCCGACCGGCAAATCCGGCGCTGCTGCGTCCTTTTCCCCTCCCCTCCGACGATGCCGCGACCACCTCTCACGGCCACCAACGCTCACGCGGCCTTTGTAACGTATCTCATCCCTCCCAATTTCTCGTCGACTCGTCCTCCTCCCTTCCCTCCCTCCTCGACTGCTCGAACCTGTACACGCGTACACCCAAACACACACACACAGACATATATCTGGTGCAACACTGTAAAGCCTCCGTTGCTGCTGCCGATGTATCCAGAGGCAACGGAGGCTCGTAATATTGGGAGTGTCTGCGTGAGACGCGTTTTCCTCTCCCCGGATCTACTCGGTTTTCCTACACTGGCGCAGAGCCACGAGCGCCTCCATCGGCGCCTTGCGCCCTCGCACGCGGCCTTTCGAGCTTCCGCTTTCGCGTGTGGGTGTTCCACATGCACCGCACCGGCTATGCTCGAGCTGTCCCCCCTCTCCCTCTTTCGGCTCCACTCCGCAGCATCATCCTTCTCATCTCCCGCGCGCCAATTCGGGTGGCCCGGTGAACCTCACGGACTTGCCCTTCTTCCCTTCAGCCGCTCGGCATCAACGTTCCTCAATCCTCCGGGGCAGCTATTTCTCCTTGACGCGCGTCCTCTCCAGCAGCAGGTCGCCCTCTGTGTAGGTTTCATCTCGTTGGCTCTTTCTCTTTTGCTCTCGGTCGGAGGGAAAGGTGTTCCTCCACCAACGCGATTTCATCAGCTCCGGGTTTTACCGCGGAACACGAGGAGTATTCACTGGACGAGGATTGTGCGCGTGATAGTCGAAGCTCGCTCTTGGGAGCAAGTGCGTGGTATCCAACGTGAACTCTATATCCCCTCCAGCATCGGCAGTATTCGCGGGAGGGAGAATCGTACGCGTGGAGGATATATATCTTTGGACGAAGGGGCGGAATGTGTCTGCGAGGGAATTCGGTCTGGCAAAGGAAGGAAGAGGCTGCGCCGGAGAGGGGGTGTGGGGCGTCTGTTCGAGCAGCAGACCCAGGGACGGCGATGACCAAGCGTCGGGGTTCGGTATCACGAATGGCGGTATTCGATCAATTGCCGTCAAGCTGCTGCTGCTGCTGCTGCTGGAAGGGATGAGAGCTTGGTACTCACCAGCAGCAGCCCCCTTCCGTAGCCTCGGAGCAGCAGGGATTGCACGTTACTTTCGAATACCGTAACGCCTGAATACCAAACGCTGCCGGTGCTCTCATTGGAGGATTCTCGCGGTATCCGGACGAAGCCTTTGCAACTCGGTGCGGTCTGCACTTTTTCAATATACTCGACTGCAGCTGTAGAGCCGATGATTGGCTGTATTCAATAATGTCGGCATCGGACAGCCATTGAATTGATATCGAAATTTTTTACGGGCATTATCCTTTCCAACCAAAGTGTCGCACGAAACTAGGCAATTGCGGCGACAAAGAGGGCGCTCGCGTGGTTACCATTTATGCATTCAATTAATATACGGCGAAATAATTCCCATTAGACTCGGTACGAACGGGGAGTTTAAGATGCTTTATCGCAAAAGATGACAAATGGTTGGTATTATTCGTAGTCAAGATACCGCGATAATAATCGTCAACGGGAAGAACGCGATGAATATTCATTCGAGATTCCATCTGTTCTATTTTTACCACGCGTCTCATAGGCGACTCTTTAATGTGTATTTTTTTCACTCGTCAGTCGTCGCTTTAATAAGGGGTGCGAGGAGGCTGAAAGTGAGAGACAAGTTGGCTTGTATATCTCCGCGGCAGTGTATAAGCTTCGGGGTCCCGCGGACCCGCGGAGAGTCCATTCGCCCGGCGGTACAAAGCACACGGAGCCCGCTATACTATATATTGCAAAATACTATCCTATATAATGCACTGTAGCCTCATAGGCGAAACGATATTACGCATATCAATGGCGGATGAGAGAAGAGAAAGAGAGAGAGCCCGAGCGGGAAGAGGGGAAGAGGCGCAACCCGTCGTCGGCGGCGTCGTCGTCGTCGTCGCCGTCGTCGCCGTCGTAGTCGCTGCTTCATTTGAATTTCAAAACCTTAAATGCAAGCCTGTACGTATAAGATAAAACAGCGGCGATATACCGTTTTAATAAAGCTACGAAACGTACGAGAGCCGAGGCTCGAGAGTGGCATGGGGGAAAAGGGCGAAAAAGCGAGAGAGGGATGTTGCCTGTTTCGCGAGGGAGAGCAAAAGAAGCAGAGAGAGCGAGAGAGAGAGAGAGCGAGAGAGAGCAGCCGAGCCAAGCCAAGGCACACAGCGGTGACGCTGCAGGAACTTTGTGAATGTAATCAGCGGCGCACTCGGGCGTGGAAAAAAGAATTACACTATAGGCTGTCTCTCGTACGACTCGGCCGAGTACCTCGGTCATGAATATCGAGTGGGTTCAATGGGTCCAAGGGCCTCACCGAGTGTACGGGGCGTTACCTCTCCCATTCGGCATGCTCCTCTTAATCAAAAATTTATAAATGTCTCTATGATAATTTGTTCAACCTGTTTAATTTGTTTTTTTTCTCCTTTCCGTAGCTTCTTTCGATACGCATCTTATTGACCATTGTGGACTATTACCTGGACTGTTATAGATTATATTCTGGATCACGCCTAGGACGGCGATCCAGGAGTCTCGGGAGTCCGGTCGCACAGTCCATATGGAGGAGGACTGTTCGGATCGATCGCTCTTCGAAACCCCGTGACCCTGTGCCAACGAGTTATGGGGGAAAGGGAATGGAAGTGTGTACGTTACAACGTTACCCTAACTCGGTCGTTACTATGTCGTCGGGATGGCGAGACCGGGACCTACCCCAACGAGATAAACCCGCTTGATGGCTCGACGGATCGAGCCCTCCGCGCCCTTGCCGGCTTTATGGGTGCGGAAACAGGAACAGCGGCGGCGGCGGCGTCGCAGTAAAGGTAGGACGAAGGGTGAGAGAGGCAATTTGCCAAGATAAAGGGTCGCTTTGCTTTAAATCAAGGGCAGCTATAAAAATCAATGAGTCGGTGAGAAAGCGATAAATAGAATTCCAAGGGAAGTAATGATTTAACAAAATCAGGAAATTGATGAAATGTCTATCGACGACAGAGGAAAAAATTACTAGAAAATGCCACGCTTTGTTTTAAATCAAGCGCAGCTATAAAAAAAATCAATGATGCGGTGAGAAAGCGACAAATAGAATTCCAAGGGAACTAACGATTGAACAAAATCCAGAAATTTATGAAATCTCTATCGACGACAGACGAAAAAATCTCGAAAATTTCACGGCGAAACGAAGGGGTAGGCGGCGAGACGAGACGATGCAGGGGGTTGCAGCGGAGAGGGATGGACAGAGAGAGAGAGAGAGCTTTCCCGACCGAACCCCTCCCGCCCGCGCTTCCCCCGCTGTTTTTCCTCTTGCCCTCAGTTAGACAGCGCGGGCATGGTGCGCGAGTTTACGGCCCGTATCTCCTCTCGGGCGTAAACGTGAGCGAGCTTATATACAGCAGCAGCCGGAGGAAGGAGACGGAGTCGCGGCTCGAAATGGCGAGTCGGAGAGAGACGATAGGTCCAGCAGCAGCAGCAGCAGCCGACACTCGGTCTCCCGAGCGCGCGAGCACGCGGTGTTTGTGAGCGGTACGTGGCGCGGCATTAACGGCCGCGTGGCAGTAAATTCCGGATTGTGTGGGTGCGGCAATGGTCGCGCGTCTCCGAGCCCTCGGCGCTCGCATGTCGGTGTGAGGTGCGTCTAGACCGACTAGAGACTGCGTCCTCTCGCAAACCCATAACCGTAGCCCCGTCCTCCCTTCCTCCCTGCCTCCCTGCCGCGCTCGCTTTCCGTAACCGCCGTCGCACCCTCGCAACCCCGGCGCAGTTTCTGTCCCTGGCTGCGCGGACTCTCCGCTGCGCCGCTCCGAGCTTTCAGCTCCTCTCGCTCGAGCCACGGATAACTCGCGCGGTGGCCTCTGTGTTTAACGACGTTCTATCGACGCTGCTGCTCGAGCTGCTATTTTCTCTCTTCGCTCGCAGCCCCCGCTCGCGCAACTCGACGGTAAGAATCGCAGGAGCTGAAGAGCCACCCTCTCCGCGTTAACTGCTGCCAGGGATTCTCCGGTCCGCGTCTGGCCGTCTGCCTCCCGAACCGAGATATTCTTCCGTCTATCTTTACTACCGTCGCTCGTCTCTCGTACTTTGGGCCTCGATAGAGACAACTCAAACATCAGCCTTTTTCCCGCTGCTCCGTCCGCTCTTAATGCATCGACGCGCAATCGATAAAACCATTATCTTTGATACTCTCCAATTACGCAAACGCTTCGACGCTTTTAACGCGCGTCTGGGCTTAAAGACGAAAGTTTTTTCGGCCTTTTTCGTCACATCTCCGGTGTCTTCTTTTTCTCAACATTTCTTTTTCTTCCAGATTTTAACGCCAGAACACTCTCGGAATGGACACGACGGAATAATACATAACACATGGGAAGCTCGAGAAGCATGACGACTATGAGAATGTGTCGGTGGTGTCGGACACGCGGGGATAGGTGTCTAGACGGACCAGCAGACTGACGCGTAACGCGAACCCCTGCGCTCGCATCGTTGCTCCGTTTAACGACGGAGAAGCGCGAACCCTCTGCTGTGTATCGCGCACATTATATAGCGAAGGTAGCACGGTTGGAGTGGCGGTGGGGTGGTTGTTGTGGTGGTTGGTGCGACGCTGTTTCACCTGGCAGACCCCCTCCCTCCCTTCCCCCTCCCCCGGTACTTGCCCTGCCGTTAACTGCCCCCTCGTTGCGCCATCCCCTTCTCCCTCTCGTCTGCGTTTCCATCCATCCGACGACGATTCTTCATCTCAACGTTTGCTGGTCGAAGGACACGACGATTCTCCCGAGATTTTGCACTCTGTGTCTCGTTTCATCTCTGCGATTTCTCCTACCGCTCCGCGTACGTGCCATATTGAGATAGCGAACGTGAAAGCGCTCAGCCTACGAAGAGCAAGAGAGAAAGATGATACATATAGCGTATCGGAGTGAGAGGTGGAGATTCTGATTTAGATACAGCCTCGACACTTTCCATAATTGAATCAAGTTACCGAACGTCCACCTCGGATCGTTTTATCGTTTTTTTTCGATCGCATCGAATTTTACGAAGAACGACAACAAATTGTGAACATTTATTACGTCGTTGAACAGTCGGCATAATAATTTGGACTAGATAAAGGAACGAACGAATAGCCGTCACCGTTAAAATTCAATAAATATCTCATCGAATGCAACTCGGCGTCCGTGCTCTCCTCTCTCTCTCTCTCTCTCTCTCTCTCTCTCGTGCCGACCCCTCCTTCGCTCGTTGTCATAATCGAATGAAATTTCTCTATCGAGTTATTAAATCGGGACTACCGATCGATCAACGCCTTTACCGAGCGCCCAGCCTCGGAATCGCGTTTCCCCCGTCGCCCGGCGTTCTCCCCGCCGCCTCCGCCGCCGCCGCCGCCCGCGTCCCTCCCACGATTTCGATAATAAAATCAGCGCCGGGTAATCGCGAGAACGGCTATTAATGAATCGATCGATGGGGGAGCGAGCGAGATAACCGACAGCCAATTCGACGGGCGCGCGCGGAGTCATTCTCACTGCCGTGCCGTAGTATTGTGGATGTGTATTCGTCGACTCATTCGTCTCGCCTTTTTCCAATCACCTATTCGCTCTTCTTCTTCGCTTACTATCAATTTCCTCGTCAACCCCGTACTAGACTGTACACGCATATATTCGTGATGAGTTTGCGTGGTTAGAGTGCAACGAAAATAAAAAAAAAATATATATATTCTAACGATTGTAAGAAATCATATTATGACGATGAATCGTTATAACATTTTATACCCAGTACGATCTTTTGGATTCATTAGAACATATATATATTTTTTTATTTCCATTGCATTCCGACGATGCAAACTTCAACATCATATAGATCGAAAACTCGGGCTTCATCGCTGTCTTCCTAAGTAATCTATTTTTTACCTATTTTGTTTGAAGCACCTTCCCCTGTCTGAAGTAATGTGGAAAAACGAAACTGTCTTCCAACATCGAAATTCAATGCCATAATCTCAAAGTAGAGGCTGACACCGATGGTTGGCGAGACTTCCAAGACTGACAGAACCACGAACACGGCTCGCGAGGTTCGTGTTCAGCGAAGGATAAGGAGACGACGGCGGCGGCGGTGGTGGCGGCGGTGGTGGCGGCGGAGGGAGGACGGGATGACGCCAGCGAGCTGGACCCGGACCTAGGTGGCGTAACGGAAGGGAAGTGCCAGCGGTGTGCTGCTGCCGCTGCTGGAAGTCTCGGCTGCGTGGAGGAGAGAAGGCACATCAGCAGCAGCAGCAGCGGCAGCGGCAGCAGCAGCAGCAGCAGACGGCGGTATCGACCGCCCGGACCTGCCCCACGCCACTCCAGCACGGCGACGCCACCAGCAGCAGTGGCAGAACGTACACGTGCGCGATTTCACACGCACACCGCGACGCACCGCCGTTGCCCGGCACTGCCGCCTCGTCATCCGTGTTATACATCGTCTGAGCCCCACGAACACAACGCCCCGACGAACTTTGCATTTCTCCGTTCTCGATCCGCCACAGGCTTACGCACTTGTTCGCCGCACCCGGTGGTCGAGCGAGGGAGAGAGAGAGACAGAAAGCAATGTTTATTGCGTACCCCAGGGCTCAGAGTCCCCTAAGGGCACCGTGCAAAAATCAGCAATATATATAAAAAATAAAAGTACGCTCACAGCTAAAAAAGTAGAGATACATAAGAATAAAAAATACAAAACGTACGTACGTAAGGGAAGTACGCGTAGATATCGAATCAACAAATTGCCGCTCGTCTAAGGTCACTTGACAATCTCTTTCCTTTTTTTTCTTCATATTTGAGCACTTTGCGTAAATACTGATGAAAAATAATGACGTCGCTAATGGCGCTTGATAAATTCATGACTGCTATGGCGATTACTGTCTCGCGGTACAGGCAGTAGGTATATGTACAAGCGGCGGCGGCGTGGCACAATTTTTCCGGGTGCACTTTGCACGGGACAGCGAGAGATGTTATTTTTTTTCTTTTTTTTTCACGCTATAACTCAAGCCAGCGCGTGGCGCGCGGTCCTCATGACGCCGTTACAAAACGCTATCCATCCGTTCGTTAGTCCGAGCGTAAAACCCCTCGGTATTAAAGTGTTTTACGAGTATACCGGCGGCGGCGGGGTGAACTTGAGCGAAGGGCGCGGAAGAGACGCGGCGATTATCGAGACGGTGGCAGACGAGGCACAGACGTAGCAGCTTCGTCATATCGCGGGCGAGGCGTTCGATGGACGCGCATGCATCGCGCGCGTTTAATATACATAATAGGCATCTGCGGCAGCAACTACGCGCGCGAAACGTGTATTTTCGCACCGAACGTTCGTGCGGATTCTTTACTCTCGTCCGTCGTTCTTGCGCTCTTTTTCATCGCGCGCGAGCTCGAGCCCGAGGGGGGGTTGCACGAGTTAGTCCGCGTCCACAATGTGCCATAGCTGGCGGAGGGGTTGATTGTCCCTCGGCTCTTCATGCGGCTAGATTACGCAATTATCTACCACAGTGTTACGCGTCTCGGTGTGTATGCCGCAATGCCGGAAGCGTGTATTCCTTGGCGTAGCACGCAGACGCGTACTCCGCAGCACCGAGGATGATAGTCGTTGCGCTCTTAAGCCGGAGCTATCGTCCTCGATGTGTAAACGTAACACCGGCAGCACCTCTCCGTTCGCTCTGCTTATTTAATCCTTCTAATGGACATGGGAGCAGCAATTATGACCACCGCGTTCTTTTTTTTACCCTCGCTAGACCGGAATTTTTGCTCCGATCGTGAATTCACGGTAACTTGGCATCTTCGAGTCGTCCGTTGCTTCGGTCTCGTCTCCCGTGTGATCTCCGCGTAGCGCACGAGAGCGACGCTCCGTCGCCGCGCAACAACCGTACACAAACCGGCGGCGGCCCCCCACACACGTCCCGCGCTGCGCGCTTTTCTCTCGCTCGTCCCTATACCTTGTACATCGACGTCACAAAAAACGTATCCTGCAAATTGGTGGCATTACGCAATTACCCGAGGCTGTGCCCCTCGACTAACCTTCCGTAACCCCCCGGCCTCTTATAAATAGCCGGTACACTCTCGATGCTACACGTTCGTTCCGACGGCGGCGGCCGCGGCCGACGAGACTACTCTCGCACGCTCGAGGCAACGTGCGTTTTCGCATATTATACGCATATCATCTTTGCAACTTGGACACGAGCTTTTTTTCACTTGCAGTTGTTAAATGGAATGCAATTACTTTTCCGTTTAATGCGTGGGTGCGGGTTGCACTGTATTATTATTATTATTATTATTATCATTATTATTATGTTACTGGCCATTTTTCTCCTCTCCAATATAAAATACTATTTAATATCGCCAACGATGAACTCCATTCGTAACAATTATTATTATTATTGAACTCTGCTAAAACGTTTCGAAGGTCAGATTTATTTTTGGATATAGGACTTTCTTTCGATAAATATGGTTTACACGTTGCGCAGGCGGCTGGTTTTCGTCCGATGCACGCTCTGCGTATCGTGATAGAATTGTCTGCATTATTAACGCGACTAGACCAATGGTGTATTCACCGCGGGGCGGACAAGTACGCGTACCTTCTTCGTGCAATTGTCGGCACATGTCGTGCCGCTACTACTGCGAGGGTCGTCGGCTGGTTCGGTTCGGTTTTACTCCGCGTGTCTCTGACTTATTCAGACTGGACTGGCTTCGGCTTCCGCGTGCGTTTCGCGTCGCACGCGGAAACCGATAATCGGAATTTCTCTTTTCCTCCCCCGTTGCTGTTACTTTTGTATCCCTCGCTCGCAGCATTCGACGGATTGTCGTTTGTTCGAGCGGCAACTTCGACGCCCGATGTGCAGATAATTAGTGTGAATTTACGGTGCGACATGGCCGAGGGCTTTGTCGCTGCGTACGCAATCAACGATCGATCGTAACATTTTTCTTCTCTCCTCGCAGCCATTTTATTTTCTTCGTCTCGTTTCTCGGCTCTCCGTCCGGAATCAACGCGACTCGGTGAACCGGAACAATCGAAGACGAGGAGATAATGAGCGCGAGTCTGCTACTGCAGCAGATCTGCTCGTTTCTCTGCGTTTTCTCTGCGCACTTTCCTCCGCTAGAGAAACATTGTTTTCCTCGTATTAATAGCGTAAAACATATTTATAATTTAATTTATAATTTAACAAAGCTCCTTCGACGACGCGAATTTATCTTAATGCCTATATTTATTTGAATCAAAACGTCTACACATTTTTGATTCGAGGTATGTGGATCCGCCGTACAGTCCGAGAGGCGAAAAATAGGAAAAGAATAATATAGAAAAAAGGAGAGCATAAACAGAGTAGAGAATTGAAGAAGCGCCATCCGCTCCTCTTTTCTCTCGGTCGCGTTTCTCCTCCGCGCCAGAGCCCGTCGACCAGGCAGCAGCAGCAGCCCGCAGCGGCTTTGAGCATCGAGCTTTTTGTCGAGGTTCAACCACCTCGGCGTAGAGCACGCAGAGCCCGAGCCCGACGCACGCAACCCCCGAAACGTACTGGCGTGGCCCGCCGACGCCGTCGACGAGGCCGCCGCCGCCGCCGCCGTCTCGACAAGTTTATACCCCGCAAAGCCCGCCAGCAGCACCGTTCGTCCGACGCTGCGGCTGCTTCTGCTTCTGCTTCTGCTGCTTTTGCTTCTGTGGCGGCAGCGGCGGTGCTACAGCCACACGCCATCGCAAACGCCGGGCCTCGCTTTCCTCCTTCACTTCGTCCAACTGTACACGAGCAGGCGGCGACTGCCAGCACGAAAGACGTTTCAACCAGCTTTACACAACGAGTCCCTAAATTGCAACGCGAAAATTCGGCAGCGTAAAATACTTTTTTTTTTTTTTTTTTTTTTTTTAAATTATGGAACGATATTCATTGTCGAAGACGAGCAGGTTTATTATTCCCGTTGACATTAGTATTCGAACCAATGTACAAGTCTCATTGGAGCTTTTGAGATTTAAAAGTTTTTGAATAGTGCCTAAAGTAGTAGGTAGTAGTGGTAGTTTGTGTTGAAAAATTAAAAATTGATGTACTCGTTGTGTTTGATGACCGAGATATTAAGTTAGAAGCGTGTAGCTGCGAGAGTGAAAGCGTTGTCCCAGCGTACAGAGGTATAGTACGGTTTGGAGTACAGCGCACCATGGCACACGTGGCTCGCGCGGGAGATGGTGCAGCGAGCGGGGGGCAACGAGAGAGGGCTGCGAGAGAGAGAGAGAGTAGAGTACAGCCGAGCAGAGTGAGCGCGAGAGCGGAGGGAGAGTAAACAGAATTTGCATGGAAACAGTGTGCCAGTGGGTCGCTCGCGCGCGGTCGGGGGAGTCTATTTAACGCGGTGTACCGTCAAGGGTGCGAGGATGCCGGTGCTGCTGCTGGTGGCTTTCCGCACTCTCCGCGCCTCCCTCCAGCGTCCGCGTGCGCGCGCGCTCACTCGCACGCCCGAGGAAAACTGCTCTTTTTAAACAGTAGTATAATTCTTCTACCCTCGCGCAGACGCCGCTCGAGCACGTTTAAATGCATTACGCCGGTGTCCCCCCATTATGCATGTAAACGTGGCATTCACGGCAATGAATGGACGGGGCTGTCCGAGTCGTGGTGTCGACGCAACTCGAGCTGCTTCTCGCGCAACGCGCTCCCTATTCTCTTCCGCACCTGCTTCGTGCGCACCCCAACGCTACTCTCTCTCTCTCTCATCGCACTAAACATCCGCCAAGGGTGACGGTAGCTTAAGGATGTTAAGCTCCACACTAGTCAAAAGAATGCTGATTTTTTGTTACGATTTATGTTTTAAGTATCTGTTGATTATTTTGAACTGTGATATGTATTGCCTGGGAAAAATTTAATTGCAACGGTTTCGCATAACGTTTGGAAAGAAAAAATGGTTTTGGCGCGTTATTCCATTAATGCTTCCGTCTTCTATTTCCTTTTTTTTTTGCCCGGTCTTTCGAAAAAGACTTTTCCGCGAAGCGGAGAGTCGAGAGGGAGAGAAAATTGAATGGAAAACGGGGGGTGGGGGGCTATCTCGAGCAGTCTAATAAACGCGGTATATTCGCGGACTTCTCTGAGGGTCGGTAGTACACGCTACTTACGCCCGAGTGAAAAGTTGCAAGTTTCAAAGCTACTTTAACCGGCACGAGGGCTCGCGCGGCGACGGAGAGAGCAGCAGGGATAGAGGCTCGGCAGTGAGAGAAAAAGTGCGAAAATACGGAGAAAAGCGCCCCGCGCGACCGATGCTGGATGTTGGGGCTAACGAAGTTTCTTAACGAAGCTGCGCTACCTATTTCCTCGACTTGTACCGATCGATAATTCCACCGCTCTGGCTACCGTCGATTTCTCTGTGTTTCTTTTTTCTTTCGAGGAGATCACTATCTGCTCCTTTTTCCTAAGAATCTAAACTTCCGAAAGATAAACTTAAATAATGACGCACAGAGGGCAGTTTGACGGATGGTGCGTCTACGCACCGTCTCTTGGAGAACGCGTCGCTGGAACGGCAGGCGGCAGGTGGACACATCAATAATTAGCCATGCCGAAGGGTACGATGGCACGGCGCGGAGGGTGCTGGAGGGGTAACGGGCAGCGGCGGCGGCGGAGGCGGCACAGTAGTTACTACCACGACGACGATTCCAAAAGCAGTGGTAGTGGTATAAGCTTAGTCGTCGTCGACGTCGTCGGCGTCGCCGACTTCGTCGTCGTCGTCGTCGTCGTCGTCGATGCAGAGCTCGCTCAGCTCAGGGTAGGCAATCGCGGAGGAAGCAGGCGAGGGAGAGAGCGATGAAGAAGGCGAAGAAGAGGGGTGGAGAGAGAGGCGGGAGCGGACGAACGAGGAAGGAAGAGGAAGAAGAAGAGCGAGAGGGAGGAAAGAGAAGTCTCGGGTCAACCGGGGTCAAGTCGCGCCACCAGACGCAAGCCTCCTCCTCCTCCTCCTCCTCCCCCTTCGCCTCCCACGGACTCGGCTCTCCCCTCCCTCCCCACTACTCCGACTTGCAACGTCACTCACCGAACCGCTACCCCTTCCAGGAGGCCTCGACCCCCTCCCTCGAGCCCCCCCTGGCTACCGCCAATCACCCCTCAGCCCACGCAACGATCCCTCCAAATCCCTTCTGGCAGTGTCACACGCACGTTTGCGTGTATGTGTCGCCGCCGCCGCCACCACCACCATCACCTAACTACCACTTGCGCCGCGTACACGCGACGCTTGTCTTTCACGCGCACACACACAAACACGAGAAACGCACCAGGCACGCACACACGAAATATGTGCGTCTGGCGATTCAACTTTCGCCCGGGCCTCTCTTCGCGCTCTCTCCCTCGCTTCGCGGCCTTTCTCTCTTTCCCCGCGACTCGGCGTACCGCACGGCGCGGAGTTCGTTCACACCGAGACCTTCTGTTAACGACGTCTCAGGCGCCACCCTCCCCCCCCCCCCCCCTCCCTCCAACCCTCCTTCACCCTTGCCCGGCCTCTGCACATAAAGCCAGAATTTCAGCTTGGGTGTCTCTCTTTCTCTCTTAGCTTCGTTGTCGGGTTCGAGGATAACGCTTCCCGAGGGTGGATAGAAGCTGCTGCTGCTGCTGCTGCTGCTGCTGCTGCTGCACCCTTCTGTATACACTATAAATTCAAGGGTGCATGCTCTTTTTTTTTAAGGTTTTTCACGTTCCTCCGTTTATCTTGTTTCTACTCTTATGTGCGAGTTTAAGGTTTAAGAGAAGGACGCCACGGAGGATGAGACAGAGAAAGGATTAAGGCTCGCCAGAGGCTGCACGTTTTCCGTAGATTGGTGGATTAGAGCGCATAAGCCCAGGCTGCTGGGCTTTACTCTCCTAGGCTCATCCAGAAGGATTTTTTTTTCTTTTTATTTTCCTTGTCTTCACTGGCTTTGTCTCTTCTTTGCGCGATATTGCGGGGTTCCCGTAAGTAGAATCAATGAAAAAGTCTGTAAATTGAAAAAACTGAAAGTCCATCCCCAATTTCACGATGCGAAAAAAAAAAAAAAAAAAAAAAAAAAAAAAAAAAACGAAAAGTATACGTATCCCAGCTAGTTATTAAATTTATTTTTTTAATTGGGAAATTGCACATCCCTCGTACGGAGAAATAAATACCCAGCGTATTTGCGTGCGCGATGGAAAAATGATGTAGTTCGATCGGCAAACTCGAGGGGTGAGTCAGTCGAAACTTAGTTATTTCAGCCTGTTTTTTTTTTCGTCTGTGCAGGGTCAGTGGCACCGGCGGGAATGGCGCGTAGGCGCGCAGGCCTCGACGCATATACGCACCAACGACGCGGCGAACGCTCTCGAAAGGAGCTTTATCGAGTACGCCGGGGCTCAAGAGGCACCCCGGATAGCAGCAGCGGAGGGGTCATGTCACGTAGTACACAGACACGTGTGTGTGCGAGACGACTCTCGTACGTGAAACGCGTCTGCCTTTGTCGTACGTCTGGTCTGCCGCTCGTGTCGCCGAGCGCCGCGCTCCTAGCCAAGGGCTAGCCTGGCTCGCTCGCTCGCTCACGCACGACGCCCGAATATCCGTCTGGTTACCCAACTTTCGTCTGGCTCGGCCAGCCAGCCGACTACTCACCCTCGACTGCTGCCGCCCATCTCTCCCGGCCGCCTTTGGAGTTCGTTCACACTGAGCCCAGTCCGCGACCACCACCACCACTGCGTCATCGACGAGGATAACGGACGACGTCGAGACTCAAGGTACGATTGAAAACCCGAATTTCTCAATTTTCTCTTTTTTTTTTTCCTTTTTTTATTGTATTTTTTGCCGACATTCACCTTAAAGTCAAACGTTGATCGCAACGTAACGCTTTATTTGATGTCTGTCAACCGTGTCGCTGTATACATATCGCTTATTTATGTAAGCTAATAGTTGGGCACCATCTCCAGGGAACGACGAGTTACGGAATATCGATTGCCAAATAACGAGGTGGAGACACACAGTATGTGTTTAGCGAAAACAAGGAGACTCGGAGCGAACGCTGGTATCGGTAACGCATCCTTCCTGTTCGCTCGTTCGCCCCCCTCGTGTTAACGCAACTATGTATTCGCCGACGGAGCTCTCGCGCGTCGCCGGTGAGTCATTTCCATACTCTCAAAAAGCCTTTACGTCATGTAAATCATGTCACCAGTTTCGTCGGGATGATTTTCAATGGGATAAGATGACGTTGGGGTTAAGTTTTACCGAAATCCATTGACTCCGAGATTTCTTCAGCCGGGATCAAAAGGCACAAGAACTACTTTGGTTGGGATCAATTTATGGGAACTACTTGACGGAGATTAAAAAAAGTCCAAGTCGCAATATCCTCGAGACAATAACGTTTATATCTGCGAATAAATCCAACAGCTATTTCGAAAAACAATTCGTTTCATAAACGTCGATTGTGTCAATGGTTAACGACTTGAACTATATTTCAACCAAACTTAACCAAACTCAGCTGCATTTTGCGTGTTTTTCCAAAATTCGCAGGCTTAGAAAAAATACAGCAGACTCTCGTCCCTTAATTAACGCCGCGAAAGTGACGCTGGAATATTGTCTAGAAAAAAGGGTTTCCGTGGAACTCGAAGCGGCTGATAGAACACGCGAGAGCGTGTAGTATCGGTGAGAGAGGCTCTCGCTGTGTAAAACATATAGAAAGAGGAGAAACACGGGAAGAGAGAGAGCACGAGAAAGAGGGAGCGAGAGGAGGGAACTCAGTTTGGAGAATCGAGGAAGCAAGCAAGCGAGAGACAGGCGGAAAAGAGAGAAGCATCGAAAGCGATAAAGTGAAACGGACGTCGGGAGAGGAGAGCGCGTGCGGCAAGGACAGGCGTAGGTGAAGCCCGGGGTTGAGGCTCGACAAGGTGCAGGACTCGACGTCGTCGGAGGGTGGCGGAGGGGGAGGGGGGGTAGTGCTTGTGAGCTGCTGCTGCTGCTGCCGCTGCTGCTGCTTCGGGGCTCATTCGGTTTGACGGTAGACGAGCCGGCGCAAAGGTTGGGTAGCGGGCGGCTCTCACTCGTTTTCCTCCTCTCTCTCTTTCTCTCTCGCTTCCTCTCTAACCCGCTCGCGCGCGGGTCGAAGGGATGGCGACGGGGGTCGTTGCCCGAAAACGCAGCACTGTTATTGTCCCCTAACCCTCTCCTCAACCAACCCTCTCCCATCTCCCTCTGTTCTTCCTTCGTACCGCTCGCGCCCTCTCTCCCTCCTCCTCCCGCTCGTTTCTCCTCCGTCTCTCCGTTTCCCTCGCGCATTCGGCTCTCCTCGTTTCGCCGGCGACGCGCACGCGAACGCACACAGCGCCGCCACGCATCACGTGTAGCTGCACTACAGCGTTGGCCCGCGCGCGGTTTGTGCGTTTTGCGCACGATACCACGTTCGAATAATATACTCGCTGGTATATCTGTAGCGCCCCGCGCGGCGGTGTATATAGTATACCACCGTAGTGATATTACTTAGCATCGGGCACGTAGAATTTGTAAACGAGTGTGCGTGACTGTGTGTATCCGCAGGAGGATTACGTGCCAGCATGAGAACCTGCGTGCACGCATTCTTGTGTATGGCTGCACAGCCGCTCGCTCGCGCATATTCGAGCATACACCCCTTCCCCCTCCCCCCTTCCCCCCAACCACGCTGAGTTTGCCTACGACGCAGCAGTTGGAACGATACTATTTTGCGCCTGACGCGAGTCTCTGACATTTGCGTCGATGCGTGCGACCTCGATGTAGGGATAGAAAAAAAACAAACACACGGATGCGTGTTTGTTTTTTGTTTTGCTCTGTCGAGACTAGTCTCCGGTGTCTCGCAGGAGGTCATGTTAATGGTTACGAGAACCGCAACGAGAAACGAGAAACGAGCACGAGAAAGGGTGGAAAAGTTTTAATGCCAGTAGCACGAGATCATGAAAGAAGCATAAGAAGCTTCGCCGGGGCTTTGGCACGCGAATAAAAGAGCCGCCGCCGCCGCCGCTCGCGACAAGTCTAGCTGACGTCGACGGAGCAGCGCGCCCGATCGTTACGCACCTCGATTATACCTTACGTAATACGGAGTACTTCGTGTACATGTGCTTCGCGCGCATCGCGGTCTCGTGTATATTTACCACAGACGAAGCTCCGCCGGTGCGACACGACGCGTACGCGTTCATCCGCGGCGAGCTTTACATGCATGCTCTCCTCTATAACATGCCGCGCGTGCGCTATAACACCTGTGATACGCATTTTCTGGGTAAATTCACGAATACAAACTTCCCCACGAGTTATTGTTATTTTATGCATTAACATTATTTCGACAAAGGTGAGGAAGTACGAAGATGCAGAAGCGACAGTGAGGCTGCAATGATGTTGAAGTTTGCATCGTTGGAATGCAACGAAAATTAAAAAAAAATAATTTTTAGTTTATTAAAATATCTATTTTTTTTTTTAATTTTCGTTGCATTCCAACGATGAAAACTTCAACATCACCATTGACGTCGAAGGTCACTTTTTCTTCAAGTGTCATTGTCTATCCGCGCGCGCAGAGTCTTCGACAAAAGCAATGAACCGAGCATTTTATAATGATCAATTATTGTATCCGCCGCTGCGCATTGCTCGAGGGGGGAGGGGGGAGGGTGGCAAAGCCCCGGAATGAGCATTCCTCTCTCGCTCTCTCGCATTGCCCCGTATCGCTCGGCTTCCTGCACCCCCCGCACAGCGTGGTGTATATCAAGGACGCGGAACGCGGCGGGCCAACGTTTACTGCACCCGTCGACGTGTCAATCCATACCGGTTTTACGAGGGGCTGCGTAAATTCGTGGTGTCGGTGCAACGGCGCGTCGCTGCACCGACCCCTCGCCACTGTTACCACCGCCGCCGCCACCACCACCACCACCACCACCATCACCACCACCACCACCACCACCACCCTTTTCCTCTCTGCCTTCTTGCTCACCTAGCTGCTCGACAACAAATGCATTAGACTTTACGAGGGTTACGGCAGTTTCGTCGCCCCCGTACTGCGCTGCAACCTCCGCTGCACTTCCCCCCTCCCCCTCCCCACTCCCCGTAGTTCTGTGCAGACTTGGAGCAGACGGCGTACCTGGCCCCGTTCGATCCTCCCTCACCACCCCCACCGCCCCACCGCCCCCCCACCAACCACCGCACCTACCCCGTTCGCTCACCTCACACCCCGCTCGTCTCGCTTCTCCTAAACGACCAGACCAGTCTCGCGTAACCTACCTCTCTCTCCCGGCCCACCGAATGCGCTATTACTACCCTACGTGCTGTATTTTGCGAACGAGACTGCCTCTTGTGCTACGCCGCCGACGCTGTCTGCGCCGATATATCTATACAAGCACACACAGCATTCGTCTGTTGCTGCTGCTGCCGGTATACACATGTACACGGTGGATGGCTTTTTGCTTTTATGTCTTTTTGCATATTCGATGAAAAATATAGACACGCAGAGCGTCACCTGGCTATTCCGGCGGGATGCACTCAGGTAAAATCGGTGGGAAAAAAAATCTCGGGTCATCGGATAACGGCAATCGCGAACCCCGGTCTCGCCGTCGGCTTTTTCTCGTAGGTTAGACGTGTTTTTTTTTCCCCTTTTTTCGCGAGTAAATGTTTCCGTATTGAGCTTCTGAAATGTACACTGTTGAAAATGTTTGTGAATTTACATTACTGGACATTTTATTCGTCAGATTATTTGTTAAATTGCAGATTTTTGTACCACATTTCCCAACTTTGATATTAAATTTCCTAATTTTTATCGGATTTGGTAGAAAATGCGGACATTTTACATTAGACTTGCGTGCTAAATTTAACACGCCAGTTTGTGTAAACAGGCTTTATTTACTCCGTAATGGAAGCTCGTGCAAAATATTTGTAACAGTGTAGCTAAATAGATCGAGTTGATTTGGTGGGAAAAATCAGATTGGACGAAAATTATCGATAGGTATTTTTCGTACGAGACAATTCCCGTGGCAAGCAAGTCGCGGGGGTTGATTGCACAAAGATTGTGCTAACTCCGTAGCCAGAAACGACGTTAACGAGTCGATGCGAGGCTAGAAAGAGGGAGAGAGAGGGACAATCGCACAATCGCTTCCAAGTCGCATGAGTTCTACTTTCCCACTGAGTTTTTATCTTTTCTCTCGACGGCTGGAACAGCTCATCCGTGGTATGTACGTGCTGCTGCTGCTGCTGCTGCCGCTGCCACGTAACGTATATGTCTGTAACAAATAGCGGGCTATCGAGCGCCAACTTCTTCGGCTATTTCCACTCTGATCGATCGTCGCTCTGTGTGTTTTTTTTCTTCCAACATTCATTTATTCTTTTTCCCGCGTTGTAACCGGGAATCGTTGCCGCGTCGTCGATTCTGCGTTCCCTGGATTTTCCTTCGTTTGCAGTTGAGCGCCCCAGAAGCTGCGGACGGTACGATAAAGTCGTTCCAACTCCGAGAAAAGCTTTGGCAAATATAGCTTTGACAGTGCAATTAATAGCTCGATAAAAAAAAAATATGATGTTGAAGTTTGCATCGTTGGAATGCATAAAAAATGAAAAAAAATATTCTAATGAATCCAAAAGATCGTACTGGGTATTAAATGTTATTATAACGATTATTCGTCATAATATGATTTCTTGGAATCGTTAGAATAATTTTTTTTTTTAATATTCATTGCCACAACGATACAAACTACATCATAAAAAAATAGTCATGTGGAATCAGTGTTGGAATTAGATCGAATGAAATATTTGTTTCGTTACAAAGTCATGTAACGTAGGTGCGATTATTGGTTAGGTGGCGAAGACGAAGCTTGAGAAGTAGAAATAAGGAGTTTCTGTCCAGGGTTAAGGTTACTCTCTTTCTCGTTCCGTACCAGCAGCAGCAGCAGCAGCCGCAGCAGCAGCGTTGGTTCTCTACGATTGTGGCGGACGAGGTCGGCAACCCCGAGAGCGTCTACCAATGCCGACACCGCTCGCGCGGTCTTGCCTACCTCTCTCTCTCTGCGCGCCGCCACCGAGTTGTTTACAGTCTTCGGGATCGCGTTCCGCCACGCAAATTACAGTCAATTAAAGCCTTACGCTTCCCCAACGTGATATCGAGTACAGCGTTGATTCTCTCGCTCTTGTCTTTGCTCGCACTCGACTTGCTGCCTCGACTTGTTTCTCGCGCTTCCACCGCGCACAGCTATTCTATACGAGTTTGGCTTTTCGCAAATGTACGAAAACCATCGCTGTCGAAGGAAACATGCGGAATATTTCATCTATAAATAGTATATCTATTGGAGCTTAAGGACTAATCCTCTAATAATCGACTGGAAAGCTCAAAAGGATCCTTTGGTGTAATCAAGTCATTTTTCCTTCCAGTTGGGATATATAATACCGGTAATTGATTGTGTCAAAGTTGAATTGATTTTTCAAGATTGAGATACAATTGAACAACAAGTTGCAGACGCTGTTTTGACATACGCGTGTCGTGTCTTTGATCCGCGACCCACTTCTCGGATCGAGGCAACTTGTTCTTTGATACAAACGCACGTCTCTACAACCAGCAGGATGTATTCCTCCTTAATTCATTCGAGTGTCGACAGTCGCACGACGGTCGATACACCAGCTCTTTCGTTATTCTCTCAGATGGGGCGAATAAGGAAATGTCAGTCAGTGGGCAACGTCGATCGCTCAATTACAATGTAAACTTCCACTCTCTCAATTACAGCGACATTTTTTTCCGATAGAGCTGACAAAATACTAATTGACGAAAAAGTATGTCAATGATAGATCATTATTTCAGCGCTGGTAGAGGACATTTCAAACCGTGGAAATTTAGTTTCCGACTGAAATGTCTGGCATTACCCGCGGTGAATGTTAATCCAACGACATTTAATGTCTTTTAATTAATAATACCATCGACGTGCGGCAAAATTCTTCACATCCGAAGTTAGACTACTGCTGCTGCTGCCGCTGCTGCCGCCAACCGATGGCGCAGACACTGTTGGATATCTCGCGACTTACACACAGAGCACATAGACCGAAAACTTGATCTCGGTCTATGTGCACATAGCCGAGGGGGGAGGGGGAAGGGCATATAGCGAGAGGTACGCAGTTTGTGTATTATATAGACAGACGTATAAGTATAATACCGGGACGTTGGCTGGCTCGCGGATCGCGCACAGAGTATATTGCTATACGCGCGCGCAGTTATATGAGGCAGCGAGAGAGAGAGAGAGCGCAACGTACTGTATAGTCCCCGTACAGCGTATAGCGAAGGTACTTACCTACCGGTCGAAGAAGCGGGGATATAATTGCGGAGAGGCAGCAACGGCGGCGGCGTCGGCGTCGGCGGCGGCGGCGACGACGACGAGAAGACGGAGAACGAGGCGGAATGCGAAAAGCGCACGAAAGAGCGAGACGCCACGAGGGATTCGCGGAGATGTTCTCGCCGGGTCAGCTCGGGGTCACGCTTGGAATCCAGAGCAAACTATCCCCCCTCCCTCCTTCACCGCGCGCACCGTCTCTCTCGCCGGGCTCCTTACCTTCGCTGTCCGCCTATGCCTCGCGATCCAACCGCCGCCTTCAGACCTCTCGCTGTTTACCTGCGCCCGCCCGCCGTCTCTTTCTCCTATCTCTCGCCCCCCCCCCCCCCTTCCCCCTCGTCTTTCCACCGCGAGCCTGTAATATGCATATTTCTACTATCCCGCAATCTTCGGGTAAACAATCACATTTTTGCACAATCAATTGCTAGTTATCGAAGCAATCGATTTTTTTTGTGTGAAAATGAATTTTTCATGATTCACCTGAAAAAAAAGGGAAATTAATCTTTAAGGTGCAACAATGTTGCAAAGGTCGTAGCCGTGTTTTGTTCCAGATGCGCATTTGACGAAAAGGCATTTCGCAGTCGTGCAAAGCGCGCATCGAAGGAATCGATTTTTTTGTGTGAAAATGAAATTTTCATGATTCCCCTGAGAAAAAAGGGAAATTAATCTTGAAGGTGCAACAATGTTGCAAAGGTCGTAGCCGTGTTTCGTTCTAGATGCGCATTTGGCGAAAAGGCAGTTCGCAGTCATGCAAAGCGCGCATCTCGCGCGAGGATGAGCTCGATGCATCTTCCGTAGAATTTCTTTCGACTCGAGGACGACCCGCTTGCCTGCTAATGTAAGCGCAGCAGCAGCAGCACCACCACCACGACCACGACCGGGATCGGACAAGGGGCCCTGTCTGGGATCCCCGTCAAGACCGCCTTGCGCGGGAGACAAGAGCCTCTCGTCTCTGTTGTTACGGCGGCGCATCATCGCGGCACGATCTTCGCGGCGAGAGAGCCGCGCGCTTCGCCGGCTCGCTCGCGCGGTCTCACCGCATCGATCTTCACGTGTGTGCGTTCCGCGTGCGTGTGCGCTTACGAGCAAGCCCATAAATTGATCTTCTCGGTGCGAGGTACTAAGTAAATAGGCGTGATCGATTGTGGTCCTTAACGGCATCCACGCACGCTCATTCGGTACCATTTTGGCACGATGTTCACGTTTGCATCGTTGGAAAGCAGGGAAAATAAAAAAAAATATATATTCTTATGAACTCAAAGGGTTTAAAAAAATATATTATAACGATTGATTTTTATAATAACTTTTAGAATAGTTAGAATAATTTTGAAAATTTTTTTCGCTGCATTCCAACGATGCAAACTTTAACATCATCATTTCGGCACATTCTCGTTAGCGCCAAAATAGTAATGGACAGTGGAAACGTGGCAAAGGCCGTAGGGAAAAAAATGGAGCTTCGACGGAAAACCAAACTTCCACGATAAACAGTCGTGCACATATTTTTTCCAATTTTAGAGTCCGCGGCGACGGTGTTTCCGCGCGTTGACCGCTGCTCTCTCGAAAAGCTCCAACAGCTCCATACCCGTCATCCCTCCAAAGTATACAGAGCTCGGAGAGGCGCATCTGCCAATACTGGTCGCACATA
Source organism: Itoplectis maculator (assembly GCA_964034905.1). Lineage (NCBI taxonomy): Eukaryota > Metazoa > Arthropoda > Insecta > Hymenoptera > Ichneumonidae > Itoplectis > Itoplectis maculator. The sequence continues at coordinate 81,681 of OZ035871.1, forward strand.
GCGGCAGCAACGCGTACGTATATATCAGAGTACTACGTTAGAGTGACGTTGGTAGTCGTTGTCGTTGGTGGCGGTGGCGGCGTCGGCGGTGGCGGCAGCCGCGACAGATGGAGATCCGCGATGTTGGTGCCGGAGAGCTCTGTGCATACTGCTGGCGTTAGCGGTGCCGGCAGTGGCGGCGACGGTGGCGGCGGGAGCATGCGGAACCCGGTTGGGGGGTCGCGACGTGTTAGGGACGCGCCGCGTGTCAATTAAGTGGCTCTGACCAGTGAGATACGGGGGCTCCTTTCCATACGGATATACCGTATATATATATCCACATATATACAGCCGCACTATACATGTCGGCGGCCAGGACGTCGACGTTCTATACATAGTACACTATTGTATGGCTGTACACAGTAGCTTATTTTCTGGCTCGCTCTTACGCTCGGAGGGCTCGAAAGGCGACTGTGCTCGAGCTCTTCGAGACGCGATTCTTTTGCGCACTTTGCCTATCGGCCGTGTTGCAGCGGTACGTGCCTTACCAATCCGCGCAGACCGGCGTAACGGAGAAAGAGAACAAATAGTGTGAGAGGGAGAGAGAGAGTAGTGTACAAGGAAGGATCCGCAAGCCCATCACCGTCGCACGTGGAAGCTGTATACCATTCTGCTCATCCTCGATCCTCTCTCGCTCCGTCTCTCTCTCGTTATTCTCAATCTCGTTCTTTCTCGATTCCTCTCCCTCCCTACTCCCCCTATTCCCTACGTGTTCTTTATTTTCCTCTCGACGTGCTCATCCCTCTCTCGCGCGGCCGCGCGTCCTTCTTCCTCGTGTCTCGCCTCCGCCGAGCGCGGTCCCTCTTTCCCATTACGAAACATCCGCGAGTCCGCTTGGCCAGAGACACAAGACCTCGTTATAATGACCCCCTCGCGCAACGACGTCGCGGCGAAGACAGCGCGCGACGTAACGTCGTCCGGCGCGAGGCTGCTCTCCTCCTCTCTTCTCGTTGTCGGGGCCTTCGAGAGACTGCTCCTGTCGCGTCCTATCCGTCGCCATCAAAGTCTCCTCTCGAGAAACAAGGAGCGCGTGAGCCACAAGCCGAGTAGTCGCTCAATGTTGCGGGTCAGACACATTGACGATGGATTGCGAGAATTAACGAGTCCTACGGTTTTCCCTACAGTGACAACTTGATATCGATTTCGGAATTTTCGGGACCGCTGAATTTCGCATTATTCTCTTCCTTTTCATTTTCAAACTCTGTTGTGCCTCCCCGCGCTGCATTCGCTATTCCTCGTTTCCATGAATTTTCAATTCGTCTCTGATATCTCAAGAGACACGGAAACCTATCCAGCGAAATTTCCCTGCGGATTATCGTTTTTCCGGGTAATTGAGAGTACGTCTTTTCCATTTGTATTTTTATCTCCTATTTTCCCACTCACCTAAAACCCGTTCTGCGATTTGTCGGAATAAATATCTCGCGACGGTAGCTGTTTTCCGGTGGCGTCGTCGGTCGCCTTTGGGTCGTAGTTTCGCTGCCATAATTACCAACGCAGCAGGTAACGTTAGACGGTGTGACATTTATCATAACGCAAACACGCGTTGACGTACCTATCCGAGCCGTGCATCACAAAAATATCCGCCAGCTGCCGGACAAGCCGCGCGCGCCGATATTATCAATAATTAACGAGTTGACCTCTTCACCTTTCGCCACGGAAACCGAACCCACGCGCTCTCCTTCCCAAGCCTAACCACATATCCAACACCTCGACACGACAAATAGTAATAACGTCAACACCTAACCGGACTGTGTCTCCGACACTTCCGAACACTTTTCTCAGTCGGATGTCAGTTTTTCGCGAAAAACGCAAGAAACGATTTTTTTCTAAATAAAGAAGAAACTATCAAATTTTGCGATATTAAACATCGAACTGCCTAACGACGAATCATAGGACAACAGAAGACTTTGTCGACTGACAAAGTGGACTCTGCTAAAAATCACTGCGACGACGACGACGACGACGACGACGGCGGCAGCCATTATCGTTTCCCGGTAACATTGTGTGCAAGTCAGTACCGTTTTGCTCTCCGCAACTCGCATGTACCATCTAGATGTTGCTCTCGATGCTACGATTATTATGATGGTCTCGATTCTCCGCGTGTCTGTGTGCGCGTGCGCGCACCCAGAGCGAAGCGCCGCAATACACACAGTAGATTTCCCGGAGATCGAACGGTGGGAATATGAGAATCGCGAGAGGATCGTAGGTAGGTAGAAATCGTCCGTTGGCGGCTTGGCTGGCGTCGCGCTCTGCATTCTCTCCGTGTATATATCCCTTCGTTTCGTTCTTTCTGTACAGTCTGCCGTGAACTCTGTACCCGTGAGCGTGGATTCCCCGTAATGCCGTGGGGGCCCGGTTGCAACAACGGCAGCAGCAGCAGCAGCAGCATCCACAGCAGCAGCAGCAGCCGCCTCTCTGCCCCTGTAAGTAGCGTCGTAGGGGGGCAGCACACCGAGGATTATCGAGTCCGAGAGCACGCGGTGCCCGCGGTGCCCGGCGCGCCGCGGTCTTCGGTTTCGCGTTGTCGTGCGAGAGCGGCGGGTTGCGAGAAGGAACGGCCGAGAGATCCGCCAGCGAGCCCAGCCAGCAGCGGTGGTTCGCTGCTGCTGCTGCACGATCACGAGGAGCTTGCTAGTCTCGTCGGCGCGCTCGCGAGTGCGAACCTCCGGTCTCTTTCTCTCTCTCCTTCTCTCGCTTTTTCCTCCGTCTTGCTCCGTATACTCGCGGAGAGGTTGAGCTTTTCGCTCCGCGCGTTCGTTTCTGCGACCGATCGCGTTCACGTAATACGGACGAGCTGGCTGCGAGGGGTGGAAGAAGCAGAGCAGAGCAGAGCAGAGCAGCCAAGAAGAGAGGTACGCGCGCGGGAGGTCGTCGCACACGGGATTCTATCGTTGGCGTGCGTGTTCGTTCGTGACTCTCGGGTCCGGCCGCGTGCGCGGCGCGAGAGAGCGAGAGAGCGAGCGAGAGCGAGAGCAGTACACCAATAAGAGAGCAGCGAGAGAGGTTATATTGCTGCGAGGGTCCCTCTTGGCTTTTCTTCGTCGGTCTCTCGGCGCTGCTCTGCTGGTGTACGAGCGGCGAGCGCGCGGCGGGCGAGGAGAGTCAGCCCAGCGCCAGCGATGCGGTCACGTTTCCAACCCCCTTTGCCGTGCGCTCGCGAGGCTCTGAGCCTCTGATCCCAGAGGCGAACCGAGCGGAGAAAAGGCCACGGGAAAAAGCACGATGCGATCGACGGATACCATAATAACAAGATGCCGCTGCTCGGAATCGTCTCTCCGCGAATTTCGATGCGTTGTTCCAGCTACTCGGCTCTCTCTCTCGAGTTATCCGTCGTCAAAAACGTGCGACGAGTGATGAACCGCACTCTGTCCAGATCGATACTATCGTAATAGAAATATCCCGAAATTCCGGATTTGTCATCGGATCCTAATCGGATCTCCGCAAATCGGGGTTCGCAATTTTTTTTCGGATAGCCGAGTGGGTCAAGGCATGCCCTCTACGGTCCGAAGGGTTGTTCGTATGTTAATCAATAGTGTAAGTTGTAACGATAATGAAAATGTGAGAAGTACCGCTTCAAAAGTACAATTCTCACATTTTTCTAATTAATTTCCGGATCTTTTTCCAATCCAGAATCCAAATCGAGATCCAGTCAGGATGCCCGATCGGGATCCAATTTCAGAGCGTTACATATCCCTGTTCGGATCTGATCGGATGCCTCATCCGATCCCGAGCGGCAAATAGGGAGCCGGATCAGAATCCAGCCAGAACCCGAACACAATTTCTACACGGGCGTCAACCGAGGAGAGGAGGCCACCGGAACTTTGGGTGTCTTGTGTTGCAGCATCGTCGGGCGCAGCAGCAGCAGCATCACGTTTGGTGCTGGACTACCGGCACTATACACTATAGAGTTTCGCTTCTGGTGCTGTTGGTTCTCCGGCACAAGTCGCTACCTATATACGTACCTATACACGAACACACACATAGAGAGAGCGACGAGGGTACGAAGAGCGAGCAAAGCACCGTGCTGCTGCTGGTGCGCGCCTTACCCGTAATTATTCAGCAAGGAGGACCCGCGGGTCAAGTCGGGTTATCTCGGCACTAGGATGCGAGGTTATCTACCCAACCCTATACTCTACTCTCATCCCTCTCGTCTTCCTACGTACCTCCTCCCCGCCCCCCCCTCGTCCCTCGCCTCTGCGTCTCGAAGGCTCCGCCGCCGCCGCAGTCTCATTGCATCGCTGCTACCTATATAGCCACCTTTGCGCCACTGGCTACTCTACCTGTATTTATCTATAGTGAGGTATAGCCAAGGAAGAGGAGAAGATGCACTACGTGTGCTCCCTATACGCTCGTCTTCTCGTAGCCACCACCACCACCACCGCCACCACCATCACTACCACCCTTCCTCCTCATCTTCTTCGCCTCGCTCCTCCTCGTTTACTCGTTCGCCCGCTCGCTCACGTAGCGCGATATCGCGAGCGCGGGCGCCACGATTGCTGCTGGATGCAGAGACGAGGATGAGCCCAGGTATATATACGGAAATGCGGAAGGGTGCGGAGGAGGAGGAGACGGGCACATAGCGCCGGAGACGGAAGAAAAGATAAAGAGACGGAGGCGAGAGTTATCCGGGGGGATGAAAGTGTCATGGGTTTTGGTTAACTGGAAAGCGGGAGGGGAAGAAAGAGAATTGAGGGAAGAGAGGTACGTCAGGGTTACGACGAGGAGACTCAAAGTATTTCAAAAAATATATATTGTACACTCTTTGTTTGTGGGGATTACGAGGGGGTCTACGAATGGGATGTGGTACCACCACGGCAGCAATATGTGCTACGTTGGCGTCCACATTTTTTTCTCCCTCGCTTCTCCAGAAACCTACTTGCAGTAAAAGTTTATCGCGAAAAAGTCACTCTGCGTCACGTGCGAGCTGCTTATTCGGCACGTAACTTTCGACCTACGTAACTTTGCGAGAAGCGGCCGAATGATAATATTCCACGCGAATATCAAGCTCCGTGGCATTTCGTAAAAATGAGCCGAATAAATAATGTTCGATCGTCCGCATCGCTTATACACTGAGAAAAATTAGTAGTTGTCATTACCAATCATTGGTTCGATCTACCAAAATATTGGTTGCAGTTACTAAAATATTGGTAGCTCTGACCAACGATTGGTAATCACAACTATACATTCTTTTCAGTGTAGATACCAAAACTGGTGGTTAAATTTCTTAATTATTCGCGCGTAGAGTGCACGACTATAAATGTAGGGATATCTCGTAATGTATGTTTTGCGAATACGTGCTTACGCGATACGTGCGCGCGAGTGTGTGAGCGATATAGAGAGACGACTCGTCGTCGTCGGACAGCTGCGACAATTGCAAGCTACGCGTTCGCGGACGTGTCCCATTTGGTAGTTGTGGGCGCGGCGGTGGGTCCAACGCGCGCTCTCTGCCGGTTCTCCCGCGCGCGCGCGCTCTCCGCGACTTGGTCCTCGGCGTCGCGCGTCCCTCGACCTCGGGGGCCTCACCGTCGTCGAGCCAAGAGTATCGTGCGGCGGGGTTTATGGGGTCTACCGGGCCGTGGGGATGCGAGACCACGAGGCCGTAACGCGTACACACGCCGCTGCTGCTGCTGCTTCGCTGCTGCCAGCGGCGATACCGAGGCACGTAGGACACTCCACGCGGAGACTCCAGCTGCGCCATGTGCGTCGTTTGCTGCAAACGTGACACTGCGCGTCAGACATCGCCGCGACGACATCGCGAGATCCTGACTTGTCTCATTCGACGCAGTCGATAGATACGTAGTCTTCTCTTATTCCCAACAAAATAATTTCTTATCCGAAACTGGTTGTGTTATTTTATTAAATCGTTTATTGAACCGAACGAGAAATGGTGGAGCGATATGAGACACATCCGTCTGGTACCGTAGATACACGCGAAGTGACGTTCACGAGAAAAAAATATGAGTCAGATCCAAAACTGTTATTGGCATGGCAACGAATTGTCGGTCCAATCGACGCCTACTTGATTATATTAAACTAACAGGTTGAAAGAGTCAAAATGATAATACTCGTCGGTTCAAAGGTGCACATACGAGTTGAAAAAACACACAGCTCTTGGCATTATTATTATTATTATTATTTATTTATTGAGAATGAAGCTCTAGGAGACATTGTCTCTTGAGAGCCAACTTAAATACATGGAACATACCGAAAAGGCAATGCAATATAGTAAATGCACATTCTGATGACCGATGAAAAAGAAATAGTTATACAAAGCACATAAGCAAAGAAATCAGCAAAACACTACTAAATTGCTTCACGCGCCTCCTCCTCCGTCGGAAAAGGAGGCTAAGGTGAATTTTCGTGGAACGACAAACTGACACCTCGCTGCTTGTTCGGCGTCGGCGTCGGCGGCGCACGTGCGAGAGGCAAACCCGAAGACGAATAAGGCACCGGAGCGAGCGACGCGCCCGCTCGCAATGAGTGCGCGCGCGCGAAGGTGAGATATATGGAGAAAGGATCGCGCAAGCTAGTCTGATTTCACGCTCGGGCTGTTTAGCGATGGACGCGGATACGAGACACCTCGAGGGCTCCGCTCTCCTTCTATCTTATATATACACGTACACCACGTTGCATGCACGCCTTCGATATGTATACACACAGATGTATATATATATATATACACAGAGCCGGAGGAAGAGATAGCAGCGGCGGCGGGATTACCGCAGGCGACTTCTGCAATCGTGAAATACACAAAACACTCGAAGGATAAATAACGAAATTTATAGCATCGCTATAAATTCAGTTATTAAAATCAAATAACTTGTCACAAGCGCGCGGGTAGCTCTTATTTCGTCGTGCAGAGGGAAAAGCACGCGACTTCGTTTCCTGACTTATACTATATTACACGTGCGGTAAGCCGCCTACGTATTTAGCGCAAAACCGGGAAGACGAGTGCATTGTCTGTGCCGGGAGGGGGGGGGGGGGGGGGCTGTACGCAACGTGCAGGCAGCGCGTTAACAATGACAATTCAGTGTCGCGGGGGTCGAGCACCCGGCGCGCGCGTATTCGTCCCTTTTCGCAACACTCCTCTCCCGCAGCCGCGCAGCTCCGTCACTTGTCTTTCATCTCGGCCTCCTCGATATACACGTACGCGTCCCCCGTGTCGCAGTCGCATTGTCGGTACACGCTTTCCACTACCAACACCGCGCGGTGTGTCTCGTTACTCTCGCCCCGTCTTCGTTCCTCATTCTCTTGGGCTTCTGCGACTGACGTTGCATGTGGAAACCGTGGAAACGCGTTAGCAGTTAAGGCGATTGCTTGCGGTAACGGATGGAAACCTGCAGTAATGCCTGCCGCGAGCGCAAGTGGAGAGGGCAGGCGATAGGGAGAACACGGGAGAGAATGAGGAAGCGAGTACAGGGGGGAAGAGCCCCCGACGACGCCGACGACGACGACGACGACGGTGACGACGACCAAGACGATGTCGAGGTAAGATGACAGGGAGGCGTCGTTAGCGCGGTTCGCACCCAAGTTTGTTGTTTCCTCATCCGACACCTTCTCTTCTCCCCCACTTGGCCAAGTTGATGGCTACACTCTCACCGAGCACCGCGCGACGCGACGCGACGATGCGTTATACGTGGAATGCACACCAGTCAATTAAATACACGACCTCGGTGCAATTAGTGAATCTTCTTAAATTTATAGATTTTTTAATCTATAAATTTGAGAAGATTCATCTTAAATTCATAGATTTTTCTCGTACAATTCGAGGCCATAATTACTCTTAAGAACTAAACATTGTCACGCTCGATGTCTGCGATCATATCTGCATGTAAACACATACGAAGGGGATTATTACACCGTCACTGCAATTGAGCATTGCCCCGTTTATAATACATTGTATAATAAATAAATAAATGTCTTAGAAGGAACTTTTTGACAGAGGCGACACGTGTCTCTCGCAGGGAACACACAGAACGAGGTAACGGAACGATTATCGTGATCGCGAAAGGAAATATAAGAGAGAAAGCTCTCGCGAACGATGAGGGTCAACGCGAGAAAGAGAGAGAGAGAAGGACGAGAGAAGGGTGCCAGCGAAGGCGAGTTAAGAAATAAATCAGGGCAACAGTTTGGCATTAATTGAGCCGCATTGTACGAAGCTCGCGGTGAAATACGCCGCGCATCGATTTACGATAGATAAAACGTACTTTATGGGGATGTTTCCAAGGAGGGCACTGCAGCAGCAGCAGCAGCAGCGGCAGCAGCAAGTTGTTTACAACTCGCGAGAGGCGGCCTCGCAACTCTTTGCGTTGTTCGCTCGGTTGAGGAACGCGATCGGGGAGAGAGTTCGAAGTAAGAAAGAGAAAAAATAAGAATATGAGAAGCCGACGAGCGCGGGAGTTAAAAAATCGCACTGATAAACACGTTCGCGAATCGTTGAAATCTTATATTAAAAAGTCCGTAATTCACGCCAACGTGACCATTGTCGTCGATATAACTCGGCGCTCTTATTGGTCGTTGGGAAATCGAACGGCAGTTCGATGTTTAATATCGCGAAAAAAAAATAAATAATTTTTTTGCGTCTTTCCTCCTCAATTTTTTTATTTTTCGGACCAACAGCTTTGATTTTCGGAATTAGCGGAAAACTTCCGATAGGGTTTTTAAACTTTGAGAAATCGACTTTTTTTTTTTTTTTTTTTTTTTTTTTTTTTGTAAAAAACGCAAGTTTCAGAAGAACCCCTTCTGAAAATTCGCGATTCTCGAGCGCAGCTACGTGAGGTACATTTTAGACGTAACACGTTTTACACGCGGCGCAACAGACGGTGCGTATGAAGCTAATGATCCGTGCCAGCCCACCCCAGACTCATATATCAAACGGCTAATTAATGCCGCTGGTAATTACTGCCTATCATAATGCGCGAGAGCGAGCGAACTCTCGGCAAAGAGATGCCCGGCTATAGGTACGCGAAGAGAGAGAATATCTCGTTCTCTCTGCATCTGCGTGCTCTCGCACTTTCGGCCTCTCGCGCATATTATTGGCACACGATCCCTGCTCTCGCTCTCTCGTCCCTTACACGCGCTCCGAATATGCGCTCTGCGTATATTATTCGTCCGTTTCTCCGACGCAACTGGCGGAGGGTCCACTCGAGCGGTGAGGCTACTCGCGCGGAGCATTCGAGCCCGCGTATTCAGAACAACTTTGGTTCTTTTTAACGCGTAAGTACCCCATGAGCAAACCACCGAGCGACCGACCGAGCGACCGACCGATCTCACGGAGCATTCTCGCGCTTTCTTTCTCGCTTTCTATATAGCCACTCGCTCGCGGGAAGCCGCGCGCGCGGGGCAACCTTTTCACGGGATAATTTCCAGAGCATCCTCCGACCTTCTCTTTCTTCTCCCGTTCTCCTTAGAGCCGCGAGTGCCTCGTAAAGAGGTGCAACTTATGAGCTTGGCCCACCGTCGTTACGCTTTTAACCCCGGCGTATAGGCAGCTTCGTGTAGTTAAATATGCAATAACGGGGCGCGCTTCTGCATACACGACGCCTTGTTACACTGTCGGAGAGTACATTACGCAGTAATTTTCGTATTTTAGGATCTACGCCAATCAAATAAACACTGCCTACTACGTGTCTCGAGACGAGAAGTATCGACCGAATCTTTGCAAATGTTCTGCTGCCTCTAAATTATAATAATAATAATAATTATTATTTATTGAGAATGAAGCTCTAGGAAATGGTCCCTTGACAGCCAACACAAATACATAGAACATACCGAAGAGGCAATACAATAATACAGTAAATGTACAGTAATTCTGATGATCGGAAAAAAATAAACAGTTATACAAAGCATATAAGTAAATAAATAAGCCTAAAAAAAATTAGCAAAACACTACCGAATCGCTTCACGCCCCTCCTCCTCCATCAGAAAACGATGGCATAAGCCACGAAAAAAGCTAAATTAAAGCTAAAGGTAAGTTTGCGCGTTAAGAAAGGAGAGGAAAGAAGAATAATGATCCTATGGTCCTATAGATCCTAACTGCTTTAGTTTTTGAGATTTGCCATTTTTAACCCTTACATGCACAGCGGGATATGTTCTATCCCACCTAGATTATTATCATTTTTTAAATATTTCGACGTTTTCTTTCTCGATTTTAATGATTTTTTTTGTATATTTACTACAATAACATGTTGGAGAATTGAAAAATACAATTTGTTATCTTAATTTTCTTGTGAATTTGTTGATATAAAGAATACACAATAAAAGTCACTTTTTTCATTGAAAATTCATTATTTCCAACAGTTTTTATTGTATTTACGTGAAACTTGGTATATATATGTTTTGAGGGTTGCTGATTTTGAATCTGTTATCAGAATTAAAAAATTCATACATCCAATATGGCGGATCCAAGATGGCGAACCAAATTTGGATCCGCCATTTTGAATTTCGAAATTCTGAGCTCGGATTCGTAATCAGCGACCCCAAAAACCCCCGAGTGACAAATTTCAAGTCCATAGAACCCATACAAAAATGTATGCATGTAAGGGTTAAGATTCCCATAGTTCGTCACTTTTGCGGTCGATTTGGCGGTGATTGAAGCCCTGCATTACTACATATGTTTCCCTCACTAAAGCGGAAAATGTACGCGTTTAGTAAGTGACGAAGTGTGGGAATCTTAAATGAAATATCTCGAAAACCCAGTTCTGCTTTTATTTCAATGGACATAAGTATACGAGCCGCACGTAATGCGGAAAGTACGTCGAAGGTAGGCTTCGCGAGAATGCTCGCGATCGTTCGAATATAGGTGCTGGCGGGGTATAGTGGCTGCCGCGCGGAAGAAGAGCAAATGAATTGGCCGTGCGCTATTGCTGCTGGGCGCGAGGATGCGGATAAGGAGGAAGGAGCGAAAGAGAGCTGTGCTGGGTAACGCGCACGAAGCGTATCTGCGGAACATGCAATACCACGCGTATTAAAAGTCAGCTAATTTAAAATCGAGCGAAGATCTGCGGGTTAGAATCGAGAGGCTACTCGCGCGAGCGAAGCGAGTTGCATCTCGCTCGCTCGCTCGCTCGCACCCAGCGAGGCATCGGAGCTGACTCACGATCTCTCGCGCAATGGCGTAAATAACGGTGGGCTTTGCGATATGCATTCTCATTGAGCATTCAAACCTTTTTTTTTCGATGATTCGCAACGATCGAGAGACTCGCGCAAAAAATGATGCACTTTCTCGGAAGAATTCGCGACAGGAGAAGAGGAGAAGAGCAGAGAGAGAGCAGAAGGAAAGGGGGTTGAAAGGCGTGCGGCGCGATATGTATCGCGAATGCGGCCTGAGGCATCCCATCGGGTTAAGCACAATCGCGATATTTACACTCGATAATTATTCCATAATTTACCCACGGGGAAACGATAGGCGGAGTGTATAAACGAGAGTAACCAGCACCGAGAGTAGTGTCCCTCTCGCGTTATTTGCCCTATCGTGAAATGCTATCGCTCCCTTCGCACTCGATAAATTTATTTATTGTACGAATATACTTTGCCGGTCGCTGACCGAACGAATAATCCACGCAAATTCCTTATTACAGAAATTGCCTATCGGCCAAATGGACTACAATTATGCTAATTGCGCGAATGCAGACGCGATTATTTATCGCGGGGGTTTTTTGATATTTTTTTTTTACATATCCCATATGTGAAGGATTGTAGGATTATTTGTCAGTGAGTTCGCTGACGTTGCGTCTACTTTGCGGGGGGCTGCTCTCGATGCACCGAAGGTGCTTAAATAGTACTTGACCCCTTGGCGAATCATCTCGCGATAGTTTAAGTAGCCTCGTAGCTCGTATCTCGCGCGCGAGTAGAGCGAGTAGAGCGCACTCGCTCGCTACGACGAATCACCATAAATCACGAAGCTGGTAAATCGATAGTTCAACGTTAGCGAGGGGGGGCAGCACCGTGCCCTCTACCACCGCTCTCCATTAACCATCTTGTAGTAATAGAGCCGTAGTATTGCTAACGTTATTGGTGTCCTCTTAATAACAAACTCGCGAGCCTCAATAACAGAGAAGGAAGAGTTGAGTTATAGCGGCGGCAGCGGTGAAGAGTCGTTCTTCGTTCCACCCCCCGCGCTAAGATCCATCGAAGCAGCTTTATCCCGCTCCCATTTCTCTCCTCGTCTGCTCTTTCTCGCGCTCGATTAGCGTCGATAGCTCGCAGCGCGGCGAACCAACGTGTGATCTTCGCTGCTCCAATTTACCACTAATAATCAACACACACTTTCACTGACCCTCGGTACGCGACTCCTCCCTCTGCGTCGAATCACGCCGCGCGTCGCAATTTATGCATTTACGTTTTCTTCCTCCTCCTCCTCCTCTTCTTCTCCTTCTTCCACATCTCACCCATTACTGTCAACGATAGACGCAAGCTAATTCGCAGCATTTTCAAGCGAGAGCGAATAAATGAGGGTGGAACGTGCGAAAGAGGGTGACGAGAGTAGTCCTCTTGAAAATTCCAACGGCGCCGTTGCCGCGCGTTTCCCGCGCTTCGTCCGCTGGGCACGTTCGTTAACTCGGTAATCCCGAAAATTCGTCATACAATAAATCAATTGACGCGAACGGAAATGCCGGCGGCGGGGGAAACGGCGGCTATTTAATGCCGTGTTTAATTGTCACGAGTCACGCCTAACTACTCATCGAAGTAAATGCGTTACGCGATTTTTAATCGGCCGCTGCGCCACTGGTTTTGCATTCGAGGCCGATGGGCGAAATCGGCGGGCGACCGATTTCAACATTTCGCCATTTTCGGAATATATTTTAAAACCGTGGAAAATATCAAATACCGCGAATCCTCATTTTTCAGGTACTCCGACGTTATCGTTAAACGTGGGCGACCAGTTTATCGGAAACTCAGTCAGTCCGTCGACGGACCGACCATCTTGCCACTAGCTTTTTAATTATTTCTCGTATATACGGAACGATAGCGGTTGATTCCTCGTGACTGTTTCAGGCCGCCCGGCGACCGTTGAAAATCGAAATATCGAGAGCGAACGCGCCGCACGAGATACACATATATACAACGCCGAGTATCACGCAGTAACCGTCTGCACCACTGTACCGCAATATTGTTGAAACATCGTAAAATGTTTCTCGATTAAAATTTCGTTTCAATTTCAGATCCATCGCTCGTCGCGGACTGTTGGGACATGGTATATATACCTACTGCTGCACACGCCGTACTCTGCATTGTGTGCGCGTTATAAAACAAAAATATTAAGCCTGTAGACGATTTTGAAAAAGACAAAAATTGTGAAAAAAAAACCAAGCTGTTCCGTAAATTCACACCGAACGTATTGCTTAAAAAAAAAATCCTGGTAAGATTTTCAAACTAGAGATCTCAAACTTCAGAACGCGTTTTTTTTTAAATTTCGGTTCGACCCCTTTTTCACAAAATTACATATTCAACGCCCAACCATCCACCTTCCCTCAAAATATTTGCAGATTTGCGGAGAGAGTGTGGCCAAGTTCTCGAACCGAGAGAAAAAATACATTTTTAAGAACAATGCTCCCTCCTCCGCCGGCAAAAGGATAAAAAGCAAACGCGGATAAGTGGCGACACGTTGGAATCGTCGACGAGTCGTCTCGAATGAATCGCGGAATCGTTGATACGAGTTGGTCGAGGGTATGGGTGCGGCGTCGGCGTCGGCGGCGGGGGCGACGACGACGACGACGATGGCGACGGCGGCGGGGGTCACGATCGATACGATCGAGTCGGCACGGTCCGTGGGTTCGCCTCTCTCGGAGCGCGCGAGATCGGTCCATAAGCGCGCGCGCGGGGCAATCGACAATGGAAAGAGACGCGAGATACACACGGTAAAAGAATAAGTCGAATAGTGGTAGGAGACATAAAGACGTCACGTCGGATCACGTCGAAGTTCGCAGAGATAGAGGCGCGGGGGAAGGGAGCAGGTCGAGGATCGAGCGCTGCGATCAGCTTGCACGCTTTGCAGCAGAGAGTGCAACAGACCTCGTTTCTCTCTCTCTCTCCTCTCTCTGGTTCGCCTCGGGACTCGAAGAAAGGATTCGCCACTGAGCTATCCTCGCGCCTCAAACGTCCCCCGGCTTGTGCAGCGTTCGCTGCGTGCAATGCGAAACGTGACAGTACCCGCCCCTCCCTTCGTCCGCCCTCTTAACAATACCCTCGCCCTTTGTCGCCCAACTGCTGCTGCTGCTGCTGCTGCACTATCCTCTTCTTCTCCTCTCCCTCGTCGCTGCTTCTTTCGGAGCTTCCACACGCTTCATCCGTGCGCTCGTTCCTCACCGATCCTCGAGAGTTGTGTTGCGGTGGAATTTTGCGCGGACACGAATATTCTCCTTTTCGCTTTTTCATTGTATTTCAATTCTTCTTCCTTTTTCCACATTTTTCTTCCTATTTATTCCGCATCGCTAATACCGCTGGCTTCTTCGGTGTCCGCACTGGACGTGCACTTCATCTCCTGGGAACGCATACTTCACCCTCTTCAACTTCAGCAGCCTCATGCTCGTTTTTCCTCATCGCCGCGCGCCCGCGCGACTTTAGGTTGTTTTTCGTTTCTCCGCGCGGGATCCTCTTTGCCCGTCGGCAGCTGCGCTTTTTTGCTTTATTTGCTTTCCGCTTCGGTGCACCAGCGGCGGCACTGCTACTCTGGATTTAGCCCAGCCCTTTCCTCTCGCCCTTCGCGCATCTTCCACCCTCTTCTTACCCGCTTCTTCCTTATTTTCTTACACTTTTTCGATCTCGCGCGTTATACCTTCCGGGACGCGTTGTACTACCGCTGCAACGATAATACAATAATAATAATATCGCACCCCATAAAATCTGCATTAATCCAATAATCGAAACGCGGCGGCAGCAGCCACTGAATTACAATCGAATTACAATAATCCGATATGCTCGTCATCTGTTTACGAATTCGACGCTATACCGGAGTAGTACCTATTTGTGACACTTGTTCGATAATGCGTCGATAAATTTGATATGCCATTCGGCACATTTTTATTGAATTGCGGACTCTGCGGGGCACCCGCGTCGCGGGCGGCGGCGGCTTCGCTGCATCGTCGATGCGGTTGTAAATCGAAGCTCCGCAACACGGCAGACCGGAAACGAATGAATTTTACTTCTCGAAATATTACAATCATTTTGTACTGGCTGTTCTGGAACGGCGTTCGAGGCGTCATTGGCTCTATCCTTGGCTACAATTTCGCTCTGATGTCCGAGCGCACTCTGTGTATGGTTTTATTTATTTTTCGGACCTACGTCCTATACAATTTTTTTTATGACAAAACGATTCCCTTATGCATTTAGCTTATAAATGTAATTGCAAAATAGCTTATATTCTACTCTATCCTAATCGGGGGTTCATACACTATATATGGCACACTGTGTTACATTCGTTCCTTAAAGCATACTTTACATTTGAATTTGGTAGGTTTCGCTGGTTTGGATTTTTTTTTATATACATCAATTTTTTTTTGACCCACTGTGGTCATAGAATGGGTACACGAGAGGGAGACTCGCGCGGTCGCGAACGACCCCTACGTTTGGACCACCCTGTAAGAAGGCAGCGAGCGTGCGAGCGAGGCGTATGATGGCGACCTCTCTCCGCTTCGCTATCTTACCTCACGATCCTGATCACGATCACGCACGCACGCGGAACCGCCCACTGCGTCCCCGGCGACTTTTTCTTCCTCTTCGTCCTCTTCTTCTTCGTCTCCTTCTTCTCCTTCTCCTTCGCCCGTCTCGTTCTCCGCGGAGCACTCTATGGATTCGTTCGAGCTCGTCGCGTCCCTCGAGTCGCGCGCGCGCGGCTCCTCTTTTCTTCTTACTCCCGTGCAGTCCACGTACAGACGGTCTTCTCGTCTCGAACGCACGTGCGTGCGAAGAAAAGCAACAACGAGAAAAAACGCTCGAGAGAGATGCGCGCGCGCGCGCGGAACAAGAAGATGAGGATATAGTGGCAAAGAGAGGTACCAACGCCGCGAGTCCGCCGCGCCGCGCCGCGCGCGTTCGTCGTACGTGACCCTTGGTAATACTGTAGCACACTCCGATAATCACGCACTCGACCTCTCCTCGATGATGTTGAAACGTAATCGATAAATTGCCCTCCTTCGTCGGTCTGCGCAACTCTCTCGCCAACATCTTCTCCATTGCCTCCAAGACCAATCGCGCGCGCGCTTCGGGATAACTTCGATGTCTCCTTCTCTTTGTCTCTTTTTCTCTCCCTTCACTCGTTTTGCTTTTTCACTATGTAATATGTTTCTCAATGCAATGTGCAACATGTGTGAGTCATTCCCTATCATTTGGGTTACTTTCCTTCGGAACTTTTCCGATATCTCCGTGCATTTTGACTTTTCCATTTTTCAGAGTGTACGCAAAGCTCGCCGTCGTATATATTACTTAATTCAGATTCTAATCCCCGCGAGGTTATCTCCACAGTCGAGATTTTCTATCGCTCCGCGTCTTCCACGCGTGGATAATGTTTTTTTAGCTCTCCACCGCGGTAACATCCGCGCGGTCAACTCGGCGAGCATCGCCAGAGAAGAGAGTTGGCGTGGTACGGTGTAGGAGTGAATATACGAAGGCACTTTACTCGGAGCATTCTGCGATTCCTACGCGTAAGCGAGATAGTGCGTAGATCGCGGATAGATAGAGTCGGGGGGGAGGCCGATAGCCGTAGCCACATTTATACTCGACGACGGCGGTGTACACCTATCGCCGGGTATATACTCGACGCGCGTCCGCGACTATTACCTATACACGCGAAACGAAAGGAAACGATAGAAACGCGGTGTGTACTCGCGCTATTCCCACTTTGCCCCTTAAGCCCTCTGAGTACTTAGCTGTGTACACGCACACGCGAATCACCTCCGATGCAAGCCGCGTCTATGCAAATAAACACGTGTACGTGTGCGTGAACCCGGGAGATGCTTGCTGCTGCCCGCGCGACCGGTGAGCAGCTCTCCCAGTGCGGCCTAACGGTCTCACCGACATTTGTTTTCGTCGGTAAGTGTCTTGCGGAACGTACGCGAGTACAGCCTCCGGCTACGGCAGCAGCAGCAGCAGCCACGGCGCGGTGTGAGAGCTTCGGATGCGTAGGCGAAATTACTCCGCGCGTTATTCTCGACTAATTCACGGGTTAGCAGCCTCGATAAGGGTTACCATCTCACGCACGTGCCCCTTCGACGTGCCCATCCTACGAACCTCCGCTCTGTGTATACTTAAGGAGGTCCAGTCGTATAGTATTCATTTTGCATAAATTCGAGAAAAATGAGAAAGAATTACGAATACTTCTTGATGATATAAAAATCTGAAAAAAATGCATGCACATCAAAGGTACTGAAAAGATTAATTTTGCATAATAATAATTGCAAAATGTTATTAAAAAATTGATGAAAAAAAAAATTGTTGCACAAATTTCTCGGAAACCCACATTTTTTTATCAATGAAAATGCTTCGTTTATTTTTCTGTGTACGTATGAATTTTTTCAGATTTTTAAGTTCACTTTGAATTTTGTTAGAAAAAAACGCAAATATCAAACTGAACTTAAAAATCTGAAAAAGTTCATACGTACTCAGAAACATAATAGAAGCATTTTCTTTTACAAAAAAATTCGGGTTTCCGAGAAATTTGTTGAACAATTTATTTTTTCATCAATTTGTTAATAACATTTTGCAATTATTATTATGCAAAATTAATCTTTTAAGTACCTTTAATGTGCCTGAATTTTTTTAGATTTTTATACGATCAAGAAGTGGTTGCAATTATTACTCGTTTTTCTCGAATTTATGCGAAATGGACTCTATATGACTGGACCTCCTTAACTTATGTATACTTAACTTCCCGTGTAGAAATTGTGTTCCGTCTGGATTCAAACGTTCCGGACGATATTCAATGGGATGCTGCGATTTTCCGTCTTTAACAATAAAATCTTGCAAGCAAGATTTTAGTGGATTTTCAATGGAGAGGAGGGCAAAGTTAGAAGAGCAGCGAAGATAGTTGTGAGTCGGATGAGATTGGAGAGATATTTTGCGTGCTGCAACACAGCTGGCGCAGCGGCGATGGGAGGAGAAGGAGGAGGACGAGGAAGACGAAGAGGACGACGAGGACGACGGTATAGTTCGACCTCGTCTCTGACCCCCCCGATTATGTCTCCGTGTACGTATTATGCGATTTACGTTGCCCCGGCACCGTGAACGAGGTACTTGGTTTATGTTCACCGCACGTCTTGCCTGTCTTTTACGTTATACGCCGTTGCGACGGACTAGCCTCGCAGCGAGACATCTCATCACTGATGATGGACTATGGGTCAGAAGGATCGTGGCCGAGCGACGAGATTCTTCTTCGCTGCGCCTGTGCACACTGCGCGACGATGGTGCTCACCCTTCGTGCATACGAATGACACTCTTATTTTTTCGCTAGTCCCGCAGCAGTCGCATCCCCGTTCGACCGGATGCGCAAACCATGGGAATATCGAGCAACGACCTTTTTTTCCCTTCGAAATCTTGTCGTTATCAAATAGTCTTCCTCCTTGTACCTTATCTGCTTTTGTTGATATTACGAATGCACTTTTGTCGTCTACTATATCACAAACTTCATGAAATAATAGGCATTCTTGGCTCGGAATACAGTTTTCCAACATAATTCTGATTTTTCCCAACATAACTCATCAGAATTACTGTACGTTTACTGTATGATTGTATTGCCTCTTCGGTATGTTCTATGTATTTGTGTTGGCTCTCGTGGATCAAGAAACCGATGTCCTAGAGCTTCATTCTCAATAAATAATAATAGTAACAACTTTCGTTTACCAAATAAATTTGGGGGAGAATCCCACATTTTTCTCTGCGTGTAGGCAGAACCCGCCATGGGACGGAAATTTGGACATGACAGTGGCGCTTGACTTACCATACGTCGTGCTGTGACCTCATCTGACCCGCGAATGCGCCTCTTCGTTCAGCATTCGCCAGCCCAGCAGCAGCAGCAGCAGAATCCCGAGTCGTTCACATTCGATGCCGTCCGTCCTACGATGGACGGCACAGCTATTGGCCGTTTTGCTTTGCGCAGCTGTAGCTTTTCCCAGCAGCCGCGACCAATTTTTACCTATAATTATAAATGAAAAAATACCAATAAAATAAAGTTATTATCTCGGTGCACGTGGGTACGGATTTGGAGAAAATAAAGCTGTCGATAGACGAGTTTTAATTAGCAAACAATTGTCATGCCGAGGAGGATTAAGGGATCGACGTGGACACAATGCAGGAACTTTTTTTTACACGAGCTATTTAAACAATTTATATCATTATTATACATTAAAGAAATGCACATAAAAAAATCATTTTGTATTCTTCAAGGATGTACTTATTTACTTAAAAAAAAACCAGACCAATTAGTTCATTACAACTTAACAAAAAAAATTCGCGAAAATCATTGATTTTTCGGAGGGTCACACTGTGACGATCCCTTAAATGGCCGACGACTGTACCGAGGGGGAGAATCGAGCGTGTGGGTGCGCGAGGAGAGCATCGGAGAGCACGGAAAGGTTATATAGAAGCAGCAGCGGCGAGGCTACGGTATTGCCTGGAAGGCAGCGAGACCGGGGGAGGGAGTAGAATCAGAAGCCTCTCCAGCACCGGACAAGCGCACAGAACGTGCGGTGCGAGAGGACGGGGTCATCCTCGGTTCATAATTATTGCCTCGTCGTCCTGCACCCACGCTCCTGGACGCTCCTGTTCTCTCTACCATCTAATTGGATACTCCAAGTGTAGAGAGCAGAGAGCCAGCAGCCCCTCCCCCCCGCCGCGTCCTCTGTGTACCTCGAACGTTCCTCTAGTATATCGACGAGGCAAAGGAAGACGCGCGACAACGGCGACGACGACGACGACGACCAAATGACCGGAGAATACACGCAGCATCCGTCCGCGGGTCCACCGGGCGAAAGATTTTCGCGATCCTCCCAATCGATTTACGAGTCGCGATATTATTTCACGTTAGTTTGGTGAAAAGGAGGCCTTGTCGCGGGGAAAGCGAGAGACACCGAGAAATACACCCCTGGTTACTCGCGGCCAATATCGTAAATTCAAACCGGGCTTCGTGCGTTCGTCTTTGTCTTATTATTCACTCTCTCGTCGGGGTAATAATTAACCACGAGGGGATTATTGCTAATTGGGCCGAAGGTGTATCGGCTCCGCTGCGCCGATATCGTTGTACACGGGTCGTTCCGCGCCACATCCTCGATTATTAATCCTTTTTCCCTTTCACTTCGGCGACGGCACCGAATTTTTTTTCATTTTTACAAAATGTTACAAATTTTTACAAAAAACGAAAAAATGCAATTGAAAATAATCAATGATGAGGCGACTCGCGTTTGGCGAGGAATCGCCCGTATATGTGCACAGGTATATATATTTAATTACGAGTCGGGCGGTGCGAGATGAAGCACACGGAGAGAAGGGTGAAAGAGCGCGTAGACGCGAAGGGGTGGATTTTTAGATGCGCTTCGTGTGAGTATATAGATAGAATATAAAAGAATCTCACCCGGACGTTGGGCGCAGAGGATCATTTTGCCGATCACTTCGCGAGGATCCAATGTGTATCTCGTTCAGCTCGGCGCTGTTTTACCTCGACGGCGGCGGCGGCTCCCCTCGCGATCCCTTTGCCTACTCGCGCTTCGGTGCAGTGGTGGTATACCAGGCTACACCTATATAGCGTACACTCGCGCGCGCGGGGTAAGGTAACCTAAGGTACGAGTAGATCATTAGCCATGATTTGTTGTCGGGCAGGCTGCCCAATGACCTCAGCGGCCCGAGCGTGAACTCTCGCGGCGGCCGCGGAGTCGCGCGGGCGGGAAGGGGAGAGTACAGAGAGAGAACGAGATCTCAGCCCCGATGATCTCGTACAGCTATAACAGCCATCTCGAGACTTTGCACATCGGAGCGAGGCAGACGGAACGAGGCGAACGAGCGACGAGAGCGAGAAGGACCATTGCTGCTCGCCCGCACGGAGAACCTGAGTATCGGGACGACGACGCTCGCGTTTTGCGTCCAGGGTATAAATTTTCGACAAGTCGAATGAAGGAAAAATTGATCGTGCTCTTGATAGATTGTAGATAAAGGCAGCTATAATTAAGACGTGGGCTTCTACTGTTTATCGCCCTCGATGCTCAGTAAAGTCCAACGATCGTCGATCGTTTTGACGATTTTTTGCATTCGTCAGGATCCTATCCCTCATAAAACCGCATGGAGGTCATAGGTATCATATGGGTCTCTAAAAGTACCCTTTTTAATGATCTAACTTTTATAATGCTAAGACTAGCATTCAATTACGATTGCTTTTTGGACATCGTAAAAAAATGGAAACCCAAGTAGGGGACTTCGGTGCAATAAATGGTCACGAATGGATCCTTTGGTGTTGTCGATATGACGAGCCCGATGCACTGTTGCAGTCCGTTTCCGCTGAAACGCATAAAACCCACGATGAATGGGAGAGAAGTCGGCGAGAATGCAACGGCGATGCACCCGAGGCGAATGCCGGAAGTGCCAAGTATATGTAGTAAAGCCAGTTAAGAGATATACATACAGATATAGCGACTATGGTGTGGTGTATAGTACTTTGTAACAAGTATGCTTGCATTTAAATATTTATCTACGCATCTTTGCGTCCGAGGATAACTGTAACGGTCAACTGTGCATCCCAGAACACTCGATCATCTTTCAACCGTTCCCTCGGCCGGCATGACGACGAATTATCCAAGAAGAATATAATGGAATAACGAAAGGAGCTTTCAAACTTCCAAAAATTGTCCAACTGTCCAGAGTCAATTGTAGCCTCGTAAATAAATCCATTTTTTCCTCATTAATTTACTACTTTTTGAACCGTTTATTTGAATTTCTCGACGACGAATTATCCGAGAGAATAATTAAGGAATAACGAAAGAAGCTTTCAAACTTCCAAAAATTGCCCAACTGTCCAGGGTCAATTGTAGCCTCGTAAATAAATCCATTTTTCCTCATCAATTCACTACTTTTTGAACCGTTTATTTAAATTTCTCGACGACGAATTATCCGAGAGAATAATTAAGGAATAACGAGAGAAGCTTTGAAACTTCCAAAAATTGCCCAACTATCCAGAGTGAATTGTAGCCTCGTGAATCTATTTTTTTCTTATTAAATTACTACTTTTCGAACCATTTGTTTCAAATTTCTCTCGAGATAAATCATTCGCCTACCGCGAAAGCAAAAAGAAAGAGAGCAGAGCGATAAGGTACCCATCGCGAAGAGAGCTCAGCAGCGTCGTCGTCCTCCGCCGTCGTGCGAATACGCGCTACGCGCTTCGAGGAGATCACCCTGAATCTACTGCGGCGAAAGAGCGACCGCGAGTCGTGCGGAGGCAACACGAGTAAAAACGAGGAGGCGAAGACGAAGCTGAAGGCGAGGAGGAGGAGAAGGAGGAGGAAGAAGAAGAAGAAGAAGAGTTCAGGTATAAGGTACCGAGTACCCTTTTGCCCGCGATACGCGCTCTCGATGCGCGCGGGTCCGAAGAAGGAGTGCGCAGCAGCAGCAGCAGCAGCAGCAGCAGCATCCAACGGAGCTCACGCGCGCGCACGGGACGCTGATCTGTGACCCGGATCCTCCCTACCTCAATCCCCGTGCGCGCACTCGTTCGCCTTCTTCGCCTTCTTCTTCTTCTTCTTCTTCTTTCGTGCTCCTCGCGCTTCTTCGCTTCGTCCTGCTTCTTCTCCTCCGCCTGCGTTTCCGTCTCGCTTGGCTGGAAGCGCATGTGCCTCGTGCACGCCGAGCCACTCTGTGTGTGCGAGTGCGCGCGCGCGCGCAACCGTGGTATTAAGGGGCCACAGTAATTGGCAGGCGTTGCAGTGAATTCTATTGAATAGAGAGAGAGCCAGCCCGGCCAATCACTGGATTTCTCGAGTGCGCATATATATATATATGCAGACTCGAGCTAAAATCTCCACAGATGCATCGGAGGCATTCCATGCCAAATCGACCGGGCCTCCGACTTCGTGGATTTATGCTTCATAATTGTTTATACGATTCTTCTAACTCAAAATAACACTCATGATTTTTTGCAAAATTTTCAAACCAAATTTAAGTATGCTATACGTTTTTTTGCACCAATTTGGTGATGTGGATTTTTCTTCCTCTTGCTTGGAGCTTTTTTTAAATTTTGAAAAAAAATCATGACTATTATTTTGAGTCGGGAGAATGATTTAAAAAATGATGAACCAATTCGTCGAGGTCGAGGGTCACGGTCGGGTCGATTTGGTACGGAATGCCTCGTAGGTATTGCGATTGTATAGGTGCACCGAGAGTGTAACAAAATCGTGGTGCGCTGCACGCATCGAAAAGAAAAAACGTGGCGCGGCCTGGAGTTCGCTGCCAGTATAGGGTAGGGGAGGGCAAAGTTTTACCGAATACGTAATTCCACGCCGGTCAGGGTTCGGCCAATAATCTGGTTCATTCCGCGTGCTCTCCGAGCCGCGGCTCTGGCCGCGCGCGCGCTATCGCCCGAGAATCTTCCGGCGTCTCTTCGCGCTGCCTCTATTATACACGCTGCAATCTTTCCGGAGTTTATCCTCACCCCCTGCATACCCCGCGTCCCCATATCTTTACTGTTGGGACTCTCTGATACAGCTTCGATTCTCGAGCATCGTCCTCGCAGCAATTCTCAGGGATTACGTTCGTCTATGATGCGGATAACGATTCGCAGAGGGAGATCCTCTGGTCATGTAGATTTCATATAAAAAAAAAAAATCATAAAAAATTTTAAGACGCTTTGTTTTCGGAAAATTCAAACCATATGTTAAATTGACTCCCGATAGAGTCGAAGATATAGTTGAATAGTGCGTGTTAAAAACGACTGTAAAATAAGATAAGAAACGAGCGAAGGTGATAAAGAGCAGGTTTAGCTCTCTCTCTCTCGTTGGAAGGCCGCGCGCGCATGCGCGTATAACACCGAGCGCATATCTTAATAGCCTGTAACGAGTAATTGGCGAATAGCAAAGGCGGTATCTCGAGGGCAGTCTTATCGGTGTGATAGACGCACTGGACTCTAGTCTGCTGCCTATATGGTTCGGTGTCTGCGCTCCTGTGTAAGCCGCGCGTACGTAGTTGCACCAAGTTTTCCAAGTGCCGCGGTGTCGCAGTCGAGTAACGAGAGCAACATCCAATATCGTCGCTCCGACGGATGCTCTGCTTTGGAGCGCCGTCCAAGCATATCGATAACTCGAAATGCATCTTCTTGAGAGTCGCGAGTCGGAGGAAGGTTGAGGAGCAACGCCACCGATACGTTAGCGTTACAATGCCGTTGGAGACGCTACACTGTTAAAAATCTACGGTGTCAAACGCTGCTGGTGTGGACGTTTTTCCTGGTGTTACTTATAGCAGTGTTAATAGTAACACTTTTTACGGTGTCAAATTAACACCAGCCGTTTCGTTAAATTTTTCCTGTATTACCGACGAAACACTAATACTTTTCACTTTAAGGGCATCAATGCACCTATCATGTGTGATTTTTTATTATCTCGTAAATAAATTAGTCGCTTTTCTCAGTTTTTATCGAAAAATTGAAGAAAAAAGTGGACTTTTTCATTGCAGATTCCTCTACCGGGTAATTCATCTGTAATTTTTTATTTCGAAAATCAAAATTCTGACTAATTTATTAACGAGATTCACATTACTGGCGTCTATATTTCAATTTTCGCTTCGATCCATTGATAATTCGCGATAAACGGCACTTCTGATTTTTTTAGGTGAAAATCGGTATTTCAGATTCAGTAAACACCGCTCGTTATCACCGCGGCTGGTGTGGACTTATATGGACACCGATTTTAACACAGGATTTTTAACAGTGTACAGATGCGATGGAAGGAAGGCTCGCGCGCTG
Organism: Itoplectis maculator; assembly: GCA_964034905.1. Lineage (NCBI taxonomy): Eukaryota > Metazoa > Arthropoda > Insecta > Hymenoptera > Ichneumonidae > Itoplectis > Itoplectis maculator. The sequence goes on from OZ035871.1 coordinate 106,645, forward strand.
CGCTTGTCCCCTGTCAGGGAAGGCGGAAGTCTGTCCGGGAGACAGGACTCGTGCGAGAGATCGACCGAGACAGCAGCAGCAGCCTCGGCAGAGACGAGCGCCGAGAGGCTATCGCCGGGGTGCTGGCGGTAACTAAGGCCATTAATCGCCGCCATATTGCCCGGCAACCCGCGTCCAGCTCCGTTCGCACCCTTCGCTTCTCACCCCACCCGCATATTCTCTCACCCTCGCTGGCCAATTTTCGCCTCACCCTGGGCTACGAAGACGGAATATCCACGGAGTACGGTTGTTCCATTTGCGGACGCGAATCGCGATTTTCACGGAATATCCGAAAATATGACGAGGGACGCGGAGAAAATCGAGCGCGGAGAGAGAGAGAGAGAGAGAGAGAGAGGCGACCGCAAAGTGGAGAGCATGTCTCGATGACAAAAGACAAAATAGATATAGTATAGGTGGGTAGTATTCCATTCGGCGGTTTTCTCCGCATACTTGTCCGCGGTTATTACTCTATACGTCCATACTCGCGCGCAATCTCCACCCATGGGCTCGTAATAAATATAAAAGTCCGGGCGTAGAAGCGAATAGTGGCCGCGAGGGGGTGCGGCGAGTGCGCGGCGAGTGCGGTCGCCGGGCCTAGTCGCTGCTGCTGCTGCTGCCGCCGCCGCCGTCGGATATAGTATAGAGGGTGCCAGTATATTATTTGGCGGGAATCCAGACGGCCGCGAGGCTCACTTCATGTTTTTCATCTTAGCACTCTGTTTCCATTCGCCCTCTCGCGCGCCGCTGCTGCCGCTGCTGCCGTCGACGAACAAAAGACAAATCGCCGGTCCTCTTGTACGTATTACGATGCGCTATATCGGACGTCTGATGTGCCCGCTGCTGCTACCAGCACGCGTGTCCATCTCTTTTCACCATTTATTTTCAAATATTTTTCTCAGCCCTGTGGAAAATACAACGAGGCCGCGTAATCTCCCGAGCGCGAGCGACGGATACGCCACGCTCGTTTCCAGTCTCGAAAAATATATCTCTCTCTCAAATTATCGGACATTCGGTCTCGCTGCGAATGTGAGTTCTAATATTTCGTCGAGTTTTAGACCCACGACGATGGGTCTCGAGGAAAATCGAGACGAGACCGAAAAAAAAAAAAAAAATGAAATGTGTCCGGTGTAGTCGCAGTTCTATAGCCGAGTCTTATATTAAAAAGTCCGTAATTCGCGCAAATGTAATCATTGTTGTCGATATAAGTCGGCCTCTGATTGGTCCTTGGGAAGCAACTGCAGTTCGATGTTTAATATTGCGAAATTTGGCAGTTTGTCTGAAAAAAGAATAGTTTATGAGTTTTTCTCCACAATTTTTTGATTTGTCAGGCAAGAAACCGTGATTTTTAAAATGACCGAAAAATTTCCCATCGGATAGGGCCTTCAAACTTCGTAAAATGGCGACAAATTTTTTTCGTCAAAAATCGGAAGGTTCCTCCTGCACTGGCTAGCCCCTGTCCGGGTACTGGCTAGCCCTTGTCCAGATAAATCGATTATCACGCTGTTCCGCATCGAGCTCAAATTCACAGCCGCGTCGCTCGAGCCTCCCAACAATATAACTCCCGTCGCACGCGTTGTCTCCGCCGTTAAGTACTTTTCACTCACGGGCGCAAAAACCGTCGGCGAAACTATCCACATTAGTCAACCTATCGAGACGCGTCGGTAATGTTTCTCTCGCTCGCGCTCGTTCCGGGTTCACGCGCATTGCTGCTGCTCGCTGCGGCGGAGTCTGTTGCATAGCGGCAAATCGCGAGAGGACCCAAGAGCACCAGAAGCGTATCGCGTCGTGCCGTAAACTCCGGCCAATCTGTGCGTGCACCGCCACACGTACGGGCTGCTTCGTGTGTACGTGCGCGCGGCTTGCGCGGGGGGAGCATAAATACCGGCAAGAGCTGCTGCGATCTCTCGCGAGCAAGGTACACAGTGCGAAGCGCGCTTGGTAACATCGAGTGCGCGCATACCAGTACCAAACCGACGGCGAGCAACAAGACTAGTAATGCCGCGGAGCCACACGAGTCCCGGTATCAGGAGCAGCGAGGTACGATATATCTGTAGGATGTGATGCGTGGGAACTGGAGCATTCGCGTTGTGGCGCACGCCGCGAAGCCGAAGCCGCGACTGCCGAACGTCGCGCGGTGCGACTCAAAGTGGCGCAGGCTAGTTGACGTCTAACACTACGTTCGCGGTAGATATATATTAGAAAGGTCAATTAAAGCTAACACCCCCACTATGTCGAAAGAGGTTGGAAATATTTTGGAATTGTCGGCTTTTTATTGGCTCTTCGATCCCACAAAAAATCATTTTTGGGCTGAACCCAGTATGTCCAAAAAATTTGGAAATATTTTGGAATTGTGGGCTTTTTATGGGGGCTCTTCGATCCCACAAAAAATAATTTTTGGGCTGAACCCAGTATGTCCAAAAAATTTGGAAATATTTTGGAATTTTGGGCTTTTTATTGGCTCTTCGATCCCACAAAAAAAAATGTTTGGGCTGAACCCAGTATGTCCAAAAAATTTGGAAATATTTTGGAATTGTGGGCTTTTTATGGGGGCTCTTCGATCCCACAAAAAATAATTTTTGGGCTGACGCCAGTATGTCCAAAAAATTTGGAAATATTTTGGAATTGTGGGCTTTCTATGGGGGCTCTTCGATCCCACAAAAAATCATTTTTAGGCTGAACCCAGTAGGTCCAAAAAATTTGGAAATATTTTGGAATTGTGGGTTTTTTATGGGGGCTCTTCGATCCCACAAAAAATCATTTTTGGGCTGAACCCAGTATGTCCAAAAAATTTGGAAATATTTTGGAATTGTGGGCTTTTTATTGGCTCTCCGAACCCACAAAAAAAATTTTTTCGGCTGAACCCAGTATGTCCAAAAAATTTGAAAATATTTTGGATTTGTGGGCTTTTTATGGGCTGTTCAATTCTATAAAAACATATTTTTGCCTCATCTCCTTTACGAGAGAATCGAAATTCAAATATGGGGGGTGTCAGCTTGCTATTAAAAGCGAAGGTCACCCCCCTGAAATTTCACAATATAATTTCATAAGAATAAAAAAAAAAGCTAAAGGGAAAAGCTGCGCGAGGCGGCGTTATTACGGGCCTCGAATGCATTTATTAACGCGACGAACGAGTGAGATAGGTTGCCGCCGCCGAGAGTGGAGAGTGAATGCGCGGGAGGCCGCGGGAGGTGAGCGCATCCATACTCTCTCCCCCTCCCCCCCCTCCTCGGTGAGTTTTTCGCTGCGCGAAGCGCGGGCCGCCGCCGCAACTGCCGACACCGCGGCGCGTCGTCTTATCGCGATGCACGAAGCGTAATGATAATAAACCACAACGGTTGCGGAGCGCGCGATGGTGCGGCGGCGGCGACTGCGGTCGCCGGGGCGCGCGCGCGTTCGATAGGCACGCCGCGCGGATCCCTCGAGAACGAGTGTATGTGTAAAGCGCGAGCGCAACACCGACGGCGGCACATACATAGTTATTAATAGAGAAAAGCGAGAAGGCAGAAGCGCGCTTTGCCGCCGCCGCCGCGAGAACCTGTATTCGCGGTCGCATTTGTCACTGCGGCGAATGCGCGCGTACTTATTTTGTCGATAAATACGAAACCTGTGTTTCGGCAAAAGTTATTCTCGCTCCTATTTAAGCTGTCAGATCATTCCGTGCGTCTCTTTTCTTTCAAGTCCAACGACATTTCGACTCTTCCCGAAATTCTCGAACGCGCTTTGTTTACCTCATTCTCACCTCGGACACACACATAGCATCAACGCGATTCGGAGATAAAAGCCAGTGTACATTTCTAAACAGTGTTCTCGATTATTTCTCTGCATCGAAGCTCTCGCCTCTTCCATTTCCCGTCCACTCTTCCCACGGTACTTTGAAAATTGTGTAAACAAACTGAAAACTTGATATTAACAAGGAAATGTGTAGCTCATTTAATAAATGAATAAGCTTAAAAAACGATGTAGGAATAACGAATTAATTTTTCGCGCGCTCACACGCGGGACGTGTAAGAGATTCGTATCTCGCTCGCAACGCAGCCGCAGCAGCTTTTGATATATCTATAGAGAAATGGTATAGCGAGCAGAGCGCCGGGGATTCGCACGTGTTTCGCGCAGCGAGTGTCCGGGGGCGACGCGGCGCTTACACGTCGTTTCCGATACAGCACCGGAGGAGAGCGGAGAGCGTCGTATATGGGACTCTCGGTGCGTTGGTACGCTTACAAAGAGCAGCGCTTATGGTACATCAGATTCGTCGGGGACGCGCGCAGCGTGCGGCGCATGTTGCGCCACGCGCGCGGCGGAATTACTTATCAGGTGCAGGCGTGTGCCTCTCGGTATAATCACTTGACGGCCATTTTTCTCCGCACACTCGTTACCGCGTCTCGCACACTGTTAAAAATCTGCGGTGTCAAACGCTGCTGGTGTAGACTTTTTCCTAGTGTTACTTATTACAGTGTTAATAGTAACACTTTTTACGGTGTTAAATTAACACCAGTCGTTTTCGTTATATTTTTCCTGTATTACCGACGAAACACTGTAATACTTTTCACTTTAAGGGCATGAATGCACCTATCATGTGTGATTTTTTATTATCTCGTGAATAAATTAGTCGCTTTTCTCAGTTTTTATCGAAAAATTGATGAAAAAAATCGATTTTTTCATTACAGACTCCTCTACCGGGTAATTGATCTGTAATTTTTATTTTCGAAAATCAAAATTCTGACTAATTCATTAACGAGATTCACATTACTGGCGACTGTATTTCAATTTTTGCTTCGATCTGTTGATAATTCGCGAAAAACGGGACTTCTGACTTTTTGAGGTGAAAGTCGGTATTTTGGACTCAGTTAACACCGCTCATTATCACCGCAATTGGTGTGGACCTATATAGACACCGACTTGGTGTTGTTTTTAACACCGGATTTTTAACAGTGCACGACGAGCCGCCGCGCCGCGACCGCTACGACAAATCGTAATGCTGTAATAATGGATATATTCAGTAGCGGGAATAAAGTAGCGAGCGGCGAGGCAGCCGCCAGTTATCCCAGTCAAGTGTGTGTGACAAGGGACGAAGAAAGCGCACCGCCGCCGCCGCCGCCGCCGCGAAAGAGATTAAGGACCGCGCGACTGCGCCGAGAGTTATATCCGCATACGCGTGTATGTACTACGAGAGCCAAGCGGAGCCGCTGCGTTGATCCCGAGAAGCAGGTGGAAATTTATGCGACACACCGATAAACCGTACGGTACATGGAGAGCGAAGGATGTGGTAAAATTTACCAAACGCGGGAGTAAAAATTACCAATGAGTCTGGTATTTGGGCGCCATAGCTATCAACATTTTTACCATATTTCGTGGTAACAATTTTTAGTACTCGTACCTCATGATAGGTAGCTCCCCTGCACCAGGAAATAATGATACTTTTTACGAGATGTATGGTAAAATTTATCAGACTCTTCGATCCGTGTACTGAATTTTCCACCGCGTTCATTTTTTTCTGACCTTTGCGACAAACCGCCTCGCAACGTGACTGACATATGTGGCACTTGTTCGCAAAGAAATCACGGCGCCAAATAAGCCAGAGAATTATTTGAGTTACGCGATTGTTAAACCAACTGCTGGCTATAGTTTAACGGTGCGGTTGCCACGCCCCGCGTCAAAAACTTGTTCGCAGAAGCAGAAGCGAAACGAGAGTTGCGAGAAACTTTTTCCGTCTCTCTTTCTATCGTTTCGCATTAAGTTGCAAGTCCATTGGTGGAGTACGCGTGTCTATAGCTATAGCACCCCGTGCGTTCGAATCTTTACGTTTTCGCTTTCCTGTAACACGAGTAGAGGCGCACGCCGCTTAATCAAATAAATGCTGCTGGCGCTACAAACGCAGCGATTATGCGCGGAGGATCGTTGATATACCCGATGGTGAATAGTTTGCATTGAGAAATCGCTCGCGCGAATATCTCAACTCGCGCGGTTATATCGCGCAAAATGTAAACAATTAGCTTCGGGCTATGCCAAGAGTCATAATTCACATCGACAAAGCACCGAGTATTATATTACGCAGATAGTCATGGGAACAATTCGGAAAGAATTCATTCTTAATGCGTTGGGTCAAATGGTAAGGGCACGAATTGTGAAATTTTATCACGTCCTTTCTCGTATCCGCGGCTTTAAATAATTCCATCGTAATCGCGTATTCGATGTAACTCTTGCTTAATCTTTCCGCGCTTAATCTCGGAATAAATTGGCAAAGTGATTACCGGGGAAAATCTCCAGACTAAAAAAATATTCGCCTGGTCGTAAAATCGACGTACAAAATTTGGCCAATTAATTTTTTACCATTTTCGAGAATTTTCGCTACAAAGAAATCGCTCGAATCATGAGAGCTTTTTTTATTTATTAAATCTTCCTATTTTTTTTTTTACGAAAAACTGCCGAAAAAAAAAGGGCTAAATTCGATAATTTTCGTTCAAACCGCCGCCATTTTGTCAAATTTCAAAAAAAAAAAAAAAAGCTCTCATAGCGCGATAGCGAATTTCCCACAGATTAATAATCTTTTTGAAATTTTTGGTTCAGATAAAAATTGCGGCCGCAATCGTGAACCTTTTTTTTACACGAGCTATTTAAACAATTTATATCATTATTATACATTAAAGAAATGCACATAAAAAAATCATTTTGTATTCTTGAAGAATGTACTTATTTATTAAAAAAAAAACCAGACCAGTTAGTTCATTACAACTAAACAAAAAAAATTCGCGAAAATCATTGATTTTTCGGAGGGTCACACTGTGACGATCCCTTAACCCTGGCGACGGACGGCGGCGGCGGCCTCCGACCGACCGGTCAGCAAGTACACAGGCATATATATAGCCGCATCTCGGAGCGTATTTCTCGTCGTCCCCGTAGCGCGCACGTAGTTCGCTCGATGGACGGACAGTTTGATAACCGTGGTCGAAGCGGGCGCGTTGGAAACTGGTGTGGATCCGGTAACGCGATCGAGAATGCACAAGTTGCGCGCGAGAGTCGGAGAAGCGGCAGCGGCAGCGGCACCATCGCAGCAATACTGTATAGGCGCGCGCGCGCGCGCGCGCGTCGGGCAAAGCGGCACAAGCGTAAGCGTCGTCCGGGTCACGCTCGCTAGACAGGTAAATACCTATGTACGTTTAGAGACAAGTAGAGGCAGAGGGAGCTGCTTTGAGTGTGTGTCTATGTGTGTATTTGTGTGTGCGTGAGGGAGAGAGCGCGCAATGCGTCGAGTCGAGCCGTCGCTCGAGTGAATATTCTCTTGCCTTACGTTCGCTCGACTCTCCGTGCTCCGCTCTCAGTCTGTCTATATCTCTCTCTCGCTCTCTCTCTACACAAGTGCGTCAGACGTTGTACTTGGTTTACCCTGCGCGCGCTATACGGAATAGCTATGTACGTGCGTTAAAACTGCAGGTAATAGCTGCGTGAACGAGAATAGGATACGTATCTTCGGTCTGAGGTAGTGTATCGTATAGGTATAACGCAACGTAGATATAGCGCGAGGACGAAAAGTGGAGGCGTAATAAGTTCACCGACGGTACGACCGGTTCGAATATCCATGGCGCGGGGGACTGGTCAAATACGCGCACGCACGCACGCACGCGGCACTTCCGAAGCCCCGAGAGCGTGACGTCCAAGTATTTTCAGATGAATAAAAAATGAACTGCCGACGGCAATGAAACTCGCGCAATGGCTGACCGCAAACGTCATAAAACCTCGACCTGTGTTATCCCAAGTACACCGGTTGTTACACTGTTAAAAATCTACGGTGTCAAACGCTGCTGGTGTGGACGTTTTTCCTGGTGTTACTTATTGCAGTGTTAATATTAACACTTTTTACGGTGTTAAATTAACACCAGCCGTTTCGTTAAATTTTTCCTGTATTACCGACGAAACACTGTTATACTTTTCGCTTTAAGGGCATCAATGCACATATCATGTGTGATTTTTTATTATCTCGTGAATAAATTAGTCGCTTTTCTCAGTTTTTATCGAAAAATTGAAGAAAAAAAATGGACTTTTTCATTACAGATTCCTCTAACGGGTAATTGATCTGTAATTTTTTATTTTGGAAATCAAAATTCTGACTAATTCATTAACGAGATTCACATTACTGGCTCAGTCTGTATTTCAATTTTCGCTTCGATCCGTTGATAATTCGCGAAAAACGGGACTTTTGACTTTTTGCGGTGAAAGTCGGTATTTCAGACTCTGTTAACACCGCTCATTATCACCGCGATTGGTGTGGACCTATATAGACACCGACTTGGTGTTGTTTTTAACACCGGATTTTTAACAGTGCACTCCCAAAAACCATGAGACCATATGACTATAGGTTAGGTCTATAGGAATTTTTTTGCTCCCCGCGAAAAGAAACCACCGTCAAATCTTGGCGCCACATTTATCGCAGAACTGTCCTTATGTCCATTGAAATAAAAGCAGTGCTGTGCGCAGCGACTAAGATGAACTTTTTCGTAGGAAAAGTGCGATTCGCGGGCGGATGTATGGAAGCGATAGAAGGGGTGGGAGGGGAAAGAGAGGGAGGTGGACGGGGAACAGCCCGGGCATGCACTTTCGCGTAGTTTTACGAGGCTCGCGAGCGAGTTTGAGCCTCGGCGGCGGCGACGGCCGTCGACGATTTTCGCAAAAGCACGAAATTGCACGGTTGGGAGCCCCGCGGTTTTTGCCACGTGAATACATTATTGCGCGCCGGGTCCGCGTCCGCCGAAGCGTCTAATAGGTCCTCGCACCATTACTCCCCGCAACACTCTCTTATTTCCTTTTTCCCGTCGTACTTTTCTCTTCATTATTACTTTCGTCGAGTTCCTGTTTATTTTGTCGTCCCTCTATATGTGCCGAAAGCGTACATCCCTCGCGCTAAGCGCGCGCGGGCTAACGTCGTCGATCGGCGTACGGCAAAACGAAAAGTGGAAACGGACACGTGTAACGGACAGTCTCGAGGGGAACCAAATGACACTAAAACTTCCAGGCTTACTTCTCTCACACGTTGCAATACTTTTTTTTTATTATTAATATTCTTTCGTCGAGTTCCCGTTTGCTATGTCCACTGTCGCTTGCTGCTCGTGCACCAAAAAAATATTTGTCATATGCTTCCATTACGGGTAAAGGAAGCCTGTTGAAATAAACTGGTATATTGAATTGGAAATGCGAGCGAAATATAAAATTACAGTATTTTCTACTGAATTCTATAAAAATTAGAAAATTCAATACGAAAGTTAAGAAATTGAGTACAAAAATTTGGCATTTTACTACACACGTGTAAATATATTAGTCGACGAATAAAATTTTCCGTAACGTAAATTCACAAACATTTCCAACAGTGAAGCAAAAGCGCGGTGACAATGTATACCAATACATATATACGTATCGCGGAGGAATTGTGACGTAAAGTAGAAACGGTCGAGTGTAGCGGACAGAGCGGAGAGACAGAGCGCTGATGGCGATGGCGGCGTCGGCGGTGGCGGCACGTGACGCATCGCGAGACTCTAATAAATGGGTTGCTACCGGGAATTAAAATCTCTATTATAGACGCGGACGCAATCAGCGAGACTCGCGAGAGTTTATGCAGCGAGCGAGCCGAGCCGAGCGCGCTGGACGCGACGAGAGAAATCCGAGCGAGACACTCCGCGATGTCCCCCCCCCCCCTCCTCCCCCCCTGACTGGTCCCCCGGCGACGGGGCACAAGAGCTCCCGGGATCTACTCTCACGGCGTGGGCATAACTATATGCTCTATGCTTACCGTACACCTAGCTGTATAATGGCAGGTATAGCCGGGGCGCCTTCCAGTGCAAAACGCAGGACGATTAGCGCATGGACTGCAGATGTCACTAATTAGAAGTGCCGAGACACAGCGCAGCACGCATTTTCCGCATCCAGCACGTAGACCACCGCGCGCACCGACGACTTCCTGGTAGGCATCCCATTTAATCGCACGTCGCGCGCGCGGACTCTCCGATGCGGTATCTTGCCTATAGAATGGGCTAACTCGCCGCCTTCGCGACTGTAGTAATAATAATAGTAATAGTAATATTTATTGTATCTAGGGTGCACTACCCTGTAAGTACAAAAAGGTACAGTATAAGTAGAACGACCTGTGCTCGTGTATAGATAATATGGCAGGGTAAAAAAAAAAATACTATGACAGAGAACAAATTAAAAATTGTTCTCTGTCATAGTATGTATAATAATATAATAAATAAAAATAAGGTGCAGCATAATCTACCAGATCCTAAGTGAGACGAAATTTCGGGTTCGACCGGAAGAAACGTATAGAGCCGTGATTTGGCAACTTTAAGCGAAGAAGCAGAGCGAATCCTCGACGGTAACCTATTCCAAAGCCGATTATACCGACGTATATTTGACCTTCGGAGACGACAATATTTACGCGAGCCACTCTTTGTTGTTGTTGTTGTATTACGAACGTTGCGAAACAAGTCCCGTGTGTTATGTGGTACAAGGGGCATAAAGGGGGGGGGGGGGGGGGTGAGGGGGAACGATGCTGCGGGTCAGAGATAAAGGATGACCTTTCCTCGCGTTCCATTCGGGTGCATCGTGATGCACATCGGTCAGACGAGCGAGAAACATCTCGCCAAGTCGCGCGCGCGCGCGTCTCTCGTCTCGTTTCTTTGTATATCTTCGTCGTGCAATTCTCGTACACGAGTCGTGGGGGCTATACGCGCGCGGAGTACGCAGTATGAACACGTGGAGAACGCGGGAGGTGTAATGCGATGCCACTTTTCAGAAACCTCCTCCTCGTTCTCTCTTCCGCGCTGGGCTACTGCCGCTGGCCTGCCGCTGGCCTGCCGCTGGGCTACCACTGCTGCTGCTACCGGAGTGTCGGCCGTGTGTTGAATGTGTGGTGCTACCGGTAGCCGTAGCACGGTAGCGAGAAGAGATCCTCGTAAGCCGTAAGATGAAACCCGAAGACCTCCGGTCCCGCTCCTCTTTCCCCCCTTCTTCTCTTCTCTGCTTTTGCCTCGCCCTCGGCGCGGAAGCTATTTCGAGAAAGGATACCGCGCCTCGCGAAGCGATCGCTTTTTCTTAAGGTCAGACTGTATACATTTTTTTTTTTGCAAGAGATTTTTCAGCAGGGTCGCTTTTTCTTAAGGTCAGACTGTACAGACGGTTTTTCATTCGAATTTTTTCCAATGATAAATTTAGCATCCGGCGAGAGTGTCGCAGCTACGTTTATTCGTTTCTAGTCTGTGCGTCGACGCCTTTCAAGTCTTTTTATTCGTCCGTAAGTATACGATACGCACGATGAATATAAGCACCGCGAGCTGCTCGCGAAGGGCTACCATTACGCGCTTGGTAATCTTATTCCATTTCAATTTTCGATTACCTCCCTCTGTGAACGACGCCAACTACCGTCGCCGCGGCAACATTGTCGACAGACACTGCGAAGCGATTCTTCATCTTTTCCTCCGCGTAAGAGATTCGAAACCGCGAAGGTCGCGCATCCGTTTACAGCTGAGTCTCGTTTAGGGTGAAGGAGGAGGAGGAGGAGGAGGGGAGGAACGCGGCCAGCAACCCGAGTGCCTCCTCACGCCGCTGAGGAATATTAATTGCTTATCTCGAATGGATGCAACATACACCGCAAGTCCGACCGCAAAACGTTAAACCGTCGATCTCGAAGGTGGCATAACCCAGACTGCGACTTATCTCGGAGAATGACAAGTCCTGTGCAGAAATTGCTACTCGAATCCAGTCAGATCCTTCCTGGATTCACTGTGCCGAGTCAGGATCTGGTCCCATTTCCAGTCGGTTTTCCAAAATGAAATGTAATGCTTGCAAAATGCATTCCTATCGGGATACCAGAATGTGTCTGGACATGGATTTTATTCCCAAATCTGTATCTATCTGGATTCCTGCGAGAACCTCCGTTTTTGGGTATCTCTGCAGAGACCCTATTCACTAAATTATCGATTACGTTGCCAAATTGGCATCCATCTGGATTTCTGAAAGGTATCCCGTTTTTTGGAAACCCCTAACAGGGTCCCTAACATCGTTTCCGTTTCCAAATCTCCGTCCATCTGGATTCTAGACTAGAATCCCTTTTTGGGGAACCCACATCACAATCACTCTGGATTCTTACAGGGAGTCCAGATTTGGGGAATCCAGATGACAATCCGATCGGATTCGGATCGCACATTGGGACTCTACAGTGGATCTTCCGCACGGGTCGCATCGTATGGTCTTCGGCAAGAAACGCAGTAATGCGTTGCCACTTATATTCCCACAGACTGAGGCGCAGCACACTGCGGCGGCGCGTCGGCGACTTGGCTCGCTCAAATTTCTCTCTTTCTCATCGCGCGGTGCCCCTCATCTCGCTGCGATCGTGCTGATGCCTGGTCTTTGGCGCCGAGAGCAGCAGCAGCACTGTTGTCCTGCTCTTCCTCCTTCGCTTCGGATACGAGAGATGCGTGAGCCGTGCGTGCATGCGAGGATTCGTGCGAGCGAGAGCGAACACGAGCCAAGAGAGAGAGAGAGAGAGAGAGAGAGAGAGAGAGAGGGGGGGGGGCGAGATGAGTTCCTAGAAATGGCGTGCGCGTATCTCTCGTCATCCCGTTTCCATCGTGAATATGCTGCTGCTGCTGCCGCGAGAGAGGATTCTATGCAACGTCAGCTGCGCGTAGGTGCGAGAAGCATTGTGCAGTCATGAATACACTGCGCGTGGTATACTACGGCAAACTGCTGTAACATTCCGTTTTCACAAAGCTAATAAACGTTACTCCTTGGAAAACTTGGCAAAAAGCAGTATCCGTAGGGTTGCTGTTTTTTAATCGATTAAACGAAAGATCGATCTTATTGGGAGCGATTAGTCGATTTTTGGATCGATCATTTACGAACCGATCAATCCACCGAATTGATAAATTCAGTTCCAGATCGATTCACATCCGCTGTAACATTTCGTTTTCACAAAGGTAATAAACATTTCTCCTTGGAAAAACTCATTGATCAAAAAAATTAATTATCTTTCTCGCAGATTCTTATTTATTTGCGTATTAATTTGCAAGGCAATTAACCGAGAATCGGCGAATTTGATAGTCGGGAACTGGGATCGCGCGGTGCGTGGGACTCGGATGCGATTCGCGAAGGATCGCAAAACGGGCCGAGGGAAAAACGAGTCGCTGCTTCGCTTCGCGTCGCCGGTGTACAGAATCAGATGCGTTCGACGCAGGTAGGTCGTCGTCTCGGTCTCGCCAAGCGAACTGTGCGGGCCCCAAAGGGGGATGGGGGATAAGAAACAAAAGAACGAGGAAGACCAAAAGGGTTGACTCTCCGGAAAGAAAGGTAGCTGCGAAGGGAGGCCGATAGCGTGTTTCATCTCTCTCTTTATTTTCGTCTCTTTTTTTTCCCCCCACCCTTTCATTCGCTATCTGTCTCACGGTAGACGGAGACGGAAGAGGATGAAGAGGAAAGACGATGCGAGGCTGTGTAAAAGAGAAGACGAGTCTCGAGCGCACGGTGGCGACTATAGCCGCAGTGACCAGAAGACGAGAAAGCAGATACGGCGGAGGCGGCGGCCAGAAGAGGACGGCGAGGGCGGAGGCGGGAGACACAACGACGACGACGACGACGACGACGGCGACGACGACGACGTGGAAGGAGAGAAGGGCAGCAATCTCGCTGTAATCTAATTTCAGCGTGCAGAGGGTTCCAGGAACGCGGCGTGACATTAGCGAGCCACCTCCGTCGTAGCAGCTCCGTGCGCTTCGTCCTGACCGTTTCTCCCTCTCTCTCTCTGTGTGTGCGAGAGTGAGGTATACGTTCGCATTGTCTCTCCCACTAGCGTCTCCTTCTAACCTGCACCTCGCTTTATCCGTCAGACTCGACTTCTCTCGCGATGCTTCTTCTTCTTCCCCCCCGCGCCCTCTTCATTCACTTTCCGCACGACGCTGATATTTTTCCCGCGAGCCGTCCGAATTTATTAAACTCTCAGTCGGACCATTTTTTCCTTCGTCCATCTATAAATCGTTTTTTTTTTCTTCCACGCTTACCCTTTTATTTTTCAATTTCACTTGTCTTCCTTCCGGCTTACTATATTCACCGGCTCAATATAAGGAATAAAGCTTAACTCTCTTCGACATTTTATCCCGCGGCGTATATAGCACACACATATATATGTATAGCGGTGCCGTGGCGCATACACGTGCAGCCTGATTTCCTGGTTTTGTGCCCTCGTGGATCCCCGGTGGGTTTTATATAAGACGCGGTGGCTGCTGCTGCTGCTGCTGCTGGCGCTGCGACCAGGGAACGAGTTAGCTAAGGCCCCGAGAAGAGGTCTACGCAAAGGGGATAAGGTACGACCTACGAGAACCGAGAGCACACACACTGGTATATTACATATATAGCGTGTATAGGATGCAGCGCAGGTGGCGAATCAAGCCGCAGTAGCAGCGAAGCCCGGGTTGATAAGACACGTTGGACGAGCGCCCGATGCTCGCAGGGCGGCTATGAACGACGGAGGGAACGCGAAACGTGTCGACTGGACGAACCAGCAGCAATCGAGCTACGCGCGAACGTCTCTCGCTGCGAGCCTCACCAGGTGTCCCGCATCCCGAGCTACTTTCTTCCTGTTATACCACACAGGTATCTCGGGTTCCTTCCTTCATTCGTTCTGTTCCCTTTTTTTTATCGTCCCTCGCTCAAGTTCGGACAGTTAGCTCGTATCGCGGGACGGCAGATTCGAATTTGAGATTGTCGACAGCAACGAGTCGATTGCTTTTCAGATGTTACCTGGCTTTTCTATTAACCAAACGACACCAAAGGGTCCATTTGTGAGCATTTAGTGCACTACAGTCCGCTACTTGGGTTTTCATTTTCACGCTTACGATGTCCAAAGAAGCAATCGTTATTGAATACTAATTTTAGAATACGGATTGTGGTGCTTTTCCACCCATATATGGTGTTTTCCCCCGCAAGGGGGTTGCCTACAGGACCGTATGGTCCTAGAGCAGTAAATTCAATTTCTAATTTCTAATTTCTACTTAGCTGTATATACCGTACTCCGTTTTCTCGACATACGCGAGAGCAGCAGCAGCAGAGCAACGCCGGTCCACACGATTCTCGCGTGACCCGTGAACTCTTACACGCAACAAGATCCGCTGCAAATCGTGGCCCTCGCGCCCTCGCCAGATATCACATTCTCTCTCCCTCTCTTTCCCCCCTCTCCCCCCCCCCCCTCTCCGTGCCCTGCTCCCACCGATGCAGCGGGATGCATATATACCGCGCATCAGCACCGTCCGTGGTTTGACGCTGCTCACCAACGGAGAGCCCCATAACGCGCCTTCCCCCGCCTGCGGCCCTAATAAATTACCCCTCTTACATATATCTCGCGCGCGAGCGATCCGCCGGCCCGCAGAACGAGTGCGAGAGAACGAGCGTTTCAACTCCTGCGCGGACCATTATAACGCGCGGCACCTACTTATGACCTGCGTGTGTGTGCGGAAATGTACTCTCGACTCAGGCCGCATGTATAACCGAACGATTGAATCGGCGCAGCTCGCGAGAGCTCTTGTTACTCGCCGCGATTCTACCCTCGGATTCCATAGCCTCTTCTCGCGCAGACTTTAACACTTTTTTCTGACCAACTTTTGGGTCGTACTTTGGAGAGAAGGATCTAGCAAAAATTACCAAGTCGTATGGTAAACATTTTCAAGGCGAATGGTACGTTGGCGCAACCATCGACGATATGCGAAAAATTCACAGACGCCATAGAAATTTTTACTCGACCATTATGGTAATTTTGTTAGGACTTTTCAGGAGGTTAGGACTTTTCAACTTCGACAATTCTTATTATAGTTCTTATTCCAATTCATAATAATTAATCATATTTTCATTTCAATAATAGAAACATACGTATTAATACCAACACTCATAGATATATTCGTCACACGAAGTAATTATATCGAACGAACGGCACAGGCCAAAAATTCAAACGTCACACAGAAAATGTTCGAGTCAGTCGATGCACAACAGCGACACCGATAGTACTGCGATTTCTGGTAAAAATTACCAATCTTCCAGCAAAAACTGTTTTACCATCCAGCTAAAAATATCAAAGCCTAAATTACCAGCAAGCCTAGTAAAATTTATCAAGTTTTACGATATCATTTGCTAGAGTGTCGTAGTAGTCACCCGGCACTAGAATTTTCTGTCAATTTTTACCGGACATATCGCAGTTTTTACTAGATCCTTCTCTCCGTGGAGCTAAGGCAGCCAGGTGGTGGAGAGAAAGAGAAAAAAAGACAGCTCAAAGACAGAGCAGCAAGTATAGAAGGTGGTTTAGATACCGTAGAGGGAGAGCAGTAGCGTCGAGTAGCAAAGGGGATGGGGAGGCTCGCAGCGTGGCTGCGGATATATAGTGTATTGCATGCATCGCGGATATCGAGTGCAGGGCGAAGGGGTGCAGCAGGCCCGCGAGTATTCTTAGAATGCCGATGCCACGAAATGGCGCTGCACGAGACAAACACGACTCTTCCTCCTTCTCTTCTTCCACTGGTCGTCGTTTTCTGCATTTGCTTCTCTCGTTTTTTCTCCCTCTCATTTATTTTTCTTTCCCCGGTGCACGCGTGCGCGTGATACGTATACGTGTAACGTCGTCGAATGTGCACCGCGAGCTGCGTCGGTGTAAGTCGCGCGCATGGCCCGCAACGGCAGCAGCAGCAGCAGCAGCAGCCTGTACTTATATCTTTCGCTTTCAACCTTTCGACCCTCGCCTCGAACACAACGCGGTTGGTACGTGCTGTTTCGACTCTCTCGACACTGCTCTGCGTTTTTCTTTGCGCGCAAATAAAAAGTCGCGGAGACTCCGCGACGACGAGTAGGTATCGTCGGAATAATGACGACGCGCGATGCGCGGATGCCCTCTTCTTTTCGGGAAGTCGAGTCGACGGGTCGTATATCCCGATCAGCCTAGGCGACCGGATTAAATATTGAGCCGATATCCCGCGAGAGATTTTATTCCCCGGGAGCGGAACGCGTGTGTACGAAAGAAAAAGAGAGAGAGACAGAGAGAGAGAGAGAGAGTAGGAAAGAAAGAAAGGTAAATATATAAAGAAAGGGTTTCGAGTCCAGGAAAGATCTCTCGGGGCGTTCGCGAACAGTTTCTGCGCGTCGATGTATCGCTACACAATATATATCCAATAGGGTATACCGATATATATATATGTATACGCATACGTGTGTATATAAATGAGACATGTATATCGACGCCATTGTTCTGAAGTCGTGACAGCGCCGGGTCAGGAACGCGTGTCTCGTGGAGGAGGAGGAGGAGGAGGAGAAGAAGAAGTAGCAGAAGAAGAAGACTAGTGAGAAGGACAGAGACACATAAGAAAAGCGGAGGTGGTTGAGAGGTGCCTACAGCAGCAGCAGCAGAAGCAGAAGCAGCAGCAGAAGCAGCACACCCCTCTGCATTAGCATAACCTCGGCATACCCCTGACTCTCCTTTCTCTATCGGCATCTTAATCTCCTTCTCGCTTGCGCGATAACGCGCCCCGAATGCTTTTACCACTTTTGCACCAGCACGAGCTTTGCATGACAATACTTCTTTACCGAGAATCACGTCTTCCTTTTTTTTTCCCAATACCTGATTCAATAATCCAACGTTATTATTATCGAACGAGCTTTTGTGTTTATCCAATACATAACCTATCGGGTCGAGTTGCGTTGTGTCCAACGTCGAAAGACGACTTCATCGTTGAACGATGACAATTCGTCTTTACCAAGAATCACGTATTTTTTTCAATACCCGATTTAATAATCCCACATTATTATTATTATTATTATTATTATTACTATTATTATTGAACGAGCTTTTGCGTTTATCTGGCAATACATAAAGTATCGTACGAGTTGCGTCGGATGAAAGACGACTTCATCGTCGAACGATGACAAATCGTCGGTTTACCGACGATATTATCTTTCGAAAAATTCCCATTGGCCCTGCCAGTCGACCAACGACTAATTGCGAGTGCCGGGGAAAATCGCGGAAGAGTTCGCGAAGGTATAGAATGGTCGGCGGGTCGAAGGGGGGAGGGGGGGGAGGGGGGAGCTGGGAAAAAAGTTGTGTACAGGGCAGCAGCGCAACGTCAGGTCACAGGGAGGGAAGGAGAAAGGGGGGGCACAGAGAGACGAGTGGAATCGCAGCAGGTCGCATTAGCGACGCGGGGCAATTTTGCAGCGCAAACCCTGGCGCCCTGCCAGGGCCATGTATCACTCGGCATCGGAATTCGTTGTTCCTCGTCTCGTTACCGGAGGCTTTCGGATTTTTCTCTCTCCTCTCCGCTCTTCAGCCGCGCGGCGCACACCGTCGCTCGATGCTGCTGCTGCTGCTGCACTCTCGTCCTCTCTCTCTCGTGACGGTCTTTTCTCCGTCGTTCGTGCAGCCTCCCACTCTCCAACCTACCCTTTTCTCCCTCACATCTCTATACGTCGGAACGCTCTTCCTCTTCTTATTTCTCCTTATGCTCCTTTTCTACCACTTGCTTCGTTGCAACGGCGTTCGCGAGCATCGCATTGCTCGAAACAAGTATTTATGCGGCAGCATGAAGCGCCAGGCTTTTCTCTCTCTGTCTCAATTTCCCTCTCTCTCTTCCTCCAAAATAAAAATGTGTGTAAAAAATCGAACGTCGGTGGAATGCGTATTTTGAGGTTAAAATACTCGAATGTAAACTCGTTCGCGCGACATAATAATGAGGCCAGGACCTACCCCAACGACTCGGCTCGAATGGAGCGCGCGAGGGGTTGTATATCGGACAAGGGGTGCGAGAGCCCTACTCTCGCGCCCTTGCACTCGACACAATCAGCCGCCGCCGCCGCCACTGACACCGAGAGTCGAGAATCGTAAACCCACGGCTCCACTCTCCTCCGCACCCCTCGAATTTCACCCTCCTACACCGGTGCCAGCAGCGACCCTTTCGCTTCCTCCCTTCTGCGCCGTTGAGACGACCCAGACCTACCCCAAGTCGGAATGACTTGCGAGCGAGGAGGACTGAACCGAGCGTAGCGCTTCGGACCGGTGTCTCGATGGGGTAAGAGCCACCCTAGCTTCTTGTTGGGGTAGGTCTCTGCCACAGAAACACACTTTCGCTGAAGCGCGAAGAATAACCACTAATCCCTTCCCCCCTTCGACCGTCGAGTCGAAAAAGTCGGATGAAATGTCACAAGCAATATCGCGCGACGAAAATAGTCTCGAAGAACAGTGCTGATCCCCGAGAGGGAATTTTCGATTTGAGATCCCACGGAGACTGAGCAGAGGCAGCAGCAGCAGCAGCAGCAGCATTTTAACTTTATAGGGAAGAAAGAGGAGAAGCGTCGCCGCGCGAAGGAAGGCGATGCGACGAGCGTCTTGACCCGTCTTATCTCCGGCACTCCACCGTACCTTACTCTCTCTCCCGTAGCGCAGCGTGACGTAATCCCGGGGCTACCGCCGGGCGTACAAACACATACAGGGTATACTATAGCACTCATGGAGCGAGATAGAAGCGCGCGCATCGAGGCCCTCGACTGGAACAGCAGAACCGCACCGGCCCCACAGTCTCCGGAGTAACCTATACATACTGTAATATACTGGTGCGGACCACATTTACACACTCACGCGCAAACTCATACGAGCCTGTGCAAAAGGGGGGGAGGGAGATTCGAGAGTATGACGAGAGAGCACGTAGCCTAGTATAGGTCATATATACGTGTACACCGGAAGCATCGTGTACATCAGTTTGCAGCGAAGGCGTATTGGTCCTCCACACGGAGAAGGAAGACGAAATGCTCTCGTAACGTCGCTCCGGCCGTCAATAGACTTTGCGGAGAAGATGTTCCGCCAACCTGACTCCAGTGGCTTCGTGAAGTTGCAGCCTCCGTCGCTGCTGCTGCTGCTGCTGCTGCTGCTGCTGCCACGGCTTTGGTTGGTTCTGTTGCTGCTAGCCTCTCTCATATCCTTCGGGGCTTTCGGCCCTTTGGGCGACGCAAGAGGCAAACCTTAAGACAGAAGCCCCCGCCGATAGTTGCCTGGATCAAACGTCAGTATCAACCGCGGACGTCACTAACTAACCCCCGGCACTGGGATACTACCTATATACGCCATCGAGTTCTCGATGCGTCGTGTACTACATCCAACTAGTTAGGGAATATCACCGCAGATCCGGGCAGATGGAACTTTGGCGGTAGTACCTCTAATTTTCTACAATTTTAATTAGACAATAAGACACAAGACTGGAGTTATTTATCTTGAGAGTATACCGTCGAATAATTGATGTGATTTGCGACGAAGCTTGGAGCGTTGACGGTTCGACCGCAGATCCGGGCAGATGGAACTTTGGCGGTAGTACCTCTAATTTTCTACAATTTTAATTAGACAATAAGACACAAGACTGGAGTTATTTATCTTGAGAGTATACCGTCGAATAATTGATGTGATTTGCGACGAAGCTTGGAGCGTTGACGGTTCGACATGAATAATCGATGCATGTTTGTGCCAAGTAGCGACATTATAAACGCGTATATTTAGGCCACGGCGCAACACATCGCGGGTGGATCAATAATTTTTAATGAAGATTATCCGTCCTCTCAGCACGATGGGATGACGATATGATATCGCGTATAGCAACGCTGGAATACAGCGTTGATATAATAGAGCCAGAATTCGATATGACGGGAGACACAGAATCCGTTTCAGGATAGCAGATTCCACTTGACGTGCTTCTCCCCACTTTGCATATATACAGCATAGCGCCGGAGTATATTGTTGTACGGCGCCCGGCGCGCTGTATTGCATATACCTGCGCTGCTGCTGCTGCTTCCCTATCGCGATCCAAAGCGAGCCCGATGCTTCCAAGATATTGTGCAACATCCGTTTAAGCCTTTCTTAGCCGCCTCTCCTTTCACCCCCGGATATCCTTTCTGACTTTCTTCTCATTTCCCTTAACCATCCAACCCTCTATCCTGGCGCATCGAAATCGACTACAGCAACGGTCCATATGTAATTCTTGTTTCTCTTTTAAAATTCTACACGAAGGCAAATCTGCGAATTGTTCCCGTGGCACCGGAACAACGAAGTTAGGTACGGGGAATAAGAAAATGATTCAGGATGACGTCCGTCCGTTGCACTTGGACGTATCCAAACTTTCTCCAGTCGACTGGAGCAGAGTCGGAGAAGTCACGGGTTTCACCCGCTTCTTCGCGACCCTTCTGGCGCGAGTTTCACACCCTCCCCCGCCCCAGCAAACGAGTGGAGGGGAGGATCCCTCCGCACGTTTGCCGCCGGTGTTACTTTGGCTCGAGGAAAGTTCTCCGCGCGCTGCTCACACTACCACTCTGCATAAGCATTACCGAGAGGCTGCTGCGACGGAGAGAGTGAAAGTGGTAACGTCATCAAAGCCAAAGTTTACACGAAGCTCCGCGGCGCGCAGGAAATTCACGAGGAAAGTCCTACTTCCTTACTGCGATTTTCCTACCGGTGGACCCCAATTAAAGAAATAATTTTGCTCTTGTTCCCCGTTAAAAAAAATAGCTATAATAAAACAGTTAATCCGAGGACGAAGAGCAGCTCGCATAAAGATCGCAGGATCCTCGAAACAAAAAGGAAAGGACAAAGGGTAAAGAGGGGACAAAGAAAGCTCCTGGCCGTTTCGTCTTTTTCCGAGGTCTCTTTTCCAGCAAAATCCGTAGCTGGGAAATACTTTTCCACGATAATTCCGGGCTTAAAGGTACTCGGATGTACGGAAGGTGAAGTCGGGGGGGTTAGTTGGGCGAGTAAGAGACGAAGGGGATCGGGGTGAGTCGATAGCTCTCGCACGGAGCCGAAACAATCTCACCGGTCCATCCATCGGCCGTCGGGGCTTCGGCAACGCTGGGAAGCTGCGGCGGAGAAGCGAAGGAGAAGCAACGGAGGGTTTCCGCGAGAGAAATTATCCACCTTCGCGTGGGCGAGAGCTCGATGGCGTCGCTCGTTGAGAACCCAGGAGCGCGCATATAGAGCCAGCAGCAGCCGTAGCCATAGCTGAGCCACAGGAGTAGCGACGGAAACCCGCGGCACTAACCCAACCGACCTAACCAACCCTTTCGCGTTCCCTTCCTCTCGTTCTCCTAATCCTTCTCTCCGGCGTCGTAGGAGGGAAGGGCGCCGGGGGAGCGGAAAACGATGGGGGAAGCGAGATAGACTGAAATAGAATGAGTGGGTTGGCAGGGAGCGTCGATACCAAGAGGTAGCTGCTGCCTAGAAAAGCCTGGTGGAGATACCTCGAGGAGGAGGTCCGGAGGGTAGAGAGTGCGGAAGAAGAAGAGGGTTAGTCGGGGAGAGGGAGGGGTGCAGTGGTTCCAAAACCGAGGGAGTTGCAGCAGCAGCAGCACCGAAGGCTAGCAAAAGAGAGAAACACGAAGGGTCGGTAGAGAGGAGAGGAGAGTTGGTTTCACGCGGGTGCTGCAGTTTTTCCACGGTGAGAAATAGGGTCTTGGGGTGTGTAAACCCGGTTACTTATGGAGGCCATTCCGGTCTGCGGGCTCGAGGCCGGCGGCGGCGGCGGCGACGGTACTGGCGGTACTGCCTCCGGCTGAGGGGTTTTAAGGACTTAGCTCGACATTAGCGTCCCCGAGGGTCGTCCGGTGCGAGGCGGCGGGGGCGGCGGAAGGGGAGAAAGGGTGGACGCGACGAGAGGAGGACGAAGGATATAGGGAGCAGAGAGAAAGCTCTTCCCTCAGAGCTTTGGCTCTCCGAGAGAGCTATAGGAGAAAGATAGATGGATAAAGAGAAAGAGACGGGGCGAAGCGATAGAGAGTATAGTACGAGAGGAAGGGAAGAGTGAGTAAGCGCGTGCCTGGGATAGGGTTGCGAGGGCTAGGAGCTCTGCTCAGGCGGCCGTAAGGGTGGCTGGGCTGCTGCTGCTGCTGCTGCTGCTGCTGCTGCTGCTGCTGCCGCCGTCGTGGCTGTCGCTGCCGTTGATGCCGCACGCTGCAAGGGTGGTAGTTGCCGAGCGGTAAGAGGAAGAGAGCCCGGAGGAGGAAGGCAGGACGAGGACCAGGACGGGGAGAGCAAGGAGAAAGAGGTCCGAGGAGTCGAGGGGTGAGAGTAGGGCGCGTCGATGGGATGCGGTACGTCGGAGGAAAGGGGGATGGATGTGCGGCGATTTGGTTTCCAATCATGGGACGACGGGACGCGCCTCTATCGAGCGAGGCGCAGAGGCCCGGCCATCCTTGCCCCATCCTCTCTCTCTCTCTCTCTCTCTCTCTCTCTCGGCTGTATCTCGATCTCTCTTCCTTTGCTTGCGGAGCAGCAGCAGCAGCAGCCCCATGTCGGTGCAAACGGACCCAACCCACCAACGCGCGCGGTTGAGAGCTTCGCTCCGTCTCCCTCCGTCGTTCTCTCTGATTCTCTACTCCTTCTCAACGTCCTCCTCTTCCTCCCCCCGTCCACCGCCTTTCCCCGGTCCTCCTCCTTCGCCTCCCTCCTCCGCAACACTCCTTCGTCTGTGCCACCACCGGCACAGAGCAGCCTCCCAGCAGCGTCCCAACCTTCTCTTCTCAAGTTACCCTAGCCCGCTCCCCCCATCCACCCCCCTGCATCGCCACCCTCCGACCGCTTCCCACCTTCTTCTTGAGGTTCTAGCATCACCGGAGCTTGCGCTGCCTCTCTCAGCGTCAAGTAGTACGAACCGAAGGCTTGCAAAGCGGTGTTGGTGAGGTGGCCACGACGTTCGTGTGATTCTCTTGTAGTCGCTAAACCGGTGGAGAAGGAGCGAGAGGCACAGATAGGAGGGAAAAGCGTCGTCCCACTAACACGGCTTCGATACCCACCCCCGGGGTATATAGATATTGCACAGTCGCAAGGCGCTCTATGGCATCAGCCATCCCCCCCCCACCCCCATCCCCCTCGATCCCTCGTTGCTGGGAACCACGTAGACCAAGGAAGGCCGAATAGACTGACGCACACTTTGAGAATCGGAAAGAGGATAGGAGATACGCACACGCATTCGTGCACCGGTAAATAGTACGACGGGAAAAGCGGAGAGAGAGAGAGAGGAGAGAGAGAGAGAGGAGAGAGAGAGAGAGAGATTGCAGTATTCCGGCTCCTCGATGTCGTCCGTCCGCTTAAGCGCGGAATTACTGGTATTGGTATGTAGACCCGTATTCCCAGACTTGTGTGTGACTCTGCTCCGCCCCCTCGCCCCGACCCCCCTCCCCCCCGCAGCTACAGGCCAATCCCGGGAACGCTCCTGTCTTTAATTATCGCTGATTCAGGAAGCTCGGGAGACAGAGCAGCGGGAGAATGTATATAAACAGGGCAGACGGGGGTAGTTGGCTCGTGAAAGCGAACGAACCTTTGGGTCTGTGATTCCTGCAAAATTCCTGAAAATATTAACGTCAAGATTGTCGATATTGAAATTTTGTTCTTGTTTCATCGTTGCTTTTAGTCATGTTGAGGGTCGTCTCCCCTTCGATCCCGCAATTGCGTCGTTCTCGTGCAGTGCGCTGTGCAAAGTACGATCATAGGTATACAGAGCGACAGAGCGATTGAAAAATCCGGGTACGAGGACAACGGAGCAAGGGAATGAGAATTTTCTGGCAACGATCGTTGTTATGCTCGCAAAAGAGTTCCGGACGAATGACTGTGTGTGCTGCGCACTGCAGCAGCAGCAGCAGCAGCAACGACGCCAGCCAGTACAGAGCCATCGGAATTGGGTCATTGCCATAGAGCCGCGCGACATCGGTTACCACAAGTGTGTCCGCAAATGGATATCCCTGTGTCCCGAAAATTCGTCATTGTTGATATTTCAATTTGCAACGTCAGCGAGATGGGGATGGCGCGGCGTGTAACTCGAAAAATAAATATCCCAACGAGCCGGCAATTTTTTCCTTGCCGGAAAAACAACAGGTCGAAGACCCTACGAAGACTGCTTCGCGAGAGTCCAATAGACTCGCTTTACGTTTTTCGCTCGCTTTGCAACTCCCTCCGCAGCTCTTCCCGCTCCTTTGTCTCGCTCTCGCGGTATATTCCCAACCGCGAAAGTGGCCACGTGTTTCCAACTCCAACCCTTTCTCTTTCTCCCAGGAGCAGAGCAGGCGCCCCAGTGGCACTGCTAGCCGCACTTGCGATTCAACGCCCTCCCTTATTCCTGGCGCGTGTGTTGTGCATATCGCAGCCGCGCGTAGGTTACCCCATTTGCGGATTGTATTATGCATTTTCGAATTTTACTACGCAGGTTGGACAGCGCTCATTACGACAAACTGTCAAATCTTGCGCTGTTAAACAACGGACGGCCAATCGACACGGTCGACGACCAATCAGAGATCGAGTTATATCGACAACAATGATCACATTGGCGCGAATTTCAGACTTTTTAAGTCGTATTCGTTTAAGCGTAGAAGGAGTCCTGTTGTTTCTTTGGCGAAAAAAAAAATTCCTGTCGTTTCTTTGGCGAAAAAAAAAATTTCCATTTTACGAAGTTCTAAAACCCTATCCGATGGGAAATTTCTCGCTGATTCCAAAAACGATGGGTTTTTGCCCGAAAAATCGAAAATTCGAGGAGAAAAACGGGAAAAATGATTATTCACTTTTTTCAAATTTTGGCACTTCACTAAAATCGATGTAATTTTTGTTTGGTTCAATATATTCGAGATTTTCTTTTTTCATTCGAAAGAAGATCCTTCAACGAAGAGAATGCCGCCAGGCCGAATGCGATATCTCGATTTTTCGATTTTTTACCGATTTTTAAAGTTCACACTCGAAAATCGCCAATTTTTAGAAGGGGTATCCCTTGCGTTTTTCCGCAAAAAAAAAATTTCGATTTCGCAAAGTTGAAAAACCGTATCCGACGTGAAATTTTCCGCTGATTCCAAAAATCACAGGCGTTGGTCTAAAAAATCAAAAATTCGTGGAGAAAAATGCAAAAAACTATGTTTTAAAACTATATATTAAGATTGGTTTCCAAACAACCAATCAGAGGCCGAGTTATATCGACAATGTTTACATTTGCGCGAATTACGAACTTTTGTATGATTTCAAATTGTCTTTACGTTTCGCTTCTTCCGCTCCCTCGTCAGGAGACTCGAGCGAGGGGGTTACCATACGACTCTTAAGTCGAGTGCTTCGAGGAGGGTTCCCCGCGCGCGTCTGCACGCACAGACGGCAAGGATTCCTCACCCCTGCGCGCGCACGCGCGTATTTACTCCGTCGACGCCCGCAAGAGGATCCTCGAGAGGCAATTACGTGCGTGTGGGGGACAGACCCCGGAATGACACACGGCAGAAACGACAGAAGGGGTGCGCCAAGTGCGTGAGGGGTCCGCGCAACGTCGCTCAAAACATACCCCGCGCAGTCTGCATCGTCCCAGTCGGGGGTAAGTGTATCCGCGTGTGAGGTAGAAACGCGCGCGCGCGCGCACCCCACACTCCTGTATTTTCCTGCCTCGACGTGCGAGGCAAGTTGCCGGAGTGTTTCAAGAGCGCTTTGAAGCTGCATATGTGGGTCGAAACTCGGGAAATCCTTCGACACCTCAACTCCGGTGTGACATTGAAATTGGCGTTCGTTCACCGATTCGCCGCAACTATCCAAGTTTCCTACCTCCAAGACCTGATTTTTTTTACATAACATTGCTGGTAGTCTGGGATAGTGAGATTTCCCTAATCGTGACACGATTAGTTATATCTGTTGGTTTGGTATCTATAAAAAGGTTTCCATTGCCATGTCAAATGACAAAGATGGGTCTGCTTTCCATTATTTCTTATATTTCCAAGTATCGATAATTAAAATCATCAATTGCATCAATTGCATCGGCTGTGAATTTCCAATGGCAAAGATCATCGAGGCAATGATCTTCCATTTTCCATTATCTCTTATATATCCAAATATCGATAATTAAAATCATCAATTGCATCAATTGCATCGACTGCATCAATGATTGTCCGTTTTCCATTATTTCTTACATTTCCAAGTACCGATACAAATTCAGAGACAGTGAGATTTTCCTAATCGTGACACAATTAGTTACATCTGTCGGTTAGGTAACCATAAAAAGGTTTCCCTCCCGCCATATCGACGTAAGGTGTCCATAACTGCAACAAAACACCGCGCCCCATAAAAACGCAGTAAACCCGAAGGCGTAAAGCGTGAATTCGTCCGAAAGTGCGTAGTGGTTGAGCACCAGTCTGATGGCCTACATAGTTCTTACCGAGAGAGAAAGAGAAGAGAGATGCACGAGGAGCGGGCAAAAAGGGTTGGGCTTGCAGTGACGGATATATAGAATGCGGAGTAAGACGAAGGAGGTAGCCAGGGTGGCTCGGGTGCAGCGTGGGCAGGGATGCGAAAGCGCAGGGCTCGGGGGGATAGAAAAGGAGAATGAGGGGGCGTCTCCCCTCCCCCTCCCCCCCCTCCCCATCTCCTCTCGCACGAAAACCCTGTCTCATTCGTCTTACCGCTGGAAACAGAGAGGCGAGACGGAGGACGAGTGAGCAAAGAGGAAAAGGGAAGAAGACTCGGAGAATGCCAATGCGAATAAGAAGGAGACCCGGAAGAAGGAGAAGAAGCAGAAGAAGAAGAAAGAAGAAAGAGGAGGAAGAAGACGAATAAGGAGGAGGGCTCTTTGGGTGGCTCTGAAAATGCAGCGTAATTTGTCTTTGTCTACCGGAGGGCGAGCTAGGCCGGGCGGCGCGGGGGTGGAAGAGGGAGGAGGAGGGAGGAGGGAGGAGGGTAGCACGAGGGTGGCTATAACGCCGAGAGATGCACACACAGGGATCTAGGTGGGCCACGCGCGCGCACACACAGTTTGGCACGAACGCGAGAGATGAGGCCGACGAGTGGGTGGATAGGAGAGCCAGAGGGTGGTGAGGGTGGTGAGGGTGGTGAGGGTGGTGGTGCGCTGCTGGCGGTGCAGCAGCAGCACGCCGGAGTCCGAGGTTGGTGCGGGTGGATGGTTGGTCGTTCGGGTTCGCGTAGGGTAGTAGCAGCAGCAGCAGCAGCAGCGGCTGAAGGGGCGACGCGGGCAGACGAAGAAGGCGGAGGAGGAGGAGGAGGAGGAGGAGTAGGTGGAAGAAGAGCGGGAGGGAGGGAGGGTGAGGGGGCAGAGAGAGATTCCGTGCTTGACCCGCCTGGGATCGATGCGTTCGTCTGCCAGAACGCCGAGCCGAGACGCCCGCGTCCTTCCTTCTCCCTTCTCGCTTCTCCTCTCCTCTGATATTCCACGCTGCTCTCTCTCTATCCCTCGCTCGCGCTCCCTCGTTACCGTCGCTCGATGCCGAACCTTTTCCCTCTCTCGCACTCGCGTCTCTCCCTTGTGCGCGTGGCAGTTACCTACCACACTATCCTCATCCCTTTCCCTCATCCCTTCCCTCCTCCTCCTCCTCTCCGTCTCTGTCCGTCTCTGCTTCTCCGTCCTTCTCTTCTCAAGCTTTCGCTTCGAGCCGCGCTCGTCGCGTCGCGTCGCGTCGCGCGTCTCTCGCTCTTACTCTTGGCGCTTTTGCCGGGGTACCGGTGCCACCGGCGCTCCTTCCGCTCCGCTTCGAACCGTTGTCCGTCGGCGCAGCAGCAACGCACACGCCGTTAACCGCACTGCACAACGCGTGCAAGCCACCCAACCTCCTCCGCCTCCTCCTCCTCCTCCCTCTCATCCTCCCTCATCCTCTCTGCCTCCCTTTTGCCCCGTTTCGTCTCCTCCTCCTCCTCCTCCACCTCCACCTCCTCGCGCCCGTCGTCGTGCCCGTCCTTTACTACCCCGGGCGTCCACCCATACTCTCCCTTCGCCCGTTACTGCCGCCGCTGCCGCTGCACCCCCGCCGCCGTCGACGGCCGCCGCCGCCGCCAAGCTACCCTCCCCCGCGTCGACATCCCACGGCGCCCACCGTCCCGAGGTTCCCTGGCTCGGTCGTTGCACGATTCCACACTGCTGCTGCTGCTGCTGCTCTCTCTCTCCTCCCTCCCTCTCCCTCACGGCCGTCACGCCTTCAACCCTCCTCGCCTCCGGCAGCCAACAACCCTCTCTCGCACCGAGAGCCGAGGCCTGACCTGCCTCTCTCTCTCTCCATCCCTCTTTCTTGCTTTTCCAAAGCCCGAAGGATCTCTCTTTCTCTCTCTCTTGCCATTCTTTCGCTCACTTGATTTCACCGGCTATCTCGCTCCCCCCGTGCGTCGCGACTCTCACGCGAACCACTACCCCCCACCCCCTTCACCCTCGGGACCTACGAAACGTTTTCTCACTCTGTCGGTGGTGTGCGTGCCGGGGGCACGTGTGTCGCTGTGTGCGT
Source organism: Itoplectis maculator (assembly GCA_964034905.1). Taxonomy (NCBI): domain Eukaryota; kingdom Metazoa; phylum Arthropoda; class Insecta; order Hymenoptera; family Ichneumonidae; genus Itoplectis; species Itoplectis maculator. Next base: position 135,955 of record OZ035871.1, read on the forward strand.
GAGACACACTGTCTCTATGTGTGTGTGTCTGTAGAGACCGCACCCCGAATATCGAGCCACCGCCAGACCCCCCCCTGGCGGCCCCCTCCCGCCCCCCCCCTGAGCTCCGGGTCTGTACCGGTTGAGAGAATCGAACCGCATTTTCGATTTGGGATATGACGCCGCGCCGCCGTTGCCCCCACATAATCCCAACGACCATGTCGACGAAGATTTGTTATTGTCCTCTTGCGGATGGATCGCCGCTTATTAGAAAGATTTATGGATCGTTGTTTCGGTGCACATAAACGGTGGGTTCACGAAGGGTAAATTGATGATTTTAATTATTAACTTGGAGATATTAGAAATAATGGAAAGGGCATTGGTCGTTGGATCTTTGGCATCTGAAAATCGCAGAGGATGCGATTGATGTGATTAATCATTTTTATTATACTTGGAAATATTAGAAATAATGGAAAACGGATCATCATCGATGCAATCATTGATGCAGCCGATGCAATGGATGCAATTGATGATTTCAATAATCGATAGTTAGAAATATTAGAAATAATGAAAAATGGACCATCATCGATGCAATCATTGATGCAGTCGATGCAATTCATGTAATTGATGATTTTTATTTTCGACACTTAGAAATATTAGAAATAATGGAAAACAGACCATCATCGATGCAATCATTGATGCAGCCGACGTAACTGATGCAATTGATGATTTTAATAATCGATACTTAGAAATATGCGAAATAATGGAAAACGGAGCATCATTGCCTCGATGATCTTTGCCATTTGAAAATCACAGCCGCGATGCCAACCGCGCGAATACCTCGGAAACGTGGGTTCGCAATCATCGTCGACCGCGAGAAGAGCTCGGAGCGTGAGTAACCGAGAAACGACGAGAGCAGCAGGGTGTTGGTTTTGTGTAAGTGCGAGAGAGTGTAAGTGCACGTGAGTGGGGTTGCCTCGTGGCAGAGCTAGATACGTAGCAGCGGAGTACGGACCTCAAAGGGCCAACGACGGCGACGACGACGACGACGACGACGACGTTGGAGACGAGTAATGGTGGCGGACCGACGGACGGACGGATGGGCTCTGCTCTCTTGCGTCTTTGAAGTGGCGCTCGAGGGGGGCAGCCCCCCCCCCCTCCCCCCGATGATCAGTCGACTGGCTGCGTGACGTTTGGACAATAGCGTCGCGACGTCGTCGTCGTCGTCGTCGTCGTCGTCGTCGAGTGAGCGAGCAGCAGTAGCAGAACCGGGCGAAGCAGTTTCGTCAATTATACCGGCACCGATACCTCCTTCCGTTACCCTACGGGTCCCTCGGGTGTTTCTATATACTGCAACGCCCCCGACGACGAGAATTTCTCACGAGCTCCGCGCGCTTTGATACCAGAGAGAGAGACGTATTTTCCGTTACACGTGCTTCGCTCCCTGGAGCATGGAAAGGAAAATAGCAAAAAATAAAGAAAAAAAAAAGCCATATCGCGGAATCTTTTTCGCAAGGATAATGGTTGTCGAATAAGGTACGTTTGCAAAGGGCTGCTGCAATTGAGGTTCAATTAAATGAAGGCAAGGTTTTTAAAAAAATGAACGGCTCAGGTACCAAAACAAAGTATTGCTACATTCGTATTTCTTATTATAGTTGTGAATATAGTTGCATGAGAAACGCGTATTTTTATCACAAGAATGGTTGTCGGCTAAGATACGTTTGCAAAGGGCCACTGCACGGAGGAAAAAATATGGGAAAAATCACAATACTTGTGTGGTAATTGAGAAACATTCCGGAATTTTTGGCTATTTTTCCCATACTCGTATATATACTATACAATAAATTTTCTATCTCATATATTCCTACATGTATGGGAAAAATCGTCAGAATTCCGAAATGTTTCGTAATTGCCAAATGAGTATAGAGATTATTCCCATTTTTTTTTTTTTTTTTTTTTTTTTTTTCGTGTGCGATTGAGCTTCAATTAAATCAAGACAAAGCCCTTCGCCGTGATAAGTATTTCTCCGCGCGGAATTCGCCAAGTTTTTAAATATGCAGAGCATTGTAAACGAGGCAGTTGAAGCGTTGTTACCTCATCGTCGTCGTTCAATTCACTTAACGCCCCGACATCAAGCCCCGCGTTACGTATTATATCGCGATGTAAATATACAATAAAGCATCTTTATGGGCATTCTCTACAAGTTTCCTCTTATCCCAGCGATAAAATTTACAACGTCTGGTATGCTGCCCCTCTGCTGCTGCTGCTGCTGCTGCTGCGAGCAGACGTTGCCGGGACCGCTGCTGGCTTGGTCGGTGCGCGCGCGACCAGCGAGCGCCAACCCTCGCAACACACATATATACACACACCCACACACAAGGTTCCCTCCTTCGCGTATTCTCTTTACTCTATTTATCACGGATCTTCACCCACTTATCGCACACTTGTTCTCCCTCCGTTATCCCCCCGAGAGTTACTTGGGATCTCAATCTATTTTTCATTCTGTTTTGTTTTTAAGCAGCGACGTCGGCAGTTTATTCCATAGAAATATATCTCATGTGTCGTTAAGGAGGTCCAGTCGTATAGTATACATTTTGCATAAATTCGAGGAAAATGAGAAAGAATTACGAATACTTCTTGAAGATATAAAAATCTGAAAAAAATGCATGCACATCAAAGGTACTGAAAAGATTAATTTTGCATAATAATAATTGCAAAATGTTATTAACAAATTGATGAAAAAAAAATTGTTGCACAAATTTCTCGGAAACCCAAATTTTTTTATCAATGAAAATGCTTTTTTCAGATTTTTAAGTTCACTTTGAATTTTGTATGATAAAAAAACGCAAATATCAAATTGAACTTAAAAATCTGAAAAAATGCATACGTACTTAGAAACATAATAGAAGCATTTTCATTTAAAAAAAAATTCGGGTTTCCGAGAAATTTGTTGAACAATTTTTTTTTTTTCATCAATTTGTTAATAACTTTTTGCAATTATTATTATGCAAAATTAATCTTTTCAGTACCTTTGATGTGCATGAATTTTTTTAGATTTTTATACTATCAAGAAGTGGTTGCAATTATTACTCGTTTTGATGCTTAAAACTATGTCTAAATTATTTAAAAAAATCAGCACTTATTTGACTAATGTGGAGCTGTATAACATCCATAAACTCTTCGTTACTTATTGTATCCACAGACAAATTTGTTGTCCCAACGAATTATCGTCGTCGCTGCATGATTTTCGTTCTCCCGACCGTCTCTTCTCGTTCGGCAACTATTGTCTCAAAGTGTGGGGCGAAGTTACGCATATAACTGCAGCAGCAGCCTCTGGTTGCAGAGCTGAGTGTGTGTAGCGAAAATACGACGCCGCGAGCCGTCGCTCGACGACACTGAGGCGCCAGAACGCCGGGACCCACGCGAAACCAACGAGAGAAACGAGAGAGAGAGAGAGAGAGAGAGAGAGAAAACCTTCTCCTCCGCCACCCGCGTATCTAGTTTACATACTTATTCCGCCCAAAGCCCCGAACGAAACGGTGGAAACGCAAACGCTTCGGGAAAACGAGCACGAGAAAGATTTATCACGAGCGGTCGCATTCTTCCCCCTTCGGTGTCGGAAGTACGAAAGGGGGTTGAAATCGCGTCGAGCTTCCCCCATTCGCTGGCTTCCAAAATTTCCAAAGGTTCGATATCGTTCATTTTTCAATGATTTCTTATTTATCTACATTTTACGTGTTTCTCGCAAAGAAGATGCGTAGTATATTTTCGAGCTTTTCATTTATCTTTTCTTGTGGCGAATAAGTATAGCCATTCAAAATACGCGCGATACGTGACATTTCAGTGGCCATGACATTCCGAAATCGACTTTATATATCGAAGCAGGTTCCGACCAATAAGAAAGCTTGGTTGGTACAGGAACGCTCGTGATTGGCCCGTCCAGCGGCTTCAGATTTCGATATTCGACTATCGATGTGTCATGTATTTTTCAAGAGAGGATTTCAATAGTTATAGGGTAGCAGTTTCACCAAACGCGTTTTTACCAAATTTTATTTTCACTAAACTCGATTTCATCATTCACCAATCGAGTTTGGTCAAAACAAAATTTGCTGAAACTGCTACCCTATTCAATGATTTCTCATTTAGCTACATTTTACGTGTGTTTCTCGCAGTTCATCCGACGCCGAGCTTCGTCGCGTCGTCCGTCACGCTTAACACGCAAAGAACACGCGTAGTATATTTTTTAGAAGAAGAGACGCAAGCGTCGCGCGGCGTTATTGGATACAAGGCGCGAGCGTCGAGCGCGAACCAAGTTTGCGCGACGCTCGCGGCCACTGGACGGCAAAACGCTCGGACAGCAGAAAAGCCGTACGCTTTGCCTCCGGAGTTCCGGGAACAAAACCGAGGTTCCGGCTACGCATTGTATGGCCTGACAGGGTGTAGGATCTCGAGCTATGTGCACGCCGATGCGGATCTCGGGTTCGAGTCTTGCAGCGTTATTTTATCGTCGTGTCATTCTTCATAATTCTGTTACCAAAAGAAAAGGAGCAAAAAAAATTCTGTTACCAAATGAAAAGAAGCAAAAAAAATGTTTGTTACCAAAAGACAAAGAGCAAAAAAGTCATTCCTGCCTTCTTGCCAAGGGAATTATTTTGCATCGAATTAGCCAGCAAATTAATTGAATAGCGTTGGCGAATAATTCTTGGATATTTTCTGGAGAGAAATAATAATTCATCCCTTTGAGCTGCGAGGATTCATCAGAGGGAAAGGATTGGAATCTTTGATCATCCTGATTATAACTTTTTTTGGGGGAAAAAAAATTCAACCGACTTGTGACGTATAACAAAGGTCGTACGGACGAAATATTCGTACTTTTTCGTCCAAAGGAAGCAACTCCTGAAGCGGATTCTTACAAAAATGACGCTAGGATGAAATTTCGTGAGAAAAGCATTCGGTTCGGATTTCCCGCGAGGAACGAGACGAGTGTTACCAAAAAACGCGGTGTCCACAGTCGAAGCAACGCTTCGCCGCGATGTCGTCCCTGCGGAACTTCTGACGTTTCGATGGCCGAACAGCATCCGTCGATCCCCATCGAGAGTCCCTTTTCCCCAGAGACGCCACCGTCTAGGAGAAAGAAAATTAAATGCGATCAAAGAAGACAACTGACACGCAGACTCGTTCGGTGCAACGAAATCAAGATGAAGAGAAAATTCGTTGCCGCAAGATGATTCTCCGTCGAGGAACGATTGAGAAAAAAAAAAAAAAAAAAAAAAAAAAACGAAAAAAAAATAGGGCATCCGAGGAGCGAAAGAAAGCGCAGGCAAAGCGAGGAAAAAGGCGAAAGTGAGGGAGGGCGAAGCCAAATGGAGAATCGCAAGGGTAAGATAAAGGGGGTGGTGAGGGGGAGGGGAAAAGGAGGGGGGAAGAGGGAGAGAAATCGAAGCCGAGTCGACGGTCGGGAAAACCGTGGCTCGCGCGAGCGCGGAGAAATTAGATTTGCTCCGGCGGCGCTAGCCAAGCGCGACGAACAGAATGCAACAGAATCCGGGCGTAATTTGAAACGCGCCAGGCTCGCGCGCAGAGCTCTGCTCTCCTTCGGTCCGCGCGCGGAAATACGCGGAGATTCTTTCCTTTGCCCCGACGACGAGCAGCAGCAGCATAGTCGTTGCCGACGTTGCCAAGGATCGCCACCTTCGTTGAAGGCTGCGTCGTCTGCGTTTATAGCTTCGCGCTGGAAAACATCCACTGGATCGAATCTCTTTTCAATAGACAACCGGGGCTCCGAGTAGATTGATTTGTAATTAGCACCGAACGGGAGTCTCTCGGTACGCTCCGATTCTCGTCAATACCCCCAAAAATGACGTCATATTGCAATTTTCGTTTGGAAGGCTGTAGGACCCCTTAATATAAATTACAAGTGCTATGAATTAGCGCCAATACATGTTTTTTTATTTATTTATTACGGGATGTGTAATGGGGTCCTATATTGGCCCAGTTTGATCGTCCTATACAGTCCCAAGGCTTCAAAACCCTAAAAAAATGACGTCATAATGCAATTTTCGTTTGGATGGCTGTAGGACCCCTTAATATAAATTAAAAGTGCTATGAATTAGTACAAATACATGTTTTTCAATTTATTTATTACGGGATGTGTAATGGGGTCCTATACTGGCCCAGATCGTCCTATACAGTCCCAAGGCTTCAAAACGTGACCGTCCAATATAGGCTGCAGTTAGATTTCCACGATGGGCCCCTTTACTTGAGTCAAGGAAAACTGTACGGGCCCAGTATACAGCCCAGACTAAATTTCTGCACAGTGGAAACTTCGGTACTTGCAATTATTTTTCTTACCACCCCCATGAGTGATTCCAAAACACGTTCTGTTTGCGCGAGTACAATGTACATAGCTCTCACTCTGCACCCCTCTCTTTGCGTTCACCGAACTGAGCAAAAAATAGGTTGCACCGAAACGGCTGGTAACGTAACTGCAGCAGCAGCAGCATCAGCAGCGTCACACGTTGACAGGTGTTGAAGCGAGGGGCCGACTCACAGGCCGCATTTTGTGTATTTTTACCACACCTCGTCTCTCTAAGCCGCCCCCTGGCTACTCCTGCCGGATAACACACCACCCTCCTCTCTCTCTCTCTCTGTCTCACCATCCTCTCATTGCTCCTCTCGCTCCCTCCCATCCGATTCTCTCGCGTCCTCTGATTCTCCATCCCCCCCCCCCCGCCCCTCCACACGCGGGGGGAGGACGGCATAAGCCCGCCGGCTCAACGCCTCCTCTCCACTCTATACACAACGTTCTCGTTCTAGCTTCATCCCACCTGTCCCGTTTGTGTCGTGTAATTGGGTGTGAAATGAAATCTAACGAAAACCCTTTTAGGCGTGTGCACAGTCGCTCGGGCCTGTCCGGCGTGGCAGCAGCAGCACCGGCAGCAGCAGCAGCAGCAGCTTCTCTCACACGCGCTACTCACAGCCGAGTTGACGCCGCGTGTGCCTTTCTGACCCAACAGAGGAGACTACCGTAGCCTATCCTACCGTTGGTCTATACCTGTGCTGCGCGATAACGTCGCACATAGAGAGGCGATGGCGAGTATAGGCTACCTGTGGCCCTGGCGCGTTAACTCGTTGTCCGCATACTCAACGATACATCAGCGACAAACAGCCTTCGGAGGGTTGCGAAGGACAGGATCGACTGTCCATACAGTCCATCGCAGTCCACGCGCTCTGTGTCGATGTCTCTTAGCGTTTCCATAGCGGATAGACACATTGATCGCGGTAAATCCCCTCCCCCTCCAACCTCCTCTTCTCTCTGTGCGCGCCCACCGCAACATCCGAGGTTTAACGATCAAATAGATTTCATTTTTTGTCAGGGGGAGGCGAGCCACCCAACGCGGCTCGGTTGTCTATAACAGTGCGTCCTTGTCCCTCCAAACCGCGGAATATGTCGCGTACCATGATGGATAAGCTCTGTATACAACGGCTATAACGTCTGTCTCGACGGTTTTTCGGTCCATTTCTCTCTCTTTTTTTTATTCTTTTTCTCGAGTTTGTTTTTTGTTTCAATTCGAATAATGATTTTGTCCCTTAATCCTGGGGTAAATCTTTCGAGGAGAAAAACGCGAAAAATCGTGATAACTTTTGTCGAATTTTAACGCTTCACTAGAATCGATGTCATTTCGATTTGGATCGATGGAATCTAGATTTTCTTCTTCCACTCGAAAGATAACTCTTCAACGAAGAGAATAAGCCATGGCAGAACGCGATACGACGATTCCTTAATTTTTTACAAATTTTTCAAGTTGACCCTCATGAATCGAAAAAACAGCAAGACCCCTTGCTGTTTTGCCTTGCTGTTTTTTTGGCGAAAATTTTTTCTTTTCGATTTCACGATTATCCGCCGATCATTCAAAAAGTATATTTATTTTGCAAAATTACTGGAGGCAAAAATAAAAAAATTACAAATCATAAAATTTCCAACTTCCACTTAAAAAAAAAATGTCTGGCGTAACCCGGGGTAAAAAAAAATAGAAAAATAAGAAAGATAATCTGCAATCGTGGTAATTTCCCCGGCACGTCACCAAAGGGACACGCGGAGCGCAGCAGCGCGACGACAATGAAAGAAATGAGGGCCGTCGGATCGAAGATCGAGAGCACTGCCGGAGAGCGATTCTGTCGATCTTTGATCCAAGTGACGAAGATAAGAAGCATTGCCTCCGTCGAACGTTGGAGAGGCTCCTCGCCGGTGGAATTGCGACTCGTTAAAAAGCATAAGGAAGACGTTTATGGGTACGTGTCGTCGAGGAGAGCTGCGCGCGGAGAGCCCCTTCAAGACCCGTCCGTCCGTCCGTCCGTCGGCCCGTCGACCGTCCGTCCATTCGCTGTCCGTTCGACGATTCTAACGTAATTGTATGCCCGTGGGGCGTGCACGAGCGGACTCCGAAGGAAAGGAGATCGAGAACGCCGCTCTTTCTCCTCTCTCTCCGTCGCTCCTTCCCTCCGGCGCTGTCCCTCTCCCTCCGGCGCCCCCCCCCCCTCCCCCTCCCCCCTCGCGCTTTGTTTTATTGGCTCGTAAATAGCGGTGGCCGGTAAGCGGAAGTAGCCGCTGCCGTACGCTTCCAATTACGAAACGTTTTCGTTCCGAGAGAGAGAGAAAGAGAAAGAGAAAGAGAAGGAGGAGAAGGACCGAAATGAGCGGCGAGAGCAGCAGCAGCAGCAACTTCTCCACTTCTCCTCGCGGTCTACATTAACGCAATAATTTGTTTAAGATTACCACGCGCTGCCCATAACGTTTTGAGCTACCGCGTTTACTCTCCGCCTCTACACAGCTGCGCATGCGCATAGAGATGTTTAGTGGCGTATGCGACGATTACGCGCTGTCCTCCCTCCCCCCCCCCCTGCTGCTCCCCTTTGCCGTAATAAGAACAACTGTAGGCCGGATGATTCTCTAATACGCCTCGCTCACTTTTCTCCCGCAGCATCCACGCAATTTGCAAAATGATAACCAAAGTGTATTATAATAATACCTACGTACAGCCAACTAGAGTCCGAGAAGTAGTCCGGAGTCGTTTGGACGCGACTTTTTCGTAGGTTGCGTTGTTGCGTTGTTAGCTCAGCAGAATATTACATTTAATTCTCTTCGTCTTTTTCAGGCCCTTCGCGAATCGTCGTCGTCACGTTTTCTAGTTGCAACGTTGTTTGGTCTTATTATGATAATGGGTTTACGGATGTTCTTACCTCGTTTCGGAGCGCAACGCACAGAGGTATGCACGCGCTTTCTCGCGAAATGTTCACTCGGATCCAGCCGGGAATCCAGGGAATCCAGGATGAATCGAGCACCTGGATCCTAGTAGAAATTTCTGCACTACTACAGATGGATACATATTTGAAAATAAAATCCATGTCTGGATTGAGTATCCTGATAGAAATCCATTTAGCAAGCATTACATTTCATTTTGGGAAACCGATATGGGACTGAATCCCAACTTCAGCGCAGGGAATCCAGGATGCGGGACCAGCAGCTGGATCCGAGTCCGTGATCGGAAATATGGAAACGGAAACAATGTTAAGGACCCTGTAGGGTATTCCCAAAAACGGGATTCTTTGCAGAAATCCATTTATCTACCAATTTTGCAACGTAATTGACAAATTAGTCAAGTTACGTGGCCCCCGCGAGCCGAATAACGATGGCAAAATCCGCGGGCGTCGGTGACACGTCTGAACGCACGAATGAATTTCCAGCAAGCTGAAAACGCGAGGGGCGAGCAGCGGTGATCGAGGGGAAAAAGAATTGGCAAATCAGCGCCGGTGATTCGCACTGTGAACCCGCGCGGCTGACCGGATCGCGAAAAGAAGGAGAGAGCGGCGGCGGCGGTGCTGGAACCGAGCGACGAGACGCAGCAGCAGCAGCAGCAGCGCTGCTTCGTCGGGACACACCAAGAATAATCAGGCGTAGCGCGGCCGGTCCGCTTTTTCCCAACGAATTAGCGAACTGGCGAAAGATATACAGCTATAGAGCGAGGCGCGTGGGTATATGCGGGAGACGGGGTTCGCAGATCGGGTAGCGCTCGGCGCGGCGCGACGAGGCCGGTCGATCGTCGGTGATAAAAACCAAGAGAGAAGTCTGGCGGCGGCGGCCTCGGGAGTGCAGCGCGCGCCTCGCCGCGTCGTCGATCGAAGCGCAACTTTGCCGACGCGAAATAACCCCCCTCCCCCATTCCCCGCTGCCGTGATGAAACGCAACGGAAAAGGGGATAATACGCGGATAAGTTTGAAAAAAACGTGTCGGAGCCGCAGCAGCAGCGCCGACACCGACGGTTTCGGTTTCACGGACGCGCGATTCGTGTCGCGCGCACGAATATCGACGATGCGCTTTTCCCATTGGCGTCCAAATTGAAAGCCAACGTCTGCTGGAATTTCGCAAGACATATATGTCTCAACGAACTCCAGACCTTGAAAAATTGTCATACTTATTTGATACTTAATGTGTCGTTGGCACACTCATAGGTCAAGGATCCGGTGGGGATCCCCAACTTACCAAGTCCCCAATAGATCCCGATCAAGATCCGGTATGGAACCCCGATTTGCGGAGATCCGATCAGGATCCGATCATAAATCGGTAATCTTCATGATATTTCTACACAGGTAACCGGGAGCAGCGCGTGTGCGGCCCTCGCCGGGTTGCCCTTGCCCACTTTGCAGCATTCGCAGGCATTATGCGTCGTAACGTCGTGTAACGTAATGCCACGGACGTCCGTCTTGTACCAACAGATGCTGCGGGCATCCATAAACGCGAGAGCGCTCCCTCGTTCCCTCGGCCGTTTCCTCGCGTACCAATACACGGCTCGCCACTATCCGCACGAGACGCGGCCGGATCTTCGTATGCAAACACGTGTACACGTGAGTACACGCTGCTGGATGTCTCGCGGGACATCCTCCTGGGACGTTTTTTTCTCTTCTATTTTCTAATGCGGAAGAAAAAAGTTTACGTGCGCCAGCCTCTCGAAGCTCGAGCAACTCTTTCGCTTGCTCGCCGCACTATATAGTATGGGGTACGAAGCGGAGGAGAGCGAGAAAGACTCGTCGCCGGCGGGTGTGTGCGTAACGGCTACCGTGCTGCAGCAGCAGCAGCGGCAGTCATCGCACGTGCATACACTATAGCAACCCGCGCGCTTCTCCTGCCGCCGCTGCCGCCTCGACCACTGCTATTATTGCACACTCCTGCCGCTGCCGGAGGAGAATGGTATGCGCGTGCACGAACCTCACAACGACACGCGGCGTGGCCCGCCGCCGCACGATCCACGTGTGCTTCGCGCCGCGCGCGCGACGCCCACACGTCGGATAGGTAAACATTCCCCGTGCAAAATCCTGAATCATCAGCCGCGGGCCATCTTCATTTCGTTTCTTGCAACGGTCCACCGGGAACCCGTCCGGTAAGAACAGTTCGCGGAGGCGCCAGCGTTGCAGGTACAGCTCGATCGTCTCCTGCGGTACCCGGTGTTCCGATAACACCAAAAGGTCCATAGTCTCAAAAAAGGAATCGTTATTGAATATTAATCTTAGCATTCAATAATGAGTACCCTTTTCCATTTTTTCAAACCACCCTTTTCAATAGAAGGGTACTTTTAGAGTCCTATATGAGGTACTATGCATGACCTTCCATCCGGGGTTATCAGGGTGCCCTGCTAACACCAAAAGGTCCATAATGTCCAAAAAAGTAATCGTTGTTAAATATTAATCTTAGCATTCGATAATGAGTAACCTTTTCCATTTTTAAAAACTACCCTTTTCAATAGAAGGGTACTTTTAGAGTCCTATGCATGATAACCTATGCATGACCTTCCATCCGGGGTTATCAGGGTGCCCTGATACGACGAGTTACCCTTCCGCGGGCCTATCCCAATAGCCTGGGAACTGTGGAAGAAAAAATGAGGGATCAAATTTCAGTGTCCCCAGACGCGTAGTTTGACCTCGGTTTAATTTGTCGTACATGCCAGGGGTCCGAGAGAAACCGGCGAGGCCGACAACGAGAGTCGCGAAGTTTCCGCATTAAGCGACGACAACTAGACTACCGCGCAGCTCGTACATACCAGCCGAGGCGAGGATGTACAGTAAAAGTCGAGAACGAAGGGAACAACGACGACGTGTTACGCAGTCCCCGTTCGCGAGTCAACACAACTTTTCTTCGGTGACTATTTTCCTTCGTTCCTTTCCGTTCTTTTTTCTCTTTCGTCAGTTTTTTCACTTTATTTCCACCGAGCGATGAACGCGATATGTTGATTCGCCTCTCCATTATGCACGACTGTAGCGAGCGTGTGATGCTCTACAGTAGCGGAAACCAGAGCTAGCTAAACTCTCGCTGCAACGCAAGTGATTTCTCGGCTTCCACGGCTACGTACCGCGCGCGCGCGCGTTGTTACCATAGCATTAATAGCCCATAATAAGTGGGTACACAAGTACGGTAGTTGAAAAAACACCTCGCGACGGGCAAACGGGCTGCTCATTTGTACACTTGACGGTTAACACGACGAATGGCGGCATTTGTTATAATCTTGGACCACCCGAATTTCCGGATGCAGCGGTCTTTCGCTCCGCCTCCCGAAAAATTAATCTCTCGCAGCAACGTTTATAGTAACAATGCTCGGTGGTGAATAAAAAACCAACACAAAAAATCCCAATAGCCATAGCCTCCTGGCTACCCGGAAAAAGTGGAAAAAAAAACGAGGAAGCAAAAGAGAGTGAGAGAGAGAGACAGAATCAGGAAGCTCTGATTCGAAAACAGTTATTTGCGGTCGATTGGTCGTTGGGGGATTTTCGTTCGGTTGCCCTGCGCTGTATTGTTGTCTGTACATATGTATGTTTGATACGCGCCAGTCGTCCAAGTTATACATCGAGCAGACACGGCCCGCGCGCGCGCGCGCGCCCGCACACGTTAACGACGCGAGAGTTTCGTCGGAAAATATCGAAATATCGATTACAATCGATGCGCCCGGAGGAGGGGTTTTGGAGGTGGAGGGCCGGCTAACTGCGCCGCAGCACCGGAGCCATAGCGAGAGACGACATTAGAATCGAGAGCCGTCTCTCGATGTGTTCCTCGCGCGATTTCGTTAGCAACAGTTCCACACGTCCGATGCATTTATCGTCGTACCCCGGGCACGTGTGTACATATACAGGGTGTATCAAAACTACTAGATCATCAATTGGATTTAGGTAGATAATGACAAGGCGAACAAAAAATCATTAGGGTCAAATGTTGTACGGTCAGAAATGACCGAGTTATTAGCGTTGCAAGTTGAAGTAATGAGTGTAAACTAATGCAAGAGACAAAATGAGAGCATGTTGAAAACAAGGTGATAACAAAGTGAGAGCATGTTGAGAACAAGGTGATAACAAATTGAGAGCATGTTGAGAACAAGGCGATAACAAATTGAGAGCATGTTGAGAACAAGGTGATAACAAATTGAGAGCATGTTGAGAACAAGATAATAACAAAGTAAGATCATGTTGGGAACAATATTTGGGTGATAACAAAGTGAGAGCATGGCCAGCATTAGTTCAACTTGCAACGCTAATAACTCAGCCAATTTTGACCGGACAACATTTTACCCTAATGATTTTTTGTTCGCCTTGTCATCTACCTAAATCCAATTGATGAAGTAGTAGTTTTGATACACCCTGTATAATATAAACAACGACGTCCGTGTTCCACGATGCTCGAACCTATAATCCCTTGGCGTATGCCGGTTATTAAATAATTCTTTACACACGTCCTCTGTGTACGTGTTTTTCGCTCGTGGTATAGGTGACTGTCTGTGACTCGGGCGGACGACAGGCTCTCGTCGTACGTAAAAATAGAGTGGCCAGCGGCAGCAGCAGCAGCGGCAACAGCAGCAGCAGCGGCAGCGAGAGGTGCAGAGGGACTGAGCGCACTCGGCTCCGGTCGCAGGAACAGCGTGCCCATCGCCTCGTCGTACCACTTTACAGTCCATTAATTTGTAATGTTACCATTATCTATTATGGCCTATCGGGGCGAGAGCCGGCGGCCACCGCCGCGGCCATAGTACGCAAGGTAAGCAAGTTACCTCTGTAGTACTACACAGCCAACAACCGCGCACCGACCGTAAGTTTAGCAAAATAGCGTATAGGTACTGGCGGGGTAAGGTCGTCACCGATGCGCGCACCTCGTCGCGCGCACACGCTCGTCGTCGTCGAACCCCAACGTGCCCCCGCCGCAATTTTAATGCGAGCTCTAACCCACCCCCTCGCTTCGCCGCTGGTCCTTGTCTTTTGTCGTTTCTCTTCGTGACTCTAGCTTCGTCGATGTTGTGCAAACTACCGCCACCCGAAAGCCGCGGTGCGCGGCTTACCACACACATGCTCGTCCGGTGACCGCGCGTTTGCGCCAAGTGACCGTGGCGATATTTCCGGAAGAGGTTAATTTTTTAACCAATTTTTTTTTTTACTTTTCGATGATAACCTTTGCAGATGATGTAATTCAATACACTTTATTTAACACTTCATACTTGTGTGCAATACAACAGAGACTAACTTTTTTATATTTTAATTTTTTATTTTAACTATTTTCATACTTTTTTTGTGTGGGACACTTTGGTATAATGTGTTCAACCGACAAACACGCCGAAGATAATCCAGGAGAGACAGGGACACATCGGAGCCTGGGCAAAGCTCGCGCGGAGTGACCTTTGGCCCCCGTTGGAAGAGTGAAGCGCGCGCAACGAGCTACGGGGTGTGCTGCAAATGTCGCGGATACACAGCGGCGTGCACTCCGAGCCTGTCAATTTATACCGACAAAGTATTATGCCGCGATACAAAGTTTCGCGCGCACCGTGCACTTTGGCCGACGCGGCGCGCAGGTGACACGACGAAGCTGGCACTGCGCGGCGACGGCGACGGCGGCGTATTACACGCGAGAGAAGCCTGGATCATTGTAATATGCACGCGAGAGCCAAGTCATAGGTTAGTTACACGCGAGAACCGTCAGTGAAAGCAACAAATGGGAGGCCACGGCTGCACGGCATCAAGGCTCCGGCGTCAAATTGAAGCGGCGACTCGTGGAAATGGTACAGCAAAGTTGACACATGATTTACCACGGATAATTCTATCTTTTCACCCGATAAGGCGGGTGAAGCACTCCGCCGATGTACGGCCGACATTTTTCGTACTCGTTAAGAGGCAGTGATACTTCCCTCCACCCGCCTCGAATTTTCGAAAGCTATTTTCCGCTAAACTATTCGACAGATAGAGCTCAAATTTTGAGAGAGTGTGCGAAAATACGGCAGAATTGTGCTAAGCTTCTGGCTCCTTGATACACGAAGCCGTTTGTCCGGCAGAATCGAAAAACGAAAAAAGTGAGGTTAGGAACCCCATCACCTCGAAATTTTGAAAGCTATTTTTTTCGAAACGGTGAATCTAATTGCAACCAAATTTGGAACACAAGTAGGAGATTATAGCAGAATTGGGCTAAGCTTCTGGCTCCTCGAAACTTGTAGCCGAACAAACCGAAAACTGAGGTTAACTGCAAGAGAGACTGACTTACGTGCGTTTAACATTGGCGACGAACTTCCGAACGAAGTATCATATATTCTTAATAATAACGCTGGGCATCAACGCAACGTCAAATTGAACCGGAAGACTCCTGGAAATGGTAAAGCAAACTTGACACATGATTTACCTCAGATAATTCCATCTTTTCACCCGATAAGACGCGGGTGAAGCACTCCGCCGATGTACGGCCCGACCATTTTCCGTACTCGTTAATTATAGCGCTGGCGCTGACAACGCCAAGACCGAAAATTTCCGCGTGATTCTCCAGGTGTTTTCCCGCGCGAGCGCAGCAGTGGGGGGGGGGGGGGGGGTGAGGGGAGAGGGGGGGCTGTCCTTTCTCCTCCCACTCGAGCTCTCGTTATTCGTTCTCGCACACGTCTCGTTCGAGGTCGTTGTACCGCGTTCGCGTTCGAGAAACGCTCGTGCGCGCGGGGTACAAGGGTGAGGGGGGGGGGGAGGCCGGGTTTGCTTGGAGGGGGGGGGGGGAAGGGCACAGCGGTGGTACGGGGCTGGTGATCGGTGGAAATACGTAGGGGAAATCGCATGTTCAGCCCGATAAACGAAATAAAAGTTGGCGGGTTCGCGAGGAGCGAGCGAAGGGGGTGGGAGGGGGGGGGGGTGAATCGCCCTGCTGCCCCCCCCCCCCCCGTGCCCCTCGTCCCACCACCTCCGGCTCGTACCTTCCCGCACCTTCGTTTCCTCGTGGACGTGTAGGCAGCAGGGTGGCGCGGAGAATACCCGAAAGGGGATGGTGCGAGAGACGCGGAGGGGTTGCGAGCAGGGGGGGCAGGGGGAGGGGGGGTGGGGGGATATCGGTGTGTACGTAATGCCTACGCCGTTGCGGCGAGGTCGGCGTAGCGTGCGCTCGCTGCATCCCACACACGCTACCCCCGGCACCCTAGCGTACCAACCTTTTCTACCTTCGACCTAATACCTACTACCTGGCGCGTTGCGCCGGTGGGTGCTACCGCTACTGCACGACTAGAGGCTGCCAACTAACGTGTACTTCTTTTTGCCGAACCAGCCGAGCACCACCAGCCCAGCACCCCGCACTGGCATCCGACGAGGGCCGCGCGCGCGCGGCCCTCGTCGGTGCGATCGATACGCCCGAACTTATTTTGGATTATTTTCAACTCTTGGGCTGAAAGCTCCGAGGCTCCTCGTCCCTCTCGCTCTTTCCTTCCGTCCCTCGCACTCGGTTTTTCTCTGTCGCGCAAGCGCCGAGGCTATAGCGATGGGGGACCCCGGCTTCTCATCAACCCCAAAGCTCGGGTATTATATCTATAGGGCTTCGTGATATGGCGGACCGAGTACCGATTTTTCTTACAGCAGGGAGAACAAATATCGGGGCTACAGGGACCCCCCCCCCGGTCTTTTTTTTAACGAGGAACAATGACGCGCGCCTGTCCGATGGAAAATTTGACGCTGATTCCAAAAGTCACGGATGTTTGCTCGAAAAATCGAAAATTGGAGGAGAAAAACGCGAAAAATGGATTTTCACTTTGTTTCCAATTTGGTCCTTCACTAAAATCGGTGTAACTTTTGTTTGGATCTATATAATCGGGATTTTCTTTTTGCATTCGAAAGAAGACCCTTCCACGAAGAGAATTCCGAAAGGCAGTCCGCGATATCTCGATTTTTCGATTTTTTACAGAATTTTAAAGACGACCCTCAAAAATCGCAAATTTTTCGAAGGGGTACCCCTGCGTTTTTTTCGCAAAACAAAAATTGTCGATTTCGCAAAGTTAAAAAATCCTATCCGACGGGAAATTTTCCGCTGATTCCAAAAATCACAGGTGTTGGTCCGAAAAATCGAAAATTCGAGGAGAAAAACGCAAAAAAAACTGTTTTTTTTTAACAAACTGCCTAATTTCGCGATATTAAACAACGAACTGCCGTCGATTCCCAACGACCAATCAGAGGGCTCTGAAAATCGACATCAACGGTTGCTTTGGAACTTTTTACAGGATTTTTGGTAATTCATACCGACCCAAGAATTTATCCATCGAGAAACATTATTTAACAATCCAGGGGCTATTTTCTTCGGTGACAATTTGTTTGAGACGCTTTTTGGCGCGGCGATTGAATACAGAGCGGCGACACACACGAGATATCGCGATATTCACCTGGTCCCGACATTCGTTATGGACCACGTGTTGGTCGCAGCAGCCTATTCGCCCTCTCTCTTGCTCCTCCCTCCCCTCACGTCGCCGCGAACCGGCGAACCAACCGACCGAGGAGGCAGCAGCAGCGAGCACCAAACCGACCGCCGAGGCCGCGCGCGTTCCGCGTGACATCGCAGCGACTCTGCACGTTTAAATCACGGTGTATCAATAACGCAGCGAGCACTTTGTTTTTCGTCGATTTCATTGATTTCCGATTGCAACGAGACAGGAAAAATTCTCGTTGCAATGCTTCCAACAATGTTGAATATTCATTCGTGTCCATTTCTTAATGATTTTATGAAATCTTTACGCGCTTTATTGAGTTGGCTATATATTATAATTTATATAAATAATAATCATTTATATTAATTACGGATTGTTTATCCGCATCGATTTCATTGATTTCCGATTGCAACGAGACAGGAAAAATTCTCGTTGCAATGCTTCCAACAATGTTGAATATTCATTCGCGTCCACTTCTTAATGATTTTATTAAATTTTTACGCGCTTAATTGAGTTGGCTATATATTATAATTTATATAAATAATAATCATTTATATTAATTACGGATTGTTTATCCGTATCGATTTCATTGATTTCCGATTGTGACGAGAGCCAAATCAGAAGAGGGAAAATTCTCGTTCGTTGAAAATTCATTCGCTTCCATTTCTTAATGATTTTATGAAATCTTTACGCGCTTAATTGAGTTGGAATTATATTATAATTAATATAAATAATAATCATGGTGCCAATCTGGATGGACGAAAAACTCGTTTATGAATTGTTTATCCGTATCGATGTCATTGATTTCCGATTGTGACAAGAGCCAAATCAGAAGAGGCAAAATTCTCGTTCGATGCTTCAAACCCATTATGTTAAAAATTCATTCGTGTCCATTTCTTAATGATTTTATGAAATCTTTACGCGCTTAATTGAGTCGGAATTATATTATAATTAATATAAATAATAATGATCGCGCGCGCGAATCCGGATGGACGGGAAACTCGTTTACGGATTGTTTATAGTATTGACGCGCGATATCTCCGCTAATTGAGAACCAGTTGGATACGCTTGCAGTGTTAATGCGCGTTGAGAAATAAAGAGGCGCGATTTGCGGTTGAAACAGGTAGCAGCCAGGCTCTACAGTGTAGCAGCGTATCCACGGCTCGTATACATCTCGCTGCGATATTAATTTATTATATCTCGGGCCCGGTGTGTTATCTTGGCCCACCGAGTGAGACGTATCAACCCACGCAATTAAGACACTCGCGAGAGCGACTCGGGCTGCAGTTATTGATATTTATGAATGTAAGATAAATCGATAGATCGCCGCAACGGTGAGGTGAAGTTTGATAAGCTTGACGGTAATCGAGCAATCGGACTAATAAACGAGCAACCCCCTCCCTCCTCCATTTTTCCCACATGCGGAGAGAAGGATCTAGCAAAAATGACCAAGTCATATGGTAAACATTTTCAAGGCGAATGGTACACCAGCGCCACCACCACCGTTGATATGCGAAAAATTCGCAGGCACCATAGACATTTTGACTCGACCATTTTGTTAATTTTGCTAGAACTTGTCAGGAGGTTAGGTCTTGTCAACTTCGACAATTCTTATTATAGTTCTTATTCCCATTCATAATAATTAATCATATTTTCATTCCAATAATAGAAACATACGTATTAATACCAACACTCATAGATATATTCGTCACACGAAGTAATTATATCGAAAGAACACGGCACGGACCAAACATTCAAACGTCACACAGACAAAATGTTCGAGTCAGTCGATGCACGATAGCGACACCGATAGTACTGCGATTTCTGGTTAAAATTACCAATCTGCCAGCAAAAATTGTTTTACCATCTAGCTAAAAAATATCAAAGCCTAAATGACCAGTAGGCCTAGTAAAATTAATCAAGTTTTACGATAAAATTTGCTAGGTTGGCGTCTTAGTCACCCGATACTAGAATTTTCTGGCAATTTTCACGCGGATATATCGCAGTTTTTACCAGACCCTTCTCTCCGCGTGCCTTTTTTTAAAATTCCCAACCGATGAAATATTTTAACGAAGCCGAAGAATATATAGCGCAAATACGAGACAAAGGTAAAGACGAGAGTTGGACTTGGCCTGCCGGAGAAATAAGGTGCCTCGTCGGGTGCGACGAGTGTACAACTGGTACGCGCCCGGCGGCGGACACGAATCCGCGCCGGGCGCGTTCCAGCGACTTAATTCCGGCCCGACGGATCGAATTAGCGTCCTCTCCTTCATTCACCGCTCACTTCGCGGTGCGTGAGCAATTAACTTCCCTGAGAAATTACGAGATTGCGAAGATAGGAAGCAGCGCAGCGGGGGCGGCGGCGGCGGCGGCGGCGGCAGCGGTGGCGGTGATGGAGAGGGGAGGGAAAGCGGCGCGCATCGCGTTCCCCGGAGTTACAGGAAGAACGCAATTCCTCGGACCTAGCAACCGCGCTGCTCACGCGCGCGCGCCTTCTCCGTCCGCGGAGCGACTCGCTTATATATATATATATGACTTGCACCTACACCAACGAAGACACCGCCCAACCCACCGCCAAGACGGTATTGCACGTATATATATATATACAGGGTGATTCAGAATGTTTTTGTCAGCCGTTGAAGAATGATAGTTTAGCACCTCGGGAACGAAATTATTTAGCCGTTTTTTGTAATTTGCAATATTTATTCATTTATCGAAAATTCGAAAAAAATAGACCAATGGGAACAAATAAATAAATAAATAAACCAGTAGACCAATGGGAACATAAATAAACGAATATTTAAAAAATACTATAAATACTATAAATAAATAGTATTTTTGAAATATTTATTCATTTATTTGTCCCCATTGGTTATTTTTTTTTTCTAATGCTTGTAAATAAATAAATATTGCGAATTACGAAAAATGGCTAAGTAACTTTGTTCCCGAGATGGTCAATTATTTTTCCTCAACGGCTGACAAAAACATTCTGAATCACCCTGTATATCGTAAGTGCATATACCGTCGCGCCACACATCTTTGGCCTCGATTCACGTTATAAAACAGCCGACATATTAATTAATCCCGATCCACGGACACCTCTTGCACACGGCTAACGAATCTTGGAATAATCATAACAATTATTCGGCTATACACTGAGAAAAATGAACAGCTCAGGCAACGAAACAAAGTATCGCTACATCAATATTGAAATAATCATAACAATTATTCGGCTATACACTGAGAAAAACGAACAGCTCAGGCAACGAAATAAAGTATCGCTACATCAGTATTTCTTATCGTAGCCATGAACATAGTTGCATCGATGGATTTTTCTCAGTGCGTATGGTCAATTTTGCCATACAGCATATTTGTCTGAGAGGATCAATAATGGCTTCTATGGTTCTCGCGACTATAATTAATGTCATCGGAAATTATATTATGGCAACTGTCACAATATTTGTATAGTAAAATGCGCTATATTCGGCATTGTCGTCCCACGAATTTTTCTCAATAGCATCGTCTTCGAAACTTTAACCTCATTTCGTCCGATAAAGCGCCGTCGTTTCATTGACATCTCTCGCAACGTTTGTATCGGAAAAAAAAAAAAAAAAAAAAAAAAAAAAAAAAAATCAAAATGTCAGAAGCCGATGGTTAACGGCACAGTCGTCTCGGGGAGGGCGTATCGCGAGTGTCTACAGCGAAGTGCGTTTTTGCCGTCGCTTGAAGAGAGAGGGCGAAACGCGCGCGGCGTTCATCCGTCGTTACAGCGTTGACTCGCCGCGCGAGAATTGTTCGCCGCGGTGCGGCTGGAAACTATTTCGCAAAGCGGGCAGTGAGGTTGTAAACGGTTTAACGGTTCGTTACGAGGGACTCACGGT
Organism: Itoplectis maculator; assembly: GCA_964034905.1. NCBI lineage: Eukaryota > Metazoa > Arthropoda > Insecta > Hymenoptera > Ichneumonidae > Itoplectis > Itoplectis maculator. The sequence goes on from OZ035871.1 coordinate 157,550, forward strand.
CCAACGAATGAGTGTATAACGCCCGAGAATACTCTCGCGCGGCGGATCGTAAGTACTGGAAACTGGTCAGCTCTCTCTCTCTCCTCGCTCTGTACACGCAGAGAGCAGTCGCGAAAGAATTTGCGCGTCGGGACGAGTCGCGCGAAGATTTCGCCGTTTCCAGAAAATCTGCGTCGACCCTGCCTCTCACTTTCCTCGCAACGCGCGTTGCACCAGAAGCACCGCGAGACGCTCAAAGAGAGAGAAAGAGAGAGAAAGAGAGCGAAAGAGAGAGAAAGAGAGAGAGAGAGCAGCGGCGAATCGAGGGCCTTCGGAAAGGTACAAGATCGTTCCTCCTTCCTTCCACGGAATCGGCAAAAAGCATCGTAAGATCGTTACGGTAGTAGCGCGTTGCCTGGCTAGACCCGCGCCAGGTTCGCCTACCGACAATGGAATTTCGCTTCGCGAAATGGCAATTCTCACCGTGTTGCAAAAGTCCTTCGTCGCCCTCCCCCCTCCCCCTCCCCCCCCCCCCCCGCCCCCTCTCCGCCCGTCCGGTCGACTCTCTTTGGCTTTTCTCGCGCCGGTCGGCCAGCCGACGGGATATTGGACCGACACAAAGTCAAAGACCCGTCAACGGAGATTCCCCATCGAATAACCATTGCTAAACTCCGCGCCAATGGTTATTGCAGCTTCGCTCGGTTTATAAGTCTTTTTTTATTTTTTTTTATTTTACACCCGAAAAAACGTACGGTCGACGCTGCCGGGAATCGACATTCTGCTGCGACGGCCGCGCGTCGAGCGTGTGGCGGCTGCGGCGACGGCGTCGGCGGCAAGTGCGAACGCTCGATGCGCCGCTCGCGCGATAATAACAATGTAATTGCCGCGCTCGTTCCAGCGAAGGCACCGCGAGCTGCAATCCCCGAAGGTCATTATTCGCTGTGTGCACGACGAGACGGAGGAGTGGGGATAGCCGCTGCTGATGGTCAGCGATCGCACCGCAGCCGCTGCGACTCTTAGCCGCATTTTTAGCCGAGCTGCTTTCGTCGTTGCGATAAAACGAATTATTGCAATAATGCACCGAGAGCGGAAGTTGTTCGAGAGACGCGTGTGCATACACTGAGAAAAATTGAGCGGCTCTGCCGACCAAATATCTGACTGTTAGAGCTGTATTCCCTGATAACACCGGATGCGAAGGTCATAGGTAGTTATCATATGGAACACTAAAAGTACTCTATTCAATGACCTAACTTTTGCAGGCGTTATGCCAAGATAAGTATTCAATAACGATTGCTTTTTTGGACATCACAAGTGTGAAAATGGAAACCTAAGTAGGAGACTTCAGTGCACTAAACAGTCACAATACTTTGGATCGTTACAATACTTTGTTACCATATGTCACTCTAAAAGTACCCTTTTCAATGATCAGTATTACTTTTGCAAGCGTTATGCCAAGATTAGCATTCAATAACGATCACTTTTTTGGACATCATAAGCGTGAAAATGGAAACCTAAGTAGGAGACTTTGGTGCACTACATAGTCACAATACTTTGGATCGTAACAATACTTTGTTTCATTGCTTGAACCGTTCATTTTTTTTGCAGTGTAGCAAAACGATGCACCGGAGAATTTTCATTACTCGAATCTTCGGATCGTAACAATACTTTGTTTCATTGCTTGAACCGTTCATTTTTTGTTCAGTGTAGCAAAACGATACACCGGAGGATTTTCATTACTCGAATCTTTGGATGGAACAATACTTTGTTTCATTGCTTGGACCGTTCATTTTTTTGTCTGTGTAGCAAAACGATACACCGGAGAATTTTCATTACTCGAATCTTTGGATGTAACAATACTTTGTTTCATTGCTTGAACCGTTCATTTTTTTTCAGAGTAGCAAAACGATACACCGGAGAATTTTCATTACTCGAATCTTTGGATGTAACAATACTTTGTTTCATTGCTTGAACCGTTCATTTTTTTTGTAGTGCAGCAAAACGATACACCGGTGAATTTTCATTACTCGAATTTATCTATCCGAGGGACACGCGGAAGGGAAATATAATTCTCGCTCGCCTCTTTCGCTCTCAGCTGCCGCGGCGTGTCGCTCGATTTCCAATTGATGATCCGATTATCACCGCGTGTATTTCTTCTCGGAAAGTAAAATCAGTCAGCCGGGACACACCGCAGCAACGGCGTCGTCGTCGTCGTCGTCGTCGGCGTGCAAAATATCGTGCGCATCGCACAGCTCGACACGTCGACGGCGACGTTGCTCTGCGTTATTATAGAACCGAGCGGCTCCGCAGCGTAGCAGAAGAAGAGGAAGAGAGACGAGGAGAGAGAGAGAGAGTATTGTCACGGTAATTTGCAAACGAACGATCCCAAAATACGCGTCAGGCACGTGAGTATCGCGACCGGAGCAGCAGCAGCGTTGGCTGCGCGCGACACACGAGGAACGAGTCACAGGATTTCCGAGTTCTGCAGGACACAGTCGCCTCTGATGCCCTCAACTGTTATATTCCAGGATTTATCAATACACAGCGCCGCCCGCCGGTCGCGACCAGCGGGCGATGAACCGAGAATAGGTCTCCCGCCTCGCCGCTGCCGAGAATCCCAGCAGTTGACGTAATTATTTATATCGATATATCCACCCTCCCCCTCCCCCCACCACACACGAGCCGCAGACCGCAGAGAGCGGCACAAATGAAGTTTACCGGTGACTCTTGTCGCTCGCTGACAGCCATCAAGATTTATCGCTTTACTTTGGCCGCCCTGACGGACGATCGAACTGCGACGGCGGCGAATTAGTCGCGGGACTATTTTGAGATTTGAGGGAAGAACGAATTTTGGACTGGGTTCTGCTGTCTCTGCTGAGGGACAGATATTACAATGGAGGGTACACACCTCTGATGACACCGGACATGCATAGTTTCTATATAGAACTCTAAAAGTACCCTTTTGAATGATCAGTCCAACTTTTACAGGCGTAATGCTGAAATAGTATTCGTTAACATTGCTTTTTTTGGAACTTGTTAGCGTGAAAATGAAAATGCTCACAAAATGGACCTTTTGGTGTTATCAGAGTACCCTTATAACCCCGGATGGAAGGTCCATGCCATAGTACCCCATATAGAACTCTAAAAGTACCCTTTTCAAGGATCAGTCCAACTTTTGCAGACGCAATGCTAAGATTAGTTTTCAATAATGATTGCTTCTTTGGACATTTCAAGCGTGAAAATGGAAACCTATGTACAGGACTATAGTGCACTAAATGCTCACAAAATTCATCTTTTGGTATTATCAGGGTACCCTTATAACCCCGGATGGAAGGTCCATGCCATAGTACCCCATATAGGACTCTAAATGTACCCTTTTGAATAATCATTCCAACTTTTATAGGCACAATGCTAAGATTAGTTTTCAATAATGATTGCTTTTTTAGGCATTGTAAGCATAAAAATGGAAACCCAAGTTTGGTGTTATCAGGGCACCCTGATAACCCCGGATCAAAGTTCATGCCATAGTACCCCATATAGGACTCTAAAAGTACCCTTTTGAATGATCAGTCCAACTTTTACAGGCGCAATGCTAAGAGTAATTTTCAATAACAATGCTTTTTTAGACATAAGCGTGAAAATGGAAACCGAATTATTTACTAAATGCGTACAAATAGTGCTTTTGGTGTTACGAAAAATCAAACCGACGTCAAACTACGCGTCCAGAGACACTGAAATTTGATCCCCTGCTTTTTTCTTCCACACTTGCCAGACGATTGGGGTAGGCCGCCCGCGGAAGGGTGACTCGTCATGCTGCGTAGGAAGACGCGACGGAGGGTTGACCCAGCAAAGCGTGCGCCCGGAATTCGAGAGTAGCGTAGACCCTCCGTTGGGGTTCGCCGTGTCGGCCGGATCGATATTAAAATGGTGACCGAATTCCGCCGCGACCCGACCTGCCTCAACATACATCGCGGGTACTCCTCCGCTCCGCAGCGTCTCGCTGCTCCTCCCTCCGCGGCCCTTCGCTCTCATCCCTTCCATCCGCTTCCATAATGTAAGAAACATATCATGTTCATTTATTCAACCGCGTGGGTATTGATTTACAAAGGGGAACGAAAGCGGAAAGCTAGAAGATATCTGATATAATATCGATCGTTGAATATTATCCCGAAGATGTATATCGCGTCGGGTAACCGCGTGTAGTACCTCGAAGCCGGCTTCTCGGTCCCTTTGCCGCGGCTTCGATATTAAGTGGCGAGTACATCGCGCATTATGCGCGAGGCTCGCCTCTCTCGGTTCAACGAGCGAACATATCGCGAAGAGAGACGAAGAGGGAAAAGCAGAAAAAGCTGAAAAAGGCAAAAGATCGACGCGGCAGGAGCAGAGACTTCTGCTCGGTCGATCCTTACGTAGAAGCGCATTTCCCACGTCATTAGAATCGCCTGGTTGAACTTTCGAACGAGGCGCCAAATGAGAGAGACCGGAGGCGCTGCCCGAGCAGCAGCAGCAGCAGCAGCAGCAGCAGCGTTAGCAGCTCGTGATTGCCGTAGGTATATGCACCGATCACGATCCGCGACTCGCACCTGCGTGTTTCCATTCACGCCTCACGACGCGCTCCAACGCCGTCGGAATATAAACGTAAATTGTATACATAGCGATAGAAAAGCCGCCATTTTCGACTCACCGGTCGAACGGCGTTGATCGGTAAAGAATTTTTACCCTCGATTCTTTTCGTTCAATTAAAATGTAGTTAATTGTAAGTAACAATTTATTACAATTCTAAGTAAATTGTATACATAGCGATAGAAAAGCCGCCATTTTCGATTCACCGATCGAACGGCGTTGATCGGTAAAAGCGGGAGAATTTTTACCCTCGATTCTTTGCGTTCAATTAAAATGTAGTAAATTGTAAGTAAAAATTTATTACAATTCTAAGTAAATTGTATACATAGCGATAGAAAAGCCGCCATTTTCGATTCACCGAACGAACGGCGTTGATCGGTAAAAGCGGGAGAATTTTTACCCTCGATTCTTTTCGTTCAATTAAACTGTAGTAAATTGTAAGTAACAATTTATTACAATTCTAGGTGAATTGTATACATAGCGATAGAAAAGCCGCCATTTTCGACTCACCGAACGAACGGCGTTGATCGGTAAAAGCGGGAGAATTTTTACCCTCGATTCTTTTCGTTCAATTAAAATGTAGTAAATAGTAAGTAACAATTTATTACAATTTTAAGTAAATTGTATACATAGCGATAGAAAAGCCGCCATTTTCGATTCACCGATCGAACAGCGTTGATCGGTAAAGAATTTTTACCCTGGATTCTATTCGTTCAATTAAAACGACTACTTCGTGTAGAGAAAGGTTTAATCGCACATCATCGCGATCCACAAACGAAGGGGGTATAGATCTCGTCGACAATTTGCAAGCTCGTTGACAGTTCGCAGCGCACAGCAATTAAAAAAAAAGACGAAAGAAAGTGGAAAGGCAAAACGAACACAAACGCGAATAGACAGTAGATTCATAAAAAAATGACAAACACCTTGGCGGATATCTATATTTCATGCGGACGTTGTGATTGGTTGACGATCGCAAACTCAGCAGCGTCGAACGGTGACGTAGTGCTCGCGAGCGTACGAACAGTAGTACTGTAATCTCCGCTGTACAAGTCTCACGCTTATAAATAGCGAGTACACAGAGGTCTATATACCGGCTTTACACACACACGCGGCTCTAGGAATGCGTTAAAAAGATCGGTTAACCTTTGGCACACACCGCAGCAGCAAGCGTTCTATATCATAATATACACACTACGGTCTGCATGCGATGATGAGAGAGCCGCGAGTCGGGGTCACCGGATTACCGGTTCCCACGCAATTTCATGCAAAGCCTCGGCAAAAGCGGAAACAAATGCGTCCGAGCTGCTCTAGAAGAGTTCGAAAGAGTTCGATGCTTCGAGAACAAACATTATCAAATTTCGTTTTTTTATCATCTTTTAATAACACTTGTTTTTCAACGCCTCGGCTCGGTTTTGTAGCATAGCGAACGAGTCGATGGAAGACGTGTGCTCGCTGCCGACGAAAGCCAAGAGGTATATAAGGAGGAGTAAGAAACAAGAGTTAAGTCAAAGCTCGGCGTCGGTGAGGATAGAGAGGCGTGCCGCCGCCGCTCGTTCGGCTTGTCGAACGAGTCCGTAACATCGTCTTGTATTATTGCGGCTGCGGCGAGCAGCGCTCTTCCCTCTCTCTCGCTCTTTCTCCCTCGTTACAGAGGCTCTCTCCCCGCCCGCCCGTCTTTTTACTCTCGGACTCTCCCTCACATGAAATTAATCAAAGCGCGCGCCGAGCGAGAAGTCTCTCGTAGCTCGTGTCCGAAGAGTTCGAGGGCGTGATCTCTCGCATCGCAACTCTCGTTAATAAACTTGTTATTATGCCACAAAGCGATATCATAATTCACGGTCTGCCGACCGTATACACATTACGTCCGACGTTAAATATTATTTTCTTTCGATATTTCTGGCATTAACTGTTTTTTTTTTTCAGGCACTTTTTGCCAGTAGAGCTGAGTTCGGGTACGGGATATGCATTGGAGACGCTATTATAGGCTGTAATAGGGTCTGGCTGTAATAGGAAGACGCTATTACAGGCTGTAATAGGGTCCTAGTGTTGAATCCCTATTGTGGAAGCCCTAACGAAATATAAACGGGGCCCCATTGAGGGTGCCTTACAGGGGGCCTGATGTGGATGGCCCGGTTTGAGCCTAGAATAGTATTAGGGCAGCCTTTAAGGGTTGTAAACAGGCCCTAGTATGGAACCCCTATTGTGGAACCCTTGGAACTTTGTTAATTTGGCATTTTAATAGGTTTGTGACTACTCTACTAAGGGAGAAAATGAAAATGGCAAAATGGAACCCTAGTATGGAATCTATATTGTAGAAACCTTAAAACTTTCAATAAGTTTTGCATTTTAATAGGTTTGTGACTACTCGATGCACATTTCGATGCTCATCAATCAACACAGTAAGCAGGAAGCACTCATGACGCTACAATTTTGAGAAATTCAAGCTTGAAAATGGAAATGTCAAAACGAAACCCTACTGTGGAAATCCCTATTGCGGATCTCTTACGGCGCGAAGTGTCGTTAGCCTCGCGATACTATATCGGGAGGGGGGAGGAAGGGCGTTGCATCCTCGAATATATCCGTCGAACGTAACGTGTAGTACACGCATACACAAATCGAAGCTCCGAGGGGGCTATCGGTGATGCACTCTTGGCATTTTTGGGTCGTCCTCGCGCTGCTCGCGCGCGCGAGTCGCGACACCGGTTGGCACTCACAGAGTCGTATATATCACGCGTTCAAACGCGTAACTCTCTCACCTTTTCCACCCTCTCGTGTACCACACACAGAGGGGGCGCACTATTTGTAGGCAAGAGCAGGGAGGAGGCCAGAGGGACGCGAACGCGGAATAAACCGAGAGGGATGTTACCGTGTGCTGGCGTCGAATCGTAAACGTCGCTGGACCACTTTGTCGGCGGCGAGCGCGGAGCACCGCCGCCGACGCCGACGCCGCCGAACGGCTCTCTCACCGTTAGAGCCCCATTTACCGGGCAATCCCATAACGAAAATTAATGGACCGAGAGGTTACTACTTCCGGTTGGTTCTCCACGGCGATAGGGACCATCGGCACACCTGATTCCTCGTTCCTACTCTTTGGCTTCTCTCCTCTCTCCGAATCCGCGAATAAAACACCAACCAAATTTTACTCGATTTCAAGGTTGGATCGATAGTCGCGTTGTTTCTTTTCGCAATTAAGGTAGTCCTTGCGTCTAGTATTAATTTTACATAAATTCGAGAAAATTGACAAGAAATTACAACCACTTCTCGATAATATAAAAATCTGAAAAAAATCATGCATGTTGTAAACGTTGAAAAGATTAATTTTGCATAATAAAAATTCCAAAATGTTATTAACAAATTGATGAAAAATAAAATTGTTCAACAAATCCTTCGATAACTTAATTTTTTTGTTTCAATGAAAATAATGCGTTCATTTTTCTAAATATGTATGAATTTTTTTTATTTTTTTAATTCACTTTGAATTTTGCGTTTTTTAACATGGGAAAAATCACAAAATTCAAAGTGAATTAAAAAATTTGAAAAAATTCATGCATATTCAGAAAATAGAACGGATCATTTTCATTGAAACAAAAAAATGAGATTGTCGAAATATTTGTCGAACAATTTTATTTTTCATCAATTTGTCAATAACATTTTGGAATTTTTATTATGCAAAATTAATCTTTTCAACGTCTTTAACACGCATGATTTTTTTCAGATTTTTACATTATCGAGATGTTGTTGCAATTTCCTCTCAATTTTCGAAAACTTATGCGAACTCGACACCAGGCGCAACGACTACCTTAAAACAAAGTAAGTCGTTAATGGTTTGGTTTGGTTTTCGTTCGGTATTGTCGGAAAGTTTGATTTTTTTTATCAGGCCTTCGCCCAAGTATTCGGTAATTCACACCGTGCTCGTTCCAGCAGAACGAAATCGGAGGACCTGGCACCCGCATCAACCTCAATACCTTCTCATTTACGTACCAGCTTGAGTGAGGGAAGAGGGAGGGTGGAGGTGAGTCACCCCCCCCCCCCCCACCCCCCCGAACACCCGAATCGATAATGATAAGCACTTTGGCGAAAAACGAGCCCTCCCTTCGCTTCTGGCCCCCGATCCTTCCGCCCTGTTCGCTTTTCCCTCCTCCGCTCGCGCTTCGACGGCTCTCTGCTCGTCGTTCCACGTTCCACGTTCCACCGACCGCCCTTCCGTGGGAATATTGGTAAGCACATCGAACGTTGCGGCAGATAACCGCGTTATACGCTTTTGCCGGGCTACCCACGGCGAAAACGACCTCCAGCTCCACCGGTTTCGTCTAATCGAATTGAAAAATTCGATATCCCTTTAGTCTCCTATATTTTGATTTATCCCGTTAATCCACCGCCTGGAAAAACGCGGGGCCATCAACGTCGCACGAAACACACTCGTCGACACCGATAAAACGACTCAATTGACAGCGCAATGAATCTCATATTCGTCGAAATATTAAAGAACTGTTTTTTTTCTTTTTTAAAAACCCCATAGATAATAGTCAATCCACGCGGATTTAACGAGACATTTTTTATGCAAATATTTTTTATGCAATAATTTTTTATGCAATAATTTGTGACTACACAAAGCGCATTTCAATGGGTATCAATCAACACAGTAAGCAGGTAGCACCCATGATGCTACAATTTGGAAAAATTCAAGGGTATAAATGAAAATGGCAAAATGGAACCCTAGTATGGAACCCTTAGTGTGAAACCTTTCGAACTTTTAATAAGAGTTGCATTTTTATAGGTTTGAGACTACACAAAGCGCATTTCGATGCTCATAAATCAACACAGTAAGCAGGTAGCACCCATGATGCGACAATTTGGAAAAATTCAAGGGTATACATGAAAATGGCAAAATGGAACCCTAGTATGGAACCCTTAGTGTGAAACCTTTGGAACTTTTGGACGATCCAGCCTCGTCTCTCTCATCAGCAGCGGCAGCAGCGTTGCCCTCCACCTCGACGGATCCTCGGCGCGAGCACATCAGGCAAGCCAGGCGGCCGTTTCAGCATCAGGCAAGCCGAGCGTTTATACTCGGGCGCAGGCAGAGAGAGAGAAAGAGAGAGAGAGAGGACCAAGCCAGGAAAAACTCATGTTATTAAGCCGCGCGCGGCAAAAGTTTCTTCGCTTCTCTCCGGCGGTGTGCGTCCCGCGTCTTTCGTCTTCCCTTCTCCCTTATCCGTCCCGCGCCGGTGGAACACAACAGAGGCAGTTTCTCTCTCCGCTGCTACCGCCGCTGACGCTGCTCGGTATTGCCGAGCAGTCCAGCATAGGTCTCGCTGCTCGCCCGACGGACCTTGCTAGATTAGTTCATTACTCGGCGGCAGCCAACAGCAGCAGCAGCAGCAGCAGCCACTACACGGCGTCTCCTCTGTTTTTGCCATAGCGTGGAAATAGATTGTTGCAAGATCGGCCAAGATCGTGGCTTGCTGCTCTGTGGACCGCTTCGCTTTCCTCTCCTTTCTGCTCTCGGCTGCAGCTTCGCGTCGCTGCGTTCTTGCGTACGCTCAGAGTCGTAGCTGCTACGCGTCCATAGGTCCCTTTCTCAGGCTAATTTTGCGGCCGTCTCGCTCGCACTTTAAGGTAGTTATGTCGCTATAGTTCAATTTCGCATAAATTCGCGAAAATTGAAAGAGAATTGGAAGCACTTCTCGATGGTCTAAAAATCTGAAAAAATTCATGCACATTATAGGTACTGAAAAGATTGATTTGGCATAATAATAATTCGAAAATGTTATTAACAAATTGATTTAAAAAAACATTGTTTTACAAATATTTCGGTGACCTAAGTTTTTTTTTCGATGAAAATGATTCTTTCCTTTTCCTGAATACGGATGAATTTTTTCCGATTTTTTAAATAACTTTGAATTTTTCATATAAAAAAACCCGTAAATTCAAAGTTATTTAAAAAATCTGAAAAAATTCATCCGTATTCAGGAAAAGGAAAGAATCATTTTCATCGAAAAAAAAACTTAGGTCACCGAAATATTTGTTAAACAATGTTTTTTTTTATCAATTTGTTAATAACATTTTAGAATTATTATTATGCCAAATTAATCTTTTCAGTACCTTTAATGTGCATGAATTTTTTCAGATTTTTGGACCATCGAGAAGTGCTTCCAATTCTCTTTCAATTTTCTCGAATTTATGCGGAATTGAACTATAGCGACATAACTACCTTAAGCTGAGAGTGAGGTTAGGTTTCGCGGTAAAACGGAGGATGCGCGTCGTATTTTGCCGCCACCGTCGTTGCCGCCGCGGTTGGTTGGCGCTGCTGGTGGGATAGCCCCTTCCTCAAAATCGCGTTAACACCGGGTGGTCCCCTTCAAGGCGCACGCTCTGAGCTTCTCCCGAGGCTCGCGGCTCCCGCCATTTTTTTTCTCGCGGCTTCCGTGGGAGTTCACAGAAGTTTTTCGTATCCCTCAAACGAATATTAACTATTTCAGTATCGCGTCGCTCCATTGACTGTGCATCGAGGCTATAACGCCGGATGTTCGAACTTAATGACCGCAGTGCATTGGAGAAAAACGTTTGAGGTAAAATCTATAAAATCGCGTAATCGGCGCCCGGAGACCTTGGCGTCGAAAATTATAAATTATTATTATTATATAGGCGCATGCACCGATAATTGAGTATACCTAATGGCACAATTAAGGAAGGCGTTCAAGCCGGAAATTACTTTGGCTCTCACTGCTGGTACCGCGACTGTCCATTTTGTTTCGCTGGGTCCGTTAACCCGTTCTTTTTGCGCAAAGGAAAAAACAAATCGATCAAAACGGCCGAAGTTGTCAAAATCAATTTAACCTCTCGAACTGTGTAATAAGTCGGTATAATAAATTGTAATAAAAAGGTATAATAAATTGTAATAAATCGGTATAATAAAAAATAAAAAAATAAAAAAATAAAAAAATAAAAAAATAAAAAAATAAAAAAATAAAAAAACCGAAGTTGTCAAAATATAAAACATTTGAATCGGTGATACATTGAATTATTCATTAATTTTCCCTCTCGAACTGTGTAATAAGTCGGTATAAGAACAAAAAAAAAATCAATCAAAAAAGCCAAAATTGTCAAAATAAAAAACAGTTCGATCGGTGATACATTGAATTATTAATCAATTTAACCTCTCGAACTGTGTAATAAGTATCGGTATTTATACAGGGAAAAGCAAAGGTATCGGCGCAGTGTAGCGTTGGGAAAAAATTGTAAAGCGAGGGGCACAACCGGTGCTTCGCTCTCTCACTGATAAACTATCGAGTTGATGGTGCTCGTAAACGGGTGCTGGGCGGTCCTACGCTTCTCCCGGCGAGCGCAACGCTGATGATTGCCGTGCATCAAAAACGCGCCAGCCGTTAACGCGCACCGACGTTTCCACGGTACACACAAACACACACACAAACACAAATACACACATACACACACACTTGGCTACGCATCAACCACACGGGAGATAGAGTTTGTAGGCACATTTGCCGCCATCCTCCCTTCTCTCTCCTCTCTTCTCTTTCTTCTTCCACCGTCGACTGCCGCATGCACGATATTACGCGCGCGTATACAGTTATGTGCTCCGTCTCCCGATTACGCCGACGTCCCGGCGTAACGTACCTTGTACTACGCGCGCACCCATAGAGCTATAATGAAGAGCGCCTATACTACAGGTATACAGAGTGCATGGGATCTATGGGATTTTTCAAAAAGAAAAAAATCAATCCTTTTTAGAAATATTCTAAAGATTCGGAATTTAGGATCGGGTCTTGATGGGATTTCTGGAAATCGGGGTTCCATAGCAGATCCTGGTCGGGATCTGTTGGGGACTTTGCTAGTTGGGGATCCCCACCGGATTCTTGACCTATGAGTGTGCCAATGACACATTAAGGTAGTTCTTGCGTCTAGTATTAATTTCACATAAATTCGAGAAAATTGACAAGAAATTGCAACCACTTCTCGATAATATAAAAATCTGAAAAAATCATGCATGTTATAAACGTTGAGAAGATTCATTTTGCATAATAAAAATTCCAAAATGTTATTAACAAATTGATGAAAAATAAAATGGTTCGACAAATCCTTCGATAACTTAATTTTTTTGTTTCAATGAAAATAATGCGTTCATTTTTCAAAATATGTATGAATTTTTTCAATTTTTTTAATTCACTTTGAATTTTGCGTTTTTTAACATGGGGGAAATCACAAAATTCAAAGTGAATTTAAAAATTTGAAAAAATTCATGCATATTCAGAAAATAGAGCGGATCACTTTCATTGAAACGGAAAAATTAGGTTGTCGAAATATTTGTTGAACAATTTTATTTTTCATCAATTTGTTAATAACATTTTGGAATTTTTATTATGCAAAATTAATCTTTTCAACGTCTTTAACATGCATGATTTTTTTCAGATTTTTATATTATCGAGATGTGGTTGCTTCCTCTCAATTTTCGAAAACTTATGCGAACTCGACACCAGCCGCAAGGACTACCTTAAGGCATGCCCTCTACGGTCCGAAGGGTCGAAGGTTCGATCCCCGGCGGGTGACAAATTTTTCAGCGTTTTTTTCCAGTTCTTCGTATGTTAATCCCATTCGGATCTGATCGGATGCCTTGAATCCGATCCCTATCAGAAAACAGGAATCCGGATCAGAATCCAGCCAGATCCCGAACTCAATTCCTGCGAATTCGTTAATTTCCATAAAAAAATGCCTCGTAAAATCCGCGCGAATTGACTATTATGTAGGTGAAGCTTTTTTCCGGTCGTTCGTATGTTAATCCTGTTCGGATTCGATCGGATGCCTCGAATCCGATCCCTAGCAGAAAACAGGAATCCGGATCAGAATCCAGCCAGATCCCGAACACAATTTCTGCGGATTCGGTAATTTCCATAAAAAAAATGCCTCGTAAAATCCGCGCGAATTGACTATTATGTGGGTGAAGCAGGCGAGGCCGTGACGAAGGTCTCCCAAGTTTCATCGGGGAATCCGTAGGAGTAATAAGTACAGAGCACGAGGCACGGATTCCTCGCCGTGCTGCTTCGTCTCCTCGTCCTTCTGCTTCTTCGCGCGTATAGTCGTAGTCGGAGGGCAGCTGTGGCGAAGAGGTTTAATAATAATAACTCCGCTGCCGCCGCCGTCGACCACTATACACCACCATAAGCGCGAATCCTCATCCACGGAGATAATGATGGTCGCGCGGGGGTGAGCCCTGAGCTGTAATGGTCGGTTGCCGCGTGACGCAGGCCGCGCGCGCGCGCGACGCTCGTCTCCTCCTCGCTTTGTCTTCTTCGCGCACTATTTTCCGCAGCCGCGTGCTTCTCACGAAATTTCCGGAAGATTACGCACCAACATTTTTCTCAGCCGAGGTCGCTCGAAAAGTATTTGTTTAATTTTATCCGAGAGTCTTGCAAAAGTATTTCTGAGTAGGGTTGTCGGATTGTTTAAAACGAATCAATTTTTATGACTATATCGATTTAAAATTTTGAGAGAACATTTCTAACGTCATTCTCTATCGCGCTATGGAAGCTTTTTTTTTTATTAAATCTTCCTATTTTTTTTTTACGAAAAACTGTCGAAAAAAGGGCTAAATTCGATAATTTTCGTTCAAACCGCCTCCATTTTGTCAAATTTAAAAAAAAAAGCTTCCATAGCGCGATAGCGAATTTCCTACAGATTAATAATCTTTTTGAAATTTTTGGTTCAGATAAAAATTGCGGCCGCAATCGTGGACACAATGCAGGACCGTTTTTTTTACACGAGCTATTTAAACAATTTATATCATTATTATACATTAAAGAAATGCACATAAAAAAATCATTTTGTATTCTCCAAGAATGTACTTATTTATTTAAAAAAAAACCAGACCAATTAGTTAATTACAACTTAACAAAAAAAATTCGCGAAAATCATTGATTTTTCGGAGGTTCACACTGTGACGATCCCTTAATCAATGAAAAAAACCTACTTCCAACGCATTTTTAGTGACTTTTGGCTGCGTGACGATCGCTCGTCTCGGACGTTACGCACTGCCTCCCAGTGTTGCAGGTACCTCGCGTGTATAGATATAGTAGCAAGGCAAAAAGGATAGGAAGGAAGGAGAAAGAGAGAGAGAAGAAGCGGGACGGAACACCGGATCATGCGGATATACACCGCGCGAGCGGGAGCGGCTCGCCCGTTGGGCTCGTAAAATCCAAACTCCGTCGTGTAAATCCGAACGCCTCTCTATGCTCCTCTCTCTCTCCTCGCGCGGAGGAGTCTTGTATCGGAGTGTAGCGCGAGAGAAACAACGGCGCGCTCGACTCGACGCACTCTCGTAAATATCCGGCACGTACCACGTTCGATCTTGTTCGCAACCCCCTTCGCGCACGCACACGCACACACCTGCCGCGGCAGACTCCTTCGCTACACGCTCCGAGAAAGAGAGAAACGTTCCAAGATTGTCTGCCTATTAGCGAATTCCGAGTGCGTGAGGGCCAACTATCTCTACTAAAACGCGTTTATATATAAACCACTACTCGGCAGACGTGTAAACCAAACCTGGATGCGGAGAACGTGGGTTGGGGGCAGATGACGTTTGAGCCTCCGGCCGAACGATCGCGGACGTTTTCAGTCAGAGACTACGGCACGCAAGGTGCCTCTTGATTTATATCTATTTATAGGGTACTGTTAAAAATATTCGGTGTCAAAAGCTGCCAGTGTGGACTTTTGCGTAGTGTTATTCATCATAGTGTTAAATAACACTTGCGATTGCGTTAGATTTTATTCCAGTGTTCATTTCAATGTTGAACATCAATTTTAGGATTTTTTTTGGATAAGCCTGAAAAGGAATACGTACAAATTAAGATATATAAAACAAACTGGATCATTATGGATCAGAGGTATGGAGCAGTGTTCAATCAATGACGAAACATTTTTTAAACCCTTTGGCTTAACACTGAAATCGGTGTGGACCTATAGACACCGTCTTGGTGTAGTTTTTAACACCACATTTTTAACAGTGTATATAGAATATTGTTTTCTCTTTTCCCTTCGACCACCGGACTCGAGACTAATAACGTCTCCGCGACGAATGTTGCAGCTTCGGCGACGTTGACGCGTGTGTCACGCTCTCCGCGCAACCCCCGTAATAATGTTGCTGGCGGCTGTAACGAAGCTGCTGCCGGTTGGCTGCTCGAAACAAACACACTCCACGCGCGTAAGACGCCGGAGTTATCGTCTCTCGTTGCTTATAAGTAGCGATGAGAACGAGAAGGGTGCAAGAGGCCGAGTCCCGTTATTCGACGATAGGCAGGTTGGTAGGTAGCGCAGAGAGCTACGCAGAGAGCACCGAACGAGCGGCGGCGGACCGAGAGAGAATCCAGTGTTGTTGGACTAAATGGCAGGAGCGTGCAGTTGTTGATCGTTCGACGGGGCCAGTGGGAAATTATGGTGTCGTAACGCCAATCAGGCAGGCATCCGCCGCGATCCGCCGGCGCCGCCGACGCCGAAGCCGAAGCGGAGGATCGCACTCGGTGCTCTTCGCCGCTTCTTGCACTTGTACTCGGAAACTGGGCAGAAATTGCCACGGAATGGGATTTTTTTTTTTTCGATTTAACGAAGTTTGGAAAACCTATCAGATGGGAAATTTTTAGTTGATTAAAAAAATCATAGGTATTTGCCCGAAAAAAAATAAAATAAAAAAAAAAATCCCATTCCTTGGGCTAACAAATTTTCGTTTGGGAAATTTAGCCCACAGAATGGGATTTTTTTTTTTTTCGATGTAACGAAGTTTAGAAACCATATCAGATGGGACATTTTTAGCTGATTAAAAAAATCACAAATATTTGCCCGAAAAATAAAAAAAAATCCCATCCGTGGGTTAAAAAAATGTCATTTGGGAAAGTTAGCCAACGGAATGGGATTTTTTTTTGTTTTTTGTTTTTTTTTTTTTTTCGATTTAACGAAGTTTGAAAACCCTATCCAATGGTAAATTTCCCGCTGGTTCCAAAAATCACAGATATTTACCTGAAAAAAAAAAACGAAAAAAAAAATCCCATTTCGTGGGCTAAATTTCCCAAATGAATTTTTTTTAGCTCCCATTTTTTAAATCCCATTTTCGGGACACCCACATTAGGATCACTCTGGATTCTTACAGGAAGTTCGGATTTGGGGAATCCAGATGACAATCCCAATCGGATCCGTACATTGGGACTCCCAATAGATTTTCTGCCATCCAATTGGACGGATCCTGAACGGCGTCATCAGGTTGACATGTTCCGAAGGCAGCAGAGGTAACCGATTATCGGTAACGCAGTCCGTAAGGTCGCCACCTGCATCTGCGGTGGACGCATTAAAATGCATTAGCGCGGCGACTACGTACGTAGGTGGTAATCTTTCGAACGGGCTCGGAACCGAACGATAGCAATCGTGGCGCAAAGTTAGATGTGTACCAACTATATAGTTAGGTGGAGGACGCGACGCGAACGCGCGATGATAATCTCCTCCGCTGGTTCGCTACGTAGCTATAGCCGCCGACGCCGCCGACGCCGCCGCAGCTACGTCGTTACGCAAGAGCGTTACGGAATATATATGCGTGATTGCTAATTGCCAGATCCGACGGAGGAATACGCGATACGTATCGCCCGACCGGAAACGCATGGCGAGCAGCTCTCCGCTCTCTGCTGTGATATGCCGGGTACTGTTGTCGACGGTGCACCAGGACACCCAGCAACGACGCGCGCGGGAATCCCGGCTCCGAAATTCGATATAGAGCATGCCGAGGAGTATTCTCGGCGCGATACCCGAGTTAAGGGATCGTCACAGTGTGACCCTCCGAAAAATCAATGATTTTCGCGATTTTTTTTTTGTTAAGTTGTAATGAACTAATTGGTCTTTTTTTTTTTAATAAATAAATACATTCTTGAAGAATACAAAATGATTTTTTTATATGCATTTCTTTAATGTATATCAAAATTGCAATTTTTATCTGAACCAAAAATTTCAAAAAGATTATTAATCTGTAAGAAATTCGCTATCGCGCTATGGAAGCTTTTTTTTTAATTTGACAAAATGGCGGCGGTTTGAACGAAAATTATCGAATTTAGCCCTTTTTTCGACAGTTTTTCGAAAAAAAAAATAGGAAGATTTAATAATAAAAAAAAGCTTCCATAGCGCGATAGAGAATGACGTTAGAAATGTTCTCTCAAAATTTGAAATCGATATCGTCATAACTCTTCATTTGAGAGTGTACACCGTTTTGAAAAACAACATTCCGAGAAAAGTGCGTTTAAAGTTAGCACACGCCGCACTGTCACGCTGCAATCCCTTTCTCTAAGAAAGGCTGTAGCGACCGAAATAATTCGAATTTCGATAAAAAAAAATTGACAGAATGTTTATAACCGTGTATACTATCCGATAATGAAAAAAAAAAAAAAAAAAAAAAAAAAAAAAAAAAAAAAAAAAAAAACAAACAAAAAATCGATTTTCTTTAATTTCACACTGTGACGATCCTTTAATTCTACACCGTAAAAAGTGTTACTATTAACACTGTAATAAGTAACACCAGGAAAAACGCGAAGAGGGTCTAAATTTCATCTCGGTTAATCCACCGACTTTTCCCTCAAATTTCGAGATAGAGGAGACGGCGATCGGTGATGCTTTTAACCGGTCAGCGGCGTAGCTGTTCCTCATTCGCTTCCCTCTCTTTCCCTCTCGCTCGGTATTTACACTCGGCTGGGCAACAACACGATATCCTCTGGACGCCCACCGTTCGCGAGAGCGAAGCGAAAAGCAAAGCGCGTATATAGTCCGGGCCCCGACGCTGCTGCTGCTGCTGCTGCTGCTGCTGTCGGTATAGCATAGGCCGTAACGCGGCGTCCCGGCCCGGTAATGGCGAGGCCGCTTCGGTCAGATAGGATCGCGCGTTCTCTCGGGCTTGCTGCCAGCAGCGTGCGTGACAGCATTGAGTCTCGCCGCGAGAGGGACTCACGCAGCCTCGCACGCACGCACGCACGCACGCTGCTCGCCTGCACGCATGCGCACGCACGCACGCGCTGCTGTTTCTGCGGCTCTCGCGGCTCTCCGCTGCTCTCGAGTGTCCCCGGCATCAACATCGCGAGCGCGATCAGTCTCCCCTTACAATCGCCGAGTTCTGCGACATCTTTATAGCACTTATCTTTGCGGAAGGACACACGACGCGACGGAACCCGCAACATCCCCACAGCCGAAGAAGCAGCGACGATCCCAACGCGAATTGGACGATTCGACGAGAAACACAGCAGTACACTGTTAAAAATCTACGGTGTCAAACGCTGCTGGTGTGGACGTTTTTCCTGGTGTTACTTGTAGCAGTGTTAATAGTAACACTTTTTACGGTGTTAAATTAACACCAGCCGTTTTCGTTAAATTTTTCCTGTATTACCGACGAAACACTGTAATACTTTTCGCTTTAAGGGCATCAATGCACGTATCATGTGTGATTTTTTATTATCTCGTGAATAAATTAGTCGCTTTTCTCAGTTTTTATCGAAAAATTGAAGAAAAAAATAGACTTTTTCATTGCAGATTCCTCTACCGGGTAATTCATCTGTAATTTTTTATTTCGAAAATCAAAATTCTGACTAATTCATTAACGAGATTCACATTACTGGCGTCTATATTTCAATTTTCGCTTCGATCCGTTGATAATTCGCGATAAACGGCACTTCTGATTTTTTTAGGTGAAAATCGGTATTTCAGATTCAGTTAACAGCGCTCATTATCACCGCGATTGGTGTGGACCTATATATACACCGGCTTGGTGTTGTTTTTAACACCGGATTTTTTACAGTGTGCAGAAATCCAGATGAATGCCAATTTGGCAACGGAATCAATAAATCAGTGAAGTTAGGGTCTCAGCAAAGATACCCAAAAATCCGAGTTCTCCATTTTGCAAGCATTACCTTTCATTTTGGGAAACCAACTGCCCATCAGGACTGGATCCCAACCTCAGTGCAGGTAATCCTCAGTGATGCAGGGATCGCATCTGGATCCTAGTACAAATTTCTGCACGGCAATCGTTACGTCTAAATTTTTCGAGAAAAAAAATTCTTCGGGGTTCGTTCATCGATCCTTTCGCGCTACGTTCGTTCGGTACCGGCGACGGATGTGCATCATGCGCGGAGTCGAGGTAACCGCGCGCCCGGGATAGCCGCATAATTATACGCCATACGTATGTTTCTTTGATATCGCGGTTAGCACGCATTACGTGTCGCATTATTTTCCCGTCGATCACAGATATAGAGTCGGGCATATAGAGGTCCGTCCGCATGCGAACGTTCCACAAGCGTTCAGCAGCCTCCCCACGTGCGACCCCTACAACCACCTCTTTCCAGTATCGCCGCAACTTTCTAGTCGCAGTCCCCGTTTAATTTCAATCAAGGGCTGCTCCGACGCCACCAGAACTGTCTGGAAAGTGGCCCCATTTTTAATTCATAAATCGCTCGCACAGTGAAAACGAAACGAAATTTGCACGCGCGCGGTAATTCATCGATTACCCTGCGTTTAGCCTGTCGGACAGTCGTCGAAACGCGTCGCGTCGCCTCGCGAAAAAATAGTAAGTACTATTCCCGGCACCGATAATTGAGTGAAAAATCCTTTCGAGTGCGGTTACGACCTCGAGCAAAAGTTAGCGAAGCCATTTACCGCGCGGGCATTTAGCCACGCGCGGCACTGGCCAGCGGCTAGACGCGTGTGTGACGCCAGAAGCGAGCTCTGCGTGCAGCAGAAGCGGTCGATCGGCCGCAGTTGTGCGTCGCGCGATAATTTCGGAAAATTGACTCGATGCACGGCATTATTCGATAAAGGGAAAAAAATATCGATCGACCCGTGTGCGGTCGTCGCTTACGGAGGTCCAGTCGTATAGTATTCATTTTGCATAAATTCGAGAAAAATGAGGAAGAATTACGAATACTTCTTGATGATATAAAAATCTGAAAAAATGCATGCACATCAAAGGTACTGAAAAGATTAATTTTGCATAATAATAATTGCAAAATGTTATTAACAAATTGATGAAAAAAAAAATTGTTGCACAAATTTCTCGGAAACCCACATTTTTTTATCAATGAAAATGCTTCGTTTATTTTTCTGAGCACGTATGAATTTTTTCAGATTTTTAAGTTCACTTTGAATTTTGTATGCAAAAAAAACGCAAATATCAAACTGAACTTAAAAATCTGAAAAAATTCATACGTACTCAGAAACATAATAGAAGCATTTTCATTAAAAAAAAATTCGGGTTTCCGAGAAATTTGTTGAACAATTTTTTTTTTCATCAATTTGTTAATAACATTTTGCAATCATTATTATGCAAAATTAATCTTTTAAGTACCTTTAATGTGCGTGAATTTTTTTAGATTTTTATACCATCAAGAAGTGGTTGCAATTATTACTCGTTTTTCTCGAATTTATGCGAAATGGACTCTATATGACTGGACCTCCTTACGAATATTGCGCGACACGTACACATCGAAAGGCGCGTTGGAAATGTGTATCGCCGCTCATCTATAATGAAGACTATGTAGCGCAGAAATAGTATAGCCGATGAAAAAGCTGCGGCGTTTGGTTAAGTAGATATTTGCGGAGGTTAGCAAACAGTCGGCGACGTCTCGGATGCGGTCTGCGAGCTCTGCTATTGGAGAAGCCGACGCGAGACGAAGGCAGAACTCTCCGCGCGTTTATTATGTATGATACAGAACTGCGAGAGCAGCGGAGCTGTGCGGCGGCGGACAACTCGATCGTCGACTCGGATTGACCTCTGATCGATCCTGAATAAATGTTTAGTCGCAGTGTGTGGGGTAAAACATGGCGCGTCCCGGATGTGTGTCATTTTTGTGATGGTATTGCATCGACTGATAACCCCGTCTCAAAATAATGCTTCGTTTATTTATTTTTTTATTTTCTCTGTTTCAGATGAAAGAGGACCAGGATTAGAGGAGATTACAGGTAATGCCTGTTTATTTCTAAATCGGACCTTTCGAAGTGCCCAAGCGTTTGAACACTACACGGAGAGAAGGATCTAGCAAAAATGACCAAGTCATATGGTAAACATTTTCAAGGCGAATGGTACACCAGCGCCACCACCACCGTTGATATGCGAAAAATTCGCAGGCACCATAGACATTTTGACTCGACCATTTTGTTAATTTTGCTAGAACTTGCCAGGAGGTTAGGACTTGTCACCTTCGACAATTCTTATTACAGTTCTTATTCCCATTCATAATAATTAATCATATTTTCATTCCAATAATAGAAACATACGTATTAATACCAACACTCATAGATATATTCGTCACACGAAGTAATTATATCGAAAGAACGCGACACGGGCCAAACATTCAAACGTCACACAGACAAAATGTTCGAGTCAGTCGATGCACAACAGCAACACCGATAGTACTGCGATTTCTGGTAAAAATTACCAATCTGCCAGCAAAAATTGTTTTACCATCTAGCTCAAAATATCAAAGCCTAAATGACCAGTAGGCCTAGTAAAATGAATCAAGTTTTACGATTAAATTTGCTAGGTCGGCGTCTTAGTCACCCGATACTAGAATTTTCTGGCAATTTTCACGCGGATATATCGCAGTTTTTACCAGATCCTTCTCTCCGTGTAAATCAGCCCTTTCGAATTGCCCAAACGTTTGAACCCTATCACCGATGTTTGTCTCGGGAGCTGAGCGCAAAGTTTCGGAGGAAGAAGTCAACGGGATTTGTCGTTGCTACGTTACCGTTGACTGCTGTTTATACGTCGCAATCTCGTTCGTTTGTATAGGAACCGCACACGCAGTGGTCTCTATATGAGAAGAGGATAGATAGGTACTACTACTAATGTAGCGGCGAGGAAGAAAGTTGCGGCCTCGGTCGCGGCTTTCGGGCAGTCTCTCTCTCTCTCTCTCCTCTCTCTCTCTCTCTCTCTCTCTCTCTCTCTCTCTCTCTCTCTCTCTCTCTCTCTGTTATTTTTGTTTTTTCTTTTTTTTTTTTTTTTTTTTTGTTTTGTTATTTTGTTATTTGTTAAGTTTTAGGTTAAGTTTTTAGGTTAAGGA
This sequence comes from Itoplectis maculator, assembly GCA_964034905.1. Lineage (NCBI taxonomy): Eukaryota > Metazoa > Arthropoda > Insecta > Hymenoptera > Ichneumonidae > Itoplectis > Itoplectis maculator. The sequence continues at coordinate 180,232 of OZ035871.1, forward strand.
TTTTGTAAGCGGTGGTGGGTTGCCGGATTGTGGTGACCTGCCGATTATGGTTCCCTGGTACGGGTTGCCTACAGGACCTTCTGGTCCTAGTGCAATAAAGATCTATCTATCTATCTATCTCTCTCTCTCTCTCCTCTCTCTCTCGGCTGCGTGCACCGCGAAGGTATGGAATGAGCTCGCAGAGAGAGGCGCGTTCGCCTCGCGCGCCGCAAACGAGAGAGAACCGAGTGAGGAGAGAACGCGGTAAGCGCTTTTAATTTTACCACGCAAGGCATCGCGCACGACGGCCGTTGGGGCGCGGAAACACGAAGGGTACAAACGCCCCCTAACCCTCTCGTTCTCTTTCCTCCTCCTCCTCCTCCTCCTCCTCCTCCTCCTCCTCCTCCTCCTCCTCCTCCTCTCTTTCGCCTCTTTCCACCGGAGCTATAGCAGCCAGTTACCCCTCGTTCAGGTTGGCTCCGTGGCGAATCGCCGCGGAGACCCACGATCGATATTATATTCGCTTATCCGTAACGAGAGAGCAGCGCAAGCCTCTCTCTCCCTCTCTCTCTCTCTCTTCTTTCTTTCTCTAAACATATATCTATCTATCTATCTATCTCTCTCTCTTCTTTCTCTCATCGCGCGCGCGCGAGTGTGAGTATGAATCTCGCATAGGCAGCGGCCTCGCCGAGCCGTGAATCAAAAGCTCGTCCGATCGACGAAACAGAAAAAAAAAGACACCGTAAAATGATAAAGGGAGAGCAGAGAGAGAGAGAGAGAGAGAGAGAGAGAGAGAGAGAGAGAGAGGGCGAAGAAGCGTGGAGGGAAAAATCTATGCTACGACACCCGCACGATATCCGATCGTCGTCTGCCGTGCGCCGCTGCACATATTATCACAGCAGTAGCTCTGTGCGCGCAACGAGAGCGAGAAGAAGGTCGACGTACGCGCGTATATCGTCGACAACGTCGCGGTAAATACACTGTTAAAAATCCGGTGTTAAAATCGGTGTCCATATAGGTTCACACCAATCGCGGTGATAATGAGCGGTGTTAACTGAATCTGAAATACCGATTTTCACCTAAAAAAATCAGAAGTGCCGTTTATCGCGAATTATCAACGGATCGAAGCGAAAATTGAAATACAGACGCCAGTAATGTGAATCTCGTTAATGAATTAGTCAGAATTTTGATTTTCGAAATAAAAAAATTACAGATCAATTACCTGGTAGAGGAATCTGCAATGAAAAAGTCAATTTTTTTCTTCAATTTTTCGATAAAAACTGAGAAAAGCGACTAATTTATTCACGAGATAATAAAAAATCACACATGATAGGTGCATTGATGCCCTTAAAGCGAAAAGTATTACAGTGTTTCGTCGGTAATACAGGAAAAATTTAACCAAACGGCTGGTGTTAATTTAACACCGTAAAAAGTGTTACTATTAACACTGCTATAAGTAACACCAGGAAAAACGTCCACACCAGCAGCGTTTGACACCGTAGATTTTTAACAGTGTACACTGGCAAATATTCCTCTACGCGGATTCTAAACGCCAAGGCGAAAATAATTACAAGGCACGCGGAGAGAGAAATGAGAGAGACGGAGGTGCAAGAAAAGGAATGCAAAAAAATGGGTAACATTGGCATTCGGTTAATAACGGAGTAGTCGCGCGGCGGTGCGTTATAGCGGCGGCGAGTTCCGCGTGCGCGCGGCTCGCGAGAATCCATCGATCGGCGCGCATATGTATAGCGATCGACATACAAATCGGCTATATGGTATATCGGCGGATAATTGCATCGACGAGAGAGAGCAGAGCCGTTCGTGGAAGCAGCCGAGTTTCGCGAATAATTCATCTCTCGTAAATTTTGCGTGTACGCCTCACGCACATAACCAGCGAAGGGTTCAGTCAGCAGCAGGAAGAGGATACCGACGAAGACGAGATCGTTGCGCGCGAAGCGTAGAAACGCCGTTCCCACGAGGATCTCTCTCTGTCTGTGTGATCGTTGGCTCTCCGCGTCCGCAAATGATCGGCTCGCGTCCGTTTCCTAAAGGAACGGAGTTTGTGACCTGTAAAAAGGTTTATTGTAATTAATAACAATTTCGCATTATTCCTTCCATTTCATTCTTAAGGATGTTATACAGCTCCACACTAGTCAAATGAGTGCTGATTTTTTTTAATAATTTAAAGGTAGTTTTAAACGTCTGTTGATTTTTTTTTTATGGTGATTTGTATTGCCGAGTTTTTGATCTGGTAAACATTTAATTGCAATCGATTTGCACAAATATTAACCGATTTACGCAAACTTTCGAAAAGGTGCTTTTCGTTCCGTTTTTTTTTTAAGAATGAACCGCGTTTTTTGCTCGGTTTGGATGTTTCACGGCTCATTGTCTTCCTTAGAAGACAAATAAAAAAAATAAAAAAATCATAAATCATAAATAGTCTCATAAATAATTTATAACAATTTCCGTTAAAAAATTACAGCTGTTTGTTTATAAAAAAAAATTGTAGGTGGATAAACAAAAGATTGTCGTTTTCGCAACGGAAAAATTTGACGAAAGACTAAAAGACCCAAACGCGAGAAACGAAAGTAAAAAAAGGTGGAAGAACGAAATAGGAGAGTCCTTGGGCCGAATATGCTCTACGTCCATCTCTACCGACTCTGCGTCCGCAGGTCTTTCATCGCTAAACACGCGAGCCGATTCCCCGCCGACAGTCTACGGATTCGTTTAAGGTAGTCCTTGCGTCTAGTATTAATTTCACATAAATTCGAGAAAATTGACAAGAAATTGCAACCACTTCTCGATAATATAAAAATCTGAAAAAATCATGCATGCTATAAACGTTGAAAAGATTAATTTTGCATAATAAAAATTCCAAAATGTTATTAACAAATTGATGAAAGATAAAATTGTTCAACAAATCCTTCGATAACTTAATTTTTTTGTTTCAATGAAAATAATGCGTTCATTTTTCTAAACATGTATGAATTTTTTCAATTTTTTTAATTCACTTTGAATTATGCGTTTTTTAACATGGGGAAAATCACAAAATTCAAAGTGAATTAAAAAACTTGAAAAAATTCATGCATATTCAGAAAATAGAACGGATCATCTTCATTGTAACAAAAAAATTAGGTTGTCGAAATATTTGTTGAACAATTTTATTTTTCATCAATTTGTTAATAACATTTTGGAATTTTTATTATGCAAAATTAATCTTTTCAACGTTTATAACACGCATCATTTTTTCAGATTTTTATATTATCGAGATGTGGTTGCAATTTCCTCTCAATTTTCGAAAACTTATACGAACTCGACACCAGGCGCAAGGACTACCTTAACGCGCCTGCAGGGCGAGCGAGACGGAAAGACAGTTGGCGAGAGCCTCTACCGTAATACACCTATAGGATATGCGCGCAGCGGCAGAGGGACGAAGAGCAGAGGGGAGGGAGAAGGTTGTGCTTGAATGCTGGGAGAGCCGGCTGCGAGGTATCGTTTCCTTAATACGCAGGATTCTCTACGCGCTCGTGATCACGAGCAATTAATTTCATTAACGAGAAGCCGACGATGATAGGATATAACATAGGATATATGTATATAAGCGCGGCGTATAATCGGGACCTGTGAAATAAATATACATAGAGCCGCAGCCGCATCCTACTCGCCGAGCGCCGTCGGTAATAAGGATTAGTCGCGATCAAGTTTCGAGCTACGCCTGATCGTGGGTACGTGCCTCTAAATAAATGTTTTCGCGAGATACACGTGTCCCCTTTGCGCACGCGCGCGCGCGCGCGGCAGATTATTTTCTCGAAAGCCAGCGCATATAATTTTCCGCGTGGCGGATAACGCAAGCGCACTTTGGCGCTATGGACGCAGGATACTAATTCGTAAACGTTCGCGCGCGCGCGTGCGCGATATCGCGTTGGACGTTCGTCATCGCTGCGGCGGCGGCGGCGCCTGGCAACGAGAAAAACGTGACCGTCGCGCTCGGTCACCGCTACCTACCTACCTACTAGTTATTATCTATTCGCGGCCACGCAGAGCACGTGCACGCACCAAACTGATACTCGGCAATAAAGACCGCTAAGCGAGCGACTACGAATCTCCCCCGAGCAGTAAAACCGAACGTATGGAAAAAAAATACGAGCGAAGAAAAATGTTCGCCAGACGTCCGCGAAGTCTCCGATGACGCTGGAAAGTCAAAACCGTGATCGTTTACAAAGCGCGTGCCGAGGTCGGATTTCCCAAAAGTCACAAGATTCTCACAATTTAGAAATCCAAGTCGTTACTTTTACTTCGAGTCATTCGGCCTCGCGGAGGTCTCGATAAAATCCCGCAGCTTTCCCGTATTTCACCGTACGAATTGCTATAAAGATCGCCGCCTCGGTTAGGCCGCTAGTCAATTTTTCTCCAGCCGGTCAATTTTCCATTACGATACTCGCTGCTCGCTAAGTGCGGCGCATATATCGTAAAGACCGCGCGGTGACTGCGGTAAGAACGACGTTGCTCCCGCGATCGAGTTTCCCAGAGATTTCATTTCTGGTCCACCGCTATGACTCCGGTTAATAGGCTTTCTTCGATGCATACAAAAAACGTCTCAATGCGCTCTATGGTGAAGCGCATTTAATAGTTAACCAGCTGCGCGTGATGCTTCCTCCTCCTCTGTCCCTGTCTTCATCCTCTGTCGCTGTCTGTCCGCAACGTACAATATTAAATAGTACGGCACCCAAGTACAGCTAAACACCGTTTGAATAAAAAATTAACTTTTCTTACCTAACTATAAAAAAGTCAGTACCTCTTTACTGGACTCTGAAAAAGTCAGTACTTTTTCACTGGACTATAAAAAAGTCAGTACTTTTTCACTGGACTATAAAGAAGTCAGTACTTTTTCACTGGACTATAAAAAAGTCAGTACTTTTTCACTGGACTATAAAAAAGTCAGTACTTTTTCACTGGACTATAAAGAAGTCAGTACTTTTTCACTGGACTATAAAGAAGTCAGTACTTTTTCACTGGACTATAAAAAAGTCAGTACTGTTTTACTGGACTATAAAAAAAACTGACTTTTTAATTGTCAGGTGAAAAATTACTGACTTTCTTATAGCCAGGCAAAGAACTACTGACTTTTTTTATAGTCCAGTAAAAAAAGTACTGACTTTTTTTACAGTCCAGCAAAAAAGTACTGACTTTTTTTATAGTCCAGTAAAAAAAGTACTGACTTTTTTATAGTCCAGTAAAAAAGTACTGACTTTTTTATAGTCCAGTAAAAAAAGTACTGACTTTTTTATAATCCAGTAAAAAAAGTACTGACTTTTTTATAGTCCAGTAAAAAAAAGTACTGACTTTTTTATAGTCCAGTAAAAAAAAGTACTGACTTTTTTATAGTCCAGTAAAAAAAGGTCAGACTTCTTTTTCAGTCTAGTAAAGAAGTACTGACTTGTGTTATAGTCCTGTAAAAAAGTACTGATTGATATTGGTATTTTGTTCAGATGGGGAAATGGCTATGACTACGAGATCGCCGACTTCTGGGAGGCCTCGCGCGCGGGGACGTGTTGCCTAGCTGCTGGTGTTGCCGCGGCGGACGCGCATTGTATATTGTACAGAGCGGAGAGCAACTTTTATGGGAGTCTAATAAGTGGAAATAAAACTGCTGGAGAAACATTGATTACGGGTGATGGTAGACGTTGTGGCTTTTTTCCCTCTGTACACTCCCATTTCCCGAAGCCGCGCGAGTTTCAATCGCTTCGCCATTTGTTTATTATTCGTTCGTTTCCCTCGCGCGCGCGGAACATACAACCGACGTCTGCTGTACGCGCGTACGTTTAATTAATATTATACACAATTTTCCGAACGGCTCTGTATCTCTAATGGGAAGAGCGAGAGACGCGCGGCGAGGTTCTCGCGTTTTACCTGTACGATCGATAATTTTCTGTGACGGCTTCATTCGGACTCGGCTGCGGCGTACGTCAATCTGTCGGCGGCGCATAATGCCCGTATTGGAATGTAGGTGAATCTATATTACGAATATTATATCCATTCCAGGCATTATTCCGCGAACCGGTCGCACGATTAATAATCAACGCTCTTCGATGTGCGAGACGCAATCGTCTGGGAACGATAGTTTCGAAGATAGCCTCTGAAGCCGCGATAACGAAAAATTGATAAAAAAAAAATGCCCATAAAGACAAAGACCAATTGGAAAAGCAAATAGAAAGATGAATAACAATAAAGACGAACTAGGAAATTCAGCTTGACTGGATTAAAATCGATAGGTCCAACTTTTGTAATGAATATGAGGACAGAAAGCACAATATAGATATGGAGGAATCAAACCAAACCACCAAACCAAACCAAACCAAACCAAACCAAACCAAACAACCAAACAACCAAACCAAACCGAACCAAACCAAACCAAACCAAACCAAACCAAACCAAACCAAACCAAACTAAACCAAACTAAACCAAACCAAACCAAACCAAACCAAACCAAACCAAACCAAACCAAACCAAACTAAGCCAAAACCAAACCAAACCAAACCAAACTAAGCCAAAACCAAACCAAACCAAACCAAACTAAGCCAAAACCAAACCAAACCAAACCAAACTAAGCCAAAACCAAACCAAACCAAACCAAACCAAACCAAACCAAAGAACCATGGTTAAGGTTTAGGTATGGTAGTGTATGGAGAAAGCTGAATAAAGGTTCTAAAAATACTAATAAAGTCGGATACCAAATACCCAAAAAATGAAAAAATTAATTTGTTTTGCTTTACTTTATTTTCATTCTATTTGATATGAGTGCATCTCTATTGTTATCTCCGGTGATGCTCCTATCCTTGTTTTTTTTGTATGCGTATGTGTAGAGTAGCGTGCGAGAGTGTTTTCTCATGCTCTTCGTGGTCGTGTTGGCCGACGTCGTCATCGTCGTCGTCGTCCTGAGAAGAGTGCCCTGCGTGCCTAGACGATCGTAATTATTATAAACCCGAGGCAGACAAAAAGCGGAGAACGCGCGGGAAGGCAAAAGCAGCAGCAGCCGACGGGCGAGTCGCGCACGGGTAGACTCCGCCGATTCTGCGTGTACGGCATCAGCAGGTCGACACAGTGCGATTTTTGCGTTGTTAAAATGTTAGCAAAAAGTGGACGAAGGAGGAGGAACGGAGTCGAAGTGGACGAGTTAAAGAGAACGGCCAAGAAGAAGGCGTAGAAGTGCACAATCGTTTTCTCCGTGTGCGGAAGAATTTTTATCGCGTTGTCTTCTTATGTCAGATCTGACACTAAACTGACTCGCAACGACTTTTATCTGGCAACCGCAATCGCAACGCGAGTAAAAAAGTGACAACACCGGCGAGTCGAGAGGGGGGAGAGTGAGACAGGTGGCGACGGCGGTGGCAGTGGCTGAACTGTCGAAATTCTTTAGGTATCCTCCTCGGTTTTTGCTCACGGAGAGAAGGATCTAGCAAAAATTACCAAGTCGTATGGTAAAAATCTTCCAGCAAAAACTGTTTTACCATCTAGCTAAAAATATCATAGCACAAATGACCACACTGTTAAAAATCTACGGTGTCAAACGCTGCTGGTGTGGACGTTTTTCCTGGTGTTACTTTAGCAGTGTTAATAGTAACACTTTTTACGGTGTTAAATTAACACCAGCCGTTTCGTTAAATTTTTCCTGTATTACCGACGAAACACTGTAATACTTTTCGCTTTAAGGGCATCAATGCACCTATCATGAGTGATTTTTTATTATCTCGTGAATAAATTAGTCGCTTTTCTCAGTTTTTATCGAAAAATTGAAGATAAAAATGGACTTTTTCATTACAGATTCCTCCACCGGGTAATTGATCTGTAATTTTGTTATTTCGAAAATCAAAATTCTGACTAATTCATTAACGAGATTCACATTACTGGCGTCTGTATTTCAATTTTCGCTTTGATCCGTTGATAATTCGCGATAAACGGCACTTCTGATTTTTTTAGGTGAAAATCGGTATTTCAGATTCAGTTAACACCGCTCATTATCACCGCGACTGGTGTGGACCTATATAGACACCGATTTTAACACCGGATTTTTAACAGTGTATGGCAAAAATCTTCCAGCAAAAACTGTTTTACCATCTAGCTAAAAATATCACAGCACAAATGACCACAATAGGCCTCGCAAAATTTATCAAGTTTTACGATAAAATTTCCTATAATGCCGTCTTAGTCACCCAGTACCACAATTTTCTGGCAATTTTGACCAGATATATCGCAGTTTTTACCAGACCCTTCTCCTGTAGTCCGTTCACTCGGCCATAACATCGAAGCGCAGCGTCGGTAGCAGCGTCCTGAAAATGGTCCGAATCATCGCTCTCGCCGGTGTTGAAGGTCGCCGCGTGAATTCACACGAAACCCCCTCCCCCCTTGTAAATGGCTGCTGCGGCGAAAAGTGAGAGAGAGAAGGAGAGGGAAGAAGGTATCCCGAAACGAATCGATTGCGAAAAAGCGCCTCGCACTTCTCTTCTCTCTTCTCTCGCGGTGCGTATGTATCGAGAGCTGCGTTTTGCAAGCGGTGACTGTCGGATCTCCTCGAACCGGTTCGCGGTTCCGCAAAGTTAAGGAAATTGCAGGACGGATCGGCCACGCACAGAACGCGTCCTCCGCGCGTCTGCCACATAATTCTAGGAGTCTCCTTTTCACCTTCCTTCTCCGTCTCTCGTCTCGCACACGTCGCTCGAGCCTCGAGGCTCGAGGTCCGTATCCATGCGAAAACGTCGTGGGAGAGGCCTTAGCTATGGTACTCGTCGCCGTCGCCGCCGATCGAGACGAATCTCTTCCATGATTACTGGAATCGCCAACTCGGATGACCCATCCTCGACGGCTTTCCCCCGTTTCGCCTTTTTATGACGCATCGAAACGAGCTGGAAAATTATTACATCGCTGTAATAACGCAGCCTGCGGAGATTATTATTTTATCATTAAGGGGGTAGTCATGTGATAGGTTAAAAAAATCAATTTTTTCTTTATGTATACATTGCATCCAAAACACTTTTTTAAGGAGGTTGGAGCGCTACGCACTAGTCAAATCAGTGCTAAATTTTCAAAAGCGTTTTTATAATTCTTGGTTGTTTAATAAATTGTTCCGAGGTTTTACTGATGTTTCAGCATTAGTTCTTAATAGACAAATACATTCACAGCCGTGATTTTAATAGAAAATCGACAGATATATGCAAATTCCCGATGTCATGTTTTTCCGTGTAGTTTTTTTAAAGAATAAACCGTAATAATTGTTCAATTATGACGAGCAACAGCACATTTTTATTATGGAAAGACCCTTTATCGATTGACCGTTCAGATTTTTGATAGTCTCAGTAGTTCAAAAGATACGACCGTTTGACCATTCTATCCTAACCTAAAAGGCGACATACAAATGGCTGTAACTTTTAAAGTACTGATACTATTAAAAAATCGGAACGGTCAATCGATCAAGCATCTTCCAATGATAAAAATGAGCTTTTGCTCGTCGTAATAGAACAATTATTACGGTTTATTCTTTAAAAAAACTACACGGAAAATCATGACATCGGGAATTTGCATATATCAGTCGATTTTCTATTCAAATCACGGCTGTGAATGTACTTGTCTATTAAGAACTAATGCTGAAACATCAGTAAAACCTCGGAACAATTTATTAAACAACCAAGAATTATAAAAACGCTTTTGAACATTTAGCACTGATTTGACTAGTGCGTAGTGCTCCAACCTCCTTAAATAATTCCCACATTTTCTTCCACGACGATATCCGTCGTCGTTTATTCGAAATACTCGTCGAGGTGTTTTCGCTCCGCGAGATTAATCGAGCCGAGTGACCCGCGAGACATATTAAATTATGACCCCCGTGCGACAAGCCGCAATCGTTTAGCCGCTGGAAGGGTCAAAAGCGCGCTTTAATCGCGCGACGATGACCCGGCAAAAAGGTGAATTCGGGGGGAGAACGAAAGAGAGGTGCGAAGGTGGAGGGGGTGCGGAGAGCGATCGTTGTACATGCAAACGAGAGACACTTTTGCCATCAAACTGTGCTCGCTCTCTCTCTCTCTCTCTCTCTCTCTCTCTCTCTCTCTCTCTCTCTCTCTGCCTCTCTTCCTCCCTCTGCACACTCGAAACCCTCGCGCGCCGTAATCCCATTGATCTCGTATCTAACTCTAAGCCCGATACAATTTATCACTGAATGAAATCGGCCGGTTAACGGTGCACTCACGATCGTTCTCCTCCTCCTCCTCCTCCTCCTCGTCCTCCTCCTCCTCCTCCTCCTCCTCCTCCTCCTCCTCCTCCTCCTCCTCCTCTGACTGTTTCCGCCGTTGCCGTTGCTGCTGGGCCGACCGGTCGGCTCACACGAGAGAAATAGCGAGAAAAAAATGAGAGAACGACTGCGCGGCAAATCCAATTCAATGAATCCTCCTCTCCCTCCCTCCCTACCCCTCCCCCCCCCCCCCCCCCCCCTCCCTTGTCACGTGGTCCCGTCGCCCGAGCGATTCGCAGCAATAGAGATGACAAAAACCAACAGATGGAAACAAACAAAACAGCCGAAGGGCGGCAAGTGAAAAAAAAAATAGGTGAAAAACTATAAAGTCCGTAATTCGCGGCAATGTGAACATTGTTGTCGATTTATTTGGCCTCTGATTGGTCGTTGGGTAACAATGGCAGTTCGATGTTTAATATCGTGAAATTTGGAAGTTTGTCGGAAAAACATAGTTTTTTTGCGTTTTTATCTTCGAATTTTCGATTTTTCGGACCAAAACCTGACCTGATTTTTGGAATCAGCGGAAAATTTCCCGTCGGATAGAGTTTTGAAACTTTGCGAAATCGAATTTTTTTTTTTTTTGCGAAAAAGCGCAAGGGCACCTTCTAAAAATGTGCGATTTTTGAGGGTCAACTTTAAAATTCTGCGAAAAATCGAAAAATCGAGTTATCGCGTTCCGCTTGGCGGTATTCCCTTCATCGAAGGGTCTTCTTTCAAATGTAGAAAGAAAATCCCGATTATATTGATCCAAAGAAAAATTACACCGATTTTAGTGAGGTGCCCAAAATTGGAAAAAAGTGAAATGTCATTTTTCGCGTTTTTCTCCTCGAATTTTCGATTTTTCGGATGAACACCTTTCACATTTGGAATCAATGGTAAATTTCTGATCGAATAGGGTTTTAAATCTTCGTTAAACTATAAAGGGCCAGTTTGGCGCCCTCAACTAAATTTTCGCACGAAAGGGTATTTTTTATTCCAAAAAAAAAAAAAAAAAAAAAAAAAAAAAAAGTGAATGGTTCTGCGGATACGATTCCAAAACAATCCACCGACGCGTGATCCTTCCAACTTTCCGAGAACGTCGAAGAGATCGGTGAGATTTGAAATCGGAAAAAAGGCGGAAGGGAAGGGATGCGTCACCCGAGGTGACAGCTCGCTTCGTTATACGCGCGTTGCGCACCGTTACGTCTGGTACCGTTGGAAAAAGGAGAGGAAAAAAACGCGGAGGAGGAAGGGTTTGCACGCATAATCGCAATGAAGCGCGGAGAGAACGGAGCCAAAGCGAGAGGATAGGTGTCCGCTGCGTTCACGTTGGTGTGTAATACCGAAAGAGGCTCCCGCTCGCGCCATAAAGGAATTCACGCGCGGCGGTCCGATCGGACAGGTAGAGGAGGCGGTTAGGTAGCCGCAGTCGGTCGGTCTCGCAGCAGTTGTAGGCACCAGTCGGGAGATACGTATATGGCGACGAGAAGGAAGCAGGAATACGACAACCGCGCGCGCAAGGACGGCGGTGTTAAGCCCCGCGAGTGGCGCATCCTAATTAGCAGCGGCGAAGTAACGAAGAGAGATCACACTCCGATATCGCTTGTGGAAAAGGTTAAACCTGCTACCGTGCCCCCCCCCCCCCCCCCTCCTCCCTTGGCGAAACCAGCCGCACAGTCACCTCCCCACCCCCCTCACCTCTTGCAATCATTTTTCTTATTATTCGCTATTTATTGGTATTGGTAGGAATAATTACGTGTTCCATTTTTTCTTTATACGATTATGCATCTTCATCGCTGAACAAATATTTAATTTTACAGCCGTAAAAAAAATACTTAAGGGTCGTCATAGTGTGAAATGAAAAAAAAATCGATTTTTATTTTTTTTTATTTTTTCATTATCGGATAGTATACACGATTATAAACATTCTGTTAATTTTTTTTTATCGAAATTCGAATTATTTCGGTCGCTACAGCCTTTTTTAGAGAAAGGGATTCCAAACGCCTTTTTTTCGGAATGTTGTTTTTCAAAACGGTGTACACTCTCAAGTGAAGAGTTATGACGATATCGATTTCAAATTTTGAGAGAACATTTCTAACGTCATTCTCTATCGCGCTATGGAAGCTTTTTTTTTTATTAAATCTTCCTATTTTTTTACGAAAAACTGTCGAAAAAAGGGCTAAATTCGATAATTTTCGTTCAAACCGCCGCCATTTTGTCAAATTTCAAAAAAATAAAAAAAAGCTCTCATAGCGCGATAGCGAATTTCCTACAGATTAATAATCTTTTTGAAATTTTTGGTTCAGATCAAAATTGCGGCCGCAATCGTGGACACAATGCAGGACCGTTTTTTTTACACGAGCTATCTAAACAATTTATATCATTATTATACATTAAAGAAATGCACATAAAAAAATCATTTTGTATTCTTCAAGAATGTACTTATTTATTAAAAAAAAACCAGACCAATTAGTTCATTACAACTTAACAAAAAAAATTCGCGAAAAATCATTGATTTTTCGGAGGGTCACACTGTGACGATCCCTTAAGATCGACGAAATGCGACATAAATAAGGGACGAGAATCCGAAGAGATTTTGGATGTAAGGCTGAGGGGCATGCATCGCCAGTGGCTGTCCGTTGTATAAACCGGCACGAAGAGGAAGGATATAACGTGGAGAAGAAGAGGAGTGGGCGGAGGAGGAGGAAGGGGTGAGGGGGTGAGGGGGTGAGAGCGTAGGTGGTGGACGGTGCGCGCGTGCAAAAGTGTGCAACGTTGAGAATTCGTGAGGTCGGGGCGACGGAGGGCTACCGCGGATCAATCGTGGCCCTCCGTGTGTTCCTCTCTTCCGCACCCCCGAGCCGCGCTCGCCCCTTTGTCCTCCTTGCGCCGAGCGACCTAACCCCCCTCCCACCCCTCCTACAGCTCCCTCTCTCTCTCTTTCGCTTTTCGTCTCGCGCCACGCAACCTCCTTGTCGCCGACGACGACGACGACGTCGACGTCGTCGTCGTCGTGGATTTGCAACCCTCTTCGACCAAAAGCCTCGTCCGCTCACCAATACTGCCAACCGCCTTCGACCCACCCATCCGCGGCTTCGCCGGCTCTTCCTCTTCCTCTTCGGCGCAGCTTTCCTCGTCACTGTCGACGCGCGTACACGCAGCCACGAAGTTCGGCGTCGACTCGGTTCGGACGTCTCCGCATCATCCAAATCGGTTGGCAAACTTCCTACACTTCGAACAGCGCTTCTTCCGCGTTTTGTCTTCATCGATAGTGTCACCGTTTCAATGACACCGAACTGCTTTGGCATTTGCAAATTTAACATATAAACTTAACATTGCTGAAGTTAACATCGTTTTTTTCAACATAACGATTTTAACAACGATCATTTCAACGTATATCATAGAACAGAAGGTGATCTCTAAATGTTATTCCTGTAACTAGTTTATAGTTAGGATACGCAATTTCTATTTTTTGTACGGATCTACCGACTGAACACTGCCACTGTCAAAAGCAATGTATCAGGGCTTCCCCACGTTTCTTGTAATAGGGTCTTACCCGTGAGTAAGTAAATAAATAAATAAATGTAAAAAACAACACGCTTATCCATAATTGATAAAGTGATGCCACATTATTGAAACATGGAACCTCATCGATACGTCTCCTTCAAATTCTCCCGCGCAGACGGTGATCTCGTTGCGTTAATATTTTTCTATCCCTTTGTCTTCGTCATCGTTTTTTTTTTATGGATTCTAGAAGAGGAGAGGAGCAGCGGCGTCGAGAACCCCCATGGCGACTACAGCGTCAAGCTGGGTTAGTTTATGGGAACCAGAGTCTACGTAGACATCTCACGATCTAACCTCACCCGACCTCCTCCTCCTCCTCCTCCTACCCTTTCCTGCTCCGTAGCTGCTGCTCTAGCCAGAGCCTAGCCTAGAGCTTCTCTCTCTCTCCGTCTCTCGGCTTCGCTCTCACTCGTTCTCCGTTGCTATATGTATCTGTGGGTTCGCGTGTATACGTGTACAGAGGAGGAGAGAGAGAGAGAGAGAGAGAGAAGTGCAGCACTCCACCAGCACGGTTGCACGGACGTCTGCCTGGTATTGATCCTCGGCTCAGCTACTGGCTACCTTCACCCACTAATAATTCTTGTCAGCCTCCAAAAGACTCGGTGCGCGGTGCTGCGCGGCTGAGGTGCCGCCGCTCGTGTCGTCGACCACCTCTCTACGCGTCCGCACGTTCCTTCCTCCGTGTCTTTGTCCCGCAGGCGACGTTGCGATTTTACACCTGCGCCCACCCCGCGCACCTAGCCGTGCAGAAATTTCTACTCGGATCCAGCTGCTGGATCCCTCCTGGGTTTCCTGTGCCGAGGTTGGGATCCAGACCTATCTCCAGTCGGTTTTTCAAAATGAAGTGTAAAGCTTGGGAAATGGATTCCTATCGAGATATTCGAATGGGTCCAGACATGGATTTTGTTTCTAAAATCCATGTCCGAAATTTGGACTTGGATCCAGATGGATCCATCCTGGATTCCCTGCGCAGAGGTTGGGATCCGGTCCTATGTCCAGTCGGTTTTCCAAAATGAAGTGTAAAGCTTGGGAAATGGATTCCTATCGAGATATTCGAATGGGTCCAGACATGGATTTTGTTTCTAAAATCCATGTCCGAGATTTCTACTCGGATCCAGCTGGATCCATCCTGGATTCCCTGCGCAGAGGTCGGGATCCAGTCCTATGTCGAGTCGGTTTTCCAAAATGCAGTGTAATGCTCGCAAAATGGATTCCAATGGGTCTGGACATGCGAATTTTATTTCGGGGACACCTTTTATTATTTTGGGGACATCCACATCATGATCACTCTGGATTCTTACAGGGAGTCCGCATTTGGAGAATCCAGATGACAACCCTGATCGGATTCGGATCGCACATTGGGACTCCACGGTCAATTTTCTGCACGAGTATCGCCAACGCGAAAATCTCTCTTATTTTCTCCGCAGGATTTTTTCGCGAAGAAGAAGTGTGAGCAGCGGAGGAAGGTTCTCGCGCGCGCGCGACGCCAGCGACGGAGAAGCAGTAGTTGTGTATATATAGGAGCAACGGCATCCCTTAACGACGCGTCACGACGCGCCTGAGGACGAGGACGAGCTCGGCTCTGCGTCACGACGTTGCAAAATGTATGCCTGCCGGTGATAAACGGAGCCAAGCCTTGCCCCCCCCCCCCCCTCCTCCTCGTGTAACCAGCGAGCACGCACCCCCTCCGTCTTCCATGTCGCACACGGCGCCATCCTCATCCCTATTTCACTTCCTTAATCCTGTCGACTAAACTCGTACAAAGTGCACTCTTATTCGTATTACACATTCAGGCAAAACTTGCCACTTAAAACGACAACGAATGAAAGTGTCCCTTCCAATCTTCGATGGCAATGAAAAAACAGTTTGCGTCGTTTTGAAGTTCCAATCAGAGGTTAAATGTAGACCCTCTTTGAAACCTAAATTTGGTAATGACCAAATAACGAATGGCTAAACTTGCCACTTAAAACGAGAACGAATGAAAGTGTCCCTCCCAATCTTCGATGGCAATGAAAAAACAGTTTGCGTCGTTTTGAAGTTCCAATCCGAGGTAAAATGTAGACCCTCTTTGAAACCTAAATTTGGTAATGATGAAATCACGAATGGCTAAAGTAGCGAATTTCGTAATGATGATCATTCTAAATTTGAACGTTCGTCAGTTTTAAATTCGCTATTTGGCCATTCGTTATTTTGAAACCCACCGAAAAAAAAGGTTTTTTTCGCGGTCATTTCTACACACTATTATTTTCCGAGTTGCCCCCACTTCGTCTCGCTCCGACGGCAAGAGAGACGAGAGATGCTATATCGCGCGGTAACCGGAAGCTCGGTGCACGTGTCTGTGTTGCAGTATATGCCGCGGCGGTATGCACTCCATATGCACGCTGGGTTGTAGAACTGAAAGCGAAACGCAAACAAACAGGTAGCTCTTTATCCGAAACGCGAATGGCTCGGCGAATAAAACTTGGTGCGCGCGCGCGCGCGCGTTGCATATGACGGTGCAAAACACACCACAAGTTTTCTTCGCTATCTTTCTCCTCCCTTTTGTTGCCTACGCTCGCTGTTCTTTTATTTCCTTATTTTTCTTCGTTTATTTTTATTGCCGTTGCCCGCGCGAGACTGACAATGAGATAAGAGCCGACGACGGTGTTGGTTAATCGTGAGCAACGTGTGGCAAGGTCGTTTGCCTCGAGAGTGGTGCGAGGGATACCGAAGCGCGAGGATGATCGGCCAAGCCATCAAGAGCAGTCGTCGGGCTTATTCGCGAAGCGAACGAGAAGTGCCGCTGCTGCTGTTGAGGCCACCGAGGACGAGGGGAAACGATGATATACGCTGCACACGGAGAGAAGGATCTGGTAAAAACTGCGATATATCCGCGTGAAAATAGCCAGAAAATTCTAGTATCGGGTGACTACCACGTCAACCTAGCAAATTTAATCGTAAAACTTGATTAATTTTACTAGGCCTACTGGTCATTTAGGCTTTGATATTTTTAGCTAGATGGTAAAACAATTTTTGCTGGCAGATTGGTAATTTTAACCAGAAATCGCAGTACTATCGATGTCGCTATCGTGCATCGACTGACTCGAACATTTTGTCTGTGTGACGTTTGAATGTTTGGCCCGTGCCGCGTTCTTTCGATATAATTACTTCGTGTGACGAATATATCTATGAGTGTTGGTATTAATACGTATGTTTCTATTATTGGAATGAAAATATGATTAATTATTATGAATGGGAATAAGAACTATAATAAGAATTGTCGAAGTTGACAAGTCCTAACCTCCTGACAAGTTCTAGCAAAATTAACAAAATGGTCGAGTCAAAATGTCTATGGTGCCTGCGAATTTTTCGCATATCAACGGTGGTGGCGCTGCTGGTGTACCATTCGCCTTGAAAATGTTTACCATATGACTTGGTCATTTTTGCTAGATCCTTCTCTCCGTGCAGCGACAACCGAGAAAGCCAGCCAACGCTTTCGTCCTACTCTCTGTCGACGCTCTGAGCGCACCTCACACGGCGAAGAAGCGGTTCATCGTCACGCTGTCTGCCACCCGACGTTCCTCTCGCTTGCATTGTCGATTCCTATCGATGCCTCGCGCGCTCAGCCATTATACTTGTACTACACTCGCGCGGCAATATCGCCTTCCTCGACTTCGGACTCTTCCCAATCCCCAAGGTGCGCTAAAGTAAAGTAAAGTCCTAAAGAAAGATCGTTCTGAGCATTATTTGCATCCAAGCTTGGCTCGGTCCTAACTGGATTTAAGGTTTTTCGTGTTAATTTCCTGTTTCTGTCTGCCTTAAGGGGGCCATACCCTCTAAAAGCACTTTTTAAAGTAATTTTCCTGTTTCTGTCTGTCTTAAGGGAGTCATACCCTCTAAAAGCACTTTTTAAAGTATTTTTTCCTGTTTCTGTCTGTCTTAAGGGGGTCATACCCTCTAAAAGCACTTTCTAAAGTATTATTTCGCATTTTTTTTTTTGGCGAACTAAATAAACATAAACAGCGAACTTTTCACCACACATTTATTCATGTCTTGAGCATACTTTAGCATTTTTTCAGCCCGAAGTCGTCGCTCATTCCTAAAATACACTTAACCCATCTCGATCACTTTTTGCTGCCAGATGCGTCTCTTTTTCTTACTTACATCGCCGAGGGATGACATTTGCAAATCGCGGCCGATCTCACCTCGAGTGATACGCGCGTTGAGGTAATCGTTGCGTCACGATACGCGGCAACAATGCCGATCCGCGTAACGTTCGGGAGAGACGTATACCTACGTACGCGTTATTGTTACCTAAGTATATTCGGAAGAGCCGCGAGCGTCCGGTCGTCTGCTTATGTCGCTTTCGTGTCTCTCGCCGCCGCTTCTCGGCTCCGCGTCTGCTCGTCTGGCGCGTTACACACGCACGTAGACCACCACCGCTGCCGCTAGTCGAGTCCTCGGGGCGAAGCCATATATGTCCGAGAAAATTCGAATTATGAACCAGCCGTCGCGTCGTCGACTCTGTGTTCTCTGCTCGCTTACTTACTGCGTATACACTGTTAAAAATCTCCGGTGTCAAACGCTGCTGGTGTGGACGTTTTTCCTGGTGTTACTTACAGCAGTGTTAATAGTAACACTTTTCACGGTGTTAAAATTAACACCAGCCGTTTCGTTACATTTTTCCTGTATTACCGACGAAACACTGTAATACTTTTCGCTTTAAGGGAATCAATCCACGTATCATGTGTGATTTTTTATTATCTCGTGAATAAATTAGTCGCTTTTCTCAGTTTTTATCGAAAAATTGAAGAAAAAAATGGACTTGCATTGCAGATTCCTCTACCGGGTAATTGATGTGTAATTTTGTTATTTCGAAAATCATAATTCTGACTAATTCATTAACGAGATTCACATTACTGGCGTCTGTATTTCAATTTTCGCTTCGATCCGTTGATAATTCGCGATAAACGGCACTTCTGATTTTTTGAGGTGAAAATCGGTATTTCAGATTCAGTTAACACCGCTCATTATCACCGTGATTGGTGTGGACCTATATGGACACCGATTTTAACACCGGATTTTTAACAGTGTACGACACCCGGACGACGGTTCGCAATCCGTGGCACGCATCGCGCGCGGCCGGAGCATCACCGCGCGTAATACACATATATATACGATACCTTGGGATTACCTAATAACGCACGTAAACGCAATTTCAAAGGCCACAACAGCGCGTGCGGGCCATTCACTGCGCTGCGTCTCGAGTCGCAGAGTCAATTTATTTATTGAAAATACGCTGTAATTGCCTATTTTCAATAAATTAATTAATTAATGAATAAATAAGTAAATGAATAAATAAATAAATCAATAAATAAATAAATCAATCTGTGCACACAGGATACATTGTTTTACTCCCTATCTAATAATTACTATAATTACCGAAATAACTTGACGCGAAGAAAAAGAAAAAAATTAAAAAATAAATGAATAAATGAGTAAATGAATGAATAAATAAATCAATAAATAAATAAATCAATCTGTGCACACAGGATACATTGTTTTACTCCCTGTCAAATAATTACTATAATTACCGAAATAACTTGACGCGAAGAAACGAAAAAAAAAAATGCTCGAGAAATTAGAAAAAATTGGTACGTGCGGTCAGTAATTGGGACACGTTCGCCCGGCTGGTCTATAGTTGTAATAATAATTGCACCGCGAGGCGGCGCGTGTTCCAGTCTCGTTCGTCTCTCCCTCCCACGCAATGCGGCCGCGCACCGAGCATTCCGCTTTTTTTTTTTTTTTTTTTTTTTTCCACGAGCGGACACACATGCACCCACGTGTCCGCGTCGATACGTATATAATAGGAGTCGATGCGTTATCTAAGAAGGCGCGCGCGAGCGCAGCTTGCGACGCGATTTCGATAGCGCCGTTGCGATACGACACGCGATTCGATTATTGGCGTGCTCGCGAACCGCTCTCGTGTCGCCCTTGAAACAGCCTGTAGACTGGTTGGTCGCTGCGGTGCGATTGCACCGCAGCGACCAACGTCGCATCGGGAACCCGGGCCTAGGCAGTTCCGGACTTGGCATTTTTTACCGTCACGAGTCGTTGAAATATCGAAAACTAAAATTGCGATTTTTGAGGGTTCGACTTTGAAATTCTGTGAAAAATTGAAAAATTGTGATAGCGTGTTTGGTCTTGAGGTATTTTCTTCGTTAGTGAGTTTTCTTTCGAATGCAAAACGAAAATTTAGATTTCGTTCATCCAAAATGAAATTACATCGATTTTAGTGAAGTAATAACATTTTGCAAAAAACGCACTAAAAATAAATTGCAATTTTTTAGGGTTTGACTTTGAAATTCTGTGAAAAATTGAAAAATCGTGATACCGTGTTTGGTCTTGATGCATTTTCTTCGTTAGTGAGTTTTCTTTCGAATGCAAAAAGAAAATTTAGATTTCGTTCATTCAAAATGAAATTACATCGATTTTAGTGAAGTAATAACATTTTGCAAAAAACGCAGTGAAAATAAATTGCGATTTTTGGGGGTTCGACTTTGAAATTCTGTGAAAAATTGAAAAATTGTGACACCGTGTTTGGTCTTGAAGCATTTTCTTCCTTAGTGAATTTTCTTTCGAATGCAAAAAGAAAATTTAGATTCCGTTCATCCAAAATGAAATTACATCGATTTTAGTGAAGTAATAACATTTCGCAAAAAAAGCACTAAAAAAATTTGCGATTTTTTAGGGTTTGTCTTTGAAATTCTGCGAAAAATTGAAAAATCGTCATACCGCGTTCCGCCTGGCAGCATTTTCTTCGTTATTAAGTTTTCTTTCGAATGCAAAAAGAAAATCCTGATTCCGTTCATCCAAAATGTAATTACATCAATTTTAGTGAAGTCACAAAATTTCGCCAAAAACGCAATAAAAGAATTCGCGATTTTTAAGGGTCCAACTTCAAAATTCTATAAAAAATTGAAAAATCGTGATACCGCGTTCCGCCTGGCAGCATTTTCTTCGTTATTGAGTTTTCTTTCGAATGCAAAAAGAAAATCCAGATTCCATTCATCCAAAATAAAATTACATTAACTTTAGTAAAATCCCAACATTTCGCAAAAAAAACGCAATAATACCTCTCAGAAAAATTTGCAATTTTTTAATGTCCGACTTAAAAATTCTTAAAAAAATTGAAAAATCAATGCATTTCACTTTGCAACATTCTCTTCCTTGTCAAATAAGCCCACAGCTCAAAACACTATATATAATTCCGGACTTCCCATTTTTCACCACTGCGAGTCTTCGAAATATCTAAAAAAAAATTGCGATTTTTATGGGTTCGACTTTGAAATTCTGCGAAAAATTGAAAAATCGTCATACCGCGTTCGGCCTGGCAGCATTTTCTTCGTTATTGAGTTTTCTTTCGAATACAAAAATAAAATCCAAATTCCATTCATTATCGAAAAAAGCTCCGTTTATACCGTCCGCTGCAATAAGACAGAGAAAGAGAGCCGAGCCGATGCACTCGTCGTGTGTGCGTCCGCTGTTAGCGTATTCGAGCTGATAGGAAAGTATATTTGCGGAGCGTTTTCCACGTGTGCGATCTGTGTCTGTGCGTCGTCGCACCGACGAATAGGTGCGTCTCGAGTCGATTCGAGTGAGCGTTAAGCGCGTGCACGCACCGACGAAGGTGCTTCGTGTGTATGCGAATTTCATATACACAGGTATATACACAGTCTATACAGTCAGGTGAGAGGGGAGGGGCGGCGGCGGCGCAGCGGGCTTCGAAATCCGCTTGGGTGGGGGAAAAATAGAGAAGGAGAGAAGGAACGACACGCGGCGAGTCGGGCGCGCAATTGGCGTTACCTAAGAATCTATAATATAGATATAGCCGTGCGTATTGTGGAGCGAAAGAGCGAGCAGCAGCAGCAGCAGCAGCGGCAGGTATATCGCGCGACGACGCTGGCACGTGCACAGTACGTATATAGTATACCGGGGTTATACACACGTAACGCAAAATGTGACTATTACCGGCACTAACACAGCCGCTGCGTTCGCAGAGCTCCTCGCGCTTAAGGATTTTATATACAGCTCCACACTAGTCAAATGAGAGCTGATTTTTTTAAATAATGTATACATAGTTTTAAGCATCTGTTTTCCCAGGTTAAGGGATCGTCACAGTGTGACCCTCCGAAAAATCAATGATTTTCGCGAATTTTTTTCGTTAAGTTGTAATGAACTAATTGGTCTGGTTTTTTTTAAATAAATAAGTACATTCTTGAAGAATACAAAATGATTTTTTTATGTGCATTTCTTTAATGTATAATAATGATATAAATTGTTTAAATAGCTCGTGTAAAAAAAAGGTCCTGCATTGTGTCCACGATTGCGGCCGCAATTTTGATCTGAAGCAAAAATTTCAAAAAGATTATTAATCTGTAGGAAATTCGCTATCGCGCTATGGCAGTTTTTTTTTCGAAATTTGACAAAATGGCGGCGGTTTGAACGAAAATTATCGAATTTAGCCCTTTTTTCGACAGTTTTTCGTAAAAAAAAATAGGAAGATTTAATAAATAAAAAAAAGCTCTCATAGCGCGATAGAGAATGACGTTAGAAATGTTCTCTCAAAATTTGAAATCGATATCGTCATAACTCTTCATTTGAGAGTGTACACCGTTTTGAAAAACAACATTCCGAGAAAAAGGCGTTTAAAGTTAGCACACGCCACAGTCACGCTGCAATCCCTTTCTCTAAGAAAAGCTGTAGCGACCGAAATAATTCGAATTTCGATAAAAAAAATGTAACAGAATGTTTATAACCGTGTATACTATCCGATAATGAAAAAAAAAAAAAAATCGATTTTTTTTTATTTCACACTGTGACGATCCCTTAAGAATATACCTGGCAATACAAATCACCATTAAAAATAATCAACAAATACTTAAAACTATGCAAAAATTATTTTAAAAAATCAGCACTCATTTGACTAGTGTGGAGCTGTATAACAACATCCTTAAGGCGCAGAGGGAAGCAGTGGCCGCAGACTCGGTTTGAGATGTGTCGGTGGCCTTCCGCGCGCGCCACCTGGCCGCGAACACGTCTGCGAGATCTACACTTTTTTTCCGCTCGGCTCGCGTCCCGCGGAGATGCGCCGCGAGCTTGAGTCACCGCCGCGACACCGTTTTTTTTTTTCCCTCGCAGATCCAACGGAAGCTTTTTTTTCACTCGCCGCAGACGGTCGATTGCCATCGCTCGCCTCGCGATAAGCTCTCTCTCTCTCCCTCTTCGCACTCGAGACGAGAGAGAGCAGCCGAGACGCACGCGTGACTCTTATTTTTATCGATATCATTGATAATCCGCGCGCGGTCGATGGCCCAAAAGTCGTGAGAAATTCGGCGCGTGTCGGAGATATGAGATCTCTTTCGTCTGCTCTTTGTAATCGTCTTCCGCGCCAAGTTCAAATTGCACTTCGCTGCCACGCGCCTCGTTTGCTGATAACCCGCGCACTTAAAAAAAAAAAAAAAAAAAAAAAAGCATCTGTGTATCGCAGAAGTGAAGCTCACCCCAATGACCCTATATTTTTTTGAAAGCTGATACTCTAAGCTACAAAACCCAATTACCTTTTTTTTAAATATTCGCCAATTGCGAAGTTATGCATTTTTTAACAAAAATCCGTTTTTTCCCTGTTTTTTTTACTGCAATTTCATTTTTATTAACAATAGTTATAAACGACACGGTTTTGACCTAGTAATAGACTTCTTACGTTAAAAAAAAAATGATAGTGCGTTTCACTGAGAAAAAAAATACTTGAAATTTAATGTACATGTACTTAAATTTTTAATTCATAAATTGTTATACTAAATTTACTATACAAATGACAGGTCAAATTTATTTTTGGTACAGTAATTTTTATAATTTGTTTTGATTGTACTATAAAAGTATTTTTATTTTTAAAATTTACTCTAATTTCATTGCAAAGGTGCCTTAATTTAATATCAAAATTGTACATTAAATTTAATTGACTAGTTTATGAATAAAAACTTCCAGTCTTTTCTGACAGTGTTAATTTATACGAAGTCGCGAATCGCACTTCGCCGCTTCCTCGTGTCTGCTTCCCCCTCCCTTCCCTCCCCCCCCCCCCACTCCACCTCTCGATATCCTGCGCTTACGCGTTCGAAAATATCGAAGCTCTCTGGCGAAACGCGTTGCGTTTCGCTGCGTGGATATCGCCTCTCGGCATTGTCGCACCCCCCACCTGGCGGCCCGCCTGGCGTTTTTTGCCTAGCCTCGACGGCGGCGCGTGGTGTGCGCGTAGTGCCCCACCACACACACAGTCCCACAAACACAGCCCCACACAGACGCACACAAACGCAGTGAGAGCCTCTCTCCCTTCCCCTCCATCGCGAAACTCTGTATTTCACTCCCACCCTTCGCCTCAGTGCGAAGAGAGATCCACCGCAGCGCACCAGCGGCGGCTTCGGCGGCTTCGGCGGCTCCGCCGAGCGGCGGCGACGGCGCACGCGAGGGAGAAAAAGAGGGAGAAGGGACGATCCAACCACCGCTTCGAGCGACAGAGACAGAGACGTTCGGACGGAGAAAAAGAGGGAGAAGGGACGATCCAACCGCCGCTTCGAGCGACAGAGACAGAGACGTTCGGACGGAGAAAAAGAGGGAGAAGGGACGATCCAACCACCGCTTCGAGCGACAGAGACAGAGACGTTCGGACGGAGAAAAAGAGGGAGAAGGGACGATCCAACCACCGCTTCGAGCGACAGAGACAGAGACGTTCGAACGGAGAAAAAGAGGGAGAAGGGACGATCCAACCACCGCTTCGAGCGACAGAGACAGCGACGTTCGGACGGAGAAAAAGAGGGAGAAGGGACGATCCAACCACCGCTTCGAGCGAAAGAGACAGAGACGTTCGGACGGAGAAAAAGAGGGAGAAGGGACGATCCAACCACCGCTTCGAGCGACAGAGACAGCGACGTTCGGACGGAGAAAAAGAGGGAGAAGGGACGATCCAACCACCGCTTCGAGCGAAAGAGACAGAGACGTTCGGTCGGAGAAAAAGAGGGAGAAGGGACGATCCAACCACCGCTTCGAGCGAAAGAGACAGAGACGATTGGAAGGAGAAAAAGAGGGAGAAGGGACGATCCAACCGCCGCTTCGAGCGAAAGAGACAGAGACGATTGGAAGGAGAAAAAGAGGGAGAAGGGACGATCCAACCACCGCTTCGAGCGAAAGAGACAGAGACGATTCGTTCGGAGAGGGGAGAGGGAAACAGAGGCGGGAGGAGAAATGTGTGCGTGAGCGTTTCACACCTGACTACTGCGCTAGTCAAGCTCGCGACTTTACCGACCACCAAACCCTTAAAAACGCGAAAAAATTGCGTAGCAATAATTGCAAAAATCGTAGGACACTGTTTAATGATTTATCAGTGGGGTTTGGATGGACTGGAGGGGTGGTTTTTTGGGGTTGTGGGGTTGGCAATGGAGCGGCGTATACGGTAGGTTAGTTGACCGCGGGGCCGAGCGAGCGCTGAGCTGACAGTAGGCCGGCGACGTCACAGTGGGCCGGTTGAGCCTTCCTTCGTTCGATTCAGGCAGGCTCTCTATTCCGTTTTACATGTAGCAAGGTAAATATTGATATGCGGGTGTCTAATTTTAAAACGTGGATTACCCCCACCCCCACCACCCACCACTTTTCACAGTGCGCGCATTCCCCGTGTTTTTCGCTACGCCAAAAATTTCGACGTTTGTGCTTACTATTTTTTTTATATTTTTTTCAACATATTTTTCGACGGTTTTCGTTTGACGAAATTCGTCGAAGCGATAAAAATGGATGTAAACCGTCGACGCGTGTGAAAATAAAAAATATTGATGGATAATCGAAGGAAACGAGTTTGAAGAGGTTTTAAACGCTGACGGAGCCGACGCAGATGTCTACTTCGATGTCAACGCTGCCATCAACGATGACAATCAGAAGGAACGCAATTTTTACAACTCCAATTTTTTGACAAACGCTGATTGGTGTTTTAAGTCGACACGTGTGAAAATTTGAAAAATTGATGAATTGTGGAAGGAAACAAGTTTTTCGAGATTTTGAACGTCGCCGAAGCTGCCAACGATGTCTCCTTCGATATCATCGCTGTCATCAACGAAAACAATCAAACGGAACGCAATTTTGTCACCTCTCATTTTTCGATGCTTCGTATTTCGTCGAAGCTATAAAACAGTACGTAAACCATCGACGCGTGTGAAAATTTAAACCACTGTCAAATAATCGAAGAAAAAAAGTTTCGCGAGGATTCAAACGTCGCCGAAGCTGCCAATGATGTCTCCTTCGATGTCATCGCTGTCATCAACAATTAGGAACGACTTCGATCAATCAGAAAAATCCTGACGACTTCATTGGTCCAATCGACAGGAAAGCAGCTTCCAAAGTGTGGATCGTGAATGACAACGAAAATGAGTTTTGTATCATCGCTGTCATCAACGATTAGACGGAACGACTTCGACCAATCAGAAAAATCCTGACGACTTCATTGGTCCAATCGACAGGGAAATCAGCTTCCAAAGTGTGGATCGTGAATGACAACGAAAATGAGTTTTGTATCATCGCTGTCATCAACGATTAGACGGAACGACTTCGACCAATCACAAAAATCCTGACGACTTCATTGGTCCAATCGACAGAGAAGCAACTTCCAAAGTGTGGATCGTGAATGACAACGAAAATGAGTTTTGTATCATCGCTGTCATCAACGATTAGACGGAACGACTTCGACCAATCAGAAAAATCCTGACGACTTCATTGGTCCAATCGACAGGGAAAGCAGCTTCCAAAGTGTGGATCGTGAATGATAACGAAAATGAGTTTTGTATCTCGTGCAGAGAGGTTTGTTTCCTCGATAAAAAAGCTGTGATGTCAGTGTCGCTGCTTCGTCGATAATTTTTGACAGGCGCCGCGCGTTGCTCGTCGCCCGTCGCGCCAATCGCGCGTCACGCATCGAGACACGTGAAAACTGCTCTCGGCTGCAGCTGCAACGCTGCTGCGGCGGCGGCGGCAGTGTTACGTCCGTCTCTCTCTCTCACCTCCCCCCTCTTTGTCTATCAGTGAGTGACTGGTGTTCCCCGCACGCATCTTCATTTATTTTCATCTCTCCTCAACGTCTCCGCGGCTCGTTTCGTCCGATTTCCGCGCCTCGATTGTTTCCACACAACAAATACTAAGTATAGTGAATTCTACCATACACAATAGTCATTGGTCCAAACTGAGAAAAATCGCGCGTTTGGCGAATAGTCTATTCGCCAAACTGAGAAAAATCTATGGTATGACAAATACTGAGTGTAGTGAATTTTGCCATACACAATAGTCATTGGTCCCTATTCGCCAAACTGAGAAAAATCTATGGGATGACAAATACTGAGTCAAAAAAATAGTCATTGAAAATAGTCGTTGGTCCCTATTCGCCAAACTGAGAAAAATCTATGGGATGACAAATACTGAGTCAAAAAAATAGTCATTGAAAATAGTCATTGGTCCTTATTCGCCAAACTGAGAAAAATCTATGGGATGACAAATACTGAGTCAAAAAAATAGTCATTGAAAATAGTCATTGGTCCTTATTCGCCAAACTGAGAAAAATCTATGGATGACAAATACTGAGTATAGTAAATTCTGCCATACAAAATAGTCATTGGTCCCTATTCGCCACACAGAGAAAAATCTATGGGATGACAAATACTGAGTATAGTGATTTCTACCATACAAAATAGTCATTGGTACCACAATTAATCGCCGGGTTACATTAATAATCGTCGCGAGGCCCACAAAATCATCATTGCTCCTCTCAGCCAATTAAATCCATCGTATGGCAATCTCCACCACACATTTTTAGTTCACCTAAGTCGACAAGGGAAAAAACAGGAAAAGCATCGTTGCTCCTCTCAGCCAATTAAACACATCGTATGGCAATCTCCACCACACATTTTTAGTTCACCTAAGTCGACAAGGAAAAAAAAAAAAAACACACAGAGAAAGAAAAAAACAAAAAGAAAATTCCTGATAATTCCGGTGACGCAACGACGGAAAATTCATTGCGCAGTCTTCGACGCTCAGTGCGAAAAGTGACAAGTAGAGAAGATAGATAGATAGATAGATAGAGAAAGAAGGATAGGAACGATGCGTGTGGAGGAAGCTGCGTGAATCTTGACGCGTCAAAGCGATAAACTCGGACTCTCTCTCTTCTCTCTTTCTCTCTCTTCTCTCTTTCTCTCGCACGTATTTTTGAACTCGTAGGAATTATAGACCGTGAGACTCGAGCCAAAAATCACACGGCTTCCGGCTATGTACGAATGTGCTTTGCGTCCGCGAGACACACAACGCAGCGCGTGCGGCTTTCCCAATTTTCCACACACGCGTGAGACCAAAGCGCCGAGCACGCGCGCACCCTCCCCCCCTCCCTCCCCCTCTTCCCCCTGGATCCTTCCCTCGATCCCCTCCCCCCCCCCCTCGATCTCTGGCATTCGGTCCGCGCGAGCTTTCCGCAAGCTTTTCGGCGAGCTTTCCGCAGCCGCAACTTTCGGGGCAACTCAAAACCGGGATGCGATATATTTCATCAGGTGAACTTGACTAAATATCCGTCTGTGTTTATTTCGTTGGACGCGTTTTTCGGAGGAGGAGGAAATCTTTCGCGCATTATTTATGTCGCATTTATTGCGGATGGACGGATAGATGTTTTAGGCTTATGCGATTCTTTGTTGCTCTTGTGGCAAAAAAAAAAGGAAATTGTTATATTTCATCGAGTGAACTTGACACTAAACCTTTCGCACATTATTTCCGTCGCACTTTCTGATTTTCTGTGATGAACGCGGTTGGATGCTTCGGGATTTTGCGACTCAAAAGGTTCTTACTCCTGGGAGAAAAAAAAAAAAAAATTGTTCCGACGATTGTTTCTTCTTATCTTCCGCGACAGTCGCATGCGTGTCTCGGTTATCTCTTGGAGAGCTTCTTTTTTCACCCTCGGAGCCGGAACTGTTTCTCGGAATTTTTGTAACGCAATTAAAGAAAGCAACCATCTCGTCGCTTTAAATCGTCTCGCATGTCTCTTCGTCGCCGCCGGAAGTAAGCTGCGTGTCAAAGTGCGGAAAAAAATACGTCGAAACGTGATTTTTCCACAATCGTCAATTCCACACTGTTAAAAATCCTGAACTGTTAACTGAATCTGAAATACCGATTTTCACCTAAAAAAAATCAGAAGCGCCGTTTATCGCGAATTATCAACGGATCGAAGCGAAAATTGAAATACAGACGCCAGTAATGTGAATCTCGTTAATGAATTAGTCAGAATTTTGATTTTCGAAATAAAAAATTACAGATCAATTACCCGGTATAGGAATCTGCAATGCAAGTCCATTTTTTTCTTCAATTTTTCGATAAAAACTGAGAAAAGCGACTAATTTATTCACGAGATAATAAAAAATCACACATGATAGGTGCATTGATGCCCTTAAAGCGAAAAGTATTACAGTGTTTCGTCGGTAATACAGGAAAAATTTAACGAAAACGGCTGGTGTTAATTTTAACACCGTAAAAAATGTTACTATTAACACTGCTATAAGTAACACCAGGAAAAACGTCCACACCAGCAGCGTTTGACACCGTAGATTTTTAACAGTGTACAGCAATCCACATTCGCGACGAGTTACGACGTTACCGATAAAAAAAAAAAAAACGCAAGTTAAAAGATTAGTGATAAAACAAAAGTGTGCCGAGGGAGGAAGGATTGGAGGAGTGAACACTGCCACGCGGTTTTCGCGCGGACGGACGGACGGACGAATCGCGAGGAAGGAGAGACACACGAGGCGACGCGGAACACGTCGACGTCTACGTCGAACGAGAGTAAAAGCGCTCCTCGTGTGTACGGACGGCGAATGACGCGCGCCAACCTCGACGACACGAGGCGTGACGTTTTCATGGCTATAACAGCGAGTCGTTAAAATCGGTAGTTAAATCTACTCGCGAGGAAGGATACATCGCAACGAAAAAAAAAGAAACAAGAAAAAAAAAGGAGTTGAAAAAACGAAACAGTTAGAAACGCAACATTATTGCGGAGAGATGAAAATTTGCTTGGGAAAAAAAAGGAGTCAAGTACAGTGGTTCCAATGATGCGGTTCGGGTGAGTGTTCCTTAG
The DNA here is from genome assembly GCA_964034905.1 of Itoplectis maculator. Taxonomy (NCBI): domain Eukaryota; kingdom Metazoa; phylum Arthropoda; class Insecta; order Hymenoptera; family Ichneumonidae; genus Itoplectis; species Itoplectis maculator. The sequence goes on from OZ035871.1 coordinate 210,207, forward strand.
AAAAGGTCGGCGAAAATGTTGTTAACCCGAAAACGGAAAAAAATAGCTGAAGAAAAAAAAAAAGAAATTTAATATTATTTCGCAGAAACGAAAATTTGCTTGAAAAAAGAAAAGAGTCTTGAGTAAAAAGGGTCAAGAGCGGTTTCAATGATTTGGTACTAGAAGAGGTTTGCGAAAACAGGTCCTTAAACCTGAAAACGGAACGACTCAAAAAAAAAACGGACGGCTCAAAAAAAAAAAAAACGAAACAGTTTTTACCATTATTTCGCAGAGATATCAATTAATCGTTTCAAAGGATTTATCCCATTCATTGTATGAAATAAATAAATAAATATATAAATAGGGTAGACGTACCGTTAGAGGCCACTGTACCTATTGTGGCCATTTTTATTAATTTATCCTTGAAATTATTTTTTCCCCATTAAAACTTGGCGACGTTTCGAATAAATTCATATAAATTCACCGATTTAACTACTCCATGTTTTTTTTTATGGCATTAAATGTGCTGTTTTATACGTTTGAATGTGATGGCCACAATCGGCCCTAAAGTGGCCAAAAACGGTACGTCTACCCTAGTGGCCCGCGAAAACGGGTCCTCAAACCCAAAAACGGAAAAAACGGCCCAAAACTATAAAAAAATAAAAAATAAAAAAATAAAAAAAACGAACAAGCGAAACTAGAAATCTACCATTATTTCGCAGCGATGAAAATTCGCTTGAAAAAAAAAAAAAGGAGTCAAGTACAGTGGTTCCAATGACGCGGTACGAGTGCGTGTTCCGTAGGAGCAGAGGCCCCCGGCGGCAGTTCCGAAAATACCTCACGTGCGCGTCGAGCCCGAGAGCAAAGTGACGACGGTGGTGGCAGAGCAGCGACGGCGAGAAGAGAAAGAGAGAGAAAGAGGCAGAAACAGAGATAAAGGAAGACAGAGAAACAGAGAGAGAGAGAGAGAGAGGCGACCACTCACCGAGCGAGCGTCAAGTGGTGGCCCGGCGGCGGAATCGCGCTAAGCTTCGCGTCTCGTGGCTCGTCCCGCGCGATTTTCGAGCCACGAACTGCTGCTGCTGCTGCTGCTGCTGCTGCTTCTGCTGTTGGCTGCCGACGCATCGCACCGAACAACAGAAGAGACGAACGAGGTTGGGTGAGCGAAAAACCAGTCGCGTGCGAAGCGCCGAATAGACAACGAAAATCCTAAAACGAAAATCCGCACGCTCGATTTAATGTTTAATCTGATATTTTTTTACCTGTTTATACAAATTTTTTTATACAAGGTTCTTAGGTGACAAATTTTTGGTGATTTTAATGAGACTATTTTTTCCTACGAAAAATGAGGGGTTTTTCGATGACAAACTTTTCTCAATTTTAATGAGACCCTTTTTTTCCTACGAAAAATAAAGGGTTATTCGGTGACAACTTTTGGCGATTTCAATGAGATCATTTTTGTTCCTGTGAAAAAAAATGGTTTTTCGATGACGAACTTTTGGCGATTTTAATGAGATAATTTTTTTCCTGTGAAAAAAAAAAAAGGGTTTTTCGATGACGAACTTTTGGCGATTTCAATGAGACCCTTTTTTTCCTACGAAAAATAAAGGGTTCTTCAGTGACAAATTTTCGACGATTTTAATGACACCTTTTTTTTCCTGTGAAAAAAGGTTCTTCGGTGACAATTTTTTGGCGATTTCAATGAGACCCTTTTTTCCTGCCAAAAAAAGGTTCTTTGGTGACAAACTTTTGGCGATTTCAATGAAATCCTTTTTTTCCTCGCATTAATCTGGTAGTTTTTTTTACCTGTTGTTTATACAAATTTGCAACACGCGGACACAACCAGGATGTCTTTTGCCGTTTATACAAATTGCTTCGCGATTAGATATTCCGTAGTTATCTATAGATACAGTCGAGCTTCTCGAAGAGGCGTTGCATTCGAGGGTTTGCCGTCGGATTTAAACGCGCGACGTTGCGGTTCGACGTTCGAGACGTTGGTTACAGTAACGACCCAGGAGTAGTCGTTACTTGTGATACAGTTACGAAACTACCGCCTAGTTAAGGTAACCAGGGCAATTTTTATAAGATCTTTAAAAAAAAAAAAAAAAAGGGTTCTCCGATGACAAACTTTTGGCGATTTCAATGAGATCCTTTTTTTTCTGACGAAAAAAAGGGTTCTTCGATGACAAACCTTTGGCAATTTTAATGGGATCCTTTTTTTTTGATGAGAAGAAAAATAGGTTCTTCGGTGACAAACTTTTGGCGATTTTAATGATATCTTTTTTTTCTGATGAAAATAAAAAATAGGTTCTTAGGTGACAAGTTTTTGGCAATTTCAATAAGATGCTTTTTTACCTGCGAAGAAAAAAGGTTCTTCGGTGACAAACCTTTGGCGATTTCAAAGAGATATTTTTTTTTCTTATGAAAAAAAAAATAGGTTCTTCGGTGACAAACCTTTGGCGATTTCAATGAGATCCTTTTTTCTTTTTTCTAATGAAAAAAAGTAGATTCTTCAGTGACAAACTTTTGACAATTTCAATTCGCTCCTTTTTTCCTGCAAAAAAAGGTTCTTCGGTGACAAACTTTTGGCAATTTCAATGAGCTCCTTTTTTTTACTTCCGAAAAAATAGGTTCTTCAGTGCCAAACTTTTTGCGATTTCAACAAGATCCTTTTTTTCATGCGAAAAAATATATTCTCTGGTGACAAACCTTTGACAATTCCAATAATTTTTTTTTCTTGCGAAAAAATAGGTTCTTCAGTGATAAACTTTTGGCAATTTCAATGAGCTCCTTTTTTACTGAAAAAAAAAGGTTCTCCAGTGACAAACCTTTGACAATTCCAATAAATTTTATTGTTCTTGCGAAAAAATAGGTTCTTCGGTGACAAACTTTTGGCAATTTCAATGAGCTCCTTTTTTTCCTGCAAAAAAAAAGGTTCTTCGACGTCCAATTTTCGACGAATTCAATGAAACCTTATTTTCATGCAAAAAAATAGGTCCTCCGGTGTAAAATAGGAAAAATAGGTTCTCCGGAAAAAAATAGGTTGACAAACCTTAGGAATAGATTTGCGGAATTAATCAATTTGTCGTGCGGATTAAAAATGACGAATGGATGGAAGAAGGTTCTTCGGTGACAAACTTTTGGCAATTTCAATGAGCTCCTTTTTTTCCTGCAAAAAAATCTTATTTTCATGCGAAAAAATAGGTTCTCCGGTGAACCTTTGACCCATTCCAATAAACATTTTTTTTTCTTCCAAAAAAAAAAAAAAACAGGTTGACAAACCTTAGGAATAGATTTGCGGAATTAATCAATTTGTCGTGCGGAATAAAAAATGACGAATGGATGGAAGAAGGAGCCAAAGCGAAGAGGAGAAGAGAGGAGAAGAGAAGAAGAGCGATTGGCTGTAGGTCGCGAAGTGGTCGCGTGGGAGCAGCAGCCGGTTCGCTCGCTGGCTGCGAGCGATACGGCCCTGTCTACTGTGCGCGACACGACACAGACGTTTGACGTTTGCCGAAGGTCGCGCGAGCGAGCGAATGCGACTCGCTCGCGCGAGTCAGAGCGAGCGAGAGAGAGAAACGACGACACACGCGCGCGCGGCTATCTCCCGCGCAGCTCCCCCGCGCAGCTCCCTCGCGCCGCGCGCGCGGCAGTCGCTCTACGCACATACGCACGAGTAGTCCACGTTTATCTGCACTGCTTATTTTATAGTTATAGATAGAGGCACCCGACGTGCATATGTACGTACGTATGCAGCCGGGCTTACAGTGTACGGCGACGAGCGGCGGACGCTCGATGCAAGCATCGAGCGTCCGCCGCACGTCGCAAATATAATCAGTACGTACCACGTCATTTTTACTATTTTACAATCGACTTCCCAGCTACGGAAGCTCGTCTCAAATATTTCAGATCAGTTGGGCAATTTTTTCTCATTTCCGGATTAATTGATTATTATTTTTGGTATAATTGTCGAGTGGTCGGAGTGAATTTTTGGAGTGATTGGGGTTTTTTTTTTTTTTTATCAAAGACGTCATTTTTACTATTTTACAATCGACTTCCCAGCGACGGAAGCTCGTCTCAAATATTTCAGATCAATAGGGCAATTTTTTTTAATTTCCGGATTAATTGATTATTATTTTTGGTATAATTGTCGAATGGTCGGAGTGACTTTTTGGAGTGATTGGGGGTTTTTTTTTTATCAAAGACGTCATTTTTACTATTTTACAATCGACTTCCCAGCGACGGAAGCTCGTCTCAAATATTTCAGATCAATAGGGCAATTTTTTCTTATTTCCGGATTAATTGATTATTATTTTTGGTATAATTGTCGAGTGGTCGGAGTGACTTTTTGGAGTGATTGGGGATTTTTTTTTTTATCAAAGACGTCATTTTTACTATTTTACAATCGACTTCCCAGCGACGGAAGCTCGTCTCAAATATTTCAGATCAGTTGGGCAATTTTTTTCTCATTTCCGGATTAATTGATTATTATTTTTGGTATAATTGTCGAGTGGTCGGAGTGACTTTTTGGAATGATTGGGGTTTTTTTTTTATCAAAGACGTCATTTTTACTATTTTATAATCGACTTCCCAGCGACGGAAGCTCGTTCAAATATTTCAGATCAGTTGGGCAATTTTTTTGTCATTTCCGGATTAAGGGATCGTCACAGTGTGACCCTCCGAAAAATCAATGATTTTCGCGAATTTTTTTTTGTTAAGTTGTAATTAACTAATTGGTCTGGTTTTTTTTTAAATAAATAAGTACATTCTTGAAGAATACAAAATGATTTTTTTATGTGCATTTCTTTAATGTATAATAATGATATAAATTGTTTAAATAGCTCGTGTAAAAAAACGGTCCTGCATTGTGTCCACGATTGCGGCCGCAATTTTGATCTGAACCAAAAATTTCAAAAAGATTATTAATCTGTAGGAAATTCGCTATCGCGCTATGGAAGCTTTTTTTTTTTAATTTGACAAAATGGCGGCGGTTTAAACGAAAATTATCGAATTTAGCCCTTTTTTCGACAGTTTTTCGTAAAAAAAATAGGAAGATTTAATAAAAAAAAAAAGCCTCCATAGCGCGACAGAGAATGACGTTAGAAATTTTCTCTCAAAATTTGAAATCGATATCGTCATAACTCTTCATTTGAGAGTGGACACCGTTTTGAAAAACAACATTCCGAGAAAAAGGCGTTTAAAGTTAGCACACGCCGCACTGTCACGCTGCAATCCCTTTCTCTAAGAAAAGCTGTAGCGACCGAAATAATTCGAATTTCGATAAAAAAATTTGACAGAATGTTTATAACCGTGTATACTATTCGATAATAAAAAAAAAAAAAATCGATTTTTTTTTATTTCACACTGTGACGATCCCTTAAAATGATTATTATTTTTGTTATAATTGTCGAGTGGTCGGAGTGACTTTTTGGACTGATCGGGGTTTTTTTTTTACCAAAGACGTCATTTTTACTATTTTTCAATCCAAGTCGAAGCGACGGAAGATCGTCTACAATATTTTTATCGTTTTTTTTTTTTTTTTTTTTTTTTTTTTTTTTTTTTTTTATCAAAGACGTAATTTTTACTATTTTTCAATCCAAGTCCCAGCGACGGAACCTCGTCTAAAATATTTCAAATCAATCCTCCAACTTTTTCTCATTTCCGCACTAAACTGATAATCATTTTCGTTAATAATTGTCAAGTGGTCGAAGCGACTGTTTCGACACTCATCGGCTTTTTCATCAAATTATTGATTATTAATTAGTATTGGCATTTATCGTTCGTCAAAGGATTTTGCTTTACGGGATGATGGGTGATGTTTGAAAATTACTGAACGTAGGTCGATAACGAAAGGGGAGAGGGGGTTAAAACACACAAATCGAGCCAAATTCTCGCAACGTTAGTTTGCAAAATTCCCCTCCCCTCCCCCTCCCCTCTTCCCCCTCCCCCTCCCTCGGCGAACGTTTCTCGATTATAATCAACGTCATTACGATTCAACGGCCATTCAAATTCCGGTCACGAGTTTACCGATTCGTTTTATATTACCGCTTATTAACGCTTCGTTAGTCAACCGCGCGATTTTTTATACACGAAAAATTTCGGTCAAAGCCGCAGTGCATATATATGCACTTTGTGTGGCACATCGCGAATCACGAGAATGAGCACGCAATCGATATATATATATATTGTTGTCAGAGCTGCGGTTTTCTATTTTACACTGTTTTAAACTTGGCCCGTTTTATATAATTGTTCTCTGATTTTTTTCGTACGAATAATTGCCCATCGATTAATTCGACGATTTGTTGCACTTGAATGACGAATTTTTCCATAAAACACACAATTAAAAAAAAATGGTCCGTTTTTGTGATCGTTATTTTTTTTCGAATTATTGGCCATCGATTGATTCGACCGTTCGATGCATTCGAACGACGAATTTTTTCATAAAGCACACAATTAAAAATTATCCGAAGAATAAAATAAAATTGGTTTGTTTTAAAATCGATCGTTTCTTTTTTTTCCCTCCGAATTATTGCCCATCGATTGATTTGACTGTTCGATGCATTCGAATGACGAATTTTTTCCATAAGACACACAATTAAAAAAAAATTGTCCGTTTTGTAATCGTTATCTTTTTTTTTTTTTTTTTTTTTCTTCAAATTATTGACCATTGATTGATTCGACCGATTGATGCAATCAAATAACGAATTTTTCCACAAAACACACAATTAAAAAAAAATTAGTCCGTTTTGTAATCGTTCTCTTTTTTTCCGAATTATTGGCCATTGATTAATTCGACCGTTCGATGCATTCGAACGGCGAATTTATCCATAAAACACACAATTAAAAATTATCTGACGATGACAGCGAAAATAAATACGTTTCTTTTTTTCCAATTTTACGCTCGTCCGCACGCTGCATTATTTTCCGCACGCTAAAGTAAGGACAATGTATGTGCAACGAGTAAAATAAGGACAATGTACGCTCCTCGATCACTCGGTCTCCTTCTGCGTTCGGCTCGCACGCGAAACGGTTCCATCCGTGCGAGTTCTACGCGAGAGCTGCGCTCTGCGCATGCGCCCCCCGTGTGACGTTTCTTAATTAGTCGAGTGATTGATGCTGAAAGCTCGCGAGCGGTGCACTTTTGCAACTAAACCTTAATTGGAGGACGAAGATTCCGCACGCACGCGTCCACCGTCAACTTTTTATTTTTTTATTTATTTTTTTCCCCCCTGTTACTTTGTTTTTTCATTATGTTCGACGTTTTGAGTAACCCATCGAAAAAATGACTTTTAAATTTATCGCCCGACACGTCACGTATCGCTTTGATATTACAGTTTTGCATAAGGAGGAGGTGTGCGAGTGATTTATGGAAAAAAAAAAAAGTGTGATAAGACTGTTGTCGAGTCTCACGATTAATCTCGTTGTATTTGTTGCTTTTCTCGCCGGCGATGCGAGCTAATCGCTTTAACGCGCCGATTATGTATCACCGTACATTATTATGCAACCCTCGTAACGCGAAAAAAAAGCGCGATTACAATAATCAAATTAAATGTTCAGAAACGTGCGGATGAATATTTGCAGAGAAAAAAAAAAAAATCATCGAATTTTCTATTTTTTGGGCAAGCGAAAAATGTTGTATAAAAAAACGTAAGGAAAATGCCGATTTTTACAGGTTCAACTTCAAAATTCTGTAAAAAAATTGAAAAATCTTCCGTTTGCGTTCCGCTTTGCGGCATTCTCTTCGTTATTGAGTTTTCTTTCAAATGCAAAAAGAAAATCCAGATTTCACTAACCCAAACAAAAATGGCATCGATTTTAGTGAAGTGCCATCATTCCCATAAAATTGAAAAATCATTTCTCGCATTTTCCTCTATTTTTTAATGTTCCGGGCAAACATCAATGCTTTCTAAAATCATAAAAAAAAAAACCAAAAGCTTTCCAAAATCCATTTCTCACGTTTTTCTCCTCAATTTTATTTATTTTCCGGGCAGACAACGGTGCTTCCTAAAATCATAAAAAAATGTAAAAAACTGTCCTAAATAAAAAAATCTCCTTTTTCGCAAAAATCGCAGAAGGGATTCCGCTTTCCCATGACCTATCACACGGCTGATAACGGCGCGCGCGGGAGATTTCGTAAACACGACCTACACCTTGTCCCGAGGAAGGAGGGAAAAGGGAGGGAGGGAGAGGGGAGGGAGGCGAACCAAAGGGAGGGATGAGGGGGGAAGTGAAGGAGGGATGAGGGGGGAAGTAAAAGGAGTGATGAGGGGGGAAGTAAAAGGAGTGATGAGGGGGGAAATAAAAGGTGGGATGAGGGGGGAAGTAAAAGGAGGGATGAGGGGAGAAGTAAAGGGAGGGATGATGGGAGAAGTAAAGGGAGGGATGAGGGGGGAAGTAAAAGGAGGGATGAGGGGGGAAGTAAAAGGAGTGATGAGAGGGGAAGTAAAATGAGTGATGAGGGGGCAAGTAAAAGGAGGGATGAGGGGGGAAGTAAAAGGAGTGATGAGGGGGGAAGTAAAATGAGTGATGAGAGGGGAAAGTAAAAGGAGGGATGAGGGGGAAGTAAAAGGAGGGATGAGGGGGCAAATAAAAGGAGTGATGAGAGGGGAAGTAAAAGGAGGGATGAGGGGGGAAGCAAAGAGAAAAATGAGGGCTGAAAACACACGGCGAGCGAATCGCACACGACGCTTGCTTCCTATAGTAGCTCGCAAGCGACGGCGACGGCGACGGCGGCAGCAGCGTCTTTACGAGTCTCGCTGATCTGTCTCACTCGCTCGACTCTGCAGCGTCTCGGCCGCGCGACGCCCTCGTGTTAGTACGTAGATAGGTAGAATATGCATTCACCACGCGGATAGGCATTCTATATACACGCAACGAGAGCTCTGTGCTCGCGGACTCGCCGCGCGCGCGTAGTACTTACCTTATACGCTTGACAGAGCCCCGTAACCGCGACCGTAACTTTAACGACTGACTCTCCGCGCTGCTGGAAACACACAGCGACGGCTTCGGCGGCTTCGGCGGCGGAGGCGCCCCGATAGACTGTTGTGGGACGCGTATGCGCCGCACAAGCTTCTTCTGTCCCCGCGCGCGCGCACGCTTCGCTATCCTGTTGCACGCGTGACGCGCGGTCTGTGCATCGCCGAAGTTTCTCCCTTCGAGTCCTGGATCTCGATCGTTTCTGCACACTGTTAAAAATCTACGGTGTCAAACGCTGCTGGTGTGGACGTTTTTCCTGGTGTTACTTATTACAGTGTTAATATTAACACGTTTTTCCTGGTGTTACTTATTACAGTGTCAATATTAACCCTTTTTTTTCCTGGTGTTACTTATTGCAGTGTTAATATTAACACTTTTTCCTGGTGTTACTTATTACAGTGTAAATATTAACACTTTTTTCCTGGTGTTACTTATTACAGTGTTAATATTAACACTTTTTCCTGGTGTTACTTATTGCAGTGTTAATATTAACACTTTTTTTCTGGTGTTACTTATTACAGTGTTAATATTAACACTTTTTTCCTGGTGTTACCTATTACAGTGTTAATATTAACACTTTTACGGTGTTAAATTAACACCAGCTGTATCGTTAAATTTTCCCTGTGTTACCGACGAAGCATTATAACACTTTTTGCTTTAAAGGCATGAATGCAGGTATCATGTGTGATTTTTTATTATCTCGTGAATAAATTAGTCGCTTTTCTCAGTTTTTATCGAAAAATTGAAGAAAAAAATGGACTTTATCATTGCAGATTCCTCTACCGGGTAATTGATCTGTAATTTTGTTATTTCGAAAATCAAAATTCTGACTAATTCATCAACGAGATTCACATTACTGGCGTCTATATTTCAATTTTCGCTTCGATTCGTTGATAATTCGCGATAAACGGCACTTCTGATTTTTTTTAGGTGTAAATCGGTATTTCAGATTCAGTTAACACCGCTCATTATCACCGCGATTGGTGCGGACCTATATGGACACCGATTATTAACACCGGATCTTTAACAGTGTAGTTATGGAATAATCGACGCGTCCTGCTCTGTAACATTTGAACTCCATTTTACCCCCTTCCCGAGAAAAATCATTAATGCACTATTATAAATAAACAAACGCAGCTCGCGCGTGAGTTTGAAAAATAATGGGTAATCACGGTAACAACTGTGCAACAAGAGCGCATAACACAGTCCACGAGCGTGGACTACATTTTCACGTGACGCTCGTTAGTCCTGATGCGTTCACAACTAATTGCGCTCGTTCGCTCGTACGCGAGACCAACCGTTCGTTCGCTCGCTCGACGATCCTGCGAGCCGTAGGAACGTCGAGTTGCAGGACTCGCTATGTACAATTATTTTTATTATTTCGTCGATACCCTATTATAGGGTATAGTATAGCTATAGCTATACAGGGTGACTCAGAATGTTTTTGTCAGCCGTTGAGGAAAAATAGTTGACCATCTCGGGAACAAAGTTACTTAGCCGTTTTTCGTAATTCGCAATATTTATTTATTTCCAAGCATTAGAAAAAAAATTAACCAATGGGGACAAATAAATGAATAAATATTTCAAAAATACTATTTATTTATAGTATTCATAGTATTTTTTAAATATTCGTTTATTCATGTTCCCATTGGTCTACTGGTTTATTTATTTATTTATTTGTTTCCATTGGTCTATTTTTTTCAAATTTTCAATAAATAAATAAATATTGCAAATTACAAAAAACGGCTAAATAATTTCGTTCCCGAGGCGCTAAACTGTTATTCTTCAACGGCTGACAAAAACATTCTGAATCACCCTGTATACGTCCTATGGTGCGTATACATGTTCAAGAGGCTCATGTAGACCCCTTCGAGTCGGTATTTCCGCGCGAGAAAAGTGAGGCCAATGGCTGAGCTTGAAGAATGACGACTCAAAGGACATTCTCGGGGATATTGAATGGGAGATTGTCTCGGGGAATAAATTATCCGGCTAGTACGAGATATTTTATTTAGCTTTAATTGAGAGCCGCTGCCATTGGCTGTGTGTAAATCCGGAGTGTTGTGGATGCGCACGACGCGTGTAGAAATGGAACGGCGATCTTTCCGTTGCTTGTATGGCTGCAGTCGTTGGAGTCGTTGGAGTCGACTCCGGAGAAAAGAGGAGGCGGACGAGGAAGTAAATGCACGTGCTTAGTTAGGAGCAGCAGCAGCGAACACGGATGCCACGCGCGTGTTGACTCGAATCGAGCATGCATCGCAATTAATATTTTAATTGCCTCGATTATTTCTATCTATCTGTCTATCTCTATCTATCTGTACGTATCTCGCTATTCGATTATCTGATTATTTTTCCTCCTTCCTCCTCCTCCTTCTTCTCCTCCTCCTCCTCCTCCTCAAGGCGCTTTTCTCGTAGAGGAAGGAAAGATTCTCGAATCACTTCCGACGTGATCGTTTTTTTTTTCGTGTCGATACAATTAAAGTAGTCCTTGCGTCTAGTATTAATTTCACATAAATTCGAGAAAATTGACAAGAAATTGCCAACCACTTCTCGATAATATAAAAATCTGAAAAAAATCATGCATGTTATAAACGTTGAAAAGATTAATTTTGCATTATAAAAATTCCAAAATGTTATTAACAAATTGATAAAAAATAAAATTGTTCGACAAATCCTTCGATAACTTAATTTTTTTGTTTCAATGAAAATAATGCGTTCATTTTTCTGAATATGTATGAATTTTTTCAATTTTTTTAATTCACTTTGAATTTTGCGTTTTTTAACATGGGGAAAATCACAAGATTCAAAGTGAATTCAAAAATTTGAAAAAATTCATGCATATTCAGAAAATAGAACGGATCATTTTCATTGAAACAAAAAAATGAGGTTGTCGAAATATTTGTTGAACAATTTTATTTTTCATCAATTTGTTAATAACATTTTGGAATTTTTATTGTGCAAAATTAATCTTTTCAACGTCTTTAACACGCATGATTTTTTTCAGATTTTTATATTATCGAGATGTGGTTGCAATTTTCTCTCAATTTTCGAAAACTTATGCGAACTCGACACCAGGCGCAACGACTACCTTAATTTTGTTTTTTTTTTTACAAGCGAATTGACCCAAAGAATATCCTCGAGAATGACACGAATAACTCATCCGACGGTTTTGCCACTTCGCCGAGCATTCTCCGTGTTTATTATACATCTATATAGCCTAACACGCGCCGAGACTTATATAATCTGCGTCGCGACGCAACCGCCGACGCAACCAACGCTCGGTACCTCGAACGACAGTCGATGCGTCGAGGATGATTCTCCTTCCTCTTTCCGCTCCTTCTTTTGGTTATTCAATAAGCAATAACCCGAGTCGAGTGTTGCACGCAGCAGCAGCGACTTTGTTGCACGCGCCGCGCGTGCAACATTATTATTCTATACTAATTACAATAATACATTCGAGAAAACGGGCTTTTGACACGAGAAACCAATCTTTTTCACTACATTATTGCGTCTCGTTTCCTATTTTCTTTTTTTTTTTTGTATCTCGAGAAGTCGATTTAAGAAGGTTGGACGCACTAGTCAAATCAGTGCTAAATTTTCAAAAGCGTTTTTACAATTCTTGGTTGTTTAACAAATTGTTCCGAGGTTTTACTGATGTTTCAGCATTAGTTCTTAATAGACAAATACATTCACAGCCGTGATTTGAATAGAAAATCGACTGATATATGCAAATTCCCGATGTCATGATTTTTCGTGCAGTTTTTTGAAAGAATAAACCGTAATAATAGTTCTATTACGACGAACAAAAGCTCATTTTTATCATTGGAAGATGCTTGATCGATTGACCGTTCCGATTTTTAAATAGTATCAGTACTTCAAAAGTTACAGCCATTTGTATGTCGCCTTTTAGGTTAGGATAGGATGATCAAACGGTCGTATCTTTTGAACTACTGAGACTACGAAAAATCTGGACGGTCAATCGATAAAGGGTCTTCCAATAATAAAAATGTGCTGTTGCTCGTCATAATTGAACAATTATTACGGTTTATTCTTTAAAAAAACCACACGGAAAAACATGACATCGGGAATTTGCATATATCAGTCGATTTTCTATTCAAATCACGGCTGTCAATGTATTTGTCTATTAAGAACTAATGCTGAAACATCAGTAAAACCTCGGAACAATTTATTAAACAACCAAGAATTGTAAAAACGCTTTTGAAAATTTAGCACTGATTTGACTAGTGCGTAGCGCTCCAACCTCCTTAACCGTTCGGCCGCATCGATCGCAGAATTAATGTTCATTGCGTTGATTCAATTTTTGTTTTTTTTTTTTTTTTCAATTGCAATTTCCGCGACGAAATCCGGCGACACACACACCGAGCAGCATCAGCAGCAGCAGCGTTGGTAGAGAAGAAAAAGGCAGAGAGAAGGACGAGGAAGAAAAATACGAAACGGCAAACGGCAAACGACTGGCGGGGGTCGTTGGCAACCGGAGAGTTCGCTAATTAGCCTTTGTCTCCTCGTCGGAAAACGAGTGCACCTACGCACCTCTTTTTTTTATCCCACCCTTTATTTTTTGTTCGTATTTTTTATATCACACTTTTTACGTTTACGAAGCTGCAATTTTTTTTATGCTTCTCGGAGTTTATTTCATTTTGTGAAACATTTTGTCCAATCGGACGTTGGAAAATCGTGGAAAGGGGGGAGGGGGTAAATCGCACCTTTTTTTATTTCACACTTTTTGCGTCTACGAAGCTGATTTTTTTTTAATGCTTCTCAGGTTTTTTTTTTTTTTTTTTTTAAAGTGAAACATTTTGTCCAATCGGACGTTGAAAAGTCATGGAAAGGGGAGAGGCAGTAAATCGCACCTTTTTTTATTTCTCACTTTTTACATCTACGTAGCTGATTTTTTTTTAATGCTTCTCGGGTTTTATTTCTGTGATAGTGAAACATTTTGTCCAATCGGACAAAATGTCGGAAAATCGTGGAAGGAGGGGAGTATAGATCGGGTGGCAGAGGCGACGAGCAATTAGCGACGTCGACGCGCTCGCGCTGTCATCGAACACGTGCGACTCGAGCTGCTTGCTGTCTCTGTCGCTCGATCGCTGCGCCGTTCGCACCAATGAAACAGCAGCAGACTTATTATTTGCTCCGGAAGACTCCGACTCATCTAACTATATATCTATACGCACGTGCGTCCTTTTGCTTCTCATCTCCGGCGCTCGGTTACACATATATATAGACACATATATAGATATGCGTACACACATCTATAGATACGACACGCGTATACGTCTTTTCTTATATATATATACAGGGTGATTCAGAATGTTTTTGTCAGCCGTTGAGAAAAAATAGTTAACCATCTCGGGAACAAAGTTACTTAGCCGTTTTTCGTAATTCGCAATATTTATTTATTTCCAAGCATTAGAAAAAAAATTAACCAATGTGGACAAATAAATGAATAAATATTTCAAAAATACTATTTATTTATAGTATTCATAGTATTTTTTAAATATTCGTTTATTTATGTTCCCATTGGTCTACTGGTTTATTTATTTATTTATTTGTTCCCATTGGTCTATTTTTTTCGAATTTTCAATAAATAAATAAATATTGCAAATTACAAAAAACGGCTGAATAATTTCGTTCCCGAGGTGCTAAACTATCATTCTTCAACGGCTGACAAAAACATTCTGTATCACTCTGTATATAGACACACATATATAGATATGCGTACACACATCTATAGATATGACACGCGTATTTGTATACATATATATAGGAGAAGACGTTAACGCGTGGATGTTGTAATTCACTCGGCAATAAATAGCTCTCGTCGACTAACTGAAAAAGAAGTAATAAAATATGATTTCGCATCGTCAACCGATATATCTGTCATGTTTCGCCACGTGTGGCACCGCAACGAGGATCAATAATCATTACGGCATGCGAGTCTGCTGCTGCTGCTGCTGGCCGCTGGCCGTTAGCTTGTTCGCCGCGGGCTGCGCGACGAGACGAGTCGCTCTCTCTCTCCTCTCTCTCTTTCTCTCTTGCCGCGCGCGTTATGTTATTATATAGGAATAGGGGTTAGGTTAGGTTAGGAGGAACCGTACGAATTTTAGCGGTTTTTTTTCGATTTGACGAAGTTTAATTATATAGGACTAGGTTAGGTTAAATTAGGAGGAACCGTCCGATTTTTAGCGGATTTTTTTTTCGATTTAAAAGAATTTTAGAACTTCATCCAATGGCACATTTTCCGCTTATTCCAAAAATCACGGACCCGAAAAATTGAATATTCGAGGAGAAAATCGCGAAAAATGGTTTTCCATTTTTTTCGAGTTGTGGCCTTTCACTAAAATCGAGATAACTTTTTTTTTTAACAATAGAATCCGGATTTTCTTTTTGCATTCGAAAGAAGACGCTTCAATGAAGAGAATGCTGCAAAGCGGAATGCGATATCTAGATTTTTTAACTTTTCACAGAATATTGAAGTTGACCCTCGAAAATCGCAAATTTTTAGAAGGGGTACCCTTGCGTTTTTTTTTCGTAATAAAAAAATTTCGATTCCGCAAAGTTTAAAAACCCTATCCGACGGGAAATTTTCTGCTGACTCCAAGCGGTGTGGTGTTAACTGAATCTGAAATACCGATTTTCAAAAAAAAAATCAAAAGTGCCGTTCATCGCGAATTATCAACGGATCGAAGCAAAAATTGAAGTACAGACGCCAGTAATGTGAATCTCGTTAATGAATTAGTCAGAATTTTGATTTTCGAAATAAAAAATTACAGATCAATTACCCGGTAAAGGAATCTGCAATGAAAAAGTTCATTTTTTTCTTCAATTTTTCGATAAAAACTGAGAAAAGCGACTAATATATTCACGAGATAATAAAAAATCACACATGATACGTGGATTGATGCCCTTAAAGCGAAAAGAATCACAGTGTTTCGTCGGTAATACAGGAAAAATTTAACTCAACGGCTGGTGTTAATTTAACACCGTAAAAAGTGTTACTATTAACACTGCTATAAGTAACACCAGGAAAAACGTCCACACCAGCAGCGTTTGACACCGTAGATTTTTAACAGTATAGTTTCCTAACAATGCTTTTCGGTGCTCATGAGCTTTTTGAAAGAGGGATATGTACACAGCGACTACTATGTCGACGCGTGCGCCGAGGAAAACACGTACGCGTGTCAAGTCGCACGAGGTATGACTTTGCTGGCTTCAGATAAGACGCACGAGCATAGTCCGTCTCTCTGTCTCTCTCTTCTTCTATCGTCTCTTCGTCGACGACGAAAGCGACGAGACGTCCGACACATTGTTATGTAAAAGGATGCTAAAAACCGAAATTTGGACTCTGTGCGAACTTAAACCGGATTATTCTCACGTGCTCGACGCGATGGTAATTGCAAGCATCGAGTGTAAACTCGATAAGACGATAATCGCGGAAGATTTCATTTTATTCAGCCACACGTGTTGACCCTGAAGGTCCTTGAAACGGTCGTTAGGCTTTTTTTTTTATCCCCTCCCCTCGATTACCGCGATCTATCAAAATTACTCCAATCGACAGATTATTTGCGAGACTATTTCAATTATCGTCGTTAAAATCGTCTACGAATCGCGGAGAAATTTCGATAAACGAGGTGATAAGGAAGTATCAATATTTTCGATCTGATACCGGAATCTGGCATTTACCGGAATGGACGCACTGTTGAAAATCCGGTGTTCAGGACCCTTCGGCAGTGTCGTCAGAATCTACACCGTGTCAACGACTATAGTGTTTAATAACTGGTGTCAATTTGTATCCTAACCTCAACATTTTAAACACATTTTACTTGAATACAGTTAAATGAAATTCAACGACCTCGACCGCTTTTGTTCATTCGAGACGTCAGTGATCAATAGCATTTTATGGATTTTCATCATCTTGTCCCAAACATAAGTACGTCGAGTGCGTCTAGTATTAATTTCACATAAATTCGAGAAAATTGACAAGAAATTGCAACCACTTCACGATAATATAAAAATCTGAAAAAAATCATACATGTTATAAACGTTGAAAAGATTAATTTTGCATAATAAAAATTCCAAAATGTTATTAACAAATTGATGAAAAATAAAATTGTTCAACAAATCCTTCGATAACTTAATTTTTTTGTTTCAATGAAAATAATGCGTTCATTTTTCTAAATATGTATGAATTTTTTCAATTTTTTTAATTCACTTTGAATTTTGCGTTTTTTAACATGGCGAAAATCACAAAATTCAAAGTGAATTTAAAAATTTGAAAAAATGCATGCATATTCAGAAAATAGAACGGATCATTTTCATTGAAACAAAAAAATTAGGTTGCCGAAATATTTGTCGAACAATTTTATTTTTCATCAATTTGTAAATAACATTTTGAAATTTTCATTGTGCAAAATTAATCTTTTCAACGTCTTTAACATGCATGATTTTTTTCAGATTTTTATATTATCGAGATGTGGTCGCAATTTCCTCTCAATTTTCGAAAACTTATGCGAACTCGACACCATGCGCAAGGACTACCTTAAACACCCTAAATTTGCAATCATCCGACTATGATCCATAACCCACCTATATAAGCCATATGATATATACGGTTCCTGTTTTCTGTTGTAAATTGCAGCAGGGTTGCGGGCAGTTCAGACATGGGAAGTGAGCATTACTGCCTGAGGTGGAACAATCATCAGAGCAACCTGCTGGGTGTGTTCAGTCAGCTACTGGAGTCGGAATCGTTGGTGGACGTGACGCTGGCGTGCACGGAGGGACCGTCGATCCGCGCGCACAAGGTTGTCCTCTCCGCGTGCTCCAGCTACTTCCAGGCGTTGTTCCTCGACCACCCGAATCGCCACCCCATTGTCATCCTCAAGGACGTCCGCTTCACCGAGCTACGTACCCTCGTTGACTTCATGTACAAGGGCGAGGTTAATGTCGAGTACTGCCAACTCTCGGCCCTCCTCAAAACAGCCGAGAGCCTGAAGGTCAAAGGTCTCGCGGACATGACGAACATCAACGCGGCGGTTGCGTCGCGCGTCGATCACCAACAACCTCAACCTCAGCAGCAGCAGCAGCAACCTCAGCAACAGCAACAGCAGCAACAACCTCAGCAACAGCAGCAACCACCCTCGCAACCAGCGTCGCAAACGCAACCGGTGTCGTATCAGCAACAACAGCAACAACCTCAGCAACAACCTCAGCAGCAGCCTTCTCAGCAGCCTCAGCAGCCTCAGCAACAGAGCAGTACGGAAAGCGTCAGCAATCGGGAGATGAGGGAGAGGGACAAAGAGAGGGACCGGGAAAGCACGACGACGACGACGACGACAACCACGACGACAACCTCGCTCAGCACGAACAACACGTCGAACCCCAAGGAGACCGAGCAGCAACAACCTCAACAAACGCTGCAACATCAGCAATTAG
This sequence comes from Itoplectis maculator, assembly GCA_964034905.1. Lineage (NCBI taxonomy): Eukaryota > Metazoa > Arthropoda > Insecta > Hymenoptera > Ichneumonidae > Itoplectis > Itoplectis maculator. Next base: position 228,609 of record OZ035871.1, read on the forward strand.
CGCAGCAACAACAAATTTTCGTGGCAGCAGCCGCAGCGGCAGCCGCAGCAGCAGCGGCGGCGGCAGCAGCAGCGGCGACAAGTAGTGAAACTGAGGCGGTGGACATGTCCGATTGTCCGCCGTCGCCGGCGGGATCGGCGAGTCCGTGTCAAGGACCCCTCGCTTTGGACCGACCAAGGCGAGACTCCGAGGACGCCGTGAGTTTAGAAGAAACGAGAGGTTCCCTTAGTCCAATTTCCGTGCACAGCGGCCCGAGCGACATGAGTCTTAGCAACAATACCGCCGGAACGACAGCCGGCGGCGCGTTGCCGCTCAATATGCCGCAGAGCCGGCTTCCGTCCCCACACAGTACCGAACCCTTGGCTGGACCATCGGGCCTTCCTCCGGTTCAACAAGTTCCTCTTGTAAGTTGATTCTCATCGTGATGTTCCTGATAACACCATTCATTTGCGGGCGTTTAGTGCACTTTGATAATAGGGTTTCCATTTTCATGGTTATAGGGTCCAAAAAGTAATCGTTAGTGAATGCTAATCTTAGTATTACGGATGTAAATGTTGGGGGATCATTTGAAGGGGTACTTTTAGTGTCCTATATGGGGTACTATGCATGACCTTCCATCCGGGGTTAGAGTGATCATTTGAAGGGGTACTCTTAGTGTCATATATGAGGTACTATGCATGACCTTCTATCCGGGGATAGAGTGATCATTTAAAGGGGTACTTTTAGTGTCCTATATGGGGTACTATGCATGACCTTCCATTCGGGGATAGAGTGATCATTTAAAGGGGTACTTTTAGTGTCCTATATGAGGTACTATGCATGACCTTCCATCCGAGCTTAGAGTTATCATTCAAAGGGGTCCTTTTAGTGTCCTATATGGGGCACTATGCATGACCTTCCATCTAGGGTTAGAGTGATCATTCAAAGGGGTACTTTTAGTGTCCTATATGGGGTACTATGCATGACCTTCCATCTGGGGTCAGGATGATCATTCAAAGGGGTACTTTTAGTGTCCTATATGAGGTACTATGCATGACCTTCCATCCGGGATTATTGGGGTGCCCTGATAACACCAAAAGGTCCATTTGTGAGCATTTAGTGCACTATAGTCCCCTACTTGGGTTTTCATTTTAACGCTTATAATTTCCAAAAAAGTAATCATTATTGAATACTAAGCATTACCCCTAAAAAAATTAGACCAATCATTGAAAAGGGTTCCTTCATGGTCCTATATGGGAACTACGGATGAGCTTCCATCCTTTCATGGTGTTATCAGAAAACATTGACAGCAATTGTTGCGAAACCCAAAACAGAAATCCACTAAAGATATGTCCCTTCGATTGATGATTGCAGTCATTGAAGAAGGAGGTGGATTGGGAAAGATCGACCGAGGAGCGCTGCGCGAGCAGCGAAATATCGATGGATTACAGACTCCCACCAGATCCGGTGAGTCTTTTTTCGGTATGAATTTTCCACTTCATTACATACTTATTCTCGTTACTGTATTATTATTATCTCTAGATATTACGTATATACATACAACATATCTATGTAGTATGCTCTGCATTGTCATATTTATTAATATTAATAACGTTCGAGTTACACTTCATCGGTGCTGTCAAAGTGCCTGAAAAATGAAAAATACGGGTCGCGTTGAAAGAAAAATTTGCCATCTCAAATTCAAGCCGATTATGTATCGCATTATATCATTCATAGATCTAACAAAAGTATTCGAAACGAGCCAAAGTAATAATAACAACAAACAAGTCCGAGATTATTATCGAGAAATAACGCTTCTACCGAAGAACATGAATAAAACATGAACTGCGTTGTGAAAATATTAATGTAACAATAATGCATTATTTAATATAAAACAAATTGATAATTAAAATGGTATTCAGCAGCCATTATTTTTTTATTTTTAATGGTACAGCGATCCAGCATCCATGATTTTTTAAATATTTAATGGAGCTATATTTAATGAAATAATGGGAGATGTATCCCATTCAAAATTAATGCTGGATCATTAATAGTACATTACGATACAAGTGCGAAAAAACTTTTTCTGACGAGTGTGAGTTTGCAGCGCGAGCCGAAGGCGAGTGCTGCAGTCACACGAGTCCGAAAAAGGTTTTTCGCACGCGTATCGTACGAAATTTTATTTCACGACGTCGGAAAATGCGGTATTACGCACGCGAAGCGTGCGTAATATCGCTTTTTACGCACGGAGTGACATAAAAATTGTTATTAAACAAAATTTCATTAAAAATTAAAAAATAATGGGTATTGGATCCCTATTCCATTGAACATTCAAAAAATAGTGGGTGATGGATTTCTGGTCCATTACTCGTTAAGAAATTAATGGCTGCTGGATTCGATTTCCATTGTCCATTTTTTTTAAATTAAGGAGGTCCAGTCATATAGAGTCCATTTCGCATAAATTCGAGAAAAACGAGTAATAATTGCAACCACTTCTTGATGGTATAAAAATCTAAAAAAATTCATGCACATTAAAGGTACTTAAAAGATTAATTTTGCATAATAATAATTGCAAAATGTTATTAACAAATTGATGAAAAAAAAAATTGTTCAACAAATTTCTCGGAAACCCGAATTTTTTTTTTATGAAAATGCTTCTATTATGTTTCTGAGTACGTATGAATTTTTTCAGATTTTTAAGTTCAGTTTGATATTTGCGTTTTTTTTCATACAAAATTCAAAGTGAACTTAAAAATTTGAAAAAATTCATACGTGCTCAGAAAAATAAACGAAGCATTTTCATTAATAAAAAAATTTGGGTTTCCGAGAAATTTGTGCAACAATTTCTTTTTTCATCAACTTGTTGATAACATTTTGCAATTATTATTATGCAAAATGAATCTTTTCAGTACCTTTGATGTGCATGCATTTTTTCAGATTTTTATATCATCAAGAAGTATTCGTAATTCTTTCTCATTTTTCTCGAATTTATGCAAAATGAATACTATACGACTGGACCTCCTTAAACAATGCATTATTTTTACATAAAAAATGTTCACAACACTGAATAAAACATGAATATACACTGCATGTGGGCTTACGCATGCGCCCAAATGCTTCGCTGTTTACATCTCGTATTTAACACACATTCCACTCCCAACTACATTTAGCAAACGCAGCGTCAGACAAAAAAAAAAAAAAAAAAAAAGATGCATGTATAACACAGACACTACACAAGCACCTCTCTCTCTCTCTCTCATATTTCAAACAGACGTCTCTACGATTTCCGGGGTCGAAATTTGCACCCTAGTGCTCAAAAGTCGTTTTTTTTAAATCAAATTTTCCGGGGTACTAAAAATTCGCGAAATAAAATCAAAAAGCGAAGTGCATGCTGTACACTTTGACGAAAAAAATACGTTTTTTCCATTCGACTTCCTTCTTCCCTTTCCGAGCGTCCATTTTTATTTGCGTTGTGTGTGTTTTTCCCTCCGAACCCTTTTGCACTCTTTTCATTCGCTCTCTACTTTGATGTACGTGTGCGTGTGCATATATTCGAAATTTCTATAAATATGTATATATATACTATATGTTTCTGTCTGTCCGTCTCTTTTTCTCTCTCGCTCCGTTCTGGCTTTTTTGCTCGCTCTCTCGCTCCGGACTTTCGAATCCTCTCGAAAAAAAAAAAAAAAAATCGTATGCAAGTTACCCACAACTGTCGCTCGAGGCGGCGGCGATGGGCGACTCTCGGCACGTGTCATCCATCAAACCAAATATCCCCATTCGTCCTCATTCGATTCCTCGGGAATCGCGTTACAATCATCTAGATGGAAAAAAAAAGCGAAACACGTTAAAATCCCATCCGGACACATTCGTTTCCCTCTCCAATTTTTTTTTTTTTTTTTTTTTTTTTTTTTTCTCCAAGTAAAAAAATCATACGAAGTTTATATGAATGTTATGTATAAAAGATTATGTAGAAGCTATATACGGAAGTGGACATATAGAATTTGGATATAATTAATAATTATAATAATAATTAGTATAATCGGTTTGAAATTTTATATTTCAGAACATATAGGCAACATATGGTATATACAATATATTACTACTGTATATATTATATGTTGTCTATAGACATTGATTCGAAAATTTCAGATCGATTATACCAAATATATGCAAGTTCTATATATCCACTTTCGTATATAGTTTCTACATAAAACTTTATATATAAAGTTTATATGATTTTTTAACTTGTGTTTGTCCTATCAGCCAAAGCCTCTGTATTGCTAGCCTACTTGTCAAGAAGTTGACCTTCGTTTTTTGCCCATGGTTGTTCTTTTACCTACATCTATATACAACATGATTTCAGTATCAGGGATATTTGCACCAGTGTCGCTATAATAATTAGAGATGTGAGCGTTAAATGTGACCGGTAATTTTACCGAATTTTTACCGTAGAAAACAGTACATGACCGGTTTCAAAATTACCACATTGGTAATAAAATCATTTACGAAAAAATGTTACAGCAATTTTACCAAAAAACATTTGTTACCGGTAATTTCACAACTATATAGACGAAGTTTACCATTTTTCACGGTAAATTTACCGAAAAAAATTGTGACCGGTCAAATTTACGAGCAATTTTCGTGACCTTATTTTCACGACACAAAGTTTGTAGAAAAAAAAATTACGGTAATGACGGTAAAGATACCGTATTTTTTATGGTCATTTTACCAAAAACGGTATTTTTACGGTCATTTTACCAAAAAACGGTATTTTCGCATCTCTAATAATAATCGAACGAATTTTTGACAATGACGAACACTGGTGCAAATAAATTCTTGTCGCTCAAATCACACTGTATATTTCAATGTATATATACAATTATTACAACTATTGCAATACTATATACACGCATATCTCGCATATAGGATATATATATCGTCAAAGGCGTATTTCGAAAATCGAAAGAGATGCTGCTCTCTCTGTCGTATTTCAAAGCACGCCCTATATATACCACATATATGACTATATGTATATAATATTAATTCGCTACATCTTTTTTTTTTTTTTTCTTCATATCTTTTTCAATACTTGTATTTCGATTGTTGTTCCGTTGAGATTTAATGTCGCCTCTTTGCGCCAATTCGTGTTTCATTAATATTTTTCAATGCGCTGCGTTCCATTTGCTAAGAAAACGAGAAAACGTGAGAAAAAGTGTGCGGAAACGATGATTCGGGGGGGAATCCTTTTCGGTGGTCTCTGTGGTCAGGGTTTGGGTGCTGCGCGCGGAACTGGCATCTTAGGCTAAAGAGGAACGGCTGTTGTGGGTTTTATGCTTTTGACATACATACATTATTATTATTATTATTCTTATTATTATTATTATTGTTATTATTATTCTCCTATTCTTATATAATACACACTCCATATAGTTTTTGATCGTAGAGGGGGCGGTCGCGCCAAACAAAAATGAGCGTCAACTTCTTGTGCTGCCGTTTTTTCTATGATGATTATGACGATGATGACGATGATGATGATGATGATGATGATGATGATACATAAACAAAGAGTCAAACCCCGTAAAAAGTATCTTGAACTTTTCGGGCTGTGCGCTTTTTCAACACCACTCTGTATTATTAGTAAACTTGCCAATTAAAAAAATGAACGAAAGAAATAAAAAAAAAAACGTAGAACCAAAATGATAGATAACTGAGATGATATTATAGTTAGAGTTTAGAGACACTTGCACGAAATAATCCCACACCGCGTGGACGAAGCTTTTACGTAGAGAATATTACATAGGTAACGTTGGTATCGAGCATTTGATGATCTCTACTCGATCTCTTCTCCCGATCTCGCTGGACTGAATAATTCTTTAAGGGGATTACGCCACTGTAGAGGCCGAAAAAAGAAACTAGGCTGTTTTCGGGGATTTTTTTTTTCAGAAAAACTACAACGAAAATCGTGATTCTAAAAAAGGGTGTTTGTCATAAATGTCAATGACTGTATACGATAATTTTTTCGACGCGTTTCGTAAGAAAATGGCCGTGCAGCGTTTCTGCGATGACGTCTGCTTAGACATTTTTCGTTGTCTTTTGGGACATCATTTATGAGGTCTCAAAGGACTTTTAAGACCGAAAAACGAAAAAAAATGATTTTTCAAAAATTCTACAGTGGCAAACCCCCTTAAAACGAAAATTGCACAAAAATTCGAAAATCGAGTACTCAGAGATTTTCCACGGCCACAATTCCTTTGGGACATCATTTCTAACCTCCCAAGGGACCTTTTTAAAAATAAAAAAAAAAAAAACGATTTTCCAAAAATGCTACATTGGCAAAACCCCTTAAAACAAAAATTGCCCCAAAATTCGAAAATCGAGTGCTTTTGGGACAATTTTTAACATCCCAAGGGACCGTTTCAAAAATCCAAAAAAAAAAAAAACGATTTTCCAAAAATAAAGTGGCATAACCCTTCAAAACAGCTTTGGACGACTTGGAACACAAAAGGCGAGAGAAAGAGAAGAGACAGAGAGAGAGAGAGGGCAGAGAGGCAGAGAGAGAGAGAGAGCGAGAGACATAGAGATTTTTAATAATTATCCGGGAGCAAGAAGTTGATGTTCTTGTTTGTTTGGTTGCAGGAGTTGATGGGTGTGGATGAGCGGGTGTTTGCGTGCATGTACTGCGGTGCCTCGTTCCTCCACCAGAGCAAGCTGACACGGCACATCCTCTCGCACAGCCTCGAGTCTCTCAAGTACCGCGAGCAGGCGCACCTGCATCTGCAGGCGCAGTTCGGCCTAGAGTCGGGGATGCACCTGCCGCCGGAGGCGCACTACCCTCCGGGCGGTCAGGTCGAGCCGATGGATCTCGAGTTAGCCGCCCATTCGGACCCGACCTCCGGTGTAGTGCTTTGCAAGTTCTGCGGGAAGTCGTATCCTGACGTCGGTGCATTGATAGCCCACCTTCCGGCTCACACGGGAGACCGGCCCTTCAAGTGCGAATTCTGCGGCAAGGCCTTCAAGCTCCGCCACCACATGAAGGACCACTGTCGCGTTCACACCGGCGAGCGGCCCTTCCGGTGTACATTGTGCGGCAAAAATTTCTCGAGATCCACCATCCTCAAGGCCCACGAAAAGACGCACTATCCGAAGTACGTGCGAAAGTTCCTCTCCCCGAGTCCGGTGGATCCCTCCGAGGAAGAGGCACCGCCGCCTCCGCCGCCTCATCATTGAGTTCTTCGCTCTGCTGCAACCTGTTGCTGCTGCTGCTGCTGCTGCTGCTGCTCGATGGCAGCTTCCACCACCGTCATCACTACCACCAAAACATCATCATTCGGAACCGACCTCGGGTGTCATGCTTTGCAAGTTCTGCGGAAAGTCCTATCCGGACGTCGACGTTTTGACAGCACACCTTCCGGCTTAAACGGGAGAACAGTCCTTCGAGTGCGAATCCTAAGGAAAGGTCTTCAAGCTCTGCCACCAAACGAAGGACTACTCCAGGTGTGCACTGTGCGGCAAAAATCATCATACGGAACCGACCTCGGGTGTCGTGCTTTGCAAGTTCTGCGGGAAGTCCTATCCGGACGTCGACGTTTTGACAGCACACCTTCCGGCTTAAACGGGAGAACAGTCCTTCAAATGAGAGTCCTGCGGCAAGGCCTTCAAGCTCTGCTACCAAACGAAGGACTACTCCAGGTGTGCACTGTGCGACAAAAACCATCATTCGGAACCGACGTCGGGTGTCATGCTTTGCAAGTTCTGCGGGAAGTCCTATCCGGAAGTCAGCGCTTTGACAGCACACCTTCCGGCTTAAACGGGAGAACAGTCCTTCGAGTGCGAATCCTAAGGAAAGGCCTTCAAGCTCCGCCACCAAACGAAGGACTACTCCAGGTGTGCACTGTGCGGCAAGAATCATCATTCGGAACCGACATCGGGTGTCATGCTTTGCAAGTTCTGCGGGAAGTCCTATCCGGAAGTCAGCGTTTTGATAGCACACCTTCCTGCTTAAACGGGAGAACAGTCCTTCGAATGCGAATCCTAAGGAAAGGTCTTCAAGCTCCGCCACCAAACGAAGGACTACTCTGGCGTTCACACCAACGAACGCCCCTCAAGGTGTACACTGTGCGGCAAAAACCATCATTCGAAATCGACCTCGGGTGTCATGCTTTGCAAGTTCTGCGGGAAGTCTTATCCGGAAGTCAGCGCTTAGACAGCACACCTTCTGGCTTAAAGGGGAGAACAGTCCTTCGAATGCAAATTCTGCGGCAAGGCCTTCAAACACAGCTACCAAACGAAGGCCCACGGCTAAAATTTCTCGAGATCCACCATCTTGAAGGCCGACGAAAAGACGGACCATCCGAAGCATGTGCGAAAGTTCCTCTCTCCGAAAGACCCTTCCGAGGAAGAGGCACCGCCGTCTCCGCCGCCTCGTCATTGAGTTCTTCGCTCTGCTGCAACTTGCTGCATGATGGCAGCTTTTCCACCACCGCAACATCAACATCAACAACAACAACAACAACAACAACAACCACCACCACCGCTACTACTACTTCATCCACGCAACAGCGACACCAACAAACGCGGCTCTCTCATCGACTCTCATCGACTCAGCAGCAGCACCACCACCGCCGCCGGACTGCAGCACCTTAAGGACTTAAGGGGGTTGCATTGCACGACAGAGACGAGACACCGGGGCGACGCGTCGAGCCGGCTTCCCGAGCGAGAGAGGGCAGGATACGCGAGGTTTATCATCACCGGTGCCTCACGTCGATCGTCCATCCCCCATCCAAAATCCTAACCCTACACTCATAATTCTTTTTCTTCTGCTTCTCCTTCTTCTTCCTCTTCTTCTTCTTCTTTTTCTTCTTCTTCTTCGTCTTCTTCTATACTCCTACGCCGTCTGTCTTCAACTACTCTTCTTCTTCTTCTTAGGGTTGTCGGATTGCTTAAAACGAATCAATTTTTCAAATCGATTCGAATTAAACCCTAATGAATCGATCCAAGCATAAATTGATCTTTTTCAAGCAAAATCGATTTTTTTCTCTATACAGGGTATTCCAAAAGTTGTGACCTTCCTGCTGCTTAACCCTGTTCGCTTAACCCTATATATGAACAGGGTTAAGCAGCCGGAAATTCATAACTTTTGAGAGTACCCTGTATAATAACAAATAAAGAAATGTGGATCGATCTGGATCTGAATTTATCAATTAATCGGTCTGAAAACGATCGATCCAAGAATCGATTAATTGGTCACAAAAGGATTTTTCGATTAATCGATTAAAAAGGCAACCCTACTTCTTCTTCCTCTTCTTCTTGATCCACTTTCGTGTCTCTGTCTCGCTCCCCCCCCCCCCCTCTCGTCCCCCCGCGGGCCCCGCGGTTCCCATCTTCTCGTCTCGGCGGCTCGCGCCAAGAATTGCGAAAAAAAACGAAAAAAAAAATCGAAAGGACGACGAGAGAAGCAAAAAGGGGGAGGATAACGAAAGTTGTGGAAACGATAAAAGCGAGCGACGAGGCAAAGGCCGAAAGGTATTTCTAGTTAGTCCTGTGATTTTGGTTAGGGGATGGGTGGTGTAACGCGTGTTCAGGGGGAGGGACACGTTAAAACGAGCTCCCTCGTTTAATCAGTGCTTTAAGACAAAAAAAAACGTTTAGCTTAATTATACATACTATATTATCGGTAAATTATTACGAGGATAACTCTGCGAAAAAAAGAAAACCCGGAGAGGATCGGGGGTGGGTGGCCCCTCCTCTCCTTCGGGATTCGCGGAAGGAATATATCCGAGAGACGCGTGTACGAAAAAAAATAAGGCGAGAAAAAAAAAAGACGCAGTTGACATGACACGAAGTCGACTTAAGGGGGTCGAATTTTACGAGCTGTCTACAATTAAAAGTGGAATCCTGTGCTAGAAGGGTTAAAATAGTGTTACGCTCACCACGACGAAAAAAAAATAGGAGGGACGAGGAACAACCTGGAAGAAGACGCGAAGCGGAGGAAAAAAAAAGGAAAAGGAAAAAAAAAAGGAAAAGAAAATTGAGCCGCCACGGTTGGTGCTTTTAAGAGATTTTGATAAAATGCTGTGAATACTATATTGATTACGATAACTATAACTATTGTAATAATTGTACTAACGTTGTACGGATGTACGATGACTGTTGTTGATACGATTGAGAATATTTTATACAGTTGAAATGGGAGAGGGGGGGGGGAGAGCGGCGGCTGATAAGGTTTCCCGGACGAGGGGAGGGGATGATAAGGGGGGGGAGGGGGGAGGGGTGATTAGATCATACGGGCGGCTGATTGGACTTAATTAATTTGAGGAAAAAATGGACCCGTATCAGGGATAAGGGAAGACGATAGATGACGTTAAAGTTTGAATCGTTGGAATGCATTAAAAAAAAAAAAAAAAAAAAAAAAAATTATTCTAACTATTCTAAAAACTTATTATGACGATTAATCGTTGTAATAAAATTCTATATCAATTATGATCTTTACGGATCATTGGAATAATTTTTTTTTATTTTTTATTTTTTTTTTACCAAAATTAAAAAAGAAATAAAACATTCTACCGATTCTAAAATTGTTCCAATGATTCTAAAATGTATTGTGACGATTAATCGTTATAATAACAATTTATACCCAATACGATCTTTTGGGTTCATTGGAATATTTTTTTTTTTAATTTTCGTTGCATTCCAACGATGCAACTATCGTCGATGGATGACTAATGCAAAAAAACGTGCGAGAAAAAAAGAATAATTTGCAGCGCAAGGCTTTGCTACATTAATCGATGATTTTTGTTTTAAGAGTGCGCTGGCACGGTATGACTTCGCGAAATTTTTACACAGACACAGACACACACAAAAGTGTTATCATGTTGACGTGCGCTCGAAAAAAAAATGCGCGCGCGTAAAATAAGTTACTAGATGAACCGAGTCGAAGTTACGATAACCTGACGATGCGGCAGCCATTGAGACAGTGCAATACCTAAAAGGTGCTTAGCACCTTAAGAAAAATTCTATCTTCGACTATATTTACTTTCCCCCTTTCGCTTCAATAGGGATCATCGTTAAGGAGGTCCAGTCGTATAGTATTCATTTTGCATAAATTCGAGGAAAATGAGAAAGAATTACGAATACTTCTTGATGATATAAAAATCTGAAAAAATGCATGCACATCAAAGGTACTGAAAAGATCAATTTTGCATAATAATAATTGCAAAATGTTATTAACAAATTGATGAAAAAAAAAATTGTTGCACAAATTTCTCGGAAACCCACATTTTTTTATCAATGAAAATGCTTCGTTTATTTTTCTGAGTACGTATGAATTTTTTCAGATTTTCAAGTTCACTTTGAATTTTGTATGAAAAAAAACGCAAATATCAAATTGAACTTAAAAATCTGCAAAAATTCATACGTACTCAGAAACATAATAGAAGCATTTTCATTTAAAAAAAAATTCGGGTTTCCGAGAAATTCGTTGAACAATTTTTTTTTCATCAATTTGTTAATAACATTTTGCAATTATTATTATGCAAAATTAATCTTTTAAGTACCTTTAATGTGCATGCATTTTTTTAGATTTTTATACTATCAAGAAGTGGTTGCAATTATTACTCGTTTTTCTCGAATTTATGCGAAATGGACTCTATATGACTGGACCTCCTTAACGCGTTTAGCCTTCTTATCTTTTTCGATTTATTTATTTTATTTTTCGTTTTTATATTTTTTTTCCCCTTCGACCCCTTCGCGATTCGCGACGAGAGGAAAAGTTGTGGATTTCCACAATGTCAACTTAGCAAAGGGAAAAACAGGGGAAGCGGTATCGTTTATCAGGCAAAGGTCACGCAACCCGCGACTCATCGTTTTGATTCGGTCAAAAGTGAGAAAATAACAAGTGGAACGAAATGTGATTTTTTTTACGCACCCCCCTTTGCCCCCTTTGCCCCCTTTGCCCCCCCCCCCTGCCCCCCCAAGCCTCACAATAAAATGTGCTGTGATCGTTTTTATTTTTTGTCCTAAAAGAAGGATCGACAATTTTAATAAAAGGCCAAGTGACTGTTGAAAAAAAACGAATCCGGTCGACTTTTGTTGTCATCATTTACTTTCCGTTCGTCAATTGAGAATACCCATCAAAGTTCGGAAATTTTGTGATCGTTTTCATTTTTTAATCCCTATCGAAATTCGAAAATTTTGCGATCGTTTTGATTTTTTAATTCCCATCGAAGTTCGGAAATTTTGTGATCGTTTTGATTTTTAATCCCCATCAAAGTTCGGAAACTTTGTGACGGTTTTTTTTTTAATCCCCATCAAAGTTCGGACATTTTGTGACCGTTTTTATTTTTTAATCCCTATCGAAGTTCGGAAATTTTGTGATCGTTTTCATTTTTTAATTCCCATCAAAGTTCGGAAATTTTGTGATCTTTTTGATTTTTAAAAACCCATCAAAGTTCGAAAATTTTGTGATCGTTTTTATTTTTTTTTCCTGAAAGAAGCATCGACAATTTTAATAAAAGACCTTTTAAAAAAAGACCTTTTAAAGTGACTGTTGAAAAAAAAAATAATCCGGTCGACTTTTGTTGTCATCATTTACTTTCCGTTCGTAAATCGAGAATCCCTATCGAAGTTCGGAAATTTTGCAACAATCTCCGGGTGGGACCCCTCCGCAATGATAATTCCCTTCGCTTTTCGAGATTTTTTTTAATCAACAAGTCCGCCTCGTGTCTCATTATTACGAACAACGGAGGAAGAAAAAAAAAATTGATTATTGACGCTGCACAAACGGTTACGTAAAAGTGTGCGGTATACATATACAGGGTGATTCAGAATGTTTTTGTCAGCCGTTGAGGAAAAATAGTTGACCATCTCGGGAACAAAGTTACTTAGCCGTTTTTCGTAATTCGCAATATTTATTTATTTACAAGCATTAGAAAAAAAAATAACCAATGGGGACAAATAAATGAATAAATATTTAAAAAATACTATTTATTTATAGTATTTATAGTATTTTTTAAATATTCGTTTATTCATGTTCCCATTGGTCTACTGGTTTATTTATTTATTTATTTGTTCCCATTGGTCTATTTTTTTCGAATTTTCAATAAAAAAATAAATATTGCAAATTACAAAAAACGGCTAAATAATTTCGTTCCCGAGGTGCTAAACTGTCATTCTTCAACGGCTGACAAAAACATTCTGAATCACCCTGTATATGTGTGCAAAAAACAAAAATAGTTAACCATCTCGGGAACAAAGTTACTTGGCCGTTTTTCGTAATTCGCAATATTTATTTATTTACAAGCATTAGAAAAAAAATGACCAATGGGGACAAATAAATGAATAAATATTTAAAAAATACTATTTATTTATAGTATTTATAGTATTTTTTTAATATTCGTTTATTCATGTTCCCATTGGTCTACTGGTTTATTTATTTATTTATTTGTTCCCATTGGTCTATTTTTATTCGAATTTTCAAGAAATAAATAAATATTGCAAATTACAAAAAACGGCTAAATAATTTCGTTCCCGAGGTGCTAAACTGTCATTCTTCAACGGCTGACAAAAACATTCTGAATCAACCTGTATATGTATATGTGCAAAAAACAAAAATAGTTAACCATCTCGGGAACAAAGTTACTTGGCCGTTTTTCGTAATTCGCAATATTTATTTATTTACAAGCATTAGAAAAAAAAATAACCAATGGGGACAAATAAATGAATAAATATTTAAAAAATACTATTTATTTATAGTATTTATAGTATTTTTTAAATATTCGTTTATTCATGTTCCCATTGGTCTACTGGTTTATTTATTTATTTATTTGTTCCCATTGGTCTATTTTTTTTCGAATTTTCAAGAAATAAATAAATATTGCAAATTACAAAAAACGGCTAAATAATTTCGTTCCCGAGGTGCTAAACTGTCATTCTTCAACGGCTGACAAAAACATTCTGAATCACCCTGTATATATGTGTGTGCAAAAAATAAAAATAGTTTACCATCTCGGGAACAAAGTTACTTGGCCGTTTTTCGTAATTCGCAATATTTATTTATTTACAAGCATTAGAAAAAAAAATAACCAATGGGGACAAATAAATGAATAAATATTTAAAAAATACTATTTATTTATAGTATTTATAGTATTTTTTTAATATTCGTTTATTCATGATCCCATTGGTCTACTGGTTTATTTATTTATTCATTTGTTCCCATTGGTCTATTTTTTTCGAATTTTCAAGAAATAAATAAATATTGCAAATTACAAAAAACGGCTGAATAATTTCGTTCCCGAGGTGCTAAACTGTCATTCTTCAACGGCTGACAAAAACATTCTGAATCACCCTGTATATATATGTGTGCACAGCAATTGCATATATACACACGTGCGACCCGCAGTGTAAAGTTTGAACAGCAACTCGGAGATGGCGACATCAGTGTTTCAAGATCGAGGTTTTCCTTTTTTTCTCTCTTTTTTTTTTGCATTTCAAACATTATTGCTAATTTTATACACAGCGTTCGAATGAAAAACCGCCGCCATTACATTTGTATAAACGTCGGCCATTCTCCAACAATCATCACATTCCAGTTTTGTAATCGCGATGAATCTCGCGGAAAACAACGGTCGGTTTGAAATTTCATTATCTCGAGTTTGATAGATGAAAATGGATGAGTCGCGATTGGTTTCCCTCCTTTCTTCTCCGGGAAAACGACGCTGCAACTGAATTAACGACGCATAATATTAGACGATCACTTCGCATCGGCGTTGTGAACAATTTTTAATGTTAAAATAATGCATTATTTAATTTAAAAAAAAATGGACAATGGAAATCGAATCCAGCGGCCATTATTTTTTTTATAAGTAATGGAACAGAGATACAGCAGCCATTTTTAATTTTTAATAAAGCAGAGACCCAGCACCCATTATTTTTTTAATATTTAATGGACCTATGATTAATGAAATAATGGGATTAAAAATAAAAATATTATTTTTCATCGATTAAATAATCCACTAAAAATAAAAAATAAAAAATGGCTGCTGGATCTCTGTTTCATTAAGCATTAAAAAATAATGGGTGATGGATCTCTATTCCATTACTCATTTAAAAAAAATAATGGTTCAAGAAAATGGTGATCCATTTAAAAAAAAAAATAATGCATTGTCCCCAACTCTGCCTCGCA
Source organism: Itoplectis maculator (assembly GCA_964034905.1). Classification (NCBI taxonomy): domain Eukaryota; kingdom Metazoa; phylum Arthropoda; class Insecta; order Hymenoptera; family Ichneumonidae; genus Itoplectis; species Itoplectis maculator. The sequence goes on from OZ035871.1 coordinate 243,769, forward strand.
TAATAATTTTAGTTGAATTTTACAGCAATCAGATTGCATATTTAATTTTGTTTTATTTTTTTCTTCTTCTCATTTCGTTGTAGATTTTTGGGGGTCGCTTCTAATGATAATATACCTCTGTAATCAGTAGTTGGAAGAGATCCATAGATCCGTCGGGATTGCGTAGAGAATTATTAATCTCTTCGGTAATAATAATAATGGGAGTAGCAGAGGAGTGAAACGAGTGGCAAGACTATAAATACAATCGTAGGAAGGAAATAACAAAAAAAAGCAAATTAAAGGCTCACATCGATCGACCCGACGCCGATCGATCACGGAAGGACATTATTGCCAGAAGTATTAATTAATTTAATTTATTTGAACACTCGTTGACACCCCTCCAGGCGCGCCAAGTGTGTACAAAATGATTTATCGATCGTTTCTACTCGTCGATTTGCTCATTGCTGGATTATTAAGTAGCATCGGACATTTTTGGAAATGAAAAAAAATCACGTGACGCACCGTTGAGTATCCCCCTCGAAACCGTTGCACCGTTTAAGGTAGTTCCGGAAAATTGAGACAGAATTACAAGCACTTCTCGATGTTCTAAAAATCTGAAAAAATTCATGCACATTAAAGGTACTAAAAAGATTCATTTGGCATAATAATAATTCTAAAATGTTATTAACAAATTGATGAAAAAAAATATTGTTCAACAAATATATCGGTGACCCAAGTTTTTTTTTCGATAAAAATGATTCTTTCGTTTTCCTGAATACGTATGAATTTTTTCAGATTTTTTAGTTTACTTTGAATTTTGAGGTTTTTTTGTATGGAAAATTCAAAGTTAACTAAAAAATCTGAAAAAATTCATGCACATTATAGGTACTAAAAAGATTCATTTGGCATAATAATAATTCTAAAATGTTATTAACAAATTGATGAAAAAAAATATTGTTCAACAAATATATCGGTGACCCAAGTTTTTTTTTCGATAAAAATGATTCTTTCGTTTTCCTGAATACGTATGAATTTTTTCCGATTTTTTAGTTTACTTTGAATTTTGAGGTTTTTTTATATGGAAAATTCAAAGTTAACTAAAAAATCTGAAAAAATTCATGCACATTAAAGATACTAAAAAGGTTCATTTGGCATAATAATAATTCTAAAATGTTATCAACAAATTGATGAAAAAAAATATTGTTTAACAAATATATCGGTGACCCAAGTTTTTTTTTCGATAAAAATGATTCTTTCGTTTTCCTGAATACGTATGAATTTTTTCAGATTTTTTAGTTTACTTTGAATTTTGAGGTTTTTTTATATGGAAAATTCAAAGTTAACTAAAAAATCTGAAAAAATTCATACACATTCGGAAAAACGAAAGAATCATTTTCATCGAAAAAAAAACTTGGGTCACCGATATATTTGTTGAACAATATTTTTTTTCATCAATTTGTTAATAACATTTTCGAATTATTATTATGCCAAATGAATCTTTTCAGTACCTTTAATGTGCATGAATTTTTTCAGATTTTTGGACCATCGACAAGTGCTTGCAATTCTCTCTCAATTTTCACGAATTTATGCGAAATTAAACTCTAGCGACAGAACTACCTTAAAAAAGAGAAAAAAAAACGTAACGGTGAGTTACAACATAGCAATCGACAGGATAAGAGAGAGAAGGAAAAAACGTAGAGCTTAGTCGCCACGGAATGCACCTCTGACGTAGAGTACAATCGAATTAAATAGCAAAGTTCCAATTAAAGTTGTAGGTCCGCGCGCGACATTAAAGGTCGGGTCAACGATCACTCGCGTTCTTTTAAGTTGATTAAATTATTATTATTAGGTCTCGACGGTAATTAAAATAATCGCCGCCGTTATTCGCAAAACTTGCCGCATATCCTTTTTATTTAGTGACTAGCTGACTTTAATCGATAAGTTAACAATTATTTCCGGGCGTCGTGTAAATGATGTTGAAATTTGCATCGTCGGAATGCAAAAAAAAACAATTATTCTAACGATTCTAAAAAGTTATTATAACGATTAATCATTATAATAACATTTTATATCCGGAACAATCCTTCGGATTGATTCGATTTTTTTTTTTTTTTTTTTTTTTCCAGTTATTATTGTTTTCAAACGATGCAAATTTCACCACAATTCGTGTAAATAGTCTCGCTGTCAAATTCACTTTGCATTGACTGCAGTCAAAACAATTTGGCCACATTAAAAAAAAAAGAAAAAAAAAAGTTGTAGGTTTGTTTGTGTCGATTCGATCGGTCAGAGCTGTCAGATCCGTTGTAATGAACAGTATTTCTGCTTCGAGTCATTGTTCCTTGATGATGATGATGATGATGATGATAGTGTAAATAAAGTGAGAGCGCTGGTTGCAATATACGGATTACATTGGTTAATCGTAGGGCTCGTTGGGAATTTTTTTTTTTTTTTCGTTCGCGGTGGCTGTAAATCCTGAATTGCAATATCACTAAAAAATTTTCGCCATTACAATACTTACTATATATATCGTTCGCAATACTATTATTATAATATCATTCCCGCGTTCAGTATTAAATAATACTCGCGTCTCACTTTCTCGTCGTGTCAATTTGATTAATCCATAACATTTTTTTTTGTCGAAAAAATAATTGATCCATAAAATTTTTTTTTATCGAAAAAATAATCGATCCATAAAATTTTTTTTTGTCGAAAAAATAATTGATCCATAAATTTTTTTTTTGTCGAAAAAATAATTGATCTATAAATTTTTTTTTTGTCGAAAAAATAATTGATCCATTAACATTTTTTTTTGTCGAAAAAATAATTGATAGCTTCTTAAAAAAAATACAGGATTAATTGTTATTACGATAATCGCAATCATATCGACTTCCACGAATAGTGCAATCATTCTGTTACGTTTCCTTTTTTTCCATCGTTTTTTTTTTTTTTTTTAATTTCTCTCGAAAGAGAATAAATTCGGAGCTACGCGCGTTTCACCTGTAAAATAATACTTTTAAGTAACTTAAAAAAAAAAATTAAACGGAGAGTTCTATATGTATGGAATTCGATCTATATATATGGATTAAGTGTAGGTTGACTATACGTTTCTGGACTAAAGTTCCTTAAGGGTGCCGCGTTTGGGCCGAATACTGCTGAGGACGCGACCCCGATGTGATGACGGTGCTTTGTTTCTCTTTTATTATTATTATTATTGATTATTATTATTATTATTATTGATTATGAAATTTATTTTTATCATTATCTCTATACCTATACATACCAGCTGCTACTATTAGTTGACTAGGATGACTAGGATTTATTTTGTTAACAATAGTCTATTATTTACATAGTACCTATTAATTATTATTATTATTATTATTATTATTATTATTATTATTATTACTATTATACTTTATATTACTGCTATTAAGTTTAATTATGCATAAACATATTATAATTCTTATTATTATTATTATTATTATTATTATTATTATTATTAAAATACAAGCGCCTATTTTGAAACACCGAATTTCGTTTTTGCACTTTTTTTACCTTATTTAATTAATTTATATATATATTTTTTTATCGACGCCGATACCTTTCGAAATCCTTTCTCCTCGCGAAAAGATTTTGGGAATATTTAATTAATCGTGTTTTTGTGGAGTTTGTGGAGTGACGCCATTGGCGGATGCGAAAGGGTAAACTGCGCCGTTACCGGAGCGTTTCCAGCCTGATTTCCCGAGCGCCCCTCGTCGTCGCGGTCTCGGCGCTTAAGAGTGTATCGATTCAAAGTGCATCCGGGCAAGTAGGGCGCGTGGTGTACAAGATGCACTTGTCGAAGCCAGAGGCCTTCCACACATCAGCCTGCGGCGGAATCAGCAGCTTTTCTCAGCCTCCCCCCTCCCCCCCTCCCCCTTCGTCTTTCTCTCATCCACACACAAGTCTCCCCCTCCCCCACCCCCCTCCCTTCGTCTTTCTCTCATCCACCCACAAATCGTCCATACCCCCCCCCCCCCCCCCCCCCCTCGAGCGAGGGTCGTTCCTACACATTTTGATTCTACACATGGGTGATTCTACACAAAAAATTCTACACAATTTTTCCTACACACGATAATGTCCTGCACGAGACATTCTACACATAATTAAATTCAATTTGCAATATCCTACACATACTGTTGATCACAAAAAAATCCAACTCGGTATATCCTACACATGTAAATATTCTGTGTAGATTATTCTACACATCTTAGATCAATAGTTCGTGATCCAACACATATAACTCTTTAGTACCCTCTTTAGTACTCGTTATATGTGTAGGATCACGAACTATTGATCTAAGATGTGTAGAATAATCTACACAGAATATTTCAAGGTGTAGGATATACTGAGTTGGATTTTTTTGTGATCAACAGTATGTGTAGGATATTGCAAATTGAAATTAGTTATGTGTAGAATATCTCGTGCAGGACATTATCGTGTGTAGGAAAAATTGTGTAGAATTTTTTATGTAGAATAAAAATGTGTAGAATTTTTTGTGTAGAAAAAAAATGTGTAGAATAAAAATGTGTAGGATCGATGCTCCCCCCTCCCCTCCTCCCATCGTCTTTCACTCAGGAAAGGAGGGGGGGGCGACCTGTCTCTCCCCCCACCCCTTCCTGAGAGAAAGACGAAGGGGGAGGGGGGAGGGGCAACACAGCCTATTTAGCTCAAGTCGAAGAAGGAGAGAGAGAGAGAGAGAGAGAGAGGAGGGAGCTGTTAATTGCGCGCTATAGCTATTTACTCGTGTAACTGCGAACTACGAACGTTCGGTCTCGACGTACGCGTCGTAATCCCGCGCGCCGCCCGCCTGTCTCGCGATTACCGAGTATTTACTTACCGCGTGTCGTGTGTGGCAAATGTAATTGTGAGACGGCGCAGGAACTATATAGGCATCTTTCGACGATCCACGTGACGTTATCGATTTTATTTATTCCCTCATTTTCACTTTTTTTTCACTCACGGAATTTTTTTTTTTTTTTTAATTTTTTTTTTTAATGAATGGAACTTAATAAAACCTAAATAAAATTTTAATAAAATTGAATTCTTATCGATGATTGATTATCGGTTTTATTAGTTCCCTCATCGAACCTGCGATCGAATTTTTCGCCCACGAAAAATGCTATTTATTGATTCAAAAGTAAATAAAATTCAGTAAAATTTAAATAAAATTCAAATAAAATGAAATTCAATAAAACGAAATATCAATTTTTTCACTCACGAAAAATTCATTTTATTTATTTAAAAATAAATAAAATCGAATAAATTTATAGTAAATTTCAAATAAAATCAAATTCTTTTCATTTATTGATTTTATTTGTCCCCTCATCGAAGCTGCGATCGAATTTTTCACTCACGAAAAATTCATTTCGTTTATTTAAAAATCAAATTCTTTTGAATTATCGATTTTATTTGTCTCCTCATCGAACCTGCGATCGAATTTTTCACACACGAAAAAAAAGTATACACTGTCTCTCTGTGATACCACAAATTCCGCAAAAAAATCCGAGCTCAACCGATGGTCATACAGCCGGCGCACTCGACTGACTGTAATCCTTAAGTAGGCTTTGACGAATGAATATTTAGAAGACCGCAGAAAAGAAAACGTACATTTGCAACAGTGAAAACGTAACTCCGATTGAAGGAAAAGAAAAAAAAAAAAAGAGAACACACAATAAGTGACGTAAGCATAAACTGTACGTAAAAAGTATTTTATCGTAAAATTCGTGCGCAATTGCGGCAGCAGCAGTGGCGAAAGAGTGAGAAACGAATGAGAGAGATAATGTCAAGTCGAATAGAAAAAGATTAAACCGATCGCCGGTGTAAAGCAAAACTGAACGTAAAGTGGGATTTGTCAGGACGTGATTTTTTTTTTTTTTTTTTTTTTTTTTTTTTTTTTTTTTTTTTTTTTTTTTTTTCAAAACCAAACGGAAAGAATTAAGGGGTTATACTACTGTAGAATTGTTCAAAAATCGTTTTTTTTTTTTTTTAAGATTCGTTGGGATCTGAAAAATGATGTCCCAACGAATATTAAAAATTAAAAATTAAAAAATTAAAAGAAAAAAAAGGTTATGCTACTGTAGAATTTAAAAAAATCGATTTTTTTATTTTGTTTTAGAAGATTCGTTGGGACCTTAAAAATTATGTCCCAACGAATATTAAAAATTAAAGATTAAAAAATTTAAAAAAAAAGTTAAGGGGTTATGCTATTGTAATTTTTTTTTCAAAAATCGATTTTTTTTTAAAGATTCGTTAGGATCTTAAAAATGATGTCACAAAAATTATGGCCGATTTGGTTTTTTTGGATTTGGATTTTTTTTATGGGGAAAAATGTCTAAAAATTAATGAAAAAAAAATCCCGAAAATTATTTTTTCGGACTCGACAGTAGCATAAAAATAAATAAATAACTAAATAACTCCTTAAATCAACGACCAACAAAAGGCAAAGCAATATATAAATATAGAGAAACGGGGCAAAAATTAAAAAAAAAAGTCATGACAGGTCCCACTTACGAATTAAGCCGCGGCATGAAAATAGTTAGTTGTCGCTGTTACAATGGGGAGAGAATCGCGAGAGACAGAAAAAAATAGTTATCACAAATAGACTTAATGATAAAGATCCGTTAAGGGGGGGGAATGAATAAATCGCTGTGCAATCGGACGCTCGTCGTCGAAGGGAAGATTTTTATTTCGCTTGTTTCCACAAATTTTAACCTAGGAAAATTCTAAATTATCGCTTCTGATAACGATTTGAAAAAAAAATCCCTTATCAATTGACGACAAATTTATAGAGATTTATTTTTACTTCCCTCCGAGTGACAAATCCGATTAGAGATGTGAAAATACCGGTATTTTTATTTTCGGTAAAATGACCGTAAAAATACGGTAAAATGACCGTAAAATACGGTAAAATGACCGCAAAATACGGTAAAATGACCGCAAAATACGGTAAAATGACCGTAAAGTACGGTAAAATGACCGTAAAGTACGGTAAAATGACCGTAAAGTACGGTAAATGACTGTAAAATACGGTAAAATGACCGTAAATGTGGTAAAATGACCGTAAATGCGGTAAAATGACCGTAAAATTACCGGTCACATTTACCGTAAAATTACCGGTCACATTTACCGTAATTTTTTTTTCCACAAACTTTGTGTTGTGAAAATCCAGTCACAAAAATTGCTCGTAAATCTGACCGGTCACAAATTTATTTTGGTAAATTTACCGGAAAAATGGTAAACTTCGTTAAATTACCGGAAAAAAATGTTTTTTGGCAAAATTACCGTATCTTGACGATATTTCAAATCACTGAGACCCATATAATTTTCGGTAAAAATACGGTAAAATTACCGGTCATATTACCGCTCACATCTGTAGCGTCCGACGCGACGGAAAATGCGAAAAAAAAAATAATAAAAAAAATCGTAGGCGAATAATGAAAAAAAAAAAAAAAATGATATCAGTTCACGCGAGAGAACCTACTATGCAATGAATCCAATAGCAATAAAAGTAAATAAAAAAATAATTGATAACGGAGTCATCCGAAATGGTTTACGATGCAATTCACGGTGCAATATAAAAATATTCGACGAAAAAAAAAAAAAAAAAAAAAAATCTTATGGTGCACGTATCGCGTGAAAAAAATCGTCGTCGTCGTTTCGCTGACTTCGTTTGACAATGCTACACTATACATATATAAATAAATATATATATATATTTATTTATATATGTATATATATTATATGTCAAGAGAATATTTATACTAGTATTTTAATAGTTTAGTACTTAAATACAGTATAATATATACTATATATAAATATATATATATATATATATTATAAAAAGAGAAAAAAAGAGAGAAAGAGTGAGAGAAAGTGAAGAGCGGATGTACTATATATGATAAACAATGGCGATCAGTGATAGAATAAACCGCGAACGCTGTAAATACATACAACAACACATAGGGAATATTATTCTACGATATATATTATTATATCTATTGAATATGGGGATATATAGTGATAAACAAGAATTAAGGGATAAATAAATAAAATAATACATAGAATTATTATATACACCGGCATATTGATATAGTTGAATATGTGAATAGGAGGTTAATATATCTCACTACAATTACCTATATGAGTATTTAAGCTATGGACAAGAATTTATTATTATGTAAATGACCGAGGCGTAGGCATTAACACTAAAAAACAGAGACACGTAATCATATTATTATTATTATTATGATAATATGAGATAAAAAAAAAAGCAACAACAACATTTAGGCAGGATTAGTGCAATGAGAAACAAAATAACGTTGAGAATATTAGTTAGGCTATATATATAAATATATTATATATATATACTTTATTGTTTGTACATTGGGCACGAATGCGCTATATTGTTTTCACACACCGAATATCTAATTCATGTAATCCGCGCGTTTTGTACGATTTTCAAAGTCACATTCACCCGCACATCCCACCGCAGGGCCGGCGTTAAAATTATATATTTTTTTTTTATTGATAATAAAATATTTAAAAAACGATAATATTACAACATGAAAAAAAAGCAAAGCAAAGGAAAACTATTTCATCGTCTCTGACTCTGGCAAAAATTCAGAATTAAAAAAAAAAAAAAAAAACGCGTCGCGTGAAAAATCAAATTTTCTCTGTTTGACGGATAAAGTACGATTTTTTTATTATTATTTATCCGCGATTTTTTTTATTATTATTTATCCGCGCGTCCATTTCAGAATTGGAAACCCCCAAAAATTCGTAAAACATGGTTAATGGTACATTTTTTTATAATGATGATTTCATAATAATAATATGTAGGAATTATGATATAATCACTACACATTATTGTTATTACTATGAGATCATCATAACAACAAAAAATAGTACTGTTAACTATATCTCACAAATCTTTGGGGATTTACAACTCTGCTCCATTTAGATTCCCACTGTTATTTATTTTTTATTTCGTCGCCCCTCCGCAAAAAAAAAACGAAGAGTCGAACACGCACAAGAATAATTTGTCGCGCTGAGATCGGTGCTTTCTTTTTTCTGCAATCGCGATTGTCTCTCGCCTTAATCGCCGACCGGTCGTACTTTTTTAATCGCGTGGAACGAAGAAACAAAAAAGGGTGGTGTGGGGGTGGAATGGTTAAGGGGTGAGGGGAGGGGGTGGTTAAGGGGGGTGAGGGGGGGGGGATAAAAAATAGCCATATGCCTCGCAGCAACGCACGTGGCACTGGAGTTACATGAACTTATCGTCACGTCAGTCTAATAGCTTTTTCTACAAATCACTGTTATCGTTATCGCGACTATTATTATTATTATTATTATTATCCGTGGGGGTTGAAAGCTTTTGAGAATCTGCATTGTCCAATCGTAGCGATTTTGCGATCCCTTCGCCTTAACCCAGGCTGGCCCTGATTTACGGCATTACACTAGACACTAGTCAGGGCCTGGTTAGGAACGTGGCATCCCTATCTGGGCCTGATCAGGGCCTGGCTTGGACCGAATGTCAACCAAAACATTTTGCGGTTGCCCTGGTAGAAAATTTACGGCATTACACTAGACACTAGTCAGGCCCTGGTCAGGAACGTGGCATCCCTATCCGGGCCTGATCAGGGCCTGGCTTGGACCGAATGTCAACCAAAACATTTTGCGGTTACCCTGGTAGAAAATTTACGGCGTTACACTAGACACTAGTCAGGCCCTGGCCAAGACCGTGGCTTCCCTGTCCGGACCCGACCAGTTCCCAACTTGGGCCAAAAGTAACAGAATGCTACAAATTTTCTACCAGGGCCCTGATAAAAAATTTCCGACATTACACTAGACCCTAGTCAGGCCCTGGCCAGGGTCGTGTCATCCCCGTCCGGGGCCGTCTAGTTCCCGACTTGGGCCAAAACTAACAGAATCCTATTGATTTTCTGCCAGAGTAGCATTCGATAGTTTCTACGAAGGATAGAAAAAGGAAAACAAAAATTAAGTCGAGACAAAAAAGTGGAGAAAGAAGAGGGCCGAACACGCAACTCACTTGTCTCAATGTGTGTAACTGCAACTCGGCGGAATCGACTCCGCGCTATTTCGCCGAGGCGCGTATATCGGGGCAGACCCGTGCAGATAGGGTAGATAGACACTTGGGTTGTAGTAGAGCAGCTCCCCCCGACGGTTAGCCCCAATAAGAGGAGAGCTTCGTGGCTGAGAGAGGGAGTAAGAGGGGACTACTGCGGTAAACCGGGCCATGAATTCGTTATTAGCGGAGTTAGCGCGAGCTTACGTATACAGCTACATGTTACGTATATCTAACATGCGTATGTACACGCACTGCTGTAGGAAATTGCAAAAACGCATCTGCGAGAAAAATATGGGAATAATTTCTATACTCGTGCTGCGAATTAAGACAAATTTTGGAACTCTGGTGATGTTCCCCATACACTGTTAAAAATCCGGTGTTAAAATCGTTGTCCATATAGGTCCACACCAATCGCGGTGATAATGAGCGATGTTAACTGAATCTGAAATACCGATTTTCACCTGAAAAAATCAGAAGTGCCGTTTATCGCGAATTATCAACGGATCGAAGCGAAAATTGAAATACAGACGCCAGTAATATGAATCTCGTTAATGAATTAGTCAGAATTTTGATTTTCGAAATAAAAAATTACAGATCAATTACCCGGTAGAGGAATCTGCAATGAAAAAGTCCATTTTTTTCTTCAATTTTTCGATAAAAACTGAGAAAAGCGACTAATTTATTCACGAGATAATAAAAAATCACACATGATAGGTGCATTGATGCCCTTAAAGCGAAAAGTATTACAGTGTTTCGTCGGTAATACAGGAAAAATTTAACGAAACGGCTGGTGTTAATTTAACACCGTAAAAAGTGTTACTATTAACACTGCTATAAGTAACACCAGGAAAAGTCCACACCAGCAGCGTTTGACACCGTAGATTTTTAACAGTGTATCAAAAAACAACCCTTATTATCACTCTTACTACCCTTATTACCACTTCAACCCCCAAACAACTCGGGGCATCCCACAAATCAAATTCGTGGGGTCAAAATGGCACAGTCCCGAATTCAATGTGCTCAATGCGGCTCAGCTGAGCGAACGAAGGTTGGTCGGGAGGTGGGGGAGTGACTTAAGGGGGGGTTCGGGGGGGGGGGGGGGGATGGCGGCTTCGGAGGGGGTGGAAACGGTGGACGAGGGTTGCCGAAGGACAGGTCCGTATAAATTCGGTGACACGCGCCCCGAGGTCAGGGGTGTACTCACCTGGCACCGCCCAGAGGCAACGCCTACCTGCTCTGCCCCCTCCCCCCTTTCCCTCCCCCCCTACCAAGGTTACGCCTACGTCGCGTGTCCCCCTCCCCTCCATCCCTTCCCCCTTCTCGGTTGGTCTCCCCTTCGCCTCCCCCCACCCCTTCTATATGCCTACGCCGTGTTCTTACGCCTACGCCTACCCCCACCATCGACCCCCCTCCCCCCTCCCCCCACCGGACACGGCCGAACTCCCCTCGTCCCGGACTCCCCCCTCCCTCCCCCCTGCTACGCCGATCGCTGCGTCCCTGTCCGAGCCTCCGCCCCCCGTACACGCCTATCACCGTCGACCTGAGCACGCGGTCAACTCGCTATCCTTCTCTCTCTCTTTATCTGAGAGAAAGAGAGAGAATGAGAGAGAGGCCTTCGTTTTCATCGCCCAAGGACATTTTTATAAATTATTTCTTAAAAATCAATTTCTTAAAAATACCCTTTGATGTCAAAATAATTTTCATTTCTCAAAAATGTGGTTAATTTGATAGAAAAGAGTGGTGATGCACTTGTAGATCAATAACTTGGACCACCATTTTTATGAATTATTTCTTAAAAATCAATTTCTTAAAAATACCCTTTGATGTCAAAATAATTTTCATTTCTCAAAAATGTGGTTAATTTGATTGAAAAGAGTCGCGATGCACTTGTAGGTCAATAACATGGACCACCATTTTTATAAATTATTTTTACAAATTTTCATCAATTATTTCTTAAAAATCAATTTCTTAAATTCCCTTCTCAAAAAAGTCAAAATAATTCTAACTAAAAACTGTCCTTAATTTAATTAAAAAAATTCTGCGTCGTTGGCAATGCCTCTCGAAGATCAATAAATTCGACCACCATTCATCGTTCTTCCCAGCTTTTTCGATTTGTTTTCTTTTCTCTTCCGTGCGATTTTTTTTTTTATTCCTGAGGCCGCACTTCGCATGTCCCTACCTACCGGCGCGTCTGTCGCTGTCAGACCTTTTCCACTGGCCGCTCAGCCCCATCCGTAACCACTTACTTCGCTCTAAATATATAAATCAATTCGAATCAAATCGATATAAAAATCAATTTCTTCAATATCCTTCCCAAAAATCTCAAAATAATTCTTAAATTATTTCGAGATTTGTTATTTTATTTGAATTGAATTGATTTGTCTGTTCAGTAACGTCTGTATCCACTTTCTTCATCGACGAACATTTTTACAAACTATTTCCTAAAAATTAATTTCTTATCAATTAATATCCTTCTCAAAAAATGTCAGAATGATTCTCACTAAAAACTGTCCTTAATTTAATAAAAAAAAATTCTGCGACGTTGGCAATGCTCTCGAAGATCAATAAACTTGGACCCCACCATCCATCGTCCTTCCCAGCTTTTCCAATTTGTTTTCTCTTCTCTTCTGTACTTTTTTTTTTTTTTTTTTTTTTTTTTTTTCCCTCAGGCCGTACCTCGCACGTCCCTACCTACTGGCGCGTCTGTCGCTGTCCGACCTTTTCCACTGGCCGCTCGCGGCGCCGTCCGTAGCCACTTACTTCGCTCTCGATTCCCCCCCCCCCCCCCCCCCCCTTACGCCTTTCCCCGGCGGCGCGTACACGCCCCCCCGACTCGTCATCCCCTCCACCCCCCTCCCCCCTACCCCTCCCCCCTTACCCCTACACCCTCAGCGGTCTCCTCTCGACGAACCACCTCGAGCGGCTCTCGGCGGCTCCCAGCCGAGCCAGGAGGGTGGCTAGCCCGCCGCTGGCTGGCTGCGCTGGTCCGTTACTACTACCCCAGTTCGCGACACGCGCGTTTCCAAGTTTCTAGACCGGGTCACCGGGTGACGGCGGCGACGAGCCGAGCGATTACAAATCCTGCGAGATTCATACTTTCGCCCTTTCGACCCCTATCCTCCCCTCCCCCACTTTTCAACCCTCCACTCTTCTCACTTTTGTGATGGTGCCAATTCGACTCATTCGTTCGGTTCTTTTCGGATGAAAATGCAAGACTTTTATTTTCGGGCTAAGAATTTTCGATGACCGGTTTTTTGTTCTTGGAAGAAAATCCATTGTATACGGAGAGAAGGATCTAGCAAAAATGACCAAGTCATATGGTAAACATTTTCAAGGCGAATGGTACACCAGCGAAACCACCACCGTTGATATGCGAAAAATTCGCAGGCACCATAGACATTCTGACTCGACCATTTTGTTAATTTTGCTAGAACTTGTCAGGAGGTTAGGACTCGTCAACTTCGACAATTCTTATTACAGTTCTTATTCCCATTCGTAATAATTAATCATATTTTCATTCCAATAATAGAAACATACGTATTAATACCAACACTCATAGATATATTCGTCACACGAATTAATTATATCGAAAGAACGCGGCACGGGCCAAACATTCAAACGTCACACAGACAAAATGTTCGAGTCAGTCGATGCACGGATAGCGACACCGATAGTACTGCGATTTCTGGTTAAAATTACCAATCTGCCAGCAAAAATTGTTTTACCATCTAGCTAAAAATATCAAAGCCTAAATGACCAGTAGGCTTAGTAAAATTAATCAAGTTTTACGATTAAATTTGCTAGGTTGGCGTCGTAGTCACCCGATACTAGAATTTTCTGGCAATTTTCACGCGGATATATCGCAGTTTTTACCAGATCCTTCTCTCCGTGCAGGCTAAGAATTTTCGATGACCAGTTCCGTTCTTATCGCGAAATTCGTCGATCGCTGATCGAGCAGCGAATCCGAAACACCGCTGAGATCGATGGTCCCGTTTTTCGTGGAAATCTCATCGGAGACACCCGATCCCTTCTTGCCACGCTCCGTTTTGTCCAACCTGCCACGGTTGCGTATTCCATTCACTCGAACCCCGAGCGACGATTACGGACAATGCAGATTCATCACTTTCACGTCTTGCACCTCGGCGAAACAATGAAAAAAAACGATCCTTAATTTTTTTTCTCGGTTTATTTGCAGCGAAACGCAATGTCGGATGAATAAAAAAATATATATAAAATAGAAAGACCCGCGCTTAAGGAGGCTTCAGCACTTCGTACTAGTCAAATCAGTGCTACATTTTCAAAAGCGTTTTTATAATTCTTGGTTGTTTAATAAATTGTTCCGAGGTGTTACTGATGTTTCAGCATTAGTTCTTAATAGACAAATACATTCACAGCCGTGATTTGAATAGAAAATCGACTGATATATGCAAATTCCCGATGTCATGTTTTTCCGTGTAGTTTTTTTAAAGAATAAACCGTAATAATTGTTCAATTATGACGAGCAATGGCACATTTTTATTATTGGAAGACCCTTTATCGATTGACCGTCCAGATTTTTGATAGTCTCAGTAGTTCAAAAGATAAGACCGTTTAATCATTCTATCCTAACCTAAAAGGCGACATACAAATGGCTATAACTTTTAAAGTACTGATACTATTAAAAAATCTGAACGGTCAATCGATGAAGCATCTTCCAATGATAAAAATGAGCTTTTGCTCGTCGTAATAGAACTATTATTACGGTTTATTCTTTCAAAAAACTGCACGAAAAATCATGACATCGGGAATTTGCATATATCAGTCGATTTTCTATTCGAATCACGGCTGTGAATGTATTTGTCTATTAAGAACTAATGCAGAAACGTCAGTAAAACCTCGGAACAATTTATTAAACAACCAAGAATTAGAAAAATGCTTTTGAAAATTTAGCACTGATTTGACTAGTAAGAAGCGCTGAAGTCTCCTTAAATAAGAAATTAAGGACTTACAAAAAAATTCTTTTTTTTTTTCCTTTTTTTTTTTTCATTAAGGATTTACAAAAAATCCTTAATTTTTTTCTCGTTTTATTTGCAGCGAAACGCGATGTCGAATAAATGGAAAAAAATAAAATAAAATAGAGAGACCAGCGCTTAAATAAAAAATTAAGGATTAAAAAAATTCTTTATTTTTTCTCGTTTTATTTGCAGAAACGCAATGTCGGATGAATGAAAAAAATAAAATAAAATAGAGAGACCCGCGCCACCCTGTATAAAAATCGGACGCTCGCATTAATAGTAGTTACAGAAAATATTAAAAACAAGCAAAAAAAAAATAAACACAATAATAGGCTTTCCGTAAACGATATAAAAGATGAAAAAAAAAAAGATGATGAGACGATGAGGGAAGACGAATGGAGCGACGAAAAGAGAGGATAAAAAAGAGGGGAAAAAGGGAAAAAAAATAGAAGAGGAAAGAACAAAACCTACGAATTGTTATGTTTTTCTACAGTAACGTTTGTACCGACTTACAACAATATTTGTACAATATTACGATAAACGTGTACCTATACGACATAGGTAAACCCAGATGCAATAACTTTTTTAAACGGATGTTAACAACGGAATATTTTTCATACTACTCTCGCTCGTCGGACATCACCGAATATTCGCGCGCGTCCTTAAAACGCAAGGCCGGCCGTACGCCCCTCGCGTCGCGCGGAATTAAACCCAACCAGATCATGTTGAAGTTTCGATCGTTGGAATGCAACGAAAGAAAAAAAAAAAAATCTAACGATTCTGAAAAGTTATTATAACTATCAATCGCTCTGATAATTTTTTATACCCAATACAATCCTTTGGGTTCATTAGAATTATTATTATTATTTTTTATTATCGTTGCTTTCCAACGAAAAAAAAAAAAAAAAAAAAAAAAAAAAAAGTTTCGATCGTTGGAATGCAACGAGAAAAAAAAAAAAAAAATCTTATGATTCTGAAAAGTTATTATAACGATCAATCGCTCTGATAATTTTTCATACCCAATACAATCATTTGGGTTCATTAGAATTATTGTTATTTTTTTTATTATCGTTGCTTTCCAACGAAAAAAAAAATATATATATCCAACGATTCTAAAAAATTATTATAACGATCAATCGCTCTGATAACTTTTTCATACCCAATACAATCCTTTGGGCTCATTAGAATTATTATTATTATTATTTATTATCGTTGCTTTAAACAGAAAAAAAAAAAAAAAAAAAAAATCTAACGATTCTGAAAAGTTATTATAACGATCAATCGCTCTGATAATTTTTCATACCCGATACAATCCTTTGGGTTCATTAGAATTATTATTATTATTATTATTATTTATTATCGTTGCTTACCAACGAAAAAAAAAAAAAAAAAAAAAAAAAATCTAACGATTCTGAACAATTATTATAACGATCAATCGTTCTGATAACTTTTTTATACCCAACACGATTTTTTGGGCTCATTAGAAATTTTTTTTTTTTTTTTTTTTTTTTTTTTTTTTTTTTTTTTTTTTTTTTTTTTTTCATTGCTTTCCAACGATGCAAACTTCAACATAATCCCAACCAGACCCAACCGACTCACACACACCAACACACATACCTAACTCATTTCGTTTTGTGCCAACCGTGTTAGATTTGCGTTTCAGATATATCAGCGAGAGTGTCGATTTTTAATAAAAGAAAAAACCAATAACAATAACAAACAAAAACAAATACGATGAAAAAATAAAATAAAACAAGATAATGC
Organism: Itoplectis maculator; assembly: GCA_964034905.1. NCBI lineage: Eukaryota > Metazoa > Arthropoda > Insecta > Hymenoptera > Ichneumonidae > Itoplectis > Itoplectis maculator. Next base: position 260,632 of record OZ035871.1, read on the forward strand.
AAACGAATACAAACACAAATAATCCAATAGCTCCTCGCCATCTCAAAATAGAATATTTTACAGAAAGGCAGCCTCCTACGATTCTGTTATTATTATTATTATTAATTAATATTATGATTTTGATCCCCTCCCGGACGTGTTGAAAATCCATCGATTCGCCAGTGTAAATCGAGGATCCTCGATAAATTCGTATCAGCACCAAACGGAAAAAAATAGCACATTTGCCTGAAAAAAAAAAAAAAATCACAAAACGATCGTTTGTCACGTAGAGAAAATTGCGGATAAATTTGGTGTCGAGTTCGCATAAGTTTTCGAAAATTGAGAGAAAATTGCAACCACATCTCGATAATATAAAAATCTGAAAAAAAATCATGCATGTTAAAGACGTTGAAAAAATTAATTTTGCATAATAAAAATTCCAAAATGTTATTAACAAATTGATGAAAAATAAAATTGTTCAACAAATATTTCGACAACCTCATTTTTTTGTTTCAATGAAAATGATCCGTTCTATTTTCTGAATACGCATGAATTTTTTCAAATTTTTGAATTCACTTTGAATTTTGTGATTTTCCCCATGTTAAAAAACGCAAAATTCAAAGTGAATAAAAAAAACTGAAAAAATTCATACATATTTAGAAAAATGAACGCATTATTTTCATTGAAACAAACAAATTAAGTTATCGAAGGATTTGTCGAACAATTTTATTTTTCATCAATTTGTTGATAACATTTTGGAATTTTTATCATGCAAAATTAATCTTTTCAACGTTTATAACATGCATGATTTTTTTTCAGATTTTTATTATTATCGAGAAGCGGTTGCAATTTCTTGTCAATTTTCGCGAATTTATGTGAAATTAATACTAGACGCAAGAACTACCTTAAACGACACTGTGTACGTAAGATATCGCGTGTTATACTTGGAATCGGCTGAATGTCGACCTTGCTGATCCTAGATAAAGTGAGAGCCGAGCGATTGGACACGTACAACCGCCGCCGCCGCAGAGCCTTCGCTGGGCTTTCGGTATCCGGTGCTTCTCGCGTGTTATTACACGCGCCTCTACGTACGCCGCAATGCGCGATACGGAAAACGACGGAAAACGCGACGGCAAACGATCGTTGCACCAAATAAAAAAAAAAAAAATTAATCCGTGTGGAAATAAATGAAAGTGAAATATATGAAGTAAAAGTTGCGTATATTTAAAAAATATGATATATGTTGAAAATATATGTCATACATTTTGACGAAATATATGTTGACCATATAAAAAATATGTCACATATATTTTAAATATATGATATATATTACAAATATATACAAAATGACGCAAATATATTACAAAATGACGCATAGGCAACATTTTGGAGGAATATATGTCATCTATATAAAAAACATGTCGCATATATTTTAAAGATATGATATATATCTTTAAATTCGCATCATATATTACTAATATATGACGCAAATGCAACATTTTGGCGGAATATATGTCAACCATATAAAATATATGCCGCATATATTTCAAAGATTTGACATATATTTAAAATATATGACGCATAGGCAAAACTTTGGAGAAATATATGTCATCTATATCAAAAACATGTCGCATATATTTTAAAGATATGATATATATTAAAAATATATGACGCAAATGCAACATTTTGTGGCGAAATATATGTCAACCATATAAAATATATGCCACATATATTTCAAAGATTTGACATATATTTAAAATATATGTCGCATGTATTTAAAAAATATGACATATATTAAAAATTGTCACATATGCAACATTTTGCCGAAATATATGTCAACTATTTAAAATATATGTCGCATATATTTTAAAGATATGACAAACATGAAAAATATATGACGCAAATGCGCAATATTTTAGCGAAATATATGTCAACTGTATAAAATATATGCCGCATATATTTCAAAGACATGACATATATTAAAAATTGTCGCAAATGCAACATTTTGGCGAAATATATGTCAACCGTATAAAATATACGTCACATATATTTTCATCGTATATTTCACGCCCATTAATTTCCACACGGAAATATTTCCACAGGGATAAACATTGAATTTCCAAAAAATCCGCACATCACACAAACGATATTCGAGACGAGAAAAAAAAAACACAAACTAAGACCCACGCATAATAATTGTAACCATTGTAGATAATCGGAAAAAATTCACACACGTTGTCTTATGTCATTAAATGCTCGAGCGATGAAAATGAAAACGGTGCGAAGATGAATTAATTATACATGAATCAAATCTGTCGGACGACGTGAAAAAAAAAAAAAAAAAAAAACACACACTCGAAAGGTTCGAATTAAGTCCGAAAAAAGTCGTCGTTGGCTCTTCGCGAGTCGCAAACTGGGGTTGGATATTATCGCTGTGAACTGACGTTTCGGTTAAAAAAAACGACGTAAGAAATAATTCATCGTTAATTATATTCATTTCGAATTCTCGGTTCTTAGATGAACGAATGCATATCATAGTTGTAAATTACCAATTTGTGAAATAAAAACTGCAAACTGTTTGTGTTAACATTACAAAAGGTGGCTGATCGTCTTATATCCAAACCTAAAACCAATTCCTGTCAAAAAAAAAATATCCCCCGGGATATTCGTCACTGTCGAAGGAAGGCACCGTTCGGTAAGTTTTCTCGTCGGCTTAGACCTCATCTCTAAAAGCTGTCGTAGCGCATTCGCAACTTTCGTTTCTCTTAATCGTTTTGCATATTTTATTTCTTCTTTCTTCTCTGTTTTAAAAATAAATAAAAAAATACAAAATTTGGGTGGGGTCCAAATAACGAATGACCAAAATTATTGAATGGCTAGAATAGTGAATTGAAAAATAATGAATGTCTGAATCTGGAATAGTTATCATTATGGAATTTGCTAATTTAGCTATTCGCTATTTTAAGGTAGTTCTGTCGCTAGAGTTTAATTTCGCATAAATTCGGGAAAATTGAGACAGAATTACAAGCACTTGTCGATGGTCTGAAAATCTGAAAAAATTCATGCACATTAAAGGTACTAAAAAGATTCATTTGGCATAATAATAATTCTAAAATGTTATTAACAAATTGATGAAAAAAAAAATTGTTTAACAAATATTTCGGTGACCCAAGTTTTTTTTTCGATAAAAATGATTCTTTCGTTTTCCTGAATACGTATGAATTTTTTCAGATTTTTTACTTTACTTTAAATTTTGATGTTTTTTTATATGGAAAATTCAAAGTTAACTAAAAAATCTGAAAAAATTCATACACATTCAGAAAAACGAAAGAATCATTTTCATCGAAAAAAAAACTTGGGTCACCGAAATATTTGTTGAACAATATTTTTTTTCAACAATTTGTTAATAACATTTTCGAATTATTATTATGCCAAATGAATCTTTTCAGTACCTTTAATGTGCATGAATTTTTTCAGATTTTTAGACCATCGAGAAGTGCTTGCAATTCTCCCTCAATCCTCTCTTTCTCCCTGATGGTCCTAGTGCAATGAAGTCTATCTATCTACCTATCTATCTATCTATCTATCAATCAATTTTCTCGAATTTATGCGAAATTAAACTCTAGCGACAGAACTACCTCCAATTATTTAATATCCATTATTTATCTTTATGTATCGATTGTCATATTGGCAATATTGGCAATATTGCTATAAGCTTGATTTTTTCCATTGAAAAAAACGTACAAAAATTCTCCCTAAAATTCTCAAAATCTAGCCATTCACTATTTTAGTCATTCGTTATTCCGACTCCCACCCAAAAAAAAAAAAAAGCTTCCTCTATGAGGAACCAAAAAAAAACAAAAAAAAATGATAACCATCCCCACACCAATCAACACAAAAAAACTGTCTGTTATCAGGTATCCCTAGCATTGGGTCTCGAAGCCGGCGGATGGGGAGCATTGGTCGACCGATCCGGAAGCGGTGGAGGCGCGGGAAGCCCCCTCCTAGCTCACAGCGCAGGCTTCGCAGGGTTGGCAAGCCTGGCCCGCCGTTGCGGCGTGTGCCTAGCCACTTTTCCCTCAGCCTGGCTCCTCGAACGCCACGCCCTGCTCCAACACGCCGGCCAACCCAGCGACGACAAACCCTTCACCTGCGAGCAGTGCGGCCAACGTTACCGCTATCGCTCCGCCTACGTAAAGCATCGCGAACAAAACCATCGAGCTCGTCTCCCAGCCGACAAACTCTTCACCTGCGACGTCTGCGGAATGCAATTCAGGTACCTCAAATCCTTTAAGAAACACAGATTGAACCATGCATTGGAACGTCTCCAAAGAGGTTCCTCCGATCGCACCAACGACGCCTCAACCCTATTATTGACCAACATCGAACGCAGCGATCAGGTCTCCTCAACCGGCGAACCTTCCCAACTCGAAACCGGAAGCAATGACACTAATCCAGGCGACACTGAAAATGCTACCAGGGAAACACTTTCGGAAGGTCTTTCAATAAGAGACGAAGCTATTTCCGAAACCGAAAGCGTTCATCAGGAGACCCAAGAAACCAGAGAGGTTCAAGCCATTGACCTTGGAACTCGAAATGTCAGTCAAAGGCAGGAAGACGAAGAAACGAGCGTTGAGGTCACCGATGACACTGAACCGATGATCCGAAGCGAAACCAATTCTGAGGGTATGTTGAGTCAGGTCAGTAGTAGGGTTCATCTTCACGATTCTGAGCGTCGAGAGCGTCGATTCGCTTGTCCGTTTTGCGGAAAGTGCGTTCGTTCGAAGGAGAACCTTAAGCTTCACGTTAGGAAGCATACCGGCGAACGACCCTTCGTCTGTCTCTTCTGCGCACGCGCGTTTGGCGGTAAAAGCGATTTGACTCGACACCTGCGCATTCATACCGGCGAACGTCCGTATCACTGCGAAATGTGTGGGAAATGTTTCGCCAGGGCGGATTACCTGTCCAAGCATCTCACCACTCACATTCATCACAATCATCAGCGCTAAGCGGAGGATGTTGCTGATGTCAACGGAGACATTCGTCAAGTCTTATTAAGAAATCAGCTTGGATCTCGCAAGAAGCATTGTTGCATTGTTGCATTGTTACCGAAGCGACTTATGGCTGCATTATTTTTTGTTTTGGTTGATTTACGGAGCTCTAACTTTCATGGGATGACAATGTCAGGAAGAGAGCTCTTCCAGGTACACTGTTAAAAATCCGGTGTTAAAATCGGTGTCCATATAGGTCTACACCAATCGCGGTGATAATGATCGGTGTTAACTGAATCTGAAATACCGATTTACACCTCAAAAAATCAGAAGTGCCGTTTATCGCGAATTATCAACGGATCGAAGCGAAAATTGAAATACAGACGCCAGTAATGTGAATCTCGTTAATGAATTAGTCGGAATTTTGATTTTCGAAATAAAAAATTACAGATCGATTACCCGGTGGAGGAATCTGCAATGAAAAAGTCCATTTTTTTCTTCAATTTTTCGATAAAAACTGAGAAAAGCGACTAATTTATTCACGAGAGTAATACAAAATCACACATGATACCTGCATTCATGCCTTTAAAGCAAAAAGTGTTATAATGCTTCGTCGGTAACACAGGGAAAATTTAACGTAACAGCTGGTGTTAATTTAACACCGTAAAAAGTGTTAATATTAACACTGTAATAGGTAACACCAGGAAAAAGTGTTAATATTAACACTGTAATAAGTAACACAAGGAAAAAAGTGTTAATATTAACACTGTAATAAGTAACACCAGGAAAAAAGTGTTGATATTAACACTGTAATAAGTAACACCAGGAAAAAGTGTTAATATTAACACTGTGATAAGTAACACCAGGAAAAAGTGTTAATATTAACACCGCTATAAGTAACAACGGGAAAAAGTGTTAATATTAACACTGTAATAAGTAACGCCAGGAAAAAAAGTGTTAATATTAACACTGTAATGGGTAACACCAGGAAAAAGTGTTAATATTAACACTGTAATAAGTAACACCAGGAAAAAGTGTTAATATTAACACTGGTATAAGTAACACCAGGAAAAACGTCCACACCGGCAGCGTTTGACACCGTAGATTTTTAACAGTGTAGTGTCTCGGTTTTTTGTTTTCGTTGATTTACGGAGCTCTTCCTGTTCTGCGATGACAATGTCACGAAGAGCTCTTCCAGGTGTTTACATCTGATGTCACGAAGAGAGAGCTGTTCAGGTGTTTCGCAGCTGAAAGTGAAAGACGCGTCAATTAAAAATCGCGAGAGAGAGAAGCGAAATGAACCCTCGACGTGTCAACGAATCTAGCAACGCGCGTTTTGCTGTAGGGCAAATGTGCCATTTTTGGTCACTTTAGGCCAACTACGTTGAATATTGCATCGCTGGAAATTAACGAAAATAAAAATAAATAAAAAAAAATTATTCTAATGAACCCAAAAAATGGTACTGGGTATAAAAAGTAACGATTGATCGTTATGACTTTTTAGAATTGCTGGAATAATTAAAAAATCATTAGAATAATTTTTTTTTTCGTTATATTTCAACGATGCCAACTTCAAATCATTTGTAGCCATCATTATTCAAAGGAATAAAACAGCACATGAAATGGCATTAAAAAAACATCGAATAGATCAATCAGTGAATTTATATAAATTTGCTCGAAAAGTCAAAAATTATTTGAAGAATAAATAGATCAATCAGTGAATTTATATAAATTTGCTCGAAACGTAAAAAATGATTTGAAGAATAAAATAAAAAAAATGGCCACAATGGGTATAATGGCCACTAACGGCACATTTGCCCTATATATTTATTATAAATTCAATTACGAAGCTAGTGAGAATAATTTTGTGATAAGAGGACTCGAATACCAAAGATAGGGAAGGAAAAAAAAGGGCTCATCTAACGAGCCAATAAAACGCGAATGAAATCAACGAATCGATTTTTTTTTATTAATTATAATTCGTCTTCTATTTATTGCTTCAATAGGAGAGGAAAAAGAGCGATAAAAACGCGATTGTAATCAACGAAACAATTATTATTATTTTTTTTTTATTTTTAATTGTCTTCTATTTATTGCAAATATGATTGTCGTCGCGACTATGACGAGTGATATTATAATGATAAAGCTGATAATTGATGAAATCGTTCAACGATATTACGGGCTATATAAATATATATATACATTGAAGATAAATGTATAAATGATAAATATTCTATTGGAGGAGCAGAGATGTGCTAAAAAAAAATAAGAGGAGGCGGTGAAAAAAAAAAAAAAAAAGAGGGAGCAGCCCGAGTTTTTCGTCGTCGTTAATTATTAGAAACGCGGCGATAAGGACACTTCGTGTGTCGCGAGACGGAAAGCGCGCCGGTGCCTTTGAATCCCGAATCCCTTTGCGTGGATAGCAATAATAATTTTTCGTCCCTCGAGATCTTCTTCTTAACCCTTCCTCTCTGCGTCTAACTTCAATACTCCAGCCGTCTATTTAAGCGCCTGGTGTCGAGTTCGCATAAATTTTTCGAAAATTGAGAGAAAATTGCAACCACATCTCGATAATTATAAAAATCTGAAAAAAAAATCATGCGTGTTAAAGACGTTGAAAAGATTAATTTTGCATAATAAAAATTCCAAAATGTTATTAACGAATTGATGAAAAATAAAATTGTTCGACAAATATTTCGACAAACTAATTTTTTTGTTTCAATGAAAATGATCCGCTCTATTTTCTGAATATGCATGAATTTTTTCAAATTTTTTAATTCACTTTGAATTTTGTGATTTTTCCCATGTTAAAAAACGCGAAATTCAAAGTGAATTAAAAAAATTGAAAAAATTCATACATATTTAGAAAAATGAACGCATTATTTTCATTGAAACAAAAAAATTAAGTTACCGAAGGATTCGTTGAACAATTTTATTTTTCATCAATTTGTTAATAACATTTTGGAATTTTTATCATGCAAAATTAATCTTTTCAACGTTTATAACATGCATGATTTTTTTTTCAGATTTTTATATTATCGAGAAGAGGTTGCAATTTCTTTTCAATTTTTTTCGAATTTATGTGAAATTAATACTAGACGCAACCTTAACCCAACGAAACTTGTCGTTGAACATTTTTTTGTCCAAAGTTTCTAGTGTATAGAAGTTACCTATATAGTTACCTATATAGTCGCAACGCGATTCTTCAGCGTTCTTGTAAATATAGTCAAATTGTATTTACGTCGATAGCTTAGATGTCGAACACTGTTAAAAATTCGGGGTTAAGCCCAATTTTGACTTTTGGTCAGTGTTAACCCACTTGGGGTTAAAGGGGTCATCCCATGTGACGGTCGGTTTTTTTTAGCTTTTTTGGGATTTTTTTTTTTTTTTACGAACAATATAAGTATTGAAATTTGAATTTTTTACTATATATTTATTGACATTTTAATAGTAAGTCAGAATATTTTCAGACAAAAATCTTCAAAAATTACAAAATTTCGATCCGTTTTTTTTTTCGTGACAAAAAATCGAATAAAATCATGAAGTTTAAAAATTAATTTTCGATTGAATTTTTTATTTTGAATTTGAAAATTAATTTTCAATTGAATTTTTTATTTTCAATTTGCAAATTAATTTTCAATTGAATTTTTTATTTTGAATTTGAAAATTAATTTTCAATTGAATTTTTTATTTTGAATTCGAAAATTAATTTTCAATTGAATTTTTTACTATACATTCATTGATATTTCAAGACTAAGTCAGAATATTAAGAAAAAAAAAATTACTAATTAAAAAAAATAATATTAAAATTACTAATTAAAAAAAACATGTCAATTATTCAATTTTTAATATTTAAACCAAATTTCTATATTATTTATTATTTTTTTTTATATTTCATTTTTGATTGTTCGTAAAAAAAAAGAAAAAAAATCCCCAAAAAAGTAAAAATGTGTTTAAAAATTAGAGGTTACGATGCAAATTGACACCAAATTGAAGGGTCAATTTTTCAACACCGGATTTTTAACAGTGAAATGCTCCTCCTGTAAACGGCTTCAGTTTGTCCATTCAGTGTCCGTACCATTGCAAACCGGAAAATCGCGAGAAACGGACGGCAAACTCCTCTTCACAATAATTTTTTTTTCCACGTTTCAAGTGCCAAAGATAAGCCGGTTTAACATATTTTTATTCCGCTTTGCCGCTCCGTTGACTCGCGGCCAAAGTGAACACGTGACGTGTTCGTCCGGCGAGCGAATTTGATAGGAAGGTGCTAATTAATTGATAAGGGTCCGAATTTCGCCGAGTGCCGAATTCCGTCCGGCCGGCCGTCTCGCAGAGCCAATGAAACGAATAATTACTATAATTAAGGAGGCTTCAGCGCTTCATACTAGTCAAATCAGTGCTAAATTTTCAAAAGCATTTTTATAATTCTTGGTTGTTTAATAAATTGTTCCGAGGTTTTACTGACGTTTCAGCATTAGTTCTTAATAGACAAATACATTCACAGCCGTGATTTGAATAAAAAATCGACTGATATATGCAAATTCCCGATGTCATGATTTTTCGTGCAGTTTTTTGAAAGAATAAACCGTAATAATAGTTCTATTACGACGAGCAAAAGTTAATTTTTATCATTGGAAGATGCTTGATCGATTGACCGTTCAGATTTTTTAATAGTATCAGTACTTCAAAAGTTATAGCCATTTGTATGTCGCCTTTTAGGTTAGGATAGGATGATCAAACGGTCATATCTTTTGAACTACTGAGACTATCAAAAATCTGGACGGTCAATCGATAAAGGGTCTTCCAATAATAAAAATGTGCTGTTGCTCGTCATAATTGAACAATTATTACGGTTTATTCTTCAAAAAAACTGCACGAAAAATCATGACATCGGGAATTTGCATACATCTGTCGATTTTCTATTCAAATCACGGCTGTGAATGTATTTGTCTATTAAGAATTAATGCTGAAACATTAGTAAAACCTCGGAACAATTTATTAAACAACCAAGAATTATAAAAATCCTTTTGAAAATTTAGCACTGATTTGACTAGTATGAAGCGCTGAAGCCTCCTTAACCTAAAAAAAAAAAAAAAAAATGTCTCGAGTGCCAAAGAGTCGCCTGAGAGATGATAATCGATGCGACGAGAGACTTCGGTCTGACGTCGGAGAAAAAAATCTTCAGTCAGACTCCGGAAAAAAACAAAAAAAAAAAAAAAAAAAAAATTCCGTCGAACGTAAATTGAGTTTCCCTCCAAAAAAGATTCGAGAGCGGCCCGGCGTGGTTCGAGTGGCCAAAAAAAAACGTCTAGATTTAATTAGTCCTAAGATTCAATTAAAGTCTCGGACAGACTATCTTATTATTATTATTATACAATTAAGGTGTGACGTATGAAAGACGTGAAAAAAAAAAAAACTAAAAAAAAAACATTGCAACGAAGGACAACCGATGTGGCGATACAATTTTGGCTATTCATGAATTATGTCTTTTTATTATTATTATTATTATTATTATTATTATTATTATTATTATTATTATTATTATTATTATTATACAATTAAATTGACGTATGAAAAACGAAAAAAAAAAAAATTGCAACGAAGGACAACCGATGCGGCGATACAATTTTGGCAATTCATAAATTATATAGTTTTTTATTTATTTATTATTATTATTATTATTATTATTATTATTATTATAAAATTAAGGTGACATATGAAAAACGTGAAAAAAAAATCAACGAAGGATAATCGGTGCGACGATACAATTTTGGCAATTCATGAAATTATATCGTTTTTTAATTTATTATTATTATTATTATTATTATTATTATTATTATACAATTAAGGTGACGTATGAAAAACGTGAAAAAAAAATCAACGAAGGATAATAGGTGCCGCGATACAATTTTGGCAATTGATGGAATTATTATCATTATTATTATTATTATTATTATTATTATTATTTTTATTATTTTTTTTTTTCATATTTCGTTCGGGCCAATCGAGTGGCGACGATAAGGGATTTCCGTCGGATCAGTTTCCTTCCACGTTTTTCTCGGTATAAAATGCGCCGGGACGTGTGGCTGAGAAGGGGAGGGGTAGGGGGTGGGGGAGGGGGGTTTGGCTTACCGAGTTTCCGGTCACGTGCCGCACGTAGATCAAGCACCAAGGCGATCTCCGAACTCGCGGCACGTTTTGGCACCAACACCCTTCGTCCTCTCTCGGCCACCTCTATAATTTTCCCTGGCCTAGCCTGGTCTGGCCCTGGCCTGGCCTATGGGCTTTCGGGGCGCGCGTGCTTGCTTGCAAAATTCGTCAAAAGCCATTTCCTAGCCCGGCCTGGAAACACGGACGGAATTTTTATAGTAATCGCGTTGACTTTAAAGAGCCAAAAAAAAAAAAAAAAAACATTATTTTCTACGATTTTTGCTTTCTAATTTTTTTTATGTGAGATAATCCTTAGTAATTGTGGAAATAGTTGGAAACGATTTGCAGAATGTTTATAGTAAAAAATGATGATTATTATTATTATTTGTAGTAGACAAAAAATTTATTGTTTTTCCACGACAAATAATTTTGTCGTAGTTTTCTGATTTTTCTAATTTTTTCTCTTTTTTTTTTTACTTCAGACAACCCTAATAGTTGTCGAAATAGTTGGGAACGCTGCAATGATTTACAGAATTTTTATAGTAAATTATTATTATTATTATTATTATTATTATTATTATTATTATTATTATTATTATTATTATTATTATTATTTATTGTAAAAAAATGTATTGATCTTCTACGATCTTTGCTTTCTAATTTTTTTTTTAACTTCAAACAACTATAATAGTTGTTCAAATAGTTCAAAACACTTCCGGCGATTTATTATAGTAATCCCGTTGACTTTAAAGAGCCAAAAAATTATACAACTTTTTTTTTTTTTCTTTTTTTTTTTTTTTTTTTTTTTTTTTTTTTTTTTTTTTTTTTTCAATGTCAATTGTCCAAATAGTTGGGAAAGCCGCGACGATTCGCCCGAGCGAAGGATTGAGCTCAAAATAGCAGCACAGTTACGTAGCAGTCGGTAATCGATAAGCTACATTTTTCATAAGTTTTACCGATTTTTCTCGGAGCTAAACTGGAGCAATGAGACGAGGAATCGCTTCGTATCGCCGCATTCGCGTTGTCCGCCACCGAAACACAGAGCAAAGCAACGAAACAATCGTTTTACTACGAGTGATGCGAATGGCTGGTGACCTTTGACACCAAAAACACACTAAAATATAGCAGCGATTCCATGGCACCTGGTTTTTTAACCCAAAATGTTGACCTAAAAAAAAAACACTAAAAATCGACGACGACGGAAACCAGATTTTTTATTCGAGCCAAATAGATCAATTTTACAGAAACTTTTTTTTTTTTTTAATGCAGACGTCGCTAAATAATTTGAAGGATCAGAACTTAAAGACAATTTTTTTTTAAATCGACAATGACAGAAGAATTGTAATTCGAGCCAAATAGATCAATTTTACAGAAACATTTTTTTTTAAGCAAACGTTTTTAAATAATTTGAAGGGTCAATGAGATTTATAGATAAATTTTACAGAAACATTATTTTTTTTTTTTTTTTTTTTATGCAAACGTCGCTAAATAATTTGAAGACTCGGAACCGGAAGGAAAAAATCCTAAAAAATCGACAACGACAGAAGAATTGTAATTCGAGCCAAATAGATCAATTTACAGAAACATAGATCTATAGATCAATGAGATTTATAGATCAATTTTCTAAAAACATTTTTTTTTAAATGCAAACGTCGCTAAATAATTTGAAGACTCGGAAGCGGAAGGAAAAAAATCCAAAAAAATCGACAACGACAGAAGAATTGTAATTCGAGCCAAATAGATCAATTTTACAGAATTTTTTTTTATTTATTTTTTTTGAAGCAAACGTCGCTAAATAATTTGAAGGATCGAAACCGGAAGAAAAAAATCCTAAAAAATCGACGACAGAAGAATTGTAATTCGAGCCAAGAATTTTTTTTTTATTTATTTTTTTTAAAGCAAACGTCGCTAAATAATTTGAAGGGTCGAAACCGGAAGTTGGGCGCTTAAACCAGTTTCGGAACCGAAATCCCTTCAACGCCCGCAGATTCCGGAACTCGCGTTTGTAACCGGAGAAGCGGACGCAAAGCTTCGCAACATCGACGGAGTGATCGATATCGAATTCGTGTGGGCGTCGAGCGAGAGAGAGAGACGAAACGATGAGTTGCGAGCTGAAACTCCGATGACAAAGTGACACCGGAGAGCGGCTCCTCTCCTGGCCACGCTGCATAACTGCGGAGTGTTACTCTCTCTCCGCAGAGCTGCAACTATATACGGGGCATTCCATTTAAAACGGGCCACCCGAATTTTGAGTCGAAGATATAGATTTGCCATCACGCCAATTTTTGTGCATCTTGTAAACGTAATGACGAATTATGGGGCAAATTTTGAAAAAAATCAAAATGGTCCCTCGGCGAAAAAAAAAATGGTACGACTTTGTTTTGCTAAAAAAAAGACTGAAAATTGTTCGGAAAATTATGAAAAAAATGTTATCGTAAAGTACATTTAAATACCTAAATTTTCGTTGCAACACATTTTTTTGTGCTATCGATAGTTTTGGAGATAGAGCCAATCGGTCCAAAATGGTCCCTCTCGGCGAAAAAAAAAATGGTACGACTTTGTTTTTTCCCAAAAAAGACTTAAAATTATTCGGAAAATTATGAAAAAAATGTCATCGTAAAGTACATTTAAATACCTAAACTTTCATCACAACACATTTTTTTGTGCGATCGATAGTTTTGAAGATAGAGCCAATCGAAGAAAAATAAAAAAAAAACACTATTAAATTTTCGGTAAACGGTAAGGTTAAAAAATCTGAAATAATTCATAGACAGTGTTGAGACTCTGAACATATTATAAAAAAATTCGGAACATTTTTTAAGACAACTCAAAATAGGGGTGGCCCACTTGACATGGAATGCCTCGTATGCACTTCGGTTATCGCGTTTCTCGGTCCAACCAACCTCCGTCCTTCTCGTTTCCACTCTCAAATTAAAATACGCGAGTCCTTCCAACGCTACATTACCTACTCTACTATTTGCAATATATTCGTGTCTCCATTTACAGTTCATGAATATATTGTTTCACGAAATAAATAAAGCAAAAAAACAAACAGCAATATTTTAACGCACACACACGTGAGAAAAATAATAATAATAATAAGAGAAAAAATAATTACTAAATACATAATAATAATAATAATATCAATAATAATGATAAGGGCGTACGAATTAATTGACGATTTTATTAGGGGATTAATTGACGATTTGATCGAAGGGGTTGCGGCGCTTTTGGTCAGACCAAAATATTTTATTTAATCTTGACGATTCGAAAGGATTTTATTCGGGAATTAATTGACGATTTGATCGAAGGGGTTGCGGCGCTTTTGGTCAGACAAAAATATTTTATTTTATTTTGACGATTCGAAAGGATTTTATTAGGGAATTAATTGACGATTTTATCGAAGGGGTTGCGGCGCTTTTGGTCAGACAAAAATATTTTATTTTATTTTGTCGATTCGAAAGGATTTTATTAGGGAATTAATTGACGATTTGATCGAAGGGGTTGCGACGCTTTTGGTCAGACAAAAAAATGTCGTATAATTTTGACAATTCGAAAGGATTTTATTAGGGAATTAATTAACGATTTTATCGAAGGGGTTGCGGCGCTTTTGGGCAGACAAAAAAATTTCGTATAATTTTGACAATTCCGAAGGATTTTATTAGTGAATTAATTAACGATTTAATCGAAGGGGTTGCGGCACTTTTGGTCAGACAAAAAAAATTCTTATAATTTTGACAATTCGAAAGGATGTTATTTTTCATTTATTTTTTTTATTTATTTATTTTTTTTATTTTTATTTTTTTAATTTTTTTTTATTTATTTTTTTTTATTTTTCTGGTAAAAAAAATCGTATAATTTTGTCGATTTCGTAGGATTTTATTATCGAATTAATTACCGATTTGATCGAAGGGGTTGCAACCCTTTCTGGTCAGACAAAAAAAATTCCCATAATTTGTGACGAAACGTTTCCCGGAATTAAATTAACCGCACGAACAAAGCTCGGAACGACGCAATTTATTCAACGATGCAACGACTGATAATTAAACGAAGTAACCGATAACAATGATAACACTCAGCAACCAGGCGTTATGGAATTAAAAGGGCATTTTAAACCGGCGACGAAACGGCGAGAAGGAAAAAAAAAAAGTAAAAAAAAAAATAAGTCTATATATAGCTATCTGTACAACACCAACTATGCGTATATGATGTATGCATATATATATACATATATAAATTCAGGTGCACGTCGTGCACTATATATATATACGTATATATGTAGACGGTGACGATAGTAGTGTATATGAAAAATATATTTAATGAATGTTCCTATATTTATACTCTAAGTATATACTAAGTGTACTATATTGATATTCGATGGTGATTTAAAGTTTTTACCAAAAAAAAATGAGGAGAAAAAAAAAACGACAACAACAAAATGAGAACAACGTAACACAGAAATGGTTTTAACGACGATTCGAGAGTGAAAAAGAGGGAAAGTGTTGTTGAAATGGGCGACAAAAATGCGAATTAAATGCGAATTAATTGCGAATTAAATGCGAATTAATTGCGAATTAATTGCGAATTAATTGTGAATTAATTGCGAATTAATTGCGAATTCATTGCGAATTAATTGCGAATTAATTTCGAATTAATTGAAAATTAATTGCGAATTAATTAAAAATTAATTGCAAATTAATTGTGAATTAATTAAAAATTAATTGCAAATTAATTGAATATTAATTGCAAATTAATTGAAAATGAATTGCAAATTAATTGAAAATTAATTGAAAATTAATTGCAAATTAATTGAAAATTAATTGCAAATTAATTGCGAATTAATTGCAAATTAATTGCGAATTAATTGAATATTAATTGCACATTAATTGAATATTAATTGCACATTAATTGAATATTAATTGTAAATTAATTGAATATTAATTGCAAATTAATTGCAAATTAATTGCAAATTGATTGCAAATTAATTGAAAATTCATTGCAAATTAATGGCGAATTAATAGCGAATTAATTGCGATAATCCTATTGGCGAAGGAAGAAATGAGAAACGAGGAAAAAGCAACATGGCGGAGGCAAGGGGGTCTTCCTATATTGACTGAACGATCAGATGTGATATACGCGTAAGGAATAATTATTAACAATTATTTACCAATAATCCGTATGTATATACATAACTAATAACATAAAATAATATATATATATTATGTAATTAATGATTAATTAGTATGGTTACGATATACAAACATTATATCTATATATTGTGTATAGGTAGATAGGTGCATATACAATGTTTTTAACTGGTTTATCGATGTTCCGAGGATATTAACTAACATTTAATAATTAACGAGTAAGATAAGTGGATGTTGGATGAGCGAACCGCCGCGAGAAAAAAAAATAATAGAGAGAGAGAGACAGCAGACACTGAAAAAAATGGTCTCAAAGTGATCGGTTTAATCCGTCGCCTCCGTTTGAAGGGACGTCCGCGCGAATTTTGAAAATATTTTTTTATTAACACATTGGCTGTTTAATCCGCGAGCAGTGATCGATGAAGCGAAGAGAGAGAGAGGCGAGCGCGTTGTTGTCTTTCGGTTTTATAATATAGGGTTAAGTCACCGGTGAATTAACAAAATGGTTAAGCAGAACGATTATTTTTTTTTTTTTTCAAACCCTTCTAAAAATGTTGGATGAACAAAATGGTTAAGCAAAACGATTTTTTTTATTTTTTTAAATGATTATTATGATTATTATGATTATTGTGATTACCATGATTATTAAGATTATTGTGATTATTATGATCGTTATGATTATTATGATTGTTATGATTATTATGATTGTTATGATTATTATGATTATCATGATTATTATGATTATTATGATTATCATGATTATTATGATTATTATGATTATCATGATTATCATGATTATTATGATTACTATGATTATTATGATTATTGTGATTATTATGATTATTGTGATTATTATGATTATTACGATTATTGTGATTATTATGATTATTATGATTATTGTGATTATTATGATTATTATGATTATCATGATTATTACGATTACTATGATTATTATGATTATCATGATTATTATGATTATTATGATTACTATGATTATTAAGATTGGTGTGATTATTATGATTATTATGATTACTATGGTTATTATGATTATTGTGATTATCATGATTATTATAATTACTATGATTATTATGATTGTCGTGATTATTATGATTATCATGATTACTATGATTATTATGATTATTGTGATTATTGTGATTATTGTGATTACTATGATTACTATGATTATTATGATTACTATGACTATTATGATTATCATGATTATTATGATTACTATGATTATTATGATTATTATGATTATGAGCAAAATTGTTCATGAAGTCTCAAAAATCTGTTGTTCATTCACCGATGACTGTCCAATAAACTGGTGCATCGACCCTATTATGGGCCGCGTGGATGAGTCTCTCTGGACGCGTCTCGCGCGTCCGTCAGTCAATTCCGCAAGGCGCGTATTTTGCACACTAACTACGATTATTACATTGTACAGTATTGTATAGTTTTGCATTACAATGCGGAAAGTACAAGGGAAAACTCTTCTCAGCTCAAGTTCGACGAGTCCCCGATAATGGAGCGCGATTTTATTAATTAATACACACACATACAAATATATATACATACATATATATATATTGAAGAACATAAATCGATTGATTTATTTATTTACGTATTTATTTATTCGTCGATTTATTGATAAACGAGAGGCAGAAGAAGCAGCGCGAGTTAGTCCCGAGATAACGCGTTTCGTGCAATAAAACGCAGTTTGCTCAATCCGTCGTCCAAGTGAAAATATTATATGAGGTTTTATATATACAGTTTTATGTGATAGCTATATACGAAAGTGGACATATAGTATTTGCATATATTTTGTTTAATTGATCCAAAATTATAGAATCAATTTCTATGGGCAACATATAGTACATATAGTACATATGGGGCATTCCACCGGTCATCGATAGGGTCGCGAATCCTTATTTTTTATTTTTTCCTTTTTGAACAAATTTTTTGGAACCAAATTTTGTTCAAAATCTCAAAAAGTATATCGATGATTTTTTTTTAAATGAAAATCGTCGGTGCACTTTTTGAGATTTTGAACAAAATTTGGGCCTGGGCACAAAAATTTTTTTTTTGTTTTTGAACACATAATTTACTATAAAATTTGTTAAAGAATGATCGAAGTACTTTTGGAGATTTTTCTGTATAAGAAAAAAACTAAATTTTCACAGAATTTTCTGTAAAAAAAAAATCGTCGGTATACTTTTTGAGATTCAATTTTCAGGTAATTACAAAAACAATTTTTTTTTTTTTTGAAAAAATTTCTTTTTGAAAAATTTTTTTTTTTTGAAAAAATTTCTTTTTGAAAACATTTTTTTCTGAAAAAATTTCTGGAAAGTTTTTTTTTTGTTTCTCTACATCTCAAAGGAAAAAAAAAAAAAAAAAAAAAAAAAAGTTGCGATCTCGTTGATAACCGATGAAATGCCCCATATATAATATAATATAGTATATAATTGTTGCCTACAAGAATTGATTCTATAATCTCAGATCGATTATACCAAATATATGCAGAATATGTCCACTTTCGCATAAAGCTTCTACAAAAGCCGTTATATACCTATATAACCTTCGTATAAAGCTCATATGATATTTTGACTTGGTCGGTGTCCGTCGATCGTCGTCGTCGTCGTCGTCGCAGTGATGGTCCACGTTCGACCCACTCGTTACGGTACGACCATAATTAGATTATTACATAGGAGTCCAATTTACGTAGTAAACCTCCCCACCCTACCCCTCCCCCCTCCACAGCCGGTGTCTCCCTAGTTAGTGGAAAGTAAAACAATATTCGCGGCGAGCCGATAGCGAAAAATAATAAAATAATGAGGCGCGAGTCGATAACGTCCCAATTAAGCCGCGTAGATAACTATAAAAAAAAATTGAAAAAAAAAAAAAAGAAAAAAAAAACGTCTTTCTCTCTCCTTTTTCAACCTCCTCGAGTCTCGATGTCCTTGGTGTCTATTCTAAATCATTGTAAAAAAAAAAAAGTCATGGAAAAAATTAAATAATCCTGTCTGTGTAGATTGTCGAAAATAAAAAAAAAAATTAAAAAAACGTAAATATTCAGCGTGGTTGCAAAAATGCAAAAATTCTACGTGTAGAGTATCCGAATCTCTTTGATATGTAGAAGACTTGATTTTTTTTTTTTTATTCCGGCCCCTTAAAATACAACGAAATGTGATTTTTGTAATACATAAAAAAAAACACTGGGAACTATTAGGATACGATAATACCGACGTGACGTCGGCTATGTAAAATGTAGAGAAGAAGAGATGATGATGATGATGATGATGATGATGATGGTGGTGAAAAATAATAAGTATGACCAAAGAGCGAGTGATGGAAACCAAAGTGCAAATACCCTCTCAACACACCCAAAATACACTCAAATGATTTTTAATTCGTTCCCGTTTTAGTGTCTTGGAAGCAGAATTGTAAATTCTCATCAATTTATGGGATATAGTTTAATCATTTTTTTTAAATTATGATATCATAATAATGTGTTAGTGATTATAAAACAGAGTGAAAATATTTGAATAGCTGAAATAAATTCTCATCAATTTGTGGGATATAGTTTAATCATTTTTTTTTAATTATGATATCATAATAATTAATAATGATGTGTTAGTGATTATAAAATAGAGTATAAAAATTTGAATAGCTGAACAAAATTAATAATTTTCGCTTTAATATTGAAAGAAATATTGAAAAAAATAGACGAAAAATTTAATGAATTATGAAAATAAAGCATTAAATATTTCTTACATTTTTTAAAAATAGTGGACAAAATGTAAAAAAAAAAAAATCGATGCATTAAAAAATTAATGCACTAATAATTTCTTCAATTAAAAAAAAATTGTGGAAATTATAAGAAACAGTGGAAAAAATGGAAAAAATTTGTATTCTGAACAAGGCCTGATTTGGATTCTGACCAGGGCATGATTTGGGTTCTAGCCAGGGCCTGATTTGGAACCTGACCAGGGCCTGATTTGAAACCTGACCGGGGCCTGATTTGGAACCTGACCAGGGCCTGATTGGAAACCTGGCCAGGGCGTGATTTGGAACCTGACCAGGGCCTGATTTGGAACCTGGCCAGGGCCTGATTTGGAACCTGACCAGGGCCTGATTTGGAACCTGACCAAAATCAAACTATGTCTCATAAATTAACGGAGCTTTACAATTCTGCTCACAAAACTCGAGTTTCCTTCGAAAATAAAAAAAAAGCGAAAAAAAAAACATTTTTTGAACCTCTCGGGAAGATAAAAATTTTGCAATCACTCTGCCGATACGGGAAAGAGCAGAAAAAAAAAAGAGTCCGTGGTATCATCGTTTTGTCGTGTACCTTTACCTATAGATATATTACCCGTAATAATAATTACCGCACACATAAATATATAGCACATAACGAATGAGTCATATTGCAGGGCTTTTAACCAACAACAAACAATTTCGGTCATCGACGAAAAAAAAAACACCGCAAATGCAATATGACGTTGAATGTTAGAAAATATTTTTCAACTTGTACTAAATGTGATAATTGATGAATTGACAATGAGCAATCTAACTGTAATATAAATATTATTATATTATTATATTATAATATATATAAATTATATATATATATATAAATATATGAATCGATGTCTGTCGTACAAGCCATAAAAAATGGGATTTTACATAGTGTGTGTTAGCTATATATGTATGTATGGATTTTAATTGGTCAACAAAAAAAAAAAAAAACGAGGGAGAAGAAATAATAATAATAATATGTCCGTCAGATCTGTCCAACACAAATTCGTCCAATGACGCGAGGTGATAATAATAATGACGAAGATAAATGCGATTGTTAAGCAAACAATGGACGAATTTTTATCGAGCGACAAAAATGTTAATTCGAAATAAAAAAAATAAAATTCGAAACAGGTACAAAAAAGCGCCCCACACTGAAAAAAATCCGACCCGCAAAAAATTGCGATATAGGCCTCTCGACGCTTAATTGACCAAAACGGCAATTAAAAATGGCGACCCTCGACACATGCCAATTTTTTTAATGCGAACCACCTCGCGCCAATGGTTTAATAATTATTATTAATTATTAACAATGGGCGTTAATAATAATAAAAAACGAGGGAAGAAAAAAAAAATTATTAAATGCAAATATATACAACGATGAATATATTATTATGATTACTTATTATTATTATTACTACTACTGGGTTTTAATTGAAGTCACTTTGCCCGATTAAAAAAAAAAGAGGGAGAAAAAACCAACTCGAAAAAAAGAGGAAGAAATAACAATAACAAAGAGGAATAATAATAATAGTAATAATAATAATAATAATAATAATAATAATAATAATAATAATATGTCCGAACCACGATCAGATCTATCCACCCAATTAATCCAATGACGCGAGGTGATAATAATAATGACGAAGATAAATGCAATTGTTAAGCAAACTCCGCAGTGGACGAATTTTTATCGAGAAAAAAAAAAAAAAAAAAAACGCGCCCCGCACTGAAAAAAAATCCGATCCGCAAAAAATTGCCAATTTTTTAAGCGAACCACCTCGCGCCAATGGTTTGCGTTAATAATAATAAAAAAAAAAACACGAGGGAAGAAAAAAAATTATTAAATATAAATATATATAACGATTACTTATTATTATTATTACTACTGCTACACTATTATATATACATACACAGGACACTCACTCACTCGTAACGATATTTAACCGGTTGTTGTCTACGATAATAATGTTATTTTTCTAATTCATATTCGAATTGTTATTGTTGAGGGGACGAGCACATCGAATTTTAGGCGAAAAAAAAAACCGCGAATGTATTGAGTTGCTGTTGGCTTTTTCGGAGTCGCAGCGATTTCTCGTCGGATTTGGGGGGGAGGGGGCAAATGTTATATTTGCGAAAACAACGAGCAAAGAGAGAGAGATTACCGAATGGACAATCTGTAGCATCAAATTCGAACCTAATCAGGCCCTGGCCAGGACCTGATTAGGGCCCTGGCCAAGGCCTGATTTGTATTCTAAACAAGGCCTGATTCGGATTCTGATCAGGGCCTGATTTGGGTCCTGGTCAGGACCTGCTTTGGGCCCTGGCCAAGGCCTGATTTGGGTCCTGGTTTGGCCCGATTTGTATTCTGAGCAAGGCCTGAATTGGATTCTAATCAGGGCCTGATTTGGGTCCTAGCTAGGGCCTGATTTGGGTCCTAGCTAGGACCTGCTTTGGGCCCTGGCCAGGGCCTGATTTGGATTCTGAACAAGGCCTGATTTGGATTCTGATTAGTGCCTGATTTGGGGGTCTGGCCAGGGCCTAATTTGGAACCTGACCAGGGCCTGATTTGGAACCTGGTCAGGGCCCGATTTGGGTCGATTGTAACGCTACAGACTTTCCACTCGGATTGCTGTAATTTCTTCGCGAAATAATTGCCGAAGTAATATTATCGCGATTTTGCAGCGGAGTAACACAGGCATAATAATAATTGTAAGAATAATAACAATAATATATAATAATAATAACGATATATTGTGGAGCGGCGATGAAGTGTCGAGAAACGCGATTCTCGATAATTAAGCGGGTCAAAGACTTGGAGTGCCCGTCGAAAGATTATTGATAAATGGAAGAAAAAAAAAAGAGTGAATAAAAAAAGTAAATATTGTAGCGTCGGTATTAACCGGTAATTTGCGTATTTGTGCGGATTTTACCGATTATGTTGTTTTTTTTTTCTCGGACCGAAATTTTGTGCACATTGTCGGAGAGAGGATCGATTTCGATCCGTTCGAGGAAAATAAATCGGCGGATGAGAGTGAAATGGAAAATCATTTGGATCCAACAAATGTAAAAGTAGGCCCTTTTAATTAAGCGAATGAGGGGGGGAAAAAAAAATAGGGAGAGTGCGAAAATGGGCCTCGGGCGGTGCGCTGGCCAATGACAATGCTGCGGACGCGTATTGTATTTTTTGTAAGGCCAACTCTGCCAGATTGTGATAACCGAGTTCGCAACATCGTCGAAAGCCATCGCCGGCGCACGGCCCTAAAAAAAAAAAAAAAAAAAAAAAAAAGCGCAGGACTCGATCCAGGCCTAGAAATCCGAAATGCCGAAAATAAAAAAAATAAAAAAAAAAAAACGTCCGTTTAGAAAATAATGTTTATGTTACTCTCTGTGCGTAAAATGCGGTTTTGCGCACTTCGCGTGCGTCAAACAATTTTTTTCGCACTCGTGTCGAAATGTACGAATTTTGAGTATCGACAACGAGTGTCGAAAACGCTCGAAGGCAAATTGGTGAAATTGTTATTGTTTCGTAATTATTCAACGTAAAAATATCAGTGTCGTGCAAAAAAAAAAAAAAATAAAGAGCGGCTGAGCTCCTCGGTGTTGTGGGTATACATACTCGTTCCTAGCAACTCGTATGGTGGTTAACTACTCATACTACTCCATAACATTGCATTGATCCACTTTACTCTACTTATTCGAAAAATAAATAATTACATTCTGTCCTATCTCAACCGACTCTTTTTATTCCTGCGAACCCTCGAAACCCAATAATAAATAATAATGATAATAATAATATTTTTTATTTATTTTTTTTTAATTTGATATTTATTAATAAATAAATAAAACTACTAAACTATTTTATCTATTAATAAAATTGATGAAATACGTATTTTTTTAATCCATTAAGGGATCGTCACAGTGTGACCCTCCGAAAAATCAATGATTTTCGCGAATTTTTTTTTATTAAGTTGTAATGAACTAATTGGTCTGGTTTTTTTTTAAATAAATAAGTACATTCTTGAAGAATACAAAATGATTTTTTATGTGCATTTCTTTAATGTATAATAATGATATAAATTGTTTAAATAGCTCGTGTAAAAAAAAGATCCTGCATTGTGACCACGATTGCGGCCGCAATTTTGATCTGAACCAAAATTTTCAAAAAGATTATTAATCTGTAGGAAATTCGCTATCGCGCTATGGAAGCTTTTTTTTTTTGGAAATTTGACAAAATGGCGGCGGTTTGAACGAAAATTATCGAATTTAGCCCTTTTTCGACAGTTTTCGTAAAAAAAAATAGGAAGATCTAATAAAAAAAAAAGCTTCCATAGCGCGATAGAGAATGACATTACAAATGTTGTCTCAAAATTTGAAATCGATATCGTCATAACTCTTCATTTGAGAGTGGACACCGTTTTGAAAAACAACATTCCGAGAAAAGTGCGTTTAAAGTTATCCCTTTCTCTAAGAAAAGCTGAAGCGACCGAAATAATTCGAATTTCGATTAAAAAATTTAACAGAATGTTTTTTTTTATTTCACACTGTGACGATCCCTTAATTCAATAAAAATAAAATAAAATAATAATTTGTCTATAAATGAGCAATTTAAAAAATAAATAAATGCTGTCAGGGACGGTGAATAAAAAACTCGTCGACTTCTGTATAAAGAAGAAACAGCGTTACTTTATTAATTGCTATAACTTGGATCGAACAACTCTGAATTACATTGTCATATATTACAATTGTAGCTTTCCTTCATTTTCATACTTCGTTGACAATTTGTTTAACCCACTTACTTTCAAATATTATTCGTTTGTTCATTCTGTCTGTCATGGCGATATATTTCATTCTTTTCATTTTTTTTATCCGTCGATTTTCATCAACGAACGCATTTTATTTCATTTTATGCGTTTTTCATTTTATTGCGTTTCCATTTTGAAAGACGTAAAAATGATTAATAAAGCCAAAATATGGCGTAAATATAACATCTAAGGTCAATCGCATCGACGTCGATTTTTTCAACATAAAATTCATGATTCTCGAGATTCTAAACTCAGTGCGACGACGAATTTCGCGATTCTCACGATTTTTCTCCTCAAGCGTTGATAATAAAAAAAATGATCTATGACTAATATTAGTAACTACAAATCTCGAATTTAACCCGCCGTAATTATTATTTAATTAGAAAAAAAAAATCGTATAAAAGTGGTAAGAGAGAAAAAATCGATTATAAAAGAGAAAAATGGAGATTCGGCGGACGAGATCGAAAAACATTTCTAACTTACAGCTAAGCGCAATCGACTTTCTGACTTTCGTAAAAAAAAAATTGCACTGATTCGCGTCGGAAGCGGAAACGCGGCGAATGGATTTGTGCGCATAAATCTGATAAATCCGAATGAATGTATCGAAAGGAATTGTATATTTTAGCGAGGAGATCGCTTGGATCGCTGGTAAGGATTGCCTTTTTTCATTGGTTAATCGAAAAATCGATTTTTTACATCAATTTATGGATTAATCGAAAAATCGATTTTTTGTCACCAATTCATCGATTAATCGAAAAATCGATTTTTTGTCATTAATTTATCGATTAGTTGAAAAATCGATCATTTTGTCACCAATTTATCGATTAATTGAAAAATCGATTTTTTGTCACCAATTTATCAATTAATCGAAAAATCGATTTTTTGTCACCAATTTATCAATAAATCGAAGAATCGATCATTTTGTCACCAATTTATCGATTAATTGAAAAATCGATTTTTTGTCACCAATTTATCGACTAATCGAAAAATCGATCTTTTTGTCACCAATTTATCGATTTTTGTA
This sequence comes from Itoplectis maculator, assembly GCA_964034905.1. NCBI lineage: Eukaryota > Metazoa > Arthropoda > Insecta > Hymenoptera > Ichneumonidae > Itoplectis > Itoplectis maculator. The sequence continues at coordinate 286,520 of OZ035871.1, forward strand.
TCGATCTTCTCGTCACCAATTAATCGATTTTTGTATCGATTTTTTCTATTCGAAAATTTCGAATAGAAAAATTGATCAATTTTTCAATTCAATCAATTTTTATTTGAATCAATGTTTCTATTTGAAAATTTCGAATAGAAAAATTGATTTGACGAATTCAAATAATCTGGCAACCTTAGCCGCTGGGCAGAAGAATCGTTCAACAGGTAAAGAAACAACACGATTCAAAAACGCTATTCTGGTATACAACGGAATTCGAAAAGGAATTCGAAAAGGGACGACAAACAAGATTTATAAATCGAAAGAGTCGCCCGCTTACCGCGCGTCTCTCGCCTATAATCGAACCTTGAGCTCTTCCATTCGTTGCTTTATTCTGCGCCGCATCTCCTTGTATCTGAAAAAAAATGAATTGGTAAGACAATCCTTTTTTTTTATTTGGCAACCGATTTTATTCTGGCGAATGTATTTTTAATCGTGTACTTCTCTTTCAGCAACAAAATCTGTCGTTCCTCTTCGTAATGATAACGCTGGAGAATTCCGTGACATTCGGCGACGGAGAGATTCAAGAATTGCGCGACGTCCGAACTGATCTCGGGGGTCGACAATTTGTCGACGAGGAAGAGCCTCGCGACGTTCTCGTGCGGCCCGAGAACGACTCGCACCTCCAATGGATATTCGTCGGCGCGTAATCTGCGTTGTTCTACAAAAAAAAAACGGCAGATTACGTAAATAGAATATTGAAAAAATGAATTTTGAGTCTTCGATATGGAATTTTAATAGAACTAATTTTTAGTCTGATGTGAAATTTTAATAAAATTAATTTTTAGTCTATTTAATGTGGAATTTTTATAAAATTAATGTTTAGTCTGTTCGATGTGAAATTTTAATCAACTTAATTTTTAGTCTATTCAATGTGGAATTTTAATAAAATTAATTTTGAGTTCATTCAATGCGGAATTCTAATAAAATGAATTTTGAGTATTCGATGAAGAATTTTTATTAAATTAATTTTTCAGTCTATTCGAATGGAATTTTTATAAAATTAATTTTCAGTCAGATGTGAAATTTGTATAAAATTAATTTTTAGTCAGACGTAGAATTTTGATAAAATTCATTTTTAGTCTATTCGATGTGGAATTTTAATGAAATTAGTTTTTAGTCTATTCAATGTGGAATTTTAATAAAATCAATTTTGATTCTTCGATGTGCAATTTTTATAAAATTAATTTTGAGCCTTCGATGTGCAATTTTTATAACATTAATTTTTAATCCCTTCGATGTGGAATTTTAATAAAATTAATTTTTAGCCTATCCAATGTGAAATTTTACCTCCGTTGTCTCGTACAACGAACAACGCGAAATTGTCCGGCTTTGCGTCGACTTTGTACTTGTCGAGCATGAGATTAATGACCTCTTGGGTGCTCACGAGGCTCGTCACCCAAACGGACATCTGCGATCCGTGCGGCGGTGTAAAAAAGCTCGTTTCGCGGTTGTAAAAGTGACCGTTTATCGAGCAGCGACGTCTCAGTTTGCTTCGCGATTGTCTTCTTCCGCCAGGTCGTCGTCTTATCGCCGTCGATCCTTGTTTGCGTCGCAAAACGACTCCGTCCAACTGAACAGAAAAAATCAATCGATAGAAGTACAAAAATATTTCGCAAGTGAAATGTAAAATGACAGTATTTTTTTTTTTTTTTATTCTAAAAAAATGGGGAAATTAGAAATGAAAGTTAGGAAATTGGTGTATAAAATGTTGAGTTTAATTACCGAATCCTAGAAAAATTTGTAAATTAGAAATGAATGTTAGGAAATTATGTATAAAAATTTTGAGTTTAATTACCGAATCCTAGAAAAATTTGAAAATTAGAAATGAAAGTTAGGAAATTAAGTATAAAAATTTGGAATTTGATTACTGAATTCTAGAAAAATTTGAAAATTAGAAATGAAAGGGAATTAAGTATAAAGATTTGGAATTTAATTACAGAATCCTAGAAAAATTTGAAAATTAGAAATGAAAGTTAGGAAGTTAAGTATAAAAATTTGGAATTTGATGACTGAATTCTAGAAAAATTTGTAAAGTAGAAATGAAAGTTAGGAAATCAAGTATAAAAATTTGAAATTTGATCACTAAATCCTTGAAAAATTCCATTCGAGTAGACTGAAAAAATTGGAAAATCGAAATGAAAGTTAGGAAATAAAGTATAAAAATTTTGAATTTTCTACTGAATTCTAGAAAATTTTGAAAAATAGAAATTAAAGTTAGGAAATTGTATAAAAATTTGGAATTTGATTACAGACGTCTATTAAATTTAATAAATCAGCTGATGAATCAAATTTCCAGTAATATAAATTCACAAAAATTTGTAACAATGCAATAAACTAAAAAAAAAAAAAAAAAAAAAAAAATAGAAGAATAATCGCTTTGATACCCATTTTTTTAGTTAAAAAAATTCAAATAAAAACAAAAAAATGCTTAAAAAATCGCTTTGATACCTCCAATCCGCTATCAGTGGACATAGTCATATTATCATCCTCCCGAAAATGCAGCGAGTTCACAGAATCAGTATCACTATCGCCGCGATGCCTCTGAAGACAATCAGGCCCTGACATCGATCGATTCAGTCCCTTTTCGATCCAACTATCGTCATTACTGATCGATCGATTGCCAATACTCTTCTCAAGACTATCGAAATATTCGACGCGCCTCAACGTTCCATTTTTGCTCGGAGTCGACTGATAATTGGGAGTATCGGTGCTCGAAGAGCTGCCGATGCTGTGGGTCGGAGTGCTCGTGACGCTGTCGCCGCCGCCGCCGCAGCCCTTCGCTCGGTGACTCGGACTCGTCGTGCTCGAATTGCCTCTCGCGTCCGACGCATCGAGGCTCGACTGACTCGACAGCGGCGGTGTCTCGGTGCTGGAATGTTGCGAACTTATCGACGGAAGACTCTCCGGCATCGTTTGATAAAGTTTGTTGCCGTCTTCGACTTTTCGCTCCACCTGCGGCGACAAATAAATAAATTACAAACAGATTAAGGGATCGTCACAGTGTGAAATAAAAAAAAATCGATTTTTTTTTTTTTTTTTCATTATCAGATAGTATACGCGGTTATAAACATTCTGTTAAATTTTATTATCGAAATTCGAATTATTTCGGTCGCTACAGCCTTTCTTAGAGAAAGGGATTGCAGCGTGACAGTGCGGCGTGTGCGACACTTTAAACGCCTTTTTCTCGGAATGTTGTTTTTCAAAACGGTGTCCACTCTCAAATGAAGAGTTATGACGATATCGATTTCAAATTTTGAGAGAACATTTCTAACGTCATTCTCTATCGCGCTATGGAAGCTTTTTTTTTTTATTAAATCTTCCTATTTTTTTTTACGAAAAACTGTCAAAAAAAGGGCTAAATTCGATAATTTTCGTTCAAACCGCCGCCATTTTGTCAAATTTAAAAAAAAAAAAGCTTCCATAGCTCGATAGCGAATTTCCTACGGATTAATAATCTTTTTGAAATTTTTTTATTTTTTGCTTCCTCTGGAAGCAAAAAATAAAAAATACTGAACCCATATGCAACCCAAATTTGAGATAAATCAGCAAAAAAATTCAAACATTTTTTTTTTCCGTCGCGGCATTTTTTTTTTTTTTTTTTTCCTTTTTTTACACACATACAGACATTTCGTAAAAACCACTTTTCTCGACGTTTTATGACTTTCTGAGTGTACTGACATAAAAATCTCGAAAAAAAAATGTTTTCACGAAGACAAAGCTTCGTGAAGCTTTTATTTTTTTATTTTTTGCTTCCTCTATGAGGAAGCAAAAAATAAAAAAATTAATAAAATATACCTGAAGCAGTTCGTCTAATTCGTCCCATTCCATAGTTTTCACGTCGAGCTTCATCGGCAGAGTGAGACTCTTGAGATGATCTGGCGAAGCTGGCACCGAGTTCGGCTCGCTCTCCGATTGGTTCTCGCAGAGAGTCGCGTCTTTGCTCGTGACTTCCGGCTTCTCCTCGTCGCTCGACTCGGCCTCCTCGGAGACGCTTCTCCTGCAGGAATTGCGGTTCCTGGCGGTGACGACTGTTCGCTGATCGTCGTCCTCCTTGAGGTGAATGACCCCGCGAACGCCCCAATAAATTCTTAATGCCCCTTCGAGGATCAGTCGCCCGTTCACCTCTCTACTCCGGATTCCGCCGCTTTTTCCCTCGTAATACTGGTTGAAGACTTTCAGCTTCGTTTCCAAATGCGATCTGATAACAAAAATTTCATTTAGAATATTTTTTATTTTATTTTTTTATACTGGTTGAAGACTTTCAGCTTAGTTTCCAAATGGAATCTAATAAAAAAATAATAAAAAAATGTCATTTAGAATTTTTGTTATGTTTTTATTTTTATACTGGTTGAAGACTTTCAGCTTCGTTTCCAAATGCGATTTGATAACAAAAATTCCATTTAGAATATTTTTTTATTTTTATTTTTTTATTTTATACTGGTTGAAAACTTTCAGCTTGGTTTCCAAATGGGAACTGATGAAAAAAAATGTCATTTCGAATATAAATAGTGTATTAGGTATTATATATAAATAGTGTAAAAATTAATTATTATTTTATAATTACTATTATTATTATTATATAGGGTAGATGTACCATTAATGGCCACTGTACCTATTGTGGCCATTTTTATTATTTCATTCATCAAATTATTTTTTCCCCACAACTTCATATTAATTTTTTTAACAAATTCAGGATGCAATTGAAGCCGAGTCAATCAACAGTTTCAAGAACAAAATAAATATTAATATTTTTATCTGAGGAACAATTATATAGAAGCAGATATGTATTCACTTATTTTCGTAAATAGTAAAAAGTGTATCCACTTATTTTTTTGTAAATAAATAATAATAATAATAATAATAATGATAATAATAATTCACCTTGGCAACGTTGAGCGTGGTTCCTTTTTCCCAAAGCTCGTGTGAGACTCGACTCTGGTGCCATGGCCGAACAATTGTGGTCCGAAGAGTGCGCCGTAGCAAGGTACATGGCAATAGGGCACGCCCTTGTGCTGCGGAAGCACAAATCATTGTGAAAAACAAATAAAAACCAAGTCCCTAGCGGCTCTAAAAAAAAAAGATCGGTGTTATACAGCACCTCTGCATGTTGCCCAGGATTCAATCGTTTTCCACATTCCTCGCATCGCAAGCACTCCGGATGCCAATCGTATCCCAACGACTGTTTACGCTCCGCTGAAAAAATGTACATAAATTAATTTAAAAAATGCCTCCAAGCCATAAACAACTTTGTGACGTAGACCACAGTTTCAGAGTAATGAAAATATATCTACGATTGATTCTCGCAGATGTAGCAACGATTCCGTCATTGAGTGAGAATCGAGTCAAAGACGACAAAACAAATGACAATTTTTCCAATGAATATTTGTATTCAAAAAAAGAAAATAAATAAATAAATAAATCAATATATCTAAGATTGATTCTCGCAGTGACGATTCCGCCGCCAAGCGAGAATTAAGCCAAAAGCGAAGAACAAAAATGAACATAAATTAATTTAAAAAAAAATGCTACTGAGCCATAAATGAATCGTCGACGTAGATCAGAATTTTTCAAAATAATTCATCGCATCAAAAAAGTGAAAAATGATTTAGGGCCGTAACCTAAATCCAAGTACATTGACCTTTATTCCAACTTCGGACAAATGTCAATCATGCGAATGAAAATATATATGTATACAATTTATTCTCTCAGACGCAGCGATGATTCCGCCGTCAAATGAGAATCGAGCCAAAAGCGAAGAACAAAAATGTACATAGATTAATTTAAAAAAAATGCCATTGAGCCATAAATGAATTGTCGACGTAGATCAGAATTTTTCAAAATAATTCATCGCATCAAAAAAGTGAAACATGATTTAGGGCCGTAACCTAAATCCAAGTACATTGACCTTTATTCCAACTTCAGCCAAATGTTAATCATGCGAATGAGAATATATATATACACAATTAATTATCTCAGACGCATCGAAAGCGTCGCCCAAAAATCGAGTCTCAAAGACGGCGAACTGACAATAAAAAAAAAAACTCTTGTCAACGTCAAAGCAAAGATGAGGATTTTTCGCTGACCAAAATAGACGGGTTTTCCGCATTTGTGGCACTTCCACATTTTTCCGGCGTTTCCGGTTTGCGACGATGGATTTTTTTTGCAATTTACTTGGACAGCAGATTTGTGCGCTATAACATTTTTGTTTACAAAATCAAATGAGTCTTGGCGTAGTAAATGACACTGATACGTCACTGGCGGTTTAGGATGGGTTGAGGGGGGAGGGGGAAGGGGGGGAGAGGATTTCGGACCTGCGGCGGAGATTCGAGGAGACTTTGAGGCCAAACAGCGCTGCTGCGGCTAAAATTGTTACTTTTTAGCCGCTGCGCTTCCTTACCGACGACTGATAAAGTAGGGATTTTAAAAAAAATTTATTATTATTATTCAAAGTTCGCATTCTGAATTTTTGTTATTGAATAAATGAATTTAGGAATCTTCTTTACCGACGACTGATAAAGTAGTGATTTTTTTAAATTTTTATTATTATTATTCAAAGTTCGCATTCTGAATTTTTGTTATTGAATAAATTAATTTAGGAAATTTGTTTTTTTGCTCACTTATTAAATTTTATTTATTAAATAAATAAATAAATAAATAAATAAATGAAACTTTCGGACCTGCGACGAAGATCCGCAAACTTTGAGGCCGAACAGCGCTGCTACTGCGGCTAAAATTGGTACTTTTTAGCCGCTGCTCTTCTTTACCGACGACTGATAAAGTAGGGATTTTTTAAAATTTTATTATTATTATTCAAAGTTCGCATTCTGAATTTTTGCTATTGAAAAAATGAATTTAGGAATTTTTATTTTGTTGTCATTTAAGGTTCACATGAATTTTATTTAATAAATAAATTAATTAAAAAATGAAATGATGCAGAGAATTCATTTTTTTACTATTCTTCAAAGTTCACATTCTGAATATTATTTACTGAAAAAAATAAAATGATGTAGGGAATTCATTTTTTTAATTATGATCATTTGTTTTATTATCATTCAAAGTTCACATTCTAAATTACTGCGTCTCGTTGATCCATCGCTATAAGACTAGAAGTGTGTTCGAGTTATCGGAGGATGTCGAGGACGTTTAACTTAGGCACTCGGTAAATAATAATAATGATGTATCGGCATACAAAACAGGAGCAAAAAGTATGTATAAAATTTTTTATAGGATTTTATCACAAAGCGCCTAAAATTCGACGACCTCATCGTCGGTTCTGCTTATCGGGTCTCCTCTCAGTAATGCGATGATCATGCTGCAAAAAAAGAAGAGAATGATTATTTCTATTTTTAATTAAAAATTCAAATATGATTATCACTATTGATTATTTTCATAATTGTTATACGAATGATTATTTTTATTAGAAATTAAGATAAAATAAAAAAAAGTTTTAGAGTCTAAACTTTTTTTGCAGCACAAAAGTTTTGGACTCTAAAACTTTTTTATGTTTATGATTATGATAACAATATGATTATTAATGATTATTTTCATAATTTTTATATGAATAATTATTTTTATTCAAAATAAAAATAGAATTTTTTTTTTTTTTTTTTTTTTTTTAGTGCACCTACCAGTACAAATAGATGAAGAAAAATATGAGATAATATCCAAGATAAATCATGCAGTCCCGCATGTGTTTCTTGAGTTGTCCCCTGTTGTGAATTTCCGTGGGATCAAAGACCCCCATGTTACCTCTGGGGACATTGAAATATTCGTACAGGAGCCAAAAAGTCATTGGAAAATTGGCCAAAGAGAGCATCCATTGTCCATGAAACAGGAGCATGAGATTCAGAAGCGTGTGTGCTGTGATTTTTGGCACGACCCACTGTAAAAAAAAATAATGATTATAATACAAAATTATTCAATTATAATTCAATATATAAATTTATATCATTCAATTCAGTTTTTATATAATTTACTTCAGAATTTGTATGATTCAATCAATATAAATGATTAAATTATCTAAAAGTGACACAGTAATTACAAAACAAAATTGTTCAATTGTAATTAAATTTAATAATTTATATAATTTAATTTAGTTTTTATTTCATTTACTTCAGAATTTTTATAATTCAACCATTATAAATGATTAAATTATCTAAAAGTACCTCAGTAATTAGAAAACAAAATTATTCAATTATAATTAAATTGAATAATTTATATAATTTAATTTAGTTTTTATACAATTTAATTCAGAATTTGTATAGTTCAATCATTATAAATGATTAAATTATCTAAAAGTGACTCAGTAATTAGAACACAAAATTATTCAATTGTAAGTCAATTTAATAATTTATATAATCTAATAAAAATGTATATCATTTACTTTAGAATTCATATAATTCAATATTTATAAATTATAAAATTACAGAATATAGTAATTTTTTTTTTTTTTCTTTAGAATTACAGAATATAATCCCAATAATAAAAAACACACCTTGTTTAAACTCGAGCAACATTGTTGAGCGTTCAGATAGTCGCATTCGAGATCCGACAATGCAATCACCTAAAAAAACGTAGTCAAGGAAAATCCCAATTCAAATTTCCCGCCACTGGAATCACAGAGCCAATCAGGTGTGCCCCTGAAAAAAAGTCCCTAGATCCGCAAAGCGGTGATGCGTCGATAAGCCGACGATGCAGCAGCGACTATATAAGTCGATATCTCTGTTTATCAATGCAATTACGACCAACGACAAAGCTCAACTGGTCTTAAGGGTCAAAAAGGATACGAAATAGACGAGAACGAAGAGCACTGATCCGGTGTCGACGAGAGCGAAGGCGAAAAGCAGAGGCTCCGAGATGATGCTCATCCTGACGAGTTTATCGGCGATACCGACGTCATTCGGTAACTCGTATTATTATTATTATTCACTGGTTACTTGTTATACGTCACATAACCAATTGGCTCTAATTATTCGACGTACGGAGACCGACAAACGGAACAAAAGTCGAACAAAATTGAAAACTACCGACTAACTATCGCCGCCTTCGCAGTGTCAACTCGTCGCCAAGTTCAGACTGTTGCCAACCTAACCTTGACTGCGACTAGAATCGCAATTTAGGGACCTGTGTGAAGTTAGCTGTGCAATTTCAATTAAGGCGATGTGAAACACTGATCGCCGAAAATCTTCGGATGTGCTTTTTGTCGCCGATTATGAACGGATCGAAGCGAAAATTGAAACACAGACGCCACTAATGTGAATCTCGCGAATGAATTAGTCAGAATTTTGATTTTGGAAAAAAAAAATTACAGATCGGTTACCGACATCAATTTTTTTAATTAAAATAAAAATTCTGACTAATTCATTCGCGAGATTCACATTACTGGCATCTGTATTTCAATTTTCACTTCGATCCATTCATAATTCACGAAAAAAAAGCTTATCCGAACTTTTGAGGTGACCGTCGGTATTTTTGTCGCCGGTTATGAACGGATCGAAGCGAAAATTGAAATACAGACGCCACTAATGTGAATCTCGCGAATGAATTAGTCAGAATTTTGATTTTCGAAAAAAAAAATTACAGATCGGTTACCGACATCAATTTTTTTAATTAAAATCAAAATTCTGACTAATTCATTCGCGAGATTCACATTACTGGCATCTGTATTACAATTTTCACTTCGATCCGTTCATAATTCACGAAAAAAAAGCGTATCCGAACTTTTGAGATGAGCGTCGGTTTTTCACATCGCCTTAATTAAAGTTTTTCTTATTCTAATCGATCGATGTTTTAATTAATTAAGAATTATAATCGATTGGTAGTCGTTCGACGTTTTAATTAAGATATTCTGAACCACCAAACGCATTTATTAAGCATTGATTAGTTACCTACTGAGTCAAATACGTAAAAAATAAAATGTCGGCTAACTTCACGGACTAATTTTGATTAATTAATTAAAAAAGAACGGTTAACCACCAAATGCTCTAATTATGCCAGCAATAACCACCAATCGACCACCATTCGATAACATTAATTGAAAATTCGTTGAAAAATAGATTCATTCAAATTTCCCGCCATTTTTATATAGGCTGCTTCAGGCGTTTGCCAACATAACCTTAAGTCGATTAGTCGCCACTGAGGGCGCTTCAGTCGACGGCGACTCAGCCGATCCAAAACACTTGTCAAAAGTCAAAACAAATCAGTCAATAGACGACCCTTAAAATATGATAAGGTATTTTTGATAAGCGGCGAAGGAAAAACCCAAAAACGAGACTCGAACGTCAAAACAAATCGGTTAATATTCGACCGTTAAAATATAATAACAATAATAGTAATAATAATTTATCGAGCATTTTTTAACAGAAATATGATAAGGCACTTCTGATAAGCAGCGAAGGAAAAAACCCGAAAAACCAGACTCGAAAGTCAAAATAAATCGGTAAATATTCTACCCTTAAAATATAATAATAATAATAATGATAATACTTAATTTATTGATCATTTTTAACAGCAATATGATAAGGCACTTCTGATAAGCAGCAAAGGAAATCCAAAAAATGAGACTCGACTGATTCAAAACAATTGACAAAAGTCAAAGAAATCGGTCAATAGTCGACCCTTAAAATATGATAAGAAACTTGTGATAAGCAGCGAAGGAAAAACCCAAAAACGAGACTCGACTGATTTGAAACAATTGACAAAAGTCAAAGAAATCGGTCAATAATTGACTCTTAAAATATGATAAGAAACTTTTGATAAGGAGGGAAGAAAAAGCCGTCAAAATGTATCGAGACACTCCGAAAGTCGTCATCGAGGATGTCCAGGCGCCAACTGCGTCTTACGTCGTCTTCATTCGAATGGAAGATTTGCTGGAAAAGCTCAAAGTATTGAATTACGACGCCGAAGTAGTTCAGGAATTGAAGATGAAACCTATAAATCGTCACTACTTTGCGATAGCGACGAATTCCGGAGAGCAATTTCATATGTTCGTTTCGCTCGCCGCTTGGCTGATAAGAAAGACGGGCAAGAATTTTGAGTCTCCGCAGGAGTCGGACGATCCGAATTCGACGATTTCTCTGATTTTGGAGCACCTGAGGAATTGCGGAATCGCTGTGGAATTTCCTCCGAATAAATTGAAACAGGGAGTCGGAGAACACGCGATCTATGTTTTGGATTGTTTGGCCGATAGAGCGATCAAGGAAACCAGTTTTAAGTGGAAGAAGTAAGATTTCTATTTTTACGATTCGTTGTAAATTCTTTGTCTGTTTTTATGATTGGTTCTAAATCCTTTAAATATTTTTATGACTGGTTCCAAATCCTTTGAATATTTTTATGATTAGTTCTAAATCCTTTGAATATTTTTATGATTCGTTCTAAATCCTTTGAATATTTTTATGATTGGTTCTAAATTCTTTGAATATTTTTATGATTGGTTCTAAATCATTTGTTTATTTTTATGATTGATTCTAAATCCTTTGTCTATTTTTATGATTGGTTCTAAATTCTTTGAATATTTTTATGATTGGTTCTAAATTCTTTGAATATTTTTATGATTGGTTCTAAATCCTTTGAATATTTTTATGATTGGTTCTAAATTCTTTGAATATTTTTATGATTGGTTCCAAATCCTTTGAATATTTTTATGATTGGTTCTAAATACTTTGAATATTTTTATGATTGGTTCCAAACCCTTTGTTTATTTTTATGATTGATTCTAAATACTTTGTCTATTTTTATGATTGGTTCCAAATCCTTTGAATATTTTTATGATTGATTCTAAATCCTTTGTCTATTTTTATGATTGGTTCCAAATCCTTTGAATATTTTTGTGATTGGTTCTAAATTCTTTGAATATTTTTATGATTGATTCTAAATCCTTTGTCTATGTTTATGACTGGTTCTAAATTCTTTGAATATTTTTATGATTTGTTCTAAATACTTTGAATATTTTTGTAAAATTGTACATTTTTCCGCAGGGTCGAAATTCCATTGGACGATTCTACTCCAGAACCTGACATTGAAGACGACGACGCTGAATTAATTCTGGAAAAAGTAGAGGAGGAGATGATGGCGGAATATGACGAAGAGGATGAGGATATTTTGCATATAGATGATATAACAAAGATGTACGGAACTACAATGGTACGTTTTTTTCTCTACATTTATCAACACATTTTAAAAAATTTTTACTCTTTACAAGTGATTTAATTGTACCATCTGTTTTACTCATTGCAAGCAATTTAATTTTTACGATTCTTTTTTACTCATTAGAAGCAATTTAATTTTTACCATATTTTTTACTCATTTCAATCGAGTATTGATTTGTACCATTTTTTTACTCATTACAATCGAGTTTTGATTTGTACCATCTTTTTAATGATTATAAACGATTTGATTTTTACAATTTTTTAACTCATTATAAGTGATTTGATTTGTACCTCTTTTTTTACTCATTACAACTAATTTGATTTTCACCATTTTTTAAACTCATTACAAGCGATTAGATTTTTACTTTTTTTTTACTCATTACAAGTAATTTGATTTTTACTATTTTTATTATCAGGATGACCTTCAGAAGCCTGATAACATCCTAGAATCAAAAACAGACACTGAAGAATGGAAACTCGAACTGGAAAGAGTTCTTCCTCAACTCAAAGTCACAGTAAAAACTGATTCCCGAGATTGGCGCTCGCATTTGGAGCAAATGAAGCAGCATCGCCTAAACATTTCCTCAGGCCTCAAAGGAATGAAGGGCCAACTGGAAAAATTGCATCTGGACATCGGCCACACGTTGGAAAAAATAAAAACGAGGGAAATGCACCTGAATAGGCAATTAGAATCAACGCTGGACGAATTTCGGACGGTTCAGGAAGAATTGTCGAAAGTAAAGGAAATGTACAGAGACGTCAGCGGCGGAGTTACCGAACGAACGCGAACTTTGAACAAATTGACGGAGGAATTGGAGCAAGTGAAGAGAGAAATGGACGAAAGAGGGTCCAGCATGACGGACGGCAGTAAGTTTATTAGGGACCCTAATTAACGCACCAATTCCTCACAATAATTAATTGCATTAATATTATCACATTTCAGCGTTGTGAAAATTTTAATGTAAAAATAATGCATTATTTGATTTTAAAAAATGGATAATGGAAATCGAATTCAGCAGCAATTTTTTTTTTTTTTTTTTTTTTTTTTTAATGAGGAATGGGGCAGAGATCCAGCAGCCATTATTTTTTTTATGCTTAAGGGGGGGTAGGGTATTAAAATTTTTTTTGGCATTTTTATTTTATATTTTTTACTGAATGCATAATACCTCAAGAATATTGTGTCAAATTTTCAAGTCAATCGGAGCAGAATTAACGACGTTATGAGTATTTTTCTACTCGCGGATTGGTGTACCTTCGCTGCCCGAGCCGAGCGCGACTTTAAAGCCTTTTTCCCACAACTCACGTTTTCAAAGTCGGTGCCCCCATCGTACCGTCAAAACTACTGTACCGATCCTTTTGAATTTTTGCATACTTTTTCTGTACATATTTTACGAGGTAACGCGGAAGAGTTTTTTTCGAATTTATTAATATTTTTTATTTACAATAGCAAAATAGCCGATTTTTTCCGAAAACATCGCGTTTTTCCCTCTAAAGTGTTCCCAAAAATTGAAAAATTAAAATTTCGAAAAAAACTCTTCGCGTTACCTGGGGAAAACGATTACCTAACGAATGAACTTTGGTTTTTTGAATTTCGGATGATCCAGTACCGAACTCGATGATGGGCACCGCAATTCTACTTTTTTCCGAGACGCTTCCGAGTAAATGCCGCCATTGCTGTATTTTTTAATATTTCTTCATGAAAAAATTACACAATATTCTTCGAATGTCATACTTTGATGTAGCCCCCCCCCCCCCCCCCCCAAAAAAAATTGTATAATTGCAAATATTGTTCAGAGGCTCTAACAAAGAAATACGTTTCTTCTCTTTTCCCAAATACTTTCTGAAAAAAAAAAAAAAAAAAAAAAAAAAAAAAAAATTGCTGTATTTATTGAAGAGGGTCAGAATCACGACTCAAAAATTTCATCGGAAATGCCCAATTTATTTTAATATATTTTACAATAAAAATACGATTTTTTTTTTTTGTTTCACATATTTAAAAATTTTGATCAACCGCTAAAAATATTCCTAAACAATTCGAAAGTATTGCTTTTTATAAAAAAATCATGACAAGCAAATCATTCTGATGACATTGCATTAAATACATTGATTCCATACATCTGATTGTATACATTGTATTTCAGCGCCGCTGATAAACATAAAGAAGACGATTACGAAAATGAAAGCCGAGATATCGGAGATGAGTGTCCGGATCGGTGTTTTGGAGTACAGTCTGATGTGTGCGAGGATCCGCGATCGCACTCAGCTCCAAGAAGATATGAACAGCACGAGTAGCGGCACATTGATTAAATGAATCGACTCTGCGATCATAAACTCGCAAACCACTTCACTTCTGCGATCTGACAATCGCAAACAGTCCGTCCACATTTGTGATAGAGAAAAAACGATCCAGACTAAGATTCTCGATAAGCACCAAAGACGCGAAAATCGTTCGACACGATTTTTATCAACGATTGATAATCCTTCTGCCAATAATTTACCGCCGTGTGCCTTTTATTTATACAACACTGTTAAAAATGTTTCCAAATTTACTGAAAATTTTGATTCGTCAGCTAATAAATTAAATTTAATAAGCGTGTGTGGCAAAATTTTTAATATTTATAAATAGCTTCTTAACGATTATATTAATAAATAAATTTCAGTTTTGGTTAATTTCCAAATTTACTGAAAATTTGATTCGTCAGCTGATAAATTTAATACGCGTTTGTGGTAAAATTTCCAATATTTATAAATAGCTTCTTAACGGTTATATTAATAAATAAATTTCAGTTTTGGTTAATTTCCAAATATACTGAAAATTTGATTCGTCAGCTGATAAATTTAATACGCGTTTGTGGTAAAATTTCCAATATTTATAAATAGCTTCTTAACGGTTATATTAATAAATAAATTTCAGTTTTGGTTAATTTCCAAATATACTGAAAATTTGATTCGTCAGCTGATAAATTTAATACGCGTTTGTGGTAAAATTTCCAATATTTATAAATAGCTTCTTAACGGTTATAATAAATAAATTTTAGTTTTGGTTAATTTCCAAATATACTGAAAATTTGATTTGTCAGCTAATAAATTTAATACTCGTTTGTGGCAAAATTTCCAATATTTATAAATAGCTTCTTCACGGTTATATTAATAAATAAATTCCAATTTTGGTTAATTTCCAAAATGTTCTAAAATTTGGTAAAAAATACTGTAATTTTGCTTTTTCGTTTACGCAACAAATTTAATATACCAGTTTATGTAAACAGACTTTCTTTACCAATAATGGAAATATTTTTCCCCTATGCGAAGTCATTATAAGAAATATTTTTAACAGTGAAAATTTCGGCAACAGGATTCACGATTTTTCTTCACCGTTTTACCATTTTTCGTGACACGTTGTTACAATAAAAAAAAATGAAAAAATGAAAAAAATGCTCATACGATTTTTTTTTAGCTGCAATGGCGACCCCGCTTTTCATTCCCGATGACGCGGAGGCTGTGCATCGTTAGAGAAAAATGCAGCGAGCGTTTGAGTCGGTGCGCATTGAGAAAGGAGGATGCTCCACGGGTCCCTCTTCGTTAATTGCGAGGCCGACCTCTCCTCGCGCCTCTCGACCATTCGGCACTGCCCTTAAAGCGAAACTGACTAAAGAAAGAGAGCTTCAATCCTTGTAACTATTTTATTTCATTTTTTATTTGTTTCATTTTTATTTTATTTTATTTTAAGACTTAAGAAAGAGCTTCAATCCTTGTAACAATTTTATTTCATTTTTTATTTGTTTCATTTTATTTTAAGACGCAAGAAAGAGCTTCAATCCTTCGTTGTAAAAATTTTATTCCATTTTTTATTAATTTTATTTTTTTTTAAGACTGAAGAAAGAGTTTCAATCCTTGTAACAATTTTATTTCATTTTTTATTTCTTTTCTTTATTTCAAGACCAAAGGAAGATCTTCAATCCTTTGCTGTAATAATTTTATTTTTTCTTTTATTTGTTTTATTTTACTTTAAGACTAAGAAAAGGGCTCCAATCCTTCGCTGTAAGAATTTTATTTAATTTTTTATTTCAATTTTAATTTTATTTTAGGACTCAAGAAAAAGGTTCAATTCTTCGCTATAATAGATTTTTTATTTTATTTTAATTTTAATTTCATTTTAAGACTAAAAAAAGAGCTTCAGTTCTTCACTATAATAGATTTATTTTATTTTATTTTCATTTTCATTTTATTTTAAGGTAGTCGTTGCGCCTGGTGTCGAGTTCGCATAAGTTTTCGAAAATTGAGAGGACATTGCAACCACATCTCGACAATATAAAAATCTGAAAAAAAATCATGCATGTTAAAGACGTTGAAAAGATTAATTTTGCACAATAAAAATTCCAAAATGTTATTAACAAATTGATGAAAAATAAAATTGTTCAACAAATATTTCGACAACCTAATTTTTTTGTTTCAATGAAAATGATCCGTTCTATTTTCTGAATATGCATGAATTTTTTCAAATTTTCAAATTCACTTCGAACTTTGTGATTTTCCCCATGTTAAAAAACGCAAAATTCAAAGTGAATAAAAAAAATTGAAAAAATTCATACATATTTAGAAAAATGAACGCATTATTTTCACTGAAACAAAAAAATTAAGTTATCGAAGGATTTGTCGAACAATTTTATTTTTCATCAATTTGTCAATAACATTTTGGAATTCTTATTATGCAAAATTAATCTTATCAACGTTTATAACATGCATGATTTTTTTTCAGATTTTTATATTATCGAGAAGTGGTTGCAATTTCTTGTCAATTTTCTCGAATTTATGTGAAATTAATACTAGACGCAAGAAACAGCTTCAAACCTTCGCTAAAATAATTCCACAGTGTCTATTAAATACTCTAATATTTTTGGAGGGCTTCTGTCCGGTTTATCATCGTCGACTGCTGCTCGAGTTGCGGACGTGCGTGGTACGAGTCTTTGATTAAGCTCGTTAGGAGATTGCTTTTCCCTTTCTTTTTTTTTTTTTTCATTCGCGTGTATTCCACGCGCATTGCCCCCACCACCGGTCGCATGTTTTACGCTGTAATAAACGAACGGGTGGAAACAAAGTGCGAACCGGGCCGTCGAGGCAGTCGACGCGCCGACGTCGCGACTCTCGCAGCAGCGAAATTCTCTCTCTCCCGTTTTGACGTTTCGCGAGACGTTTTTTTCACCGGTGTTGCGCCGCCAGGTGTATCAATGTTATCCGCAGTGAGATCGTCCGACGCGCCGATAAAGTGACCATTGGAATTTTTTGCAACGAAAAAGCATCGTCGAATAAATCATTTTATCACGCAACAGGCACGTAACTTTTAATAATCATTCATAATCATAATAATAATAATAATCACAACCATAGTGAAGAATTATTATTCATTGATAATAATAATAATCATAACCATAGTGAATAATTATTATTCATTCATAACGAATAATAATTCGTTGTCAATAATATCATCAATTTTTTTTAATTCGATATAACTTTTTTGTAATTATTCATATTTAATTTTCGTTCAGTTTGATGACCATTGGAATTTTTTGCAACGAAAAAGAATCGTCGAATAAATTATTTTAACACGTGACAGGCACGTAACTTGCAATAATCATTATAATCGTAATAATAATAATAATCACCATAGTGAATAATAATCATTCATAATCATGATAATAATAATAATAATAATAATAATAATAATAATAATAATAATAATAATAATAATAATCATAGTGAATAATAATCATTCATAATAATAATAATTCGTTGTCAATAATATCAGCAATTTTTTTTAATTCGATGTAACAATTTTTTAATTATTAAAATCTAATTTTCGTTCAATCTGTTCATTTGTTTTATTATTAAAATTTAATGCAAGGAAAAAAAAGTAGTCGAATAAATAATTTTAGCCCCTAACTTCCATATTCATTGTCAATTACCTAATATCAGTATTTTTTTTAATTCCATATAATAATTTCAATGATTTAAATTTAATTTTAATTAGATTTAACAATTTTTTTAGTTATTTCACTTCAATTTTAATTTACGTTAATTTTTTAATTCAACAACAATAATAATAATAATAATAATAATAATAATAATAATAATAATAATAATAATAATAATAATAATAATAATAATAATAATAATAATAATAATAATAATAATAATAATAATAATAATAATAATAATAATAATAATAATAATAATAATAATAATATCAGAATATGCAAAGAGGAAAAATCGTCGAATAAACAAATTCATCACTGAAGAGGCATTCATTGTTAATATCAGTATTTTTTTTTTTTTTTTTTTTTTTTAATGTATAATAATAATAAGTGACTTTCATACGAGTTGGAAAGTAAAATTCGCGGCCACCTGTTCCCGCGTTATTTCGCACTTTCACTTTCAGTGGCGTTCGACGTATTTTATTCTTAGCATCGAAGGCGAAGGAAAAAGAAAAAAAAAACTTTCGCTTTCTTTTTCAGGCTTATCGACGCGCGGACAGTGGGCGATGCGATAATGTACAATTGTTGTGTTGCTTATCGCAAAAGCTCCGAAGTCTGAATGCCATTCGAGTGTCTTGGCCGACTCCTCGACAAATGTTTGCCACACGTTTTTCCTATTCGTAGTTGAGTCGTCCTGCTGCAAACGCGATTACAATTTTTTTTTTTTTTTTTTTTTTTTTTTTTTTTTTTTTTTTATCACTAAACGGGGGTTGCGACGCTCATCCGACGCTTATCGCGAGATTTGTTGGCTCGACATCTCGAGTAGGGAGCGAAATAAAGCGGCGATAATGGCGTATAAATCGTCGGTACAGACAGGTCAAGGCGATAGGCGAATCAAAAAATTCGAAAAAAAAAAAATCAATTTCCGCGTTTTTCTCGGTGAATTTTTTGTTTTTCCGGCGAAAATCGGTGCTTTTTTTAATCAGCAGAAATATTTTCTATAGGATTTTCAAATTTTGCGAAATCGAACATTTTCCCGTCTCAAAATTTGAAATTTTAAATTTCCAATTTTTTAATTTTTTTTTTTTATTTAGTTTTTAAATCTTGAATTTTTTTTTTTACTTTCTTAAAATTTGCGATTTTTGGGGGTCAATGTAAAATTTTGTGAAAAATTGAAAAATCGCGATATCGCCGTTCGCTTTGCTGCATTCTCTTCGTTATTTAGTTCTCTTTCGAATGCAAAAAGAAAATCCAGATTTCATAAGCTCGAAAAAAAATTATATTGATTTTAGTGAAGTGACAAATTTCGAAAATAGTGAAAATTCAATTTTCGTCTTTTTCACCTCGAATTTTGTATATTTTGGGCAAAAAACAGTGATTTTTGGAATCAGTGGAAAATTTGCCATCGGATAGTTTGCGAAATTCATTTTTTTTTGTTCGCAAAAAACGCACCCTCCTAAATAATTTCAGCGAGAAATTTCCCATCGAATACGCTTTTCAAACCAAAATCAAATTTTTTTTTTTTTTTTTTTTCACTAAAATATCCTTTTTATATTCAATATAGAATCACCAAACGAAAATGGATTAGTAATCGTCGCTCGATTGGATATAAAAAAAAAACACGACAAAACGACAGAATTAATTATCACAATAAATCACATTCGGTGAATCAACTCATCGTCAGCGTGAAGCTCAAATTTCGCTGCAGGCGAATAATTCAGAGTCACAACGTTAAAAAAAAAAAAAAAACAAATTTTTTTTATCTTGAATAAAAAATCAGCAAACGAAAATAGATTAGTAATCAACGCTCGATTGGACACAAAAAAGTCACGACAAAACGGCAGAATTAATCACCACAATAAATGACGTTCAGTGAATAAATAAAATCGACTTTTTTATTCATTAAAGTATCCAAAAAAAAAAAAAAAAAAAAAAAAAAAACGTCATAAAAATATCCTTTTTATCTTCAATAAAAAATCAGCAAACGAAAATAGATTAGTAATCAACGCTCGATTGGACATAAAAAAGTCACAACAAAACGACAGAATTAATTATCACAATAAATGACGTTCGGTGAATCAACTCGCCGTCAAAATCGACTTTTTTTTTAAATCAGCAAACGAAAATAGATTAGTAAACAACGCTCGATTGGACATAAAAAAAAATTCACGACAAAACGACAGAATTAATTATCACAATAAATCACATTCGGTGAATCAACTCATCGACAAAATCGAATTTTTGTTCTATTCATTAAAACATCTTTTTTATCTTCAACAAAAAATCAGCAAACGAAAATAGATTAGTAATCAACGCTCGATTGGATATAAAAAAAAAAACACGACAAAACGGTAGAATTAATTATCACAATAAATGACGTTCGGTGAATCAACTTCGTCGTCAGCGTGAGGCTCAAATTTCGCTGCAGGCGCTGCGATGATTCAGAGACTCGGCCGACGACTGTCGCCGAGCGATTGCTCGGCGACAGAAAATCCTTCTCGCGGATTCCGACAAATCGATGGACTTTGCGCGACGTCCGATGAGTCGATTATTCGTCGCGTCTCACTTGCCGCAATATCCGTCTCTTTCCATCTTCTGGGAAACATTCGACGAGCCATAAACATTGGTTTGCAGCTAATAGCTCGAAGCTAATCGCAGTATCGTTCGGAATTTGTCCAACGTCAACGCGATTCGTCCGTCGCTTCCGATTTCCTCCAGTTTATTTATTTTTCTTTGCTCTATTTATTGTTTATTATTTGGAATTTTTTGGTATTTTCGTTTTTCCTCGGAAATTATTTATTTTATTATTTTTAAATCGCGCCGATGAATTTTGTGCGAAAGGCAGACACTAATTTCACAGTTTACAGTGTTTATTATTATTATTATTATTATTATTATTTTCGAATTTTCATTTTTCCTCGGAAATAATTTTTTCATCGTGTTAATTGCGCCGACAAATTTTGTTCGAAACGACAGATACTAATTTTTACAGTTTACAGTGTTTATTATTATTATTTTTTTTTTTAATTTTCATTTTTCCTCGGAAATTATTTTTCCGTTGTGTAAATCGCGCCGATAAATTTTGTTCGAAACGACAGACACTAATTTCACAGTTTACGGTGTTTATTATTATTATTATTATTATTTTTCGAATTTTCATTTTTCCTCGGAAATAATTTTTCCGTCGTGTAAATCGCGCCGATAAATTTTGTTCGAAAGGCAGACCCAAATTTCACAGTTTACAGTGTTTATTATTATTATTATTATTATTATTTTATTTTCATTTTTCCTCGGAAATTATTTTTCCGTTGTGTAAATCGCGCCGATAAATTACGTCCGAAACGACAGACACTAATTTTTACAGTTTACAGTGTTTATTTATTTTTGCTCTATTTTTTTTTATTTTTGCACGAATTTTTGTATTTCCTCGGAAATGGTTTTTCCGACGTGAAAATCGCGCCGATAAATTAACAGTGTTTTATTTTTCTTCGCTCAATTTTTTTTTTTTTTTTTTTTTTTTGAATTTTCGTTGTGCCTCGGAAATCGTTTTTTCGTCGTGTAAATCGCGCCGATAAATTTAGTCCGACACGACAGACACTAATTTTTCCGGTCGGCGGTTTCTCACGATTTATCGACGCCGATATGGAGCTGAGTGCCATGTTGCCTTCGGGCAAACAAGCCCCGCTCGTTTCGACCACGCAGTAAGGCTATTTTCAATAAATATATACACGATATCCCCGCTGCTTTTTTTTAGTCACCGAACAAATGTTTTCCATTATTATCGCGTAATTGACCTTTGGTAGCTGTGAGCGTGTCTCGTGACCTCTAAATATTCGTCTAATTATATGTATAATTATTTTTTAAATTAATTACATAATTAATTTAGAGATATTTCATTTATTTTATTTAGAGTGAATTAATAGTTCCAATATAATTGAAAATTTTATGGAAAGATGTATTAAATGTATTGATTATACTGAATATTTTTTTTCAATAATTATAGAAAACAAATATTTCAGAAAGAACGATGAATGGGAAACTAAAAAAAAATTAATATAATTATTCGTCTAATTATTTGTATAATTTTTTTTTTTATTAATTATATAATTAATTTAGAGATATTTCATTTATTTAATTTAGAGGGAGTTCATATTTCCAATATAATTGAAAATTTTATGGAAAAATGTATTAAATGCATTGATTATATTGAATATTTTTTTCAATAATTACAGAAAAAAAATTTTAAAAACGATGAACGGGAAGCTAAAAAAAATTAATATAACCAAAAATGATTTTAAAAAACTATTGAATATATTGATTATATTGCATATTTTTTTCTATAATTATTAAAAAAATATTTCTGAATGAACGGTGAATGGGAAATTCAACTGTCGCGAGACTCGAGTTACGTCATCAAAATCGCGTCCCAGGCCGCGAATTATTATCATTATTATTCACGACCAAGGTCTGTTTTATAGCCGCTGTTTATTATTACCAACGAGCAGCGACGATGCAGACGCGGATTTCTCACTGAGAAATGGATGCAGGTGGCCGACCTGGTCGAAGGTGTACAGCTTATCGGTCTGCATTTTTTTTTTTTTTTTTCGTCTCGTCTCGTCTTCCGAATGATATAACTGGGATAACCGTTTCTTCAGATATGCGACGTTATCGTGCGATAAAAAATTCAGGGGTTGAGATTTCTAGGCTCTGTGGCAACTGACATTGAATCAGTTGTCCTCTGCAGGTCCGTCGAGGTGCTGACCAAGAAAAATCGGCAGCTCTGAATAAAAAGAGTACATTTTTGTCAAATGGATAAATTAGAAAAAAAGGAAGGTCCGAAGGTTCTTTATGGGTAAGATTGATATATATCAACACAAGTGGGTTTAGTGTTATTGTTCGTCGAGATGATCACAAAAATAAAAAGCTCTAAAAAAAAAAAATAATACAGTACATTTTTAGTCAAATGGGTAAATTAGAAAAAAAATGAAGGTTCCTTATGGGCAGAGTTGGGGATAAAGGATTATTTAAAAAATGAATAATGGAATTTGGATCCACTAAACATTACTTTATTAATGAGTAATGGGGAAAAGATCCATCGCCAATTTTTTTATGTTTAATGAAACAGAGATCCAGCAGCCATAATTTTTTTAATGGAGCAGCGATACATTTTCCATTACTTCATTAAATATAACTCCATTAAACATTGAAAAAAAAAAAAAAAAATGGGTACTGGATTTCTGTTCCATTAAAAATTAATGGGTGCACTGAAAAAAATCCGTAGTTGCGGCTACCAATCATTGGTAAGATTTACTAAAATATTGGATACCGTTACTAAAATATTGGTAGCTTTGACCAACAATTGGTAATCACAACTATTAATTTTTCTCAGTGTGCTGGAAAAATTTTGTTCCATTACTCTGTTCCATTACTCATTATAAAATTAATGAGTGCTGGATTCGATTTCCATTATCCATTCTTTTTAAATCAAACAATGCATTATTTTTATATGAAAATGTTTACAACGCAGCTTATTTTACATATATTATTATACATATATAGAATTTATATATAAGTACACAAGTGACTTTTCGTGTCATTGTCCGACGGAAGGAGTCGAGTGCAGAGCTCATAAACCCGACAATAGGCCTTTAATTATGCAAAACGAGCTGCTCTTCGGTCATTAGTCGCTTTTCTCAGCGTCTCTCAGTCACTAATGACGACACACAACATCACAAAGTCAATAGTAGACTCATCGTCGTTCAAACTACAGGAATCTGCAGTTTGAACTCTCAACAGAGTTAAGGAATCGTCACAGTGTGAAATTTAAAAAAAAATAGATTTTTTTTTAAATCGTGTGCAAACTTTAAACGCCTTTTTCTCGGAATGTTGTTTTTCAAAACGGTGTCCACTCTCAAATGAAGAGTTATCACGATATCGATTTCAAATTTTGAGAGAACATTTCTAACGTCATTCTCTATTGCGCTATGGAATCTTTTTTTTTTTTATTAAATCTTCCTATTTTTTTTTTACGAAAAACTGTCGAAAAAAGGGCTAAATTCGATAATTTTCGTTCAAACCGCCGCCGTTTTGTCAAATTAAAAAAAAAAAGCTTCCGTAGCGCGATAGAGAATTTCCTACAGATTAGTAATCTTTTTGAAATTTTTGGTTCAGATCAAAATTGCGGCCGCAATCGTGGACACAATGCAGGACCTTTTTTTTTACACGAGCTATATAAACAATTTATATCATTATTATACATTAAAGAAATGCACATAAAAAAATCATTTTGTATTCTTCAAGAATGTACTTATTTATTTAAAAAAAACCAGACCAATTAGTTCATTACTACTTAACGAAAAAAAATTCGCGAAAATCATTGATTTTTCGGAGGGTCACACTGTGACGATCCCTTAATAAGAGACTCATCGTCGTTCAAACTGCAGGAATCTGCAGTTTGAACTCTCATTCATCTCGCGCGCTGCTTTTGTGCGCAGGACACGCGATGCTCAGCTGTTCGCACTTTTCCACTAGAAAAACTGGGCTAATCGCCCTCGTCGCTGATTGGCCGACGTTTCGAACGGCGGCTCGTGATTGGTCGACGCGAGTCGAGCGAAACTTGGGGGGAACCCCATTCGCTGCCATTCGCGAACCGACCGTCGAAGGGATGACACTGTTTTAATGGGTGACGACTCAGCGGGAAATAAAGTGACAAGTGACACCGTAAAATATAAAATGTGGGACGTCTAATCGACAATTGGCAGTCGATAATATTCGGCCACCGAAAATAACGTCGCTGTCATTAATTGTGGTCCCTTTTTATCGAATAAATTAGAATCGCCAATCGACAATATTCGGCCTCCGAAAATAATGTCGATATTTATTTTTTTCGACGAATCCTCGTAAATTAATTAATTGCCGTCGATAATATTCAAAAATAATTTCGCTGTCATTAAATTTGGTCCATTTTGGCGAATCAATTAATCGCCGTCGATAATAATGAAAATAATTTCGCTGTCATTAATTTTGGTCCTTTTCGGCGAATCAATCAATCGCCATCGATAATAATAAAAATAATTTCGCTGTCATTAATTTTTGTCTTTTTTGGCGAATCAATCAATCGCCGTCGATAATAATGACAATAATGTCGCTGTCATTAATTTTGGTCATTTTCGGCGAATCAATTAATCGCCGTCGATAATAATGACAATAATGTCGCTGTCATTCATTTTTGTCCTTTTTGGCAAATTAATCAATTGTCAATAATATTTGGCCTCCAAAAATAATGTCATTAATTTTTATCCATTTTGACGAACCCACACAAATTATTATTCAGTCAAAGGAATGAGAAGGCAACATTTGTGGGGGAACATGAACAATAATAATAATAATCTGTTAATTATTGTTATGAAAATCTGACGACGAGTTGAATCGAGTTGTTATCTGTGACTGTGTTAATCATGTCGACGGAGGCTTTAGTGACGGCAGGTTTGGACGAGGACAGTGACGGGTCAGTTTGAGGAATTTATTTTTCCAGGAATAAATTTGGCGTTGAGTCAATCGTCTTTCAGAGTCAATCGTCTCTCTGAGGCAATTGTCTCTCCGATTCAATCATTTCTCTGAGTCGATTCTCTCTCCAAGTCAATTGTCTCTCTGAGTTGATTGTCTCTCCGAGTCAATCGTCTCTCTGAGTCGATTGTCTCTCCGAGTCAATCATCTCTCTGAGTCAATTGTCTCTCCGAGTCAATCATCTCTCTGAGTCGATTTTCTCTCCGAGTCAATCATCTCTCTGAGTCAATTGTCTCTCCAAGTGAATCATCTCTCTGAGTCGAT
Organism: Itoplectis maculator; assembly: GCA_964034905.1. Taxonomy (NCBI): domain Eukaryota; kingdom Metazoa; phylum Arthropoda; class Insecta; order Hymenoptera; family Ichneumonidae; genus Itoplectis; species Itoplectis maculator. Next base: position 312,507 of record OZ035871.1, read on the forward strand.
TGTCTCTCCGAGTCAATCGTCTCCTGAGGCAATTTTCTCTTCGAGTCAATCTTCTCTCTCAGTCGATTTTCTCTCCGAGTCAATCATCTCTCTGAGTCGATTGTCTCTCCGAGTCAATCATCTCTCTGAGTCGATTGTCTCTCCGAGTCAATCATCTCTCTGAGTCGATTTTCTCTCCGAGTCAATCATCTCTCTGAGTCGATTGTCTCTCCGAGTCAATCATCTCTCTGAGTCGATTGTCTCTCCGAGTCAATCATCTCTCTGAGTCGATTGTCTCTCCGAGTCAATCGTCTCCTGAGGCAATTTTCTCTTCGAGTCAATCTTCTCTCTCAGTCGATTTTCTCTCCGAGTCAATCATCTCTCTGAGTCGATTGTCTCTCCGAGTCAATCATCACTCTGAGTCGATTCTCTCTCCGAGTCAATCATCTCTCTGAGTCGATTTTCTCTCCGAGTCAATCATCTCTCTGAGTCGATTGTCTCTCCGAGTCAATCATCTTTCTGAGTCGATTGTCTCTACGAGTCAATCATCTCTCTGAGTCGATTGTCTCTCCGAGTCAATCATCTCTCTGAATCGATTGTCTCTCCGAGTCAATCATCTCTCTGAGTCGATTATCAATCCGAGTCAATTGTCTCTCCAAATTAATTGTCTCTCCGAGCTTACAATTTTACTGATTTTTTTTTTCTGTTGCAGACGTCCGCCTCCACAAAAAATGGGCTCAAACCGAACTATTTTTATCGTCCTCGGTGTGGGATTTGTGGCGACGCTGGTTGGACTGAGCGTTGGACTTTTGTGGAGTTACATTTATAATGGCATTTTACTGGGACAACTGATTCTCAGTCCTACGTCGACCAGCTTTTCGATGTGGAAGGAAACTCCGATACCGATGTACCTGGAGCTCCATCTCTTTAATTGGACTAATCCTGAGGAGTTCAATGTTACCTCTGGCATCAAACCTAATTTTGTGGAAATGGGTCCCTATGTTTTTAAGTAAGTTTATCGTAACCATATTTTTGTCATTTTGTAATATAACGCTAAAGAAACTATAGATATTAACTTTTTTTTTCTACATTGCATTTAAGCATTAGTCACATAAATTAGAACACAGAAATTTATAGAAAATGTTAAAGAAAAGTGTAAACGACATATCAGATTAATAGTATTTTTGTTCAAAATGCTCAATAAAATTATTATTATTATTATCAAAAAATGTTTGTTCCTGTGGAACAAATGATTACTAGTGATTATTATTGATTTTTGCTTTTGTAATTTTATAGCATTTTGCTAAAGTATTTTGTCTATAAAAAAGCATTTTCTTCCCCTTAATAAAAATAAATAAAAAATAACTGATCTTTTTCAGGGAAGTCGACATCAAAGTGAACAAAGTCTGGAACGAACATAATTCGACTATTACCTTCCAACAGAGGAGGGTCTGGCATTTTGAGCAATCAATGTCCAATGGTTATCTCACTGACAAAGTCACGAATCTCAATCCCGTAGCTACGGTAAGAAATTTATTTATTTTTCAAATTTTGTTTATATTCATTATTCATAATTAATATTTTTTATTTATATTTTATTTACGATTTTATTTATTTTTTAGAAATTTATTTATTATTAGTATTTGTAATTTACGTGCATTCCAAACTCAAAATTTAATTTATCTATTTATTGTATTAATTCGTGGTTCAAACTGTTTATATTTCATATTTTTATTTTTCTATGACTTTACTTTTAAATTATAAAGCGCAACGCTCGTGTGTTCGAGTCAAATAATGATAAAGTATGAAAAAAAAAAAAAAAAAAAAAAAATGATATCGATAAAATATGTAAAGGAGAAATCCGTCAGAGAATTTCGCGAGGATAATGGATAATTCAGTTATGTGTTTCAGACTGTAGCATACATGATGAGGTACCAAGGAAAATACACGAAAATGTTCTTGAGCCGATTCCTAAAAGGGCTGCAGGAAAATTTAACAGTGACGAAGACAGTCGGTGAGCTGCTCTTCGACGGATATGAGGACAAATTGTTAAACATTGCGTCTAAAATACCAAACATTCCGAAAATTCCGTACGACAGATTCGGTTGGTTCTACTCGGTGAGTCAAAACACGAAAAAAAAAAAAAAAAAAAAAAAAAAAAAAAAAAAAAAAAAAAAAACGACAGTATAAAACCATCAAAAGCGCTAAATGACAAAAAACGACCTACCGCAATAATTTTGACGATCATTTTCGTGATCCTCGGAAAAAACCGATGAACCGATGTACCGATTTTTCATCTTTCGAAAAAAAATGACCAACTAAGAATAATTTCAATGGTTGTTTTTGGACATTTGGCTCTTTTCGATGGTTTTTTTATTCATTTAACAAACGGTCACTGAAAATTATGATTTTATTTAGAACGAAAATGTCGTTTTATTCAAAACGAAATTTTATTTAAAACGAAAATGTCGTTTTCTTCAAAACGTAATTTTATTTAAAACGAAAATTTCCTTCTCCAGCGAAACGAGTCCGATTCGTACGACGGAACTTTCAACATGAACACGGGAGCTGTCGACATAGAGGATCTCGGTACTCTAATGGAATGGAATTACAGCAACAGATCGAAATTTTATAAAGACACTTGCGGAGCGATAGGCGGCACTCTGGGAGATCTTTGGCCGCCGATGACCGGCAGAAAGACGGTCTCAGTTTTCGCGCCCGACGTTTGTACGTGAGTAGATCGATCGACGATGGTGAGATCCGATTTTTCGGGTCGAAGTCAAAATAGCAAATTACAAACTAGTGAATGGCTAAATAAAAAATAGCCAAAAATATAGTGAGTAGCGAAATAAAAAAAAATGGTCGTCTGAATCTAGAATAGTCATCATTACGGAATTCACTATTTTGACCTTCCGTTTTATTAAAATAAAGTTAAAATAGCGAATAGCTAAAATAACAAATTTCATAATAATGAGTATTGTAAATTCAGACGTTTATTATTTTTTAATTCGTTATTGTTTAGCCATTCACTATTTTGACCCATCATTTTATTAAAATGCAGTTAAAATAGTGAAGTATCAAAATAACAAATTTCATAATAATGGCTATTCTAGATTCAGACGTTCATTATTTTTAAATTTGCCATTTTAGCTATTCGCTATTTTTACACCCACCCAATTTTTCCCAAAACTTCGAATAATTTTTCGTATTTTTTTTTTTTTTAGATCGATGAGTTTGGTGTACAAAGGAGCGAAGGAATATTTGGGATTAACCGGAAGTGAATACGTATCGACGGCAGAAATGCTCGACAATGGCACAAATGTCCCTTCGCGAAAGTGTTACTGCAAGGACATCGATTGCGTGCCCAGCGGGGCTTTCAACGTCTCCCAATGCAAATTCGGAGCACCAGCGTTCATCAGTTTGCCGCATTTTTATCTCGCCGACGAAAGTTATCGGTCCGACATTACCGGAATGAAACCGCAGAAGGAAAAGCATCAATTTTCGATGGTCGTTGAACCGGTGAGCAAATCGTCTCTCCTTTCATTTCCATCGAAGCCATCAATTAATCCAAATTTATGTCCTAATAATTAATCCAAATTTATTTCCTAATAATTAATCTAAATTTATTTCCTAATAATTAATCAAAATTTATTTCCTAATAATTAATCCAAATTTATTTCCTATTAATGAATCCAAATTTATTTCCTAATAATTAATCCAAATTTATTTCCTAATAATTAATCAAAATTTATTTCCTATTAATGAATCCAAATTTATTTCCTAATAATTAATCCAAATTTATTTCCTAATAATTAATCCAAATTTATTTCCTAATAATTAATCTAAATTTATGTCCTAATAACTAATCCAAGTTTATTTCCTATTAATTAATCCAAATTCATTTCCTAATAATTAATCTAAATTTATTTCCTAATAATTAATCTAAATTTATTTCCTAATAATTAATCCAAATTTATTTCCTAATAATTAATCCAAATTTATTTCCTTTTAATTAATCCAAATTTTTATTCCTCAGAATGCTGGAATTCCGATGCAAGTCAGAGCGAAATTGCAGCTGAATTTGTTGGTCGAGCCCGATGAATATATATCGTGAGTACAATTTTTTTTTTAGGTGTTTTAAGGGCATTTGAAATACCGACTGCGATAATAAAAAAATGTATTGAACGATTTCGAAGCATTTTTGCATTTTCAGCTGAGAGAAAAAATTCATTCACTATGGATTTTTCATTTTTTCGCATCGTACTATTTTTTCTGGCTAATTTGCTCTTTTTTTTGGCATTATTGTATTATTTTTGGCATTATTTTTTGGCTTTTTTTTTGCATTATTGTATTATTTTTTGAGAGGCTTATCTCGCTCACAATAAATTAATTAATTAAATAAAAATAAAAATGAATAAAAATCCATATCATAATAGTTATTGTAAAATGAAAGCAGAAATCCGTTAATAAATTAAATTTGAAAAAATAAAAATAAGATAAAAATAAAATTGAAATAAATAAATGAACAATAAACAAATAAATAAATATAATCAGCGCAGTGAATGAATTTTTTTCTTTTAGCTGTAAATACAAATATGCATAAAAATCGTTCATTACAGTTTTTTATTATCGACTGAGGTCGGCGTAAATATTTCACTTTTTTTTTTTTTTTTTTTTTTTCATCGCTATAAAAAATCGTTCATTAGAGATTTTTTTATTACCGACTGAGCTCGGCGTAAATATTTCACATGCTTTTTTTTTTTTTTTCATCGCTATAAAAAATCGTTTTTCCATTTCCAGAATATTCCAAAACGTGCCGAGGACCTTCGTTCCGATGCTTTGGTTCAAGCAAGAAGCGAATTTGTCGTCGACGCTGGCGAATCAGGTGAAATTTGTCCTGATTTTGCCGACTTTGGGCCACGTTACGTTTTACGGCATCGCCGTCATCGGATTCCTTCTCATTAGCATCGCAACCGGTCTCTACATAAGACGCTATCGTCAGGCCGAGGATAATCAGAATTTGATAACCGGAGCTGATAACAGCGCCGCCAACCGAAACGACGGATGACTTTTAGCGATTAACACAAAGTTTTAATTTTTTTACGAGAACGATGTACATTAATAGGTCGGCTTTCTTTATTAGAACGTCCGATATTTTAATCGTGGTTCCGAGTACTTTGTAAATATCGATTAGATTATTTTTGGATCGTTGGAAAGCAACGAAAATTGCAAAAAAAATTATTTTAATCGATTCATTAGAATAATTTTTTTTTTGCAATTTTTGAAACGAAACGAAAATTGCAAAAAAAAAAAATTATTCTAATGCATCGAAAAAATCGTATCGGGTTCAAAAAATTATTATAACGATTAAGCGTTTTTTTTCCTTTCTAGGAGTCGATTAATCGTTATAATAATAAAATAAAGAAATTTATCATGACAATTGATCGTTGTAATAAAATAAAAATAAAAATAATGAAAGTTATTATAACGATTGATCGTTAAAGTAAAATAAAAATTAAAATTATTGTAACGATCGATCGTTAAAATAAAATAAAAATTAAAGTTATTATAACGATTGATCGTTAAAGTAAAATAAAAATAAAAATTATTGTAACGATCGATCGTTAAAATAAAATTAAAATAAAAATGATTGTAACGATTGATCGTTGAAATAAAATAAAAATTAAAGTTATTCAAACGATTGATCGTTATTATAAAATAAAAATAAAAATAATAAAAGTTATTATAACGATTGATCGTTATAATAATTTTCTAAAATCGCTAGAATAATTTTAGAATCGTCAGAATACATATATATATATATTTTTTTTCGTTACATTCCAACGATGCAAATTTCAAAATAATTCGATTATAGAGTCCGAGTCAGGATATTTTAAATATGATTTCGAGTACTTTGTAAATATTCGATTGACTAGGACGTCTAACTAACTAAGCACGTGATAAATAAGTGCCTGAGAATTGATTTAATCGAGAGAAAAAAAAACTAGCGAATCGATAAAATTTCCACTCTGAGCCATAAACTCAGTGTCTATTGTTATTATATTAAAAATGGAGCGAAAAATGTTGATCCTTAAAAGATGTACTTAGAAATTAACGCTTCTTGCGAATCGATAGACTTGTGAATTATTTTTTAGGAGACGAGAGACAAAATGTATATTCGAAGCTGCGTGTCAATTTTATTCCCGATAATCGTCAGTGAGACAAAAAAAAATATTTTCAAAGTGCCTAATCAACGATTTAGCGGCGCTCCGAGCGTAGAAATTGCATCTAACTGAGATCCATCTTTTTACTCTCGTAGAGTGTGTCTATATAGTCGATTATTCGGGTAATCAGAGAGAAAAAAAAAATTGCGCCCCGGCGGCGCCAAAGCGAAATTATGTACATAAATATTGTAAAAATCAGGTCCTTTATGTCGATACTTGAGTATCGACGAATGTTGATGAATAAAAAAAATGAATTATCCTAATCGACATTAATTCTCTAATTTTGAACAGAACCAGAATAGGGAAAATGCATTATTTCTTTCAGTGCATCGCCGTTTTTTTTTAATATATTAAAAAAAAATTGGGTAATGGAGCGAAGATCCATTACCCATTACTTTTTTTATGTTTAATGAAACAGAGATACAGCACCAATTTTTTTTTATGAGTATTCAAAATTCATTAATAAATTCATTAATTCATTAATTCATTTGCTGGATTCGATTTCCATTATCCATTTCTTTTAAATTAAATAATGTATTATTTTTACATAACAATTTTCACAACGTTGATGTTGATGAATTAAAAAAAAAATATATCCTATCCACATTAACTCTCTAATTCCTAACAGAACATTGTTACAGATTGAGGCAGTAATCGTATTTTTAGGGGTTTCAGCTCGAACTCTTCGTTGTCGATGGAGAACATTTGTTCCTTGTCTTTCTGCAATGAGAAAACGAAGAACAATATAAGATCAATGTACCAGTGTATGAACAGCTTTTTAGCGCTGAGATTTCTGTTAAGGCGATGTGAAATACCGACGCTCATCTCAAAAGTTTGGAACAGCTTTTTGTCGCGAATTATGAACGGATCGAAGTGAAAATTGAAATACAGATGCCAGTAATGTGAATCTCGTGAATGAATTAGTCCGAATTTTGATTTTTATTTAAAAAATTGATGTCGGTAACCGATCTGTAATTTTTTTTTTCGAAAATCAAAATTCTGACTAATTCATTCGCGAGATTCATATTAGTGGCGTCTGTATTTTTATTTTCACTTCGATCTGTTCATAATTCACGACAAAAAGCTGTTCCGAAGATTTTCGGTGGTCGGTGTTTAACATGGCCTTAATTCTTAATTATTACTCACGAAATTCTCTGGTTTGTTAGGGACAATTTCGATGTGCTTAGCATCCAACGTTTCAGTCGGTGGGGCTTTTTGGCCATTAGCTCGTCGCCATCCCTCAGCGACGAAATCGGTGTAGCTCACTTTTTCCGGCCCCAATTGCATTCTTATCGACGGTGCATTTTGAGGATCGGTTTCCCGAACGTTGCTCGTTGATAAATGCAATTCCGTCGTCGATATCGGAATTTCTCGGATTTCCCCGCATTTGGCATTATCAACTTTACTGTAATCGGGACCAGCGACTGAAAAGAGACACATTCATCAATGAAACTTCGGCTCGATCGAGTTTTAATATTTTTCTATCATTCTGCAATTTTTTTTGTCTTATTGGCTAATTTCCTCTTTTTGCTACTATTATATTATTTTTGTTAAAAGGGTGCCCCGTTTATTTTTTGTAAAAAATTGGTCCGTTCACAATAAATTAATTAATTAATTAAATAAAAATAAATAAATAAACAAAAATGAAGTTAAAATGAAAGAAATTTGAAAAAATATTTATTTGGAAAAAATAAATGAATAAATGAAAATAAATGAAAATAAAATAAAAATAAAATATAAATAGAATAAATAAAATAAAATAATCAATTTGGCGTTATAAATTTTGCTGTAAGAAAAGCGACAAAAATGAAAATGACACATTCGATGATTTGTGAAACTTCGCCTCGATCGAATTTTAATATCGTCAATTGTAAATTACTTGGAGCAATTTTCCGTGGGACAAACGCCTGCCACCACCTTCTGTTGGCTTTTGTCGCTTCGTCGGATGATTTATTATTCTCCTGATAGCAGCGTGAACATCCGTGACAAGGCTCCGAGTATTTTATCGTTGCGTTGCAGTCCCAATTCACGTCTTTCTTGTATCCAGTGAAAACGTATGTCATATATCTTCTCAAATATCCCCAGTACCAGTATTTATTGAGCCGCGAGTGAGCATCGCGCCAGGCTCCCCATTCGATGACTCCCACCGCGTAAACTGGTTTTATATCGTTTTCGGGATCCTTCTGAAATTTATTTATTTATTAATTTTTTTACGAAAATAATGAGATGCTGAAGTTTGCATCGTTGGAATTTCAGCGTTGTGAACATTTTTTATGTAAAAATAATGCATTATTTAATTTATAAAAAATGGACAATGGAAATCGAATTCAGTAGACATTATTTTGAAAGCAACGAAAATTGCAAAAAAAAATTATTCTAACGGAACGAAAGAATCGTATCGGGTTTAAAAAATTAATAAATAATGCATTATTTGATTTATAAAAAATGGACAATGGAAACCGAATTCAGTAGACATTATTTTAAAAGCAACGAAAATTGCAAAAAAAATTATTCTAACGTAACGAAAGAATCGTATTGGGTTCTAAAAATTAATAAATAATGCATTATTTGATTTATAAAAAATGGATAATGAAAAGCGAATTCAGTAGACATTATTTTTTTAATGTTTAATAAAGTAATGGGAGATATATCGCTGCTCCATAAAAACATAATGGATCTCTGTTCCATTAAAAATAAAAAAAAAATAAAAAATGGATAATGGATTTCTGTTCCAAAAAAAAAAAGTCCAAATGAAAGTTGAAATGAACGAAAAAAGTCCAAATATAAGTCGAAATGAATCAAAAAGTCCAAATGAAAGTTGTAACGAATCAAAAAGTCCAAATGAAAGTTGTAATAAATTATAGTTTGTAAGCAATTCAACAAAATCCCAATTAAAATACCTACTTCCAGGAGTTCGAATTTTGCTTACAAAATTTTATCAAAATTCCAATTAAAAAACCTACTTCGAGAGGTTCGACTTCCACAGCGTCGAAAGTCTTCGTCCCACCTCTGACAATCGCCATCGCAGCGTCAGCCATTTCCCTCACATCCTGCAAATCTTCATATCCATTAAAAAGCATATCAGCCATTCGATTAGTCTGACCCAACGGAAGGACTCCGATAGGACATTTTTTAACATTTTCCACATTCGCTCCATATTTTCTCATCAGTCCAGTGACAACATCGGAAAGTGTTCCGTCGCCTCCTGCGACAATAATTGCATCCGTCGGAGTCTCCAAATTTTCAATCAGGCTTCTCGCCTGACCTTCCTTCTCCGTTTGAATAATCGTAACTGCGATTCCAGCCAAATGCAGAAGCGGCTCGCAGTACTTTTCGAACAATTTCTTGGCTTTCCGCTTCTTCGCCACAGGATTCAGGATCACTGTTACGTGTCGAAGGGGAACACTCGTCGGCAGCGGTTGGTCTCCATATCGGACAGCGTCTTCGCTATATTGTCTCATCAACTGTTCGGTTCTGTGAAAAATGTATTTATTATTATTATTACTATTATAATTATGATTATAATTATAATTATAATTATATAATTATGATTATAATATATAATTATAATATGATTATAATATATAATTATAATATAATTATAATTATGATTATAATATGATTATAATTATGATTATAATATGATTATAATTATGATTATAATATGATTATAATTATGATTATAATTATAATTATAATTTTTTATTGATTTATTTACAGATTTTTTCTTTACATATATATTTACATTATGTGATTCGAAAACAGGAGATTATAAATTCTTAATATATATACATACAATATTTTTTTTTTTAATAAATAATAAAAACCAAATAATATACAAATATAAATTAACAGTGGTGACAAAACCAATCAGTAAATTCATACAAAAATAAATAATAGTTAGTAATGATAATGTTTAACCCTTACTGTGCCGACTGATTTGTGGGGTCAATCTGACCCCAGTGTGCACAGTGAGGGTTAAACCGTTATTAACATTTCATAAATTCGATATCTTTATCTGATATTAATACTTCATAAATGTAACATCAGTTATTTTATTTTAGTTTTAGAAAATTGAATTTTCGAAATTAAAAAAAATCAGTGTTGAGGTTAAATCCGGCGAACCAAATGCAAATCTTACTCGTATGATTCGATGCTGTATGAGACTCCGTAGGAAAAGGCTGCGGTTCCGACGACGGATTTTTTCCAATTGTTTCGAATTGTGGTGAAAAACTTAATTATTCGTGACATTTTTTATATCTGTTGTCTGTTATCATTGCAGCTTTAGGTTATGTTGCAGCCGGGCTGAAAGAAAGAGAGGGAGAATCCAAATGAGAGAGAGAGAGGGAGAAACCGTGTTTTGAACCAGCTCTGTCGGTAAGATTACTGCTTTACCGATTGAGCCGGTAAGTTTGCCAGCTACGTTACCGACCCAACCGGTGAAAATTGCCACAGATTCGTTATTGATTGGGTCGGTAAGATTGCCAGCTTCGTTACCGACTGAATCGGTAAGATTGCCAGCTTCGTTACCGACCGAATCGGTAAGCTTGCCAGCTTTGTTACTGACCGAGCCAATGAAAATTGCCAGCTTTGTTACCGACCGAGCCGGTGAAAATTGCCAAATTCGTTATCGGTTGGGTCGGTAAGATTGCCAGCTTCGTTACCGACCGAATCGGTAAGATTGCCAGCTTTGTTACCGACCGAGTCGGTAAAATAAGGCGAGACTGATGAGTCCTTTGATCTTGATTCGCGGCATCGTCTTCCTCAGCATTCCCGACGACCTCGAAAACGACCTAAAAAGTCCAAAAAACGACCGGTCGTTTAATTTAAAAAAAAAAAAAAAAAAAAAAAAAAAAAAAAAAAAAAAGACCGAGAAAACGACCATCGCGATAATTTTTGGTTGGTCGTTTCTGGGTTCAATGGTCGTTTACTTCGTCATCGTTTGCTTCTTTTGATCGAGTTTTTTTTTTTTTTTTTTTTTTTTTGCGCATTTTGAATGAAAACAATTGACGCGCCGAGGCTGATCGACGATTTTATTACAATATAGTGATGCACACGTTACGTATATAGTATAGACGATAGAATTTTTGTTTGTCTTTTTTTGTTGTCACATTCATATAAATTCTATACCCCTGACACTTATACAATCGAGCTGCACATAACACATTATAAAATATTTACCGACAAAGGCTGTTGCGGTTGGTTTTATTTTTTTTCTCTCCCTCTCATTTTTTTTCTTCCTCCAGAAAAATGAATTAATGTTTCCGACGATTTTACTGTCCTTATCTATTTTTCATTTTGCCTCATTTCTTTGATTTTTAATTTTCCATCGACTTTTCAGTCGATAAGAAGACATTTTTGTATTTATTTTTTTTTTTCTTTTATTTTATTTATTTTTGATTGAAAAGCAGAAACCAACCACCAACTTCCTATATATTTTTTTTACCAACCACAAACATACCGATCAACGGGATTATATATATCTTAATTATCGTTTCTTCTCTCATTTTTCTCTTATCATTTTTTTATCTCTTACGGTCAACAATAATAACAATTAGCGAACGTGGAGTCTGTTATCGTACATTTTTTTAGTTTTTTGTTTTTTTGCGTTTTTTTTTTTTCGTTTTCGATCAAACGGTATCCAAGTCGAGATACAGAACCCATTTGTGGGTCGACGATTAGGGTTGCCATCGATTTGTTTGAAGCGAATCAATTTTTCGAATCGATTCGAACGAATTATACCTCAATGAAAATCGATCCAGGCATAAATTGTGTACCAAAAGATCGATCGACCGAAAATCGATTTTTGCTCTAAAATCTTCGGATGTGCGGTTTGTCGCCGATTATGAACGAATCGAAGCGAAAATTGAAATACAGACGCCACTAATGTGAATCTCGTGAATGAATCAGTCAGAATTTTGATTTTCGAAAAAAAAAATTACAGATCGGTTACCGACATCAATTTTTTAAATTAAAATCAAAATTCTGACTAATTCATTCGCGAGATTCACATTACCGGCATCTGTATTTCAATTTTCACTTCGATCCGTTCATAATTCACGAAAAAAAGCGTATCCGAACTTTCGAGGTGAGCGTCGGTATTTCACTTCGGATGTGCGGTTCGTCGCTGATTATGAACGGATCAAAGCGAAAATTGAAATACAGACGCAACTAATATGAATCTCGTGAATGAATCAGTCAGAATTTTGATTTTCGAAAAAAAAAATTACAGATCGGTTACCGACATCAATTTTTTAAATTAAAATCCAAATTCTGACTAATTCATTCGCGAGATTCACATTACCGGCATCTGTATTTCAATTTTCACTTCGATCCGTTCATAATTCACGAACAAAAAGCGTATCCGAACTTTTGAGGTGAGCGTCGGTATTTCACATCGCCTTAATTGGTGAAAACAAAAACGATCGATCTTTCGATTAATCGATTTAAAAATGGCAACCCTATCGACGTGACCGCACCGGCAGTCGAGATAGTGATGTGATCGGCGGCTCAAACGTTGCGTAGTATCAAATATAGAATTCGAGTATTTGCAGCTACCTGATTTATCGGCGGATTTTAATGTCAATGTATATATCATCTTGCGTGTCCTTTATCTTTTTATCATCTCGATGGATATGTCGCAATTAATTTCGAACTTGTTTGTCTTTTTTTTTAGCGCAGGCTCGAAAGAAGGTTTAGGTTAGGTTAGGTTAGGTCTCGTGTGTAGCCGCGAATAAAAATAATAATAACAATAACAATAATAATAATAAATCGAGTTACACTCGAATTTCTCCTATTTAGCAATTATTTTCCCTCATTTTGTAGCTTTTTTCCCGCGTCTCAGAGAAGCGAAAATCCAGACCAGAAAATAGAAGTAACAAAAAAAAATCAGAACTTGTGAGTCTTGTACAGCCAGACCAGATCCGGTCTTCCCTCCTGCCGGAGAACGAATCTGATGTACAGCCCGGCCGATCTCTCGGCCGGCTGAATCTGATGCTCCTCGACGATATTTTCATCATGACTGACGACGACCATCGGCTCCTGTTGCTGCAGCTGCAGCTGCTGTTGCTGCTGCAGTTGCAGCTGCGTCGGCGACTGCAACTGCGCTTGCATTGGTGATTGCGGCTCCACCTGCATCGGCGACTGTCGCTGCAGCTGCTTTGTCGACTGCACCTGCATTGGCGACTGCAGCTGCAACTGCTTCGTCGACTGCATGTGCGTTGTCGACCCCTGCACCTGCATTGGCGATTGCAGCTGCATCTGCGATGCCGACTGCTGCATCTGCATCGAAGATTGCGGTTGCATGTGCGTTGTCGATTGCTGCACCTGCATTGGCGATTGCAGCTGTATCTGCGATGCCGATTGCTGCATCTGCATCGACGATTGCGGCTGCATCTGCATCGACGATTGCGGCTGCATGTGCGTTGTCGACTGCACCTGCATTGGCGATTGCAGCTGCATGTGCGCTGTCGATTGCTGCACCTGCATTGGCGACTGCAGCTGCATGTGCGATGCCGATTGCTGCAGCTGCACCTGCGATGGCGATTGCTGCAGCTGCATGTGCATTGCCTGCTGCTGCTGCTGTTGCAGCTGCGTTGGTGATTGCAGTTGCACCTGCGATGTCGGTTTCTGCAGCTGCATGTGCATTGACTGCTGCTGTTTCTGAAGCTGCGTTGGCGATTGCAGCTGCACCTGCGATGTCGGTTGCTGCAGCTGCATGTGCATTGTCTGCTGCTGCACCTGCGATGTCGGCTGCTGCAGCTGCATGTGCATTGTTGTCTGCTGTTGAAGCTGCATGTGCGTTGGCGATTGCAGCTGCACCTGCGATATTGGCTGCTGCAGCTGCATGTGCATTGACTGCTGCTGCAGCTGCATGTGCATTGGCTGCTGCTGCAGCTGCATGTGCGTTGTCTGCTGCTGCTGCTGCATGTGCATTGTCTGGTGTTGCAGCTGCATGTGCATTGGCGTCTGCTGTTGCAGCTGCATGTGCGTTGTCGGCTGCTGCGTCGGCGTCTGCGCCGGCGTCTGACACGGCGTCTGCGCAGGCGTCGCGATCGGCGTGCGCGTTGGCGTGCGCGTCGGCGTGCGCGTCGGTGTGCGCGTCGGTGTGCGCGTCGGCGTGCGCGACGGCGTCCGATACGGCGTCTGACACGGCGTCATTGTGCTGACGTTCGTCGTCATCGTGCTGACCGTCGTCAATGCGCCTGCGCCGGCGCTACCGCCGCCGCCATTGTTGTTATCCTCCACTCGTATCTCTGCGGGTGTCGCGTCCGCAACGGCCGCTATCAGAGCGGCCGGGGCCGGAGGTTAGTTGCTGCCCGAGTGTTGCTTCTGGTCGGAACCGACGTCGCTTCCGCTCGAGCTCAGGGTCGTGTTGCTGCCGTACGGATCGAGTGACGATTGCACGGACATGCTGCGGCCCTGGCGTCTCACTCGGTAGGGCGAGAGCTTGCAGGGGTCGACACTGCTCGGGTCTGCCTGCAACAATCGTCGGGTCAAAGTGTGTCCGCGCTTTCTCATAAGAAATGTGTGACACACGAGCGGAACATTTGTTGACCTTGAGATTTTGGGGTTAGAGGGTAGTGAGGTCGAATCCCGGAAAAAATACCCCCGATAAAATACCCTCTGGAAAAAATACCTCATGGAGAAAATACCCCCTGAAAAAATACCCCTGGAGAAAATACCCCCTGGAAAAAATACCCCTGGAGATAATACCCCTTGGAAAAAATACCCCTGGAGAAAATACCCCCTGGAAAAAATTACCCCCTGGAAAAAATACCCCTAGAGAAAATACTCCTGGAGAAAATACTCCTGGAGAAAACACCCCTTGAAAAAAATACCCCAGGAGAAAATACCCCCTGAAAAAAAATACCTCCTGCAAAAAATACCCCCGGATAAAATACCCCTTGGTAAAAATACCTACAGATAAAATACCCCTTGAAAAAAATACCCCCTATAAAATACCCCCTGGAAAAATTACCACCGGAGAAAATACCTACAGATAAAATACCCCTTGAAAAAAATACCCCCTATAAAATACCCCCTGAAAAAATTACCCCTGGAGAAAATACCCCCGGAAAAAAAATACCCTTGGAGAAAATACCCCCTGGAAAAAATATCCCCGATAAAATACCCCCTGAAAAAAATACCCCTGGAGAAAATACTCTTTGGTAAAAATACCCCCGGATAAAATACCCCCGGACAAAATACGCTAAGGGGTGGGAAAAAAAATACAAGGAGACGCGTGACACGCACCTGATAGCCCAGCGCGATCACCATTATCTTCTCCGGCACCAACCCCAGCTTTCTAATGTCGTCCATTAGCACGCGCGTCGGTATCTTGTGAAACTGTATGAACTCCAGGAAATTCCCGAGCACGTCCTTCAGTTCGAGATTCTCGTCGTTGTCGCAAAACTTTTTGCTCCACATGAGAGCGGCCTGCGAAAAAAGTACCACAAGGTTATTCTAATTATTATTATTATTGTTGTTATTATTATAATACCATTCATCATATTATTCATGTTACCATAATAACAATAATAATAATAGAATAATAGTAATACTTCACTACTATTAATAATAATAACTATAATAATACTATATAATAATAGTGAAGTATTAGAGCGGCCTGCGAAAAAAGCACCACAAGATTTATTGTCACCAGAGCCTTATTATTGTTATAATAATAATGATTATTATTGTTAATATTATAATACCATCCATCATATTATCCATGTTACCATAATAACAATAATAATAATAGAATAATAGTAATACTTCACTACTACTAATAATAATTATTATTATTATACTACTTATTATTATTATTAGTAGTAGTGAAGTATTATTATTATTATTTTTGTTATTATTGTTATTATGGATTTCTGTATGACACTTTGTTAACGGGTGTCTCTCACCTGGAATTTCGTAAACTCGTCGGCGCGAAGCTCCTCGCGAGCGAGAATCAGTCGCACGACGTGCTGAGGCAGAAGCGTAAACGAGCCGAGATTGAGGACCTCATTGCCATGCTCATCCACGAACTCGAGAACCTGTCAAATTTGTTTGATCAAAACTTTAGGCCTGTGCATTTGTGCGCAATTATAAATTTACAGTGGAGCGTCGATTATCCGAACAAATTGGGACCGACCATCGTTCGGATGATTGACGTTGCGGATAATTGACGTTCGGATAATCGACGCTCTACTGTATTTATTTTTTTTAAGACACGGAGATACTTGACACCTTTTGCACGAGCGATTTTGTGCACTTGTACTGAATGTAACGCTCGGCGGATGCGAGGAGAGCGCAAACCGTGTCGACGGTAATGCAGCACTGAACGAAACCGGCGCAGGCTCGTCTCAGCTCGTCCAATCCGTAGTAGTCGGCGGCGTTCATCACACCTGTCGCAGATAATGTTATTACTAATCATTATTACGGAAATAAAGAATACTACTACTACTACTACTAATCATTATTATTATTATGTTATAGTAATTGCGCTCTGCGCTCGGACGATAAAAACAATTCGACACTGTCGAATTTTCGTCTTTGTAATAAATAAGTAATAAATAATTTATAAATATTTAATTAATACATAATTAATAATGAATAGTAATAAATAAGTGAATATAAGTGATAAATAATGTATGAATTAGGGTGTGTCAAATAATAATAATAATATTTTTCATTTTCTTTTTTTCGGCAAAAGTATGTATTAAGGTCAGAATACATACTTTTGACGTAAAAAAAAAAAAAAAATTAAAAAAAAAAAGTTCTATTTTTTATACAACCTAGTATGAATATTTAATTAATAAATAATTTTAAAAAAATAATAATTAATAATGAAATAAATATTTGTAATAAATAAGTGACCTTACCCAACAGTGTTCGGGGCTGTAGCGTCACGCAGCCGGTGTGGATGTACTCGATGAGCTGTCGAAAGACGTCGGGTTCGAACTCTTCGATGATCAGCGTGTGATGCTGATTCATCTGTGGCTAACACACAGGTATTGAGATCAGTGAATGTTCGAAAACGACAAATTCGCTCAATTATTTTTCCAAGCTTCTAATATATTTCGTGCTGAACCTTTCACTATCATGTTTTATAAAAAACATGTTTTATAAAAATAACTGAGAATATCGGAAATTCGAAGCTAGGAAAAAATGGCCGGAGAACAAATGGCCCAGGAAAAAATGGCTGCATGTCAAATCACGTGTCTGTGTGTGAGGGGCACGGCCATTTTTCCTCGGACATTTTTTTTTCCATCGATCAACCGGATTTTTTTTTTTTTTTTTTTTTTTTTACCACCACAAGATTTATTGTCACCAGAGCCTTATTATTGTTATAATAATAATTATTATTATTGTTATTATTATAATACCATCCATCATATTATCTATGTTAACATAATAACAATAATAATACAAATAATAGTAATACTTCACTATTACTACTAATAATAAAAATAATAGTCATACTTCACTACTACTAATAATAGTAATAATCTTTTTTTTCCATCGACCAACTGGATTTTTTTTTTTTTTTTCTTCGGCCATTTTTTTCGAGATTCGATCTAAGCGACTAAATCGCGAAGCATGCGACGGGCTCGTCGAACTAAAACTACTAACTATGCAGCCCTTGGCATGTTTTTTTTTTTTTTTTTTTTTTTTTTTTTAATAATCTAAGGGTTGTCATCTACGATTGACATTTGGAATATACCTCGTGGATTGGAGCCAACTGCTGCGTGTACCCTGAACGCTAACCGACACATACAAAAACGCACACTTACTATTTCTTACGTCATTCGAGTGACGTAAAGTCACTGAATAATAAATAAGCAAATCGGATCACTTCGCATTGTCCCAACTCTCATCACTCTTATAACCCTTATCATTCACTCTTATCAGCCCAGTGCCCAAAAATAAAATTCGCAGACCCCGTAATATTGCTCAAAGCTCAACAATAAGTATAACAATAATAATAATAACAATAATAATCATCAGGGTTTACACTTTTATATTTTTAATTAAATAATATTTAATTAATAGTAATCGTTTGAGAAAAAAAAGAAAAAGATAAAGTCGCGAGTTATTTTACCTGTTGAGCAGCGTTCTGAAGATTCAGCAGCGGCTCGGAGCTCCGTTTGAGAAAAAAGCGCAGCTTCTCGCGAGGCGGTGGCTCCTTTTTGCGCTGTGGGCTCGGTGCCTGGTACAGCATCTTGTGGAAAACCCTGTAAATAAAATAAAATAAAATAAAATGAATAAAACGAAAAAAAAAAAAAAATTTAAGATTAAAGAAAATAAAATAAAAATAAGACAAAATGAATAAAACGAAAAAAAAAAAAATTAAGATTAAATAAAATAAAATAAAATAAAAATAAGACAAAATAAAATTAAAAAAATATATATTGAGTACATAACAGACCGGCTTCTTGATTATAAATCAATTCCCAATATTTTCGAATCAAATAAAAAAAATAAAAAAATATATAATCAAAAAAAAAAAAAAAAAAAAAAACGAATAAGATTGAATAAAATAAAATAAAAATATGGTAAAATAAAAAAATGTATATTGAGTGCATAAGAGACCTGCTTCTGGCGGCGAGGACGGCCTTGACCGCGCACACCGGCTCCCGGGTGTCGCCGACGAGGAAGGTGACGTCACAGAGCTCCGGCATGCTCGCGAGGAACTTCATGTCCTCGGCGAGGCCGCTCCTGTTCTCGAACTTGGAATAATCCGGCTCGTCGGCCACCCCCATCACGACCCCCGACCCCGAAGCCTCCGGCATCGAGCTCGCCACCCGCTGCAAATAAATCACCGTTACTTACAATTTTAATAAGTCACTTCATGATAAAAAAAAATTAAAAGGCATTTAAAAAAGATTTGAGAGGTAGGATCAAAGGGGGGGGGGGGGGGGTAATTTTTTTTATAGTAATTTTTAGTATTTACAGTTAATTTTTAATCACCAAAGGGTAATTTTTTGTATAGTTTAAAAAAATGAGGTCCCAAAAGATTTAATAAAATAATTCAGCTCAGTCCAAATGTGATTTTATGATAAAAAATAAATAAAAGGTATTTAAAAAAAAAATGTAGGTAGGGGCAGAGGGGGATGAAAAAATGCAATGTAGGTGTTGGTAAAGGCGATTTCTTTTTTTTGTGTAATTAAAAAAAAATAAGTTCCTAAAATTTTTTAAATAATATAGTGCAGCTCAATAAAAAAAAAATTAAAAGGCATTTAAAAAAGATTTGAGGAAGAGGCAAAGGGGGGGAGGGGAAAATTCAATGTAGGTGTTGGTAAGTGCGATTTCTTTTTTTTTTGTATAATTAAAAGAAAAATGAGAAAAATGAAAATTAAAAAAACAGTGCAGCTCAATCCGTCCGTAATTTCATAATAAAAAAATAAATTAAAGGGTATTTAAAAAAAAAGAGTGAAAGTGGAGGGGAAGAGGGGGTAGTGCAATGTAGGTGTGTCAAGGAGAACTGCTTCTTGCCGCTGCACCGAGGGTCATAAACTGGGACGTCGAGAAGAAATTACCTGTTGCTCCAACCCCGGAGCCTTCTCGCTCGCCGGGCTGCCCTTGCTTCGAAAAAACACTTTTGCGCCCCGCTTCTCGCGTCCTCGGATTTAATTAAAATATATTCGCGCGCAGCCTCCGCGCATTCTGAACATCGACACCTCGGGGCGGTCGCTCACTGGGCCACAGTAGTCACGGCTGTGTCCATCAAACCGGAAGGATCGATATATATATTTTTATTATTTATTATTAAAAAAAAAAATAACACTTGTCCAGTTTCTCGAAATTTGGAATTTTTTTTATTTATTTATTTATTCAATTTAATTGAAATATCGCACATTCTGAGCGGTCGCTCACTGGGCAGTATCCGTCAAACCGGAAGAATCGATACTTTTTTGTATTTTTTTTAGTATTAAAAAAAAACACTTTTGTACAGCTTCTCAGGTTTTCGGATTTAATTAAAACATCGGAATGGTCGCTCACTGGGACACAGTAGTCACGGCTGACTCCATCAGACCGGAAGGATCGACATACATATTTTTTAAATTTTTTATTATTTAGAAAAAAAAGAACACTTGTCCAGCTTCTCGGCTCCTGGGATTTATTTATTTATTTATTTATTTATTTATTCAATTTAATTGAAATATCGCGAATTCTGAGCGGTCGCTCACTGGGCCACAGTAGTCACGGCTTTGTCGATCAGACCGAAATGATCCATGAATATTTTTAATGTTTTTTTTTTTTTTTTACGAATGTTCCTCGATGATTTTTCGTCCTGGAACTCAGGACTCTATTCCTGAGGGAGAAAGGGACGTCGACTCCTGGCGAGGATCAATATATATATCACAGAGTCTGACACTCGTTAACTCGTATCACTTGCTTATTTTTTTTCGCGACGATTTTTTTTTTCGCACTAATTTATCACGAAAAAAAAGCTACGCTAAGCGCATCGCGCGACTCTCGATCCGACAGTCGTCTGTGACACAGGTCGAACCATGAATGGGTCTCGTGCTGCCCCCGAGCAAAGCACAGGGCGCTCCGAGCTTGCAGAGCGCTTCGACCTGGAAGACGCTCCGCTCGCTTCGGACGTCGAAAGCTCACTGCGCATGCGCCGGGGGAGGTTTCCCCGACGTTGCCCAGCTTCTCGAGCGCCATTCGAGGACCGACGGATCCATGGGTTTCACCATTAAATTGACTTATATAGGGTAGCCGTACCGTTTTTGGTAACTTTAGTACCAATTGTGACCATTACATTCAAAGGAAAAAAACATAATATTTTTTATTTATATTTTATATTTTTTATAATCACATAAAAAACACATCGAGTCGATCATTCAGTGAATTTGTATGAATTTGTTCGAAAAATCAACATTTAGTTATAGGAAAAAAATGTTCTGAGGAATAAAATAATAAAAAATGGCCACAATTGGTACCTTCATCTACCTTATTTTTTTAATATAGATCAAAACTGGATTTTTATTTGTACCCATTTTAATTTTTTTTAATTTTATTTCATATTTTGGCGACAAATAATTGTTTGCTTTTTTATAGTGAAGAAAAATTATTAAAAATTAATATTTCGATCCAGAGATGGATTTTTCCACGAAAATCAAATTGGGTCGGCTTTCACCATTAAATTGACTCATATATTTTATTTATTTGCAATAAAAAAATATTTTATTTCATATTTTGCCGAATTATAATTGGATGCAATTTAGTTGCATTTGCAAATAAAATTGCAATATATTTTATTTCATATTTTGACGATAAATCATTTTTTGGTGTCAGACAAAAATTATAAAAAATGAAGAACTCGGCCCTGATGAATTTTTCCACGAAAATCAAATACATAAAATAACAAATATTTTATTTCATTTTTCGTCTATACATCATTTTTCATTGCCAAAAAAAAATGATAAAAAAAGAAGATACTGGTCCATTTTTCCACGAAAATCAAATTGGGTCGTTCGACGCAGTTGCGTCGAATTTTTCGTCCCTATTTTTCGATCCGACCAATTTGCCCGTCTATATATATGCGTGTCGTGTCCTTGAGCGAGAAAGGGCTGCGTTTGAGGCTCCGCGGGCGAATGTGGGTCAAGCGCAAAATCAGCCGCGTATAGCCATTCATGTTTCCAACGCAGCTTCCACCGGTTCGTCGACTATCTTTCCCCCGGAAAATCGATAGGCGCAGCCGACTCTACGCAACAAGTAAAAGCTCCGAGCTTTTGCTTCGTCCGGACCTGCGAACGGCTATCAGCAAATGGCAAATGGCCGGGAAAAATGTCCGGCCGAAAATGTCCGGTCAAAGCGAGTGGAGTGTCTTTGAGCTTCGAGTGCTTTGCATTTTGGAGGGTGGAGATGGCAATGCGCATGCGCGAGAATAACGAGCGATTGGGCGGCTCGACCAGCTGCTCAAGGCGATTCATATAGACTCATCTCCCCCTTTTTTTCCTATGGAAATTCCTTCGGATTTTTTTTTATGGTGAATGGAAACGTCACAGGAATTAATTATAGGTCAGAATAAAATGGAATCTTAATCATTGTTGAATTAAGAATTGTCGCGCTCGTGTTTTTTTTTTTTTTTTTTTTTTTTTTTTTGGCAAATATAAAGTTCGATTTTACGAAGTTTAAAAACCCATCCATCTTGAATGGAAAAGTGTCAGAAGAATTAATTATGCGTCAGGAATAAATGAAATTGTTATATATTTTTTTAACAATAGGAACAATGATGCGCGCTTACGTTTTTTTTTCTTTTTTTTTTTTGCGAAAAAAATGTTCGATTTTACGGAAACCCTATCAGGTGGAATATTTTCCGCTGATTCCAAAAATTACGGGTCCCGAAAAATCGAAATCTGGATTCCCTTCCGTTTATTATTATTATTATTTTTTTTTTTTTTCGAAAAAAAATTCCGATTTTATCAAGTCTAAAAACCTTGTCCGATGGCAAATTTACCGCAGATTCTAAAAATCGGGGCCCGAAAAATCAAAATTTTGAGGAGAAAAACGCAAAAGATGATTTTTTACTTTTTTCCCAATTTTGGCACTTTACTAAAATCGATATAAATTTTCTTGGGTTCAATGTAATCGGGATTTTCTTTTTGCATTCGAAAGAAGACTTTTAATGAAGAAAATGCTGCCAGGCAGAACGCGATATCTCGATTTTTCGATTTTTTGCAGATTTTTAAAGTTGACCCTCAAAAATCGCAAATTTTTTGAAGGGGTACCTTTTAAACGCTTCAGTTTTTTTTCTTTTTTTTTTTGAAGAAAAAAAAAAAAAGAAAAATGTTCGATGTCTTCAAGTCTAAAAACCCTATTGGCTCAATTCGGGGCCTATCCGGGAAACCTGGCCAGGGTCTGACCAGACCCCAGTTGGCCCGACCAGGGCCCGACTTGGTCGATTTCTTCAATTTTAAAAACCCTATCTGATGACAAACTTTCCGCTGATTCCAATAATGTTCGGAATTTTCCCTAAAAATTGAAAATTAGAGAAGAAAAACGCAAAAACCGATTTTTTGTATTGCAAATAAACTGCGAATTAATTATAAGTCAGGATGGAATAAAATCACAATAACATTTTTTTTTTCAACATAAAACAACATCGATTTATTTAACACAAATGCTTGCGCGTTATCATAGAGGTTTTCATAATAATGACGGTAATGATAATTAATAATCATATTCACATATACATGAAATAAGGCACGTCTGATATTATATATTAATTAACGCCGGACGTCGCCGTGTTAAAAAACGGTCAGCGCGACGCGATTCATATGTCACTTTCTCCTTTTTTACGATATGCTACATCCTTACCAAATGTAGAAAATGTCATATGTATATATGTAATGCGGATTATATACATATATATGAATATTCACTTGTTGTTTTTTTTTTATAAATGTCTTTTTTTTTCTCACGCGCATCGTTTGGGCTTATCTTACGTCCGTCGGCGCCTTATCAGGAAAAAATGGCCAAGACAAAAAAATGGCCGGGGAAAAAAATGGCCGTTCGAAATAATGGCCACGAAAAAAATGGCCGAGTCCCTCACATGCAACATCCTTGGTAGAAAATTTCTGGCGCTGGTCAGGTTCTGGTCGGGCCCTGGTCAGGCCCTGGCCAGGGCCTGGTTAGGCCCGGACCAGGCCCTGGCTTGGCCCGAATGTAACAGAATTTCTACCGCTTTTCTACCTCGTCAGGCCCTAGTCGGGCCCTGGTCGGGCCCTGGTCAGGCCCTGTCCAGGCCCTGTCCACGCCCGAATGTAACAGAATGACACAGATTTTCTACCAGGGATCCGATTTAAACGCGGCCATTTTTTTAACCAGACCATTATGGTCAGCGAACATTTTTTTCCCGGCCATTTTTTGTACATTTTTAACTCGATCCACATTTTTCTCGCATTTTAATCACACATCACCGATAATCCGACGATATTTAGGTTTTAATCTCTCAGTTACATAATTATATCTCGAAAATCACTATTTTTATAGTACCTAGTTAAGCACTCGCCTTTTCGCTATCTTCACGAAGGGTCAGTTTTTTTTTTATCTTACGTAATTACATTAACGCGAATTTTTGTTTCTTATTCTTATCAGAGTCATAAATCCCCAAAAATTGATAAGATATAGTTTACAGTACAATTTTGTTGTTATGATGATTTCATAATAATAACGTGTATTGATTATAAAATATAGTGAATTTGAATAGCTGAAAAAAATACGAATTTTCGCTTTAATATTGGAAGAAATAGTGAAAAAAATAGAAGAAATCATTAATGCATTACTTTTTTTAAGTCAATTACATTTTTTCCCCATTTTTTTTTCACTATTTCTTTCAATATCAACTAAAATGAACATTTGCCAAAATTAGTATTTTTTCAGCTATTCAGAGGTTTTCACTCCATTTCATAATCCCTAAATATTATTATTATTATGAAATCATCATTATAAAAAAATGTATCATTAATCATATTTCACGAATTTTTGTAGATTTACAACTCTGATGCGTATTATAAAAAAATGGCCAAGAAAAAAAATGGCGGCCTTCAAACCACATTTTTGTGCATGAGGGACTCGGCCATTTTTTCCCTGGACATTTTTTTTCTCATTCAACATACAAATCAGAATTAATTTCCTTCGATCTTTTTTATTTACTTATGCCTTAAGGATAATCTATTGAAACTGGCGTCAAGGTATTATTAATAATAATAATAATGTATCGTAATATTTTACACGAATGTACAAAATTCTGGCTTCGGAATGCAGCTCTTCACAAATTTTTTCGCTCTCATTTTACGCTCAATTATTATTAAGCGCTTAACTATCAATATTATTATTATTAATTATTATTATTATCTAGAGTAAAAAAGCACCGAACGGCAAAAACGTTCGCCGCTGGGTTTTCTAGGATATTTCTGACAATGATATAATTCGTTCGACGTCGAAAAAAAAATATTTTCGACGAAACATGGAATGTATCTCATAATTGGGAAACACTTTCGGAGATAATACCTTATTTTTATAATAATAACAAAAAATTAAAAAAAAAAAACGAGACGTGGAAGATACGCGCAAAAAATTTTTGCGCCTCTTATTTACAATTTATTTTCTGCAGTCGACGGTTCATTTCGCTCCGTGAATTAATTTGGCATTGCGAATTCTCACTGAAATAATTCGATCGTTTAGCGTTTTGAGAGAACCTACGACTTTTAAGGTGAGCGACAAAAAAAATATATAACGCGCGAATCTACCTAATCTAAATATCTCAGAATAAATTAGTAAAATGGAACGAAAAATCAGCATTTTTACTTATTTTCGGTGTTAAAAAATCGTTACACGTCAACGGAAACATTTTTTTTTTGTAAGCTTTTTTTTAAATATTTTTTCTAAGCATAAAATTAGTTTAAGTTATTAAAAATTAAAAATGAGTATTGCAGTTTAAAGTCAGTTTTTCGAGATTTAAATTCAATTTCCGTTTTCTACTTGTCCAAAAAAAATTATAAACAAAAACTATTTTTGCCAAAACAAAATGTGACTCAGTCGGTAACTTAGGTCGCAGAGTGTAAAAATCTTCACGGAGGTAATGCAGATTTCTGTTTTACCGACACAAATCTCGAATTAATTTCATAAATTTCCCCAAAAAAAGAAAAATAATTGCATCGATCTAATTCTCCCAAAAAAATTCCACAATTAATTCTCCGCACGAAAATTACAATCAGATCCCTGCTTTACCGACACAAATTGCGAATTAATTTCATACATTTCCAAAAAAAAAAAAATTGCGTAGGTCAGTTTGTCTTATTTTCCAAATTATTCTTCAAGAGGCAAAGCAGATCTCTGCTTTACCGACACAAATCTCAAATTAATTTCACAAATTTTCAAAAAAAAAAAAAAAAAAAAAAAAAGCGTAGGTCAGTTTGTCTTATTTTCCAAATTATTCTCCAAGAGGCAACGCAGATCTCTGCATTACCGACACAAATTTCGAATTAATTTCACACATTCCCCAAAAAAATAATAATAATTGCCCAGTGAAAAATAATTGCGTAGGTCAATGAAAGATAATTGCGTAGGTCAGTGAAAAATGCTGCAATTAATTCTCAACACGAAAACTACAATCAACAAAAAACGGTAACGATCGTCGAACACCGAAAAGCGTCGTAAACGCAGATTCTAATCTCTCTCTCGACGAGTTTCGCCTTCTCGAGCAGGAAGGAGCTTGCGCCGGCAGCTTTCATAAATTTACGGCAGACATTTTCGTATAACATACAGAAATTGTACGTAGAAAGGCTCCGAAGCTCCGAAGAGACTTCGTAGCCTGGAAATTGGGGCGATATTCGAAACGTGTCGAGGGCTTTTCGCGCTGACTCGACGCCGAGGGAAAAAGCTCGGAGGGTGAAGGAAAGCTCCTCGCGAGGAAAATTTTCAACGAGTCGACAGTCGAATATTATTGGTTTCCGGGTTACGAATATCCCCGATACGACAGGCGTTTCCGCACCGATAGTATTTTATCATTCAGGAGGGTTGAGTGGTTTCCATTCGCTCCGAGGATATTCCTTCTCACCCCTATTTTCACCCTCTCCACCCTCCGTCACACTTATCACCCTTTTCACCCTCTCCTCCGCGAGTATTTATAACGAATATTTGCCTATCGAAAAAACGAGTCGAGCGGCGATCATTTGGCGCAATTCGGGCCCTGTCCGGGAAAACTGGCCAGGGCCTGACCAGGCCGCGATTGGCCCGACCAGGACCCGACTTGGTCCGGAATTTACGCTAAAATGATTCGAGTAGAAAATCGTAGCGTTCGGACCAAAACAGGCCCTCGTCAGGCCCTGGCGTGGCCAATACGGTCCTGATCAGGCCCGCATGTAACGCTACGGATTTTCTACTCGAAGATGACCCAAGTAGAAAATGTCCGGCATAACACTAGCGGCGCTAGACAGGCCCTGCTCAGCGCCGTGTCAGCCCTATCCGGGCCTGATCAGTGCCCGGCTTGGGCCGAATATTAACAGAATGGTACAGATTTTCTACCAGGGTCGTCTATCTCGCTTCCAGCGATCGTCCGAAAGGATCGTTCGCCGAGTAATAACGTTGGTCCGTCAGCCACCAGGCGTCGCCGTCGACGCCGCCGCCATTGTGATTCATCTGACGACCGGGAAAGGCGCTATATCACAGCTTCGACGGATCGTAATTCTCGAAGGACCATCGCTGCCTCGCACCGGCGGCCGAACATTCCTCCATCAGCAGACGCTGCTTGCTCTCCGTGATGGCCAAACACTTGTCGCTGCTTCCGTGCCGGATTTGCTTGCTCTGTAAAATCAACGGAAACTCGTTAAAAACACATCTAACACACTCTGGGTACCTTGTAGAGCATTTTAGAGAAAAATTTGAGCCAAATCGGGCCCTGGTCGGGCCACCCGGACTCTGGTCGGGCCCTGGCCAGGTTTCCCGGACAGGGCCCGAATTGCGTTAAATGATACGCCAGACATTTTCTGACATGTTGAGAAGGTTATTTCGCGCGTCCGACAGTCTCAGGACGATTAAATCGACTTGGAAAAAGAAGGAGAGATGAAGGAAAAAACGGAAGATGAAGAAGAACAAAATATTTTTACCTGAGGATTGTAGATCCACTGCTGATTTCCCTTGCTTCCGTGGCAAGGATACAGGATGACGTCGGTGCCGCTGTAATCCAGGCAGGATTCGTCCCGGCGTATCTCGCCGGTCTTGCTGAGCATCCAGTACTGCGAGAAATGCGAAAAATTTGATAAGCACATTTTTCCAGTCAAACAATTCAACTATTTTCGCCCGAATAGCTGGGAGGGAGTTTCTGGCCAGGGCGATTCGCGGCGTTCCTCGAACTCGAGGCAAAATACTTTGGGGGGGATGGAAAATATTTGCTGGTTGCTGAGCCTTCGAAGCATCGCGACATCGGGAACGAATTTTTTTACCGTATTTATTTTTTTTATTTCTTTTACGGTAACTTTTTTTAAGTTGTATTTTATTAAATTTTTCGTATTTTTATTACCTGTATTAATTTTTTTTATCTATCAGGAGGCGCTAAAATAGTTACGAATTTCTTACCTTATTTCTTTTTTTTTTAATTTTTTTCATGATTTTTTTTTTTTATTACCATTATTAATTTTTTTTTACCTGTCCGGAAGTGCTAAGATAGTTACGAATTTTTTACCATATCTCTTTTTTTTTATTTTTTTTACCGTAATAAAAAAAAAATTTTCATTAATTTTTTTTTTTTTTTTTTTTTTTTTTTTATTAGCTTTATTAATCTTTTTTTAATCTATATAAGGCGCTAAGATAGTTGCGAATTTTTAACCATATTTCTTTTTTTTTTATTTATTTTACCGCAACTTAAAAAAAATTCTTCCATTAAATTTTTATTTTTGTTTTATTAGCTGTATCCATTTTTTTAATTTATATAAGGCGCTAAGATAGTTGCGAATTTTTTACCGCATTTCTTTTACCGCAACTTAAAAAAAATTTTCCATTAAATTTGTCTTTTTTTTTTTTTATTAGCTTTATTAATATTTTTTTGGATATCCGGAGGCGCTAAGATAGTTAAGAATTTACAATATCGATAATGGAGTTAAATTCGGGGCATCGCGCTCAGCGCGGATAACTGATTTTCAACGTGACGCTAAATCGATTCCGAGGCTTCCCGATATAGAAGCCACGCGGTGTGGCTTCGGCTGCGACGAGGAGGCGGCTCCAGTGGCAGCCGTCGGTAACGAGCATTCGGGCATCAATAATTGAGTCCATTGGTCCTCGAAATTGCGTTCATTTCTGGCGCCATTAAAGCACCGAACACTGATACGAACTGTAACTCCGATATCACTCTCTGTCTTCACTTTTTTTTTTTTTTTTTTTTTTTTTTTTTTTTTTTTTTTAGTACGCCAATCGCTGCCAGAAACTTCCCTCCGCATCGGTAAAAATTGATGGGTAAAAAAAATAGGCCGAGGGATATATTGGCAGCATAACGAAAAGCTGTAAAATTTTTCAAGCAGTCCTAATAACGAAAAAAAAAAATCAAGCGAAGCCAAAAGCCAAAAAAAAATTGTTCTGAATTAAGCGTTAAGGCGATGTGAAATACCGACGCTCACCTCAAAAGTTCGGATACGCTTTTTTTTCGTGAATTATGAACGGATCGAAGTGAAAATTGAGATACAGATGCCAGTAATGTGAATCTCGTGAATGAATTAGTCAGAATTTTGATTTTAATTAAAAAAATTGATGTCGGTAACCGATCTGTAATTTTTTTTTTCGAAAATCAAAATTCTGACTAATTCGTTCGCGAGATTCACATTAGTGGCGTCTGTATTTCAATTTTCGCTTCGATACGTTCATAAACGGCGACAAACCGTACATCCGAACGATTTTCGGCGCTCAGTGTTTCACATGGCCTTAATTGGCACTCGATCTTAAGAATTAAAGCACAGCCACAAAAGCCACAGTTACTAAAAAAAATCTAAATTGCGCGTTAATTATTGCCACTCGATTTTAGGAATTAAGCTTAATTTCGCAGCCACTCGAGACGTGGATTGTCGTTAATTAAAGCCAGCGTACCAGTTAGTTCCCATATTAATAGAATGTAGAAAATAAAAAATAAAAAATAAAAAAATATAAATAAAATAAAATAAAATAAAAAATAAAAAAAATATAAATAAAATGAAATAAAATAAAAAATATAAAAATATAAATATATAATATATAAAAGAAAATAAAAAAGAAAAAAAAATGAAATAAAATAAAAATAAAATAAAATAAAATAAAAAATAAAAAAATAAAAATAAAATTAAATAAAATAAAATATATAAAAAATAAAAAATGCACCAACGCGATAAAATTTCAGCGAACGGAGACGACGCGTGTCTCGTTACCTACGGAAAAGGACAGGCGGTGCCCTAAACGTAACATCCACAGGCGGGTCGCAACGAGCCCCGAGCGTCGCCTTCGCAGCGAGAGAGCGAGCAGCTCGTTGCGAGAGCCACGTCCGAAAGAGTAATTACCGTGAACCGCGGCTTAATTGTCGGAGTAAATACCGAAATTAAAGTGGCGCTTTGCCGGAGTCTGTCGGGTGGGGTTCATACACACAGACACATACGACGCCCATGTCACACACACATACGTTCAAAAATAAGACACACACACGATACAAATATACGACACATATGAGGCATTCCATATGAAGCGGCCCACCTCAATTTTGAGTTGAAGATATGGATTTGCCATCATGCCAATTTTTGTGCATCTTGTAAACGTAATAACGAAGTATGGAACAAATTTTGATAAAAACCAAAATGGTCCCTCGGCGAAAAATAAAATGGTACGACTTTGTTTTGCCCAAAAAAGACTGAAAATTATTCGGAAAATTATGAAAAAAATTTCATCATAAAGTACATTTAAATACCTAAACTTTCATCGCAACACTTTTTTTTGTGCAATCGATAGTTTTAGAGATAGAGCCAATCGAAGTAAAATAAAAAAAAAAACACTTAAATTTTCGGTAAAAAAAAAAAAAATTGGTTTTTGGATTTAAAAATCTGAAATAATTCATGGACAATTTTGACACTCAGTACAATTTGTAAAAAAATACGGAACATTTTTTGAGACAACTCAAAATAGGGGTGGTCCGCTTCATATGGAATGCCCCATATATGACACACATACAATTCAAAATACACACACAATCAAAAATACGACACTCACACAGAATCCAAAATACGACCCACACGACCCGAACGTCGCCGCACCGTTTCTCTCGACACACACGTCTCGCTGATTGTGTTTTTGCACGTAACTAGTTGCCTACAATTATAGTAAACGCGTCTGCACGCGAAATGTGCAGACTCAAAGCTCGACCCTCGCGCGCGCCAATCGGCGCCCCGCATGTGTGTCCTCTAATGAGAGGCCGACCGCGAACTCCGCTCTCAGCGCAGTTTCCCTCCGACAAAGAGTAATTTTCCCCGCTGTACATTTTTTTTCCCTCGAGATTTCCCAACTCGCAAGTTCAATGTCCCTGAATTATTCGACGCTTCGCGCAAAATTTATAACATCAATTTTCGCGACCGGGAGGAAAATTGTCTCGAGAATTTTTATTTATACTCCGATTATATTTAGCGTTTATTGGACGACGCTGACAGCCGCGATTAATAACTGGGATATATCCCACTTTATTTTTTAATAACGCGTCACTTATCGCAGCGACGGTGTCGTATAATATTGCAATTTATCACACAGGACGCGTTATATTTTGCACCCTTTCTGCCCTTCATTTTCCACCCCTTTCGAACTTTGAACTCGTTTTTGCGCTTTTGCTTGAAGCGTAGTTTCAGCAATGTGCTCAAAAACCTATGTAGAACATTTTTTGCGAAAAATCTGAACCAAGTCGGGCCCTGGCCGGGCCACCCGGGGCCTGATCAGGCCCTGGTCAGGTTTCCCTGACAAGGCCCGAATTGCGCCAGATTGAACGCGAGACTTTTTTCTATCCGGGTAACCTGATCAGGCCCTGGCCAGGTTTCCCGGACAGGGCCCGAATTGCGCCAAATTCAACGGTAGACATTTTCTATTCGATCAGCGACGTCGAATAATTAATTTGACGTCGCTGATCGAGAATAACGAAGCGGAGATAGCGGACTTTTGGGTCGAGTCGTGGGTCGTTCGATGCGAAGCGATTAACAGTGTTTACCGACTGCGAAAAAATAGACCGGCGAGAAAATAGACCGAAGTCCGACGAGAAAATGGACAGAAGTCCGACGAAAAAACTGCGTTGAACTGAGGTCAGTGGGGAAATTTTAGTCCCGGACATTTCAGTGACAGCTTCGTGGATCGGTGATCGGAATTTCTTCGCGGAAAATTCGCGACGACGCGACAATTTCGCGGGGACGACGTTAATGCGTTGCGAGCCGCGCGTTCTTCGACCCTGTCGAGATAACGCGCCGCGAGTCGCCGATCGACAAGGGAAGATACGCCGGGACGACGCGAACGACGAGCCGCCACGCAAGCCGCCGCGGTCGTCCCTCGGCGCTTAGACGCGAATTTTAATCAGCGGTCGTTGGGCTCGCTGCTTGTTAGGATGACGCTCCGTTTGCCTTTGAGTTCACTGAAACTCGTCGTCACGCGAGAATATTTGTATTTTTCTTTTTTAATTTTTATAAAAAAAAAAAAATAGTACCCAAGTAACCGGAGTGAAAATGCAGAATTATTGGAAAGTACCCTAAAACCTTGTCTGTTAGAGAGTAAAGGAAAAATAGAAGATTCAAGAAAGTCTACCGAATGCCCTTTAAAAATTATCATTTTCTCTCCGTTTTCGATTATTTTCTTCTGCTTTTCGATTTCCTCGAGTTTTCGGGCCCTGGCTAGGAAACCTGGCCAGGGCCTGACTAGGCCCCGGGTGGCCCGACCAGGGCCCGACTTGGCTTGGAATTTACGCGAAAAAAGCTCTAAAGGATATTTCCATAGCCATTTTTCCCTTCGGCCATTTTATTAAAAAAATATCCAAGTAACCGAAGTAAAAATGCAGAATTATTGGAAAGTACCCAAAACCTTATCTGTTAGAAAGTAAGAAAAAATTGAAGATTCAAGAAAGTCTGCCGGATGCCCCTTAGAAAATTATTATTCCCTCGTTTCCGATTAATTTTTTGCTCTGCTTTTCGATTTTCTGATTTTCGGTGCGTGTACCTGATTGCCGCCCTGGCGGTGACAAGGCCACAGACCCACCGGCTGGTGCAGGTCTTCCGGTTTTCCCGACGAGTCTATACACACGTCGCTATCGAGTTGTCTTATCTGCATTAACATTCAGCAATTTTTTCACCGATTAGAGGAAGAAAAAAAAATGTCACGCGTGATTACCGTCAAAAAAATATCGATAAGAGCGGCGACGTTCGTTTCTCCTCGCAGCTTTTTTTTCGGTTCCCCCAAAAGACGCACGGAAAATAAAAAGCTTGGCGACATAACACAAAAGTAACAAGACTGGTTATGCTTAGGATTTAGGTGTTAGGCTAATTGCTAAATACGAAGCTAAGACGGACAAATTGTATCGGCGGGAAATCGGCGAATTTTTTGTTCTCAAGAAATTAATTTGCGACAATTTGCTTCAGAAAGAATGAATCTAGAAAAAAATAACCTGACAAAAATCACATATTTGTGTGTTTGGAACAAAATGACGCAATTCGGGCTCTGTCCGGGCAACCTGGCCAGGGCCTGACCAGACCCCGGTTGGCCCTACCAAATCCCGATTTGGTTCGGATTTTACGCGAAAAAAATTTCCTTATACTAAAAAAAATATTTTCCGGAAAATTCGCATCGATTTCCCACAGCGTTGCAAACAAAAAAAAAACATCGATCACAAGTGGCAGCGGGTATTTTTTTTCGTTGGCCTGGAAAAACTTGGGGGGTTCAATTTTTCATATAATCTACCTGGTTGCCGCCCTGACGATGGCAGGGATAGAGTCCCGCGGGTTTGTGCAAGTCAGCCTTTCGGGCCGGCGAGTCCAGACAGGTGTTTCCGCCCTCGCCCAGATTGCGTACCTGTTCGTCGACGGGGGGTTAGTTTCATTGCTCGTGGTTAGTCACGTAATAAAAAATAGTTTCAGAAGCGGCTGAACAGTGACGAAGACATAAATCAATAATTCGTGCTGGAAAATAAACTCCGCTTGTGTCACGAAAAATAAATCACGGGAACTGCAGTCGCTTTTCGATGTTCGCATGATCCGAGCTGTAATCCCGCAGACCACAAAACGTATTAAAAGTGTCTGTTGAAAGTTCAAAACTTCGCTATTATTTACATCGTGTTTTTATAAATAAAATAAAAACAAAAAAAAATTTTTAAATTTCTTTAACAAAATGAGATAGTCTGGGATCAAAATGGCGCAATTCGGGCCCTGGCTAGGAAACCTGGACAGGGCCTGACCCGGGGCCGGGTGGCCCGACCAGGGCCTGACTTGCTTAGAATTTTACGCCAAATATGCTTAGAAGGATATTTTAACACTCATTTTTTTCATAAAAGCAGAATAGCTCGTTCTGCTGTAAAATAAACTCCGCTTGTGTCATGAAAAATAAGTCACGAAATCTGCAGTCGCTTCCCGACGTTCGCATGATCCGAGTTGTAATCCCGCAGACCACAAAACAGTTATTAAAAGTGTCTGTGGAAGAAAGTTATGGCACGCGTTAAATTGAGAATCGATCCGCACGATTCGTTGCTCCGGGTCTGGAAAAAAAAGAGAGAGAGAAAAAACTGCTGCATTCGAGGCGCGGAGCTCCAATGTCGCCGTGTAAATAGCGGATGGCGGATCGTGCGCTACGTCCAATTTGTTCAGTTGCCCGCACGTATCGTGGACCAGTTCAAACAACGAGAAATTCCAGCCCGGGGCCGTCGTCTCCTCTTCGCCGTCCGACAGTTTCGAATGTTTTTCCGTCGTCCCGGCGGAAGTTTCGCTCGGAACCCGAGATTAGAAGTTTTGTTTGCGGTCGCGCGACGCGCGGAATGATCGATCTGCTTTTTATTTTCATTCTCTACCGTTGAACGTCTCCGAAAAGGGATTCTAAGAAAAAATGGCCGAAAAAATGGCCTAGGAAAAAATGTTTGGTGGAAATAATGTCTGGGGACAAAAATAGAGCAAATCGGGCTCTGGCTAGGAAACCTGGCCAGGGCCTGACCAGAGCCCGGTTGGCCCGACCAGGGCCCGACTTGGCTCACGTTTTTCGCAAAAAATGCTCTAAAGCATATTTCCACAAAGACTTTTCTCCCCCGGCCATTTTTTCCTTATATCTTGGGTAGGAGTCAACGAATCGAAGATGCAGGACGTCAGCGCGAAATTTGTTGGCGTTCGAGAAATTTTCGTCTAACGACGTCGAAGTTATGCTAAGTTCCGGTCCGGCAATCGCGATTTCCGGGGCAAAACTCTCGCCGCGCAAAATTCGCCGTCGCTGCAGTTTCGCTCCGAGATTCACCTGCCGCCTCCGAAAGCCTTCCCCCGGACATCGCCTTCGCCTTCGAGTTTCCTCCCTCCGTTGTCTGCATCGCGTCCGCTGGAATAAAAACTTGTGATTCACGACCCGACCTCGCCTCGATAAACTTCCCGCCTGGCCGCCCGGATGGTTCCTGCATTATTATTAGCTGCGCGGGACTTACGGAAAAAAAGTACACACACAACGGAAAATATGGCGAATTAAGGCGACACGAAAGCTTTCATTCCCAGGTGGATATACGACGCCGAAGTTTCGGCGTGAAAAATGAACGTTTTTTTTTCCTAATGCGGAAATTTGCCGACAAGCTTCGAAGAGTTATTTGCGCTCTTCGGACTAAATGAAATTGAATTGAATGAAATAACAAGCGACGTCTCGACGAATGAAATAACGATTCGACATTGAGTATAAATAACGAATGGAAGGGATTTGAATGATCCGACGTTTGATTTGAAGTTCGATTAATTCGTCGTTAGCGGACGAATAAACTCGCGGAACGAAAATAATCATCTGGGATTTGTGCGCAGCGAGAAAAAAAAGTTTCATTGATTCGATGAAATAGGGGAATTGCATTTTTTTCATTGATGTCAATGAAGTATTTTTATTCAATTTAAAAGAGACATTTCATTGAATTCAAGGAGACGTTTTCATTGATTTCATTGATTTCATAAATTTCATGAGACGATTCCACTTATTTCGTGAAATAATTCCATTAATTTCAGGAAATAATTTCATTGATTTCATGAAATAGTTTCATTGATTTCACGAAATAATTTTATTGATTTCATGAAATAATTTCATTGATTTCATGAAATAATTTCATTAATTTCATGAAACTATTTCATTGATTTCATGAAATGATTTCATTGATTTCATGACAAAATTTCATTGATTTCATGAAATGTTTTCATCGATTTCATGACAAAATTTCATTGATTTCATGAAATGATTTCATTGATTTCATGAAATGATTTCATTGATTTCATGAAATGATTTCATCGATTTCATAAAATGATTTCATTGATTTCATGAAATGATTTCATTGATTTCATGAAATGATTTCATTGATTTCATGAAATGATTTCATTGATTTCATGAAACGATTTCATTGATTTCATGAAAAGATTTCATTATTTTCATGAAACCACTTCATTGATTTTATGGAATTATTTAATTGCTTCAAGGAAAAGATAATAATACTTTGTACATTATTTCATTGATTTCAAAGAAATGTTTCATAGCTTGAAATTTCATTGAAATTTCATCAAATGAATGAAACTTTTTTTCCCACTGTGAAAATTCCGCCAGGCTCAATGTCGGTAAACGTGACGTCGCCGAGGATTACGCGATCAGCGCGACAAGATGCGTTTTCCCGGCGCGGGCGCGCGGTGCTAACTATAAATTTACGCCGCCTACGTGATTTAGTCGGCAGCCCGGAGAGAATCAGTGGGTACACACCGAGAGGCTGGATTATAACCATTGCGCCCGGGAACGGAGATGGACGGAGGCGAGGACGAACAGCGTGGAAAGGGGGCGAACGGCAGAAACATAAGTTTAGCGAAGCCGGCGATGCGCGACGGAATTGTTATTTTACACGCGGCGGCGAACACGCGCGCCGTTGGCTCTCGTCGCGCATAATACCCCGAAAAAAAAAGTTGGCTCTGGTCCTCTTTTTAACGCGCCGGGTTTTTTCATCCGCGATGCGAGCGCGAAACGGCGACGAAAAATTTTCGGGACGCGGAGAAAACGACGTAATGGAAATACTAATTAACCTCTGTGACTTTTGGCGAGGTAGTGAAAATATTTTGGATCTCTGCCGTTTCGGGATCAGGAATAAATGGCCTGGGAAAAATGGCCGAGAAACAAAATGTCCGGTTGAAATAATGTCCGGGGAGAAAATGGCCGAGAAAAAAATGTCCGGTTCAAATAATGTCCGGGGAGATAATGGCCGAGAAAAAAATGTCCGGTTCAAATAATGTCCGGGGAGATAATGGCCGAGAAAAAAATATCCGGTTGAAATAATGTCTGGTTGAAATAAATGTCCGGTTGACATAAATGTCCGGTTGAAATAAATGTCTGATTGAAATAAATGTCCGGTTGAAATAAATGTCCGGTTGAAATAAATGTCTGGTTGAAATAAATGTCCGGTTGATATAAATGTCCGTTTGAAATAAATGTCCGGTTGAAATAAATGTCCGAGGAAAAAATGTCCGATTGAAATAATGTCCGGGGAAGGAATATCCAGTTGAAATAATGTCCGGGAAGAAATGTCCGATTGAAATAATGTCCGATTAAAATAATGTCCGGGGAAGAAATATCCAGTTGAAATAATGTCCGGGACGAAATGTCCGAGGAAAAAATGTACGGTTGAAATAATGTCCGGGGAGAAAATGGCCCAAGAAAAAAATGTCCGATTGAAATAATATCCGAGGTGAAAATGGCCGGGGACATTTTATTCCATTGGCCAATTTATTCCCAGCTATTTGTTTCTCCGGCCATTTTGATCGTAGTCGAAGTTTGAGAGACGAAGAGTAGTTGCAAATGGAGTATAAACGGCGAGTCGAGTCGGAGATTGAGCACCGGTAATTGGAAACAAAGGCGGCCAGTCGCAGTAAGTACGAACGTCGCGCCGGCAACAGTTCCGAGCCGTATCAATCAATTTGCGATTTATCGTCCGGGCACCACCCGACGACCGGTCGCATTAATGCGCTATCAATTGTGGCGGCGACGGCGACGTCCCACAGAAGCGACGGCCAAACGTCCGAACGTTTGCGAATTTACATAACTGGAAATTTGATTCATCAGCTGATATATTAAATTTAATACCCGAAGTGAAATGTAAAATTTGGAATAAAATCCCAAATTTAATTTAATCTTGTAAATTTGGAATAAAATTGCAAATTCATTTCAATCTCGTAAAATTTGGAATAAAATTTCAAATTTAACTTAATAGTAAAATTTGGAATAAAATTGCAAATTCATTTTAATCTCGTGAAATTTGGAATAAAATTGCAAATTCATTTTAATCTCGTGAAATTTGGAATAAAATTGCAAATTTATTTTAATCTCGTAAAATTTTGAATAAAATTTCAATTTTATTTTAATCTCGTGAAATTTGGAATAAAATTGCAAATTTATTTTAATCTCGTGAAATTTGGAATAAAATTGCAAATTTATTTTAATCTCGTAAAATTTGGAATAAAATTTCAAATTTATTTTAATCTCGTGAAATTTGGAATAAAATTGCAAATTTATTTTAATGTCGTAAAATTTGGAATAAAATTTCAAATTTAATTTAATCTCGTGAAATTTGGAATAAAATTGCAAATTTATTTTAATCTCGTGAAATTTGGAATAAAATTGCAAATTCATTTTAATCTCGTGAAACTTGGAATAAAATTGTAAATTCATTTTAATCTCGTAAAATTTGGAATAAAATTGCAAATTCATTTTAATCTCGTGAAATTTGGAATAAAATTGCAAATTTATTTTAATCTCGTAAAATTTGGAATAAATTTCCAAATTTTACATTCCACTCGTATTGATCGAAACGACGCTGCTCCGAATCGACGAAATATACGCAAAAAAAGGGGGAAAACGGAAGCCACGTGACGCATCCATTTCTCGTCATGGAACCAATCACCCAGGATTATTTCCTGCGTCGCGTTCGCGTTTGATCCGAATTTGATTGCACGTCGTTCATCCACCTTAAAAAAAAAGCTTTCGCCTCGTAATTTCGACCTGAAAGAAAATATGCATCGAAATTCCGTGATAGGGTCCCTCCAGCAGTTTGGATCCTCGATGCAGGATACTGACGTCTGCAACAGCCAAAAGTGGCGCTGGTATCGTTGAACCGAGGCGACTCTTACCTCGCCGGAAGCCACCGCTTCGCCGGGTATGAAGAGCTCCGGATAAAC
Organism: Itoplectis maculator; assembly: GCA_964034905.1. Classification (NCBI taxonomy): domain Eukaryota; kingdom Metazoa; phylum Arthropoda; class Insecta; order Hymenoptera; family Ichneumonidae; genus Itoplectis; species Itoplectis maculator. The sequence continues at coordinate 351,613 of OZ035871.1, forward strand.
ATTGTCGAGGTACCATTTGAAGGACTTGCAGCCGAGTTTCTTCCTCAGAGCCTTTCGATCCGAAACGTCTCCGTATTTGCCCTGCAAAAAGTCGTGTTTTTATAAACAAAATTTAAAAAAAATTGCATTAGCAAAATTAGAGAGTCTGGGAACAAAATGACGCAATTCGGGCCCTGGCCAGGAAACCTAGACAGGGCCTGACCAGCTCTCGGTTGGCCCGGCCAGGGCCCGACTTGGTTAGAATTTTACGCAGAATATGCTCATAAGTATATTTCCGTGACCAGGTAACCTGGCCAGGGCCTGACGAGGCCCCGGTTGGCCCGGCCAGGGCCCGACTTGGTTATAATTTTTCGCCAAATATGCTCAAAAGTATATTCCCACGTTCATTTTTTCCGGCCATTGTATAAATTAAACAATATAAAAGCTGAATAATAGCTTTTTGCGCAGCGAAAATTTCAGGAGCCGGAAAATTGTTATTCAAAGCTTCGCTGCTTCGAAGTTTCGAAGCTTCGAACGGCCGTAAATGGTCAGAGGAGGCCTCTCCGGCGACGATAAACCGCCGACGTCGGGATGGTACCCACCTTGTCGTGACCTATTCTCTGATAGTAGTACTTGGCGTACTCGTCCAGCCACACTTCGCTCAGCCTTATGCTGTTCCTCTTGAGCACGTTCACGCCGCTGCGCCACTTGTACGGCGAGCGCTTTCTGAAGATGTGTCCCACGTGCGAGCAAGGCACGATTTCCAGAGTACCTGCGTCAGGCGAAAGGCACAGAGTGAGACGGAGGACGGTGGGGGAGACGAGTCGAGTGCAAAGAGGGAAGAACGAAGAAGAGGAACGGCGACTTTGGCGTCGACGGTGCAGTTGCTCGTGAATAATAAGCTCTCAAAGACATTTTTTTTTGCCGGGGCATCGACCGAGAACTTTTCACAAATACGGTCGAACCCTGAAAAAAATCGGTGTGTGGCGCGAACGTCGATGCGCCATTTTTTTTAGGCCGAAAAAAGAAGGGTGCGTGAAGTGACACTTTACACACCGTTTTTTGCAGAATACTTTTCATGCTTTTTTTGCGATTTTTTTTTTTTTTGATTTCGTAAAGTTTGAAAAGGTGTCCGATGGCAAATTTTCCGATGATTCCAAAAATGCCGGATGTTTGCCCAAATTTCTCGAATGAAAAATTGTTAGCCCACGGAATGGGATTTTTTTTTTTTTTTTTTTTTTTTTTTCGGGCAAATAGATGTGATTTTTGGAATCAGAGGGAAATTTCCCATCGGATAGTGTTTTCAAACTTTATTAAATCGAAAAAAAAAAAAAAAAATCCCATTCCGTGGAAAAGTCGAAAATTCGAGGAGAAAATTTTATCACTTCACTAAAATCGGTGTAATTTATCTTTGGATCGATAAAATCGGGATTTTCTTTTTGCATTCGAAAGAAAGCTCAAAAACGAAAAAAAAATCTCAACGCTGCACATCCACGTTTTGATCGAACAAAAATTGCGCATTTTTCCCTTGCGTTTTTTTTTTTTTTTTTTTTTTTTTTTCAAAATTTTGTGATTTCACTAAAATCGATGCCATTTTTTCTTTTTGGATTAATGAATCTAAATTTTCTTTTTTCGTTCGAAAAAAAAACTCAATGACGAAAAAAAAAAAAAAAAAAAAAAAAAATGCTCACCGCCGCACATCCACGTTTTGAACGAGAGTTCGAGATTCTCGCCGCCCCAGATGTCGAAACCGCTGTCGTACGTCCCGAGTCGCTCGAAGAACGCCCGATCAATGGAGAATAGGCCACCGGCCATCGTCGGCGACCAGACCGGCTCCGCGGGGTTGCTGTGACGCTTCTTCTCGCGCTCCGGCACCGCGTGCCAGTTGAACTGTTAAAAAAAAAAAAAAAAAAAAAAACGTAAAAAAATTAGTCGTGTAATCTTTCTAAAGCGAAGCACTTAGAGCCACTTCCCCGTTCCACCTGAAAGGAATTAACTCTGTTTACGAGAACTTCGCTCTCGAATCGCTTATAATGATTTCCCGGTCCCTCGATCGAGTTATACTCGAAAACCATTAAGGGAAGTTCGTCAGTCGAGCGGAATCTTTTTTTTCCGGTGGCTCCTGAGAATTTGCAACTCTTTCAATATTTTAGTCAAAGCGTACTTAACTTTTTTTTTTTTTTTTTTTTTTTTCTCATTATTCTCAGCCTGAGTAAAAAATTAAGTACTCCCTTTGATGAGATAATTAGTGATAGATAAATGATAATGATAACATAATAATAATAATAATCATAAGAATAATAAATAATAACTTCCCGTTGAAATAAATAAATATATAAATAATAATAATAATGACCACTTGTAATAATTATAATACCAATACCAATACCAATAATAATAATAATAATAATAATAAATAATCATAATAACTGCTCGTTGAAATGAACAAATTAATAAATTAATGAATAAATAATAATAATGATAATGATAATAATAAAAATAATATTCTTAGTATTCTAGAAAAGCAATAAATATAATAAAAATAATAATAATAATAAATATAATAAAAATAAAAATAAAAATAAAAATAATAATAATAATAATAATAATAATAATAATAATAATAATAATAATAATAATAATAATAATAACTGCCCGTTGAAATTAATACATTGATTAATAATAAATAACAATAATAGTAATTGCTAGTAAAAATTAATAAATTGATAAATAATAATAATAATAATCATAAAAAATAAAAAAAAATTGAAAAAAGATGTGAAAATTTTAAGTTTTACCTGAAGATTCCAGTCGAAACCGCCGACATTGACGCCACCGGAATCGCGCCAATGATATTCCAGGGTAGTGTCGTCGATGACGTCGATGACTGGACAAACGACGGTAGTTGGATTCTGAGCGATGCGATCGAGTAGAGGTTCGAGCCATCCTTCGGTGCACTCGCAGTGACTGTCGAGATAAGTGAGAACGGGCGCCTTCGCAGCCTCGGCGCCGAGAAGACGAGCGCGGATCAGACCCTCGCGCTTCGCCGCTCGGATTATCTTCACCTTCGGATAATTCATCATGTAATCCTCGAGCTGACGCTTGAGATGGGCTGCGGATCAGACGAGATGGATATGGGTTAACACACATTTGTCAAGACGGATGCGAGGATAATTGGCATAATAATTGGCGTAATGGCTGAGAGATGCTGGTTGGGGATGTCACGTGATCTAATTGTAGGGATGTCGCACTTAGGCATCTGAGTCTAATCTAGGAAAAAATGGCCGTGTCCTCCATTTGTTCCCTAGCCATTATAACCATTATTTTTTTTCGGCCATTTTTTCCCAGCTGATATTTCTACTGGACATTTTCGTGCCTTCCATTTTTTCCCTAGCTGATATTTCCACTGGACATTTTTGTGCCCTCCATTTTTTCCCTAACCACTATTTCCGGCGGACATTTTTTTCTGGCCATTTTTTTCTCGGACATTTCTTTACGGCTATTATTTTCCTAGCCATTATTTTCACCGGACATTTTTTCCTGGCCATCTTTTTCTCGGACATTTCTTTCCGGCCATTATTTTCCTAGCCACAATTTCCAACGGACATTTTTTTCTTGGACATTTTTTTCTCGCCCATTTTTCCGTAGATACGAGTTAACACACATTTGTCAAGACTAATATTGGAAAAAAATGGCCGACGAAAAAAATTGCCCATTTGTTCCCTTGCCATTATTACCATTATTTTTTCCCGACCATTTTTTCAATAATAAATAAAAAAAAAGCATCCTCTATGAGGAAGCAAAAATAAATAATAATAATAATAATAATAATAATAATAATAATAATAATAATAATAATAATAATCATAATAAAATAATAAAACAAATTTATTAAAATAATAAAAAAATTAAAAAATCGTCCTCGATCAAAAGTGTCGTTTTTTGCACGTGGAGATAAAAAAAGGCAATTTGCAACAGGACAGAAGAAGGGATAAGGGGGGGGGGGGGGTAGGGGGGAGGGGGCGTTTCATCCATCGTAATCAGACATGAATATTCGTATGAAATTCGTGTACCGAGAGTACGTGATCGAGGATCAGCGAAGCTGCGGAGGAACGAAGAGAGAGAGACAGAAAGAGAGAGAGAGAGAGAGGAGCAGCAGCAGCGACGGAGAACAATGGAAGGCTCGGGTCTCTCTTCCCCGGGCTATCATGGTGTTCTATTACCCAGTCATGTATTGTTATCTATCCGTTACATGCCGTTCGCTCCGACGATTCGATCTCCGTTGCCGTTTCCACTTATACACGGACATCTATGTCTATACATACTACACGACTTCGGAGAGAGAAACAGAGACATGGAAATAGAGACAGAGAGTGAGAGAGAGATAAGCGCAGTGCTCGCACTGCTGTCTGCCGTCAGTCGGGAAACCAGCCGGGGAACCAGCCGGGAACCAGGCGGGAGCTATGAAGAGCAACGAGGTAACAGAACGAAATGAAAACCATTCTTTATTCAGCCGAAGCGGTGCAGACCATTCGGAAGTTCGATATAGTATACGAGGGTCGACGTGTGTCCTGCTTGCCTAGCGACTATCAGGAAAAAATGGCCGGAAAAAATGGCCGAAAAAAAATGGCCGAAAAAATGGCCGGAAAAAATGTCCGGTTGAAATAATGGTCGAGAAAAAATGTCCGGTTGAAATAGTGGCCGAGAAAAAAATGGTTATGAAACAAATGTCCGGTTCCATCGGCCATTTTTAATAATAATAATTTTAAGAATGCCGTAATTTGGGGGTGGATTTTTTTTTGTGTCGAAGATACTTACGCATGTCAGAAAAGTCGTCGACGAGAATGATCTCCTGGATCAGATGATCGGGCGATCTGTCCAAAACGGAATGGACAGTTCGCAGAAGCACCGACCAAGCCTCGTTGTGGAAACATATTATCACCGCTGTGGCCGGAAGTTCCTGCCGATAACGTCCGGGCTCTTTGCACCTGAAATCAAAAAAAGTAATACGCAAATGATTCAGTGGCTAATAAGTTTTTTCTTTTTCGATAATCCTACGCAAGAACCTGATCAGGTTCCCAACTAGGTTCCCAACTAGGTTCTTAACCAGGAACCTGACCAGGTTCCCAACTAGGTTCTTAACCAGGAACCTGACCAGGTTCTCAACCAAGAACCTAATCAGATTCTCAGCCAGGAACCTTATCAGGTTCTCAACCAGGAAGAGAACCTGATAAGGTTCCCGACCTATCCAGGTTCTTAATCAGGAACCAGTAATCATAACCAGGAACCAGTAATCCTAACCAGGAACCAGTAACCTAATCAGGTCTCCACCAGGAACCTAACCAGATTCCCAACCAGGAATCTAATCAGGTTCCCAACCAGAACCTAACCAGGAATTAGTGACTCTAACCAGGAACCAGTGATCCTAACCAGAAACTAGTGACCCTAACCAGAATCCATTGATCCTAAACCAGGAACCACTGATCCTAAATCAGGAACCGCTAACCCTAAACCAGGAACCACTGATCCTAAACCAGGAACCACATGACATATTATGTCGCTCCTGGTTCACGTAGTACTGAAAACAGGTTCCACCATCGGCTAATAATTTCGTTTTAACCCTAACAGAAGCATGCAAAAAAATTGCAATTTTTTCAAGAAAAATTCGACATTTAGCCGTAATGAGGACTGTACGAATGCCTCAGACGCGATCGATGCTATTACCAATGCGCGATAGATGAAGAAGATCTCGTCCGAGTGCACCCGTTTCCGCTACTGGTAACCGCTTCATACGCTTCGGCTCTCGACGCGCGGCGGCGGCCACTCGACCCTTCCCCTCCCCCCAGTGGTACCTTTATCGCGGAGGCTCGCCTCTGCCTCGCGGTGATTATCATCGAACCGCCCCATTAATCACCGCTCAATTCCCCGGGCGGAGCAGGTGCCGACGTTATCTTCCGAGTGGATCCTCCGATGAACAGACAATTACTCGATAATGCGTACAATTGCCGCGGCGCGCGGCGCCGGACATTGGCCCTGCCGGAATCCCGGATCGGTGCATTGTTCCTGGGGTATCCTGGACCCCGTTCGGCGATGGCGACGCCGACGTCGACGTCTGCGGCCGGAGATGTCGGTGGATACAAAGGTAGCGGTGACAGCCGAGCTGCGCGGCGATTCGGCTCTGGGAATAATCGCCACAAAGCCTTTCCCCCCCAGGAGTAAGCTGCGTGCGTCGAGCGTCGAAAACTAGTGATGCAAAGGCGATTTGGTCAGACCCGGGTGTGGCGAAACAGCTCGTGGGAATTCGTGGATACATGGAAATCGCATTGGACGAAGCTCCGAAGCTCGATAAACTGTCAGACGCGAAGCATTGGGTATAACCAAGTAGTACGAAGTTGCTATGGTCAGACAGGGACCATATTAGAAGTTGGACTTCGAAAGATTATAAAAATATTAAATGTTGATATGAATGAGAAGCCTTTTCATAGAAGACCGGAGTTTTTTAGTATCCGGACGCGAAATATTGGATATAATTAAGTAGTACGAAGTTGCTATGATCAGACAGAGACCATAGTAGAAGTTCGATTGCTTAAGATTATAAAAAAAATTAAATGTTAATATGAATGGGAAGCCTTATCATAGAAGATCAGAGCTTTTTTTAGCATCCGGACGTGAAATATTGGATATAATTAAGTAGTACGAAATCGATATGGTCAGACAGGGACCATATTAGCTGCCGGACTGCGTAACATCTCGCGGGAATTCGTGGATAAATGCAAATCGCATTGGACGTCGGTCCGGAGCTCGATTAACCGTCAGACGCGAAGCATTGGGTATAATTAAGTAGTACGAAGTTGATATGGTCAGACAGGGACCATATTAGAAGTTGGACTTCAAAAAATTATAAAAATATTAAATGTAAATATGAATGAGAAGCCTTTTCATAGAAGACCGGAGCTTTTTTTAGCATCCGGACGCGAAATATTGGATATAATTAAGTAGTACGAAGTCGATATGGTCAGACAGGGACCATATTGGCTGTCGCACTGCGTAACAGCTCGCGGAATTCGTAGATAAATGCAAATCGTATTGGACGTCGGTCCGGAGCTCGATTAACCGTCAGACGCGAAGCATTGGGTATAACCAAGTAGTACGAAGTTGATATGGTCAGACAGGGACCATATTAGCCGTTGAACTTCGAAAGATTAAAAAAATATTAAATGAAATATGAATGAGAAGCCTTTTCATCGAAGAACGGAGCTTTTTTAGCATCCGGACGCGAAATATTGGATATAATTAAGTAGTACGAAGTCGATGTGGTCAGACAGGGACCATATTATCTTCTGGATTATGATGGATTCTGGATAATGAGGACCATATTAGATCTTCTGAAGCTCGATTACCATCCGGACGTGAAATATTGGGTATAATTAAGTAGTACGAACTCGATATAGTCAGACAGGGAATACATCCCTTCTTCGCTCTCTCCCCTCGCGGCGGAATTTACGTCGCTCCGCCATTTGCATAACATCTCCGTGAATTTGCGCGAGCGCCGCGCATCGGCGGAATAACAAGAGGTACGACGATGAATGGCAGTAAATATGTGAGAGGGAAAACGTTGAGGCGTGTGTAAAAAAAAAAAATGTACACTCCGTGGCGATATCTTCCGGAGGCTCCGGTACATTTGGCACCCTCCGCGGGTTCCTGTGTAACTCGAACAAAAGGCGCCGTCCGTCCTTCTCGTTTCTTCCTCTTCCTCTTCTTCTTCTTCTTCTTCCACGTTCCTCCGGCTTCCTTGAGTCAGTATAGCAATGTCACCCGACTACCTTCTCGTTTTTTGTCATCATAACCGAGGGAGCTTGATAAAGCCCGTTTCTTACGAGCTTCGCCCCTCCCCCTCCCCTCCCACGTCTCTCTTTTCCTCCCTCGCGTTCGGTACTTTTCCCCCCCTGGAAAATGGCGACTGTATTGTCGAGCGTGAAACTCGCTCCGTCGTCGTGCCCGGAGTTTACCGTGCGCTCTTCGTCGTGGAGGAAAATTTCTACTGGCGAACGCTGATTTTTTTTTGTTTTTTTTTTGTGAAGGGCACCGTCGACCTGGTTTATAAGTGACGACCCAGCTGGTCAATGGCTCGTTGTCCATTGGACCATTAGCCAGTTCACCAGGTTCCATTGGTTCGATTAGCTGGTTCGCCAGGTTCCAAGGTGACTTGAAGTCACACTTCAAGGTCGAGTCTGCCCTACTGCGATGATCATGTCTGGTATTCCATGTAAAACATGATACATGATGTGGTTCCTGACCAGAAACCTAACAAGGTTCCCAACTAGGAACCTAACCATGTTCCCAATTAAGGACCTAACCGGGTTCCCAACCAGGAATTTAACCAGATTCCCAACCAGGAACCTAATCAAGATCTCAACTAGGAACCTAACCACGTTCCCAACGAAGAACCTAACCAGGTTGTCAACTAGGAATCTAACCAGGTTCTTAACTAGGAACCTAACCAGGTCCCATCCAGAAACACAACCAGGTTCTTAACCAGGAATCTAATCAGGTTCCCCACCAGGAACTTAACTAGGTTCCCAACCAGGAACCTAACCAGGAATCAGTGGTCTTAACCAGAAACCTAATCATGTTCCCAACCAGGAAGCAAACCAGGTTTCCCAACCAGGAACCTAACCAGGAATCAGTGGTCTTAACCAGGAAACGCCCATATGTGACCTTTTGACCGGTCTTCACGTGACCTGCGAATAGTTCAGCGCGCTGAACATTTCTGCACATTCTGCGGAATGTTTTATCCGCGAATCGTGCGTCGAATTTGGGAACAAAAATTTGTCTTGTTTCCGGAGTTCGACCTCAGCTTGGGTTTAGGGTTGGCTCTTCGGCCCTCGGAAAATTATTTTCTTATCGTGCGCCGCCTCTGGTTTCTCGTGGGCGTCACACTTTTGTATATATCTTCGCTCTTCGTGGCATGATAGCCGGGATTAACTAGTTACAAAAGTTTTCGCGTCTACCTCTCCCCTATTCCCTTTTCTCCCACATCGGCCTTCCCGTCTCGCCGACTGCGCCAAACTTTCGGACCGAGTTGTCAGAATGGATTTTACCCGAGGCGCAGGGGGATCACCACATTAGTTTTCAATCTGCCTTCGGTAAGAAACTCGGCCCGGCATCTGCGTATTCTCGGTCTTCCCTGACTTTAAAAAAAAAAGAAAAAATTCCCAGCACAGTGTCGGTTATTTTTAAAGTTGCCTGGACTCGAGACGCGACGATCTCGTCGAGTTAAATTGGCTCATCGGCCATCAACGTCGCCTTTGATCATGCATCCGAATTTTCGAGGCCGCGGGATTTCCGAATAAATATTTATTTATTAATTTTTCTATGAACGGGGCAACCACAAAATAATACAAAAATGGCAAAAGAATAATCAGCCCGCTAGAAAAGTAGTATAACGATGAGAAAAAAATGCAATTGTGTTTCGTCCGCTGGTTTCGGAAAATTGAAACCGTCTGGTTTTCCATTTTTGCGAATAGCGTCGGTGCGATTGAAAATAACGGTGAACCGTCCCGGCGTGGATATTAATATCGCCGACATATCAGACGATTCCGACGGCTCGAGGAGCGAGGAGAGCCGTCGTAAATTCTCAACAGTCGCGGAAGGTGGTTTCCCGCCGTGGCAATAATTTTCGCCGCGGTGTCTGCGAGATCTCGCTGTGCGCTATTTTATGCGAAAGAACGTCGTACGTTTTGCTGGTAACGCGCTCAATGTGGTCGCGGTCGACATGAGCATAGGTTTGGAGGAACCGGACCCAAAGTACGACGCGTTGTCATCATCGAAGGCGACTGTTATCAACTTTGCCTTCTTCATTCATTTCGGTTAATGAACTAATGAATAGTTGTGAAGGCGAATCGTTGGTCAGAGCTGTTTCCAATCGTTGGTCAGAACTGTTCCAATAGTTGGTCAGAACTGGTTGCAATAGTTGGTCAGAACTGTTTCCAATTGATGGTCAGAACTGTTTCCAATTGATGGTCAGAACTGGTTCCAATCGTTGGTCAGAACTGGTTCCAATCGTTGGTCAGAACTGGTTTCAATCATTGGTCAGAACTGGTTTCAATCGTTGGTCAGAACTGGTTCCAATCATCGGTCAGAACTGGTTCAAATCGTTGACCAGAGCTGGTTCCAATTGTAGGTCGGAACTAGTTCCAACTGTTGGTCAAAACTGGTTTCAGTCGTTAGTCAGAAGAGGTTGCAATCGTTGGTCAAGATTCTGGTCAATCCAACCAATATTCTAATAGGTCAGACCAATGATTAGTAATAACTACTAATTCTTTCGATGCTGTCCTGGCAGCTTAAGAAGAAGTGTCTTAAGCTGCCAGGCCAGAACCGCCTTTTGCTTGAAAGCAGCTGCTTTCAATTCTCTTGAAAGAACGCAGCGAGTTGAACCATTAGCAAAACGAGACACCAGTATAAGACACTAAGTACATTCTAGAAAGCAGCAAGCGGAGCATTAAAGCTATTGCATGAACGCATCCAAAACGATGCTGGAGGGTCTCGAACGTCCCCGGCCACTAACACACTCCGCACGATGATGGATTATATTTCCCAGCAACGAGTAAACAGCCTCTTCGCGTATTTGCAGTCGCTTTGCCTTTTCGCCGCACCAGCGACGAAGTTGGGCGCGAACTCCGCTTCCCCCCCCCCCCCCCCCCCTCCCCTCTGCCCCATTCAGACGACCAAGTTTCAGCTCCGGAAACGCATACAACGCTCCAAGATATCATTATCACGACGTTCAGCCCGTTTACCAAGCTGAATGCACGGGATTAATTTCCGCGGTCGTCGCAAAGAAGCCGAACGTAGTCTTTGATTGCACAAGAAGTGCCTTGGACTTTGTTTGCTTGTTTGACAGACAATATGGACGCCGATGTCCGAAAATTCAAGAATGACGTCACCGTCCCCACCGTCTTCGTAGAGAATATCCCTTACTCCTTCGTGGGGGACGTCCCTCACCTTCTTCATGGGGGTCATCCCCCAGGACGGTTCATGGGGGTCGCCGTGTCATAATTATCGGCACCGGTAGAGACAATGGGACCTCGTTAGCCGCTGGGAAACTATTGCGTCAGCCCGAGAGCAGCTCCTGGTCCAAGCCGGGAGCCAGGAACACGACCAGGCCAAGGGGGTTTGGCGGAAGATGCTGTGGCGCATGGCATCCGCGGCTCCTTGCAACCCCCAACCAACCCAACCCCCGTGGAACCGGTATTACTTCCTGTTTGGACGACGGCCAAGTTTCGAGCTGCTTATTGGGCGACTGTCTTCCTGCAAGCAGCTTCACCGACCTTCCCGTGTCCCTTTCCTAACATTAGGCAACCGTCGCCGAGCCCGACGTCAGGCCAACCCCTCATCCCGGGTTTTGAGTTGCGGGTGCACCTTTAGGATCTCGGATTTTGTTTTTTATCCCGCTAACTACTTCCTTCCCGTCGAAATCTTGGCCCTCGAACGGCCGTGGCCCTTTCCTAACATTAGGCAACCGTCGTCACGTCCCAAGGTCAGACCAAGCCCTCATTCCGGGTTTCGAGTTTGGGGTACGCCTTTAGGGTCTAATTTTTTTTTCTTCTAACAAGTTCCTTCGCCCTTTTCCTTCCCTTCGAAATCTTGGCTCGTCAATAAGGGCCAAGATTTCGACCCGATTATTCTTTTACTCCCAAAACGGTCCACCCGTTTTGGCCTCACGCGACGTGACCGGAATTCGCGATCGTGCGCCGCGGAGCCGAGCGATGGAAACGACCGATAGCGTCGATCACCGTTTTGCCGTGTTTACGTGAGAATTCATAAATAACGCGCGTCGGTGTTTCGCGTCACGCGGTGACATAAATAATGAACCGCCTTGGCGTGACTACTTACGGCCCGGTGCGGCCCGGGTCCATAATTACAGACGAGTCCACCCCGTATTATGCCTCGTCGACCCGCATCGTAAACCATGTGGAGTTCACTGGGTCGACCTTAGCTGCCATAAAATCGCATTGGAAGCCATTCGCAGACCTCCCCGAGTAGAAAATCTGTAGCGGCCCTGAACAGGCCCTGGCCAGGGTCTGATTTGGGCCATATGTAACGCTGCAGACTTTCTACTCGGATCTCGATGCTTGAGGCACGGAAAATAAAATTGAAAGCCCACAAAAGCGCCACTGGGTTAGGAGTTAGGCTACCTTATGTTGGGTTAGGTCATGTTCAGATGCACCAGAGTCGCGGATCACTCGCCTCAAGCCGCATCCGCATGGTCCGCGAATTAATTGGTCCCGCCGCGTGATTAGTCGAGATCCCTACCGGGGGCTTCACCCCCTCCCCCCCGGGGGCGGCCACCCCTCAACCCAACCACCCCTCAAGCGGTATTACGGCGATCCAACACACGGCGAGTGCCGTGATTAATAACCCGGCGTTGCCAACTTTTCCCGAGCGGAAGATTAATTTCGTGAAGTCCTCGGGAGATAGAGGCGACCTCGCCGGTGATCCGGGGGCCAGGGGATAGGGGGAGGGGGGGGGGGGGGGGGGGGTGGGGGATGGTTACACGGGAAATGGGGCATTACGAGGGCGTCTCGCGAGACTGCGACCCGGAGTTTTAATACGTCGGGGACGAGCCCCAACGCGGTCGTCCGGGTGGACGACCGCGGGCGACGACGACAAAATTCTCGCTGGGGGCAATGGGGGTTGGGGTTGGGGTTGGGGGGCGTGGGGTGATGCCTCGCAGCGGGTGCTTCCCGCTTCCGTCAGAGTTACACGGTTCACGGCAGCGGCAGATGGCGACTGCAGACCAGGAGAACCCGGGTGGAACTGTCGAGGCCGAGGAGCACTTCGCTCGGCCGCCGCGGAGCAGCTTTACGGCGTCGCTCCGTCGCGCGGTCGACGCGACGGACCGATAACGTCGCGTCACCCGCAGCCGAAGTGAAGTGCGGCATCGAATTCCCGGCGCTCGACCGACCCGACACACACGCGGAACGATCCGGAGCAATAAAATTTACGATACGTGGGGCGGGGGGCTTGGGGTTGGGGTGGGGCTTGGGGCAACCCCCCCCCGGGGAGTGCGTATCGATAACGTGTCCCCCCGCGCGCGTTATCCGCGGGAGTTCCATTTCAATTTTGCACCACCGACGTGGGCCGGCACTATCCTGGTAGAAAATTCACGGCGCTGGCCGGGCCCTGGTCAGGGCCGTGTCATCCCTGTCCGGACCTGACCAGTGCCCGGCTTGGTCCGAATGTAACCAGAATGCTGCGGGTTTCCTACCTGGGCACGTGTGGCAGTATGGCAGAAAATTCACGGCATTACACTCCGGGCTAGTCGGGCCCTGGTCAGGGCCATGTCATCCTTGTCCGGGCCCGATCCGTGCCCGGCTTGGGGTGAATGTAATCCTACAAATTTTCTACCAGGGCGCGTGTGGTTCGACGGAATTCCAATCGGGGGGAAGCCCCCAGTGGGGGATTCCCCCAGTGGGGGATGCCCCCAGTGGGGGAACCCCCCCAACGGGGTGAATTATTTCGCACTCCTGACCGGGAATTCAATGACCCCCCCGCGCGACGTGACGCTGTCCGCTCGAGCGAACAACCTGCGCAACAAGCGACGAACGCGTCGCGTACACGCGAGACGACGACGCGTCTCTCGCGCGGTGCGGGACATTTAATTAACACACGCGTCACGAGCCGACGTTCGGGGGGCCATCGGGGACTACGCCCCTACGGTCGGCTTTAATCATAAAGATCTGCCGGGGCGTAATGAGCCCCCCGCGGTACAACACACACGCAATAACAGGAATATGGATTCTCGCTGCCGGCCAGAAACGCATATTCGCCGGCTGATTTTCCGGCCGGCGGCCGATATTATCGTCGGACATCGAGCTGCCCGCCCCCGGTTTTGGATCGGAGCCGCCTAATTGAAATTGCAATGCGCGGGTCGCGCAATTTGGATTGCAAATACGCATCACGGGGCCATCGGGTCGTAAGGTCCACACGGGGTCCGAAAGTCATCGATGGGTTGCGGACGAACCGGAGAAAAGTGTACGGTGTTACATTCGGCGCTAGTTAGGCCCTGGCCAGGGCCGTGTCATCCTTGTCCGGGCCTGACCAGCTCCTGGTTTGGACCGAATGTAACACTACGGATTTTTTACTAGGGTAAAATGAATATGGCGTTACTCGGCGCTAGTTATGCCCTGGCCAGGGCCGTGTCATCTCTGACCGGGCCTGATCAGTTCCTGGTTTGGACCGAATATAACACTACAGATTTTTGACTAGGGTAAAATGAATACGGCGTCACTCGGCGCTAGTTAGGCCCTGGCCAGGGCCGTGTCATCCCTATCCGGGCCTGATCAGCTCCTGGTTTGGACCGAATGTAAGACTACCGATTTTTTACTAGGGTAAAATGAATACGGCGTCGCTCGGCGCTAGGTAGGCCCTGGCCAGGGCCGTGTCATCCCTATCCGGGCCTGACCAGCGCCTGGTTTGGACCGAATGTAACGCTACAGTTTTTCTAACAGGGGTGATCTTTCGGTGGGGCACAAATTTGGGATAGTTTTGTCGGTCGTTCGACGACTATGAGTAGGGTGCATCGAGGTATCGGTTTCATTTTGGAGATCCTCTCGGATCTCGTTTAGGATGCTGGCACACGACTTGGAAAAAGCCTCTGAGCGTCGACGCTCGCATCCCCCATCCTATCATCATCCCCCTCCCCCATACTCCAACCCCCAACCCCAACCACCCCTTAGGTAATATCAATATTGTGATGTTTTGATGTTCGACGACGGAGCCACCGTTCGCCAGGAGCCGAACCGAAAGGTCGACTATACCAGAGCTTCAGAGGGTTGGAATAGGGGTTGGAGGGGGTGGGTTAAGACTAACTTTCCGGCTAACGCAAGTTTTCAGTTTACTCGTCGGGAGACCCCCGCCTTCGCATTTGCACACACGTAACGCGTTTAGACGCCACCGCGAGGCACCTGTTTCGGCGTCTATGGGGCGAAGGGGTGGTTTGGGGGTTGAATGCGGTCAGAATTAGAATTTAAATACACGCCAAACGAGACGAGTTTTCGCGGTGTCTGAAAGTTTTACGTGTGAAAGTAATTTGTTTAATTTATTCAATTTGATTAATTCATGCTCTACCGGCAAATGTCGGTTGATGACGTGTCAAAATAACACTATGCAAAAATAACACACGACAAAATAACAGAATGTTAAAATAACACTCGGAATATAATTTTATCTCTTAAAATGGGGCATTCTTTATCAACTGGGTCACTTTTTTTGGTCGACCTCCCAGATTTTTTTTTTTTAATTTGTCAGTTTGTTCTGCTATTTAAGATGGGTGATTTTTTTTCAGGTTTTTAAGGGGCGCCCTTAAGGATTCGCTTTTTTTTTTTTTTTTTTTTTTAACATGACTATATCTCCGAAAATATTGGTCTATCAACAAATTCTTCACAACATTAACTTTTTCATTTTCCATCTGCTTTCGAGTGATGTTGAAGTCATAATTTTTCCAACGGTAGAAAGTCAATTATTTGCAAAGAAAGCAATAAATCATTTTTTGTAACGAAAAACACACCTTCGATTCTGATCTCAATTTTACAAAGTATTTCAAATTGTATGAAGATGCTGAGAAAAAAATATCAATGTGGTACGTTCAATTCTTAGGCTCCAAAAAATTACGATTCTTAGGCAGGAACATTTTTTTCATTTCATTACCATTCTTATTTTTTTTACTGTACCGAATAATCAAAATGGCTGCGATCGGCATTTGAGGGGTGAAAACATCTCAATCAAAAGCGCGGAATCAGAACAAGTTTGTTTAATATTAAATTCTCGGAATACACATGAATACCCAAAGTGCATTCGCATTCATATAGAATATCTGGGAAGAGAGGAGAGAGAGAGAACTGCCCAGCAATGAAATTCCTCTGCACGCGAATCGCGCGCAACCTATGAATATTATTATTTCGACTCTACACAAGGAAATTCCTTTTCCCCGGGAAAATAGCTCGTCCCACTCGCGCGAATTCCAATGGCGAATCGTCATCGAGAAAACGCGAGGTTCTTCTTTTGCCATCGGAAAATTAAAATTTTTAATTAAACGGACGTCCCACACACGTCGAATTCAATCGATACCGAATGTTCAGCCGAATGAAACCGTCGCTCTGAGAATTCTGAAATCAAAGCTTTTTTTTTTTTTTTTTTTTTTTTTTGCTCCAGGTGTGAGCCACTTTTTTAGGCTGGCAACGAGAGTCTCGAATCAGTCACGCGAGATCGCGATCAGTTTCCCGTCTGACTGGAAAATTGTCGACAGAAACGGTTCTAAAAAGAGTCGATAATTAGCTTAAAGAGGGAATCATTTTTTTTTGTGTTAATGCAAAAAAAAAAAGCAAAAAATTCCAGAAGTGCAAAAAAATGATACTTAGTAAAATAAAAAAAAATAAAATAAAATACCCCAAAAATTTCCAAACGAGTAGATTCGTCGGAAAAAAATCCCGCAATAACCTAACTAAAAAAGAAAAAAAAAAAAAAAAAAAAAAAAAAAAAAAACCCAAAAATTTCCAAACGAGTAGATTCGTCGGAAAAAAAATTCCGAAATTCGTCGTCGTTTCTATGTATTTCCATCCTTAAGGTCTGACGTTTATGCAAATATATTCGCGTATTTGGTGTATCAAAAGGCTGCGCGAAGCTTCGCCGAATAACCGCGGGGGATTCGCAAAACTAGTGCAGCGGAATGCTGGTTAATTATTCGCCAAGTTGAAACAGAGTGCGGTCAATTGATTAAACTTATCGGCCATTAGCCGCTCCGTGATCGCGCTAATCGCGAATAATTAGTTATAATAACCGGGTAATCCTCGGGGCTAGTCGGCTCCGTTCGAGTTACCCGCATATCGATGGGTCGCCATTGTACTACCAATGGTATTAATGGTTTTAGCGAAAAAAATCGATTTGGTAAAGTCTGAAAAGCTTATCCGATAGCAAATTTTTCGCTGATTTCGAAAAGCACCGCAATTTATTTAAAAAAATCGAGAATTCGAGAAGAAAAACGCCAAAGTTGATTTTTTTCTGAAAAACTGCTAAGTTTTGCAATATTAAATAAGCCAGTTTTTCAACGACCAATCGGAGGCTCTATAAATCGACAACAATGGTGGCTCACGAACTTTTTAATGGAGCATTCACTATTCACTATCAATTACCACATGAGCATTGCGGCTGGAAGTGGACGTAAGGGCGATTCCTCGCCTCATTGACCCGTTGTCTAATGAGGATCACCACTCATCCAGCGACAAGTGTCGTGGAGATCCTCACCCAGCGACCGCTTCGTGCCCCTTTGCATCCCCACACCTTAAGGGTCAGGTACCCCTTAAGGGTAAGGTACGCCTTGGTACAGTTTGGAACACAACTGCACCAAGTCAACCCTACGCCCAGATAAAGCACTACGTCAAATACGTTGAAAACCTAGAATACCTCAAAGCCATCAAATTGAATTTTCCTTTGACCCATCTTTGTCAAAATAAAACAAAACGAAAACAAAATGTCGGCAGAAGCTTTCCGAGTACTTTGCACACTGTTAAAAATCTACGGTGCCAAACGCTGCTGGTGTGGACGTTTTTCCTGGTGTTACTTATAGCAGTGTTAATAGTAACACTTTTTACGGTGTAAAATTAACACCAGCCGTTTCTTTAAATTTTTCCTGTATTACCGACGAAACACTGTAATACTTTTCGCTTTAAGGGCATCAATGCACCTATCATGTGTGATTTTTTATTATCTCGTGAATAAATTAGTCGCTTTTCACAGTTTTTATCGAAGAATTGAAGAAAAAAATGGACTTTTTCATTGCAGATTTCTCTACCGGGTAATTGATCTGTAATTTTTTATTTCGAAAATCAAAATTCTGACAAATTCATTAACGAGATTCACATTACTGGCGTCTGTATTTCAATTTTCGCTTCGATCCATTGATAATTCACGATAAACGGCACTTCTGATTTTTTAAGTGAAAATCGGTATTTCAGATTCCGTTAACACCGCTCATTATCACCGCGACTGGTGTGAACTTATATGGACACCGATTTTTAACACCGCATTTTTAAAAGTGCACCAAGTCAACCTTTGCAGCGACACTTTTGCGGCACTGCTTCTGGCAGTGGTTGTACCCCCCAAACCACCCCTTCGTTGGTGGTGGTTGGAAAGTACACTCGTCGAGGTAGCGAAGAAGTTCTTCTCGCACGGATTCCCAGCGTTGAGATTTCTCCTCAGAGTCGACCCTCCAGAAATCTCATTCCCCACTCACTTGAAGGTGTATACATGCAGCGTCGTGAACAGCAGCAGCACTGCTGCCAACCCCCTTTCAGAGGGTCTCGCGGCGCGTCACATTACTCGCCCTTCCCGTATTCTACGTGTCACCTACGGTGTCTCGTAATTAGAGCGACGCGAACGGTTCAAAGACACAACCGAGTCCAACCCTTTTCTCGACTCTCTACCAACTTTGCCGCACGTAGCGACTTCCACACGAGACGAGCTTGCCGAGGAATGCGAACCCACGATTCTGCTCCCACGCGAAATACTCGGCGAGTCTAGACCAGGAATTGTATTCTCCGCAGTTAAAAAAGATACTCAGACATTCCCTTCGCTCATGTCTCCTGTTTTTTACGAAAGCTCGTGTTTTTTTTTTTTTTTTTTTTTTTTTGTGGAAGCTCTACGCGTCCACTTGGAGCTTTTTCGTCCTGGCGAAGAATTCAACGGACACATTTTTCCTCAATTCAGAAATATATCTTGGAGGCTATTTTCGTTGCTTTGATATTACAAAATAGGGGCACAAAAAGCCATTAAGATTCAACAATTGCATTATTATTATATTATTTTTACATAATATTGAAGGAATTGTATTCTCCGCAGTTAAAAAAGGTACTCAGACATTCCCTTCGCTCATGTCTCCTGTTTTTTTCGTCGAAAGCTCGTGTTTTTTTTTTTTTTTTTTTTTTTTTTTTTTTTTGTTGAAGCTCCACGCGTCCACTTGCAGCTTTTTCGTCCTGGCGAAGAATTCAACGGAAACATTTTTCCTCAATCCTGAAATATATTCCGGAGGCCATTTTGTTGCTTTGATATTACAAAATGGGTGCACAAAAAGCCATTAAGATTCAACAATGCATTATTTTTACACTGTTAAAAATCCGGTGTTAAAATCGGTGTCCATATAGGTCCACACCAATGGCGGTGATAATGAGCGGTGTTAACTGAATCTGAAATACCGATTTTCACCTAAAAAAATCAGAAGTGCCGTTTATCGCGAATTATCAACGGATCGAAGCGAAAATTGAAATATAGACGGCAGTAATGTGAATCTCGTTAATGAATTAGTCAGAATTTTGATTTTCGAAATAAAAAATTACAGATCAATTACCCGGTAGAGGAATCTGCAATGAAAAAGTCCATTTTTTTCTTCAATTTTTCGACAAAAACTGAGAAAAGCGACTAATTTATTCACGAGATAATAAAAAATCACACATGATACGTGCATTCATGCCCTTAAAGCGAAAAGTATTACAGTGTTTCGTCGGTAATACAGGAAAAATTTAACGAAACGGCTGGTGTTAATTTTACACCGTAAAAAGTGTTACTATTAACACTGCTATAAGTAACACCAGGAAAAACGTCCACACCAGCAGCGTTTGACACCGTAGATTTTTAACAGTGCACGTAGCTTCGGTTTTTATCGGTTCGATAGAAATTCTCGGGGTTCGAAGTTGTTTTTTTTTTATTTGTCTTTTTTTTTTAATCATTTTGCTGTGGTAACGATTAGCCATAATTGATCCGTTTCAATTGTTGGACCTACTATTTTTTTACGGAGGGTTTTAAACCAGCTGAAAGAGTGCAGCATTTTTTTTAGAAAAATTCTATTGGTGTAAAAATGGCCTTTGGAAATAATGGCTGGGGGAAAATGGCCAAGAAAAAAATGGCCGCGTTTAAAAAAAAACCAAATAGAGCGCATTTAAATGTCTCCTAGCTTCGAGGAGCATTTTCACAAAAAAAAAAAAATCGGAAAATAAAACGCGCGTGTACAGCGAAAACTACAAAGGGAAGAGCATAGATTATTTAATTAATGAAAAAGCTCTGTAATTTTTCGCGAACACAAAAGGCAAATGTTTGAAGTGCCGAGCAATGCCGAGTTTACATCAAAGCTCGTTTTTTTTTTCGTCGTCCGTTGAAGTTGGAATAAAATGAAATAAATAAAAAGGAAAAACCCGACGGGAGCTTCGAGTCGAGTTACCGACGAAGAATCTGTTTACCTCGGTACAAAAGAGTGCGTAACTATTTTCTTGCTGGGCTCTCGAGTGCTGCGAGAAAGACGACGCCTTCGCATCGAGGTGCCTCGGTTGCGAAATTAAAATCAGGCTGAAGCCTCGCCTGGGTGAGATGAGGTTTCAACCTGAGGATGGTGGACTATCAGACCTGGGTATGGAATCAGATGAGATGCAACGCTACTTGGTGTTCAACATTGTACGACACTTTGGACAGGGTCGGTGGAATCGTGGTTAAGTGCATAAAATATTTGAAAAATTACTACACGAGAAGGTCATTTTAGAAATTTCTACACGAGAAGGTCATTTTAGAAATTTCTACACGAGAAGGTAATTTTAGAAATTTCTACACGAGAAGGTCATAAATAGGTCAGTTGGGGGAAAAGCTGTTAACATGTTAAGGAGGCTTCAGCGCTTCATACTAGCCAAATCAGTGCTAAATTTTCAAAAGCATTTTTCTAATTCTTGGTTGTTTAATAAATTGTTCCGAGGTGTTACTGACGTTTCAGCATTAGTTCTTAATAGACAAATACATTCACAACCGTGATTTGAATAGAAAATCGACTGATATATGCAAATTCCCGATGTCATGTTTTTCCGTGTAGTTTTTTAAAAGAATAAACCGTAATAATTGTTCAATTATGACGAGCAACAGCACATTTTTATTATTGGAAGACCCTTTATCGATTGACCGTCCAGATTTTTGATAGTCTCAGTAGTTCAAAAGATACGACCGTTTGATCATCCTGTCCTAACCTAAAAGGCGACATACAAATGGCTGTAACTTTGAAAGTACTGATTCTATTTAAAAATCTGAACGGCCAATCGATCAAGCATCTTCCAATGATAAAAATGAACTTTTGCTCGTCGTAATAGAACTATTATTACGGTTTATTCTTTCAAAAAACTGCACGAAAAATCATGACATCGGGAATTTGCATATATCAGTCGATTTTCTATTCAAATCACGGCTGTGAATGTATTTGTCTATTAAGAACTAATGCTGAAACGTCAGTAAAACCTCGGAACAATTTATTAAACAACCAAGAATTAGAAAAATGCTTTTCAAAATTTAGCACTGATTTGACTAGTATGAAGCGCTGAAGCCTCCTTAAATCGGATTTTCACATAAAAATCTCGCTCAGTGCAGATCAGCTACATGATGACCACCTGATCAATGTCCCTAAGTGACCCAAACCTATCCGCCATTTTTTCCCTAAAAGCTTCGATGATGTACTTCGCAGCATGCATCGATACGTTAATACCCGAGGAAATTTTAATCCTCCCTTCCGATGCGGCAAGAGAGGATTTGGCTCGCGTTTCATCGGCTGATAACGCGGATATCACCGCGGTTTTGTTCGATGGATGAAGGTAGACTCTTTGAGGTCAGTCCCTTTGAACGTATCAACCTCGACAGCGAGGATTACGCATTGAGCTTTCACGAAAGGATTTACGCGGATGTTGGGACATTTTGTGCAGCCTTCGGTGAGCAAAGTGCTATTATCGAATAAAAGCTCGTTTGTTGTTCTTTCTCATTTTTACAGCAAATGAAAATTGACACGAGACGAGGCGATGACTTTTTCCACGTCGGAGTCGACTTCGTCGAGATCGATCAATCGCCGTCGGTTTAACTCGATAAAAGGTCGACGATGAGGAAGCATTAGCAGTCGAGGGGAGGGTTAAGAGGGGAGGGGAGGGTTAAGGGATCTTCACAGTGTGAAATAAAAAAAAAATCGATTTTTTTTTTTTTTCATTATCGGATAGTATACACGGTTATAAACATTCTGTTAATTTTTTTTATCGAAATTCGAATTATTTCGGTCGCTACAGCCTTTCTTAGAGAAAGGGATTGCATCGTGACAGTGCGGCGTGTGCTAACTTTAAACGCCTTTTTTTCGGAATGTTGTTTTTCAAAACGGTGTCCACTCTCAAATGAAGAGTTATGACGATATCGATTTCAAATTTTGAGAGAACATTTCTAACGTCATTCTCTATCGCACTATGGAAGCTTTTTTTTTTTATTAAATCTTCCTATTTTTTTTACGAAAAACTGTCGAAAAAAGGGCTAAATTCGATAATTTTCGTTCAAACCGCCGCCATTTTGTCAAATTAAAAAAAAAAAGCTTCCATAGCGCGATAGCGAATTTCCTACAGATTAATAATCTTTTTGAAATTTTTGGTTCAGATCAAAATTGCGGCTGCAATCGTGGACACAATGCAGGACCGCTTTTTTTACACGAGCTATTTAAACAATTTATATCATTATTACACATTAAAGAAATGCACATAAAAAAAATCATTTTGTATTCTTCAAGAATGTACTTATTTATTTAAAAAAAAACCAGACCAATTAGTTCATTACAACTTAACAAAAAAAAATTCGCGAAAATCATTGATTTTTCGGAGGGTCACACTGTGACGATCCCTTAAGAGGGGAGGGGAGGGTTAAGAATCGATGGGGTGAGGTGGGGGCGGTGGAATGGGGGGTGGGTATGAAACACGCCGAGACTCGGCAGTCGCTCGTCGTTCCAATCGAGACATTCGTCGCGACACTTGGCCGAGTGGAAGAAATTAAGTGAGGAGAGAATGGAGAGTCGAGTGGTCGTCGCGAATCCGTTCGAACCCAATCGTTATACGTTAACGACTTCGGGAAACGAGTTCGCGGGGTGTACCGGGTGTAGAAGTGGCACCAGCACCAGCAGCAGTAGCAGCAGCAGCAGCAGTAGTGGCTGCTGCAACGGCAGCAGCAGCAGCAGCAGCAGCAGCAGCAATGAAGGACAAGGTGTCGACGGCTCGTTAGCTACAGACACAGAGTCAGCACGTTCTTGATCCGCTGTGCGGTTCGTGCCTCGATGCCGATTCGGCACAAGTGTTACAACCTCCTCTGGCGACTGTATGACGCAAGGGACGAGAGCACGAAGGTCGAATCTTTGCACCAATGAACGCCATTTTGTTCTTCCAACGATGTTCACAATTTTTTAATGGAGAACAATGGGATCGATGGCATTGAATTAACGGAATTGATTATTTCGTCGCAAGGACAAGAGTCCGAAGGTCGAATCTTTGCACCAATAAACGCCATTTTGTTCTTCCAACGATGTTCACAATTTTTTAAAGGAGGACAATGGAATCGATGTCATTGAATTAACGGAATTAATTATTTCGTCGCAAGGGACGAGAGCACGAAGGTCGAATCTTTGCACCAATAAACGCCATTTTGTTCTTCCAACGATGTTCACAATTTTTTAATGGAGAACAATGGGATCAATGTCATTGAATTAACGGAATTGATTATTTCGTCGCAAGGACAAGAGTCCGAAGGTCGAATCTTTGCACGAATAAACCCCATTTTGTTCTTCCAACGATGTTCACAATTTTTTAACGGAGAACAATGGAATCGATGTCATTGCCACGAGTTATTGATGCATTTAAGTAGGCTTCAGCGCTTTATACTAGTCAAATCAGTGTTAAATTTTCAAAAGCATTTTTCTAATTCTTGGTTGTTTAATAAATTGTTCCGAGGTTTTACTGACGTTTCTGCATTAGTTCTTAATAGACAAATACATTCACAACCGTGATTTGAATAGAAAATCGACTGATATATGCAAATTCCCGATGTCATGATTTTTCGTGCAGTTTTTTGAAAGAATAAACAGTAATAATAGTTCTATTGCGACGAGCAAAAGCTCATTTTTATCATTGGAAGATGCTTGATCGATTGACCGTTCAGATTTTTAAATAGTATCAGTACTTCAAAAGTTACAGTCATTTCTATGTCGCCTTTTAGGTTAGGATAGAATGATCAAACGGTCGTATCTTTTGAACTACTGAGACTACAAAAAATCTGGACGGTCAATCGATAAAGGGTCTTCCAATAATAAAAATGTGCTGTCGCTCGTCATAATTGAACAATTATTACGGTTTATTCTTTAAAAAAACTACACGGAAAAACATGACATCGGGAATTTGCATATATCAGTCGATTTTCTATTCAAATCACGGTTGTGAATGTATTTGTCTATTAAGAACTAATGCTAAAACTTCAGTAACACCTCGGAACAATTTATTAAACAACCAAGAATTAGAAAAATGCTTTTGAAAATTTACCACTGATTTGACTAGTATGAAGCGCCGAAGCCTCCTTAACGAACGAAATTAATTATTTCACCGAAAAAAAATTGAAAAACCAAAAATTAATTTCTTTAATAAAATAGCGTGCGATTTAATCGCGGCCATTTTTTCCCTGCCATTGTTTCCAACGAACCTTTTGTTCTCGGCCATTTTTTCCTCAATTCCTACAAGAGCCAAAGCCATTTCGTCGTCTGCCACGAATTTACGTGCGGATGAATTTTTTCTTCTCATTCGATTTCCCTTCACTTGTACTGCGATTATCAGGAACAGAGTAAAACAGAGTCGCGCGCCGGAAGAGAGAGACCACTGAATGGGACTACCGGCAAAATTGCACACGCGTTGAGTTTACGTTACGGCGTCGACGGGATCGGGTTACGGACACCGTTAACGCCGCCGCGGTGCTGATTCTCGTGCTGCTGCTGCTGCCGCTGGGTTCATTCTCGCTGCGCAAGATTTCACGACTGCTCAGCTCCATTGTCGCGTGCGCGCGGCTTAATTGGACGTACAACCGGCAATGTAAATCTCGGGTCCGCGAGATAATACTAATTAGACGTGGGTGAATTAATACCACGAAGTCGAGGAGAGTCCGCTTCTAGACTCGGTTGGTACCAATAGTAGTAGTAGTAGTACTCGTAGTACTCGTAGTAGTACTTCGTACTTCGTCCGGCTGGGGACTCATGCAAATACCGTCTCCTCGTGGCTCTCCGCTTGATCATTAATTAAAGAGTGGAGGCCGAGAGTCTGCCATTAAAAGTCTGAGGATGATCTTCACTCTTCGGGGTCGTAGCTTTTCGTTGGAGCTTTTTTTTTGGGCTTTTACCCAACCTTCAGGGTCTCTTCGTGCCTGGGACAATTTTTTTAAGGAGTTGATGTTTCTGCCCAGTTGACGGCGTTTTTTAGAAAAATTTGTTGGTATCGGCGGGAAAAAATGGCCGATTGAAAATGGCCGTATAGCAGGGTTAGGGTATAGAGGGTGCATCATAACCACTAGTTCATCATTTGGATCTTGTTCTAAACCTTGTTCTCAACATGCTCTCATTTTGTTATCAGCTTGTTCTCAACATGTTTTCACTTTGTTATCACCTTGTTCTCAACATGCTCTCACTTTGTTATCACCTTGTTCTCAACATGCTCTTACTTTGTTATCACCTTGTTCTCAACATGCTCTCACTTTGTTATCACCTTGTTCTCAACATGCTCTTACTTTGTTATCACCTTGTTCTCAACATGCTTTCATTTTCTTATCACCTTGTTCTCAACATGCTCTTACTTTGCTATCATCTTGTTCTCAACATGCTCTCATTTAGTTATCACCTTGTTCTCAACATGCTCTCATTTTGCTATCACCTTGTTCTCAACATGCTTTCACTTTGTTATCACCTTGTTCTCAACATGCTTTCACTTTGATATCACCTTGTTCTCAACATGCTTTCACTTTATCACCTTGTTCTAAACATGCTCTCACTTTGCTATCACCTTGTTCTCAACATGCTTTCACTTTGTTATCACCTTGTTCTCAACATGCTATCAGTTTGTTATCACCTTGTTCTTAACATACTCTCACTTTGTTATCACCTTGTTCTCAACATGCTCTCACTTTGTTATCACCTTGTTCTCAACATGTTCCCACTTTGTTATCACCTTGTTCTCAACATGCTCTCACTTTGTTATCACCTTGTTCTCAACATGCTCTCACTTTGTTCTCACCTTGTTCTCAACATGCTCTCATTTTGCTATCACCTTATTCTCAACATGCTTTCACTTTGTTATCACCTTGTTCTCAACATGCTTTTACTTTGTTATCACCTTGTTCTCAACATGATCTCACTTTGTTATCACCTTGTTTTCAACATGCTTTCACTTTGTTATCGCCTTGTTCTCAACATGCTCTCACTTTGCTATCACCTTGTTCTCCACATGCTTTCACTTTCTTATCGAAAATCCTTCGAAAAGTTGCCATTTAGAAAAGGCAAGAAGATCTGCCCAGTTGACGGCGTTCGTAGGAATAGAGGTCTTCGCTTTCGCGTCAAACGCTTGATTTATAGCCCGATACATTCGTCTCAAATCCATCTGAGACACCACAGGACTCCTTTGGACTCCTTGGGACTCCTTCGGACTGGCGTCAGTGTCTCGATATTGCGTCGCCTTCGACCCTTTTGACGGGCTTAGACGAACCAAGCGACGCTTTCGAGACTCTGGTTTCCTTCGAGTACCCCTAAGTCCCTCCTCACAACCCTCGCGACACCCCTCAACCCACAGCGCGACTCGAGCCCCACGCTTCACCGTCTCCGGTAACACCGTCCGTGTACCTTCAACACCCTTAAATCCTGTTGGTTGCCGCGGTTGCTGTGTTTGATCCGGTGAACAGCTTCATCCGACACTTATCAACAGGATTCGATCTCAGGAAAAGTTTGCCTCACTCAAACTGAAGATCCCTTCGTTGAAGACGAAATAATCAATTCAGTTGGTTGAATCCATCAATAGCTCTTGGCAATGGACTATCCGACATTTAAACCCTGTCAAAATATCCCCAACTAAAAATGTCCTCATACAACAAAACTCATAAACTAGAGGGAAATTTTGGGAAGGGATGTTTTAGTAATGGGGTATTTTGGAAAAGGATATTTCGGTAATGAAATATTTTCCTGGATTATTTTTCCGTGGGATATTTAGTCTGATACCGTCGCATACAAAAAAAGAACCTATGCATTAGTCTCGAGAAAAATTCGTACAACGGGTAGCCAAAAAAAAATGTCAACAGTGCGAGTCGAATTTCCATGAATAAGTGAAGTGCCCGAAGTCGTGTCGCGGAAACGACGACGAGAGGCTCATTAATATTTTCACCCGGGTCCCGTACACGTGCTTATACATATATATATATAGCACCATGCTCCAGGCAAAAAAATCACTCAGCACGGAACGCGAAACCAGCTCGTGTTGCGCTCTCCCGACGGTATCGGTTCCCTAAATTTTTTATTCGGCATCCCTTTCTCATCGAGCAAAAAGATTCGCCGGTTTTTTTTTCCAGCAGCTTTGACTTAGTCCGCAGAGGGGTTTGTGGGCATATTCAGCGGTGGAGGGAAAAAGTCCCGGAGGGTCTTGAATAGTTTAACGGTTCGGGGATCGCCGAGGCATCGGCGATGATTGATGAGGAGACGAGGAGGGGGCGACCGGGCTAGTCCCGGGTGCGGTAATTCACCCTTCGTTGGCGCTCGCGTGTCTTTCATAATTTATCGGCGCGCCATTAACAACGGCGGGCTTTAATATCCGCCCGCTTTCGTAATCCTCGTGTACATCGAGTTTGTAGGGCGTCGCTCGTTGATGGCCCCGACGACTAATCTCTGTGCAACTATTGACCCTTCGCGTTTATCGTGTTTCACTTCTGTTTCTGTCCATAAGATTAGATCCTTTTTTTATAGCTGTATTTCGATTATTATTATTATTACTCTGGTCGATTATTATTATTATTTCTCTGACGATTCGGCTCGATTATTATTATTATTTCTCTGACAATTTATCTGGAAAACTCGATCATTTCAGTGATTTTCAGAGATATTTCAGACTATTTTTTTTCAAAGTTTCTCTGATATTTGCTGAAAATTTCTGCAACTTTGTCCGTCAAATTCCAGCAGTTACAATTAATCAGAAAAATTCAGAGTTCTGAACATTTTCAGAAAACTCTGATTTTTTTCAAATAAAGTATGTTCAGAGAAAACCTAATTTTCAGAACAACTACGAATATTCAGTTTCAGAGAAAACTGAC
The DNA here is from genome assembly GCA_964034905.1 of Itoplectis maculator. NCBI lineage: Eukaryota > Metazoa > Arthropoda > Insecta > Hymenoptera > Ichneumonidae > Itoplectis > Itoplectis maculator. The sequence continues at coordinate 379,783 of OZ035871.1, forward strand.
TTTTTCTGAGAAATACGAAGGGTCAGACGAATTCAGAGGTACTTTCAGATATTATCAGAGCGATTTTGAGAGATTTTCAGAGAATTTTTCAGACATTTTCAGAGAAATATTTTCTGACATTTTCAGAGAACTATTTTCAGACATTTTCAGAGAAATATTTTCAGACATTTTCAGAGAAATATTTTCAGACATTTTCAGAGAAATATTTTCAGACATTTTCAGAGAAATATTTTCACCAGAGTATACATAACCTGAATTTTCATACTTCTGAACGTTATGCAAATGCCGAGCGGAATTAATATCGCAGTCGCGCAGCCATTTTGACCCGAGCGCCATTTTCTTGTTTTATTTTGCGCGACTAAATTAAATTTATATAACGTCGAAAAAAAAAAAAAAAAAACCGAGGCCAGCGTGGCATATTGGCTGCCCCATTCCTTCCGGTTGTTGGCATTCCGCTAGAAGAGCAGCAAACTCTCGGGAATATCGATGCCGCGAGACAATGGAGTGTGCAGTGCACTGCAGCTGCAGCTGCTGCTGCAGTTGCAGTTGCAGTTGCGAGTTTAACGGCGAGAGAAAATAGAAGAAATTAAAGAAAGTCGTCTCGCAGGGCCGGCGAAAAGGGGGGGCGCCACCCCTTAAAGGGGGAAGCTCCCTTTAAGGTAGTCCTTGCGTCTAGTATTCATTTCACATAAATTCGAGAAAATTGACGAAAAATTGCAACCACTTCTCGATAATATAAAAATCTGAAAAAAAATCATGCATGTTATAAACATTGAAAAGATTAATTTTGCATAATAAAAATTCCAAAATGTTATCAACAAATTGATGAAAAATAAAATTGTTCAACAAATCCTTCGATAACTTAATTTTTTGTTTCAATGAAAATAATGCGTTCATTTTTCTAAATATGTATGAATGTTTTCAAATTTTTTAATTCACTTCGAATTTTGCGTTTTTTAACATGGGGAAAATCACAAAATTCAAAGTGAATTAAAAAATGTGAAAAAATGCATGCATATTCAGAAAATAGAACGGATCATTTTCATTGAAACAAAAAAATTAGGTTGTCGAAATATTTATTGAACAATTTTATTTTTCATCGATTTGTTAATAACATTTTGGAATTTTTATTATGCAAAATTAATCTTTTCAACGTCTTTAACACGCATGATTTTTTTCAGATTTTTATATTATCGAGATGTGGTTGCAATTTCCTCTCAACTTTCGAAAACTTATGCGAACTCGACACCAGGCGCAAGGACTACCTTAAGGGGTGGCGTTGGGGGTAAAGTAGACTCGCTCGAAGTCCCTTGGCGTTTTCTTAATTTTCGTTTGGCTAACAAGAGTCGCGAAAAGTTGGCACACCAACCGGACTCGTAATGTCCTGGCTCGTTCGCAGGACGAGAGACCACCCCCCCCCCCCCCTACCCCCTCTTGCATCCCCCCGAATGTTATTCCGTCCGACGGTTTTCTCGCCACCCTCAACCCGTTGGAACCATCCGCGGGGGATGGTTTTTCCTTCTCGCACTAAATTCGAAGAAAATGGCGGCGTCGATTAGGTTTTATGAGGCGTACGTTACGCCTCGGGGTTGTAACCCCCAATTGACCTCGCGGTTATATTTGTGTGGGGGTTCTTTTCTGTTATAAAAGAATTTTGTCCTAATCCCAAAGCGTCTGGAGTGCAACGACGAAAATAAATTTTATTTAGGATGTTAGGAGATCAATTGTTATTACAATATAACTATTAAGGAGGCTTCAGCGCTTCATACTAGTCACATCAGTGCTAAATTTTCAAAAGTATTTTTATAATTCTTGGTTGTTTAATAAATTGTTCCGAGGTTTTACTGATGTTTCAGCATTAGTTCTTAATAGACAAATACATTCACAGCCGTGATTTGAATTGAAAATCGATTGATATATGCAAATTCCCGATGTCATGATTTTTCGTGCAGTTTTTTGAAAGAATAAACCGTAATAATAGTTCTATTACGACAAGCAAAAGCTCATTTTTATCATTGGAAGATGCTTGATCGATTGACCGTTCAGATTTTTTAATAGTATCAGTACATTAAAAGTTACAGCCATTTGTATGTCGCCTTTTAGGTTAGGTTGGAATGATCAAACGGTCGTATCTTTTGAACTACTGAGACTATTAAAAATCTGGACGGTCAATCGATAAAGGGTCTTCCAATAATAAAAATGTGCTGTTGCTCGTCATAATTAAACAATTATTACGGTTTATTCTTTTAAAAAACTACACGGAAAAACATGACATCGGGAATTTGCATATATCAGTCGATTTTCTATTAAAATCACGGCTGTGAATGTATTTGTCTATTAAGAACTAATGCTGAAACATCAGTAAAACCTCGGAACAATTTATTAAACAACCAAGAATTATAAAAATGCGTTTGAAAATTTAGCACTGATTTGACTAGTATGAAGCGCTGAAGCCTCCTTAACTATGCTACAGCATTTCTCCCAACTGGCCTTCTATGACCTTGTCTGACCTCCATATCAACAAGAACAACAGAAGTTCATTTAAAAGCACCATTCCCTGTTTACTACCTTTCAAGCTTTTTGATCCACAAAAAGCTCAGTCGTTGGCTACCACGTCACTCACGAATATTGTAATCACAAAAAATTCGCTTTTGCCTGGTACCAACAACAAAACTACCTTCACGATGAATTTTCCCCTCTGAAGCTTTACGACGTGTTGCAACGGGGATGAAACTCGCGAAGGGGTTGTATCTAGTTGAAACGGTTGTCTCTAGTGTCTGCGGATTTGCGTCTCGCGCGAGAAAGACAAAGACGGGAATAGGGTGTAGGATGGTCGTTACGAAGCGCGCGGAGAGTTCCGCAAACAAGAGGCATCCACGCGAAACATTATCGCCATATCTGTATTCGAATTAAACCGTTTGTTTGCCCCGCCTCTCGGGCCACTTGACGTGCGCGAGGCGCGGGAACCGCAACTGCGAGCGGCACTTGAATTTTCGTCGGGGTGCGGCGGCGATGTGATAATTGGCTCCGCAAGGACGAGCGAGAAGCGGAACGTGAAAGAGGACCTTATTAAACCGACCGTTCGCGGCATTTGCATATTTAAATTTGCATTCCCCGCACTGCGAATATTTCCCGCGGTGCTCTGTATACACACGACTTCCGGGTTTTCGCGGGGGGTGCAAGTCGTATTCCCGCGTCTTAAGGGGGGGGATATTAAAATGTGTTTTTTGGCATTTTTATTTTATATTTTTTACTGAATGCAAAATACCTCAAGAATATTGTGTCAAATTTTCAAGTCAATAGGAGCAAAATTGACGACGTTATGAGTATTTTTGCACTCGCGGATTGCTGTACCTTCGCTGCCCGAGCCGAGCGCGACTTTAAAGCGTTTTTCCCACAACTCACGTTTTCAAAGTCGGTGCCCCCATCGTACCGTCAAAACTACTGCACCGATCCTTTTGAATTTTTGCATACTTTTTCTGTACATATTTTACGAGGTAACGCGGAAGAGTTTTTTTCGAATTTATTAATATTTTTATTTTACAATAGCAAAATAGCCGATTTTTTTCCGAAAAATCGCGTTTTTCCCTCTAAAGTGCTCCCAAAAATTGAAAAATTAAAATTTCGAAAAAAACTCTTCCGCGTTACCTGGGGAAATCGATTACCTAACGAATGAACTTTGGTTTTTTAATTTCGGATGATCCAGTACCGAACTCGATGATGGGCACCGCAATTCTACTTTTTTCCGAGACGCTTCCGAGTAAATGCCGCCATTGCTGTATTTTTTAATATCTCTTCATGAAAAAATTACACAATATTCTTCGAATGTTATACTTTGATGTACAATTGGTTTTATTGAATAGATTTTAACAGTGTCGTCAAAAAAAAACCCTTAAAGGGTTAAGTTTGGCGAGGTTTGTTCCCGATTATTGGTGCAGATACGTTCGACGTCTGCAGACGTCTGCAAACTCGTCGAGATTCAATCACCGTACGAGTCGTCGATGAGACACAAATGGACTTCAACTTCGCCATCGGCTTCAACCAAACTTCAGGCAAACTTCGCGAATCCTCCATCCGGAAATATCAGGAGGGAACAATGGATGTTACATTTTACATGGATGTTACACATGCGCAAACCCTTCCCTTATCCCCACCCCTCCCCTCCCCTCCCCTCCTAGGCATCGCGACCAACTTCTGTAACCTTCGGCGCAGTTTAGTGGGGGCGGTGGAGGGGGGGGGGGGTAGGGTGGGGGAAGGGGGCCCATAGCATCCGTGTCAGCGACAACAGGCAGCGAACTTCGCCCACCTGTCCTGATAATGTCGGTTAATATCATGTAAATTGTTATTAATATTCATGGGCTTAATTCCGTTGCCGTGCCCCGCCGGGTCTCTCGCTCTCCCTCTCCCCACGGCAAAACTTTCAGACCCCGAAAATTTACGATCACGCGCGCGGCGGCAAAACATATATTTCCAACGTACAAGCAACCGCCGGCGCCACTTTCAGACATAACGTACGTAACACGTGCACTTAACGGGGTTGTTACGCATCCGAAGGTGCGGGTGAACGATCGGGGGGGGGGGGGGGGGGGGGGGGGGGCTCGTTAAGGAGGGTCGAGCGCGTCAATGAAACCTATGCTGATTTCTTTTTACGCATGGATATGGACGGTCTAAGTATGACTACAAAGTTTGGAGAAATATCTTCACCGTTTGGACAAATATTTTTGTTTTTAGTTTTCACCTTTTAACATTGATTCTTATGACAGATTGAAAAAAGGTGTATTTTAACGGTTCTAGGGGTAATTTATGTGGAAAACCTGCAAACAAATTATTGAAAACTATGAAGAATACTGTTAAGAAGTTCTGGAAAAAAATGTAGACACGTGTTCTTCACCGTTAATTAATAATAAGCAATATGCGACAGAGACGCCGCGACGGAAACGTAGGGAAACTGCATATCCGGCAACACAATTGCTTGTTATTAATTAACGGTGAAGAACACGCATCTACATTTTTTTACAGAAGTTCTTAAGAACATTCTTCACAGCTTTCAATAATTTGTTTGTAGCTTTTCCACATAAATTATCCCTATAAACATTTATTTCAATCTGCCATAAGAATCAATGTTAAATGGTGAAAATTTCAAAAAATATTTCTCCAAAACATTGAAGATGAGCACATTCAAACTTTGTAATCAACCTTAGACCGTTCATTATATGTGTTAACTATTGTGCCATTGCTCTGTAACACTTTATGTGCCTCAACCTGTATAAGCAAACGAAACTTACCACTGATCTCGAGGATCCGGAAGTGTCCGGTGAACGGAAATGAGGTCACTCGCGTACTGATTGAACGCATTGTTGAGCCACCCATCATCAAGCAGCTTCTTCGTCTCTGCTGTCAAATTGGCAGGAATGATGACAGGTCGTCCCATTTCACCAGGAGCAGCGGCATCCGCTTCCCTCGGCGCAGCCAAAACGCCGCCACCTTGCTCGGGCCCAGCCAGATTTATTTTAGGCTTGCTCTGACCATTTCCCGGAGTCTCTTTTTTCAGCGCCATCGCCGGCGGAACGAAACCATTGGCGACCTGAGGAGCAGCGACCCCTGAAGGCGGTAACCCGATTTGCTGCACATCGACTGCGCCCGAAGCCCTATCCTCCGTGTAAAGCAGGAAGCAAATAGTGATCCAAACGGCAGCCGCCAAAACGGCGACCTTCAGCCACAATGACCTTCTTCGTGGAAAACCCATAATCATGATGGCGTCGAATATCGGCGAACTTTGGCCGTTTTCAAGGTCAAACGACGACTTTAGTACCGTTCTGCCTTCTGATTCGGTTTAAGGGGGACCAAAAATTCTGCGTTACCTCAGCGCCATTTTTTTTTTTTTTCGGCAACTTACAGCCTCTTTAGGGTCTGTTTTCCACTTTTGGAGGTCAAAGTTGAACTTCAAGGTCGAATGATAGATAATAGATTTTTTTTGAGCTGTGATTGGTCAATTTTTAGGTGATATGAGTCCCATGGAAAATTGAACCTGGGCTGAGGGTTGATGGATATGTCGATTAATGGCGAATGTGGTCCAAAATGGCCGTCACGACGGAATGTTTAAGCTCAGGAATTCTCTACGTATGGTATCTTAACGCAGAGGTTTTTTTTTTCTTTTGAGTATAAACTGGAAGACGAGCCTCGCGAGATGTGTCAGTGATATGGAAAGATTTGTCAATTGGAGGCCTCCTTTTTGTTTCCGGAGCTTCGTTGAGTCTTCCTTGTCCCAGTTTCTGCAACAATAAAAAAGAAAATAGGACGTCAATTATAGAATCGATAGGTTGATGCTTAAAACTATATTAACCCGTTGAGAGGTAACGACTGCAAATTTTGTAGAGCCAGAAGCTTAGCTCAATTGTGCCATCATTTTCTACTTGTGTTCCAAATTTCGTTGCGATTCGATTCACCGTTTCGAAGAAAACAGCTTTTAAAATTTCGAGGTGGAGGGATTCCTAACCTCACTTTTTCGTTTTTCGATTCTCCCGAACTAGTGTTCAAACCAACCAGTGTTCCTGCTTTTCAAAGGTTCATTTTGGGTTAGTTTTTGTAAACCAACTGTAAATCAACCATTCTTTGGACGCAATGAAAGTTCGGTTCGTGGTTGGATATTATAAACCAACCCCAATTCCAACTCTTAAACTAAAAAATCGATGGTTGATTTGTGGTTGATTTTTCAAAACCGACCATAAACCAACCATTTTTGACAACCAGCTATCCAGCCGTTGGCTTATGGTTAGGTTTGAAAAATCGACTAGAAATCAACCGTTACCATTCTTGGCTGAAAGTCGGTATTAGGGTTGTTTTCCAATATCCAACCGTTAACCAGCCTTTCACCGTGTCTAAAGAATAGTTGGTTTACAGTTTGGTTCACAAAGACCTACCCTAAATCAACTTTCAGAAAGTTGGAATATTGGTTGGTTTGGTGCACCAGTTAACCGGTTGGTTTTTGGGTTGGTTTCAGGTTGGGCAGAACGCGAGAGTTCTCTCTCTCTCTCAAATACTGCGACTGCCATGTTTGCTCTTGGTTTTAGAGAAATGCAGTCCCGGGGAAAGCTGCCCTCCCTTCGCAAACCCTCCACAATGCCGCCACCTGCTTCATCCCTCCTATCCCCCTCTCCTAACCTATCCTCGACGGTGCAGCGCCACCAAGCGGCGAATCGCCGCGTAACTTCCGCCAGAAGTGCTCTTCTAACGCTCCCTCGCGCTGTTTCACACGCGTTATGGGCACCGCCATACAGCATAATTTATCGCTACGCTGTGTAGTAACAGTCTCTCGCACACCGTCCGCAGTCGTCGACTCGCGCGGGCGTTTCCATTTTACGGATGGCGGAGACCGCACACGAGAGCGTACCCTTAACTCCTGGATGCAGTGGCGCGGGTTAGGACGTTTTCCCGAGCGTGTGCATATTATTCGGGATATTAAATTAGTCGGGACCGTAAAGCTAAGCACTGAGACGGGTTTACAAGACACCTTCTTCTGTGTTGTCCTTATTGAACTCCGCCAATTTATCGTCAGATGAATGTCTTTAGTTATCACTATGCTGACTTATGAAGGGTTTAAGGGATACACTACTCTGGGGGCTTAAAACAAGGCCTATTTAACAATTTTTGTTTGGGAAGTAGGTCAAAAGTAAATAACGTTTCTGTTCAAAGGGTTTATTTAATGAAACAGGGCTCCATCAACCATTATTTTTGTAATGTTTAGTGGAGCTTTGTTTAATAAAGTAATGGGACATGCATCGCTCCATTAAAAAATTATGGTTGCTGGATCTCAGTTTCAACAGCAAAAAAATAATGACTGATGGATCTCTGACCCATTACTCGTTAATAAAGTAATGTGTAGTGGATCCGAGTTCCATTATCCATTTTTTAAATAATGAACTAAAAAACGGTGATGCATTAAAAAAATGATGCATCATCCCCAACTCTGAAGTGAGGTTATGTCGTCTGCGTCTGCGTCTGGATTCGTTTTTCACGCTGTAAAGTGATGCATTAAAAAAATGATGCATCATCCTCAACTCTGAAGTGAGATTATGTCGTCTGCGTCTGGATTCGTTTTTCACGCTGTAAAGTCGCGTGTTGTAACCGACGCCTCGTCTGACAAACGAAAATAGCTCGCGCCATTTTGAGGAGTCGCGACGATCCGCTTCCTTCCCCCCACGGAGCAAATTCGCCGCGTCACCGACTTCGCCGGCTTCATTATAACCCGAAGAACAGTCGAGGATTCTCGAGTCTACGAAGGGCCTCTCGCTCTCGCTGAAGTCTCCATTGTCTCGCGAGATTCTGAGATCCATCCCCTCCCCCCCTCCCCCCTCCCCCACAACTCCACCCCAGGGTGGAACGTGAAACTTATTCGGTTTGCTGTACTTTGACGCGGCTCAGCCTCGTCGATAGTCACCCATCCTGCACCTCGAGTTTCCCGAGGTAAAGTCAGTCTGACGAATATCTGCGTCCCAATTTAAGAAGCTCGTTTCACTTTTGAGATTGACGCAAATTGGTGGAAAAATATGTAATACATCCTCGTTCAAGTTCTTTTTCATTTATTAAAATGTGCTCCAGATACTTAAGAGGATATGATACTAGACTCGGAACTTAGTTGCCCAATGTTAAACGCCCATAGGTATGGCTCTCTCGCTCCTAACCTCACTTTTTGGTTTTTCAGTTCTCCCGACCAAATGACTTTGAGTTTCGAGGATCTAGAAGCTTTAACTCAATTCTGCCATCGTTTCCTATTTGTGTTCCAAATTTGGTTGCGATACGATGCACTGTTTCGAAGAAAATAGCTTTTAAAATTTCGAAGTGGTGGGATTCCTAACCTCTCTTTTTCGTTTTTCGCTTCTCCCGAACGAACGGATTTTTATGTCGAGGAGCCAGAAGCTTAGCCAGAAGCATTTGAGCTCTATCAGTCGAATAGTTTAGGAGAAAATAGCTTAAAAAAAAATCGAGGGTAGTATCACTGCCTTTTAACGGCTGATGGGACACATTCGTCCCGCCCACAAAAATGGCAGGCGACATGAGCCTCGCATTTCGCGACTTTATTCGGCTCGGACGAATTCTCATTACAGTTCGTCGGCGACCCGCGGGCCACGCGAAAGCTCGAATTTTAATGACGATCGATCCCTGCAGCACTACTGAGTAAATGAATATGGAGAAACGTTCAACGATGCGCGAGGCCCGAGTTAACGGCGCGCTAGTTGGCTATGCATTGACGGCGGCTCGCGATGCTCGAGGCAATTCAGAATGATTCCGCGATAGCCTCGTCGCGTTGGTTAATGCACGCGGCTCGTGCGGTGCGATTGTTGACCTATCGGCGGGCTGATGTCGCCATTGAACGACATCGCGATGACCACGTAAACTTCAATACAATCTCGGTTACGTTGAAACCGGACCATCAAACGATTCGAATGTCCTCAACGGTTTGAAAAGGGTCAATTGGCAAAATTGCCGAAACCTTTTCAAGCGACGTTTTGCCAGGTAAACTGAAACGGAGATCAGTATCTCATTTCCAGCTCGTCCTGAAGTGTTTCGCACTAGTTCGCAGGATCGGCGGACATGTTCCCCTGTTTTTATCCAATGGTTGACCCATCGACCACCGTCGATATGTCAATTGTGACGTCACCATGTTGCCATTGAACGGCATCGCGATGACCACGGAAACTTCAATACAATCTCGGTTACGTTGAAAACGGACCATCAAACGATTCGAATATCCTCAACGGTTTGAAAAGGGTCAATTGGCAAAGTTGCCGGCACCTTTTCAAGCGACGTTTTGCCAGGTAAACTGAAACGGAGATCAGCATCGCATTTCCAGCTCGTCCTGAAGTGTTTCGCACTAGTTCGCAGGATCGGCGGACATGTTCCCCTGTTTTTATCCAATGGTTGACCCATCGACCACCATCGATATGTCAATTGCGACATCACCATGTCGCCATTGAACGACATCGCGATGACCACGGAAACTTCAATACAATCTCGGTTACGTTGAAACCAAACCATCAAACGATTCGACTATCCTCATCGGTTTGAAAAGGGTCAATTGGCAAAATTGCCGACACCTTTTCAAGCGACGTTTTGCCAGGTAAACTGAAACAGAGATCAGTATCGCATTTCCAACTCGTCCCGAAGTGTTTCGCACTAGTTCACAGGATCGGCGGACATGTTCCCCTGTTTTTATCCAATGGTTGACCCATCGACCACCGTCGATATGGCAATTGCGACATCACCATGTTGCCATTGAATGACATCGCGATGACCACGGAAACTTCAATGCAATCTCGGTTACGTTGAAAACGGACCATCAAACGATTCGAATATCCTCAACGGTTTGAAAAGGGCCAACTGGCAAAATTGCCGACACCTTTTCAAGCGACGTATCACCTGGAAAACTGGAACAACGATCCGTATCGCATTTCCAGCTCGTTCCGGACAGCTTCGCACTAGTTCGCAGGAGCAACGAACATGTCCCCCTGTTTTCATCCAATGGTTGGCCCAGTAGTGTTCATCGTGCGGCATCCACCATCGTCGCCAGGGTAATATAGAAGCCGAGCGCTAATGAGAGGAAAGTGCATTTACCTGTAAGCGTGACGCGCGCCGCTCGCGTTGGAAACGAGATACATATTCATGCGCGTAGAGCCGGAGAACGGTAGTCGATATGTCTGCGGCTCAACATTGCGCAACTCGGGCGGCAGCCGGCAAACTTTGCTGCTCGCTTTGGCCGCTCGTTGATTACGACAAAAAGCCCCCCCGGAAGTTTGTGCGTTGCGGTGAAAATGATGGAGCCACCGCAAACGGCCTCGCGGAAAGTCTTCCGAGCAATGTACACATGGGTAATAATCATAACAACGCGGTACCGAGTGTCGAACGACGAGGAAATTCCGCGCAGTTCATATATCGTCACCGCATTTGTTGCCTTCTACGTTATCCCGTGCGGGAATCTAGTCGGGTGGCCGAGAAACAGGATAGGGCCTTATTAGGTTTTGTCAGGGCTTCCACAATAAGGATTCCATATTAGGGCCAGGAACCTTTAAGGGATTCCATACTAGGGCCAGGAACCTTTAAGGGATTCCATATTAGGGCCACGAACATTAAAAGGATTCCACACTAGGGCAAGGAACCTTTAATGGATTTCATACTAGGGCCAGGAACCTTAAAATGATTCCATCCTAGGGCCAAGAACCTTGAAATGAGTCCATACTAGGGCCAGGAACTTTTAAAGGATTCTATACTAGGGCCAGGAAGCTTTAAGGAATTCTATACTAGGGCAAGGAACCTTTAAAGGATTCCATACTAGGGCCAGGAACCTTAAAATGATTCCATACTAGGGCCAGGAACTTTTAAAGGATTCGAAACTAAGGCCAGGAACCTTTAAAGAATTCCATACTAGGGCAAGGAACTTAATGGATTGCATACTAGGCCCAGGAACCTTAAATGGATTCCATACTAGGGCCAGGAACCTTTAAAGGATTCCATACTAGGGCCAGGAACCTTAAAATGATTCCATACTAGGGCCAGGAACCTTAAAATGATTCCATACTAGGGTCAGGAACTTTTAAAGGATTCCCTAATACTATTCTAGGCTTAAACCGGACCATCCAGATCAGACCCTAGTAAGGAGGTCTCAATATGCCCCGTTTATATTTTGTTACGGCTTCCACAATAGTGATTCCACATTAGAACCCTATTACAGCCTGTAATACGGTCCCCAATGCAGTTAACAAAAAATTCCGCGCTGTTCATATATCGTGTCGGCGCCATTTGTTCCCTTCTCCATTATCCGTCGTCCGGCAATCGCTTCAACCGCAAATATTGAAGGAAAATTCAATCGTCCTGCGACAAAAGACTCCGCCCGTTTCCTCGACAACTCGGAGCAAAGGTACCCTTTCGACAAAAAGGGTCTCGCGGATTCAGCACTCGACTGCGGCAGGAATAGAAATTCTGAAAAGTCTTCCGAGCGATTCCCAACGCGCAGCGTCAGTCGCAGGCGAAACACGGAAAAAGCAGGAGAAGAGCGGCGACGCGGACCAAGTAAAATCCCATCTGTTGGCAAAACACACGTATGGCGGTCGGTGTGGCGTTGCGCGAAGCACTCTAATCGTGAAAAGGATTGAGGCAAAGCCGGTTTCTCTCCGCGGGAGTCGACTGCGAACGCCGCGCGCGAGCGTCGACTCCGGAGTCGAGACTCCCAGCACCGCCCATCCGACAACTCGCGGTACGTTTGTGTGTACAGCGAGCACAAAGCACACAGTACCCCACCGACCCTGCGTACATACGCGAGTACCTACGCGGCGTAGCGTTAACGTACCCACTCGAGAGGCCTTCGCGGTGAATTGCCAAAGCTAAACGTCCGCTTGGAACTCTCTATCCTCGCCTATCCTTCTCTCACTCTCAAATCCTGCGACTCCTATGTTGCTCTTGGTTTTAGAGAAATGCAGTCCCGGGGTAAACTGCCCCCCTTCGCAATCCTTCCACAATGCCGCCGCACCTGCTTCATCCCTTCTATCCCTTCTCCTATCCGCAGAAGTGCTCTTCGAACGCTCCGTCGCTTCCCGAGTAGAAAATCTGTAGAGTTACATCCGGCCCTGATCAGGGTCGGGTCAGTGCCGTATTAGCTATGTTAGGGCCTGACCAGGGCATGGTTTGGGTCAGATGTAACGCTACAGATTTTCAATCCGGGTAAAATCCATATGGTGTCACACTCAGCGCTAGTCGGGCCGTAGCCAGGGCCGTGTCATCCCTGTCCGGGCCGGATCAGTGCCTGGCTTGGGACAAATCTAACAGAATGCTACAGATTTTCTACTCTAGCAAAATGTATACGTCGTCACACACGGCGCTAATTAGGCCTTGGTCAGGGCCGTGTCCTACCTGTCCGGACCCTCGCGTTCTGCCCAACCTGAAACCAACCCAAAAACCAACGGGTCAACTGGTGCACCAAACCAACCAATATTCCAACTTTCTGAAGGTTAATTTAGGGTTGGTTTTTGTGAACGAAACTATGAACCAACTATTCTTTAGACACGATGAAAGGCTGGTTAACGGTGGGATATTGGCAAACAACCCTAATTCCGAATTTGAGCCAAGAATGGTAACGGTTGATTTTTAGTCGATTTTTCAAACCTAACCATAAGCCAACGGCTGCATAGCTGGTTTGTCAAGAATGGTTGGTTTATGGTCGGTTTTGAAAAATCAACCACAAATCAACCATCGATTTTGTAGTTTGAAAGTTGGAATTGGAGTTGGTTTATAATATCCAACCACGAACCAACCTTTCATCGCGTTCAAAGAATGGTTGGTTTGCAGTTGCTTTACAAAAACTAACCCAAGATCAACCTTCGAAAAGTTGGAACACTGGTTGGTTTGGTGCACCAATTGACCAGTTGGTTTGAGGTTGGAGGTGGGAAAAACTACCGAATCCCAACCACAAGTTACAGTTGGGAGCTCCGCGAGGGCGACCTGATCAGTGCCTGGCTTGGGCCGAAATAGCTTTAAAAAATTCGCTGGTGGTGGGGATCATCATATCACTGCCTCCTAATTCCGTTTCGCCGCTATAGCAAAAAAATAACACCCTATTACGTCGAAAAAACTTCAGGCATGACCAGAACCAACGTCAGATCGAGAGACTCGCCTCGTGCTGACAGCTGTCGCGTATTTCCGCTGTCGCTGTGCTCGTCGGGCACGAAATTAAACTTTGAAACATATCGCGTTCGGCGCGTGTCAGCATATTTGCCTTCCCCTTTACTTTCCTCGCCGATGTTGGCAGTGGCGGTGACTGCGGTTCGAGGCTGGGGACACGCGCTCGCGTATCAACATCAGCGATGTTTTCTTCTCTTTATCGAGCGCGCGTGATCTGCCGGTGGTGTTTACAGCGCGGTGAACTCGCAAAGAGACGACGTACAGGCAGCGCGCTTCACCGGTTGCGCGACCCCCGTGGTGCTTCGACCTCCCCAACCCCAACCCCAACCCCAACCCCAACCCCAACCTCTTCACCAGGTCGCTCGTCGCAAACGAGAGTGAGCGAGGTTAAAGCCCGACCGTGCGGACGCGGAAATAGAACTTAACCTGAATAAACGCGACGGACACGCGACGCCAGATGTTATCCGCGAATCCGGTAAATATGGCGCTGGCGATCCTAAGAGGGTGATCTTCAGCTCTTGAGGTGCGGTGGAATCGATCAGTGAGGGTGAATTAGGCTTGGAACAAAATCCATTCACTTCGTTGCAATTGATCCAATTGAAAAAATTGTTGCATTCCGACTGAACCGTCATTAAGGGATCGTCACAGTGTGACCCTCCGAAAAATCAATGATTTTCGCGAATTTTTTTTGTTAAGTTGTAATGAACTGATTGGTCTGGTTTTTTTTAAATAAATAAGTACATTCTTGAAGAACACAAAATGATTTTTTATGTGCATTTCTTTAATGTATAATAATGATATAAATTGTTTAAATAGCTCGTGTAAAAAAAAAGGTCCTGCATTGTGTCCACGATTGCGGCCGCAATTTTGATCTGAACCAAAAATTTCAAAAAGATTATTAATCTGTAGGAAATTCGCTATCGCGCTATGGAAGCTTTTTTTTTGTTTTTTGAAATTTGACAAAATGGCGGCGGTTTGAACGAAAATTATCGAATTTAGCCCTTTTTTCGACAGTTTTTCGTAAAAAAAATAGGAAGATTTAATAAAAAAAAGCTTCCATAGGGCAATAGAGAATGACGTTAGAAATGTTCTGGATTCGGAATTCTATTGAACCGTCTCGGGAAAAGGGGAGAAGGAAGCGGAGAGGGATGATGGAGGGGGTTGGGGGTGTCTAATCTGAGATCCACTGCCTCCGGAGCGCAGAAATAGTTGTGGCTGAGATCCTTTGTGGATGGGGGGAGGGGGTTACCCCCCCCCCCCCCCCAAACCAGCTCAGCGCGAACCTGACTGCGGTTGTCCGCGTTTCTGACCGTCCTGACCGCTGACCTTGGGAATCCGGACAACACCCTCACCTTCCCCTCCCTCGCGGACCACCCAACCGTAACTTTGGGTTGGGATTCGGTAGTTTTTCCCACCTCCGACCTCAAATCAACCGGTCAATTGGTGCACCAAACCAACCAGTGTTCCAGCTTTTCAAAGGTTGATTTTGGGTTAGTTTTCGTAAACCAACTGTAAATCAACCATTCTTGGGACACAATGAAAGGTTGGTTCGTGGTGGGATATTATAAACCAACCCCAATTTCAACTCTTAAACTAAAAAATCGACGGTTGATTTGTGGTTGATTTTTCAAAACCGACCATAAACCAACCATTTTTGACAAACCAGCTATCCAGCCGTTGGCTTATGGTTAGGTTTGAAAAATCGCCTAAAAATCAACCGTTACCATTCGTGGCAGAAAGTCGGAATCAGGGTTGTTTTCCAATATCCAACCGTTAACCAGCCTTTCATCGTGTCTAAAGAATAGTTGGTTTACAGTTTGGTTCACAAAAACCAACCCTAAATCAACCTTCAGAAAGTTGGAATATTGGTTGGTTTGGTGCACCAGTTGACCGGTTGGTTTTTGGGTTGGTTTCAGGTTGGGCAGAACGCGAGGGCTCCCCTTCGCACCCTCGACCAATTCACACCGTTAATTTAGCGAGAAAACAAATACATCCAAACCAGTTGGGCTGGTAATAACAATGGTCCACATTGATGGATGGTTTGCCGGGTGCATCAGGGGTCAATGTATATAGGTTCCAGGAGGGTAATCGCCAACCCGCACACAGAACCCGCAAACTGACCCCGTGACCCTTGACCCCGTTGAACAGGTGTGATCAGAGATTAATCGCTACAATGGCGACGGCTCAGACTCTGTTTACCGGATTAACAACTACCAGTCCAAATCTGTTTGCCGTGCGATGAATCTAAAGATGATTTTCGCTAAATGTTATTTGTGCCATTGTTCCATGGTTTGAATTTACATTTCAGATTTGGACGGACGTCGGCTGAACCGAAGCGAGTTCGCAAATAAATTTGTCGTCAGTGCAACAGGATAACGATTGTGAAACACGAGAATTCTGTCGGTAAAGTAGAGACAGTGATTGCCTTAACCCTTTGGCCGAAACACTGAGCGCCGAAAATCGTTCGGATGTGCGCTTTGTCGCCGATTATGAACGGATCGAAGCGAAAATTGAAATACAGACGCCACTAATGTGAATCTCGTGAATGAATCAGTCAGAATTTTGATTTTCGAAAGAAAAAATTACAGATTGGTTACCGACATCAATTTTTTAAATTAAAATCAAAATTGGTCCCATGATGGTCCCATGGTCCCATGACCATAATGATGTATGGTATAACCATGAACTGTATGGCCATGTATGGTACTATGACCATGAACTGTATGGCCATGTATGGTACTATGACCATGAACTGTATGGCCATGGATGATACTATGACCATGAACTGTATGGCCATGTATGGTACTATGACCATAAACTGTATGACCATGTATGGTACTATGACCATGAACTGTATGACCATGTATAGTACTATGGCGAATGAACCGTCTTCCAGAAGACAGTTCATTCGCTAGAGTCCACCAATCACGAAGTCGCTTCGTACGTCGAGATCCAAAGAGCTTCGAGACAAATTGATCTTTGATATAGTCCTTTGGCTCAGGTTTCGCACTGCGAAGCAACGGACGAAAGAATAACTGAGCTATCGCCGTGAACGCAATTCGGGGTAATTTCGGGCCGGAGGATTAATTGAGTGACCCCTTTGCGAGGAGCAATTACAGGCGAAGGAGCAGACGTGGCTCTCGCGCCATAAGACGCCGAGCAGCAAACGCGCGGGCCAACGTCGTGTTCGATAAGTAATGTTCGGCTATCACGACTCGCCCAGGACGGGGTTTGCGCCACGGCCTCCTAAAATCACCAGGGCAGAACAAACTTCGCGCGGTGTCGGAGCGTGCCGCGTAAATCTTACTCTCGGGCTCTTCTCACCCCACTACAAACTATATAACACCCTTGTGCGAAGCAACCGGGCGCGTTTGGTGAAGCTGACGCCGCGTTAACCCTTTAACGGATGAAACACATACGTCACACATACTTTGAACAATCGGAAGATCCAGAAAAATCAACATATCGTTTTCATTAAGGGGATGGGGTAGGGTATTAAAATTTTTTTTTTGCTTTTTTATTTTATATTTTTTACTGAATGCATAATACCTCAAGAATATTGTGCCAAAATTTCAAGTCAATCGGAGCAAAATTGACGACGTTATGAGTATTTTTCTACTCGCGGATTGCTGTACCTTCGCTGCCCGAGCCGAGCGCGACTTTAAAGCCTTTTTCCCACAACTCACGTTTTCAAAGTCGGTGCCTGCATCGTACCGTCAAAACTACTGTACCGATCCTTCTGAATTTTTGCATACTTTTTCTGTACATATTTTACGAGGTAACGCGGAAGAGTTTTTTTTTGAATTTATTAATATTTTTTATTTTACAATAGCAAAATCGCCGATTTTTTTTCGAACAAATCGCGTTTTTCCCTTTAAAGTGTTCCCAAAAATTGAAAAATTAAAATTTTGAAAAAAAACTCTTCCGCGTTACCTGGGGAAAACGATTATCTAACGAATGAACTTTGGTTTTTTAATTTCGGATGATCCAGTACCGAGTTCTGATGGGCACCGCAATTCTACTTTTTTCCGAGACGCTTCCGAGCAAATGCCGCCATTGCTGTATTTTTTAATATTTTTAACATGAAAAAATTACACAATATTCTTCGAATGTTATACTTTGATGTACAATTGGTTTTATTGAATAGATTTCAACAGTGTCGTCAAAAAAAATTCACAAAAACGTGCCTTTTTTAGGTTAATGTCAGACCAAAAAGTGAGGTTAGGAACCCCGCCACCTCGAAATTTCAAAACCTATTATCTTCGAAACGGTGCATCGAACCGCAACGAAATTTGGAACACAAGTTAGAACCGATGGCAGAATTGGTCTACAGCTTTTGGATCCTCAAAACTCAAAGCCGTTTGCTCGCTATGACCGAAAAACCAAAAAGTGAGGTTAGAAGCAACAAAGACTAACTTACAGGTGTTTAACATTCGCCGACGAAATTCCGTCTCTAGTATTATATCCCCTTAATGCCAGACCCGTTGGAAATAAACAGTGTATACCCGTGTTTTTTCGAGCTTTCCAGCTTTGTGCGTGAATTCTATGCTCCGAGCGGTGATTCTTTGCTCGTTGTCCTACGGAAATATGGATGTTTGCGATAATGCTTGACGACGAATTACGACGACCGCGGAGCTTAAGTTGGACGCTCGGATGACGTTTGCACAGGATTTCAGAGTCGCCCGAGCGGACGGTCGAGTGGACACACACACAGCCGGGGAACACAAAAGGGGGGTGGGGGGAGTCAACCCGAGGAACGAGATGGAAAAAGGTTTACTGTACGGAGATAGCGGAGATTGGGGAAACAATTAGGAGAGGAGCCGCAGACGGCGGACAATTCTTGCGTAGCAGCCTCCATAAAATATAAAACGACGAGTCTCGCCGAGCACGACGGACAATTCTAATTTTCCTTTTTTTATACTCGTTCCATTTTACCATCTCTTTTTTTTTTTTTTTTTTTTTTTTTTTTTTTTTTTTTTTTTTTTTTTAAGGTGCAAGCTCCGCTATTTTTAGTAGCAGCTTTTTCCTCTTCTTTTATCATTCCGACTCCACTTTTGCCACGACGTCTTCGCTCTCTGTCTGCGTAAAAGGGGGGAACCCCCTTTTATTCCCTCCTAATTCGACTCAAGACGCAAACCGCCAACCGAAAGACAATATTATTTCTAGAGAAACCGAGGGTGACATTTTTTTCGCTTTTTTTCTACCCCTCTCCTTTCAATCGCGAGATCCTCCGGTTCGTCTGCCTCGAAACGAGAGAGGCTCGTGGATTCGACGTCGACGCTCCCGCAATTTAAGTCCTTTTCACCCGTCGACTGCGACGAATTTTCTCTCGCGACGCTCGGCTACGTTTTCCTCCGACGAAAAAAAGAGCCAATGAGCGACGCCTTAGCGTCGAAACGAGGCGGAAGAATAATTCAACGGAAAATGTGGGTGAAACGCGATATTTGAAATGAGTGAAAATAAAATGAGGCTACTTTCGATAATGACCCATTTTCTAACAATTTTAAAAGTACTGATAGAATCTGATAGAAATGGACAAAAAACGCCTGGATTCAGATAGGATCAGGATAGGATTTATGCAGTTTTTGTCTATTTCTATTTAAGGGATCGTCACAGTGTGACCCTCCGAAAAATCAATGATTTTCGCGATTTTTTTTTTGTTAAGTTGTATTGAACTAATTGGTCTGGTTTTTTTTAAAATAAATAAGTACATTCTTGAAGAATACAAAATGATTTTTTCATGTGCATTTCTTTAATGTATAATAATGATATAAATTGTTTAAATAGCTCGTGTAAAAAAAAAGGTCCTGCATTGTGTCCACGATTGCGGCCGCAATTTTGATCTGAACCAAAAATTTCAAAAAGATTATTAATCTGTAGGAAATTCGCTATCGCGCTATGGGAGCTTTTTTTTTTAATTTGACAAAATAGCGGCGGTTTGAACGAAAATTATCGAATTTAGCCCTTTTTTCGACAGTTTTTTGTAAAAAAAAATAGGAAGATTTAATAAAAAAAAAGCTTCCATAGCGCGATAGAGAATGACGTTAGAAATGTTCTCTCAAAATTTGAAATCGATATCGTCATAATTCTTCATTTGAGAGTGGACACCGTTTTGAAAAACAACATTCCGAGAAAAAGGCGTTTAAAGTTAGCACACGCCGCACTGTCGCACGCTGCAATCCCTTTCTCTAAGAAAGGCTGTAGCGACCGAAATAATTCGAATTTCGATAAAAAAATTCAACAGAATGTTTATAACCGTGTATACTATCCGATAATGAAAAAAAAAAATCGATTTTTTTTTTATTTCACACTGTGACGATCCCTTAAGCGAGCAGGGTTAAGCAGCAGGAACCTCAAAACTTTTGTAATACCCTGTATAAAAAAAATCGATTTTCGATAGATCGATATTACGGTACACAATTCATGCTTGGATCGATTCATAGGGGTATAAATTCGAATCGATTCGAAGCAATCGATTCGTTTCGAACAATCCGTCAATCGTAATGCTGAGAGTCAAATGGACAAAGAGGGTTTTATTGCGACTTATCGCGACACGCGGAAGACGAGCATTAAAGCCACGGGACAATGGTCGAGGCGACGCAGCCACGCAGAAGATGAGGAGGCAATGAAGAGTTAACATGGCGACCGCTAATGGAGTAATGGACATTCCGGGATAGCCGCTGGGAGGGGACTGCCGTGGTCGCCCTCGTTGTTACTGGACCCCGGCCAAATAAGTCGACTAACAATCCGGTACATGCACACCGAGTGAGCTTCATATTCTTTGGTACTGCTGCGAAGCTGCGAGGCGGAAGAAACGAGTCGCAAGGAGGTCGAGAGGAAAGCCAGTGCATGGAAAAATAACGGCAATGCTCGCAACAGAAACTGCGACGGTGGAAGTTGGATCGATAAATTAATATCGAGGAAAAGAATCCGCCAAGAAGTCGCCGAGTGCGAAGCACTGGAAAATTTCCTTCCTTAGCTTAAGAAATGTCACAGTGAAAATATCATGTCGAGACATTTTTCTTCCTATCTTCTAATGGATTAAGAGGATATGATACTAGACTTGGGACTTCGTCGCCCAATATTAAACACCTGTTCCTAATTCTGCCATCATTTCCTACTTGTGTTCCAAATTTCGTTGCGATTCGAAGAACCCTTTCGAAGAAAATAGCTTTCAAAAATTCGAGGTGGAGGGATTCCTAACCTCACTATTTGGTTTTTCGATTCTCCCGAACTAACCACTTAACGTGTCGAGGAGCCATGAAGCTTATCCCAATTCTGCCATCTTTCCACACATTCTCACAAAATTTGAGCCCTATCCGTCAACTAGTTTAGGAGAAAATAGCTTTCAAAAATTCGAGGTGGCGAGGTTCCTAACCTCACTGTTTGGTTTTTCGATTCTCCTGAACAAACGACTTAATGTATCGAGGCGCCAGAAGCTGAGCCCAATTCTGCCATCTTTACACACATTCTCCCAAAATTTGAGCCCTATCCGTCAACTAGTTTAGGAGAAAATGGCTTTCAAAAATTCGAGGTGGCGTGATTCTTAACCTCACTTTTGGTTTTTCGATTCTCCTGAACAAACGACTTCATATATCGAGAAGCCATGAAGCTTATCCCAATTCTGCCATCTTTCCACACATTCTCCCAAAATTTGAGCCCTATTCGTCAACTAGTTTAGGAGAAAATGGCTTTCAAAAATTCGAGGTGGCGTGATTCCTAACCTCACTTTTGGTTTTTCGATTCTCCCGAACAAACGACTTAATGTATCAAGACGCCATAAAGCTTATCCCAATTCTGCCATCTTTGCACACATTCTCCCAAAATTTGAGCCCTATCCGTCAACTATTTTAGGAGAAAATCGCTTTAAAAAATTCGAGGTGGGGAAACAAAGAGTACTGCCTCTAAAACAGGAATAAAAACGTAGCCCTTCGTCGGAAATAGGTTGTCATTGATAAACTGGGTGACGCGATTTCTCTCCTCACATCGATATATCGATGTGATTGAAAATCGTTGCCGGAAGTGGAGTCACCACTCCACTTCCGGTGGCACCGATGGAAGAGTCGCGAATTTGCAATTTGCATCGCATCCACCGTTGGAAAACTCGCCGGCGACGAGGAAGGGAGGGGAAAGGGAGGGGGAAGGGAGGGGAGGGGGGGGGAGGGTACGAGAGGTACTTATGGAGCCAGCAGGGATTGTCGGTACTCGTGGGGCGTGCGGCGAGAGCTTTTTCGAATCGGCCCCCTCTCATCTAACAAATGGGTCGAGAGCCGAAGCAGCCCGTCTGGCGGCAAGCGCATCGCCAGCGAATCGGCACAATGCATTCACCGATGCATAAGTTTCCCCTCGAGGATAAGGTACAGGATGGTTCCGGGTACCCTTCGTCCTCTATAGCTATACAGGGTCATTCAGAATGTTTTTGTCAGCCGTTGACGAAAAATAGTTGACCATCTCGGGAACAAAGTTACTTAGCCGTTTTTTTCGTAATTCGCAATATTTATTTATTTACAAGCATTAGAAAAAAAATTAGCCAATGGGGACAAATAAATGAATAAATATTTAAAAAAATACTATTTATATATAGTATTTATAGAATTTTTTAAATATTCGTTTATTTATGTTCCCATTGGTCTACTGGTTTATTTATTTATTTTTTGTTCCCATTGGTTTATTTTTTTTCAAATTTTCAATAAATGAATAAATATTGCAAATTACAAAAAACGGCGGAATAATTTCGTTCCCGAGGTGCTGAACTGTCATTATTCAACGGCTGACAAAAACATTCTGAATCACCCTGTATATATATATATATATATAGGTTACTGTCTATGGTTCTATAAGTTTTCGCTTCTCGTTGCACCTGCTGTAACGCTACCAGACGCTATGCATTGCAATTCGAGCGAAAATATATATTTCTTGGCTTGCTGACGATACCGAAAACCGCACTCGTCGAAAGCGTCGACGCGGAGGACATTCTCATTTGCGTCTCGATTGCGGTTAACTCGATAAATGGTTTATGGTTTCGTGTAATGAGGCTCAGCATTTTTTTTGCCGACTTTTGGTCGATGATAGAATTAAGTCGATGGAGTATACTCTAACCTCAAAAAGACGAACGTCAACAGTTTTTTGGGTATCGATAATCGATAATAGGGTTATCAGTAAAAAAGTATCACAAACATGTAATTAAAACGCAGCCATTTTACTGTAGCCATTAAGGTATAGAAAACCTGTGGCGTTACATTCGGCCCAAGCCAGGCACTGATCAGGCCCGGACAGGGATGACACGGCCCTGACCAGGGCCTGACTAGGTTAATGCCGTAAATTCTCTTCAAGATTGAATATAAAATTCTGCAGCGTTACATTCGGACCAAGTCAGGTACTGATCAGGCCCGGACAGGGATGACATGGCCCTAACCAGGGCCTGACTAGCGCCTAGTGTAACGCTATGGATTTTCTACTAGAGAAGAGAGATTCGACACGAGGAACGACGAAAGTGGAATATTTACAGAATCGGTCGAGGAAACCGTAGAGCAGAGTCAGTCGGAATATTTGAGAGTCTCGTCGACGTTGGTTTGTCTCGTCGCGGTTAACTTTTCAATGGAGGATCAAACACTCGGTGCACCACCACTACGTCGGTACCCGAGTTTCGCCCGAGCTTCGTGGCGCTGCATAACTAGATTGTAGTCGAAACATGGAAAGGGTGGAGGCGAGGGGGGGTTGAGGAGGGTCGGGGTTCGGGGGCAAGAAAGAGTGAAGTCAAACCCTAAAAGTTATCGCGCAGCTCGAACAACCGTACTTAAGTTTTCGCAACACCGTTTTTTATTTTTTATTTTTTTTTTTATTTTTTTTTTTTTCATTCAACTTGTAGTCGAATAAAAAGGTTCGCGAAAAAGGTTTCGTCAAGTTTCTCCAGCTGCGACGAAAAAGCGGCGTCAGTGGCGCGTTTCTAGTTTGCATTAAGGTAGTCCCTTTGCGTCTAGTATTAATTTCACATAAATTCGAGAAAATTGACAAGAAATAGCAACCACTTCTCGATAAGATAAAAATCTGAAAAAAATCATGCATGTTATAAACGTCGAAAAGATTAATTTTGCATAATAAAAATTCCAAAATGTTATTAACAAATCGATGAAAAATAAAATTGTTCAACAAATCCTTCGATAACTTAATTTTTTTGTTTCAATGAAAATAATGCGTTCATTTTTCTAAATATGTATGAATTTTTTCAATTTTTTTAATTCACTTTGAATTTTGCGTTTTTTAACATGGGGAAAATCACAAAATTCAAAGTGAATTAAAAAATTTGAAAAAATTCATGCATATTCAGAAAATAGAACGGATCATTTTCATTGAAACAAAAAAATTAGGTTGTCGAAGTATTTGTTGAACAATTTTATTTTTCATCAATTTGTTAATAACATTTTGGAATTTTTATAATGCAAAATTCATCTTTTCAACGTCTTTAACATGCATGATTTTTTTCAGATTTTTATATTATCGAGATGTGGTTGCAATTTTCTCTCAATTTTCGAAAACTTATGCGACCTCGACACCAGGCGCAACGACTACCTTAAAACAAAACAAAAAAAAAATAAAATAAAAAAAAACTGCTTGACTGTTGACGACGCGAATACCAGACAGCAGCACCGTCGGCCTGACAAAATGGACGAGAGGAAGAAGTAGCAATAAAAAGGTCTTTGCTTCACGCGAAAAAAAAAAAAAAAAAAAAAAAAAAATCGTTTTTTTTTTCAGAGGCGGTTATATGCGCGGAACGTCCGCTCCGGCGTGCGAACTGCTGCGCGCCTCGGGGTGTGTATGCCTTTCTGCTTTTGTTCCATTGACACGAGACCTTGACAAAGCCCCGGGACTGGGTGGGCTCTCTCAGTCGGTAAAATCGTCGAGAGGCGTTGATGAAGAACGCGTCGTTTACACGCGCGAATGTCCATTCGAGCAATTGCCGGGGCTAATGTTTTGGCTCGGCAAACACTCGCGCAAGGCGATATTACACTCGGCCGATATTATGAGGTTGAGCACTGCATCTGATTCGAGTGGTCGTCGAGCTTTCAGGCTTTCTTTGAAAATTACACTGTTAAAAATCCGGTGTTAAAATCGGTGTCCATATAAAGTCCACACCAATCACGGTGATAATGAGCGATGTTAACTGAATCTGAAATACCGATTTTCACCTAAAAAAATCAGAAGTGCCGTTTATCGCGAATTATCAACGGATCGAAGCGAAAATTGAAATACAGACGCCAGTAATGTGAATCTCGTTAATGAATTAGTCAGAATTTTGATTTTCGAAAAAAAAAAATTACAGATCAATTACCCGGTAGAGGAATCTGCAATGAAAAAGTTAATTTTTTTCTTCAATTTTTCGATAAAAACTGAGAAAAGCGACTAATTCATTCACGAGATAATAAAAAATCACACATGATACGTGCATTGATGCCCTTAAAGTGAAAAGTATTACAGTGTTTCGTCGGTAATACAGGAAAAATTTAACGAAACGGCTGGTGTTAATTTTACACCGTAAAAAGTGTTATTATTAACACTGCTATAAGTAACACCAGGAAAAACGTCCACACCAGCAGCGTTTGACACCGTAAATTTTTAACAGTGTACGAACGTATCTGGACGCGAGGTTATGTTGACGAACAATCCTTTTTGCGACATTGGTAGCAGTTGCTGCATAATTGGCAAGCCAGGGAAAAATGCACTTGGCGCTAGTCAGGCCCTGGCTAGGGCCGTGTCATCCCTGTCGGGGCCTGATCAGTGCCTGGTTTGGGCCAAATGTAACGCTACAGAATTTTGTATTTATTCTAGTAGAAAATTTATGGCGTTACACTAGGCGCTGGTCAGGCCCTGGTCAGGGCCATGGTATCCCTGTTCGGGCCTGATCAGTGCCTGATTTGGGCCGAATGTAACGCTACAGAATTTTGTATTTATTCTAGTAGAAAATGTGTGGTGTTACACTAGGCGCTAGTCAGGCCCTGGTCAGGGCCGTGTCATCCCTGTCCGGGCCTGATCAGTGCCTGATTTGGGCCGAATGTAACGCTACAGAATTTTGTATTTATTCTAGTAGAAAATTTATGGCGTTACACTACGCGCTAGTCAGGCCCTGCTCAGGGCCGTGTCATCCCTGTCCGGGCCTGATCAGTACCTGACTTGGTCCGAATGTAACGCTGCAGAATTTTTTATTTACTCTTGTATAGAATTTTCGGCATTACCCTATTCAGGCCCTGGTCAGGGCCGTGTCATCCCTGTCTGGGCCTGATCAGTACCTGATTTGGTCCGAATGTAACACAATTCCACAGATATTCTACCAGAATCGCTTCGTCTGTTTTATCGACCGAGGCAAAAGCGCTGAGGTTTCTCGCGGCGAGATAATCACTAAATGTGTACCATTATCGCAATCGCGATAATAGCCGATTCGTGTGTTACGAGGCTGGCTAAATTATTGTGATAAGCCGAGCGATTGTGTAATCTGATAAGTGCATTCTGCGTAAAATACATTTTCGCACTTATTTTCATTCCTTGATTAAAAAAATCGACTTTTCAATTCAGATTTTTTTTAGTTTTTTTTTCTTTTTAAATTTTTTCTTCTTTTTAAATTCAGATTTCAATTCTGATTTTTTTCTAGTTTAATTCAGATTACAATTCTGTTTTTTTTTTTTTTTTTTTTTTTTTCCCTTAAGTTTAATTCAGATTTTAATCAAGATTTTTTAAATCAATCTGTGGCAACAGAGACATTGTTTAGTGTCCAATAAAATTTCTGAGTATTCTGGAAAAATTATGAAATCTTTGTTTCTTTAGCTAATTTTATGATCTTAAACCGAACATTCTCCTTAGAAAAACGTCGCTTCCGGTTGTAATATTTTTAATGGCTTCGACGCGGATTGACTTTTATGCAATCGGGAGTGAATGTTCGAATCGTTGAGACGCACGCAACGCGAGACTCGTCGTCGGCGTTGCAATCGGGAAAAATGGCCGACTGCGACACCGGAAGCTTCAATCTTATCAGTCGACACGCGACAGTCTATTTACGTATGTTCAGTCCATTTACGCTTCGAAACGATGCGAACATTCAATTTCAACACCTGTTTTTTTTTTTTTTTTTTTTTTTACCAGCAAATTGTCATCATTACTGACGATTAACTTGTCACTTGATTTTACGTAACCAAAAAAAAAATCAAAAGAATTTATTATATGAAATATAAATTACTTTTTTTATTCGTAATTTTTTCGATATTTTCAATCGAATTTTTTTTTTCATCCTAATTATCTTCTTAAGGGGGGGGTAGGGTTAATTCGTGCAAAAAAGGCACGTTTTTGTGAATTTTTTTTTGACGACACTGTTAAAATCTATTCAATAAGACCAATTGTACATCAAAGTATAACATTCGAAGAATATTGTGTAATTTTTTCATGAAGAAATATTAAAAAATACAGCAATGGCGGCATTTACTCGGAAGCGTCTCGGAAAAAAGTAGAATTGCGGTGCCCATCAGAACTCGGTACTGGATCATCCGAAATTAAAAAACCAAAGTTCATTTGTTAGGTAATTGTTTTCCCCAGGTAACGCGGAAGAGTTTTTTTCGAAATTTTGATTTTTCAATTTTTGGGAACACTTTAAAGGGAAAAACGCGATTTTTCGGGGAAAAAATCGGCTATTTTGCTATTGTAAAATAAAAAATATTAATAAATTCGAAAAAAACTCTTCCGCGTTACCTCGTAAAACATGTACAGAAAAAGTATGCAAAAATTCAAAAGGATCGGTGCATTAGTTTTGACGGTACGATGGGCACCGACTTTGAAAACGTGAGTTGTGGGAAAAACGCTTTAAAGTCGCGCTCGGGCCGGGCGGTACAGCAATCCGCGAGTATAAAAATATTCATAACGTCGTCAATTTTGCTCCGATTGACTTGAAAATTTGACACAATATTCTTGAGGTATTATGCATTCAGTAAAAAATATAAAATAAAAATGGCAAAAAAAAAAATGTAATACCCTACCCCCCCCTTAAGGTAGTCGTTGCGTCTGGTGTCGAGTTCGCATAAATTTTCGAAAACTGAGAGGAAATTGCAACCACATTTCGATAATATAAAAATCTGAAAAAAATCATGCGCGTTAAAGACGTTGAAAAGATTAATTTTGCATAATAAAAATTCCAAAATGTTATTAACAAATTGATGAAAAATAAAATTGTTCAACAAACATTTCGACAACCTAATTTTTTTGTTTCAATGAAAATGATCCGTTCTATTTTCTGAATATGCATGAATTTTTTCAAATTTTTTAATTCACTTTGAATTTTGTGATTTTCCCCATGTTAAAAAACGCAAAATCCAAAGTGAATTAAAAAAATTGAAAAAATTCATACATATTTAGAAAAATAAGCATTATTTTCATTGAAACAAAAAAATTAAGTTATCGAAGGATTTGTCGAACAATTTTATTTTTCATCAATTTGTTAATAACATTTTGGAATTTTTATTGTGCAAGATTAATCTTTTCGACGTTTATAACATGCATGATTTTTTTCAGATTTTTATATTATCGGGAAGTGGTTGCAATTTCTTGTCAATTTTCTCGAATTTATGTGAAATTAATACTAGACGCAAGGACTACCTTAAGTTCAATATTCTCAATGCAGAAAAGTACACAATAGCCAATCACCGGATTTCATCGAAAGCTCAGCAACGATGCCCGAAGTTGTGGCTCCATCTGCCTTTTTTTTTTTTTTTTTTTTTAGAGGAAATACGATGCAACTCTCAGAGCCAGCGAAGCAAGAACACAGTCACGTTTCTTCAGCGCTGACGTCGAACACTCGACGCTACGACAACAATGAATCCCGGTGCTTTGATACTCACACTTGCATAGCAAATAGTCTCCTCGAAACAAACTTTTTTCGCTCCACTATATTTATTTTTGCACTGAAAAAAAAAAAAAAAAAAAAAAAAAAAAAAAAAAAAAAAAAAAAAAAAAAAAAAAAAAAATCACTGGCTTCGTTATAACGAAAAAAGTCACCACGATAAGAGTCTCTCCTCGAGTGGCGTCCTTAAGGAATTATTTCAGAGTCTTCGGACGACCTCGAAGCCAATGATAATGTCACACAAAAGGTCCATCCATCTGTACGGATCCATGATCGATAATTGGCGGACGCCATTCGATACTCTAATACAAAAATTTGCGTGCACTTAAAAAAAACACTTCGGTTGTCATTCGACACTCTAAGACAAAAATTTGTGTGCACTTAAAAAAAAACACTCCGGCAGTCATTCGACACTCTAAGACAAAAATTTGCGTGCACTTAAAGTAGTCCTTGCGTCTAGTATTAATTTCACATAAATTCGAGAAAATTGACAAGAAATTGCAACCACTTCTCGATAATATAAAAATCTGAAAAAAAAAAATCATGCATGTTATAAACGTTGAAAAGATTAATTTTGCATAATAAAAATTCCAAAATGTTATTAACAAATTGATGAAAAATAAAATTGTTCAACAAATCCTTCGATAACTTAATTTTTTTGTTTCAATGAAAATAATGCGTTCAGTTTTCTAAATATGTATGAATTTTTTCAATTTTTTTAATTCACTTGGATTTTTGCGTTTTTTAACATAGGGAAAATCACAAAATTCAAAGTGAATTCAAAAATTTGAAAAAATTCATGCATATTCAGAAAATAGAACGGATCATTTTCATTAAAACAAAAAATGAGGTTGTCGAAATATTTGTTGAACAATTTTATTTTTCATCAATTTGTTAATAACATTTTGGAATTTTTATTATGCAAAATTAATTTTTTCAACGTCTTTAACATGCATGATTTTTTTCAGATTTTTATATAATCGAGATGTGGTTGCAATTTCCGCTCAATTTTCGAAAACTTAAAAAAAAGAACACTAACTAAAAAGACACTCTAAGACGAAAATTCGAGTCCGCTTTACGCGCCGAATGATCGCAAACTAATTACACGGCACGGCCAACGGCGATAAGCGAATAGCGATTGGAGTGCTCGCGGCGCGCGAGCGATGATAACTCACGCCTGACCAAATCGGTCTGTCGATACCAGAACGCGGCTATCGCCGTGGAATCTTTATATCTCGGACCTCCGACCGGAATCGATAAGCCGGCGGCGAGTCTGACGTTGCCGTGTGCTGTGTTCCGAGCGTCGTTTGGCCCCCGAGGCTTCGGTCCGATTTGATTGACGCGCTTTGGAAGCGATTTCGCGCAGCGCCAAAATCGGAATCGGAAATGGCGGGAAATCGTTTTATAGTTCGTTTGTCCATTGTGATTTTATTGTTATCAGAAAAAAATGGCTGAAGAAAAAATGGACGGGGGAAAAATGGCCGAAGAAAAAATGGACGGGGGAAAATGGCCGAAGAAAAAATGGACGGGGGGAAAATGGCCGTGCCCGGCCCTACAAAGTTGTAATTTAATCGCGGCCATTATTTCCCCAGACATTATTTCCATCGGACATTTTTTACCCAGACATTATTTGCCCAGACATTATTTCCGTCGGACATTTTTTACCCAGACATTATTTGCCCAGACATTTTTCGCCCAGACATTATTTCCACCGGACATTTTTTCCCCAGACATTATTTCCATCGGACATTTTTTCCCCAGACATTATTTCCACCAGACATGTTTTCCCCAGACATTATTTCCACCGGAAATTTTTTCCCCAGACATTATTTCCACCGGCTATTTTTCCCCAGACATTATTTTCACCAAACATGTTTTCCCCAGACATTATTTCCACCGGATATTTTTTTCCCCAGACATTATTTCCACCAGACATGTTTTCCCCAGACATTGTTTCCGCCAGACATGTTTTCTCCAGACATTATTTCCACCAGACATTTTTTCCCCAGACATTATTTCCACCAGACTAGTTTTCCCCAGACATTATTACCACTGGACATTTTTTACCCAGACATTATTTCCACCAGACATGTTTTCCCCAGACATTATTTCCACCAGACTAGTTTTCTCCAGACATTATTTCCACCAGACATGTTTTCCCCAGACATTATTTCCAACGGGCATTTTTTTCCCAGACATGTTTTCCCCAGACATTATTTCCACCGGACATGTTTTCCCCAGACATTTTTCTCCAAACATTTCCACCGGACATTTTTTCCCCAGCCATTTTTCTTCAGACATTATTTCCACCGGACATTATTTCCACCAGACGTTTTTTCCCCGCCCATTTTTTCCTAGATTCACAGAGAGAAAGAGAGTGAGGGCAAAGCCATGTAACACCCGCTGTTTGCACACGCAAAACCGCAGAGTTTTCCTATAACGAGTCTGAAGCGCAGCTGAACGGGTCGCACCGCAGCAGCAGCAACAGCAACAGCAGCAGCAGCAGCAGCCACTGCCGTTCCTTCTATATTTCTCTCTGGGTTGACTGCTGTCGTTACCAACTTGCAACTTGTCGTTACGCTCGAGCGCTTCCTTCGCGACAATTCCGCTCAGATTGCGATAGGAAAAAGCCTCTCTCTCTTCGTAGTCGTCGTAGTCGTTTCCCCGAGTGTACCTACATTTATCCGGCGTGCACAAAGGTGCGCGCGCGGATCTACCTTCAGCCACGGAAACAATACGTCTTTGTGGATGCTCTCTCTCTCAAAGTTGTCGGAAAAGTTCGCCAGCTCTGAATGCTCGAGAGAAATAACGCGGAGAGGTTTTTCCGCGCAGCGGAAAAACCGGTAACCGCAGTCGTAGCCGACGGATGAGCTGAGAGCGTCGTCGTTGCGAATCGGAAATCGAATACCGATCGTCGGCAAACGCGTCGAGAGGAACCGGAGACAGGTCGACTGTCTGCGATCGCTTCGTGTTCTTGAACGAGCTGAAGGGGACATGTTATCCGAGTGTGGAATGCGTTAGGACGACGAGAAATCGAAGTGGAAGGGAAGGGAGAGACCGACTTCCCACGATTTCCGATTCTGGTACCGGTCGAAATTTTTTCCAAAGCGTTGCAATTAAATCGATATAGTTTTGGGTTGGGATGAAGGAGCTTCATTGATGAGATCGAATTTAGGGAAAAATGGCTGATGAAAAAATGGCCGTTTAAGGAGGCATCAGCATTTCATACTAGTCAAATCAGTGCTAAATTTTCAAAAGCATTTTTCTAATTCTTGGTTGTTTAATAAATTGTTCCGAGGTTTTACTGACGTTTCAGCATTAGTTCTAAATAGACAAATACATTCACAGCCGTGATTTGAATAGAAAATCGACTGATATATGCAAATTCCCGATGTCATGTTTTTCAGTGTAGTTTTTTAAAAGAATAAACCGTAATAATTGTTCAATTATGACGAGCAACAGCACATTTTTATTATTGGAAGACCCTTTATCGATTGACCGTCCAGATTTTTAATGGTCTCAGTAGTTCAAAAGATACGACCGTTTGATCATCCTATCCTAACCTAAAAGGCGACATACAAATGGCTGTAACTTTTGAAGTACTGATACTATTAAAAAATCTGAACGGTCAATCGATCAAGCATCTTTCAATGATAAAAATGAGCTTTTGCTCGTCGTAATAGAACTATTATTACGGTTTATTCTTTCAAAAAAACTGCACGAAAAATCATGACATCGTGAATTTGCATATATCAGTCGATTTTCTATTCAAATCACGGCTGTGAATGTATTTGTCTATCAAGAACTAATGCTGAGGCGTCAGTAAAACCTCGGAAGAATTTATTAAACGACCAAGAATTATAAAAATGCTTTTGAAAATTTAGCACTGATTTGACTAGTATGAAGCGCTGAAGCCTCCTTAAATCGATACGGTTTTGGGTTGGGATGAACGAGCCTCATTGATGAGATCGAATTTAGGGAAAAATGAACGATGAAAAAATGGCCGTTAAGACTAAGGGTTCAGGGTCATAACTTATGACGCTGTTAACCCTGTTCGCTTAACCCTGCATATGAACAGGGTTAAGCAGCCGAAATTTCGTAACTTTTGGGACACCCTGTATATATCGTCGCGTCTTGCCTGACGTTTATTCGAGCATGTACGACGTCGAATTAATCCGCCTATAGATTTCAATATATTATAACGCGATCGGTTGGATTTGAGGTCGTAATATGCATTAAGGCCAATTTTTCGTTAATACGACGAGTTGTGGTTGAACCGACGTATTATCAATTATTTTAGTGGCAAACGGGATTTATGGGTTTCAACATCGTCCAAATATTAATGAAGTGCTTTTGCACGTCGATGAACCGATTAATAATAAAACTGAATACTAACAATTGGCTCCTGCATTTTTAATTGACAATTTCGCTAATCGATTTACTCGGAAATTAATATTATAGGTCAGGCGGTTTAATAAATAACAGAATCGGGTTAAACTTTTTCTGCCACCGAAGATCAATTTTTTTTTTAATGGCCTTTAAAATTGACTCGTGAAAGATTAACATAGTAATCGAAGCAGCGGTTAATGATTATGTTAATCTTTCATACGGCAATTTCGCGGGCTTTATTAAAACAAACGCTTAATGACTATGTTAATAGTCAGCGATGGCGATCGATTGATCTGCTTTAAGTAGGTCCAGTCGTATAGTATTGATTTTGCATAAATTCGAGAAAAATGAGAAAGAATTACGAATACTTCTTGATAATATAAAAATCTGAAAAAATACATGCACATCAAAGGTACTGAAAAGATTAATTTTGCATAATAATAATTGCAAAATGTTATTAACAAATTGATGAAAAAAAAAATTGTTGCACAAATTTCTCGGAAACCCACATTTTTTTATCAATGAAAATGCTTCGTTTATTTTTCTGAGCACGTATGAATTTTTTCAGATTTTTAAGTTCACTTTGAATTTTGTATGAAAAAAAACGGAAATATCAAACTGAACTTAAAAATCTGAAAAAATTCATACGTACTCAGAAACATAATAGAAGCATTTTCATTAAAAAAAAATCGGGTTTCCGAGAAATTTGTTGAACAATGTTTTTTTTCATCAATTTGTTAATAACATTTTGCAATTATTATTATGCAAAATTAAACTTTCAAGTACCTTTAATGTGCATGAATTTTTTTAGATTTTTATACCATCAAGAAGTGGTTGCAATTATTACTCTTTTTTCTCGAATTTATGCGAAATGGGCTCTATATGACTGGACCTCCTTAAGGTAGTCCTTGCGTCTAGTATTAATTCACATAAATTCGAGAAAATTGACAAGAAATTGCAACCACTTCTCGATAATATAAAAATCTGAAAAAATCATGCATGTTATAAACGTTGAAAAGATTAATTTTGCATAATAAAAATTCCAAAATGTTATTAACAAGTTGATGAAAAATAAAATTGTTCAACAAATCCTTCGATAACTTAATTTTTTTGTTTCAATGAAAATAATGCGTTCATTTTTCTAAATATGTATGAATTTTTTCAATTTTTTTAATTCACTTGGAATTTTGCGTTTTTTAACATGGGGAAAATCACAAAATTCAAAGTGAATTAAAAAATTTGAAAAAATTCATGCATATTCAGAAAATAGAACGGATCATTTTCATTGAAACAAAAAAATTAGGTTGTCGAAATATTTGTTGAACAATTTTATTCTTCATCAATTTGTTAATAACATTTTGGAATTTTTATTATGCAAAATTAATCTTTTCAACGTCTTTAACATGCATGATTTTTTTTTTTCAGATTTTTATATTATCGAGATGTGGTTGCAATTTCCTCTCAACTTTCGAAAACTTATGCGAACTCGACACCAGGCGCAACGACTACCTTAAGCAGCCGGAACTTCATTACTTTTGGGACAACCTGTATATGTGCGAAAATATATCGCCTCGCTGGCTTCGTGTGTACGTATCGTCGTCGCCCGGCGAAATATTCATGAATATTATTTGTACGATATCGCGGGGGGTGAAAACCACTCCGAGCTTTCAGGGAGCGAGAGGGAGGGGTGGGGAGGGGAGGGGGGAGGGGGAGGGGGTTGCTTTTGTATACCAGATGAGCGCTCAAGGCTCGCGTAGCATGCGCTGCGGCTGCGGCACCGGGAATCGATTTAAAATTAATGAGTCCCTGGGCCTGGGTCGGCGCTGCGACGCGATTAGTCGGCCGAGAGACGCAGCCGGGTTAAGGGGAAAGGGGGGGGGGGATGTCGGTCAGCGCGGAGGCGACGAGAGCGTAAAACATATATGAAAGGCTTTTTTTCAGAAACGACGATGGGTGGACACAGCCGACGAGGCCGTTCGAGCTTTTCGAGAAAAAAAAAAAATCCAGTGCAGGAATTTTTACTCGGATCCAGTCTGGATCCAGTCTGGATTCCCTGGGACCAAAAGTTACGAAATTCTTAAGTTAGTCCTTGCGCCTGGTGTCGAGTTCGCATAAGTTTTCGAAAATTGAGAGGAAATTGCAACCACATCTCGATAATATAAAAATCTGAAAAAAATCATGCATGTTAAAGACGTTGAAAAGATTAATTTTGCATAATAGAAATTCGAAAATGTTATTAACAAATTGATGAAAAATAAAATTGTTCGACAAATATTTCGACAACCTCATTTTTTTGTTTCAATGAAAATGATTCGTTCTATTTTCTGAATATGCATGCATTTTTTCAAATTTTTGAATTCACTTTGAATTTTGTGATTTTCCCCATGTTAAAAAACGCAAAATTCAAAGTGAATTAAAAAAATTGAAAAAATTCATACATATTTAGAAAAATGAACGCATTATTTTCATTGAAACAAAAAAATTAAGTTATCGAAGGATTTGTCGAACAATTTTATTTTTCATCAACTTGTTAATAACATTTTGGAATTTTTATTATGCAAAATTAATCTTTTCAACGTTTATAACATGTATGATTTTTTCAGATTTTTATATTATCGAGAAGTGGTTGCAATTTCTTGTCAATTTTCTCGAATTTATGTGAAATGAATACCAGACGCAAGGACTACCTTAACCCTGTCCATATTCAGAAATAAGCGAAC
Source organism: Itoplectis maculator (assembly GCA_964034905.1). Classification (NCBI taxonomy): domain Eukaryota; kingdom Metazoa; phylum Arthropoda; class Insecta; order Hymenoptera; family Ichneumonidae; genus Itoplectis; species Itoplectis maculator. Next base: position 415,435 of record OZ035871.1, read on the forward strand.
AGGGTTAAGCAGCAGGAGCTTTATAACTTTTCGCCCTGTTAACCCTGTTCGCTTAACTCTGTTCATATTCAGGGTTACAAAAATAGGGTTAACGAGGCCAAAAGTTGTGAAATTCCGGCTGCTTAGCCCTGTTCATATATAGGGTTAAGCGAACAGGGTTACGCAGCACTAACTTAAAAACTTTTGGGATACCCTGAATAGAAAAAAAAAAAAAAAAAAAAATCGATTTTCTGTAGATCGATATAATTCGAATCATTTCAAAAAATTGATTAATTCAAAACAATCCATCAACCTTAACCTTTCCCAATTGGATTTCATTGAGAAAGGCTCCTCTTCCACATTTTTAGGGATACCCTGAATAGAAAAAAATTAAAAAAAAAAAAAAAAAAAAAAAAAAAAAAAAAATTCATTTTCTGTAGATCGATATAATTCGAATCATTTCGAAAAATTGATTAATTTCAAACAATCCATCAACCCTAACCTTTCCCAATATAATTTCATTGAGAAAGGCTCCTCTTCCCCATTTTTAGGGATACCCTGAATAAAAAAAAAATAAAAAAAATAAAAAAAAAATAAAAAAAAAAATTGATATTCTGTAGTTCGATATAATTCAAATCATTTAAAAAAATTGATTAATTTTAAACAATCCATCAACCCTAACCTTTCCCAATTTAATTTCATTGAGAAAGGCTCCTCTTCTCCATTTTCGCGAGCATCCGGCTCGGAGAAAACATCCACTGTCGCAAATTGGCCGTTCGCCTGCGGACCATCAGACGCAATTAAACCGGGAATACAGTAATTTCCCGGTTATTTCCTTTTTCACCTCCCCCCACTTTCCCATCCCGGAAAAACTCGTGGGGAAAATAGAGAGGAAGGAGATTGGACGGTGAAGCATTAGTCCGGGAATCGAGGGTCCGGAGATTCCATGAAAGTCAGATATCCCCGAAAAGTTCGAAATTCGTGTCCGGGTGAAACGAGATGGAGATGGGAGGGGAGGGGAGGGGGGAGGAAAGGGGGAAGGGGCGTCACGTCGTCCGTCGGGTCCAATATCGGTAGGCTTTGCATGACGAGCAAACGAAAGAGAGTTGGAGTGCCGGAAATTCGTTTCCTCCTGCAGCATCAGTGGCACCAGACGAGGATGGTGTATGGTTCGTATAAGCGACGGGTTACCGATAAAGCCGCCCGAAAAAAGACAGAAAAAGGAGTGGGGGGTCAAAATAGGGTATGACCAAAAATAGTAAATGGCTAAAATAGCGAAATAAAAAATAATGAACGTCTGAATCTGGGATAGTCATCACTATGAAATTTGCTATTTTAGCCATTCGCTATTTTAACTGCATTTTAATAAAATGGGGGGTCAAAGAAGATTTGGAATTTTTTTTTTTTTTTTTTTTTTTTTTTTTTTTCAGGTAGTAAAGTAGTAGTAGAGTATTAGTAGTAGTATTAGTAGAGTAGTAGAGTTTTTAAAGTAGTAAATAATAAAAATAATGAATGGCTTAAAATGCGAATTCTGTAATGATGAGCATTCTAAATTCAAACGTTAATTATTTTTAATTTCGCTATTTCAGTCATTCACTATTTTAATCATTCACTATTCTGACCCCCATTTTATTACAATGCAGTTAAAATAGCGAATGGCTAAAATAGCGAAATTAAAAATAATGAACGTCTGAATCTAGAATAGCCATCACTATGAAATTTGCCATTTTAGCCATTCGCCATTTTAACTGCATTTTAATAAAGTGGAGGGTCAAAGTAGTAAATGATTAAAATAATGAATGGCTTAAAATGCGAATTCTTTAATGATGACCATTCTAGATTCAGACGATCATTATTTCTAATTTCGCTATTTTATAGCCATTCACTATTTTAATCATTAACTATTTTGTTCTCCATTTTATTAAAATGCAGTTAAAATAGCTAATGGCTAAAATGGTAAATTTCATAATGATCTGATAAATTGAAAATTGAAATAAATAAAAATTTGAAATTGAAACTTGAAATAAATAAAAATTTGAAATTGAAACTTGAAATAAATTAAAATTTGAAATTGAAACTTGAAATAAATTAAAATTTGAAATTGAAACTTGAAATAAATTAAAATTTGAAATTGAAATTTGAAATAAATTGAAATTTGAAATTGAAATGAAATTTGAAATAAATTAAAATTTGAAAATGAAATTTAAAATAAATTGAAATTTGAAATTGAAATGAAATTTCATAATGATCTGATATTCTAGATTCAGACGTTCATTATTTTTCAATTCGCTATTTTAGCCATTCACTATTTTAGTCATTTGCTATTTTTATCCCCACCCAAAACGAGGACCGACGAAGGATGGAAGTGCGACGAGGATGAGAGATGCAACATGGAAAAAAGGGGAGGGAGGTCGTAGACGATATCTACCGCCAACGACGACCTCAGCCGGAGCGTCGCGCAACGAAAAACCCAGAAGGCAGAAAGAGAAGAGAGAGAGAGAGAGAGAGAGAGAGAGAGAGAAGATGCAGCATGGCACGAGTCGCGTTCAATTAAAGCGTCACCTACCGCGGAAAACTTTTATATGAATGGGTTTCATTACGCGGCGCACTTATTAAAGCTGCCGGCGGTGCGCGAACCGAGCGTCGCCGACGCGCCGTCGCCTCGCGCGACGATCCAACGCGCGGCTCCCGAGCGTCGCGACGTTAATGTTTCAAGAACCCGACGCGTGCCGCGCGCGACGGTTTTGTTATCACGCCGGCGCCATTCAAGGATCAACCGCGGCAAACGCGACGAACTTATTTTTTACGCCACCGTCAACGTTGCAATTGCCGAGCACGTGTGAAAAATTATTTTTTATAGAGCAGGAAAATTGGAATTTAGGAAAAAAATGGCCGCGTTTAAATGATATGGTTGTGTGTTAGGGACACGGCCATTTTTTTCTTGGACATTTTTTCAACCAGCCATTTTTTTCCTCGGACATTATTTTAACCAGCCATTTTTCCGTTGACATTATTTTAACCAGCCATTTTTTCCGCGGCTATTATCTGAACCAGACATTTTTCCCGGCCATTATATCAACCAGCCATTTTTTCCGTGATTATTATCTGAACCAGCCATTTTTCCCCCAGCCATTATATCAGCCAGCCATTTTTCTTCCCAGCCATTATTTCAACCAGCCATTTTTCCCTCGGCCATTATTTTAACCAGCCATTTTTTCCCCCAGATATTGTTTCAACCAGCCATTTTTTCCGCGGATATTATTTCAACCAGCCATTTTTCCCCCAGCCATTATATCAACCAGCCATTTTTCTCCCCAGCCATTATTTCAACCAGCCATTTTTCTCTCCAGCCATTATTTCAACCAGCCATTTTTCCCCCAGATATTGTTTCAACCAGCCATTTTTTCCCCCAGATATTTTTTCAATCAGCCATTTTTTCCGCGGATATTATTTCAGCCAGCCATTTTTCCCACAGCCATTATATCAACCAGCCATTTTTCTCCCCAGCCATTTTCCCCGGCCATTATTTGAAACAGCCACTTTTTTCCTCAGCCATTATTTCAACCAGCAATTTTTTCCACGGTAATTTTTCCCTAATACCCGAAAATTGCCTATAAAACTCTTGATTACGTATCTCAAACCGCGTTTAAGTACCTGCGAAACTCGACAGGATTGGCCTTTCCTATTCTAGCAGCAACCTCAGATTTCAGTAGAGCAATCCACAATCGGAAAGAGAACGTCTCGTTAAAGCCAGGTGTTCGGCTCTCGACGAGACGGCCGCTAATAAATTAACGTACTCGCGGCCCGGAGCACGAACGATGAAATTTCATGTGTTTTATGCTTCGGGAACAATAACCGAGGCGCCGACCGCAAAATTGTATAATACGACGCTCGCATTATGAGCGGTTGGAGCGAGAGAGAGAGAGAGAAACGCACGACGCTCTTACTCATCCGAAATCGCATTTTTATCCGGCTCGCAATATTGTCTTGTTAACCGCGCGCGAGCGGAAGCCGCTGCTTTTGCTGGTTTCGCTGCTTTTGCTGCCGTTGCTGCTATCTCCTACGAGCTGTAATACACCTCGTGAATCACGGGCTGTTATATATTTCCTATACGAAAAGTCGGCCGCTTGTGTCTGTGCAATATACAGGGGGTCCCAAAAGTTATCAAGTCTCGGCTGCTTAAGGGATCGTCACAGTATGAAATAAAAAAAAATCAATTTTTTTTTTTTTCATTACCGGATAGTATACACGGTTATAAACATTCTGTTAAATTTTTTTATCGAAATTCGAATTATTTCGGTCGCTACAGCCTTTCTTAGAGAAAGGGATTGCAGCGTGACAGTGCAGCGTGTGCTAACTTTAAACGCGTTTTTCTCGGAATGTTGTTTTTCAAAACGGTGTCCACTCTCAAATGAAGAGTTATGACGATATCGATTTCAAATTTTGAGAGAACATTTCTAACGTCATTCTCTATCGCGCTATGGAAGCTTTTTTTTTTTTGTATTAAATCTTCCTATTTTTTTTTACGAAAAACTGTCGAAAAAAGGGCTAAATTCGATAATTTTCGTTCAAACCGCCGCCATTTTGTGAAATTAAAAAAAAAAAAAGCTTCCATAGCGCGATAGCGAATTTCCTACAGATTAATAATCTTTTTGAAATTTTTGGTTCAGATCAAAATTGCGGCCGCAATCGTGGACACAATTCCGAACTTTTGGAACACCCTGTATATATAGGCATACACCCCGCGCAGCAGTCTGGTGAACATCGTTTTTTATATCCGTATAATATTACCTCGTTAGGTATTGCCGGCGCGGGGTCCACAATGTTTCGTGTAAATTATAATGGAAGCGGTGGCGAATAAATGTGCGCGCCGTATAATGTGCAATTTCGAGGGGGGGACCATCGGTTCGGATTAAACGTCGGGTTAGGTCGGTTCGGATCGGCGGGTCAGGAAAACCGAAACCGACCTTTGCGAGTCTCTGGAAATGGGATTCAGATGGTCAGTCAGACTAATAAATCTGGGAAAAAATGGCCGGATATTTTTTCGTGATATAACCTGATACGGACATTTTTATATTAGGAAAAAATATGATTCAATCTCGACCGAGCAGCGACAGCAAAAAGCAGCCAAAAGGCCGACGAAAAAATGGACGACATGGCTCTTTTTTCCTTGGCCATTATTCCGACCGGATATTTTTTCCTGATATTAACTGATACGGACATTTTTTTATGAGGAAAAAATATGATTCGACCTTGACCAAGCAACGACAGCAAAAAACAGCTATCTGGAAAAAAATGGCCGACGAAAAAATGGAGGACATGGCCATTTTTCCCTCCGCCATTATTCCCACCAGATATTTTTTCCTGATATAAACTGACACCGATATTTTTTTATCAGGAAAATATATGATCCAACCTTGAGCAGCGACATAAAAAAACAGCTCTGAGAAAAAATGGCCGACGAAAAAATGGAGGACATGGCCATTTTCCCCTCAGCAATTATTCTCACCGAATATTTTTTTTCCTGATATTAACTGATACCGATATTTTTTTATCAGGAAAATATATGATCCAACCTTGACCAAGCAATGACACCAAAAAGCAACCACTACGTTTCTCCTCCGGATCTGGACAGGTTTCCCCGAGTTGAGTCTCGAATCCGTAGAGAGTAAAACAAATTGCAGAAAATCGAGTCCGAAGCGCCGTAGGACAGTAATCGGTGGCTCGGCAGGGTCGTCGCTCGACGATTAGTCGATCGTGTCGTCTCGTCAGGCGTGTACAAATGCCGGATTACCCTAATGGCGTAGCAGTGTAACCCCCCTCGCGTTCTAACCCTACGGGGGTCGACGTAGCGCCACGAGAAAATAGGTGGTCGACGATAAAGCACAGGTTACGGGGTTCTCTCGGCCTCCTCTATTATCCTCCGCGTCAGGGGTCGCGGAAAAGCAAGTGCGGTAGGTGACGGTCTACAGTAGAGGCTTCACCACCCCTCACGTCACCCCTTTTCACCCCTCAGGGCTTTCCTCGACGGACATGCAGCCTCGGAGGGACAATGAGAGCTCACGTCATTTTCATCCCTCAACCCCCAACACCTTCCACGCAAGACAAGACTACAACGTGCCTCGTCTTAAGGCGATGTGAAATACCGACGCTCACCTCAAAAGTTCGGATACGCTTTTTTTTCGTGAATTATGAACGGATCGAAGTGAAAATTGAAATACAGATGCCGGTAATGTGAATCTCGTGAATGAATTAGTCAGAATTTTGATTTTAATTGAAAAAATTGATGTCGGTAACCGATCTGTAATTTTTTTTTTCGAAAATCAAAATTCTGACTAATTCATTCGCGAGATTTATATTAGTGGGGTCTGTATTTCAATTTTCGCTTCGATCCGTTCATAATCGGCGACAAACCGCACATCCGAACGATTTTCGGCGCTTCTCCCCACCTCGAATTTTCAAAAGCTATTTTTTCCTAAACTAGTTGATATTAAGGGCTCAAGTTTTGAGAGAATGTGCGGCAAGATGGCAGAACTTAACTCAGCTTCTGGCTCCTCGATACGTGAAGCCGTTTGTTCAGGAGAATTGAAAAACCAAAAAGTGAGGTTGGGAAGCCCGCCACCTCGAGATTTCAAAAGCTATTATCTTCGAAACGGTGCATCGAATCGCAACCAAATTTGGAACACAAGTAGGTACCGATGGCAGAATTTAGTTAAGCTGCTGGGATCCTCGAAATTCAAAGCCGTTTGTTCAGGAGAACCGAAAAACCAAAAAGTGAGGAAACCCGCCACCTCAAAAATTCAAAAGCTATTATCTTCGAAACGGTTAATCGAATCGCAACCAAATTTGGAACACAAGTAGGTACCGATGGCAGAATTGGGTTAAGCTTCTGGATCCTCGAAACTCAAAGCCGTTTGTTCAGGAGAACCAAAAAACCAAAAAGTGAGGTTAGAAACCCCCCACCTCGAAATTTCAAAAGCTATTATCTTCGAAACGGTTAATCGAATCGCAACCAAATTTGGAACACAAGTAGTTAACGACGGCAGAATTGGGTTAAGCTGCTGGAAGCCTCGAAACTCAAAGCCGTTTGTTCGGAAGAATCGAAAAACCAAAAAGTGAGGTTAGAAACCCCCCACCTCGAGATTTCAAAAGCTATTATCTTCGAAACGGTTAATCGAATCGCAACCAAATTTGGAACACAGGTAGGTACCGATGGCAGAATTTGTTTAAGCTTCTGAAAAACGATCCTGCGCGTCAGGGGTCGCGGTTAAGCAAGTAAAGACGGTCTACAGGAGAGGTTCCACCACCCCTGAAGTCACCCCCACCCCTTCCCTCAGCGCTTCCCTCGACGGACATGCGACCAGCAGCCTCGGAGGGACAAAGAGAGCTCACGTCATTTTCACCCCCGACAACCACCAACCCCTTAACGCCTTCCACGCAAGAAGCATAGAAAACCCGGAGCAGCGCTGATCTCACTTTATGCGTTTCTGGTATATCCGAGGGGTGCCTTCATCCCTCTCCCGGATATCCCGGAGTGTTCCGTCTCGTCCGTTTCAGCGTTATCCCCCTCCGGCAGCTTTGAGTCTTCTCCGAGTTCCTCTTATCCCCGATCTTTTTTTTCCAGATTCAAGCTTTTTCTTTTGCCGCTCGTTCTGCACTGAAGGACTTTCAATGAAGTAGCTGGAAATGAGGATATTGGGCATCGACGAATTTCTGGCTTTCGACGGAATCGATGTTGAGGCAAAGGCACCCAGGAAAAAAAAAAAAAAAAAAAAAAAACACGTTGACATAAAAATCTCGAAAAAAAAATTTTTCACTAAAACAAAGCTTCTTGAGGAAGCAAAAAAAAAAAAAACGTCAGTGGACTTTTTCTGGAATTCTAAAACGAATAGAAAAACTTTGCGATTTTTGTGGGTTCGTCTTAAAAATTCCGTGAAAAATTGAAAAGTCGATGGTTTATCGGAAATGTTACCATTAGTTCCCTAATTTCTATTTCGCTCCCTCGCGACTCGCCGAGAATTCGTGGCAAGCGACTCTGCTCGCTGTGAGCACAAACATAGGCAGCCACACAAAAGCCAAAATATATCCTGAGCACCGCGCGAACACATCGACCCCGCTGACGCGTAATTTTAGCCGCAGCAGCAGCCCGCGAAATAAAAGTAGGCGCAACACTCGACCGCGCAAAATGGTCGAACGAACAGACGAGTGTTTGTCGAACCGCAAACTCGATGTACAAATATATTCACAGAGATCCGAAGCACCGCCAAAAAATTCTTTCACACGAAACACCAAAGCCACGTTTAAGTAGTAATAGTGGTAGTAAAGGTAGTTTATTGATTATACTATATAGTACATCTGGTTTTTTCCTTCCAATATTATTTTATAGCAATGCTGTATTATCAATGAGCCATCGACTGAGGTCCTTCAGCCCAAAGTATCCAAAGTGTAAGAACTTTTTCATTTATTTTTTGTATATTTGTGTGTGCATATTTTTATGGTTCTTCTTCGTTCAACATTATTTCGAGATTTTTGCATATTTTTGTTAAATGTTGTATGTGTATTTTGCAACCTCGAAATGTTATTGTTTTGTGAATGTTTTTTTTTTACATAGTTGGAGGCGGTTACTGTAGTTTAGTTTTTGGTCTATGGTGATTCCTAAGTATTTTGCATGGTTCTGTGCTATGATTTCTACGTTGAATGGGTGCATTTTTGGTGATAGTGCTGTGATTTTGTGGTTAAAGATGAGAAGTTGAGATTTCGATGGTTTTGGCTTAAGCCGCCATTTATTGAACCATTTCACTGCTTTATTCCCAGATTTTTAGAGAGCGTCTATTTTTTATAGGTTATGTTGCTACAGTCTCATCTACGAAACCACATTTAAATTTACAACAAATAAATGAACGTAACCTTAAAAAAAATCGTGATCCGAAAATAACCCAATGAGCTAATAAAAATTCGCCCGTTCCTCCACTTTTGCGGACAACCAAACTTTTCCATCAGCTCGACTAAAAAAAAAAAAAAAAAAAAAAAAAAAAAAATGCATAGCCCATTCGAAAACTCGCCGACCGTCTCGAAGTTTCTTTTCCTCTCATTTCTCAGCGCCGTCGGTGATCGGAGGTTCAAAACAAGAAAAAAAAGTGCACCGTTACGGTGCGAAAACCGGTCAAGCCGCGTTCAACCGACGTTCGGATCCTTCGTTGCACGCCGACTCGTTAAGAGCGGCTGTTTGCTCCGTCGGCGGCGATCCGGTTGCCCGACGAGAGCTGTGCATAAGCCTCGGTAAATCCTATACCATACGGATTTGCTATCGAACGCATTTTCCCCCCTCCCGCCCCCCTCAATGAAACCGAACCACCCCCGCGACTGCCAACCACAAATGGATCCACACGTTCCAGGGTGGCGTATGTGCAGTGTAGCAGTTCGGACTATGGCTTACCGCTGTCATTGGAGAACCGGAGGGATGAAGAGGGGTATAGTGGGGGGGGGGGGGGGCTTGCAGTACGTTTTGGGGGGTTGCAAGCGGCAGCTTTGGTTTTATCAGTCGCCGAGCCGCTGCAGCTGTGATTGCACCGCGGTGCATGTTGCGGCTGCTGCGATTTGCGCGGGAAAAGCGTCGTGTTGTGGTTGGTCGACTAGGATAAAAATCTAACGAGTCTATTTCAATTCCTAAAAGGTATTTTCATGATTTTTGAGTGTCAGGAAAAAAATTGCCGGGGAAGAAATGGCTGGTTCAAAAAATGGCCGGGTAAAAATGGCTGGTTCAAAAATGGCCGGGAAAAATGGCTGGATCAAATAAAAGCCGGGTAAAAATGGCTGGTTCAAATAATGGCCGGGGAAAAATGGCTGGTTAAATAATGGCCGGGGAAAAATGGCTGGTTAAATAATGGTCGCGTAAAAAATGGCTGGTTCAAATAATGGCCGGGTAAAGAATAGCTGGTTCAAATAATGGTCGGAGAATAAATGGCTGGTTCAAATAATGGCCGGGTAAAAAATGGCTGGTTCAAATAATGGCCGGAGAAAAAATGGTTGGTTCAAATAATGGCCGGAGAAAAAATGGCTGGTTCAAATAATGATCGGGTAAAAAATGGCTGGTTCAAATAATGGTCGGGGAAGAAATGGCTGGTTCAAATAATGGCCGGAAAAAAATTGCTGGTTGAAATAATGTCCTGGGAAAAATGGCTACCACTGTCCTTGGAGAACCAGAGAGACGAAGGGGTAGGTTTTGACCGTCTCTTCTGTTTGGAACAGAGGTGGACGCGACGAACAAGGAATGAGGAGACGGACAGGCGACTTCGCCAGACGAGAAACTTTGCCCTCGGCGTTACCGCGTTAAATTAAATTACGAGCCGGAATGACGCGAAACATTTTCGTCCCGGCGGTTCTTAACAACCCCTAGTAGTGGATATATACAGTACTACGTGGAGTGCACTGTATATGATCTCCACTGTATATGATCCCAGTACGTGTAATGCGGACCAACGGTGACAAGAATGCTCGACGAGCTTCATCGTCGCGTCATACGAAAACTCGGAGCGAGGCTGCTGCCTCCACCCCCCCCCCCCCTTTTAATCAAGTTAAATACACGCCAACTTAGCCACTCACCTTAAAGAACAGTTTTTTGGGGTGACCACGATTGCGGACCTTCTGTTTATCTGAAACAAAAAAATCAAATGAAATTTTAATATATAAAGTATGAACTAGTTTTTGATCTAAGATTATTGAAAAATATGTGAACAGGGTTAAGCAGCAGGAACTTAAAAATTTTGAGGACACCTTGTAGAGAGCAAAAATCGATTTTCGGTAGATCGATCTTTCGGTACACAATTCATGCCTGAATCAATTCATTAAAATATAATTCGAATAGATACGAAAAATCGATTCGTTTCAAACGATTCGGCAAACCTACTCATTAATAAAGTAATGTGTAGTGGATCCAAGTTCCATTATCCATTTTGTAAATAATGGATTCAAAAAACGGTGATGCATTACAAATGAAATGCCTTATCCCTAACTCTGACATGATCCTACTGTATACCATAAACCCAGTACGAACAAAAAAATCAATAGCATTTCAATCTATAAAGTATGAACTAGTTTTTGACCTAGGATTATTGAAAAATATCCCTGTATGTGAACAGGGTTAAGCAACTAGGGTTAACATGGCCAAAAATCATGAAGTTCCGGCTGCTTAACCCAGTTCATATGTAGGGTTAAGCGAACAGGGTTAAGCAGCAGGAACGTCAACATTTTTAGGACACTTTGTATAGAGCCTGGATCGATTCATTGGAGTACAATTCGAATAGATTCGAAAAATCGATTCATTTCAAACTGTCCTTCAACCCTACTCAATAGTAAAGTAATGTGCAGTGAATCCAAGTTCCAGTATCCATTTTGTAAATAATGGCTTAAAAAAACGGCCATGCATTACAAATGAAATGCCTTATCCCTAACTCTGACATGATCCCACTGTATACCATAAACCCAGTACGTGTAATGCGGACCAGCGGTGTCAGGAATGCTCGACGAGCTCCATCTCCGCGTCATACGAAAACTCGGAGCGAGGCTGCTGCTGCTGCCTCAGCCCCTTCGCTTCGTAGTGTTCACCGCTGTAAATGCGGATATCCATGTGTGCAAGCTTAGCGCACACAAAGAGAGAGGGATGCTACTGGGGCGAGTCTTTCTATTTCAAAAACGTGTCAACCCCTTTCTCGGGACTTTCGTATAACTTGTCGGGCTCTTCGTTCGCCTCGGTACGTGCTGCATAGCAGCAGAAGCATCAGAAGCACCCAGCAGCTTCTCTTCTACCCTGGAAACTATACTTTGGGCGACAGTTAACGGTGTCATTGCCGCCGGCGGGTTTCAACACGCGATAAGTAGACGTGGAATTGTAACACACACTCCGAACCATGTTCGACCGAAATCTCAATTTACAATTCGACGGAAAGTTGGTTGAATAAGTTGGAAACGTGCGGTGGATGCGTCGACGGAGGCGATGAAGGAGGCGATGAAGTGAGGAGGGAATAACAATGAGGCGCCACCTGTCATTGGTATTTGAAGTACCTGGAATACCTGAAGTTCCTGAAGTCGAATGTATGCTTTGGGTACATTGGACAATAAGAAAAGCGGTTTTCTGTGGGGAAAGTCTATTGTGAAGTCTTAATGTACGACCAGATTTTGATAGGAATCGTCATCTGGATTCCCCAAATCCAGATGACGTTTCATGAATTCAGTAAGATCCTGATGTGGGTGTCCCCAAAATGGGGTTCCAGACAGGAATTCAGGTGGACGCAGATTAAGGAGGCTTCAGCGCTTCATACTTTACAGTGCTAAATTTTCAAAAGTATTTTTATAATTCTTGGTTGTTTAATAAATTGTTCCGAGGTGTTACTGACGTTTCAGCATTAGTTCTTAATAGACAAATACATTCACAGCTGTGATTTGAATAGAAAAACGACAGATATATGCGAATTCCCGATGTCATGATTTTTCGTGCAGTTTTTTGAAAGAATAAACCGTAATAATAGTTCTATTGCGACGAGCAAAAGCTCATTTTTATCATTGGAAGATGCTTGATCGATTGACCGTTCAGATTTTTTAATAGTATCATTACTTCAAAAGTTACAGCCATTTGTACGTCGCCTTTTAGGTTAGGATAGGATGATCAAACGGTCGTATCTTTTGAACTACTGAGATTATAAAAAATCTGGACGGTCAATCGATAAAGGGTCTCCCAATAATAAAAATGTGCTGTTGCTCGTCATAATTGAATAATTATTACGGCTTATTCTTATCCAAAGTGTACGGAATCTAAAGTATTCTATTCCAAAGTGGCCAAATTGGCATCCATCTGGCTTTCTGCAAGAAATCCCGTTTTTGGAAAACCCTAAAGCGCCCCTAATCATCATTTCCATTCATCTTTTAAGTTAAGGTCATCCACATCAGGATCGCTTTGGATTCTGACAGGGAATCCGGATTTGGCGAATCCAGATGACAATCCCAATCCAAATCGGATCATACATTGATACCCTACAATAGATTTTCTGAACAGGGTACAACCAAATGTTGACTGATGCCAAAAATGAATGTTGAATAATATCCCCTATCGATTTATCCGCTAATTGTATCGTGTCTGTTCCATCCTTGTAATATTAAAGAAGACGAAGAGTAGTCCGCATTATCCCAGAGCTTTTGCCATAACGCGCCATATATATCTATATAGAGCTTGCGCCGAGTCTCGCCGAAGCACAGCACACACAAGGCTAGAGGATAGCTTGTTCAGGCAACCAAGGTTCTCGCGGAGGGGAACTTAATCCTCGACCGTCGGCACGGAGATAATGGCTCCTGCATCGCATAAACTGCATTGTAATCACGTTTCCGTGCTGTAACGCGGAATCCGTACAGTTTGGATATCGAAGATACCCTCCGCGTTCGAGCAGCGAAGATCCTTCATTGTTCGTGGAAAATACTGTGTCTCGTGTCTCAAGTCTCTCAAATCCGTCACAATGACGGATTCGAGAGAAGAGGAAATGCACGTTTGAAATTCGCTTCACGCGGTGGTCTGTTTGTATCCGACAATGAGTTAATTGCGAGCCCGAAGACTGAGCTGCGGAGGAACCTACGGAATCGACTCGGTTCGACGATAAAATCCGCGGTGATTGACGTTCTTCGACACAGGTGAGTCGTAAAGTTGGTCCTGGACGTTGAGCTGAGACCCGCGCGGGGAGATCATTAACCAAACGGAAACGGACGTGCGGCGTCGATGAGCGCGCAGCTTTTTTTCCCTGACTAGCGACTGATCCGGCAACTGCGGCAGCAGGTAGACTGCTGAGGGTTAGAGAGCAACGCCGGAGGTTCGAGAGGTTCTTAGTCAGCGTTTCTCAATCGGATCTGTCCAAACATCGTAGAAGAAGCTGTCCAGCAACGACGAAGTGGCCTTAAGGAGGCTTCAGCGCTTCATACTAGACAAATCAGTGTTAAATTTTCAAAAGCATTTTTATAATTCTTGGTTGTTTAATAAATTGTTTCGAGGTGTTACTGACGATTCAGCATCAGTTCTTAATAGACAAATACATTCACAGCCGTGATTTGAATAGAAAATCGACTGATATATGCAAATTCCCGATGTCATGTTTTTCCGTGTAGTTTTTTTAAAGAATAAACCGTAATAATTGTTCAATTATGACGAGCAACAGCATATTTTTATTATTGGAAGACCCTTTATCGATTGACCGTCCAGATTTTTGATAGTCTCAGTAGTTCAAAAGTTACGACCGTTTGATCATCCTATCCTAACCTAAAAGGCGACATACAAATAGCTGTAACTTTTAAAGTACTGATACTATTAAAAAATCTGAACGGTCAATCGATCAAGCATCTTCCAATGATAAAAATGAGCTTTTGCTCGTCGTAATAGAACTATTATTACGGTTTATTCTTTCAAAAAACTGCACGAAAAATCATGACATCGGGAATTTGCATATATCAGTCGATTTTCTATTCAAATCACGGCTGTGAATGTATTTGTCTATTAAGAACTAATGCTGAAACGTCAGTAACACCCCGGAACAATTTATTAAACAACCAAGAATTAGAAAATTGCTTTTGAAAATTTAGCACTGATTTGACTAGTATGAAGCGCTGAAGCCTCCTTAAGACGAGCTACGTTGTAGTTCCTCGCTTTCCTGGATCAACAACTGATCCCAAGTGCATAAAATCTTGACGATATCATCCAAATAATCTGATAAAACGCGGAGAACTTCCGGATAACCTCGAGAGCTGTCCAAACATCGACGAAGAAGCTGCAGAGAGGGACCAAGTGGCCTGAGGACGAGATTGTAGTCTTCATCGCTTTCCCAGATCAGCCGCACCTGATCTCAGGTGCATAAAATCTTGACGATACCCTTAAAGCGCTGGGATAATCGAAATGCAGCGAATCTCGGGATCGCTTCGTCCAAACGACTCAGGTTCGACGATATCGAATAATTGTAGTCGAGTATAAATCCGGAAATTTACGAGCTGAGATATTCAGCTGGAAAAAAATTTCCGAAGGCTTCGTATCGCTGAGGAAAACTGCGGATCGAGTGGGAGAAGGTCTCGAAAATTTATGAACGAAATTAGAGAGGCTTTTCGCTTGGCTCGTGTAATATAAGAGACAGGTCATCGGAAATACAGGAAAAAGATATTGAAGAGGTGGAATAAAAAATGAAGGTTAGGTCAGTGATGGGCAGCAGTCTTTCGGTAACGGATACGATTTTCGACGAGGGGAAGCGAATTCACGTGCGATAAAACCGGAGAAGAGTTCAGAAGGCTTGCGTCATTCGCTGGACGACGTTTCTAAGGGTGAAATGGGCGAAATGGGAGAAGGGAAAGGAAAAAGCACTGCCCAAGATTCTGGGAACCGACCGGAAGACGCCATGTTGGTTTTCCGGGGGATAATTTGCAAGGAGGTTCGGGTTTTTATCGCCATCGTCCGGACGAACCGTTTTTTTTTTTTTTTTTTTTTTTTTCGCTCTCGATTTTTCTTTAGCTGCGCGATAATTCACAAAGTTGAGGCGGGGACGATGCGAAAGAGCCGCCGCGAGTTTAAAGAACAATGAGGGAGAAAAACGAGTCTAAAAAAAAAAAAAGATAAAATGCGGAAACGCTGCGAGGGCCGATCGCTTCGGCCAATAAAAGCGGAGGGAAATGCAAATTCAATCGTATTTGCTTCGCCGACCGTTTTGCGCGATCCGATAATTCGCCGATAAATTCGCCGACAAATTGAAATAAAAGTGCTATCGTTTTTCCACCCGTCGATAAATATCCGATAACTGAAAACCCGACAATTTTCGTCGCGATACAAATTAAGGGGGACGTCTAGTGTGAAGGCTGTTTCTTAAGGTAGTTCTGTCGCTAGAGTCTAATTTCGCATAAATTCGGGAAAATTGAGACAGAATTACAAGCACTTGTCGGTGGTCTGAAAATCTGAAAAAATTCATGCTTGTTAAAGGTACTAAAAAGATTCATTTGGCATAATAATAATTCTAAAATGTTATTAACAAATTGATGAAAAAAAAATTGTTTAACAAATATTTCGGTGACCCAAGTTTTTTTTTCGATAAAAATGATTCTTTCGTTTTCCTGAATACGTATGAATTTCTTCAGATTTTTTAGTTTATTTTGAATTTTAATGTTTTGTTATATGGGCAATTCAAAGTTAACTAAAAAATCTGAAAAAATGCATACACATTCAGAAAAACGAAAGAATCATTTTCATCGAAAAAAAAACTTGGGGCACCGAAATATTTGTTGAACAATATTTTTTTTCATCAATTTGTTAGTAACATTTTAGAATTATTATTATGCCAAATGAATCTTTTCAGTATCTTTAATGTGCATGAATTTTTTCAGATTTTTAGACCATCGACAAGTGCTTGCAATTCTCTCTCAATTTTCTCGAATTTATGCGAAATTAGACTCTAGCGACAGAACTACCTTAAATGTTTTATGGGGATTTAAAAAAATGACAAACCACTGAAATAAAATAATTTATAAATTGTATACCATTTTAATCAACATTTGAAGAAACTTTGTGAATTTTTTGAAGTCAATTCATAATTTATAAATCATTTTATTTGAATGGTTTGCCAATTAAAAAAATCCCCAAAAAATCATTTAAAAAACAGCCTTCACACTAAACGATCCCCTCAACTAAATTTTTTAACTTTCCCGATTTCCCGTTTTCCAATCTTCCAAATCACGAATCCTTCACCGATAAATATCGATCTATCCCAGCACCGAAATGTCCCCATCGAGTTCCTCGAAGCCCACGAGACTCGGACTCCCGAAGTAAATCAGAGACACGAAGTCCAGTGGACTCGACGACGATTCGTGGACGGCGGATGCCTCGCGGAAGTGTCGACTCGGGTATTTCGAGACGTCGGAACATCCGCGGACGTCGAGCACGTGAGAATCAGGAGAAAAGAGTCCCGAGGCTCGAGTCGACGGAGGAGGAAGTGATTTATCGTTGACCATTGGAGCGTGAATGGTCCGCCCAGGTTTCCGGCGCGACCCTCGAGAGTCGCGTAGAGAAACCTGGAAAAGGGTTGACGGGTTGTCGCTTTGATGTGGCTCACGTAGGCTACCGACCGGACGATACTCGGGTTTCGCGTTTAAACACCGTGTACTTTGCCCGCAACGTCGACAACTCATTGTTTTTTCCGTTCCACTCTGAGTAGTCGGATCCGTGCCGAAAAAATTGTGCCATTACACTGCGAAACTACACTGAGAAAAATTGAGGGGATAACAATGTCAAATATGGTGTGTTGTACTATATTAATAGTAGGGTGTGTTAAATAATAATAATAATATTTTTTAATTTTTTTTACGGCAAAAGTATGTATTCTGACCTTAATACACACCTCCCATGCAAAAAACGCGCCTAAATATATATATATTTTTTTTTAATTCGAAATTTCATGTAATAAAAAGACCTCGGTTGAGGCACCTTTGAACATCATTTGCCAGCGAACTCCTTTGGCACAGTTGATTGTTAGGTCAACGTCTTGAGTTTAAGCCATGAAGACCAATGAAAAGTGCGATAATTAGTAGTAAAAATCAGAAAAACAAAAAAATGGTATTTCTCGGTTTATCGAGGAAAAGTTAAAAAATCCGAAGATTATCGCACTTTTCTTTGGGCTTTATGGCTTAAACTCAAGGGGTTGACCTAACAATTGACTGTGCCAAAGGAATTCGCTGGCAAATAATGTTTAGAGGTGCCTCAATCGAGGTCTTCTTATTACATTAAATTTCGAATTAAAAAAAATATATATATATTTAGCCGCGTTTTCTGCATGGGAGGTGTGTATTGAGGTCAGAATACATACTTTTGCCGTAAAAAAGAAAAGAAAAAATATTATTATTATTATTTGACACACCCTAATGTTTATATAATGAACATCGTCGTAGCGTATGAAAGCCATTTGGAAATCGACACGTACAAAGTATATTTAAGGTAGTCCTCCCATTATTAACATTTCTTAATTATTACTGTGCCAAAATAATCTTTTCAACATATTCCATATGCTTGATTTTTTCAGATTTTTTCAGATAATTCTCCCTCCAACTTATGCGACATCAGACAAGGCAGAAGGACTACCTTAAAATTCAAGGTAAAAACGAGTCTGAATTATTTTACTTCTGCGAAGTTCACGATTCACGGTTCATCTCCACATAGATCACATCGAGTCTGGATCCTAAACATAGCCTCCAAACAAAGAGGACCGAAAATAGCTTCGCGCAAAGTGCAAACCGCTTTCGGAAAATTGACGAACGTCCAACGAAACCTTCGGCCAAATGACGTTGTAACCCAATTTGACCTAAGTGAAATTGAGCTGCCACGTCGCAGCGCCAGCAAAGCTCCGACGCTGCCACCGAAAATCCTTGACTACCATAATCCGATCCTGAGAGACATTGTCGAACGAAAGATTGGTGTCACCCCCTTCGCCCCAAAACCCAACTAAGCTTGCTGCCGAACCGAAAGAGCCGTATTCAGCGACTGGTATGAAGCCATGGGCGACGTGTCATGACGCTATCGTCAGAAACGAAGCTTCGCGCCGATAAGAACGTGACGGGACTGCGGTATCGACGAGAGAACGGGATACTTCGCCCCGAGGATAAAACCAATTTCTCGATTACGCCTTCTACGTGATAACGTTCTGATAGCCGTTATATCCCGTTCAGTGCGTTATGGAATCACCCCCCTCCTGATATTTGCCGTCCAAAAGAAATTATTTTCGTGTGTACATTATGGAATCACCCCTCTTCGAGCAGAAAACCTGCAGCGTTACATCCGGACCTGTCCAGGTCCTGTTCAGGTCATGGCCAGGTCATGTCCAGGTCATGTCCAGGTCATGTCCAGGTCATGGCCAGGTCCTGTCCAGGTCATGGCCAGGTCTTGTCCTAGTCCTATCCTAGTCCTATCCTAGTCCTATCCTAGTCCTATCCTAGTCCTGTCGTAGTCCTGTCCTAGTCCTGTCCTAGTCCTGTCCTAGTCCTCTCCTAGTCATGTCCTAGTACTGTCCTAGTACTGTCCTAGACATGCCCTAGTCCTGTCCTAGTCCTGTCCTAGTCCTGTCCTAGTCCTGTCCTAGTCCTGTCCTAGTCCTGTCCTAGCCCTGTCCTAGTCCTGTCCTAGTCCTGTCCTAGTCCTGTCCTAGTCCTGTCCTAGCCCTGTCCTAGTCCTGTCCTAGTCCTGTCCTAGTCCTGTCCTAGTCCTGTCCTAGTCCTGTCCTAGTCCTGTCCTAGTCCTGTCCTAGTCCTGTCCTAGTCCTGTCCTAGTCCTGTCCTAGTCCTGTCCTAGTCCTGTCCTAGTCCTGTCCTAGTCCTGTCCTAGTCCTGTCCAGGTTCTGTCCAGGCCCTGATCAGGGTCCGAGCAGTGCGTGATTTGGGTCCAAGTTGCTACATGAATCAATCCTGGTACCATGACCTAACATGACCAAACCAGGCACTAAACAGACCCGAAAAGGTATGGCAAGGCCCTGACCAGGGCCCCACTAGCGCCAAGTCCCGACCAGAAAATCTGTAGCATTACATCCGGCTTTGATCAAAGCCTGGCCAGTGCCGTAATAACCATGCCGGGGCCTCACCAGGGCATGATTTGGACCAGACACTACAGATTTTCTACTCAAGGTATAACGCTACAGATTTTCTACCAGGGAATGGCGGCCAAAGCTTATGCGTTAGATCCGGACACGGATTGCATCGAGTCAGCCGGAGACCAGGAGATGCGCAAGCACTTCAGCCGCTAGCCAATGACGGTCTACATATCCGCGTCGAACCCTCAGCTCGAAAGGCTAATGCTGGTTCGACCCCGAGCAAACGAGGCTGCTGCTGCCGCTTGTAAAAAGCGTATCCCGTTCTCTTGGCTCGACGCTCGGAACACGGATCAACCTGGTAACGCGTTGTGCACTTATGGACGTCGGTGTAGGACACGATACACCGCTACAAACCCATACAACCCTATTACCGACCTACGCTGTGGTGTATGTATCGTCGGTTCATGGTCGTCTCGTCTCGTCGGATCGGCGATGCGATGCTCCCATCGACGCACGACTTCCCGTACACGACGAACGACGACGTCCTCAGCGAGTGACTCGTATGATCGAGGCTTCCGAGAAAACACGGTCGAGCGGCTCGTGAGCTTCTTCTGATCGGTTTCCCGGTTCCACGCGAGACGTCCCATCCCGTCCCAGGTTCGGATGAGGCACTAACACTGACACACGAGACGCAACCGAGAATTCTCTCGCCTCGGGCCGCGTTCGATGACCCCGACGCGGGCAGACGAAAAAACAGAAACGAGTTTTCTTTCTGCGATTCTCGAGACTCGTGGCTATGTGGGTCGTTGTTTGATTCGGTGTCATTGGAAAACGCGGTTGATGGCATTTTCCGTTGTCCGGGATTAGATGGCGTTGAGATTGCAGTGAGGAAAATTGAGGTGGTCATGGTTTACTGGGTAACATTGATTTCTGGTTCAGATCGGAGGCTTGTAATTTGGTGTTGTTATTATGAGAGCTGGGCGGTACTTCAAGTACCCGGAAGTTGCGAAGTACTTGAAGTACGAAGTACATACAAAATTCTTGAGGTATCGTACTTAATTTTTCAAGTATATGTCATGTACTTCAAGGGGGGATTTGCTTTTTCTTCGGTGAAATTGACGTCGTTTTTGTGAATTTTTTTGTTAAAAAACTATACAACGTATCGACAAGAAATTTGGCATCATGCTATGTTTGTTTTTTGTGTACGCAAAAAAAAATTTGTTCCAATTTTGCCGAAAATTACGTCTTCCCCGCCCTCGGCGCCCGACGGTGCAAAATCGTTGGTGTGCACAATTTTTAAAAAACGAATGGACCGACTACCTTCAAAATTGGATAACATACTCAGCAAGCATTCTGTTATCGTTTGATAAAGCGAAAAAAAAATTTAAGGAAAATTGTATTTTTGGCGACTTTTTAAAGTAAACATTTCTGGTTTATCCTACAAAGTTGATCAGTTTTTTTTATTTAAAAAAAAGTACTCAACGCATCACTTTTTCGCTTATCAATGTGGCAAGCCACTTCGCACAATGCCAAAAGTATTGATAAAAAAATTTGTCGATTTTCATTTCTGCTTCGGACATTTCTCTCATTATTTTACTCGTTTCTCCCGGCTGTTGGATTTCCAATTCCTGGAGAAAGGCTCGACTTTGTACATTCGACTGCAAACATATCGACAAATCGCGTGCCGTTATCCGCAAAGCCTCTCCGTCTCCTTCCTTCCCTTCCTACGTGTTCTTATCTCGACAGTCGGAACAAGACAAAACTATCCGAGATTACCCAGAAGGTCCGGGGGTGTTGTCCCATTCCAACCCCCGTTTTTTCTTCTTTGCCTTAGCGATCAAGGTGAGCAATATCTCGCAGCCCCTGGGCCGGGGGTTGGGGGTGGGTTGGGGGTGCTTGACCGATAGAGCGACAAATCTCCGTTGAAATTGCGAGTGGAAACTCACAGCCGCCGGGACTTTCACCCAGTGCACGGAGAGAAGGATCTAGCAAAAATGACCAAGTCATATGGTAAACATTTTCAAGGCGAATGGTACACCAGCAGCGCCACCACCGTTGATATGCGAAAAATTCGCAGGCACGATAGACATTTTGACTCGACCGTTTTGTTAATTTTGCTAGAACTTGTCAGGAGGTTAGGACTTGTCAACTTCGACAATTCTTATTATAGTTCTTATTCCCATTCATAATAATTAATCATATTTTCATTCCAATAATAGAAACATACGTATTAATACCAACACTCATAGATATATTCGTCATACGAAGCAATTATATCGAATGAACGCGGCACGGGCCAAACATTCAAACGTCACACAGACAAAATGTTCGAGTCAGTCGATGCACGATAGCGACACCGATAGTACTGCGATTTCTGGTTAAAATTACCAATCTGCCAGCAAAAATTGTTTTACCATCTAGCTAAAAATATCAAAGCCTAAATGACCAGTAGGCCTAGTAAAATTAATCAAGTTTTACGATTAAATTTGCTAGGTTGGCGTGGTAGTCACCCGATACTCGAATTTTCTGGCAATTTTCACGCGGATATATCGCAGTTTTTACCAGATCCTTCTCTCCAAGTGTCGCTCTGTATTTCTCAGTGTGCGTATTTTCCGCACAGACGCAGAAATTTCCAACGCAACCACCCCTCCTCCGCACTTTGCGAGATCGTTCCATAGAAATGAGGGTGTATGCTGCGAGCTGCTCGCACACGCTCGATAATATATTCAGCCGAGGTAGAAGCCAAAGTGGTCTGGCTGCTTGCGAGAGCACCCTCGGCTCTCCTTGAGGGGGGTGTGCTCCGAGGGGGTGGGGTTGGGGGAAAATCGACGGACACGCTCAGTCGGAAGGGAAAATGGAATGGCAGGTTTGCGCGTAACGACTCTGCAGCCATGCAAACGACCAGCAGCAGCAGCAGCAGTCGACGGCTGAAGCAGAAGCAGAAGCAGCAGCATCAGCCAAGCTGCTGCGTACGTAAGCGAGATATCGATAGGTCGATCGATAAATCGTACGTGCGGAGATCGTACCGAGTTATGAAATAGGTATTCAGTGTGTACTCGCCGCCTCGGTACCATCAATTTATATCCCAGAGAGCCTCTTGAGTGGAGGGAGGGTTTGAGGGGTGGCCTCTTAAAGCGGGCCCTTTGCTTTATTCAGCGATCAACATGGTCAGTCGGATGGTACCACGTGGTTCATATCGTATTTGCTTTATTCAACGATGAACATGGTCACTCGGATGATACCACGTGGTTTATATCGTATTTGGTTTATTCAGCGATCAACATGGTCACTCGAATGGTACCACGTGGTTCATATCGTATTTGGTTTATTCAGCGATCAACATGGTCACTCGGATGGTACCACGTGGTTCATATCGTATTTGGTTTATTCAGCGATCAACATGGTCACTCGGATGGTACCACGTGGTTCATATCGTATTTGGTTTATTCAGCGATCAACATGGTCGCTCGGATGGTACCACGTGGTGCATATCGTATTTGGTTTATTCAGCGATCAACATGGTCACTCGGATGGTACCACATGGTTCATATCGTATTTGCTTTATTCAGCGATCAACATGGTCACTCGGATGGTACCACGTGGTTCATATCGTATTTGCTTTATTCAGCGATCAACATGGTCACTCGGATGGTACCATGTGGTTCATATCGTATTTGCTTTATTCAGCGATCAACATGGTCACTCGGATGGTACCACAGGGTTCATATCGTATTTGGTTTATTCAGCGATCAACATGGTCACTCGGATGGTACCACATGGTTCATATCGTATTTGCTTTATTCAGCGATCAACATGGTCACTCGGATGGTACCACGTGGTTCATATCGTATTTGCTTTATTCTGCGATCAACATGGTCACTCGGATGGTACCACGTGGTTCATATCGTATTTGCTTTATTCAGCGATCAACATGGTCACTCGGATGGTACCACGTGGTTCATATCGTATTTGCTTTATTCTGCGATCAACATGGTCACTCGGATGGTACCACGTGGTTCATATCGTATTTGCATTATTCAGCGATCAACATGGTCACTCGGATGGTACCACGTGGTTCATATCGTATTTGCTTTATTCAGCGATCAACATGGTCACTCGGATGGTACCGCGTGGTTCATATCGTATTTGCTTTATTCAGCGATCAACATGGTCACTCGGATGGTACCATGTGGTTCATATCGTATTTGCTTTATTCAGCGATCAACATTGTCACTCGGATGGTACCACGTGGTACATATCGTATTTGCTTTATTCAGCGAGCAATTTTTTATTTGTACTATTTTCATACTTTTTTTGCGTGGAAACCGACATTTTCGAGAATACCATCATTCGAGGCCAATGACACTGAACAAAGTAACGAACCGCACAGTTAATACCCTACAAATCCCGAGTTGAGCCCAGTCCAACAGAATCATCAGAGTCCCTCCCCCCAATGATTCCCATCGTTCCTCAATTGCCCTCACAGCATATAATAATTACAAATTCACGTCGAACCGTGTTTAGCCACTCCACAACGCACAGTTTGCAGTTTGCTCGTTGGTCCAGTCAGTTGCCTTCATTAATTCAACCAGCTATTCTCGATTCTCGAAAATCCATTAGACCGTCGAGAGTCCGGATCGTCGGGCGTGACGTCAACGTTCCAAGGCTTCCAACCAGCTTCACTTTTGACAGGACTTTATTAGTGAGCCATGTCAATCGATTGCGACGGCAATTCCTGGGCTCACCAATGCGAATTCTGCAGCTCGCGTGTAACTTCCGCGCGATTCCCGCATTGAGAGCGTATTTCCCGTTCAACCGGCAACGAAATTCTCCGAGCCATTCCGGGTTTCCCGGACTGACGGAGCGTGAAGATGCCTTTGGCGTAACGCAAATAAACGTGTATCAGAGGCAACTGAGAGAGTTGGGTTGGGAGGTCCGGGAAGGGGGTTGGGGAGGGGTCTCTCGTCGTAATTACGAGTGCGAGGAATCTCGCACCGCGGGCGGTGCTTGCTGTGTGCGAAAGCCAGCCGCTCAACGCGCCCTCCAGGGTTCAACCATTGGTGAACGCTTGATACGCGTTTTCACGACGCATTCGCCGCTTACACCGATGCTGATCGCAACTATAGGGCGTAGGATCGATATATTATTGAATGTAATGCTGCTGCTCTTTGTGTAGAAATTTATTCAGGGGTGCATACTGAGCCCATACTGTCTTCATTAATTAACTATAAACGGGGCTCGGGTGGGGGTCAAAATAGTGAATGATCACAATAGCGAATGGCTAAAATGGCGAATTTAAAACTAACGATCGTTTCAATCTAGAATGATCATCATTACGGAATTCGCTATTTTAGCCATTCGTTATTTTGATCATTCGGTATTCTGACCCCACATTTTATTAAAACGCAGTTAAGGTAGTTGTGTCGCTAGAGTTTAATTTCGTATAAATTCGGGAAAATTGAGACAGAATTACAAGCACTTGTCTATGATCTAAAAATTTGAAAAAATGCATGCACATTAAAGGTATTAAAAAGATTCATTTGGCATAATAATAATTCTAAAATGTTATTAACAAATTGATGAAAAAAAAAATTGTTTAACAAATATTTCGGTGACCCAAGTTTTTTTTTCGATAAAAATGATTCTTTCGTTTTCCCGAATACGTATGATTTTTTTCAGATTTTTTAGTTTACTTTGAATTTTGATGTTTTTTATATGGAAAATGCAAAGTTAACTAAAAAATCTGAAAAAATTCATACACGTTCAGAAAAACGAAAGAATCATTTTCATCGAAAAAAAAACTTGGGTCACCGAAATATTTGTTGAACGATATTTTGTTTCATCAATTTGTTAATAACATTTTAGAATTATTATTATACCAAATGAATCTTTTCAGTACCTTCAATGTGCACGAATTTTTTCAGATTTTTAGACCATCGAGAAGTGCTTGCAATTCTCTCTCAATTTTCTCGAATTTATCCGAAATTAAACTCTAGCGACAGAACTACCTTAAAATAGCGAATGATCAAGATAGCGAATGACTAAAATAGCAAATTTCGTAATGATGATTATTCTAGATTCAGACGTCCATCATTTTGAAATTCGTTATTTTGACCATTCGCTTTTTGGTCATTCACTATTTTGAACCCCACCCTATGACTGGGCGACCCTACTACAAAATCTGTAGCATTACATACGGCCCAAATCAGGCCCTGGCCTGGCTAATAGGGCCCTAACTAGGGCCTGTTCAGGCCCGAATGTAAAGCTACAGATTTTCTTTTGGAAGGCCTTCCAAAAGAAAATATTTCTCAGTGTACCCGAAGACACATTGACAAACGGGGATCACCACAAGTGCAGTCGCTAATCAATCAAAGCCATCGGCGAAGCCCGTAATTGACATTTGACCCGCTATATCGTAAACGTCGGGATTGGTCGACGGACGCGATATAGACAATTAGGCAGCAAGCGTGCAACTCGCGCAGCAGAGTTGCGGTATAACCGACAGGGATAGTTATGGCCTGTAACGCTATACACATGAAATTCTATATGGCAAGCGCGATACATCGGCCGCTGTGAATGCTCCGCACGCGCACTTCCGACGAGAGGAAACGCGCTGAGCAGCGGCATTACCGTCGATAATATATCGATCCTAAGCCTCAGAGTTGCGATCGGCGTCGGTATAAGCGGCGAATGCGTCGTCAAAACGCTCTTACATGTAACGCTGTAGATTTTCTGTTCGGGATATTGATCCTTCCAAAAAAAAAAAAAAAAAATGATCCAAAAGAAAATATGACATCCCTGGTAGAAAATTTGTAGCGTTGCATTCGGCCCAAATGATGCCCTACTCAGGACCTGATATGGATAGTATGGCACTGATCAGGGCCCGCTCAGGCCAGGATGTAACGTTACGGATTTTCTACTCGGAATATTGATCCAAAAGAAAATATTAATCGAAAATTAAACATTGATCCAAAGGTAAATATTGATCGAAAATTAAACATTGATCTAAAAGAAAATATTGATCGAAAATTAAACATTCATCCAAAAAAAAAATATTGATCGAAAAGTAAATACCCTAGTAGAAAATCTGTAGCATTATGTTACATTCGGCCCAAGCTAGGCACTGATCGGGACCGGGCAGGGATGACACGACCCTGACCAGAGCCTGGCTAGCGTCGTAAATGTTCTATCAGGGATCGTGGCTTGCCGTGCCTTCCGGCATCGCTGACTGTCCGTGAGAATCCACTAACCTAACGACAACGTCGGAGACGACGAATAAGCGGCGGTGGAATTCCAACCCCCGAGCCACACGATAACACCCGGGGGTTTCCGGGAGGATTCCGTCGTGGATCGCGATCGGCGTCTCCGATCGAATCGGGGGTAACTCCGCAATTCCACGCCCGGCGTCTCGATCTCCTCGACGGACTAATGGGATTCGCTGCCTCCGACTCCGAGAATCTTTGGATCGTCGTCGAGGAGACTCGCGGCGAGTCCTTGATTGTCCTCTAATCGTGTAACCCCGGTAATACACGGGGCAAACCCCGCTGACAAAATTACGGTCGCTGCGAACCGTAATTGCTCGGTTTGCCCGATTTCAGCCGGGCTGAAGTGCTTCGAGAAACCCGTCTTCGATTTCGCGCGCGAAAGTTTAACTAATGTGTGGCGTTGCGTCTCTATTTGCCAAAAGAAAATATTGGTTCAAAAGAAAATATGACATCACTGGTAGAAAATCTGTAGCTTTACATTTGGCCCTGATCAGGCTCTGTTCAGGGCTATGTTATCCCTGTCCGGGCCTGATCAGGACCTGGCTTCGGCAGAATGTAAGGCTTTAAATTTTCTGCACAAAATCTCGTAGCTTTACATTTGGCCCTGATCAGGCCCTAGCCAGGGTCATTTCACCCCATCCGGACCTGATCAGGGCCTGACTTGGGCAGAATGTAACGCTACAAATCTTCTACCAAGAAAATATCCGTAAGAATCCTACCTAACCTATCCCAGTCGAAAATCTTTAGCGTTACATTCGGCCCTGACCAGGCCCTGAGCAGGTCCTGACCAGGGCCGTATTAACCAGGCCAGAGCCTGATTTGGGCCGTATTGGCCAGGCCGGGTCCTGATTTGGGCCATATTGGCCAGGCCCGGGCCTGACCAGGGCCTGACCAGGGCCTGGTTTGGTCCGCATTTAACGCTTTTTACTCGGGTAACGGGCTGAATATTTCGAGAAACCCCTTCTCTTGGATTTCGCGCGCGAAAATGTAACGCGTGGCGTAGCGCTCTCTATGTATATCTGCCAACCGAAGTTGCCGCGACGTGTAGGACGATTACGAAGTTATGGAAAGTGCAGCACAGACAGAGACATGGAAAGGAGAGGCGGAGAGAATTTCTGTCCGACGCCCACGAGGAACTTTGGGATCGAGGTCGGCTTTGAATTTTAAGTCTCTCGCCCGCGAACCGCGTTGCAAGTTTTTTTTTTTTTTTTTTTTTTTTTTTTTCTTGTTGGATATCAAGTGTATGTTGCATTATTCCGCGGTTGCGAAAAGTTCCGCGAATGCAGAAGTTTGAATGGGTTAACGGGGCGAATTGCGCAAATACCTGGGCTTGGAGGGGGGGGAAGTGGGGGGAGGGGAGGGGAGGGGAGGGGCTGGGTTAAAACAGGATTGGCGGAAATTAGCATAAGCATGTTGCCTGGAAATAATTTGTTCCTTCAGATTTTTCGCAGGCTGGATATTGAAAAAAAAAAAAAAAAAAAAAAAAAAAATGCGCATTGCCGGAAATTAGCATAAGCATGTTGCCTGGAAATAATTTGTTCCTTCAGATTTTTCGCAGGCTGGATATTGAAAAAAAAAAAAAAAAAAAAAAAAAGCGGTATAATCCAGCGATATTTTATTCTTCCAATCTCGTTCGAAGCTGCCGTTGATACTCGCAATTTTATTGGCGGCTCGGAACACGAATATCTATCACGCGTCGATTTAGCGTGATAAATTATTACACGCGAAATCCGCCTCGCGTCTTTGGCGAGACGTCGATAATCCTAGAATCGATGAATCGCGACATATTTTTTTGGGTTATTCCCACGGATAATGTTTTAATGATAAACGGGGCATAAGATGCATTCGCGTTAAGCAATTTTTTTTAGTAGGTTAACATTCTATTTTTTCTAGGTTAACATTTTTTTTTTAGCTTAAACATTCTTTTTTTAGGTTTAACATTTTTTTTCTAGGTTTAATATTTTTATTTTCTGGGTGTAACATTATTTTAGGCTAAAATAATGTTACACCTAGAAAATAAAAATATTAAACCTAGAAAAATGAATGTTTAACCTAGAAAAAAAAATTCAGATCATAAAAAATTTTAACCTAAAAATGTTAGGTTAACATTTTTTTTCTAGGCTAAACATTCATTTTTCTAAGTTTAATATTTTTATTTAAAAAAATGAACCTTGTCATAAAAAATTTTAACCTACAATTTTTAGGTTTTTTTATGACTAGTTTCATTTTTTTTCTAGGTTAAACAGTCATTTTTCTAGGTTTAAAATTTCTAATAACCAGGTTTAACATTTTTTTGAGGTAAACATTCTTTTTTCTAGATTAAACATTTTTCCGCTCCAATCAGTGATTAGGGGGGATAAAGTCGATCAGTCGAACTCGACGTCGGACCGATTATTCGACCCTCGTGAAGTATTAGCCGCGTGAGAGTGGCGATAAAATGTCAATTTGTGTACTAAAAATCCACTTGCAACGCACTCGACGAGAGGATCCGAACCGTTTCGGACAACTGTGAACAGACTCGACAGCGACGATCCGACATTTCGTGTATTATACCTATATATATCCATAGCTGTGTTATATCTACACAGTGTCATATCTATATATCTATACACTGTCATATCTATAGCTGCACGCACAACCCTCGTGTTCCATATTTTCCAGGGACGAGAGAAAATGGGGCGACGTCCCCCAAACCAGGGGAGGGGAGGGGAGGGTGGGGTGTGGAGAGGAGGGAGGAGGGAGGGGGTTAAGGGGATAGCCTCGCGGGAATTCGAGGGTTCGAGTTGACGAATCAATTCGCGCTCGGAGCTGACGACTCCAGAGGGGGCGGGGGGGGGGGGATGGGTGAATAATTTTGTCGCTCCCGAAATTTTGTTCACCCCCCCCCCTTCCCTCCCCCCCCCTCCCCCCCCCCCCTACTGAATATCAGCACGCATCGCGATTTTGCGCCGCTGCGTTTTTTTTTTTTTTTTTTTTTGGAAAACTGGTCGGTTTTCCAGAACGTGAAAGCTCCGAGAGCGGACCGAGTCAGTCGGATGCAGCACGCACATCGCGATATGCGATATTGAATGATGAAAAGTGAATTTTTTCGGGGATCAAATTTCGATCGGTTTTTCAGAAAGGAGGCAGGAAACGTGAGAAGGGTTGGCTTTCGAACTTCATTTATAAAAAAATAAAAAAAATAAAAAAAAAATTGATTTCGCAAAATTTAAAAACCTTATTTGGTGGGAAATTTCCTGCTGATTCCAAAGAGCACCGTTGTTTGCCCGAAAAATGGAAAACTTGAGGAGAAAAACGCGAAAAATGATTTGTTGCTTTTTCGGATTTTGGAATTTCACTAAAATCAGTATAACTTTTCTTTGGCTAGATGGAATCGGGATTTTCTTTTTGCATTCGAAAGAAGATCCTTTAACGAAGAAAATGCTACAAGACGGAACGCGATATCTCGGTTTTTCGATATTCCGCAGAATTTTGAAATTGACCCCCAAAAATCGCAAGTTTTTAGAAGGGAGAGAAAGGAATCGTCATAATATCTTTTTTAAATCGTTCGAATAATTATTTTTGAAAATTTTCGTTGCATTCCAACGATGCGAACTTCAACATCATTAATTTACAATGATATCTCAAAACATGAGCTGAAAGCGACGCTCGGAAAAAAAAAAAAAAAAAAAAAAAAAGAGGAACGTTTTTCATTTCACAAACTTCAACATCATTAATTTACAATGATATCTCAAAACATGAGCCGAAAGCGACGCTCGAAAATTTAAAAAAAAACCAGAGGAACATTTTTCATTTTTTTTTTTTTTTTTCTGTCAGTTTCGTTTCAGTGAATACTCTATTATTTGCATTTCCCGTTTATCCGAGTGACGAACGCGCCTGGAAAATCGAAACAAGTGTTTGATGAATATATCAGCGCCGTTCCACGGGGATATCTAATTTTTTCGATTTTTCACAGAATTTCAAAGTCATCCCTCAAAAATCGCAAGTTTTTAGAAGGGAGACGAGCAAATCATCATAATAACTTTTTTAAATAGTTCGAACAATTATTTTTTTAAATTTTCGTTGCATTCCAACGATGCAAACTTCAACATCATTAATTTACAATGATATCTCAAAACATGAGCCGAAAGCGACGCTCAAAAAAAATATAAAAAAAAAAACCAGAGGAACATTTTTCATTTTTTTTTTTTCTTTCAGTTTCGTTTCAGTGAATACTCTATTATTTGCATTTCCCGTTTATCCGAGTGACGAACGCGCCTGGAAAATCGAAACAAGTGTTTGATGAATATATCAGCGCCGTTCCACGGGGCGTCAGTCTCCACCCCCCCCCCCCCTTCCCCCCAGTCGAGGGGGGGGGGAGGGGGACTGACAGAGCTCTCGTCAACTTTTCAGGCGTCGGATTACAGCGCCTGTGTCTCGCGATATTCAGTCTGGGCTTCGTGTGTCGGTCGATGCATGATGCACGAATCCGGAATAAAAATCGACAAACGCACTCGTTAAAGCTTTCGTGCGTTGAATTTTCGCGAGTCACGAGAAGCAAAACGAGAGCGACTGTATTCGATTCCCACAACCGGGTTGGAAAATTCAGCGCTTGTATTCCGCGCATCGCGACTCCGTTGCAGCGTCGGTGATGATTTTGCTCGTCGGTCCGTTCGAAGTCGGTTTGCAACTCGCACGTGGAATACACCGTGGCTCAATTTGTTTTTCGCCCGGCATCTGCATGTCGACCGAAGCCCCGCGTATCGTCGGCGAAATTATATCGATAAACCTCACCGAACTGTGCGCACACCGCACATCGTACTCTGCCCATACATTGACGTACATTATTCCGGGTGTATCTGTGGATATTCAACGAACGCGAACAATTTTCAATCGGATTTTCGGACAGATTGCATTTCCGATCGCGATACGCGTGCGAATGCAGCTCGGATACGGAAAAAGAGATACAAGAGCCAAGGTATCAGGAAAAAATGGCCGGGAAAAAAATTGCCGGGAAAAAATAGCCGGGAAAAATGGCCGGGAAAAAATGGCCGAGAAAAATGGCCGGGAAAAAATGGCCAGGGGAAAATGGCCGAGAAAAAAATGGCCGGGGGGGAAATGGCTGAGAAAGATTTCCGAGGGAAATGAAGGCTGGGGAAAAAATGGCCGTGTCGTCCAAACACAAAGATGTGATTTAAATGCGGCCATTTTTTTTCCTCGGCCATTATTTCCACCGGCCATTTATTCACAGCCATTATTTCCACCGGCCATTTATTCACAGCCATTATTTCCACCGGCCATTTATTCACAGCCATTATTTGCACCGGCCATTTATTCACAGCCATTATTTCCACCGGTTATTTATTCACAGCCATTATTTCCACCGGCCATTTATTCACAGCCATTATTTCCAACGGCCATTTATTTACAGCCATTATTTCCACCGGCCATTTATTCACAGCCGTTATTTCCACCGGCCATTTATTCACAGTCATTATTTCCACTGGCCATTTATTCGCAGCCATTATTTCCACCGGCCATTTATTCGCAGCCATTATTTCCACCGGCCATTTTGTCACAGCCATTATTTCCACCGGCCATTTTGTCACAGCTATTATTTCCACCGGCCATTTATTCACAGCCATTATTTCCACCGGCCATTTTTCGCTAGCTTTTTATCTAGCCATTTTTTATTCAATTCCTAGAAAGATTGCATTTCCGATCGTGATCAGGAAAAATCGTATCTTATCTGGAACAAATGGCCAAGAAAATAATGGCTAGAAAAAATGTCCGGTGGTAATAAGGGCTGGGGAAAAATGGCCGAGTCCCCTACACACAAACATGTGATTTGAACGCGGCAATTTTTTCCTCAGCCATTTTTCCCCAACCATTATTTCCACCGTCCATTTTTTCGCAGGCCATTTTTTCCTCAGCCATTATTTCCACCGGCCATGTTTCTCCGGCCATTTTTTCCTAGATTAATCGAATACAGCTTTTTCTCTGCTGAACGAGAAGCGATGATTTAAGCGTACGCGACGAATTCGTCGACGACGATGGACAACGATTAATAACGCGAAATCATCGAGACCTGCGTCGTGACGGACACTCGGTGCTGATTCCGATGCGGCTGTCGCGCCGATACGTCACCGGCATCGGGTGCAACGCGCTCGGGCATTTTCATTTCACGGGTCCGCTGGCCTCGTTACTCTCCTGGCCGCCGCTGCTTCTCTCGGTGATGGCGTTGCGCCTATCGTTCCACTGATTTCGGAAATTCATCGGCGGCCACCGCACGCGGCTGTACGCGCATAATTTATCGCGCGCGCGCGATTCCCCGCGTACGCTCGAAACAACATTACGAATTTAACGTCGGACTCGCGGCGCACGTCGTATCGTTATTTTTCAAATCCGTCTGCCGTGCACACGCCGACGAATTACGCATCGTCGATATCCGGGCGTTCTGTTCGAATTATACATGGAACGCGCTCGATGTATTTGTCATTCGACTAATTGAAGCAAATATATTTACATATAACAACACGAATGTCGTTTTATTTATTTATTTATTTTTTTTTCCAAGCTTCGGACTTGCAGATCGCGACGCGGCGCACGGTAAACCGAATCTGGGAAATAAATGGCTGAAATAATGGCCGAGGAAAAAATGGCTGCGTTACATCGCATTTTTGTATGTGGGAGACACGGCCATTTTTTTCCAAGCTTTTATTTTTACACTGGACATTTACCTCGGCCATTTCTTGCCGGCCATTATTTCAAACAGCCATTTTTTCCTCCGCCATTATTTTAACTAGCCACCTTTTCCCAGCTTTTTTTTTTATGGCCATTTCTTGTCCAGCCTTTTTTTCCTCGGCCACTTTTTCCTCTGTCATTATTTGAACCAGACATTTTTTTTCCTCGGCCATTATTTAAACCAGCCATTTTCCCCAGCCATTTTTTCCTCGGCCATTATTTCAACCAGCTATTTTCCCCAGCCATTTTTTCCTCAGCCGTTTTGTCTCCAGCCTTTAGTTCCTGGGCCACTTTTTCCCCGGCCATTATTTCAACCAGCCATTTTTTCCTCGGCCATTATTTCAACCAGCCATTTTTCCTCGGCCATTATTTCAACCAGCCATTTTTTCCTCGGCCATTATTTCAACAAGCCATTTTTTCCTCGACCATTATTTCAACCAGCCATTTTTCCTCGACCATTATTTCAACCAGCTATTTTTTCCTCGACCATTATTTCAACCAGCTATTTTTTTCCTCGGCCATAATTTCAACCAGCCATTTTTTCCTCGGCCATTATTTCAACCAGCCATTTTTTCCTCGGCCATAATTTCAACCAGCCATTTTTTCCTCGTCCATAGATTTAACCAGCCATTTTTTCCCCGACCATAATTTCAACCAGCCATTGTTTCCTCGGACATTATTTCGACCAGCCATTTTTCCCTAGCCATTTTTTTCCTGATAACATTTCCGATAGTTCCTGTATTTTTATATTTAGCTCAATTTTTGGTCTTGCGATGGTCGACCACCGCATTTAATTTTTGCAAATGAACCCAATTTTCTGTGATTATCTCTACGAACAGTAAATAATCGGGTGGACATTTTTTTTTGGTTTCTCGCGCAGCAACAAGTAGCGAATTCTTCCTCATTCGCTTCGCGTCACTTTATTCGCTCTTATCTATCGAATCACCCGCCAAATGCACTCGCGGGCAGAGTCGCTCGGCCCATTCACGACCTACGACAACCGGAAACATCAAAGACCCGCGGACGGCGAGTCGACTCTCTATTTCCGAGTGTCCCCGACTCATCCTGACTTCGAAGGTCCTGAAAGGTCACCGTAACTGGAAATCTCAAAGACGTTTCCGTAGCTTCGAAAATGTTTACCTCCAATATCAAACGATCGTTTTCCTCAGCTGCTATCTCCGCAGAAACAAGTTTCGTGAAATCCGATAATAATCGGTCAAAAGTATTATCGAAGTTGTAGAAAAAGCATCGAAAGATCCCTGTTTTCGTACCTTTCGCAGAAATTCCCTGTTTTCGTACCTTTCGCAAAAAGTGTGTTACGCGATGCGAGAAACTCTAAAAGGAGGGTAAAATGGTCCGTTCTACCCTCCAACAAATCCTAAGGAACGGATTTCGCACAGAAAGAAGAAAGTCAAAGTTTTCTCGCAGCCATCGGCAATCCGAGTCGGTTTTTTCGAGCGATTCTGGCAGGTTACCACTCACGCTTGGGTAATCCTACCGAGGAACTTTGTAATAGGCGAGGAGCAGCAGCAGCAGCCAATGGTGGCTATGAATAACGCTTGGATAACGGATGACGTCGGAATTGCCGAGGATTCGAACCAGGAGTGGGTTTTTGGGGGGTTACTATGGCTCTTAGCAGAGACGCAGCCATGTGGGGGTGGTTCCCACCCCCACATGGAGTGGGGGATGCAAAAGTGGCTAAAAAGGCGGCAGAAGAGGAAACCGAACAAGAACCATAAAAGCTCCAACGGCAGAACTTCGATCTCCGAGTGTCAGTCGTAGGAAGATGTTTTTTCTGGAAAAAAAAAAAAAAACGCAAGAGCTGATGGTAACTTTCTCCATTTCAAATTCGAACTTTGGGACGCGTTGTCAAAGTCTTCGAGAGTTTGGAATGACGAATTGGATAGCGGTTGCTTATCGATGTCAGACGCAGCGGAATCGATTCTACGGTTCGTAGCCGAAAATAGGGTCTTCTTAGGTTTTAGGGCATTCATAATGGGGTTCCCATACTAGGACCATATTAGAACCTATAAAGGGTTCCCTAACATCATTGAAGGCTCATATCAGTCATTTTTTCAAGGATTCCACAATAGGTATACCCTACTAGGGCCATGTTAGGGCCATACTAGGACCACATTGAAACCTATAAAGGCTTCCCTAACATCATTGAAGACTCAAATCAGGCCACCCGGCTCAGGCGGAGCAAGGAAGCCTGAATAGGGTTCGTTTGTATTTTTTCAAGGCTTCCATAATAGGTATACCCTACTAGGGCCATATTAGGGCCATACTAGGACCACATTAGAACCTATAAAGGGTTCCCTACCATCATTGAAGGCTCGAATCAGGCCACCCGGCTCGGGCGGAGCAAGGAAGCCTGAATAGGGCTCGTTTGGATTTTTTCAGGGCTTCCACAATAGGTATACCCTATTAGGGCCATGTTAGGGCCATACTAGGACCACGTTAGAACCTATAAAAGCTTCCCTAACATCATTGAAGGCTCTCCATTGAAGGCTCAAAAAATGTTAATACCCTACCCTACCCCCCCCCTTAACGTCTCTGGGTCTAATCATCCGAACCCAAATATCACCGTACCCCAAAACACGTGTCACTATCACCGAGAAGATTACGCGCTGTACTCTGTGAAATCAGTGAATTGTTATCAGCGACGCTACCGGAAGACACTATCGGGTCTAAACACCATCAAAGGTTGAACGCCTTCAATAAGGTACTCCTTTTTTGACGTGTTTGGGTCCAATCATGCGAACCCAAATATCACCGTACCCCACAACACGTGTCACTATCACCGAGAAGATTACACGCCGTACTCTGTGAAA
Source organism: Itoplectis maculator (assembly GCA_964034905.1). Classification (NCBI taxonomy): domain Eukaryota; kingdom Metazoa; phylum Arthropoda; class Insecta; order Hymenoptera; family Ichneumonidae; genus Itoplectis; species Itoplectis maculator. Next base: position 451,810 of record OZ035871.1, read on the forward strand.
TCAGTGAATTATTACTAGCGACGCTACCGGAAGACACTATCGATGTTAAACACCATCAAAGGTTGAACTCCTTCAATAAGGTACTCCTTTTTTGACGTCTTTGGGTCCAATCATCCGAACCCAAATATCACCGTACCCCAAAACACGTGTCACTATCACCGAGAAGATTACACGCTGTACTCTGTGAAATCAGTGAATTATTATCGGCGACGCTACCGGAAGACACTATCGATGTTAAACACCATCAAAGGTTGAACGCCTTCAATAAGGTACTCCTTTTTTGACGACTTTGGGTCCAATCATCCGAACCCAAATATCACCGTACCCCAAAACACGTGTCACTATCACCGAGAAGATTACACGCAGTACTCTGTGAATTCGGTGAATTATTATCAGCGACGCTACCGGAAGACAATATCGGGTCTAAACACCATCGGCATGCGACCTCGCCTCGCTAGGGCTCTTCATACACGAAGAGCAACGCCGTGTACACGAAACTCGACGTAGGACTTGGTCGACGATATATATACGCGATATTGTACTCGTTGTTACTCGGCGCCGGGGCGCCTACCCCGACCTCTCCCAACCCTTTGTGCTCGCCTAGACAAAGGGCCTTTTGCGCTCGCGACCAAGAAGAACGAGAGCCCGCTTCCTCGAGTGAGCGAGCGACCGGGGCGAGCAGACGACTACGACGACTACGACGAGAACTAAGAGTTTCTCGGTGGAATCCCGCGTTTCGTCGGTTTCCGCGTGAAAGCGAACCAAGTTTTCCCGGAGTCTTACCCCAGAATCCTGTCGTTCGCTATCCGTTCCGTCTTCGTTCCTCTTCGGCGATGATCGCGAAAATTGACAAAGGAGATCCTTTGGAGTCCCAAACCCACAGACGAAGCCGTGTCCTTCTTTTTAAGGTAGTCCTTGCGTCTAGTATTAATTTCACATAAATTCGAGAAAATTGACAAGAAATTGCAACCACTTCTCGATAATATAAAAATCTGAAAAAAATCATGCATTTTATAAACGTTGAAAAGATTAATTTTGCGTAATAAAGATTCCAAAATGTTATTAACAAATTGATGAAAAATAAAATTGTTCAACAAATCCTTCGGTAACTTAATTTTTTTGTTTCAATGAAAATAATGCGTTCATTTTTCTAAATTTGTATGAATTTTTTCAATTTTTTTAATTCACTTTGAATTTTGCGTTTTTTAACATGGGGAAAATCACAAAATTCAAAGTGAATTCAAACATTTGAAAAAATTCATGCATATTCAGAAAATAGAGCGGATCATTTTCATTGAAACAAAAAAATGAGGTTGTCGAAATATTTGTTGAACAATTTTATTTTTCATCAATTTGTTAATAACATTTTGGAATTTTTATTATGCAAAATTAATCTTTTCAACGTCTTTAACATGCATGATTTTTTTCAGATTTTTACATTATCGAGATGTGGTTGCAATTTCCTCTCAATTTTCGAAAACTTATGCGAACTCGACACCAGGCACAAGGACTACCTTAAAGCATGCTTTAAAGCATGCTTTCCTTAAAGCATGCTCTGGAGGGGTTGGGGATACCCCTTCCTTGTCAAGTTCAACCCCTTCCACCACATCCGCCTTTCCTTTCTCGCTTATTTTGCCGTCCAAACGCGAAGATAGCCGAGTTTCTGAAAGACGACGATACTTTTCGTCCGTCGGCCGAGAGACAATCTCGCGATTATCGGATGTTATTAAAGCTCCGCGACGCGGCGATTTATAACACCTCCGGGAGTAAAGTTGGCGAAGACGAAATACAAACTCGCGGTTTATATCTCGCTTCCGCGGCTTTCTCGTCTTTCTCGCGACGGTCCCTCGGGTCTCGTCGCTTTGGTCGCTTGTACTTTTGTCGCAGGCTTGAAATGGGGGCAGTAGGAGTGTTAAATATGGGCTGTTTGTTTTATGCTTTTTCCGCGACGATGCTCAGCCAGCGTTTGGATTAGGTAGTCTTGGCTTGAGAGTTTGCGATTAGCCTGATCTTTCAGAAGTGTCTTTAAGGGGGGAGTAGGGTATGAAAAAATTTTTTTTGGTATTTTTATTTCATATTTTTTACTGAATGCATAATACCTCAAGAATATTGTGTCAAAATTTCAAGTCAATCGGAGCAAAATTGACGACGTTATGAGTATTTTTGTACTCGCGGATTGCTGTACCTTCGCTGCCCGAGCCGAGCCCGCGACTTTAAAGCCTTTTTCCCACAACTCACGTTTTCAAAGTCGGTGCCCCCATCGTACCGTCAAAACTACTGCACCGATCCTTTTGAATTTTTGCATACTTGTTCTGTACATATTTTACGAGGCAACGCGGAAGAGTTTTTTTCGAATTTATTAATATTTTTTATTTTACTATAGCAAAACAGCCGATTTTTTCCGAAAAAATCGCGTTTTTTCCTTAAAAATGTTCCCAAAAATTGAAAAATTAAAATTTCGAAAAAAACTGTTCCGCGTTACCTGGAGAAAACGATTACCTAACGAATGAACTTTGGTTTTTTAATTTCGGATGATCCAGCACCGAACTCGATGAGGGGCACCGCAATTCTACTTTTTTCCGAGACGCTTCCGAGTAAATGCCGCCATTGCTGTATTTTTTAATATTTTTTCATGAAAAAATTACACAATATTCTTCGAATGTTACACTTTGATGTACAATTGGTTTTATTGAATAGATTTTAACAGTGTCGTCAAAAAAAAATCACAAAAACGTGCCTTTTTTGCACGAATTAACCCTACCCCTTAAAAAAAGTGTACCTTATTGAAGGCGTTCAACCTTCGATGGTATTTAGCCCCAATATTGTCTTCCGGTAGCGTCGCTGATACTAATTCACTGATTTCACAGAGTACGCCGTGTAATCTTCTCAGCGAAAGTGACACGTGTCTGCTTAGGCTACACTGATATTTGCGTTCGGGTGATTAGACCCAAAGACGTCAAAAACGCTTCCCATTGACGACGACCTTTGACGCTTCGCGTGAATATTTTTAGCAGCGCTTCGGTTTCGTTTGAACTGAAATGAGGCAAAGTCTCGTTGCCTCATTTTACGTGACTATTAATATTCGAGCACGGATGATTTGAGCCTAGACTTGACGGTAATAGGGGGGGTCATCTTTGAAGACGTGTTCAGCCTTTCACCTGTTTATTGTGCACGAATATTTTTTTTCACATGCGACACGCGAAGTCGACGCAAAGTTCAACTGCCGCGAGGCATCTGCCGATTTCAAAATCCACGAAACTAGTGATTGTGGATATTGGAATGCTGGTCCCTCGGGTTCAATCGATTACGAAATGGGTTCGATGCACAATTGAATTTCGTACCGTGGTAGAACTATGGCAGCCATATTGTCTCGAACAGTTTATGATCGATACGTCGTTCGTGCCGCAAGCTTCGATGTAAGCTTCGGTGAACGCTTGACCGATTACTGGGAGAAAACATTGCAAACCAGGTTGTAACGCTTCGAACGATGTTTGAGACGAGATTACATGCTCTTTATCAAAATTGACAGCTACCTGACATGATCCCCTCCACACCCTCGCGGACCTTCCAATCGTAACTTGTGATTGGGATTCGGTAGTTTTTCCCACCTCCGACCTCAAATCAACCGGTCAATTGGTGCACCAAACTAACCAGTGTTCCTGCTTTTCAAAGGTTGATTTTGGGTTAGTTTTTGTAAACCAACTGTCAATCAACCATTCTTTGGACGCGATGAAAGGTTGGTTCGTGGTTGGATATTATAAACCAACCCCAATTCCAACTCTTAAACTAAAAAATCGATGGTTGATTTGTGGTTGATTTTTCAAAACCGACCATAAACCAACCATTTTTGACAACCAGCTATCCAGCCGTTGGCTTATGGTTAGGTTTGCAAAATCGACTAAAAATCAACCGTTACCATTCTTGGCTGAAAGTCGGAATTAGGGTTGTTTTCCAATATCCAACCGTTAACCAGCCTTTCATCGTGTCTAAAGAATAGTTGGTTTACAGTTTGGTTCACAAAAACCAACCCTAAATCAACTTTCAGAAAGTTGGAATATTGGTTGGTTTGGTGTACCAGTTGACCGGTTGGTTTTTGGGTTGGTTTCAAGTTGGGCAGAACGCGAGGGCAAAGGATAGGAATGGATCAGAAAGGATAGGAAAGAATAGAAAAGGAAAGGAAAGTAATGCATACATTAAGGACAATTATATTGCTGAATTGACGATATCGAAACATCCGACAGGCATCATTATAAACTTTCGACCTTAAAAAAAAAACCAAAACGTCACACTGACACTTGACCCCATGCACATGATGAACTACGTTCCAACGAAAATAAACACGAATTTCCCAGTTTACATTTACAAACTAAAAAATATTCCATTCCCCTCTTCTTCGTTGTTTGTAAAACCGATAACAACCCGAGGGCATCGTCAGTTTCAACATCCCAAATGTCAAGCTTTTAATTAACATTTAAAACTCCGCGTTTGCAGCAAATTTACACGAGACATTATTTTTTATTTGACGTATTTCAAGCTTCTCTGGCGAACATTTTGTTTTATTTTTTTTAGCGAACGTTGCAAAATTCGCAAAGAAAAATGATGCACGTAAATGCAAATAGAGGGCGTTTACATCGAGTCCTCTGTTTTCCCGGGGATCGGGCGGAAGCCCCGAGGATCCGGAAGCGGGGATTAAGGGGGTGCTGCACCGTTTCTCGGCGTGCGATTCGCCTGCTGCGCGCCGCGAGCGTTGCGCCGCGGGTCGCGGGATTTATATTCGTCAACGACGACGACAATGACAAAGGGTTTTCCCGGCTCGACGTCGCATCTCGGATCAAAATTGAAAAATGAAGCGTCCCACGTTTTCCGGGGTCAAAAACACGTCGCGTCCATCGCTCGGTATGACCCGCGACAATTTGATTCACTGCGCGATCCTCGCTTTTATCATGTAACAAAAAAAAAAAAAAAAAAAAAAAATCAGCGCGACTCGGATTTAAGGCGATGTGAAATACCGACGCTCACCTCAAAAGTTCGGATACGCTTTTTTTTCATGAATTATGAACGGATCAAAGCGAAAATTGAAATACAGATGCCAGTAATGTGAATCTCGTGAATGAATTAGTCAGAATTTTGATTTTAATTTAAAAAAATTGATGTCGGTAACCGATCTGTAATTTTTTTTTTCGAAAATCAAAATTCTGACTAATTCATTCACGAGATTCACATTAGTGGCGTCTGTATTTCAATTTTCGCTTCGATCCGTTCATAATCGGCGACAAACCGCACATCCGAACGATTTTCGGCACTCAGTGTTTCACATGGCCTTAAGGGGCTGCTGGAGTCGATTTTTTTTACCGACATTGGTCGGTAAAACTAGAATTCCGCAATTTACGCTTTACGTCGTTATAATGCTACAGATATACTTCAAATTTGACAGAGATGTTATATGAACAACAACGGTTCGGCGTGAATGCGATTTTCAGTCGAAAACTACCAAGAAATAGGAAAAATTGTATATTCCTAAATCTCCGAAAACCAATATGGCCGTTTGAAATGTCAACAACGCATTTGCTGTAAGATATAATCGTTTGAGGAACTCAAACGTGCCAAATCCGTATCTACGCCGATTCTTTGATGTTTTCTGAATATTTCAGAACTGGCGAAATGTCGATCATAGAAACTGAATCCACGTAAAGCGTAAACTGCGTGCACGTGTTTTTGGTTAAGCTTTCAGCCGATAAAGAAGATCTCTGTCGGCTCAAAATACACGATTTTTCTATTTCTTGTTAGTTTTCGACCACAAATCGAATCTACGCCGAACCGTTGTTGTTCATATAACATCTCTGTCAAATTTGAAGTATATCTGTAGCGTTATAACGACGTAAAGCGTAAATTGCGGAATTCTAGTTTTACCGACCAATGTCGGTAAAAAAAAATCTACTCCAGCAGCCCCTTAAAGGGGTCAAAGACCGGAAAGTGATTACTCGTCGACACCTCGCGAATTTCTCGTCGCCAATGCGTTGCAGAGGCTCGACGTATGTGTGTCTTGTGTTCACCGGTGTCGCCGGTAGTTTTTACGACATCGTTATCGCGAATGTACAATCTCGCGTTTCTGCGAAGGCGACACAGAGAAGGTAGAATGCGCTTTGAACTCCAGCCACGGTGCATTGGAAGCAGGTGAAGTGGGCCGACGACGACGACGACGACGACGACGACAAAGTGTTTCTAAGACGTTCTCTAACTCGCGCGCCGACCGAAAACCCTAACGCGTATTTCATGCCTCGCGTGGCCATTACTCTCGTCGACCGGAAGGCCACGGTTTGTAGGCCACCATTTTTTTTAGCGCCGAATGACTTCTCCGGCAGGAATATTTATCTGTTAGACGGAACAATGCGGAATTTAAGGGGGGTAGGGTTAATTCGCGCAAAAAAGGCACGTTTTTGTGAATTTTTTTTTTACTACACTGTTAAAATCTATTCAATAAAACCAATTGTACACCAAAGTATAACATTCGAAGAATATTGTGTAATTTTTTTCATGAAGAAATATTAAAAAAATACAGCAATGGCGGCATTTACTCGGAAGCGTCTCGGAAAAAAGTAGAATTGCGGTGCCCATCAGAACTCGGTATTGCTGGATCATCCGAAATTAAAAAACCAAAGTTCATTCGTTTGGTAATCGTTTTCCCCAGGTAAGGCGGAAGAGTTTTTTTCGAAATTTTAATTTATCAATTTTTGGGAACACTTTAGAGGGAAAAACGCGATTTTTTCGGAAAAAAATCGGCTATTTTGCTATTGTAAAATAAAAAATATTAATAAATTCGAAAAAAACTCTTCCGAGTTACCTCGTAAAATATGTACAGAAAAAGTATGCAAAAATTCAAAAGTATCGGTGCAGTAGTTTTGACGGTACGATGGGGGCACCGACTTTGAAAACGTGAGTTGTGGGAAAAAGGCTTTAAAGTCGCGTTCGGTTCGGGCAGCGAAGGTACAGCAATCCGCGAGTAGAAAAATACTCATAAAGTCGTCAATTTTGCTCCGATTGACTTGAAAATTTGACACAATATTCTTGAGGTATTATGCATTCAGTCAAAAATATAAAATAAAAATGCAAAAAAAAAATGTTAATACCCCCCCTTAAGACGACGGACCGACGAAACCCATCGGTTACGTGATGAGGCAGAAATATATGAACAGAACCAAACGAGGGAAAAATCGTTGCGCAACATTTTCCAGTTACCAGTGCACAGAAATGATGATTTAACGATGGGGTTGCTCGCGTTCGTGCGATACCATCGCGCCTGCTGCTGCTGTCCGCCCAGTCGTCTCGCACCGACTCTGGGTTCAAAGATCGCGAGCGATCCTGCGGTTCGCATCGCGAGTCCGCGTCTGGTTTAAGGACCGCAACGTTGAGGTTTTCACGAAGAGGGGTTGCTATGCCACTGCCGCGCCGCAACCATCGCTGCGCGTTGCCTCGCTCGGATGTAGTACGCGCAGTTAGGTAACAAAGGTGCGCGACTACGGTGCGGCTTCTCGGAGTTGCCCGGCGAAGTTGTTTTCCGCCCCTCGTGCGAGGGTAGTTCGACGAAGTTAGTTACGACGGAATCACCGTCGCAACGCGGACCAAACCGCGTCGCTCATTCGACCCCTACTACTACTACTACTACTACTACTACTACTACCCCTAACCTCTCTCCTTTCCTCTCATGGAGGTCTCATGGTCCGAGAGCAAACGGAAAGAAGGCAGTTGACATGGAGGAAAAAAAAGCGAGAGGAACGGAACGTGACGAGCATTGCACTGCTTTACGACGCCGGAGCCAATCATGAAAACCACACTTAAGTTTATAAAAAAAAAATCTCAAAACATTCTTTTTTTCTGCAGATCCGTTAAAGTGGCAAACCGAAAATTAGGAATTTAAATTTAGAATATAGTATAATTGGGTGCTTTTTAGGTGCTTATTAGGTGTTATAATATATAATTAGGTAAATTTTACGATGCAAAAATAAAGTTTATTTGGTTTTTATAGGCACTCACGTTTTAGTTGATTTCACAGATGATTGGTGTGGAAATTGCAGTAGTCACCGCGGAAGGCCTTTTTTGAACAGCGGTCCTGGAAATAAATTATATTTGCTACATTTGTACATTTTTTCCAATAAAAACATTATGGCAAATAGTCATAAAAATATACTTTTTACTATGAAAAATAAATCAGTTCGAAACCTGCAACCATTATCCAAAAAAAAAAACACACCTTTTTTTCTAGGTGTAACTCCTTAAGGGATCGTCACAGTGTGAAATAAAAAAAAAATCGATTTTTTTTTTTCATTATCGGATAGTATACACGGTTATAAACATTCTGTTAAATTTTTTTTATCGAAATTCGAATTATTTCGGTCGCTACAGCCTTTCTTAGAGAAAGGGATTGTAGCGTGACAGTGCGGCGTGTGCTAACTTTAAACGCGTTTTTCTCGGAATGTTGTTTTTCAAAACGGTGTACACTCTCAAATGAAGAGTTATGACGATATCGATTTCAAATTTTGAGAGAACATTTCTAACGTCATTCTCTATCGCGCTATGGAAGCTTTTTTTTTTTTATCAAATCTTCCTATTTTTTTTACGAAAAACTGTCGAAAAAAGGGCTACATTCGATCATTTTCGTTCAAACCGCCGCCATTTTGTCAAATTAAAAAAAAAAGCTTCGATAGCGCGATAGCAAATTTCCTACAGATTAATAATCTTTTTGAAATGTTTGGTTCAAATCAAAATTGCGGCCGCAATCGTGGACACAATGCAGGACCGTTTTTTTTACACGAGCTATTTAAACAATTTATATCATTATTATACATTAAAGAAATGCACATAAAAAAAATCATTTTGTATTCTTCAAGAATGTACTTATTTATTTAAAAAAAACCAGACCAATTAGTTCATTACAACTTAACAAAAAAAATTCGCGAAAATCATTGATTTTTCGGAGGGTCACACTTTGACGATCCCTTAAAGACACCAGAGCCAATCGCGAAAACCACCCTTAACCTCCTAAAAAAAAATTCTCAAAACATTGTTCCTTCTGCTCTACCTTTAATTCCATTTTTTAACCTTGGTCACCGCGCGCGGTTAATGGATTTACCGCATGAACCGAGAATCTCTGTCGCGGCGTCTTCCGCCACTATTTTTCCTTCGCACGGTCGTCGTAGGTATGAGAATGGGTGGAAAAGACGCGGAGATATAAGAGGGATTTATAACGGTGGTAAGAGGGATAAAGGCGCCGCGGCGCCGACGCCCGCCGGGGGTAAGCCGTACACCAGGGGGTGGGGGTGGGGGGGGTGGGTTTCTCTGTACAACCCCCACGCGTTGCTCTTCCTCAGCTCCAGCCAGCCAAGTTAATTAAGACCTTCGCCGTCGGTGCCGCCGACGCACGCATGGACTGAATCCCTGAAACCATCCAAACCGGGTTTTCCCAACGGCGAACCAGCAAGCAGCGACTTTTCCCTGACTTCGCTTAGCTTTTGTTTTGTCGCTCGTTTGGAAAACTCCGGGAAACCTTCCGCAATTAAATTGCAGGTTGGTCTGTTCCGCAGATTTTTTTTTTTTTTTTATTTTTTTTTTATTTTTTTTTTTTATGGAGGGATGTAGGATAGACGTTTTTGGCCACCTTAGTACCAATTGTGGTCATTACATTCCAAACGAATAAAAAATAGTATTTAATCGCATATAAAAAAACATACAGACGACCATTCAGTGAATTAATACGAACAAGCGAAAAAGTGATGCGTTGGGTACTTTTTTTTTAATTAAAAAAACTGATCAACTTTGTAGGATAAACCAGAAATGTTTTCTTTAAAAAGTCGCCAAAAATACAATTTCCCTTAAATTTATTTTTCGCTTCATCAAACGATAACAGAATGTTTGCTAAGTATGTTATCCAAATTTGAAGGCAATCGGTTCATTCGTTTTTTAAAAATCGTGCATACCAACGATTTTGCACCGTCGGGCGCCGAGGGGCGGGAAAGGCGTAATCTTCGGCAAAATTGGTCCAAATTTTTTTTTTGCGTACACAAAAAACAAACATAGCATGATGCCAAATTTCTTGTCGATACGTTGTATAGTTTTTTGTGACACGTGTAGAAAATAGATAACACACAGTTCAGTGTTTATCAACTACGATGCACAAGGCTGACGTAAACAGATACGTAATACGGATTTTCCGGACACTGTCTTCCAGTGCTCTTTCCACTGATCGATACTTCAATCCTTTCTCCGCTATTTACTCTCCATTGTATTTCGAATTTCTCGCATCGATGACTCTCGGCGCCCTGTGGCGGCTCTGACCCGGTCGGCGGCTCTGACCCACGTTTCTAACCACTTCGGACCGGTTCGGCTGCACCTCGAACCTCTATGAAATCGAACGGCACGCACACACCGAAAAAAAAAAAAAAAAATCCGAACGATGGAAACGCGAAGGAAAATCGACTTGGGTCGCCCGATGCTTCGGCAGTCACTCGGAGAGAGAATTGTAAGTCATAAAATAAAAGTGTGACCCTTGACCCGAGTGACGCTGCACGGAGAGAAGGATCTAGCAAAAATGACCAAGTCATATGGTAAACATTTTCAAGGCGAATGGTACACCAGCGCCACCACCACCGTTGATATGCGAAAAATTCGCAGGCACCATAGACATTTTGACTCGACCATTTTGTTAATTTTGCTAGAACTTGTCAGGAGGTTAGGACTTGTCAACTTCGACAATTCTTATTATAGTTCTTATTCCCATTCATAATAATTAATCATATTTTCATTCCAATAATAAAACATACGTATTAATACCAACACTCATAGTTATATTCGTCACACGAAGTAATTATATCGAAAGAACGCGACACGGGCCAAACATTCAAACGTCACACAGACAAAATGTTCGAGTCAGTCGATGCACGGATAGCGACACCGATAGTACTGCGATTTCTGGTTAAAATTACCAATCTGCCAGCAAAAATTGTTTTACCATCTAGCTAAAAATATCAAAGCCTAAATGACCAGTAGGCTTAGTAAAATTAATCAAGTTTTACGATTAAATTTGCTAGGTTGGCGTGGTAGTCACCCGATACTAGAATTTTCTGGCTATTTTTACCGGATATATCGCAGTTTTTACCAGATCCTTCTCTCCGTGTGGAAACGCGAAGGAAAATCGACTTGGGTCGCCCGACGGTTCGGCAGTCACTCGGAGAGAGATTGTAAGTCATAAAATAAAAGTGTGACCCTTGACCCGAGTGACGCTGCTAGCGAAAAAGCAGAGGGCTGCTGCGTTAAATAAACGACTGAGCGTCGATAGGACGACGCTGATGGAGCGAATTCGATACAGAACGGAGTGGTGCCCGTGGCGAGGTTCGGGCGCCACTTTGATTCCTGATTTTAGCCCCGGCTGGGTGAGCGATACGCCTCGAACGACGCAGTGAATGGCTGACTCCGACCATTCGCGTCCATTCGAACGTTACACTGGTGGTAAAAATATCTGGGCAGGTCCGAGCGACTGTAAAATTACCGTAACCGGTTGGTGAAACATTTGTGGTATTACAGGAAATAATTTTCTAATTTGTAAGTGGATTGATCTTCATGTCGCGAATGTTGAAGAGAAAAGTTAACCCTTTAAGATAGTCCTTGCGTCTAGTATTAATTTCACATAAATTCGAGAAAATTGACGAGAAATTGCAACCACTTCTCGATAATATAAAAATCTGAAAAAAATTATGTATGTCATAAACGTTGAAAAGATTAATTTTGCATAATAAAAATTCCAAAATGTTATTAACAAATTGATGAAAAATAAAATTGTTCGACGAAACCTTCGATAACTTAATTTTTTTGTTTCAATGAAAGTAATGCGTTCATTTTTCTAAATATGTATGAATTTTTTCAATTTTTTAAATTCACTTTGAATTTTGCGTTTTTTAACATGGGGAAAATCACAAAATTTAAAGTGAATTCAAAAATTTGAAAAAATTCATGCATATTCAGAAAATAGAGCGGATCATTTTCATTGAAACAAATAAATTAGGTTGTCGAAATGTTTGTTGAACAATTTTATTTTTCATCAATTTGTTAATAACATTTTGGAATTTTTATTATGCAAAATAAATCTTTTCAACGTCTTATTACGTATTATTTCCACCGGACATTTTTTCCAGGCCATTATTTTTACCGGACATTTTTCCCAGGCCATTATTTTCCACCGGACATTTTACCCAGGCCATTATTTTCACCGGACATTTTGCCTAGGCCATTATTTTCCCGGACATTTTGCCCAGGCCATTAATTTCCACCGGACATTTTGTCCAGGCCATTGATTTCCACCAGACATTTTGCCCAGGCCATTATTTTCACCGGACATTTTGCCCAGGCCATTATTTTCACCGGACATTTTTCCCAGGCCATTATTTTCACCGGACATTTTGCCCAGGCCATTATTTTCACCGGAAATTTTGACCAGGCCATTATTTTCACCGGACATTTTGCCCAGGCCATTATTTTCACCAGACATTTTTTTTCCCAGTCATTATTTTCACCAGACATTTTTTTTTCGACCATTATTTTCACCGGACATTTTGCCCAGGCCCATTTTTTCCTGGATTTGAAAAATAAATCTAAAAATTAGGAAAAGGTGAGAAAAAAAAATGATCAACAACTTAAAGGCGTTTTGCGCTATATCCATTGCCCCTCACCCCCCCTCCCCCCAAACCTTACGCATTACGTCGCAATGGAACGACATCAAGGCTCGTGGTATTACGGTTCGCATGGGTCGGGAGGATATTTTACGAGCGTTATCGCCGCGGCCAGGGCAATGCGTCTTCGGTCTGCCGCCATAACTTGCGACACTAACTCACTTGGGGCACAATCCCTCGGTCATATTCTCGGCCCCCACGAGGTCCGCGCCAGGGCGTCGGACCCCCGTTCGGACGACCGTAGGATCGGAATATTGAACTTTGCCGTCTTCGCCTATGTCGTGACCACCATTTGCCGTTTATATCTTCATTCAATTTTTTTTTAAGCTCGTGTTTGCCAAGTGTACGAGGAAAAGGGGAGGGGAGGGTAGAGGGGTTGGAAATAGGGTTGGGGATAGGGCATTATTTTTTTTATTGCATCACCATTTTTTAATTCATTATTTAAAAAATGGATAATGGAATTTGGATCCACTACACATTACTTTTTTTAATATTTAATGAAACAGAGATCCAATACCCATTATTTTTTAAAAGCGGGGGGGGGGGGGGGGGGGTATTAAATTTTTTTTTGCATTTTTATTTTATATTTTTACTGAATGCATAATACCTCAAGAATATTGTGTCAAAATTTCAAGTCAATCGGAGCAAAATTGACGACGTTATGAGTATTTTTGTACTCGCGGATTGCTGTACCTTCGTTGCCCCCGAGCCGAGCGCGACTTTAAAGCCTTTTTTCCACAACTCACGTTTTCAAAGTCGGTGCCCCCATCGTACCGTCAAAACTACTGTACCGATCCTTTTGAATTTTTGCATACTTTTTCTGTACATATTTTACGAGGTAACGCGGAAGAGTTTTTTTCGAATTTATTAATATTTTTTATTTTACAATAGCAAAATAGCCGATTTTTTTCCGAAAAAATCGCGTTTTTCCCTCTAAAGTGTTCCCAAAAATTGAAAAATTAAAATTTCGAAAAAAAACTCTTCCGCGTTACCTGGGGAAAACGATTACCTAACGAATGAACTTTGGTTTTTTAATTTCGGATGATCCAGTACCGAACTCGATGATGGGCACCGCAATTCTACTTTTTTCCGAGACGCTTCCGAGTAAATGCCGCCATTGCTGTATTTTTTAAATATTTCTTTATGAAAAAATTACACAATATTCTTCGAATGTTATACTTTGATGTACAATTGGTTTTATTGAATAGATTTTAACAGTGTCGTCAAAAAAAAATTCACAAAAACGTGCCTTTTTTGCACGAATTAACCCTAATGGAGCGAAGATCCATCACCCATTATTTTTTTAATCGAACAGCGATACATCTCCCATTACTTTATTAAAAATAGTTCCATTAAACATAAAAAAAATAATGAGTGGTGGATCTCTGTTCTATTCAACTTAAAAAAAAATAATGGGTAATTAAATCACCGTTCCATTAAATATAAAAAAAATGGCTGCTGGATTCGATTTCCATTATCCATTTTGTTTTAATTAAATAATTTAAATTAAATAATAAAAAAAAATAATAATTAAAAAAACAATGAGTGGTGGATCTCTGTTCCATTAAACTTAAAAAAATAATGGGTCATTAAATCACCGTTCCATTAAATATTAAAAAAAAATGGCTACTGGATTCGATTTCGATTATCCATTTTTTTAAATTAAATAATGTATTATTTTTACATAAAAATTTTCACAACGCTGGTATAAGGCAAGGATAGGGGAAAGTAAAGGTTTGGAAACCCTCAGGATTGGCTAACTGGAAGATTCCGTGTCAGGTTTGGGTTATACGTTCCCGTAGTTATATCTATATAAACTGCGAAACTTGGCCTAAGAATCACACACGAAGTGAATATTAGGTAGAAGCCCCCGGCGCCGAGTTACGAACTTTGGCCAGCGTTATACGTGTCGCCGGAAAGTTGACCGTGGCCATATCCACTCGGGGAAATTCTCAACTCTAATTACATAATTAAATCGATGCCTCTGCTCCTCAGAGTTGATAATTGATAAGGCGGAAGAATTTTGCGGCTCGTGCCACAAAATTTGCATCAGGTGTCGTCACTCCGAAAATTTCGAGGTCAACCAGTGAAAGAGGCTACTTTCACGTCACATCCTGGGTATTATTATTATTATTATTATTAATAATGCGTGGGTGAACATTGTAATTATAGAATTAAATCGATACCTCCATCAAATCAGCAGAGCCAAAATGTTTCATCTTGTGCTCTTTAAAATTTTCCAAAAATCAAATACGAAAATTCCTCCGCTAGTTTAAAGTCAAGCAGAACATTTTCTAGGTTTATAAAATCGAACTTTTTTTTTACACGGTACTTAAGTGCTTTTTATATGCTTTCGAATCATATACGTTTCAATCCCAAATTGTGAGCAGTAATGTATTATTATTATTATTATTATTATTTTTTTTTTTTTTTTTTCAAGTTATGTTATCAGAAAAAAGGCCCAAAAATGGAGCGAGAGCCGTTTCTACACATTTGTATTGTACACAAAAAATTCTACACAATTTTTCCTACACACGATAATATCCTGCACGAGACATTCTACACATAATCAAATTCAATTTGCAATATCCTACACATACCGTTGATCACAAAAAAATCCAACTCAGTATATCCTACACATTGAAATATTCTGTGTAGATTATTCTACACATCTTAGATCAATAGTTCGTGATCCTACACATATAACGACTACTAAAGAGGGTACTAAAGAGTTATATGTGTAGGATCACGAACTATTGATCTAAGATGTGTAGAATAATCTACACAGAATATTTCAATGTGTAGGATATACTGAGTTGGATTTTTTTGTCATCAACAGTATGTGTAGGATATTGCAAATTGAAACTAGTTATGTGTAGAATGTCTCGTGCAGGACATTATCGTGTGTAGAATTTTTGTGTAGAATTGTGTAGAATTTTTTGTGTAGAATCACCCATGTGTAGAATAAAAATGTGTAGGATCGATGCTCCCCCCCAAAAATCGGATTCACGATAAACTGGAATTAAGTGCTCATTAAGTGCTAATTGCTTTTTTTTTTTTTTTTTTTTTTTTTTTTCAAATTCTATTATCAGAAAAAGGCCCAAAAACAGATTCACGATAAACCGGAATTAAGTGCTCACTAAGTGCTAATTTTTTTGCAAAGATTATAATTCTTGTGCCCTTTAAATTTCCCCAAAAATCAAAACCAAACAAAAAAAAACACCTGATGACACCTGATTTGCATCAGGTGTCGTCACTAAGAAAATTCGAGGTCACCCGGTGAAAGAGGCTACGGTCACGTCACATCCTGGGTATTATTTCTTTTTTTTTTGCCCTTTCCTCGCCGCATCTCGCGTGCGCATGAATTATGATAATATCAAGAAGCAGACTATGCGAAGGCCGTCCGGTTGTGTTTCTCTCTCTCTTCTCTCTCTTCTCTCTCAGTCGCTCTGCGGTTGGCACACACGTTTTGTTCCCAGGCGAAATTGCCGGGAGTTTGCGGTTATTCCAGCGACGGAGGCCCGACGACGATGCTGAGGATAAACCTGACGACGACGACGACGAGTCATGTTTATCACGTTTATCACGCGGGAAAAGTGAGGAGAGAGGTGTCGAGCTACACGAGTCCCTCTCTTCGTGTGTGTTGCGGTACCGTCGAGCTGCATATTACGAAGTGCATTGTGGCGCGTGTGCACCGCTGTTATTTCGAGACCGCACTCTAAAGACAATTGACACGGACCTCATTTGGACTAAATTCTCTCTCGCGATCTTCTCCACTTCTGAAAGTGGAATTTCCTTCAAGGTTTTTGTACCATTTATTTTTATTCTAGCTTTGTGGTTTGGAATCTGTAGGAAATTTACGGCGTTACACTTGGCGCTAGTCAGGCCCTGGTCAGGGCCGAGTTATCCCTGTTTGGGCCTGATCAGGGCATTGTTTGGGCCGTATGTAACATAATGCTACAGATTTTTTTATCCCGAGTAGAAATTCTAGCGTTACATTTGGGCCTGTTCAGGCCCTGATCAGGGGCGTGGCATCCCTTTCCGGGCCTGATCAGTGCCTGATTTGGGCCGAATGTAACATAATGCTACATTTCGAGACCGCACTCTAAAGACAATTGACACGGACCTCATTTGGACTAAATTCTCTCTCGCGATCTTCTCCACTTCTGAAAGTGGAATTTCCTTCAAGGTTTTTGTACCATTTATTTTTATTCTAGCTTTGTGGTTTGGAATCTGTAGGAAATTTACGGCGTTACACTTGGCGCTAGTCAGGCCCTGGTCAGGGCCGAGTTATCCCTGTTTGGGCCTGATCAGGGCATTGTTTGGGCCGTATGTAACATAATGCTACAGATTTTTTTATCCCGAGTAGAAATTCTAGCGTTACATTTGGGCCTGTTCAGGCCCTGATCAGGGGCGTGGCATCCCTTTCCGGGCCTGATCAGTGCCTGATTTGGGCCGAATGTAACATAATGCTACATTTCGAGACCGCACTCTAAAGACAATTGACACGGACCTCATTTGGACTAAATTCTCTCTCGCGATCTTCTCCACTTCTGAAAGTGGAATTTCCTTCAAGGTTTTTTGTACCATTTATTTTTATTTTAGCTTTGTGGCTTGGAAATGACGGAACGTTGCTCTGGTAGAACATTTACAGCGTTACAGTCGGCGCTAGTCAGGCCCTGGTCAGAGCCGTGGCATCCCTTTCCGGGCCTGATCAGGGCATTGCTTGGTCTACATCGTCCCGAGTAGAAAATCTAGCGTTACATTTTGGGCCTGTCTAGGCGCTGTTCAGGGCTGTGCTATCTCTGTCCGGGCCTGATCAGTGTCTGATTTGGGCCGAATGTAACATAATGCTACATTTCGAGACCGCACTCTAAAGACAATTGACACGGACCTCATTTGGACTAAATTCTCTCTCGCGATCTTCTCCACTACTGAAAGTGGAATTTCCTTCAAGGTTTTTGTACCATTTATTTTTATTCTAGGTTTGTGCTTTGGAAGCGATGGGCTATTCTGGCTTTGGTAGAAAATGTATGGCGGTACACTCGGCGCTAGTCAGGCCCTGGTCAGGGCCGTGGCATCCCTTCCCGGGCCTGATCAGTGCATGGCTTGGGCCAAATGTAACATAATGCTACAGATTTTTTTACCAGGGTTGTCATCGTCCCGAGTAGAAAATTTAGCGTTACATTTGGGTCTGTTCAGGCCCTGGTCAGGGCCGTGTTATTCTGTCCGGGCCTGATCAGTGCATTGCTTGAGCCGAATGTAACATAATGCTAAAAGATTAATTTTGCATAATAAAAATTCCAAAATCTTATTAACAAATTGATGAAAAATAAAATTGTTCAACAAATCCTTCGATAACTTAATGTTTTTGTTTCAATGAAAATAATGCGTTCATTTTTCTAAATATGTATGAATTTTTTCAATTTTTTTAATTCACTTTGAATTTTGCGTTTTTTAACATGGGGAAAATCACAAAATTCAAAGTGAATTTAAAAATTTGAAAAAATTCATGCATATTCAGAAAATAGAACGGATCGTTTTCATTGAAACAAAAAAATTAGGTTGTCGAAATATTTGTTGAACAATTTTATTTTTCATCAATTTGTTAATAACATTTTGGAATTTTTATAATGCAAAATTAATCTTTTCAACGTCTTTAGCATGCATGATTTTTTTCAGATTTTTATATTATCGAGATGTGGTTGGCAATTTCCTCTCAATTTTCGAAAACTTATACGAACTCGACACCAGGCGCAAGAACTACCTTAATGACTACGGAAATACAATTTTAATCAAAGCTTTCATTAAAATTCATTTAATGAAAAAAAAATGTAAATACTAGTATTTACTTCTTTTTTTTTTTTTTTTTTTCTTTAACTTCATTTTTTCCCCACGACTCTTAGGCCAACCTACCGTGTCCCATTCAACTCTGTAACATCTCGCAACCTCTCCGCTATTCATTCCTGCTTATTAAGTTATTAATAAATTCGCATCGCAATCCGATCGTGACAAATGTCTTGTGAAATTAATGTCGCCGACTGCAGTCGCAGCTTTTGCCCCCCTAGAATTTGCGGCGAATTTATTTAATCTCCGAGGGGCGACGACGACGACGACGCACACGTTGCGCAATTGCTCGGTCGGACGGTGACAAAAGCCCCTTACTCAATTCGCTCGCTCAATTTCCGCGAAGAGAGAGAAGAGAGAGACGTTCGTCTCTCTCTTCTCCTTTTGCTTCTCCTTCGGAGAGGCGTTCGTCTTTGGAGGAGAAGCAAACGAGGCGAGAAGGGAGACGACGAAGAGAGTCGCAACCTCCAAAAGGCGTCTCTCCTGATCCTCCCCAAGCCTCTCATCCAACCCCCTCCCCCTCCCCCTCCCCCCTCCTTCACCACCCCTTTACCCACCATTCCTATCCTCACCTTAATTTCACCTTCGCGGAATTCGTTCAGCCGCCTCGGTCTCGGCGATAACTTTTCCCGACCGCATAATTAGACTAATTGCGCGCGTGCCAGCGCAATTCTCATCGTCGCGTTCGTCTCGTCTCGCAGCGTTGTTACAACGTCGCGTCATGCTGCTGCGACTGTCAAGAGGGAGAGGAGGAGGAGGAGGAGGAGGAAGAGGAGGAGGAGCAATGGGAGAGGAAGTAGGGTTGTACGTTTTGGCCATTTTGGCCGTTTTGGCCGGCCAAGCCAATTCGACTGGCTTAGGTGGCTAATGATACATCAATTTTGCTAGTTAAAGGGTTTAGGTGGGTTCGAAAATGTAAAAAAATCTTTTTTTTTGTCTTATTAAATAATACAATATGTCTAGAATATTCTCCCAAAATTTCAAATCGATCCGAGTAAAATTCTAATAGATAGAACCTTCGGAAGCCCTGCCCACCTAACCCATCCACCTAACTTCTTAAGGGGGGGGTAGGGTTAATTCGTGCAAAAAAGGCACGTTTTTGTGAATTTTTTTTTTTACGACTCTGTTAAAATCTATTCAATAAAACCAATTGTACATCAAAGTATAACATTCGAAGAATATGGTGTAATTTTTTCACGGAGAAATATTAAAAAATACAGCAATGGCGGCATTTACTCGAAAGCGTCTCGGAAAAAAGTAGAATTGCGGTGCCCCTCATCGAATTCGGTACTGGATCATCCGAAATTAAAAAACCAAAGTTCATTCGTTAGGTAATCGTTTTCCCCAGGTAACGCGGAAGAGTTTTTTTCGAAATTTTGATTTTTCAATTTTTGGGAACACTTTAGAGGGAAAATCGCGATTTTTCGGAAAAAACGGCTATTTTGCTATTGTAAAATAAAAAATATTAATAAATTCGAAAAAAAACTCTTCCGCGTTACCTCGTAAAACATGTACAGAACAAGTATGCAAAAATTCAAAAGGATCGGTGCAGTAGTTTTGACGGTACGATGGGGGCACCAACTTTGAAAACGTGAGTTGTGGGAAAAAGGCTTTAAAGTCGCACTCGGCTCGGGCAGCAAAGGTACAGCAATCCGCGAGTACAAAAATACTCATAACGTCGTCAATTTTCTCCGATTGACTTGAAAATTTGACACAATATTCTTGAGGTATTATGCATTCAGCAAAAAAATATAAAATAAAAATGCAAAAAAAAAATGTTAATACCCTACCCCCCCTTAATATATCATTAGCCGGCTTGGCCGGCCAAAACGCACAGCCTCAAAAGCAACCATCGCATCTTCACGCTGCCGTTGGCCACGCGGGATGCGCGACGAGATGACTCCGCGTCTCGTCGTTCAACTGTGTGTTGAAATGGCGGACGCCTTGTAACCGCACAATTTGGTTAAATTGACCAACTTCATTAGCCGAACGCAACAGCAGCAGTGGTCGTTGGTTTCGTGCAACGTACAACGCGCTGCCGGATTGAGGATGAAATTGTAATTTGCGTGTTACAGTTTGCGAGGACGCGATGAGGTTGACTGTGCCGGGAAATTGCTGGATAATGCGTAACGATTGCGGTTGGAATCGCGGTTTGCAGATTTAACGACGTCCTCGTCGTTTATTTTTTAAAGAACGTTGGTTACACTGCAATATCATTGGACGTTCGATTGATTGGAAATGAAATTCTGATTCTGGGCTCGAAAATTAAAAATTTATGGCGCTAGCCAGGCCCTGGTCAGGGCAGTGCCAGCACTGTCCGGGCCTGGTCAGTGCAGTACCATCCCCGTCCGGGTCCGGCCAGGGCAGTACCATCCCCGTCCGGGCCCGGTCAGGGCAGTACGATTCTTATCCGGGCCCGGTCAGGGCCTGGCTTGGGCCGAATGTAACAGAATGCTACAGATTTCCTATCACACATTCCCGACTTAAAAATCTGTAGCATCCTATTACATTCAGCCCAAGCCAGACACTGACCAGGGCCTGACACGCCCCTCGCGGACCTCCGAATCGTAACTTGTGGTTGGTATTCGGTAGTTTTTCCCACCTCCGACCTCAAATCAACCGGTCAATTGGTGCACCAAACCAACCAGTGTTCCTGCTTTTCAAAGGTTGATTTTGGGTTAGTTTTTGTAAACCAACTGTAAATCAACCATTCTTTGGACGCAATGAAAGGTTGGTTCGTGGTTGGATATTATAAACCAACCCCAATTCCAACTCTTAAACTAAAAAATCGATGGTTGATTTGTGGTTGATTTTTCAAAACCGACCATAAACCAACCATTTTTGACAACCAGCTATCCAGTCGTTGGCTTATGGTTAGGTTTGAAAAATCGACTAAAAATCAACCGTTACCATTCTTGGCTGAAAGTCGGAATTAGGGTTGTTTTCCAATATCCAACCGTTAACCAGCCTTTCATCGTGTCTAAAGAATAGTTGGTTTACAGTTTTGTTCACAAAAACCAACCCTAAATCAACTTTCAGAAAGTTGGAATATTGGTTGGTTTGGTGCACCAGTTGACCGGTTGGTTTTTGGGTTGGTTTCAGGTTGGGCAGAACGCGAGGGGACTAAAAGCGTAATTTGCCCTAAAATTTATCCTAAAAACGTAGCCCTATATTTAAGAAATTAAATTTTTTAAGTATAATCAAGTCTGTATTTTTCTAATACGACAGCTTTAACCTACTTACAATTCAAATACTATTTCAGACTTCAACAATACTGTTTTCATGCTTCATTTTTTGCGCGGGAGGCGTTTGGCGACATACTTACAATTCAAATACTATTTCATACTTCAACAGTACTGTTTTCATACTTCATTTTTTTGCGTGGGAAACGTTTGGCGGCGAATGATTTCAATTTTGATATTAATTTTTCTAGGCTCGAAGCCCCTTTTGAATCGCCAAAAATAAGAACACACTGGTACACTGTGCACGTAACTTCGCGCATTTTCACGCGAGACCCTCTGGCGAGGAGCCAAAAACCCAGCGATCCACGATCGAGACCTCCTTCGCTTGTCGCTTCGTGGAACGCAAGCCAAAAAACGTATCATTCGGGCGCGTCTCAGTGAAAACGAGAGGACATTATTGTCAATTGCGCATTCGACGCACGCGTCTCGCCTCGAAATGGCGTTACAATGACGCCAAAAAATACGGGACAATCGTAATTTACAATTCCTTCGGAGAAAAAAAGAAGGCTCTGCGATTTCCTGGATTACACCAACCGTATCACTTACATTGAACACTGATTAGTCCCTGATCAGGGCTATATTAGCCATGTCAGGCCCTGATCAGGGCTATATTAGCCATGTCGGGCCCTGATCAGGACTATATTAGCCATTTCAGGGCTTGAGCAAGGTTTTTTTAATCGATTAATCGTAAAATCGATTTTTTGTCACCAATTAATCGATTTTTGATAAATTTAGTTTTGATAAATTTAGAATTGATAAATTTAGTTTCAGATCGATGTACATTTCTTTATTTGTTATTATACATGGTGTCCCAAAAGTAATGAAGTTCCGACTGCTTAACCCTGTTCGCTTAACTCTGTTTATGTACAGGGTTAAGGGGGAGGGGGGTAGGGTATTAACATTTTTTTGCATTTTTATTTTATATTTTTTACTGAATGCATAATACCTCAAGAATATTGTGTCAAATTTTCAAGTCAATCGGAGCAAAATTGACGACGTTATGAGTATTTTTCTACTCGCGGATTGCTGTACCTTCGCTGCCCCCGAGCCGAGCCCGCGACTTTAAAGCGTTTTTCCCACAACTCACGTTTTCAAAGTCGGTGCCCGCATCGTACCGTCAAAACTACTGCACCGATCCTTTTGAATTTTTGCATACTTTTTCTGTACATATTTTACGAGGTAACGCGGAAGAGTTTTTTTCGAATTTATTAATATTTTTATTTTACAATAGCAAAATAGCCGATTTTTTTCCGAAAAAATCGCGTTTTTCACTCTAAAGTGTTCCCAAAAATTGAAAAATTAAAATTTCGAAAAAAACTCTTCCGCGTTACCTGGGGAAAACGATAACCTAACGAATGAACTTTGGTTTTTTAATTTCGGATGATCCAGTAGCGAGTTCTGATAGGCACCGCAATTCTACTTTTTTCCGAGACGCTTCCGAGTAAATGCCGCCATTGCCGTATTTTTAAATATTTCTTCATGAAAAAAATTACACAATATTCTTCGAATGTTATACTTTGATGTACAATTGGTTTTATTGAATAGATTTTAACAGTGTCGTCAAAAAAAAATTCACAAAAACGTACCTTTTTTGCACGAATTAACCCTACCCCCCCCTTAGTACCGGTCGTGAATTATAAATCCATTCCAGCCCAATGACATTCAGGAAGAGTCATACGTCTAATTGTCGTGATCGCAATGTACAGCTCAGCGGCCCCTTTAACCAAGATCTCCAACCGCTACCGCAACTCCGCACACATTGAACCCGCGGGTATTCAACCTCTGCACCGCGTCTCGATTGACTTCGCCGGCGGCTAATCCGTTCCCCGGTTGCCTGGCGCAGGCATCGAGAGAGCCCCACCATACCCACCATAGGACGAGAGAAGGTTAGAGATCGAGTTGGCTGCACTCTGCGCGAACTCACGACACACGGAACCGGTTTTCGATCATCGAAAAAAAAAAAAAAAAAAAAAAAAAAAAAAAAAAAAAACGATAAAGGAAAACCTCGAGAATTATGCCTAACCAAGATGAGAGGGTTGAGGCTGCTGCGGTCATCGCTGGGATTCCTATAGCTATAGTCCCCAGTTCGATGCAATTTATGGCCTTTTGTATAGCGCAATCGCGGATCCACTGTACGTCGACGACGCTACGAAGGAAAAACTTCAGGATGAAGTGCGAAGCTATACTCGCCGCATGCGAACAGAAGCCTCCTTCTTTGCTTTGGTAAACCGTTGGATTTTGTTACTTTGAAAATGGTGAAGCGTTCCGTAAAACAATTGTTATTAAAATTGTTTCGAGGATAATTATTATCATTATTATTATTTTTTCCATTAGTCATTTTTTCTATTTGAAAATGTACAGCATTACGGATCTAGTCAGGCCCTAGTCAGGGCCGGGTCGTCCCTGTCCAGGCCTGATCAGGGCCTGGCTTGGGCCACGATATGACAGAATGCTACGGATTTTCTACCAGGGTAACTGGCATCGTCTCTAGTCGGGCCCTGGCCAGGGCCGTGTCATCCCTGTCCGAGCCTGACCAGTGCCTGGCTGGGGCCGAATGTAACAGAATGCAGATTTTCTACCAAGGTAACTAGCATTATCTTTCAAGTTTTAATCTTAAGGAGGCTTCAGCGCTTCATACTAGTCAAATCAGTGCTAAATTTTCAAAAGCATTTTTATAATTCTTGGTTGTTTAATAAATTGTTCCGAGGTTTTACTGACGTTTCAGCATTAGTTCTTAATAGACAAATACATTGACAGCCGTGATTTGAATCGAAAATCGACTGATATATGCAAATTCCCGATGTCATGATTTTTCGTGCAGTTTTTTGAAAGTATAAACCGTAATAATAGTTCTATTACGACGAGCAAAAGCTCATTTTTATCATTGGAAGATGCTTGATCGATTGACCGTTCAGATTTTTAGATAGTATCAGTACTTCAAAAGTTACAGCCATTTGTATGTCGCCTTTTAGGTTAGGATAGGATGATCAAACGGTCGTATCTTTTGAACTACTGAGACTATCAAAAATCTGGACGGTCAATCGATAAAGGGTCTTCCAATAATAAAAATGTGCTGTTGCTCGTCATAATTGAACAATTATTACGGTTTATTCTTTCAAAAAACTACACGGAAAAACATGACATCGGAAATTTGCATATATCAGTCGATTTTCTATTCAAATCACGGCTGTGAATGTATTTGTCTATTAAGAACTAATGCTGAAACGTCAGTAACACCTCGAAACAATTTATTAAACAACCAAGAATTATAAAAATGCTTTTGAAAATTTAGCACTGATTTGACTAGTATGAAGCGCTGAAGGTTAAAAGGTTAAAATTTCAGCAAAAAGGAGCCATTGATAAAATGGCTCTTTCATGCTGAAGGAGCCATAAAAAAAAAAAAAAAAATGAATGAAAAAAAAAAAGTGAAAGATACAAAAATGTACACGTAACGTCGACTTGAAGCGTTTGCTGGATGCGCGAGCAGCAATGGCGCCATACGAAGCGGTGACCTTTCCACGGCACACTTTCCCGATGGCACCGACCTTAGTCACGACCTCTCGCTGCGAGACTACCTTATGCCTGCTTTTCGTTGAGACGAAGATGCGGCGCATCTACAGAGCAAAGTCCTAAGCAGCGTACCGCAGCATCGTCGTCGCCTACTCGTCTCTCTTCCTGGCCGACATATTACGAAGGAACTTGGCGATAGTCACGTGGCATATATAGTCGAGGATGAAAGGGGGACTGACTTACGGAACACACCGATCGAGTATTCTCTCACGACGAAGATGGCCACGCGTCAACGGATCGGCGCACTACATTCTCGGAGCGCATTCCTCGAAATCTCTCTCCGAGCTCTTCGCAGTTGGGGAACAAGGAGACTGAGGCCGATCGATAGATAACTCTGTCCGCAGAGTTAGAGAGAGAGAGAGAGATAGATAGATGTAAAAGAGAGAGAGAGAGAGGTAGAGAGACGAAGAGAGAGAAGCACGTGCTACATGGAACGTAATCGTCGATTCGAATGCCTAGAAATTCCGACATTTTCTGGGGAATGGAGGAAAAAAAGAAATGGAGCAGGAATTTTGTGATCACTGATTACGTTTCATGGTGAGGCTTTTCCTGGGCAGAACCGTATTGGGAAAAATGGTCCAAACAAACATGGGATTTAAGGGGTTACAATTGGTTGGCGGTCGAAAAAAGGCTAATTTTTGTGATTATTATTATTGTTATTATTATTATTGTTATTATTGTTGTTGTTGTTGTTGTTGTTGTTGTTGTTGTTGTTGTTTTTTTTTATTATTATTTTCGAGAAAATTATTGCAGGATTCGTACTTTTTTCACAGTATGTTTCATAATTTTTTTATTCGAAAAAATTCATAAATGCGCACCATACGCGTTTTTCTCGAAAGAACTTTTTCAAAATCGGTGACCACGATTTCTCAAAAATGAGTTGACCGACTTACTTGAAATTTTCCATACTATTTTTTGTATCAAAAGGTAGTCCTTAATTGAAGGATTTTTTTTTTTTTCGATGTATACTTTTTTTATATTAAGGAAAATGAAATGACTTTTTCACCGAAACTTAGATTTTCACTTTCGATCGCCGACAATTTAAAAAAAAATCAGTGTTTTATTAAATCCTTCGATTAAGAACTACATAATGCGATACAAAAACTTAATTTATGTTTTTTTATTTTTATTGATGTGGAAGTTACAATGGTCGCCGCGGAAGGCCTTTTTTAAAAAGCGGTCTGGGAAATATATTATTTCTGCTACATTTGTGAATTTTTTACAATAAAAAAATTGTGAAACAGAAAAAAAAATTTACAATAAAAAATTTACAATTTACAAAAAAATTTACAATAAAAAAATTATGAAACATAGAAACATAAAAAAAGCAGTTTGAAACCTGCAATCATTTTCTCAAAAAAAAAAAAAAAAAAAAAAAAAAAAAAATTACAGAAACGTCTTTTTCAAAAAATCTCGATCAATCAGTTGCTGCAAATAGCAAAAGACTTATTTGCCATTCGCCGAGTCGGAAATAGGAGAAAATCAATAACGGAACGAAAAATGTAATTTCAGCCACTGAACCTTCAATCCCGCTGAATTTTTTTAATTATTTAAAAATGGCGCCTGAAACGTCAGTGGACGAACGTTCGTCGTCCTCGCCGGGAAGCTTAAATCCGTACTCGCATCGCGACCCGGGTCACCGATGTTAATCTTGGAACAGGTGGGAGAAATGTCTTTTTTTTTTTCGCTTCGCGCAACAGACGCTTAATTATTAATTTTTATTTTAATAATAGTCGCTCCGACCGTGGGACTGCCTTTTCAGCCTTTCGTTGCTCAACGATCGCCCGAAGCGAGGAACGTGAAACGCGTATCAAATTCTCAAAGAAATATTCTCGCTTCGCGACGAAAGCTTTGAAGAATCTTGCGACGTTTGCTTTTACACGGATTTACCCTTCGCATTTGACTTAAAACGTAAAACGGATTTCCGAGCAAAGGAATTGTTGCAAATTTTATGCGTTTCACGTAAACTGAATACTAATAATAATAATAGCAGAGCTAAGCAAAATACTCGAAAAGGCTTAAAATGAAAAATACAAAATATTTTTTATATTTAAAATACAAAATACAACATATTTTTTGGACTTCAAATACAAAGTACAAAATATTTTTTATACTTAAAATACAAAATACAAAATATTTTTTATACTTGAAATACAAAATACAAAATATTTTTTGTACTTAAAATACAAAATACAAAACATTTATTATACTTAAAATACAAAATACAAAATATTTTTTGTACTTGAAATACAAAATACAAAATATTTTTTGTACTTAAAATACAAAATACAAAATATTTTTTGTACTTAAATCACAAAATTCAAAGTGTATTAAAAAATTTGAAAAAATTCATGCACATTCAGAAAAAAGAGCGGATCATTTTCATTGAAACAAAAAATGAGGTTGTCGAAATATTTGTTGAACAATTTTATTTTCCATCAATTTGTTAGTAACATTTTGGAATTTTTATTTTGCAAAATTAATCTTTTCAACGTCTTTAACACGCATGATTTTTTTCAGATTTTTATATTATCGAGATGTGGTTGCAATTTCCTCTCAATTTTCGAAAACTTATGCGAACTCGACACCAGGCGCAACGACTACCTAAGGAGGTCCACTCGTATAGTATTCATTTTGCATAAATTCGAGAAAAATGAGAAAGAATTACGCTTACTTCTTGATGATATAAAAATCTGAAAAAATGCATGCACATCAAAGGTACTGAAAAGATTAATTTTGCATAATAATAATTGCAAAATGTTATTAACAAATTGATGAAAAAAAAAATTGTTGCACAAATTTCCCGGAAACCCAAATTTTTTTATCAATGAAAATGCTTCGTTTATTATTCTGAGCACGTATGAATTTTTTCAGATTTTTAAGTTCACTTTGAATTTTGTATGAAAAAAAACGCAAATATCAAACTGAACTTAAAAATCTGAAAAAATTCATACGTACTCAGAAACATAATAGAAGCATTTTCATAAAAAAAAAAATTCGGGTTTCCGAGAAATTTGTTGAACAATTTTTTTTTTCATCAATTTGTTAATAACATTTTGCAATTATTATTATTATGCCAAATTAATCTTTTAAGTACCTTTAATGTGCATGAATTTTTTTAGATTTTTATACCATCAAGAAGTGGTTGCAATTATTACTCGTTTTTCTCGAATTTATGCGAAATGGACTCTATATGACTGGACCTCCTTAAAGATAATTTCTACGTCTGTAGAATGTTTCAAGATTGTCGTATGATTTTCCTGCGAATTAATCGCGCGCGGCGGCAGCAGCTGCGAAAATGCGTGGAAACGATATAAAACCTGCCTCTTGATCGCGCAATTATTAATAAACACGCAATCATCGGACTTGATTTTATTTGCATTGACCGATGAAATATGCATACGATGAAAGTCCTGCGATCGCCGCGAGTCTAATTATTGTTCAACAATATTACAACCGTGGTACCGACCGACAATAAGTTTTAATTGGCAATTACGCTTTTCGCTCGCGTCGAGCAATATTTAATGACTGAGGATCGCCGAACTCGACGACGACGAACTGTTGACAATTTTTGGGTTATATATTTACGCAATAGGCGAAGCGTGTAATCGACTGTCCGTTCATTTATTTAATTATGTATATCGAGTGCGGATGAAAATAATGCAAATTGAAATTTATCACATCGACGGCAAATGAATTGTTGCTATATTGAAGAATGAATGTTGTATATTGGGCGAAATCGATTCACACGAATCGCAGATTTGCAGTTTAATTTGTTTTATTGTTATTATTCGGAGCTGGGCAAAATACTCGAAAATATTAAAAATACGAAATTAAAAATACTTTTTGTACTTAAAATACATTTATAAGCACCTCGTTTAAGGACTTTTTTAAATATTTAAAAATCAATTGTATGGATCTATTTCGTAAGATTCAATTTAACCCATTAACGTCCAAGCGTCCCGATTTCTTAGCAAACTTTCAACGCGATTATTTTTTATGTTATCGGCGTTGAAAAAAATTCGTTTTCAGGTATATCGACGTAGAATTTTATGCTCTTTCAGAATACCGGCTCAAAATTTCGATTAGACATAAAGAAAAAAAAATGTGGCCGATTCAAGCGTGAAAAACGTGAAAATTTTTGAAAAAAACCTTTTTGTGCATTTTTTTTGCAATGTTACCGCAATGAATTCATACTGTAATCATGATCGGAGGTGATCGGAATAGTTAAAGTTTAACAGGGAATTTTCATGTAATCATTGAACCACTCCTTTTTACAATATGGCGGCTAGAACGTAAATATTCTACAAAAACATAAGCTAATTTATTTCTCGGAAACTATTGAGCTTAGCTCAAATTATGTAAGCACAAGAATATCTTAGAATTGGTCAAAGAATACCCTCAAATTTTTCAAAAATTTTTTGAGATGATTTTTGGTTTTCCAAAATATCAAAATAATTAAAAATGACAATTTTTTTTTTTTTTTTCCTTAAAAAATTTGAGAGTATTCTTTGACCAATTCTAAGATATTCTTGTTATTAGATAATTTGTGCTAAACTCAATAGTTTCCGAGAAAAAAATTAGCTTATTTTTGTAGAATGTTTACGTTCTTGCCGTCATATTGTAAAAAGGAGTGATTCAATGATTGCATAAAAATTTACGCATAAAGTAATTCGTATTGTGTCGATAAATTTTTTAAGAAAAAAAAAAAATTTTGCAATTTTAATTTTTTTGATGTTTTGGAAAACCAAAAATCATTTTAAAAAATTTTTGAAAAATTTGAGGGTATTCTTTGACCAATTCTAAGATATTCTTGTACTTACATAATTTGAGCTAAGCTCAATGGTTTCCGAGAAATAAATTAGCTTATGTTTTTCTAGAATATTTACGTTCCAGCCGCCATATTGTAAAAAGGAGTGGTTCAATGATTACATGAAAATTCCCTGTTAAACTTTAACTATTCCGATCACCTCTGATCATGATTACAGTATGAATTCATTGCGGTAACATTGCAAAAAAAAATGCACAAAAAGGTTTTTTTCAAAAAATTTCACGTTTTTCACGCTTGAATCGGCCATATTTTTTTTTCTTTATGTCTAATCGAAATTTTGAGCCGGTATTCTGAAAGAGCATAAAATTCTACGTCGATATACCTAGAAACGAATTTTTTTCAACGCCGGTAACATAAAAAATAATCGCGTTGAAATTTTGGTAAAAAATCGGGACGCTTGGACGTTAATGGGTTAAGGTAATTCTGTTGCTTCACTGTCACTTCGCATAATTTTGCGAAAAATGAGAACGAATTGCAAACATTCTCGACAATATAAAAATGTGGAAAAAAAAAAAAAAAAAAAAAAAAAAAAAAAAATCCAAAGTTCTTGTCGATTTTTGTTCATCTATAGAAAGATATCCCCTCAATCCGCAGTAAAATCATCCGACGATCTTGAAACATTCTACAGACGTATAAATTATTTTTTAACGCATGCGCAAAGGTCTTAAGGTAGTCCTTGCGTCTAGTATTCAATTCACATAAATTCGAGAAAGTTGACAAGAAATTGCAACCACTTCTGGATAATATAAAAATCTGAAAGAAATCATGCATGTTATAAACGTTGAAAAGATTAATTTTCCATAATAAAAATTCCAAAATGTTTTTAACAAATTGATGAAAAATAAAATTGTTCAACAAATCCTTCGATAACTTAATTTTTTTGTTTCAATGAAAATAATGTGTTCATTTTTCTAAATATGTATGAATTTTTTCAATTTTTTAAATTCACTTTGAATTTTGCGTTTTTTAACACGAGGAAAATCACAAAATTCAAAGTGAATTAAAAAATTTGAAAAAATTCATGCATATTCGGAAAATAGAACGGATCATTTTCATTGAAACAAAAAAATTAGGTTGTCGAAATATTTGTTGAA
Source organism: Itoplectis maculator (assembly GCA_964034905.1). Taxonomy (NCBI): domain Eukaryota; kingdom Metazoa; phylum Arthropoda; class Insecta; order Hymenoptera; family Ichneumonidae; genus Itoplectis; species Itoplectis maculator. Next base: position 483,110 of record OZ035871.1, read on the forward strand.
CAATTTTATTTTTCATCACTTTGTTAATAACTTTTTGGAATTTTTATTATGCAAAATTAATCTTTTCAACGTCTTTAACATGCATGATTTTTTTCAGATTTTTATATTCTCGAGATGTGGTTGCAATTTCCTCTCAATTTTCGAAAACTTATGCGAACTCGACACCAGGCGCAAGGACTAGCTTAAGAAGAAAAAAAAAAAAAAAAAAAAAAAAAAAAATCCGAAGTTCTCATCGATTTTAGTCATCTATAGAAATGTATCCCCTTAATCCGCAGGAAAATCATCCAACGATCTTGAAACATTCTACAGAAGTACAAATTATTTTTAACGCATGCGCAAAGGTCTCGTCGAAGCGCCGTCTCGGATATTTTTTTCTACCGATGACTCTTCATCGGTAGAAAATATCCCAGGCAACCGGTTTGCCGCTTCCCTCATCCGAATGGTTTCCAATTGTGAAAGTCGTCATTTTTTTTTATCCACTCGCGTCTGCCTCGCGAGCACCAAATCGCATTAAAGAGACGTGAATACACATCGTTAATGACCATCGCGAGATTCCATTGGTCGGATGACCTACGAGGAAAACTCAACGTTCGCTCAGTCGAGACTCGCGAGGTATTTATGAAAGTGACGATCGACCAACCGACTTCATTTCCTTCATCGGTTTCGAGCGATAAGTAATTAAGTGGCAATTAGGGTTATCACACGTTCATTGAATATATTTCGCTTTTTCTCAGTCGAATCGACGGAAGCCTCTCTTCGCATTCTAATCTGAGCAGAAAATTTGTACTATTACATTTGGCCCTGATCAGACCCTGGCCAGGGTCATGTCATCCCTGTTCGGGCCTGATCAGGGCCTGGTTTGGGCAGAACCAGTCGACTTCGTTTCCTTCATCGGTTTCGAGCGATAAGTAATTAAGTGGCAATTAGGGTTATCACACGTTCATTGAATATATTTCGCTTTTTCTCAGTCGAATCGACAGAAGCTTCTTCGCATTCCAATCTGAGCAGAAAATCTGTACCATTACATTTGGCCCTGATCAGGCCCTGACTAGGGTCAAGTCATCCCTGTCCGGGCCTGATCAGGGCCTGGCTTGGGCAGAATTTAACGCTACAAATATTCTGCATAAAATCTGTAGAATTACATTTGGCCCTGATCAGGTCCTGACCAGGGTTATGTCATCCCTGTCCGGGCCTGATCAGAGCCTGGTTTGGGCAGAATGTATCGCTACAAATATTCTGCAGAACATCTGTAGCGTTACATTTGGCCCTGATCAGGCCCTAGCCAGGGTCAAGTCATCCCTGCCCGGACCCGACCTGGCTTGGGCAGAATATATCGCTAAAAATATTCTGTAGAAAATCTGCACCAATACATTTAGCCCTGATCAGGCCCTGACCAGGGTCAAGTCATCCCTGTCCGGGCCTGATCAGGGCCTAGCTTGGGCAGAATGTAACGCTTCAAATATTCTGCAGAAAATCGTTACATTTGGCCCTGATCAGGCCCAAATATTCCGCAGAAAAGCGTTACATTTGGCCCTGATCAGGCCGAAATATTCAGCAGAAAATCGTTACATTTGGCCCTGATCAGGCCCAAATATTCTGCAGAAAATCGTTACATTTGGCCCTGATCAGGCCCAAATATTCTGCAGAAAATCGTTACATTTAGCCCTGATCAGGCCCAAATATTCTGCAGAAAATCGTTACATTTGACCCTGATCAGGCCCAAATATTCCGCAGAAAAGCGTTACATTTGGCCCTGATCAGGCCCAAATATTCTGCAGCAAACCGCTACATTTCGCCCTGATCAGGCCCATGTCATCCCTGTCTGGACCTGATCAGGGCCTGGCTTGCCCAGAATGTAACGCAACAAATTTTCTACCAGGCAACGCATTCGACGCTTCTCGTCAGAACTAATGAAGCCACAATGCAACGATTTCGCGTTGGCGGAATGGAATTCGCGAATTGCGAAAGAAAACATCGCTGAGGAATCTCTTCTCACTGTCTAAAGCGGAATGAGGACCCAGACAGAGCAGCAGCAGCTCAGTGGCCGTCGATGGTGCCAGGATTACCGCAACGCTCGAGGATTACCCGCAGCGATACGGGAAACCAGGCAAACCCCAACCGTCGCTGGAATCGCGAGCGGCGCGCAACTCGCTTTCGCAATTAACGTCGCGGCTGCGTAATTGACAGCGAAACTCTGCCGGGGCTAGACGGCTATCAGTTGCCCAATTTCGTTTGACACCCGGCAAACGCGGTCGGCGGAGTGACGTCAGAGGGCATCATTCTTGAGTGAAGCCCAAAGAACAATGCTCGCGATGCTCACCCCAAAGAACAGTGTTGATGCATCCCCGGGACACGTGGTGTGTCCTACCGTCATAGACGTTGGCCGGGGAACCTCGTAAACTTTGTTCGGAGCGATGGTATCACGACTGCCAATTTCGCAGCGGGAATGGAATTGCGATGGTTCTACTGGTTTTGGTGCTGTTTCTACTGTTTGTAGAATTTTTTAGGGTAACATCTAGCGAAAGTCGGGAACTGGCGGGGCCATGGTAGGGCCAACATGGCCCTGATCAGGTCCTGGATAGTTTTGCCGGATTGACGGCGGATGTAATGCTAAGCATTTTCTACCAGGATTGCCTAAGAGTTTTGATGAACTTATTCACGCGGCAGTTGGGAACTGGCGGGGCCCTGGCGAGGCCCTGATCAGGACCCGATGGTATCGCGACTGCCAATTTCGCAGCGGGAATGGAATTGCGATGATTCTGCTGGTTTTGGTGCTTTTGGTGGTGTTTTGGCTGTTCGTAGAATTTTTTAGGGTAAAAATCTGCGTCAAAAAGGGAACTGGTGAGGCCCTGGCGAGGCCAACACGGCCCTGATCAGGGCCTCAACAGTTTCTTCGGATTCATGCCGGACGACACATTTTCTACCAGGATTGCCTATCAGTCTGGGTGAACTATTCACACGGCAGTTGGGAACTGGCCGGGGCCTGGCGAGGCCAACACGGCCCTGATCAGGACTCGATGGTATCGCGACTACCAATTTCGCAGCGGGAATGGAATTGCGATGGTTCTGCTGGTTTTGGTACTTTCGGTGGTGTTTCTGCTGTTCGTAGAATGTTTTTTAGCGTAAATCTAGCGAAAGTCGGGAACTGGCGGGGCCCTGGCTAGGCCAATACGGCCCTGATCAGGGACTAAACACTTTTTCCCAACTCACGCAGGATGTAACCCTACACCCTACCCTACATCCTGGTAGAAAATCTATAGCGTTACATTCTGTCCAAGCCGAGCCCAGACCAGGCCTTGCCAGGAATTACCCGATCCTCATCAGGGCCTAATCAGGGCATAATGTAATGCTACAAATTTTCTGCTCGGGAAAATGCATTTTTGACCAGAATTGCTGCTGTCGCGGCTGCCTGTGAGTCTCGGTGAACTGGCGGGGCCCTGGCAAGGCCAATACGGCCCTGATCAGGCCCCGAACAGTTTCTCCGGATTCACGCCGGAAGTAACGCTGCAATTTTTTTATTATAATTGCTGCTACCTATGCGTCTCGGTGAAATATCGACACGGCAATCGGGAACTGGCGGGGCCCTGGCAAGGCCAACACGGCCCTGATCAGGCCCCGACCAGTTTCCCCGGATTCACGTGGGATGTAACGCTACACATTTTCTACCAGGAATGCTACTATGTAGTCGGGAACTGACGGGGCCCTGGCAAGGCCATCACGGCCCTGATCAGGCCCCGAACAGTTTCCCCGGATTCACGTCGGAAGTAACGCTACACATTTTCTACCACGATTGCTACTGCTGCCTATGCGTCTCGGTGAACTATTGACACGGCAATCGGGAGACGCATTGAAATATCCGAGCGCGCCAGCAGCTTCCGCCGATCGAAGGAGAAGAAGCCGAGAGAGAGCAAACAACTGGCGTTGCTCGCGCGCACGGTTTGCGCGTTTCTCGTACATAAATCACGACAAGTCGCGAGTTCCACTCACCGGCGATGACTCTCGGCGCGGCGGAGAGTCGCTCGCGCGCACTTTTTGGATCGCTGCCAGGAAAACCTGCAGGAAAGTAGTAACGAGCTGGTAAAGAGAAACAAAAATACAACGACGAAGAAAATCCCCGGGCGGTACATTTGGACGCTCTTTATCGCACTTTCGACTGAAAGCGTCGCCGGCATCAAAGGGACACAAAAAATAATCAAAGAACACGGATCGTCGCTGCTCGGGTCTTTGAAATTCGCGACGTTCTAACCGTTCGACGTGGGGTATTTTCTGCATTGACATTTTTTTTCGAAACGTCAATTCGAATTTCATCTAATTTTTTTTTTTTTGTAATGAAAATCTAAATGTAAGAATTGAAAGGATGATTTTTTTGGAGGGTTGTCTTGAATTCAAATTTTTTGACGTTTGATTTTAAGTGGATTTTCTATGTATGATGACGTATTTCTGGCTTTGACCTTTTTTTTTTTTTTTTTTTTTTTTTTTTTTTTTTTTTTTTTTTTTTTTTTTTTTTTTTTTTTTTTTTCGAAACGTCAATTTGAATTTTATCTAATTTTTTTATAATAAAAATCTAAATGTAATAATTAAAAGGGCGATTTTTTGTAGGTTTATCTCGAATTCGAATTGTTTGACATCTGATTCTAAATGGATTTTATAGATGTTTTTTTTTTTTTTTTGGATTAATGGTTGTCTCGAATTCGAATTGCTTGACGGTTGATTCTAAGTGGATTATTTACGCATGATGACGTATTTCCGACTTTGACGGAATTTTTTTTTTCTCTACAAGTCGATTCGAATTTTATCTAATTTTTTAACAATAAAAACTCAATGAAAACATTCAATGTGAAAATTGAAAGGACGATTTTTTTTAGGGTTGTCTCGAATTCGAATTGTTTGATATTTGATTCTAACTGGATTTTATAGATGTCTTTTTTTTTTTTTTTTTTTAAATTAATGGAACCTGGATTTTTTTATGCGTTCGAAAGATTTATTTATATAAATTTACAAAAACATAGTTCAGATGTATCATTACATGGAAATTAATTGAATAAACCATCAATTTTTTTAGACCAGTATCGTCTAAAAAAAAGCTTGAAAATAAGCTCTTTTTTCCCGAAATAACCTCACAATTGCAGAATGCATCGTTCCCCACTTTTGACTTATTCTCCAAAAATAAAAAGTGGGCGTCACGATATTTTCGAGGTACTCGCGCATTTCGCGTCGTAATTTCCGCGCATGAAAATGTCACGATCCGAGTTGCTTTGCATTATTACCAACTGGCATCGATCCGCCACTCGGAGAAACGTGTTCGGCCGGTCGGTATATTCGGGTCGTATTATTCCCAGAGGCTTCAGACGCGAACGGCTGCGCGGAGAGACGGAGATATAAAATGGTTGCGGCAGAGGGTCACTTCCAAAGTCTAGCCGCGAATGAAGCCGCCGAATGCAGTTCGCCTCGTGAATACAGTAGGTACACATTTGCAATTCGGGATGGCCTTTGCTCCCGGGAGTCAACGAGCTTGCTGCGTCGTGGTTGGCCCGATTGAAGTTGTACGTCGAGCACACATTGTCCCGGTATTTCGACATTCGCCAGCGGGACACGTCTCTATATTTCATTTTTCCGGCCATGCGTGGAAAATCCACTTCAAATCAGACGTCAAACAATTCGAATTCGAGAAGACCCTTAAAAAAACGTCCTTTCAATTTTTACATTTAGGTTTTTTCCTTTATATTATTATAAAAAAGCCATAGCAACCGTTACCATGGCAACCATTGCCATAGCAACCGTTACCATGGCAACCATTGCCATAGTAAACATTGCCATAGTAACCATTGCCATAGTAACCATTGCCATAGCAACCATTGCCATAGCAACCAATGCCATAGTAACCATTGCCATAGTAATCATTGCCATAGGAACCATTGCCATAGTAACCATTGCCATAGCAACCATTGCCATAGCAACCATTGCCATAGGAACCATTGCCATAGTAACCATAGCCGTAGGAACCATTGCCATAGCAACCATTGCCATAGCAACCAATGCCATAGCAACCATTGCCATAGCAACCATTGCCATAGCAACCATTGCCATAGGAATCATTGCCATAGTAACCATTGCCGTAGGAACCATTGCCATAGTAACCATTGCCATAGTAACCATTGCCATAGCAACCATTGCCATAGCAACCATTGCCATAGCAACCGTTACCATGGCAACCATTGCCATAGTAAACATTGCCATAGTAACCATTGCCATAGGAACCATTGCCATAGCAACCATTGCCATAGCAACCATTGCCATAGCAGCCATTGCCATAGGAACCATTGCCATAGCAACCAATGCCATAGTAACCATTACCATAGCAACCATTGTCATAGTAACCATTGCCATAGCAACCATTGCCATATCAACCATTGCCATAGTAACCATTGCCATATCAACCATTGCCATAGCAACCATTGCTATAGCAAACATGGCTATAGTCACCATCGTTACCATGACAACCATCGCCACAGCAACCGTTGCCACGGCAACAATAACCATAGAAACCATTACTATGGCAACCAAAAATCATGTCACAATTCAAGCGCACTAGCTATAAACCATAAGCCATAAGTATTGTAATATAAAAATGTGATAAAATTCGAATTGACGTTTCGAACAAAAAGTTCCGTCAAACAAAAAAACATCCGAAAAAAAAATCAAAATGCGTTTATAAGGTGAGATGTTTTCTGAAGTAACGACGCTGAGATTTTTGTATTTTGTAATTATACCTATTTTGTAATTTGTTTTTTTTTTTTGTATTATTGTAACAACTTTTCCAGGCAGTCGAAGTTTGTGTAGAACAAAGGTACGACGCAGCTCGTCGGATGAATATCAGAAAGACTGTCTCGAGTCACTGAACTCATTTCCGCCATTTGTCACCCGAATGCACCGAATTATCGTCAATGCAGTTCGCATGCAGCGACAGCAAATGGCGGAATGATCGTGAAAGCCTTCCCTTCGCCTTCCCTCAGCAATATTACAAACGTAACGACGGTCGAAGTAAAAATATATTTTTACTATTATGGTAATGGCACAAAAGTTTCGCCCGAAATATCCACGAAAAAAAAAAAAAAAAAAAAAAAAAATGTACAGCGTCGTTTCGCTCAGAGTTACGACACGAGCAGCGCTGCCGCTCGACGCCAGCTCGAGTGAATAGCGAAAATGTATAAAGGGGGTTGTAGAAAGGCTGAAGGGGTTAAGAGATTTAGGTCTCTTTCTGCGAGAATGGACCTCTCGAGATATTCGACTGAGGCGAACTGGTGAACACGTACGTTGCACCAATACCGTTGCGTTTCCGACGGTCTGCTGTGGACCAATAGGATGGAGGCTGGGTGTAAGCAACGTGAGGATAACGGGTCACGATGGCTAGGCGCAGCATGGTACCGTGACCTTTTTTGTGTCATTTTTCTTAAATAAATTTCCCAAGGCTCTTCGTGTCAATGATATTGAAAGGATATGATAGGAACTTCGCCGCCCAATGTTAAATGGCTATAAGTGTGTCTTGCTCCTAACCTCACTTTTTGGTTTTTAGGTTCTTACGAAGAATCGGCTGCGAGTTTAGAGGAGCCAGAAGCTTAAGGAGGCTTCAGTGCTTCATACTAGTCAAATCAGTGCTAAATTTTCGAAAGCATTTTTATAATTCTTGGTTGTTTAATAAATTGTTTCGAGGTGTTACTGACGTTTCAGAATTAGTTCTTAATAGACAAATACATTCACAGCCGTGATTTGAATAGAAAATCGACTGATATATGCAAATTCCCGATGTCATGATTTTTCGTGCAGTTTTTTGAAAGAATAAACCGTAATAATAGTTCTATTACGACGAGCAAAAGCTCATTTTTATCATTGGAAGATGCTTGATCGATTGACCGTTCCGATTTTTAAATAGTATCAGAACTTTAAAAGTTACAGCCATTTGTATGTCGCCTTTTAGGTTAGGATAGGATGATCAAACGGTCGTATCTTTTGAACTACAGAGACTATTAAAAATCTGGACGGTCAATCGATAAAGGGTCTTCCAATAATAAAAATGTGCTGTTGCTCGTTATAATTGAACAATTATTACGGTTTATTCTTTTAAAAAACTACACGAAAAAACATGACATCGGGTATTTGCATATATCAGTCAATTTTCTATTCAAATCACGGCTGTGAATGTATTTGTCTATTACGAACTAATGCTGAAACGTCAGTAACACCTCGGAACAATTTATTAAAAAACCAAGAATTATAAAAATGCTTTTGAAAATTTAGCACTGATTTGACTAGTATGAAGCGCTAAAGCCTCCTTAATACAATTTTGCCATCGTTTTCTACTTGTGTTCCAAATTTGGTTGCGATTCGATTGATCGTTTCGAAGAAAATGGCTTTTAAAAATTCGAGGTGGCGGGTTTCTAACCTCACTTTTTGGTTTTTCGATTCTCCCGAACGAACGGCTTCATGTATCGAGGAACCACAAAGCCTATCTCAATTCTGCCACATTTCTGCACATTCTCTCAAAATTTGAGCCTTATCTGTCAAGTAGTTTAGGAGAAAATAGCTTTAAAAAATTCGAGGTGGAGGAGAGCACCACTACCTTTTAACTATAGATACAGGATGACTCGGAATTGTTTTTTCCAACTTTTCGCCAGGAAAAAAATATATCCAGTCTCCATATTGTTTCATTTCGAAGCTTGAACATAGCCTTTACCGTGTGGCGAAAGGTTGCGCGGCTATTCGAACAGAAAATACGCGCGGAAAATATGAAAATTCTATAAACTCCTGGTGCATCCTGCGGAGCTTCTTCTCAACGACCATCGGGTCGTAACGGCTCGGTGGAATTTTTCGCCGGCATTTCGCCTCTGCAATCTCCACATCGAAGAGCGTCCGTTCGACTCGACGTACATAGAAGCAACCGGCTGTGTATTCTATGCGCGAAGACGGAGGCTTAGAAATCAATATTGCGTCGTGAGAGTCCAGCGGCGAGGAAACTTTTCGCCGTGGAGCCCGGATCGAGTGGCTTCGTCGCTTCGCTTCGTCGATTTTACAGCCCAAGTCGGAAACTGGTGAGGTCCTGGCAAGGCTAACATGGCCCTGACCAGGTTTGACACCCCAGTTGAAAATCTCTAGCGTTACATCCGGCCCTGATCAGGCCCTGATCAGGACGTATTAGCCATGTTAGGGCCTGTTCACGTTTTTGTGATTTTTTTTTTTACGCAACTGTTAAAATCTATTCAATGAAACCAATTGTATATCAAAGTATAACATTCGAAGAATATTGTGTAATTTTTTCATGAAGAAATATTAAAAAATACAGCAATGGCGACATTTACTCGGAAGCGTCTCGGAAAAAAGTAGAATTGCGGTGGCCATCAGAACTCGGTGCTGCTGGATCATCCGAAATTCAAAAACTAAAGTTCATTCGTTAGGTAATCGTTTTCCCCAGGTAACGCGGAAGAGTTTTTTTCGAAATTTTGATTTTTCAATTTTTGGGAACACTTTAAAGGGAAAAACGCGATTTTTTCGGAAAAAATCGGCTATTTTGCTATTGTAAAATAAAAAATATTAATAAATTCGAAAAAAAAACTCTTCCGCGTTATCTCGTAAAATATGTACAGAAAAAGTATGCACAAATTCAAAAGGATCGGTGCAGTAGTTTTGACGGTACGATGGGGGCACCGACTTTGAAAACGTGAGTTGTGGGAAAAGGGCTTTAAAGTCGCGGGCTCGGCTCAGACAGCGAAGGTACAGCAATCTGCGAGTATAAAAATACTCATAACGTCGTCAATTTTGCTCCGATTGACTTGAAAATTTGACACAATATTCTTGAGGTATTATGCATTCAGTAAAAAATATAAAATAAAAATGCCAAAAAAAAATGTAATACCCTACCCCTCCCCTTAAGGATTTTCAGGTTTTTCTTTGATGCACGACGAGACCCGAAGAATGCAACGCGGTGAATGGCTCGACGAGTACAGCTACTCGACGCTATTATAGCCGATGCGTAAGCGGATCTTTTTTTTTATCGCCTTCGAATCGTGCGACGGGATTCACACACTTGTTACACGTTACGAGTAACTCGCGTGCGAAGAGGAGTTTGCAAATCAGCCGACGACCATGAAGCGTTTGCCAATTCCTGTGAAGTAGCTGCGAATGAAACGCGCGGCAATCGCCAACCGGATAGATCGTCCTGCGCGTTACGCGTGCGCATTGGGTGACGAAAGTCGACGGAGATCGAGTCGCCGCGATAGAAATCCCTTGAGACGCCGGGTTAATTAATTATAATCATATTGATGTCAGTGCGGAGAGAAGACAGCGGTAACTTGGGACTACTGAGCGAGTCGTTTAATTAATCGGACGTCATCGACGAGACCTTTCGGTGTCTATATTTCGGTGAATATATTCGAGTGTAAATTTTGTGGCATTGCTTCGAGTAAGAATTTTGTTGGCTATATTAAAAAAGTGAATTTATTTATTTATTTATTTATTTATTTATTTATTTATTTATTTATTTATTTATTCACTTATTTATTTATTTATTTATTTGAGAATTTATTTATTTTCATTTATTTATTTATTTATTCACTTATTTATTTTCATTTATTTATTTATTTATTTATTTATTTAACAATGGATAGGACATGTCTTTGAAATTACATAAACAATTATCGCGAAAGATAAAGAAATTAAGGAGATAAGGTAATAAGATAATTTATGTAGGCAAGATAAGAAAATGCAATTCTATATTGAATCTAAAAAATTCAATTTTTGTACCACTTTTCTTTTCCTTATTAATTTTTATTTGATAAAAATAAGTCATTGGTAATTAAATTGCAGGAAGGTGATAGGAAGATGAGAATTATTTAGGCAAGATAAGAAAATGCAATTCTAGATTGAATTTAAAAAATTCAATTTTTGTACCACTTTTCTTTTCCTTATCAAATGTTATTTGATAAAAATAAGTCACTGGTAATTAAATTGCAGGAAGGTGATAGGAAGATGAGAATTATTTAGGCTAGATAAAAAAATGCAATTCTAGATTGATTTTAAAAAATTCAATTTTTGTACCACTTTTTTTTCCTTATCAAATTTTATTTGATTAAAAAAATAAACGTCGCTTGTAATTGACGCGCGGCAATTGCGGTGACGGGAAGATAAGAATTATTTAGGCAAGATAAGAAAATGAAATTCTAGATTAAATTAAAGTTTTTTTTTTTTTTTTTTTTTTTTTTTTTTTTTTTTTTTTTTTTTTTAATTATTAAATTTAATTTGATAACGAAAAAAATAAAAAAATAAAAACGTCGCTGGTAATTGAATTGCGGGAAGGCGATAGGAAGACCTGTGGCTCTGATAAGAGCGCCGAGAGAATCGAGACAATTATCCCGAGGCTTTCGCCACTTGATTCCCAACTTCCGGGAGATGATCCCGCGGGAAAACGGAAAATCGTGGAAAAACAACGATCCATCGTGTATCGTTCGCAGAGGAAAAAGTAGTACCCCCCCCCCCCCCCCCCCCCCCTACTTTTCCCTCTTCCTGTCTTCGTAGCCGTTCGGTGGTCGCGTATACGGCTTCTGGTGCATCACGTGAGATAATCCACACTGTCTTCCACTTCCAACCCTCCACCTCCCTTTTTTTTTTTTTTTTTTTTTTTTTTTTTTTTTTTTTTTTTTTTTTTTTTTTTTTAAAGAGTACCAAAGATGGCTTTGGGACGACTCCCTCCTCCCTTCCCCTCCCCTCCTCCCACGACGTCGCCACCTCGCGGTGGCTTTGGCCCCGTTAAGCTCGGACGTTAACGTGATATTCTTCGTCGGCTCCGCGCTAACGGATAAGCCAACCAGTAAGCTTCCCGAAGTGCCGGAAGTCGCGAGGGATACGCGAAGACGATATCGGGGATATCGCTCCGGCACTTTTTTAGGTCGCAACCGTAGCCGAGTTTTTTTTTTTTTTTTTTTTTTTTTTTTTTTTTCCGCCAATGTTTACCGAAGCGAATCTTGCTTTATTCCTTCCAACCTATAATTTATTATTATTTATAATAATAAATTATTATTTATATTATTAATTATAATAATCATTAAATAATTATTATTTATAATAATAAATTATAGGATTTAGGATTTATTTTATAAATATGGATTGATTTCGAACAAAGATGACGGAGACATTCACGAGATTTTTTTTATGCAACCTTTCATTTTTAGCTACAAAAGGATTTTTCTTTCTTCAATGTTTACGAAGCGAATCTCGCTTTACTCCCTCCGAACTATTATCTATTAGATAAACAAGCGGGCATCTTACTTTTTTTTTTTTTTTCCGGCGTAAACCATATTTTTATGGAATAGGATTTATTTCGAATAAAGATGCCGCGCAGATCCACAAGAATTTTTTATGCCACCTTTCATTTTTAACTACAAAAGGATTTTTTTTAATACTTTTTTTTGCGAACTAAGTTTCGGTCTGAAATCTTAAAAAGCCATTTGCTTTTTATACGCAGAAGAAGCAACGCGAGCCGAGCTAAGTGGGTGAGTCATTTACTTTTACTTTTACGTTCTCTCGTTTTTACCGTCAGGAGTGAATAAAGAAGACGCGGGTCAGGAGCGAATCGTAAGTGAGGAAAAAAAAAAAAAAAAAAATTGCGGAGGTCACGCTCGAGTGACAATAAGAAAAGTACGTCCGGGGTTGGAATTTTTACGCTTATACTGCAGCACTAGTCAGGCCCTGGTCAGACCATTGTCTTCCCTGCCCAGGCCTGATCAGTACCCGGCTTGGGCCAAATGTAACGCTACCGATTTTTCTGCTTATCTCAGTAGAACATTTACGACATTACAGTAGGCCCTAGTCAGACCCTGGCCAGGGGCGTCTTATTCTTGTCCGGGCCTGATCAGTGCCCGACTTGGACCAAAATTAACAGAATGCTACAGATTTTTGTCCTTAACCTAGTAGAAAATGTACGGCATTACACTAGCCGCTAGTCAGGCCAGGACCGTGTCATCCCTGTCCAGGCCTGACCAGTTCCCGACTTGGACCAAAATTAACAGAATGCTACAGATTTTTTTACCAAAGTCGTCTCCCAGTTTTTGCAGAACAAATTCCCAATAATTTCTGTCCTTAGCCCGGTCGAACATTTACAGCATTACACGAGGTGCTAGTCAGGCCCTGGCCAGGACCGTGTCGTATCTCTCCTAGCCTGACCAGTGCCCAACTTGTTTCAAAATTTACAGAATGCTACAGATTTTCTACCAAAGTCGTCTCCCAGTTTTTGAAAGAAAAAAAAAAAAAAAAAAAAAAAAAAATGGCGGCTGTACTATCGACTTCTGTAGTTATCGAAGTCTGCAGACTCAACGACGAATTCTACGTTTTGCTGTCGAGTCGATAGTACAGCCGCCATTTTTTTTTTTTTTTTTTTTTTTTTTTTTTTTTTTTTTTCGTTTTGCTGGACGCACCGACCACGAAAAAACGAGAGAAATACGAGTTCCGAGGTTGGCTCGAGGCCTTCGGCCAAATTGTACGATGGGCTCTCCTCGAATAACGAGCGAACCCCAACCTGACTGCATTCGCTCTTACGACGCGCTGAAATTCGCCTGACTCACCTCATCCCGCGTGTAATCCTGTAATCCCGCGTACACTTATTTTCCCACTCGTGGAATGAGTCACAGAAATGCACCGTTGCGACGCCTCGAAGCTCCCGCGTAAAGCACTGCACTTCTCATTCAGCGTGGAACGCGCACTATGCCGACGTACAATTGCTTCTCACAGACACTGCGACGACGACGACGACGACAGTGGCGACTCGTACACCTTTTGCCCGCGAAGCACGTGCGTTAGATAAGTTTAATGCCTCAGACATTGACGCATTAAGCGGGTTTATCTAGGATTGTAAAAGCGGCAATTTCTGCGTTCTGAAGCCAATTTTCTTGACAGTTGTCACTGTGGATTCGACTATTTTTTTCTGGACTCTAATATAAGTGATGATTTTATGGAGTTGGAAAAAAAAATGGAAAAATATTTTTTTGACATTCAATTCATCGAAGCAACATTTTTGCCAAATTTTGAAATTATTATCTTTAATTTAATATATTCAATTTTATTTTGACTTCGGATTTTGATTATATGGAAAGTTGTGAATTAAATAAAACAATATTTTTTTGACGTTTAGTTTGTCATCGAGCAAAATTTTTGCCGATTTTTTAAATTATTATTTTCAATTTAATACATTAAATTTGATACTGACTTCGGACGCTGATTTTATCGAAAGTTGCGAATTAAATTAAAGAATATTTTTTTGACGTTTAATTTGTCATCAAAGCAACATTTTTGCCAATTTTTGAAATTATTATCTTCAATTTAATATATTAAATTTGATACTGATTTCGGACGCTGATTTTATCGAGAGTTGCGATTTAAATAAAACAATATTTTTTTTACGTTTAATTTGACATCAAAGCTTTTGCCAAATTTTGAAATTATTATCTATAATTTAATATATTAAGTTTGATTATATATCAAATTGGAATATCAAATTTTATTATATAAAACATTTGAATATTAATGTCACTAAAGGTCATTAAAAAAAGGGTCAAGTTTCTATGACCACATTTTTCCACAAAAAATATAGTTTCGAATCCAAGTGAATAAAATCATCAGCAAAAAAAAAATATCCACTTCACTCGTCGACGTCTGAGGCATTAAACTCACTAAAAAAAATTCCAGGGCTACGCGATGTAAACACTGCAATTCCCAGGGTCGAAGCGAAGGTTCGGAGGAGCCTCGATTCTCGAGGCTCGACCTCGGCCGTCCGAGTTCACGGTCACGCTTCCGGTTCGCGCGGTGACCCGGGCATCACCCTCTCTCTCTCTCTCTCTCTTAGCAAATATCTCGAACGAAATCGATCACAAATCGTGGTCTCACCGATTCTACACCAACAGAAGACACAAACACACGTCGTGATATAATTGCAGCCGAAGTACACTGTTAAAAATTCGGTGTTAAAATCGCTGTCCATATAGGTCCACACCAATCACGGTGATAATGATCGGTGTTAACTGAATCTGAAATACCGATTTTCACCTAAAAAAAATCAGAAGTGCCGTTTATCGCGAATTATCAACGGATCGAAGCGAAAATTGAAATACAGACGCCAGTAATGTGAATCTCGTTAAATAATTAGTCAGAATTTCGATTTCCGAAAAAAAAAAAATTACAGATCAATTACCCGGTAGAGGAATCTGCAATGAAAAAGTCCATTTTTTTCTTCAATTTTTCGATAAAAACTGAGAAAAGCGACTAATTCATTCACGAGATAATAAAAAATCACACATGATACGTGCATTCAATGTCCTTAAAGCGAAAAGTATTACAGTGTTTCGTCGGTAATACAGGAAAAATTTCACGAAAACGGCTAGTGTTAATTTTAACACTGTAACAAGTGTTACTATTAACACTGTAACAAGTGTTACTATTAACACTGTAACAAGTGTTACTATTAACACTGTAACAAGTGTTACTATTAACACCGTAACAAGTGTTACTATTAACACCGTAACAAGTGTTACTATTAACACCGTAACAAGTGTTACTATTAACACCGTAACAAGTGTTACTATTAACACCGTAACAAGTGTTACTATTAACACCGTAACAAGTGTTACTATTAACACCGTAACAAGTGTTACTATTAACACCGTAACAAGTGTTACTATTAACACCGTAACAAGTGTTACTATTAACACCGTAACAAGTGTTACTATTAACACCGTAACAAGTGTTACTATTAACACCGTAACAAGTGTTACTATTAACACCGTAACAAGTGTTACTATTAACACCGTAACAAGTGTTACTATTAACACCGTAACAAGTGTTACTATTAACACTGTAATAAGTGTTACTATTAACACTGTAATAAGTGTTACTATTAACACCGTAATAAGTGTTACTATTAACACTGTAATAAGTGACACTAGGAAAAATATCCACACCAGCAACGTTTGACACCGTAGATTTTTAACAGTGTAGGGTTCCGGATAGTCGACGACGACGATGACGACGATGACGGGGCCCGAGTACCGTATACCGCCGATGATTCCCGTGTCCCGGTCTAATCGTCTCGGACGGTGGACGAGGTGGATCGGTTCGGTATGAGAGCAAACGCGACGGGCAGCAGCCGAGAGCCACGGAGAAAGCGCGCACGACGACGTTCGGCTAGCAACTGAGCAGCGGCGAGGCTGGTTACACGTTCCTCAGGCTCGTTCCCTGAGCCTCGGTGACCGCGGGGAGCGAGAGAGAGAGGGAGAGAGACGGAAAGGGAAAAAGAGAGAGAGGGAGGGAGAGAGACGGAAAGGGAAAAAGAGAGAGAAGGTAGAGAGTGGGTCTCCCTCTACCTTTAAAAGGCAGAGGTCCTCTCTCTCTTTCTCTCTCTATCTTTAAAAGGCAGAGATCCTCTCTCTCTTTCTCCAGAGACAGAGAGAGAAGGAGAGAAGGCGCTGGAGAGGATTCTCGAGGACGAATGAACCGGTGTTGGTCGCTGGATACAGCGGAGAGTCTCGTTTCGTCTCTCGTGCCGCGATCTTCGATGATTCTGGTTATACCTGCACTGCTGCTTCTGAAGCTGCGGTTGTAAAAAATGTAAGGCGTTTATAGTAGGTGCTGGTCAGGCCCTGGTCAGGGCCGTGTCATCCTAGGCCGGGTCTAACCAGTGTCTGATTTTTTACCAGGGTTATTCGATGCAATTTCTTAGTGCTAGCTAGGCCCTGGTCAAGGCCGTGGCATCCCTGTCCGGGCCTGACCAGACCCTGGCTTGGGCCCAATGTAACAGAATTTTCCCCGTCCGGATTACCCTTTGATATCCTAGTGTTATTACCAGAGCTGGGCAGTATTTCAAGTACCTGGTACTTGCGAAGTACTGGATGTATAGTACGTGCAGTACACAGTACTTCAAAAATACTTAATGTATTGTACTTAAATTTTCAAGTACATGTTCTGTACTTCAAGCATTTGTACTTTAAATGTCAAGTACTTTCCTGTATTTCATGTACTTTGTCAAGTACTAAGTATGAAGTATTATGATCTCAGTACTTGAAGTACTGACTACTTCAGTACCCGGTATTTCCTGTATTCATGATTCTTGGTGCTTGAAATAGTATCGATAGTAATAGTAATAATAATATGGATAGTAGTAACAGTATTTCAAGTAGTTATAGTACTTTGTACTTTGCACTTCAAGTACCCGGTACTTCCAGTATTCATGATCCTTGGTACTTAAAATAGTATAATAGTAATAGTAATAATAATAATAATATGGATAGTAGTAACAGTATTTCAAGTATTTATAGTACTTTGTACTTTGAACTTCAAGTACCCGGTAGTTCCAGTATTCATGATCCTAAAAATAGTATCAATAGTAATAATGATATGAATCGTACTAATATTAGTAGTAATAGTATTTCAAATATTTGTAGTACTTTGTACCTCAAGTACTTTCTGGTACTCTGTCCAGCTCTTTGTCCAGTCTTTTTACATCTTGCAAAAAAAATGGTTTGGAAAGAGCAGTCGGCTCGCATCGCCTTAGCCAATTACCCTTTCATATCCTAGTGTTATTACCTCGCGAATTGAAAGGTTTCGCGTTGGCGCATCGAAAGTAGCCATATTGCATATTCGTTCGCAATTCAACAAAACTCGTCCGCGAAATCCCACAAAAATACATCATTTCCTGTTTTCCGGAATTTATATTTATTTCATATTTATATACTTTTTTTTTTTTTTTTTTTTTTTTTTTTTTTTTTTTTTTTTTTTTCTTCCCTGAGAATTCAGATATTTATTTTCATCCCTGAAAACTCAGTAAAACGAGAGCAGAACCGGAGGCGAAATACCTAATAAAATGATCCAACAAATTCCATACATGCGTTGCTCAACTCGCATTGGTACGAATGCTGGGAACGCGGTTCGCAAAATGCGGTGGCAAGCGCGTAGTACGCGAATCGAGAGCCGAGAGACAGCGATACGTGCGCGAGACTGATTCGCCGTGTCCAAAGAGGCGCAGAAGCCACCATCGGTGGCTTCTGCGACTCGGAGAGGCAGAGTCGACTGAACGTACGGCAACGCAAAACGCGACGGAGTGGCTTTCGCGCAAAGGCCATCGAAGGCATCCTGCTCGTACCGCAGAACCGCGCGCGCGAGTCATTCCAGCGCCGGGCCAGCGGGTATCCCGCCTTGCCTCTCATTGGCCGATGAAGCACACTCGGCGCCGGCGATCAAACGACATCGCATCGACGTCGTTCGCCTTAGCGATCGGCTCTCTCGAACCTCGATGGTAGAAAATCAGAAAATGGGTTGGGTCAAATGTAGCAGAATGCAACATTTGACCCAAGCTGGGTACTGGTTAAGGTTGGGATGGGATGACATGGACCTGGCCAGAATCTGGCTAGCGCTGGGAAAGTGCATTGAATGACCCTGATAGAAAATTTGTTGCATTCTGTTTAATTAGGTCCAAGCCAGGTACTGATTAGGGCTGGACTGGGAAGACATGGCACTGGCCAGGGCCTGGCTAGCGCTGGGGAAGTGCATTGAATAGTCCCTGGTAGAAAATCTGTAGCATTTTGATACATCAGGTCCAAGCCAGGTACTGAGGAGGGTTGGATTGGCATGACATGGCCCTGGCCAGGGTCTGGCTAGCGCTGGGAAAGTGCATCGAATAACTCAGGTAAAAAATCTATAGCATTCTGTTAAGGGGGGAGGGTATTAAATATTTTTTGCATTTTTATTTTCTATTTTTTACTGAATGCATAATACCTCAAGAATATTGTATCAAATTTTCAAGTCAATCGGAGCAAAATTGACGACGTTATGAGTATTTTTGTACTCGCGGATTGCTGTACCTTCGCTGCCCCCGAGCCGAGCCCGCGACTTTAAAGCCTTTTTCCCACAACTCACGTTTTCAAAGTCGGTGCCCCCATCGTACCGTCAAAACTACTGCACCGATACTTTTGAATTTTTGCATACTTTTTCTGTACATATTTTACGAGGTAACGCGGAAGAGTTTTTTTTCGAATTTATTAATATTTTTTATTTTACAATAGCAAAATAGCCGATTTTTTCCGAAAAAATCGCGTTTTTCCCTCTAAAGTGTTCCCAAAAATAGAAAAATTAAAATTTCGAAAAAAACTCTTCCGCGTTACCTGGGGAAAACGATTACCTAACGAATGAACTTTGGTTTTTTTAATTTCGGACGATCCAGTACCGAGTTCTGATGGGCAGCGCAATTCTACTTTTTTCCGAAACGCTTCCGACTAAATGCCGCCATTACTGTATTTTTTAATATTTCTTCATGAAAAAATTACACAATATTCTTTGAATGTTATACTTTGATGTACAATTGCTTTTACTGAATAGATTTTAACAGTGTCGTAAAAAAAAAATTCACAAAAACGTGCCTTTTTGTTGAATTTTCTGATGAAAAGAAATTTAATATCCCAGCAACAAAAAAAGATAGACGCAAGTATGTAATTAAATTTTTCTCCACGAACCTCTCAAAAAAAAAAATAAAAAATAAAAAGTCAAACAATATCTGACGTTAAGGTAGGTCACACGACCTTAAGGCGAAAGGGGGCTTTGTGCGTCGGACAAAGGCGAACAAAGCGCCGATGTACGTTGCTTTTGGCTTTGGCTCCTGTTTTGATACTAAGAAGCCCGTCGCGTGTATTTGATTCTCCGTCGGTAAAACGACGGAGAGAGAGGCGGAAGCTGATAGAAATTACGACGTGTAACGCGAATAGTGCAGCCCTTTGCCTTCGGCGGACGAACAACAGCGACGCCCGAGAATTTCGTAATTAATTTCGTCCTACGACCGGACTTCAATTCCCCCCCCCCCCCCTCCCCACCCCTCCCTTCGGCTATTTCCGAGGAACTAATTAATATATCATTAAGGTAGTCCTTGCGTCTAGTATTCATTTCACATAAATTCGAGAAAATTGACAAGAAATTGCAACCACTTCTCGATAATATAAAAATCTGAGAAAAATCATGTATTTTCTAAACGTTGAAAAGATTAATTTTGCATAATAAAAATTCCAAAATGTTATTAACAAATTGATGAAAAATAAAATTGTTCGACAAATCCTTCGATAACTTAATTTTTTTGTTTCAATGAAAATAATGCGTTCATTTTTCTAAATATGTATGAATTTTTTCGATTTTTTTAATTCACTTTGAATTTTGCGTTTTTTAGCATGGGGAAAATCACAAAATTCAAAGTGAATTTTAAAATTTGAAAAAATTCATGCATATTCAGAAAATAGAACGGATTTTCATTGAAACAAAAAAATGAGGTTGTTGAAATATTTGTTGAACATTTTTATTTTTCATCAATTTGTTAATAACATTTTGGAATTTTTATTTTGCAACATTAATCTTTTCAACGTCTTTAACATGCATGATTTTTTTCAGATTTTTATATTCTCGAGATGTGGTTGCAATTTCCTCTCAATTTTCGAAAACTTATGCGAACTCGACACCAGGCGCAACGACTACCTTAAGGAGGTCCAGTCGTATAGCATTTTGCATAAATTCGAGAAAAATGAGAAAGAATTACGGATACTTCTTGATGATATAAAAATCTGAAAAAATGCATGCACATCAAAGGTACTGAAAAGATTAATTGTGCATAATAATAATTGCAAAATGTTATTAACAAATTGATGAAAAAAAAAATTGTTGCACAAATTTCTCGGAAACCCAAATTTTTTTTATCAATGAAAATGCTTCGTTTATTTTTCTGAGTACGTATGAATTTTTTCAGATTTTTAAGTTCACTTTGAATTTTGTATGAAAAAAAAAGCAAATATCAAACTGAACTTAAAAATTAAAAAAAATTCATACGTACTCAGAAACATAATAGAAGCATTTTCATTAAAAAAAAAATTCGGGTTTCCGAGAAATTTGTTGAACAATTTTTCTTTTCATCAATTTTGTTAATAACATTTTGCAATTATTATTATGCAAAATTAATCTTTTAAGTACCTTTAATGTGCATGAATTTTTTTAGATTTTCATACCATCAAGAAGTGGTTGCAATTATTACTCGTTTTTCTCGAATTTATGCGAAATGGACTCTATATGACTGGACCTCCTTAATTTCGCCCTACGACCGGACTTCAATTCCCCCCCTCCCCCTTCCCCTCCGGCTACTTCCGAGGAACTAATTAATATATCATTAAAAGCGGTCATATTGAGCCGCCGCTTCGGCCTTTGTCGCGCGCCTTGATCTCCGCACACGCCGACTGAGAGAAGACGAGAAGCCGTACGAAGCCCCTTCTTTTGTGCATATATCGCGACACATATATAGAACGCAACGACGCAAAAGACACACGTGGATTTAATCAACGAAGAAAATTGTTCTTTTTTTACTTTTATATTCCATTGTGCATTTTTTAATACGGTGAAGCCTTTTGGAATTAATTCGTCGGATGTTATTGATACGAGTCTGAATTTTGCTCGTCGCATTATTTCATAGAAAAAATTAAAATGCTATTACTAATAATAATACTAATAATACTATTAATACTATTGTAATACTAATAATAATACTATTAATACTATTAAGGGGCTGCTGGAGTAGATTTTTTTACCGACATTGGTCGGTAAAACTAGAATTCCGCAATTTACGCTTTACGTCGTTATAACGCTACAGATATACTTCAAATTTGACAGAGATGTTATATGAACAACAACGGTTCGGCGTAGATTCGATTTGTGGTCGAAAACTAACAAGAAATAGAAAAATCGTATATTTTGAACCGATAGAGATCTTCTTTATCGGCTGAAAGTTTAACCAAAAACACGTGCACGCAGTTTACGCTTTACGTGGATTCAGTTTCTATAATCGACATTTCGCCAGTTCTGAAATATTCCGAAAACATCAAAGAATTGGCGTAGATACGGATTTGGCACGTTTGAGTTCCTCAAACGATTATATCTTACAACAAATGCGTTGTTGACATTTCAAACGGCCATATTGGTTTTCGGAGATTTACAAATATACAATTTTTTCTATTTCTTATTAGTTTTCGACTGAAAATCGCATCTACGCCGAACCGTTGTTGTTCATATAACATCTCTGTCAAATTTGAAGTATATCTGTAGCGTTATAACGACGTAAAGCGTAAATTGCGGAATTCAAGTTTTACCGACCAATGTCGGTAAAAAAAATCTACTCCAGCAGCCCCTTCAGGCCAACAGTAGATAAAACAGTGACAATGGTCTCAAGCTTAAAAAAAAAAAAAAAAGAAAAAAAAAATCATTTACGAAACGATTTACCGCCACGAAGCACAAGACGAAATGCCCAGAAGTCCGGGTACAGAAGTCTCGGAGATCGGTCCGTAAAGCGTAACAAAAGGGGCAACAGGATCGCTGGGATGGCGAGAAAGGAGCAGGAAACGCGTTCGCCTCTCGGACGGTGACGACATTGATCACGCAGTTCGCCTCGCAACGCCCCTCAATTATTTAGCTGTCAGGTGTCGGGGAGCTCCGTAAGAAAAGGGTGGCAGCAGCGGTACAGACTCGACGGTGGCGCTGTGCTCGCTGCTTTGCTGCTCTCTGTTTTGTTCGCCGTTACGACGGCGATATGTCTTTCTTATTGCCGGCTTCGTGGATTCTCCGCTCGCGACGCCTACGAAACGTGTACGAAGCTGTACGAGCAGCTTCGTACAGCTTCGCGCGGTACGCGAAGATCGTCTCGCGCTATGTTCCGGCTCGTTATCCTTTTCCTGACGGTCGACGGCCATTTTGTTTTGTTTTCACTGTGCTTCGATATTTCTTCCGGTTTTGCTGCTTACGATTCGAGTTTCCTCCGAGTGGAAAATTTGTAGCATTACATTTGGCTTAATATATGTTTGAAGCTACGTCTTCAATTTTTTTCAGAGCATTTTATTTTTTTTTTTGTTTTAATGATAAAAGATATTTAATGTCGCGCAGGTCATGGTCGCGAACAATTCTCTCGCGGGTAGATCATTTTTTTATATTTTTTACAGCACATTTTTATCATTGGAAGATGCTTGATCGATTGACCGTTCAGATTTTTTAATAGTATTAATTTCACATAAATTCGAGAAAATTGACAAGAAATTGCAATCACTTCACGATAATATAGAAATCTGAAAAAAATCATGCATGTTATAAACGTTGAAAAGATTAATTTTGCATAATAAAAATTCCGAAATGTTACTAACAAATTGATGAAAAATAAAATTGTTCAGCAAATCCTTCAATAACTTAATTTTTTGTTTCAATGAAAATAATGCGTTCATTTTTCTAAATATGTATGAATTTTTTCAATTTTTTAAATTCACTTTGAATTTTGCGTTTTTTAACATGGGGAAAATCACAAAATTCAAAGTGAATTAAAAAATTTGAAAAAATTCATGCATATTCAGAAAATAGAACGGATCATTTTCATTGAAACAAAAAAATTAGGTTGTCGAAATATTTGTTGAACAATTTTTTTTTTCATCAATTTGTTAATAACATTTTGGAAATCTTATTATGCACAATTAATCTTTTCAACGTCTTTAGCATCCATAATTTTTTTCAGATTTTTATATTATCGAGATGTGGTTGCAATTTCCTGTGTCAACCAATTTCCATTGTGGTTGCAATCAAGCTACTTTAAGCATTTTGGTCCGCTATATTGGATCCGCCATTATGAATTCCTGTATTTTGAGCTCGGATTCGTAATACGCGACCTAAAAAACCCCCTAAATTTGAAGTAGATGAAGTAGATTACCTTAGAAAAAATATATGCTTCAAAGGGTTAAGCCAGAAACTGTTCAGACCCAAACAAAGATGTCAGGTATCGCAAAATCCTTCTCATTTTCCTCACTTTCTTCAAAACATTTTCCAAGACTCCAATCAAAATCTTAGTAACCCTCAATTTTTTCCTATCCATCCACCCAGAACCATCCGAAGACAAGAAGCCACCTTCGTGCAAGTCGCTCGCAATTTGTTTCTGAATAATGAACCAACCCGAGTCGTCCATTCCTGCGAACGAGTTATATGGCGCCGGCGCATTCCCAACGAGTTCTCGGCTTGACTCGGCTCGACTCCAGATGGATCGCGTTTCGTTGCGAAGGAAACAGACGTAAAAAAAAAAAAAAAAAAAAAAAAAAAAAAAAAAAAAAAAAAACCTTTACCTGTAGAACGCAGCGGTAGCTGCATTCTATAAACATTGTACGTCGGATGACGAGAGTTCCGTGAGTCTCGCGCCGAATTGAGTTTGAATAATGCAAATACAACGCTGCTGCACTCGCCCAACGCGAGTTTATACTGCCGAGTCGGAATGTCGGCTTCCTCGACGGCCTCGAAGGTTCGTAACCTTGCTGATCGTCGCGCCGACGCCTCAAGGAAGTCGAGCGGGTGACAAAACGCGCTCGAAGCACTAGCAATGCCATTGCGCAATCGTTAAGGCGATGTGAAATACCGACGCTCACCTCAAAAGTTCGGATACGCTTTTTTTTCGTGAATTACGAACGAATCGAAGTTAAAATTGAAATACAGATGCCAGTAATGTGAATCTCGTGAATGAATTAGTCAGAATTTTGATTTTAATTTAAAAAATTGATGTCGGTAACCGATCTGTAATTTTTTTTTTCGAAAATCAAAATTCTGAATAATTCATTCACGAGATTTGCATTAGTGGCGTCTGTATTTTAATTTTCGCTTCGATCCGTTCGTAATCGGCGACAAACCGCACATCCGAACAATTTTCGGCGCTCAGTGTTTCACATGCACTTAAGAAACAGTGGCACTGCCTTCCCCCACCTCGAATTTTTTAAAGCTGTTTTCTCCTAAACTAGTCGACATTAAGGGCTCGAATTTTGAGAGAATGTGCGGAAATATGGCAGAATTGGGCTACGCTTCTTGGTTCCGAGATACATGAAGCCGTTTGTCCGGGAGAAACGAAAAACTGAAAAGTGAGGTTAGGAACCCCGCCACCTCGAAATTTTAAAACCTATTTTCTCCTAAACTACTCGACATTAAGGGCTCAAATTTTGAGAGAATGTGCGGAAATATGGCAGAATTGGGATAAGCTTCTTGGCTCCTCGATACATGAAGCCGTTTGTCCGGGAGAATCGCAAAACCAAAAAGTGAGGTTAGGAACCCCACCACCTCGAATTTTAAAAGCTATTTTCTTCGAAACGGTTCATCGAATCGCAACCAAATTTGAAACACAAGTAGCCAACGATGGCAGAATCGATCTAAGCTTCTAGCCCCTCAAAACTCACAGCCGTTTCATCGAAAAAACGTTAAATCTAAAAAGTGAGGTTAGGAGCACCATTACAGGCGTTTATCATTGCGCAACGAAGTTCCTAGTCCAGTATCATCTCCTCCTAACGTCTCGATTTAGCTGTCATTCCATCGCTAAGTAAAAAAAAATGGCTATAGTTAAATTCGCAACACGATAGCCTGGACCTTGGCGAGGGATCCGCGCAGCGCAGTTCACGACACGAGCTTTGGCTCTCGATGATCGCCTCCGGCGATTTTTGCCCGGGTGAACGGCAAAGGCATCGGCGATCGTGTTCAAGGCGTCGACGTATTTATCGGCTTTATAAATCCAATAAGGATGAAGCCGGCGCGAAGAGGCACATCGAGCTTTCGCCCCTCTCTTTTCCCTTCTCCTCCGTTGGGATATCCGCTCGGAAGCGGTGCGACCCGTATAGCCTTGGCCATTTTATTCGGCGGCCTTCGAAGCGTAATCGTCGAGCATTTTCGCTCTTCTTTGCCTGCGGCGGATAAAATTCCAGAAGACGTCGCCGATGGCTGCTTCTTCTCTGTGTTTTGCTACCGTTGAGTCGCCCTCGCATGTTTCTTTCGTCGCGTCGAGAGGGGGTTCATGCTATCGATCGTAAACCAGCGTCCGCGGCACAAACGACGCGCGGCCCCCGAGGCGTTCGATGAGATCCTTTGAATTTTCATTGCGATTCCTTTATCAGCCTCCTCTTCCTTTTCTCGCTGGTTGCTTCTGCTTCAGAATGCCTCCGCGTCGGTGTTTTACGGCGCTTCCCGGGCTGGATCCGGGCACAACCTAAGGTGCAATGACGACGCTGGGGAACGTCTTTGCGATCCATCGCAGTCGGGTCAAAGGAGACGTATCGAGAATCCTCAGATGAATCTGCTCCTCGAATATTCGTGGAGCGGATTTATTAAAAAAATATAAATAGTATACAAAATTATCCTACAATAATAATAACAATTATCGTA
This sequence comes from Itoplectis maculator, assembly GCA_964034905.1. Taxonomy (NCBI): domain Eukaryota; kingdom Metazoa; phylum Arthropoda; class Insecta; order Hymenoptera; family Ichneumonidae; genus Itoplectis; species Itoplectis maculator. The sequence continues at coordinate 509,375 of OZ035871.1, forward strand.
AAATTCCTAATTATTATTAGTATCATAATTATCCTAAAATCCCTAATTATTATTAGTATCATAATTATCCTTATTATCATTATTGTTATTATTATTGTTATTATTATTATTTGTTTGATTGCGAAAATTTTCGCGACATAACCTGCGCAACGTTAAATATTTTGTGTAATTTGAAACAAAATGCTTTGAAAAAATTGTAAATGCATTTTTACAATTCTTGGTTGTTTAATAAATTGTTCCGAGGTTTTACTGATGTTTCAGCATTGGTTCTTAATAGACAAATCCATTCCCAGCCGTGATTTGAATAGAAAATCGACTGATATATGCAAATTTCCGATGTCATGTTTTTCCGTGTAGTTTTTTAAAAGAATAAACCGTAATAATTGTTCAATTATGACGAGCAACAGCACATTTTTATTATTGAAAGACCCTTTATCGATTGACCGTCCAGATTTTTGATAGTCTCAGTAGTTCAAAAGATACGACTGTTTGATCATCCTATCCTAACCTAAAAGGCGACGTACAAATGGCTGTAACTTTTGAAGTAATGATACTATTAAAAAATCTGAACGGTCGATCGATCAAGCATCTTCCAATGATAAAAATGAGCTTTTGCTCGTCGTAATAGAACTATTATTACGGTGTATTCTTTCAAAAAACTGCACGAAAAATCATGACATCGGGAATTCGCATACATCAGTCGATTTTCTATTCAAATCACGGCTGTGAATGTATTTGTCTATTAAGAACTAATGCTAAAACGTCAGTAACACCTCGGAACAATTTATTAAACAACCAAGAATTATAAAAATGCTTTCGAAAATTTAGCACTGATTTGACTAGTATGAAGCGCTGAAGCCAAGAGCCTTAAGGTAGAAAATTCACGCTTCAACTGCATAATTCCTGGATCGAAAACGTTCCTGAACAAAATCTCCTCATATTCAGATCCGCGTCTAGCCAACCGCCCCAACTAGGCCCCCAAATGATAAGTCGTTCGTTTCCTAGTTAATTCTGTGATCAGATTGTTTGCCCAGGGAACTAATTGCTCCCAGTGCACGTTTTCCCCGAATCGGAAGCCTCCGAGTGGCGAACGAAGCTAAGGATCCTGGAAGAAGAAGCTCTTCTTCCAGTCTTCCAGTCAAGTATAACTTGTTCGGAATTGATTTTAGCCGGAGGAAAGCTCCCTCCCCCAAAGCATACCCTCAAAGTATACCTTCACCGAAGGTCGTGGGTAGATCTTAGCCTGGGCTGAGAGTAACAACTCGAACCGCCGAGTTTTCCGTGAGTGTCGCACTCGTCCAAAGCTACGAGGAGGATGAGTGGAAAAAGGGGGGAAAGGGGGGGGAGGGGGGGGGAGAAAACGTCACGATTGGCCGAACAGCGGAAGCCATCGAGGGGCTTCCGCGCTAGATAAGTCCTCGAAAATTATCGGCACTCCTGGGCTCTACTCCTCTTCCCATCTGGGTTCGACTTCTCGCAGAGGGGGGCGCTGAGATCGAACCACTTGCCGCGTAGAAAGTGGCCCCAGTCAAAAGGGGGGGAGGGGGGGGGGGGAAATCCCGGAGGACCAAGATGGGAAACACATTGGCCGTATATAGCAGCGGCAGGCAGAGAATGGAATTGCCTCCTCGCGCTCGGCGACGCGAGTACAGAAGCTGGAAAACCGTACGTGATAGCAATGAAGATAGCCGAAGGCTGGAAATAGCTCGATAACACGGTGGATAATTTTGGAATTTTCGGGGGGAGCATGAGAGATACGAGTTAGGAATTTTTGGGAGGATGGTAGAGATCGAATAGTATTTATGCATGTTTTTTTTGGATTTTTTAAAAAATTAGTTCTGGTTTTTAGTAGTTGTAGGATTTATTAGCCATTCTTGCCATCACGGCTTAAGGGGGGGTAGGGTATTACTTTTTTTTTGCATTTTTTTAAATATTTTTTACTGAATGCATAATACCTCAAGAATATTGTGTCAAAATTTCAAGTCAATCGGAGCAAAATTGACGACGTTATGAGTATTTTTATACTCGCGGATTGCTGTACCTTCGTTGCCCGGGCCGAGCGCGACTTTAAAGCGTTTTTCCCACAACTCACGTTTTCAAAGTCGGTGCCCGCATCGTACCGTCAAAACTACTGCACCGATCCTTTTGAATTTTTGCATACTTTTTCTGTACATATTTTACGAGGTAACGCCGAAGAGTTTTTTTTCGAATTTATTAATATTTTTTATTTTACAATAGCAAAATAGCCGATTTTTTCCGAAAAAATCGCGTTTTGCCCTTCAAAGTGTTCCCAAAAATTGAAAAATTAAAATTTCGAAAAAAACTCTTCCGTTACCTGGGTAAAACGATTACCTAACGAATGAACTTTGGTTTTTTAATTTCGGATGATCCAGTACCGAACTCGATGATGGGCACCGCAATTCTACTTTTTTCCGAGACGCTTCCGAGTAAATGCCGCCATTGCTGTATTTTTTAATATTTCTTCATGAAAAAATTACACAATATTCTTCGAATGTTATACTTTGATGTACAATTGGTTTTATTGGATAGATTTTAACAGTTTCGTCGAAAAAAAAATCACAAAAACGTGCCTTTTTTGCACGAATTAACCCTCCCCCCCCCCAAAAAAAAAAAAAAAAAAAACGCCCTACTACAAAATATCCCTACGTAAAAAAATATCCTATTTTCAATGAAAAAATGTACTATAAAATATCCCTGTCACGTGACTTATCCCTGACCTCGTTCAATTTCCTACGACGATGACACTTACCTAAACGTGGTCTCGTCGCTCGTCTCCGCCGCTCTTCAGTGACTGGACAATTCCGGATATGTAACTGCAACAGAATAAAATAGAAAATGGTTAGATTGACGCAAAATGAAAATATTCTTTCGAGGAATCCATATCCTACGTCATACGATCCATCTCGGATAAAAGTGGCCGACTGCGGTTTATCTTTTCGATTTTATCAAACGAAATGGGACCTTATAAGCCACCAATGCCGCTCAAGGGATGTTGGAGGTGGTCCTTTCCCGTATTCAGAACCGCGAGACGTTCGTGCAAGCGAAAAGAACTTATAGATCGACTTTCGCGTTGCCCGTCGCCTCCAGGAAACTGTCAATCGTTCCTTTTTTCTTGTTTTTTTTTCTTTTTTTTTTTTTTTTCCTCGTCTTTTATCGCGAAGCTCCGAAGATCAGCGAGTATTTCCAGGATTCTCGACTGCGTTTCCAGTCGCTCGGCGAGAAGGGTTCGGATGAAAGAAGAGGAAAGTCCGCCGGGAGACGCGCGAAGACGTCTCCGGGAAAATATACTCGGTTGGCGGTTGGCGGAAAAGGACGAGCGGCGAGGGTCGAACCACAAACGGCCGGGAATCGCGCGGCTGCCGAGGATCGATCACAAATTTTCACGATCGACGAGTTGAGTGAATCGGACGACCGTTTTATCTTAAGAATAAACGAAAAAAAATAAATAAAAAAAAGAAAATTGATTCATTAGGCCATTCATTGAGGATTTTGATTTTGATTTTTGCAACGTTGGAAAGCAACGAAAATAAAATTAAAAAATCTAATGAACCCAAAAGATCGTTATAATTTTAGTTAAAATAACCTTTTAGTATTTTTAGATTTTTTTTTTTTTTTTTTTTTTTTTTTTTTTTTTTTTTTTTTTTTTTTTCCGTTGCATTCGAACGACGCAAACTTCAACATAATGGATTTTGTCAGTCGGAGCTTCGTTATTTCCGGAAGCTCGAACCGAGCGAATAATCCAGCTGCATTTTATTAATCAAATTGCTTCATTAGGCCATTCGTTGAGGATTTTGATTATTTTGAAGGTTGCATTGTTGGAAAGCAACGAACATTTTTTTTTTTTAATCTAATGTACCCAAAAGATCGTTATAATATCCTTTTAGTTAAAATAACCCTTCAGAATCTTTAGAATATTTTAATTTTTTTATTTATTTTTTTTTTTCGTTGCATTCGAACGACGCAAACTTCAACATAATGGATTATGTCAGACTTAGCTTCGTTATTTCCAAGAACTCGAACCGAGCGAATGATCCAGCTGAATTTTATCGCCAAATAATTCGATTCCTCGACAAGCGACCGCCGCGCTTATCGTTCGTTCCACGTCGCGATATCCAGGCGACCTGCGCCTGGATTCCGACGAAGAGAAACGACGACATTACGCTGACCCGAAGGATTCCCGTCCGCTTTCTTTTCTTTGTCGCGAACCGGCCAGCCGGGATCATATATCTTTTCGCAGCGAGAAAGTACACCACTTGCGCCTGTATAGCCGCATCCATCTATCGTGAAAAACTTTTCTAAACATTTTTTTTTTTTTTTTCGTTTCACCCACGAGGAATATGGAGCATCGGCCCCGTCCGTCCGGGTTCCGCGATAGGAACTTCCTGTTTCCGTGCGGCCGACATCAATATCCATTGAAATACACAAGAGCCGCATCTTCGGGTCCGAGTCTGTGTTGAACGAAGTGCATTTATCAAGATTTTCGCGTAACCCGCCGACGGTAATGACGTTAAGGCCATGTGAAACACTGAGCGCCGAAAATCGTTCGGATGTGCGGTTTGTCGCCGATTATGAACGGATCGAAGCGAAAATTGAAATACAGACGCCACTAATGTGAATCTCGTGAATGAATTAGTCAGAATTTTGATTTTCGAAAAAAAAAAATTACAGATCGGTTACCGACATCAATTTTTTTAATAAAAATCAAAATTCTGACTAATTCGTTCACGAGATTCACATTACTGGCATCTGTATTTCAATTTTCACTTCGATCCGTTTATAATTCACGAAAAAAAAAACGTATCCGAACTTTTGAGGTGAGCGTCGGTATTTCACATCGCCTTAAGGGGGTTCGCCTGTTAATAGAAGTCCGACGTAGGGCGTTATTTTTTTTTATTAATATTTAAATGAACTAGGAACAATAATGGAGGACGTTTTTGTGTTTTTTGCGCGAAAAAAAAAAATCGATTTCGGAAAGTCAGGAAACCCTATCCGATGGCTAATTTTCTGCTGATTCTGAAAGCACTGTTATTTGTAAAAAAATAATAATAATAAAAAATTCGAGGAGAAAACCCAAAAATGTTTTTTTTTTTTTTTTTTTTTTTTTTTTTTTTTTTTTTTTTTTCAAATTGCCAAATTTGGCGATATTAAAAAACGAATTGCCGGTTTTCCAATGACTAATCAGAGGCTGAATAAATCGACAACAATGGTTGCTCACGATTTTTTTTAAGAGGTTACCCAATACACAAAAACCCAAAATTTGAAAGATATTACATTGGAATCCGACTCTGAAATCGGCCACTTTGACCGTACCTTCAACTTCGAAGAAATCCCACAGACATCGATTACAGAATCACGTCCAAGATCTTCTCTCTCCTGACGACAAAGTTCGCCGCCCGTAGAAACGTTAATAACTCATGAAAAATATTCGAAGGGGTGAGAATGTAGAGTCCGTAATTTTCCAAGTTTCTCAGTTAAAAAGCCACTGCGCGCAGCTTCTGCCAATTTTATTAGAGCCGATTAAGACTCGAAGTCGGCTACGCGATTAAGTATAAAACGGAAATTAAACGATGCGAATTAAGTATCGGAAAAGTTTCGGCTCTTTTTTTCTCGTTTATTGATCTTAGAGCAATATTTCCACTTTGCACTAAATTTTTCGTCTCTTTTCGTCTCTTTTTTTTCTCGTTTATTGATCTTTGAGCAATATCTCCACTAGGGTGTGTCAAATAATAATAATAATATTTTTATTTTCTTTTTTACGGCAAAAGTATGTATTTCTGCATGGGAGGTGTGTATTAAGGTAGTCGTTGCGCCTGGTGTCGAGTTCGCATAAGTTTTCGAAAATTGAGAGGAAATTGCAACGACATCTCGATAATATAAAAATCTGAAAAAAATCATGCATGTTAAAGACGTTGAAAAGATTAATTTTGCATTATAAAAATTCCAAAATGTTATTAACAAATTGATGAAAAATAAAAATGTTCAACAAAAATTTCGACAACCTAATTTTTTTGTTTCAATGAAAATGATCCGTTATATTTTCTGAATATGCATGAATTTTTTCAAATTTTTTAATTCACTTTGAATTTTGTGATTTTCCCCATGTTAAAAAACGCAAAATTCAGAGTGAATTAAAAAAATTGAAAAAATTCATACATATTTAGAAAAATGAACGCATTATTTTCATTGAAACAAAAAAATTAAGTTATCGAAGGATTTGTTGAACAATTTTATTTTTCATCAATTTGTTAACAACATTTTGGAATTTATATTATGCAAAATTAATCTTTTCAACGTTTATAACATGCATGATTTTTCAGATTTTTATATTATCGAGAAGTGGTTGCAATTTCTTGTCAATTTTCTCGAATTTATGTGAAATTAATACTAGACGCAACGACTACCTTAAGGTTAGAATACATACTTTTGACGTGTAAAAAAACAAACAAAAAAAATTATTTTCTTTTTTTGACACACCCTAATCTCCACTTTGCGCTAAATTTTTCGTGTCTTTTTCTCTCGTTTATTGATCTTAGAGCAATATCTCCACTTTGCGCTAAATTATTCGCCATTGACGATGTGGAGTGAGGTAGGTCGTGCTCATCGCTCTTACGGTCGCGATTTCGCTTACGACGCACTGTAACCCCATTTCCCCCTCCTCTATACCCACCTCCCCTATCACTATAACCCACCTCCCCCCCCCCCTCCCCCTTGTATGATAAAATTTGAAATGGGCTATAATATGCAGCGAAAGTTGGATACATCGACGTAAAATTCAGCGAAACCGCCTACTTCGCATAATCCGAGTGTCGTAACACGTGCAACGCGTATGCGAACATTTATGCTTCCGGATAAATTATGCATCCGAAAGCGAGTGGCTGAATTTCCGAAGGTACGGAAACCGGTAAATTCTGAATGTTGGCAAATGGCGAATTGGTTGGATCGACGATTCGCTTCGTAGGAACGAAAACGAAGACGTAGGCTCGTAACAATAGTCGGAGCCAATAGCATCTCTCGAGAGTGAAAAGTCGCTTATCGTCGAAAAGTTTCTTACTAAGAGTTGGAATCGCTACAGTAACGAAAATGAGACAGCGAAAGCGGAAGATGCACATATAAACGGAAGGAAAAAGTTTCGACGTCGTCGCGTCGTAAAAGCTTCTCGAGCGAGAGAAGACAATAATGCGATGATTAGTGCGATTAAGAGCGCGACGAAAGTGGCATTTAGCGAAACGTAATAAGAGGAAAGTGGAATATTAAGAATGTCAAGAATTTGTTGGTACGAGACAGCCAAATAATTAGGGGGTAGAGTATTACAATTTTTTTTTTGCATTTTTATTTTATATTTTTTACTGAATGCATAATACCTCAAGAATATTGTGTCAAATTTTCAAGTCAATCGGAGCCAAATTGACGACGTTATGAGTATTTTTATACTCGTGGATTGCTGTACCTTCGCTGCCCGAGCCGAGCGCCACTTTAAAGCCTTTTTCCCACAACTCACGTTTTCAAAGTCGGTGCCCCCATCGTACCGTCAAAACTACTGCACCGATCCTTTTGAATTTTTGCATACTTTTTCTGTACATATTTTACGAGGTAACGCGAAAGAGTTTTTTTTTCGAATTTATTAATATTTTTTATTTTACAATAGCAAAATAGCCGATTTTTTTCCGAAAAAATCGCGTTTTTCCCTCTAAAGTGTTCCCAAAAATTGAAAAATTAAAATTTCGAAAAAAACTCTTACGCGTTACCTGGGGAAAACGATTACCTAACGAATGAACTTTGGTTTTTTTATTTCGGATGATCCAGTACCGAACTCGATGAGGGGCACCGCAATTCTACTTTTTTTCGAGACGCTTCCGAGTAAATGCCGCCATTGCTGTATTTTTTAAATATTTCTTCATGAAAAAATTACACAATATTCTTCGAATGTTACACTTTGATGTACAATTGGTTTCATTGAATAGATTTTAACAGTGTCGTAAAAAAAATTCACAAATACGTGCCTTTTTTGCACGAATTAACTCACTCGACTCACTTTTTGGATTTTCGATTCTCCCGAAAAAGCGGCTGCAAGTTTCGAGGAGCCAGAAGCTTAACCCAATTCTGCCATCATTTCCTACTTGTGTTCCAAATTTGGTTGCGATTTGATGCACCGTTTCGAAGAAAAATGCTTTTAAAATTTCGGGGTGGAGGGGTTCCTAACCTCAAATTTCGGTTTTTCGATTCTCCCGAACAAACGGCTTCATGTATCGAGGAGCCGTAAAGCTTAGCCCAATTCTGCCATATTTCCGCACATTCTCTCAAAATCTGAGTCCTATCTATCAAGTACCTTAGGAGAAAATGGCTTTCTAAAATTCGAGGTGAAGGAAAAGTGTACCACTGCCTCTTACGAAACAATGAAAATCAGTGGTACCAATTCTCTTCCAAGACTCCCTCGAAAAATACTAAAATCTTAACATTAAAAAATTATTAAATAAGAATTATTAAATAAAAAAATATAAAAATACGTTATCACTCAACCCTTCATCTCTTATCACAACTGACGTAACACGGACGACACTGAGAAATAAATAATGGGCACCAAGGTAATCTCGGCTCATTATCGTATCTCATCAGAGAGCTTTCCGAGACTGAACCCATATTACAACTATTGTCTGGCAAATTCAGGTAAATGCTCGGAAGGAGAGCCGGTGCCGAGTGTAACGCCAAGATATTCCAAATGGCGTCGGTTATACGGCGCACCTACTTTCGCGCGGGATATAATGGAACTTGGAACAATGATTATATTCCAACTAAAGTCATACAAGGAGGCAGCAGCAGCAGCAGCAGCAGTCGTGGCTCGAGGCGATCCAATTCGCGCCGAGTCGGCTCTTCCCTCTCGACGAGCGAGCCCTCAGGATTTCGCATCCAGTATTCAGGGCTTTCTGATTATTTCGGACATTTCCAGCTGCATTTATCGTCGGATAACGAGGCAAATGACTTTCGAATCGTAACATTTTCTACTTGCGAAATATACTCTACATTTTATCAAATAATTATTTAAACCAGTGTTGTGAAAATATTAATGTAAAAATAATAATAAAAATTAAAATAATAATAATAGTAATTATTATATAATAATATTATATAGGGTAATATATAGGGTAATAATAATATTATTATTATTACATAATAATATTATATGTGAACATAATAATAATAATAATTATTTTTACATTAATATTTGCACAACATATAATAATTATATAATAATAATTAAAAAAATAATTAAATAATAATGATTATTATATATAATATTATTATATAATAATAATTATTATTATTATTATTTTATTTATAGACGGTGAAAACCCCCTTTTACTGTACATAATTTGATATATTTCATTGCAATTATATAAATATAGAAACAGATCAATAATGCATTATTTAATTTAAAAAAAAATGGATAATGGAAATTGAATTCAGCAGCCATTACTTTTTTAATGAGTAATGAAGCAGAATTTTTTATTTATGTTCATTTAATTTATATTTATATTATCATTATTTTTGTAACGTTTAATGGAGCTATGTTTAATGAAGTAATGGAAGATGTATCGCATCTCCATTAAAAAAAATAATGGATGCTGGATCTCTGTTCCATTAAAAAATAAAAAAATTGGTACTGAATCTCTGTTTCATTAAACATTAAAAAAATAATGGCTGCTGGATCTCTGTTCCATTAAAAAATAAAAAATTGCTACTGGATCTCTGTTTCATTAAAAAATAAAAAAATAATGGCTGCTGGATTCGATTTCCATTACCCATTTTTTAATTAAGTAATGCATTATTTTACATTAAAAATTCCACAACGCTGATTTCAGACATTTCCAGCTGCGTTTATCGTCGAATAACGAGGCGAATGACTTTCCAATGGTAAAATTTTCCACCGACGAAATATTCGCACATTTTATAAAATAATTATTGAAACAACCGATTACTCATGGCTTTTCGTTGGAAACGTCGGAATAATCGTTACCGGTTGGTCACGTATGCGCATTAATCCATAACTCGTTACAGCGATATTATTTTTCGATGAAGCAATTTATTTCGCCCGGAAACCGCAACAATATTTCACGAGGTCACGCGATATCTCGTTTCCCTCTCCTCCACCGTTCGAATAACGACCCTAGTGTTCGAAACCATCGAAAATGCCTGGTCCCCGATGTAACCAGTAACCCCGAATATATCCACGATTCGCGGTAAAAAAAAAAAAAAAAAAAAAAAAAAAAAAAAAAAAAAAAAAACCGTGGGTTAATTTCCCTAGTAGAACAATTCCGGCGCTGGTTAGGCCCTGGTCAGGGCCGTATTATATCTGTTCGGGCCTGATGAGTGCCTGGCTTGGGCAGAATGATTATTGATCTGGTGTCGGTGAATTAAAATAATCCGACGAGTCGACACGGCTTCGAAGAAAAAAAAAAAAAAAAAAACCTCGCGAAAAAATTTCATAAACATTTTTTCAACGACTTCACGTGGCACTTTTTCATCAAAAATAACACACTCGCTAATTAGTGGATGTTATTGGCTAACAAGGTACCTGTTCCATTGAACAACGAATCCACCGGTGTTTCGGATGTAAAAGTATTATAACGAACTTTTCGAAAGCTCATCGGGTTCAGAGAGAAGACAAAAGCTCGAGAGATCCGCACGTCGAAATGATTTCTGATCCCGTGTCGGTGAATTCAATTAATCCGACGAGTCGACACGACTTCGAAAAAAAAAAAAAAAAAAAAAAAAAAAAAAAAAAAAAAAAAAAATTGGCAATTTTAATTTTTTTGATATTTTGGAAAACCAAAAATCATCTCAAAAATTTGTTGAAAAATTTGAGGATATTCTTTGACCAATTCTAAGATATTTGTGTGCTTACATAATTTGAGCTAAGCTCAATAGTTTCCGAGAAAAAAATTAGCTTATGTTTTTGTAGAATATTTACGTTCTTGCCGCCATATTGTAAAAAGGAGTGGTTCAATGATTACATGAAAATTCCCTGTTAAACTTTAACTATTCCGATCACCTCTGATCATGATTACAGTATGAATTCTTTGCGGTAACATTGCAAAAAAAATACAAAAAAAGGTTTTTTTCAAAAATTTTCACGTTTTTCACGCTTGAATCGGCCATATTTTTTTTTCTTTATGTCTAATCGAAATTTTGAGCCGGTATTCTGAAAGAGCATAAAATTCTACGTCGATATATCCGAAAACAAATTTTTTTCAACGCCGATAACATAAAAAATAATCGCGTTGAAAGTTTGGTAAGAAATCGGGACGCTTGGACGTTAATGGGTTAAGATCAGAATACATATTTTTGCCGTAAAAAAGGAAAAAAAAATATTATTATTATTATTTGACATACCCTAGTGTATATGTTGAAAGGCTGACGGAGCGATAAAAGGGTGCGCATAAAAAATAAAAAATATTATTATTATTATTTGACATACCCTACTATATATGTTGAAAGGCTGACGGAGCAATAAAAAGGGTGCGCATATTTTAAAATAAAAAATATTATTATTATTATTTGACATACCCTACTATATATGTAGAAAGGCTGACGGTGCAATAAAAGGGTGCGCATATTTAATCGAAACCGAAGGTATCGCTCTGCTCTTGTGCCCTTTGTACTTGTTCGTCGTCGAGAAAGATACGTGGCAAAGGCGACCGCTGCGTGAATCGCTCGTGAGGGACGTCGGGAAACGGCCGGAAGGACAGTAGTGAGACCGGACCAGTGCGATATAGGGAGTCGCGACGGAAGAGGAAGCTCGTATATAGGCGAACAGGCTAACGATCGTCAGAACCCAAAGCCCAGTTCGTCTCCTCGCTCTTTCGCTACATTAATCGATCCCTTGTGCTCCACTCGTCGGAGATTTACAAGCGGGATCCCCACCGCCTCTGCCGTCGCCGTCGTTCGGGCCAAGTGTTCCCTCGGCACGTGGAATCTCCCACGGCAAATAGCCATTCGCACTCGTCTCCCCCAACCATCCTCCAAAATTATAAATGAAGTCGGTGGAGAAACAATGGACTTGGTTTTATCGCCGCGCATTGATATTCCGGTCGCGTCGCAACGTTTTAATTCGTCGGAACGGAGGATGTGGATCGTTGACACGGACAAAAAGACAGTTTAGTCGGCGAAATTTTGCGGATGCAGTCGAATCAGATGAAAGTTGAATCTCAGCACCGACTTTTTTTTTTTTTTTCCCATCCAATTCATCCAAAGTAGAAAATCGGTAGCGTTACATTCGGCCCTCATCGGGCTCTGGCCAGGGCCTGGTCAGAGCCATATTAGCCTGGTGAGGGCCTGATTTGGGCCATATGTAACGCTTACACTTTCTACTCGAAATGTCATGATGACTAAAATGAATGATCAGGCTCTGGCCAGGGCCTGGTCAGGGCCGTATTAGCCAGGTCAGGGCCTGATTTGGGCCGTATGTAACGCTTACGCTTTCTACTCCGAATGTCGTGGCGACTAAAATATATGACAGACCGTGTGGACTGATCAGGCCCTGGCCAGGGCCTAGTCAGGACCGTATTAGCCAGGTCAGGGCCTGATTTGGGCCGCATGTAACGGTTACACTTTCTACTCGAAATGTCGTGGCAACTAAAATATATGACAGGCCGTGTGGACTGATCAGGCCCTGGCCAGGGCCGATTCAGGGCCGTATTAGCCTGGTCAGGACCTGATTTGGGTCGTATGTAACTTTCAACTCGAAATGTCGTAGCGACTTAAATGTATGACAGGCCGTGTGGACTGATCAGGCCCTGGCCAGGGCCTAGTCAGGGCCGTATTACCCAGGTCAGGGCCTGATTTGGGTCGTATGTAATTTTCAACTCGAAATTTCGTAGCGACTAAAATATATGACAGGCCGTGTGGACTGATCAGGCCCTGGCCAGGACCTAGTCAGGGCCGTATTAGCCTGGTCAGGGCCTGATTTGTGTCGTATGTAACTTTCAACTCGAAATGTCGTAGCGACTAAAATATATGACAGGCCGTGTGGACTGATCAGGCCCTGGCCAGGGCCTAGTCAGGGCCGTATTAGCCAGGTCAGGACCTGATTTGGGTCGTATGTAATTTTCAACTCGAAATGTCGTAGCGACTTAAATGTATGACAGGCCGTGTGGACTGACCAGGCCCTGGCCAGGGCCTAGTCAGGGCCTTATTAGCCTGGTCAGCGCCTGATTTGGGCCGTATGTAACTTTCAACTCGAAATGTCGTAGCGACTAAAATATATGACAGGCGTTGTCCACCGGATTCAGTTGACCCACTCTTATCTCGCTTTCCAGTGAATATTCGCCTTATCAGCGACACACTTGGCTTATCAAAACGTCCGTCTAAACTCGTAACGGAAGCCACTTGTCTCCTGTGTCCAGGTCATTAAACTTCGGTGACACCGTCCGAAGGAATTTCAACGACTCCCGGAGCAACGTTCGAAAATTTCGTCGATACGTTTGCGCAGGTCAGTGTCACACAAAAAGTTTCGCAATTTGCAGTCAGTCGCAGCCGCGGCAAAAGTACCGAAATAAATAGCGAAGGAGAGACGGCGGAGAAAAGTCGTTTTTGCCGCGGCGAGATGTACAGGCTGAAAAATTATAACGCGTATCTGGCGAGGAAGTGATCGCCGTCGGCGGTGTCCTCGGTGTAAGGCTCTGCAGCGGCAGCACCCGGCTAAATCGAGAAACTTTTCCCCTCGTTGTCTGGCGCTATCGGCCATCGCCCTTTCGGAGAGGAGGCAGAAATCGCGCGACAGTAAGAAAGAAATGGCGCAAACTTCGGTGCGAGAAGGTCGCGAAGACCTGGCGAGACGTTGATGTTACAGGTAACTACGAAAATTATTGCTGTTTGATGTTTGGGTTCATCAATGTTGACCATCATTTGGATTCATCAATGTTGACCATCATTTGGATTCATTAATTTTTACCATCGTTTGGGTTCATCAATGTTGACCATCATTTGGATTCATCAATTTTTACTATCGTTTGGGTTCATCAATGTTGACCATCATTTGGATTCATCAATTTTTACCATAGTTTGGGTTCATCAATGTTGACCATCATTTGAGTTAATCAATTTTCATCATCATTTGGATCCCGTTGACCGTTTGGTTGACCGTTATTTGATTTCATCAATGTTGACCATCATTTGGGTTCATCAATGTTGACCATCCTTTGGGTTCATCAATGTTGATCATCATTTGGGTTCATCAATGTTAACCATCCTTTAGATTCATCAATGTTTACCATCATTTGGGTTCATCAATGTTAACCATCCTTTGGGTTCATCAATGTTAACCATCCTTTGGGTTCATCAATGTTTACCATCATTTGGATTCATCAATGTTGACCACCGTTTGGGTTCATCAATGTTAACCATCCTTTGGGTTCATCAATGATGATCATCATTTGGGTTCATCAATGTTAACCATCCTTTAGATTCATCAATGTTTACCATCATTTGGGTTCATCAATGTTAACCATCCTTTGGATTCATCAATGTTTACCATCATTTGGATTCATCAATGTTTACCATCATTTGAATTCATCAATGTTGATAATCATTTGGGTTCATCGATGTTGACCATCATTTGGGTTCATCAATGTTAACCATCATTTGGGTTCATCAATGTTGACCATCATTTGGGTTCATCAATGTTAACCATCATTTGAATACATCAATGTTGATTATCATTTGAATACATCAATGTTGACCATCGTTAGGTTCATCAATGTTCACCATCATTTTGGGTTTATCAATGCTTCTACTGTCGATATCTACTGTACCGACAATTCTGAGTATCTCCACTGGCGCAGCGACATCGAAGGCCATTTCGTCCGCAAACCGTGAAAATATGGCCTCAAAGATGGCGGACGTTTTTGAAGGATCACTCGAAGAGCTTAATATCGCGAAATAGAAGGACACGGCCGACTGAGACCGGGGAAAAGGGTCCGGGCGCAGGTTCTAAACGAGCAACGGTGGCGGACGCTATATCAACATCCCCTTTGTAGCCGACGAAAAGCAATTTTCAAGCTCCTTGATAGTCACGTCACGGATCGCGTGCCTTGATTCGAAGCCCCGCGGTACACGGCTAGTGCACCGCTTTCGTATATATACGATGTGTATAGTCAGTCGGTGGTCCACCAGGGGGCCAAGGGTGGGGGGAAACAAAGGTTCCAGTGGGAAACGCGGCGAGAGAGAGGAGGGCTCTCGCGGCCCTCGGGAGACCAGAGGGATATGATGCACGTATTTCGCGAGCCGGTTATAAATCAACAGAGAGGAAAAAGGGGGGAGGGGGGGCGAAGCTACAGAGGCGGACGGAAGGATAACTCGGGACTGTACGTGGGACGCGACATTGTCGCGTTTCTAGCAAAGCCCCCGCGTCAAATGTCGTTTTCATCTCGACAAATTGAAGGTCCGAAGTTGTCGCTGTGTTTTATTCGAAAATAGCGACTGTTTTCTCAGATATCGTTGCGGTGGATAATTTGGGAGAAAAATGTGGATGGAGCGTTTTTGACAGGGAATCGATTTTGAAGGCTATTCTGTCCTCTTAAGGCAACACCTTATGAATATTACTGGTCTTGGAATAGTTCAGATCTTTTTATCACAAAGTTTCACAAAGGCAGCATTGTCAAATCCTATTAATTCATGAAATATAGACATCCAAAGCATATTCTAAAGTCACCTTTTAAGACATCCAAAGGATAATTCTAAAGTCACCTTTTGAGACATCCAAAGGATATTCTAAAGTCACCTTTTAAGACATCCAAAGGATAATTCTAAAGTCACCTTTTGAGACATCCAAAGGATATTCTAAAGTCACCCTTTAGAACATCCAAAGGATATTCTAAAGTCACCTTTTAGAACATCCAAAGGATATTCTAAAGTCACCTTTTAAGACATCCAAAGGATAATTCAAAAGTCACCTTTTGAGACATCCAAAGGATATTCTAAAGTCACCGTTTAAGTCATCCAAAGGGTATTCTAAAGTCACATTTTAGAACATCCAAAGAATATTCTGAAGTCACCTTTTAAGACATCAAAAGGATATTCTCAAGTCACTTAGGACATCCAAAGAATATGTCGTTTTCAGCTCGACAAATTGAAGGTCCGAAGTTGTCGAAAAAACTATACATTATTATTATGAAATCATAATCACAAAACAAATTGCATAAACTATATTTCATGAATTAATGGTTACTCACAACTCTGCAAAGAATAGAAAAATCCGTACGATTTACAAAATACCCTCCGAATCGAAAGCGCCTCGTCGCATGACAACGTGTAATACGCTTGTCACATAATATCCGCCACAAATAATGTTTGACTATAATAAACCAGAGCAGTTTGCTGGTACGGAGCCTAACGCTCGGCGCAGCGGTAAACCGTCCCTGGGGCGCAGTGAGCCCCCCGGTTAAGTGTTCGAAGCTCTCGTTCGGGTTGATACCTCAACGACCCGGCGCTACCCTGGAACGCGGATTAACTAATTAGAACGAGGAATATTCCACGCTCGCTATTAAGACAGACGGCGGAGGTTTCGGTCGTCGTCGTCGTTGGCGGGGAAACACTGCTTCATGGACGTCGGTGACGAGGGCTCCGAACGGCCGAGAACTTCGGGTTGGAGTACGTAATCGTCTTATAGGTTGCCGACGGTAATGGCCATCGGTGCAAGACGTGCATTAATCTCGGGGTCCGGCGCTTTCGGAGCCGACGGAGACGCTTCGGAGGCAAACCAGCAGCGGCTTCGCGCTGCTTTATATGCAGCGCATGGCCAAGTCCTGCGAGATTCTTGCGCCCCCCCCCCCCCCCCCCCCCCCGACGTCGGGAATAAGACGAGGGAAGCAGCTTCCCGCGACAACGTACCTAATATCCTCGTTTCCTGCTAAATTAAACATGCTACAGCCGCGTAAGATATATTAAGTCATCAGCGTGCATAAAATCGTGATGTCAGTCGACGGGGAGGATTTGGAATATTCGCAGGGATGTAATAAAGCGTCGTTTGGCTGCCCAAATGACGTCTTTTTAAGTTTTCAGAACATATTCTAAAGTCACCTTTTAGAACATCTGAAGAATATCCTAAAGTCACCTTTTGGGGCATCCAAAGAATATTCTAAGGTTACCTTTTAACACATCCAAAGGATATACTGAAGTCACCTTTTGAGGCATCCAAAGGATATTCTAAAGTCACCTTTGATGACGTCCAAAGGATATTCTGAAGTCACCTTTTAGGACATCCAAAGGATATTCTAAAGTCTCCTTTGATGACATCCGAAGGATATTCTGAAATCACCTTTGATGACGTCCAAAGAATATTCTAAAGTCACCTTCGATGACATCCGAAGGATATTCTGAAGTCACCTTTGATGACGTCCAAAGAATATTCTGAAAACACCGTTAATGACATCCAAATGATATTCTGACCTACTAGGACATCCAAAGGATATTCTAAAGTCATCTTTGATGACATTCGAAGGATATTCTGAAGTCACCTTTGATGACGTCCAACGGATATTCTGAAGTCACCTTTGATGACGTCCAACGGATATTCTGAAGTCACTTTTTAGGACATCCAAAGGATATTCTGAAGTCACCTTTTGAGGCATCCAAAGGATACTCTGAAGTCACCTTTTAGGACATCCAAAGGATATACTAGTTACCTTTTAAGACATCAAAAGGATATTCTGAAGTCATCTTTTAAGACGTCCAAAGGATCGCAAGATGTTTGAATTCTGTGGTGGTTGTTGGAATTTAGAGCACACCCTGTCTAACGATCTTTGGACTAGTATTCTACTTTTGATGTCTATTATGTGTCTTGGTTGTGGGTATAGGAATTGGGGTGCAAAATGCACATACAGGGCTCTCGTGTCATACGGCCTCAACAATGAAATACGATACTGATATCGATGTTAGACTTGGGTCTCAGACGTTCCGAGGAAAGTTATCGCTTTTGCCCTGAATCCAACAATGGCTCGACACTGTCGCAAGGGTGAAAGGCCAGCGGGTCGGGTCGATGGTTCAAACGAGTCAGTGTCGGAATTTTCGAAACACGGTTTCATTTTACCGCGAGCTCCCACTTTCTTTTTTAAATCTTTATTTACGTAAATAACTTTGATCCAACCGTAAATAAAGTCGCGGTAAGATCCATCCAAAATCTTCTGATCCTGCATTCCAACAAATTGAATCCACTATAGGTCCGAAGGAAAGAACCAAAAAAAAAAATCAATTCAAGGTGCCATTAGGGACGAAAATTACAGCCCGATCGAAGAGGCCGAAGCTACGGTTAATATTTGGTGGAAAAATCGTCCGTGTTCCGTGGCTCGTCTCCGGGCGCATCGACGAAGCCGGGCTTCCCTCGTTTGGTATGCAGCTCGTCTCGCTGCCCCGGCTACGCGTTTCCTTTTTAGTTCCGGCAGCGAATACCCGGAGCGAGCGAGATGAAAAGAACTGGCCGATCGTCCATGCCTAAGGTCTACCTATATCGCGCTTATATAGGTAGAGAGAGCGGTGGGCAAGGCAGCAGCGAGCGAGGCTGCATCGTAAGCGATAAATCCCGCGAGCTCTGCCTCTATTAGGTGCAGAGAGGGTTTCCTCTGGAATCAGCCAGACCTGACCTAGGGTAAGGGAGGGGAGAGGGGGCGAACGATCGGTACGAACACCCAGAAACAGCGAGCACCTCGTGGAAAACGGAATTTGAAAACGCCATTAGCAGTTCCACGTCGTCGCGCTTGATCGATTCTGGATTACCCGGCGAGGCGAAGAAGAATCTCCGAGACGTCGATGGAAACGAGAGGAGCAGCCACCCGGCGGGATAAGCGCCAAAGAATATATCCAGGGGTCCGTGCATCCGAATTAATTCGATTAGCCGAGGAAAGAAAACCAGACGTGAAAAACAATTTTTTTTTTGTTCCTTTCGACATCTTTTACGACATCTGAAGGATATCCTAAAATCAAGTTTCGAGATGCCCAAAGGATATTCTAAAATCACCTTTTAGTACATCCAAATAATATTCTAAAGTCACCTTTTAGGATATCCAAAGAATATTTTAAAGTCACCTTTTAGGACATCCAAAGAATATTCTAAAGTCACCTTTTAGGACATCCAAAGAATATTCTAAAGTCACCTTTTAGGACAGCCAAAGAATATTCTAAAGTCACCTTTTAGGACATCCAAAGAATATTCTAAAGTCACCTTTTAGGACATCCAAAGAATATTCTAAAGTCACCTTTTAGGACATCCAAATAATATTCTAAAGTCACCTCGGTGACGTCACCTGATGACGTCCAAAGGATAATCTAAAGTCACCTTTGAAAACGTCCAAAGGATATTCTGAAGTCACCTTTCAAAACATCTAATGTAAACGTCTAAAGATGACGTCACCTGATGACGTCCAAAGGATAATTCAAAGTCACCTTTCAAGACGTCCAAAGGATATTCCAAAGTCACCTTTGAAGACGTCAAAAGAGTATTCTGCAGTCACCTTTCAAAACATCCAAAGTATATTCTAAAGTCACCTTTTAGGACATCCGATTCTGGATTACCCGGCGAGGCAAAGAATCTCCGAGACGTCGATGGAAACGAGAGAAGACATCCGACGGATAAGCGCCAAAGAATACATCCAGACGTCCGTGCATTCGAATTAATTCGATTAGCCGATGAAAGAAAACCAGACATGAAAAAACTCCGACATATTTTTTTTTTTACTTTTGTTTCGACTGTCTCGTTCGTCCGAGCGTAAATTCCGTGCGTGTTGTTTTTATTTTCCACGCGGTACGTCATCCACGCTCCGCCGGGAAAACACAAGGGAAATGTTATTCCAAAGTGCAGAAATCTCGTGCACCGAACTGACGCGTGGGTTTGTTTGTTCGACTTCCATTATGTTACTCTGATTATGATATTACTTCCTTTCGCGGTGAACGAATAACGAGCGCGAGGCTGATGCCGGCGAACGCATCCGAACGGCGCTAAGCGGACAATGGAAATCGAGTCGTGTAACGAGACTCTTTTCTCCTCATTCTTTTTTTTTACGATTCTCGGGAATCATTTTACCGCGACGATCAGTGAACGCTCGATGAGCATTCACAAAACCGAATGAACGTACAGGTGTTCGTCTGTCGTCTTTCTCATCTTTTTTTTTCTTTATTTTTTTTATTCCCTCCTGGTTTATATTCACAGGGATGAAATAAAGCGTCTTTTGGCTGTCCAAAGGATATTCGATAGTCACCTAAGACGTCCAAAGGATATTCTGAAGTCACCTTTTGAGACATCCAAAGAATATTCTAAAGTCACCTTTTAAGTCATCCAAAGGATATTCTAAAGTCACCTTTTGAGACATCCAAAGAATATTCTAAAGTCACTTTTTAAGTCATCCTGAGGATATTCGAAAGTCACCTTTTAAGACATCCAAAGGATATTCTAAAGTCACCTTTTCAGACATCCAAAGGATAATTCTCAAATCAGCTTTTGAGACATCCAAAGGATATTCTAAAGTCACCTTTTGAGACATCCAAAGGATAATTCTAAAGTCACCTTTTGAGACATCCAAAGGATATTCTAAAGTTACCTTTTGAGACACCCAAAGGATTTTCTAAAGTCACCTTTTAAGTCATCCTGAGGATATTCGAAAGTCACCTTTTAAGACATCCAAAGGATAATTCTAAAGTCACCTTTAAGACATCCAAAGGATATTCTAAAGTCACCTTTTAAGACACTCAAAGGATATTCTAAAGTCACATTTTAGGACATCCAAAGGATATTCCAAAATCTTTTTTTACGATTCTTTTCAATCATTTTACTGCCACAATCAGTGAACGCTCGATGAGCATTCACAAAGCCGAATGAATGTACAGGCGTTCTACATCGTCTTTTTTTTCTTTACTTTTTTTATACCCTCCTCGTTTATAACGTCGAGTTCGGGGTCTGTGGAAGCACAAAATAGTTATTATCTCGGGCACCGCAAACGCGCAGCGCGCGCGGTTGATTTACGAGCTCCGGTGTCGACGTCGCGTCGGGTGTACCAACACCAACGGTTGGCGGCGGTGGTGGCGTTGCACCTCGGAACTTAATCCGCCATCGACGACTCGTTTCCGGCCTGCGACGAGGAAATTGCGGTTCGGGATCGGGGTCTACGGGTCTTCGGGGCTACCGATAACCGCGTTATAACTGGGAACCACTTATGCATATTTGATGGATTCGTTCGTTCGACGATTCGACGGAATGCTCGATGGGGTTGCTTCCCGGATTTACGAGCACATCCGGGCGTTCTTAATCTCAGAGGGGAGCATCGAGAATTCAATTATCCTCGACGAATCTGTCGATCGCCACCTTCGTGCTCTGCGCAGGATCGCGTGAGTGTCGCTTAGACGATCGCCAGATATTTCTGTGAAACCAGGTTGGATCGATGTGGTTCAGCGGAAAGGAGTTCATAGTTAATTTTTTCATTATTTAAATGAATAATTACACGAGGAGCATTTTCAATGCGGTTTATAAATTCAATTACGAAAGTGTTCGTTATTGAATCAAGTGGAATTAATTAAGAGTCAAATGGAGAATTAAAATAAGAAGGGTACGGGTTCTTGAAATAGAGTTAAAGAGGTTATATCCTGAGGATAGCGAATATATCACGATTCAGATATGGAAATGGGGATTTAATTACAAGGTTGGACTATTAAGAGGATATGATTCTTCGCTTGGAACTTCGTTGTTTAATGATTAACGCACATAAGTTTGTCTCTCTCGCTCCTAGCGTCACTTTTTGGTTTTTCGGGTGTTACGAACAAACGGCTACAAGTTTGGAGGAGCCAGAAGCTCAGCCGAATTCTGCCATTGTTTTCTATTTCTGTTTCAAATTTCGTTGCGATTCGATTCTGCGTTTCGAAGATAACAGCTTTTAAAATTTCGAGATGGTGGGGTTCCTAACCTTACTTTTTGGTTTTTCGACACTCCCGAGCAAATTTACAAGAAATTGCAACCACTTCTCGATAATATAAAAATCTGAAAAAAATCATGCATGTTATAAACGTTGAAAAGATTAATTTTGCATAATAAAAATTCCAAAATGTTATTAACAAATTGATGAAAAATAAAATTGTTCAACAAATCCTTCGATAACTTAATTTTTTTGTTTCAATGAAAAATGAACTTTTTCAATTTATGAATTTTTTCAATTTTTTTAATTCACTTTGAATTTTGCGTTTTTTAACATGGGGGAAATCACAAAATTCAAAGTGAATTCAAAAATTTGAAAAAATTCATCCTAAAAAATTCACCTTAAGGTCCTTGAAACCAGTCTATTTTCTCAGAGTAGCAATGACCGCATTACCGTTCTAAAAATTCTCTAATATCGTCTGATCGAATGATAAGATAACGACGCAATCCGCGACATCGCTATCAAAATCTTGATTTTTCTACGTCAGCGTTGCAATGTCATTCGTATTGTCTTTTCCTCGATCGGAATATTTCGATGCATTTTTTTTCCCCGAGCTTAAAAGCGTCGTTTGTTCTTCTTCCACCTTTTACAGCGTAAAAAGTCTCGCGTTGTGATTTATCGCTGTTTCCTCAAAACTCGGAGGATCAGTGCACAACCGACACTCTCGAACCGTTGACGACAACCGAGGGAATCTCTTCGCGGTGGTCGGCCGTCAAGGTTAGCGCGAGTCGCGTCGCACGTGACTCGAATTCGTGACGTCGACTACGGTGAAAAAGACCCGCGAGAGTTTTTCTCGTCGCTCAGCTTCCAATCGACATAACGAAACCGTCGTCCGGGGAAACGTTGCAAAATCCTCTGCGACTCTTTTGAAGTATTTTTTCCGGCGATAAATGCAGGTCCAACAAATCAGCATCACTTTTATGACTTTTATCAATTTTAAGCCGATAAAGATATTAGTCGATGCTGGCAAAAGTGTCGCGAGATAAAATTAGAAGGAAGTCCTTATCAGTCGATGCAGCAGATATCGCAGGTTTTTTCCAATTCTTTCCGGAATCCGAGAACAAACTTCACACAAATCACGATACGTCAGGTATTCTAAAGTCACCTTTTAAGACATCCAAAGGATATTCTAAAGTCACCTTTTAAGACATACAAAGGATATTCTTAAGTCACCTATTAGGACATCCAAAGGATATTTTAAAGTCACTTTTCAAGACATCCAAAGGATATTCTAAAGTTATCTTTTAAGACGTCCAAAGAATGTTCTAAAGTCACCTTTTAAGACGTCCAAAGAATGTTCTAAAGTCACCTTTTAAGACGTCCAAAGAATATTCTAAAGTCACCTTTTAAAACGTCCAAAGAATATTCTAATGTCACCTTTTTAAGGCGTCTCAAAGATCTTCTGAAGTCACCTTTTAAGACATCCAAAGGATATTCTAAAGTTACCTTTTAAGACGTCCAAAGAATGTTCTAAAGTCACCTTTTAAGACGTCCAAAGAATATTCTAATGTCACTTTTTAAGACGTCTCAAGGATCTTCTAAAGTCACCTTTTAAGACATCCAACGGATATCCTAAAGCCACTTTTCAAGACATCTAAAGGATATTTCTAAGTCACCTTTTAATACATCCAAAGGATATTCTTAAATCACCTTTTAAGACATCCAAGGATATTCTTAAGTCACCCTTAAAGAAATCTGAAGGATATTAAACGTCATCTTCGAAGACGTTCAATGGATATTAATCATTATTATCACAAATAAAATAGCAATAGACAAAGCAATAAATAACGCCACTAACACAAAATATTGCAAAATAATTTTTTCCATCATTCAATTCCGTCATTCGATTGTCCCGGAAAAACGTGCGAAATGGAACCGAACATCGAGCGGTTTCTCATTTTTTTTTTCCCCACCTCTTCCTCGATATTCCGAGCCGCGTTACGTTTCCTGTATTACCGAGCGGAGAGGCGACAAAGAAATCGAAAAGTAATCCGAAAGAGGGACGAACCAATTTCCTCGTGGGGATATATTCTGTATATACATTTATTCGCCGGGGTCGAATCGAGTTATGACAACTCCGTGCCGGAAACGTCGATCACGTGCGCGTCGTCGTCCCAGAGGCGGCGGCGCTCGATGAACGCGCCGGCACATGGAGAAGCGAAGCGCGGGTCGAAGCTCCCGAACGTAAATCGTCGCAAGCACGTTTCGCGTTATTGCGCGAAACCGAGAGAGAGACCGTGTTTTCCGCGTCGGCGTTATTATCCGTTGACACCGGGCGTAGCCCTCCCCCCTTCACCACCACCTCCCCCCCAGTGATAAATGACGGGATTTACGATTTATACCGTAGCGCGCCTGGGTTTCGCGGATTAAACGCCCAAGATTCGAATCCACGCAAATATCCAGGCAGCCGACTCTCCGCAGCCCTTTCGAAACTCTTGCGGTTCGACCCGGCCGCACCGCAAATTGAACAGTTTGTCTCTCGTACCACGACCGTGGAGCAAACGCGATCGAGGAATTTAGAAAAGAGGCAACCGCGATGTTGCAATAAAAAAAATAAAACGCGAGAATGCAATTTGGGATGTATGGTTTGTGTGACATTTTTTTCTGCAATTCTGGGGAAGGAATTGGAAAAAAGCTGGTATATCTGCTGCATCGGTTGATAAGAACCTTGTGTCCAATTTGATGTCAAAAGGTGACTTTAGGACATCCTTTGGATGTCTTGAAAGGTGATTCAAGTATGTTCTTTGTATGTCCTGAAAGGTGACTTCAGAATATCCTTTGGATGTCCTGAAAGGTGACTTCAGAATATCCTTTGAATATCTTAGCGGGTGACTTTGGAATATTCTTTGGATGTCTTTAAAGGTGACTTTAGAATATTCTTTGGATGTCTTTAAAAGTGACTTTAGAACATTCTTTGGATGTCCTAAAAGGTGACTTTAGTATATCCTTTGGATGTCTTGAAAGGTGATTTTAGAATATCCTTTTGGATGTCTTAAAAGGCGACTTTAGAATATCCTTTAAATGTCCTGAAAGGTGACTTCAGAATATCCTTTAGATGTTCTAAAATGTGACTTCAGAAGATCCTTTAGACGTTTTGAAAGGTGACTTTAGAATATTCTTTAGATGTCTTAAAAGGTAACTCAAGATTATATATTATTATTTTTGTAACCGCGACAATAAAAATAAAATAATTACTATTAAATTATAATCAAATAATAATAATTATATATTATCATTATTATAGCAGTGACAATCAAAATTAATAATCTTTCCGAACGAGAAGTCAGCGGAACGAGATAAATCATTTCGAAAAATTCAATTTCCATGTACGACGTATCGCGGCGCCTTATTACAGCTCCAATCTCGAGCCTCGAGAATCGCGAGCCGACGTCTCGTCGAGAGAAATGAAAAGTTCAATGCGGAATTAAGGAAGAGAGCCCGGAGAGAATTTGATATAGAAAAAGCGATAGGGGCTTCGCGGAAAATGAGGCGAGAGCGAACGTTCCTCGCGCTTATCGAGCGGACGGACGAAGCTCGCGGCAATCGAAGCTCGCAGAGTCGACGAGAAGAAGCGACGGACTTAGAAATCTCGGTGGGTTCGTATATACGAACCGGGCGAACGGTCGAAGTGAGGGAAAAGGGGAGGAAAAATAGAGAGGAAGGAAAATGCGATCCAGCAGCTGCCGCGCGACTAAATCTCTTTTTCCCTCGGTATAATACGCCGAGAGCGCCGCGCGTATCAGCAACAGCGACCGAGAAAGGGGGTAGTAGGAAAAGAGGGAAGAGATCCTTGAGCCGCGGATCGGTAAGGAATGCCCTTAACTGCCCGCGAGCTCCTTGTTCGGCTGTAACGTGCAGTACACCCCGCGCGCGCCGAGGATGCACTCGAGAGTCACTTGTGCGAGCATCCAGCACGGCGGAATCCCCATTCGGACATGTACATGTAGCTTACACGTTATATATACCTCTATGGCTCTATATACAGGCTATACGGGGCATTCCAGGTCAATTCGACCACTACAATTTTTTTTATAATTTATTTTATACATATTTTTTTATTTCGAAAGCCATTTCATGTATCTTCTTTTTTTTTTTTTCAAAATTCTAACATTTGTTTTAATTTCGCTGGTTAACTAGTAGAAAATCTGTAGCATTCTGTTACATTCGGTCCAAGGCAGGCCCTGGTCAGGCCTGGAAAGGGATGCAATCAGTCTAAAGTCACCTTTCAAGACATTCAAAGGATCTTCTAAAGTCACCTTTTAAGACATCCAAAGAATATTCTAAAGTCACCTTTTAAGACGTCCAAAGGATATTCTAAAGTCGCCTTTTAAGGCATCCAAAGGATATTCTAAAGTCACCTTTTACAACATCCAAAGGATATTCTAAAGTCACCTTTTAAGACGTCCAAAGAATATTCTAAAGTCATATTTTAAGACGTCCAATGGATATTCCAAAGTCACCTTTTGAGACATCCAAAGAATATTCTAAAGTCACCTTTGAAGACATCCATAGAATATTCTAAAGTCACCTTTTAAGACGTCCAAAGGATATTCCAAAGTCACATTTTAATACATCCAAAGGATATTCTGAAGTCACCTTTTAAGACATCCAAAGAATATTCTAAAGTCACTTTTTAAGACGTCCAAAGGACGTCTTAAAACGGTGGCATTCTAAAGCCACCTTTTAAGACATCCAAAAAATATTCTAAAGTCGCCTTTGAAAACATCCAAAGGATATTCTAAAGTCACTTTTTAAGACATCCAAAGAATATTCTAAAGTCACCTTTTAAGACGTCCAAAGAATATTCCAGAGTCACCTTTTACGACGTCCAAAGGTTATTCTAAAGTCAGAAAAAACCTGACTGCTTAACCCCACCCTGGTAAAATATCTGTAGCGTTACACATGGCGCTAGTCAGGCCCTGTCCAGGCCCGAGCAAGGATGAAACGACCATGTCCTCGACCTGATTAGTGCCCAGTATTTCTATCAGGGAACCTGGCTGTTCAAACCAGGCTATACTATTACATACATATATTTATATACACACACCTACAACCATATACATGTGTATATATGAATAGGTGGATGTATCGACACGACGTTCGACCTCGAGAGATCGATGGGCGCTTTCGCCTCACTGCAGCATCGAAGGAGGAGGAGGAGGAGGAGGAGGAGGAGGAGGAGGCTCTCGAGCTCGCGACCCATCTTGGCGCCGGGTCCGGGTAACTCGCTCTCCGCGGTGCATCTCGCATCGCCGCGGCAACACACTGCACCCAACCGCTGCCTCCTCCGTCGCTTCGGAATGCAATCTTCGGGTTCCCTCCGCGCGCACGACCGCAGCGCGCGCCGCGCAACGAGTCCTTCCTCTCGGGATTCTTGGAATTGCGCGCGGCCATCGCATCGGGAACAAGAGTCCTACATATCTAAAACGTGTATACCGCCGAGGCGCATCCACCTCTGATATCGACTTATTCGATATAGAATTTCTCACGAGCGGAAATTTGAGTTATCGACGTTTTTAGGTATTGAGCGGGTCTGTGACGAGCGGTAAAATCCGGGGATTGGGTGTCATGTGGCATGTGCGGGAGATTAGGGCTCCTTGGGGTTAGAGGGGTACCCCCCTCTAATTAATTCGTACAAAAAGGGTTAATTCATGCAAAAAAGGCACGTTTTTGTGAATGTTTTTTTGACGACACTGTCAAAATCTATTCAATAAAACCAATTGTACATCAAAGTATAACATTCGAAGAATATTGTGTAATTTTTTCATGAAGAAATATTAAAAAATACAGCAATGGCGGCATTTACTCGGAAGCGTCTCGGAAAAAAGTAGAATTGCGATGCCCATCAGAATTCGGTGCTGGATCATCCGAAATTAAAAAACCAAAGTTCATTCGTTAGGTAATCGTTTTCCCCAGGTAACGCGGAAGATTTTTTTTCGAAATTTTAATTTTTTAATTTTTGGGAACACTTTGAAGGGAAAAACGCGATTTTTTCGGAAAAAAATCGGCTATTTTGCTATTGTAAAATAAAAAATATTAATAAATTCGAAAAAAACTCTTCCGCGTTACCCCGTAAAATATGTACACAAAAAGTATGCAAAAATTCAAAAGGATCGGTGCAGTAGTTTTGACGGTACGATGAGCATCGACTTTGAAAACGTGAGTTGTGGGAAAAAGGCTTTAAAGTCGCGCTCGGCTCGGACAGCGAAGGTACAGCAATCCGCGAGTAGAAAAATACTCATAACATCGTCAATTTTGCTCCGATTGACTTAAAAATTTGACACAATATTCTTGAGGTATTATGCATTCAGTAAAAATATAAAATAAAAATGCAAAAAAAAATGTTAATACCCTACCCCCTCCTTAAAGGTACTACCAGCACAGGGTTTGCACAGTGCGAACAGTACACCCGGCGCTGCCTCCGTTGAAATACGATTGCTCGAAATTAAACTCGATAAGTGCCCCCGCCGGGTGGCAAAGGGGGGTGGGGGGGGGGGGGTGCCCCCCTCCTGGCTCAGCTGTGCCGGGCCCCCGGGAAACTTGAGTATCGCGTCGCGAGACTCGTGATTAGATTTACGTTACACTGCCGTCGCGCTCTCGCACTACAGCCTCGCCTTGTTCGGTTATATATAGCTTTGTGCTAACCTTGGCAGCGGTGAATGACTACTTTAAAGCTTTTACTTTCGCGAAACGCGCCTGAAGTAGCGTAACGGCACTCGACCCGCGGCACAAGGACTCCGGGTGTAAAGTGGACTCTGCGAAGTGCGAGTGAATTATAAGTTGGATGTGCCGAGGTGACTTTTTTTTTTTTTTTTTTTCTCCTCAAAGATCAAATTACATTCGTTGATATTTTTTTTTTGAGATTTGGACACTGATTTTTCGTAGGTCATTATTTGTGGGAATGTGCCGAGGTGACTTTTTTTCCCTCAAAGATCAAATTACATTCGTTGACTGATTTTTTTTTTTTTTTTTTGAGATTTGGACACTGATTTTTCGGAGGGCATTATTTGTGGGAGCTAGACGGGCCCGGGTCGGGTTCTGGTCGGCAACGCGGCGGCCCTGCCAGGGCCCGACCAGTTTCAGAAGTACCTGTTTTTTTGAGGTTTTAACGTCGGGTAATGATTTTTTTTTTTTTTTTTTTTTTTTTTACAAATAGTCGCTATGTAAAGTAAGGATTTTCGACTGGTTGTCCTGATTTAAGGTAGTCCTTGCGCCTGGTGTCGATTTCGCATAAGTTTTCGAAAATTGAGTGGAAATTGCAACCACATCTCGATAATATAAAAATCTGAAAAAAATCATGCATGTTAAAGACGTTGAAAAGATTAATTTTGCATAATAAAAATTGCAAAATGTTATTAACAAAATGATGAAAAATAAAATTGTTCAACAAATATTTCGACAACTTAATTTTTTTGTTTCAATGAAAATGATCCGTTCTATTTTCTGAATATGCATGAATTTTTTCAAATTTTTTAATTCACTTTGAATTTTGTGATTTTCCCCATGTTAAAAAACGCAAAATTCAAAGTGAATTAAAAAAATTGAAAAAATTCATACATTTTTAGAAAAATGAACGCATTAGTTTCATTGAAACAAAAAAATTAAGTTATCGAAGGTTTTGTTGAACAATTTTATTTTTCATCAATTTTTTAATAACAGTTTGGAATTTTTAATATGCAAAATTAATCTTTTCAACGTTTATAACATGCATGATTTTTTCAGATTTTTATATTATCGAGAAGTGGTTGCAATTTCTTGTCAATTTTCTCGAATTTATGTGAAATTAATACTAGACGCAAGGACTACTTTAACCACGATTTCTGTCTTCTTTATTTTTTTCCTGATTTGACCGCAATTGGAATTAACCTCTAATCTCACCGAAAGCTTCGCATCTTCGATTTACCCTTCGACACACGACAAATTTGATCGCCACCTGCTCTTCGCGTGTTCCGTGCTCGCGACGAGCGCGTATCTGTTTTACCGCCGCAGTAAAAACACGTAACACCCGTAAGTTACGTTTGCTTCGATAAAATAAATATTATCCGAAACCGTGAGAGCGCTTATCGCGAGAGGCGCGTGTGCAAACGCCATTGGATGCCGTGCACTTTGTCTCGGGCGGCGCGCGTTCCAGTCGTCGGGTATTTGTTTTTACGTCTTCCTACCGAGTCGTAAAAGCCGCCTGTATCTTCTCGTTTTGCCCGGGTTCATGTAAACATTATCGCGCGCTTTGTCACCGAGACTTTTCTGCAAAGCGATATTTCGAAGAAACGACGTGACACGTGCTTTTCACTTTTTTTTTTTTAAGAAATATGATTACCCGACATTAAAGCCTTGACAAAGCAGCTGCTTCTGAAACTGCTCGGGCCCTGGCAGGGCCACCGAGTTCCCGATCAGGGCACGACCCGCGCCCGAACTGCTGCACGTGTAACGCTAAAAAAATCAAAATGGTCCTCACAGATTTTTTCTCAGTTAAGGGAGGGGGGTATTAACATTTCTTTTTGCATTTTTATTTTATGTTTTTACGGAATGCATAATACCTCAAGAATATTGTGTCAAATTTTCAAGTCAATCGGAGCAAAATTGACGACGTTATGAGTATTTTTCTACTCGCGGATTGCTGTACCTTCGCTGCCCCCGAGCCGAGCCCGCGACTTTAAAGCGTTTTTCCCACAACTCACGTTTTCAAAGTCGGTGCCCGCATCGTACCGTCAAAACTACTGCACCGATCCTTTTGAATTTTTCCATACTTTTTCTGTACATATTTTACGAGGTAACGCGTAAGAGTTTTTTTCGAATTTATTAATATTTTTTTTTTTTACAATAGCAAACTAGCCGATTTTTTTCGAAAAAATCGCGTTTTTCCCTTTAAAGTGTTCCCAAAAATTGAAAAATTGAAATTTCGAAAAAAACTCTTCCGCGTTACCTAGGGAAAACGATTACCTAACGAATGAACTTTGGTTTTTTAATTTCGGATGATTCAGTACCGAGTTCTGATGGGCACCGCAATTCTACTTTTTTTCCGAGACGCTTCCGAGTAAATGCCGCCATTGCTGTATTTTTTAATATTTCTTCATGAAAAAATTACACAATATTCTTCGAATGTTATATTTTGATGTACAATTGGTTTTATTGAATAAATTTTAACAGTGTCGTCAAAAAAATTCACAAAAACGTGCCTTTTTTGCACGAATTAACCCTACCCCCCTCCCTAAGAGTCAGTGTTACTCCCTTCCCCCACCTCGAATTTTCTAAAGCTATATTTTCCTAAACTACTCGACAGATAGGGCTCAAATTTTAAGAGAATGTGCGGAAATACGGCAGAATTGGGCTATGCTTGTGGCTCCTCGATACAAGAAGCTGTTTGTCCGCGAGAATCGAAAAACCAAAAAGTAAGGTTAGGAATCCCGCCACCCCGAAATTTTAAAACCAATTATCTTCGAAACGGTGCATCGAATCGCAACGAAATTTGGAACACAAGTAGGCCACGATGGCAGAATTGGGCTAAGCTTCTGGCTCCTCCAAACTAACAGCCGTTCGTTCAGAAGAACCAAAAAACCAAAAAGTGAGGTTAGGAGCGCCAGAGACAAACTTATGTGCGTTTCATTGTAACTCTTAAGTAGCGAGAAGGTATAAAACTCTGCCTGAGGTAGTATATAGGTACTTTACCAGAGAGACGACGCGCCTATACGTGACTCTATGTCGAGTGTACAGCGCGTGGGACTTCATAATCGAAAAATTAAAAAGTGAGGTTAGAAACCCCGCCACCTCGAAATTTCAAAACCGATTTTCTTCGAAATGGTGCATCGAATTGCAACGAAATTTGGAACACAAGTAGGTCACGATGGCAGAATTGGACTAAGCTTCTGGCTCCTCCAAACTAACAGCCGTTCGTTCAGAATAACCGAAAAACCTAAAAGTGAGGTTAGGAGCGCCAGAGACAAACTTATGTGCGTTACATTGTAACTCTTAAGTAGCGAGAAGGTATAAAACTCTGCCTGAGGTGAGTATATAGGTACTTTACCAGAGAGACGACGCGCCTATACCTGACTCTATGCCAAGTGTACGGCGCGTGGGACTTCATAATCGAAAAATCAAAAAGTGAGGTTAGAAACCCGGCCACCTCGAAATTTCAAAACCTATTTTCTTCGAAACGGTGCATCGAATCGCAACGAAATTTGGAACACAAGTAGGTCACGATGGCAGAATTGGACTAAGCTTCTGGCTCCTCCAAACTAACAGCCGTTCGTTCAGAATAACCGAAAAACCTAAAAGTGAGGTTAGGAGCGCCAGAGACAAACTTATGTGCGTTACATTGTAACTCTTAAGTAGCGAGAAGGTATAAAACTCTGCCTGAGGTGAGTATATAGGTACTTTACCAGAGAGACGACGCGCCTATACCTGACTCTATGCCAAGTGTACGGCGCGTGGGACTTCATAATCGAAAAATCAAAAAGTGAGGTTAGAAACCCGGCCACCTCGAAATTTCAAAACCTATTTTCTTCGAAACGGTGCATCGAATCGCAACGAAATTTGGAACACAAGTAGGTCACGATGGCAGAATTGAGCTAAGCTTCTGGCTCCTCCAAACTAACAGCCGTTCGTCCATCAGAACCGAAAAACCAAAAAAAGTGAGGTTAGGAGCGCCAGAGACAAACTTATGTGCGATTCATTGTAACTCTTAAGTAGCGAGAAGGTGTAGAACTCTGCCTGAGGTAGTATATAGGTACTTTAGCAGAGAGACGACGCGCCTATACGTGACTCTATGCCGAGTGTACGGCGCGTGGAACTTCATAACGAGCGTGCCGAGTGTTATCGATCTCGTCGGCTCGCGCGCTGATGCGCCTGGAACTCGGCAGAAGCGCCAAACGCAGCAGCAGCAGCAGCCACAGAGACGACGACGTCGTCGCGCTGAACGTTAATTTGCGAGTCGGCGATACGGTGTAAATTCAAGAGCTCGCGATGAAACGAGCCATGGTGTATGCGCCGCCGAACAGGCGAGCGAAGCGAATTCAACCTTCGGCGCAGCGAGGCTTCGCGATTCAGCGGAGCTGCTTTTATGAGATATCTAGACGACGGGATCTCTTCGTTAAACGCCGCGCGCGCGCGGCGCAAAACTCACCGGCGGGAAACTGGTATGATTAAGCGACGTCGCACGAAAACCTGAACGCGCCCCGAGGGCGCTACGAGCGCAACGCGAACTTCGTGCGCGAGTCGAGAGTCGACTCGCAGCAGCGGCAGTTTTTGTTGGCGATGAAACCCTGCGGGCTGCGCGACATATTGCTGCAGCTGTATATTTTGGGGCTGAATTAAAACGAGGCGGAAAATTAAAAAAAATGCGATGGCTGCATCTAATTTCCCAGTTTTTTTAGGTAATGAAAATGTGGAGGTATTTACCAGTTTCGAGATTCGAGATGAACTTGAGGACGGTTCAATTTTGAATAATAATTTTTTATAATAATAATAATTATTGTAATAAAAACAACAACAACACAACTCACATTGTGACATGATCTTTGGTTGCCATGGTAATGGTTTCTATGGTTATGGTTGCCTTGGCTCTGGTTCCTATGGCAATGGTTGGCATGACAACGGTTGCTATGACGATGGTTGTCATGGTAACGGTTGCTATGGCAATGGTTGTCATGGCAACAGTTGCTATGGCGATGTTTGCCATGGTAACGGTTGTCATGGCACATGATTTTTGGTTGCCATGGTAATGGTTTCTATGGTTATGGTTGCCATGGCTTTGGTTCCTATGGCAATGGTTGGCATGACAACGGTTCCTATGCGATGGTTGCCATGGTAATGCTTCCTATGGTTTTGGTTGCCATGGTAATGGTTTCTATGGTTATGGTTGCCATGGCTTTGGTTCCTATGGCAATGGTTGGCATGAAAACGGTTGCTATGACGATGGTTGTCATGGTAACGGTTGCTATGGCAATGGTTGGTATGGCAACAGTTGCTATGACGATGTTTGCCATGGTAACGGTTGTCATGGCAACAGTTGCTATGACAATGTTTACCATGATAACGATTGCTATGGCAACGGTTGCTATGGCAATGTTTCCCGACTTCGGTCAAATCTCGCGCCTCGGATACCGATGACTTCCGGTTGATCATTTTCAATAACCTTAACCTTCGTCCAACCCCTTTTATAAGTATAATAAAAATACACGAGAAGTCTCACTGCCGAGCCAAGAAAAACATCGCGAAATTGAAAACAGATATTCGAGGCGTCGCACGTAACGCGGTTATTGGACGACGACGAAGGCGGATCAACGACAGTCGTCGACGGGGCTGAAAAAAATTAATAAGACTCCGGGTTCTCTTCCACGGGCGTCGTCCGGAGTAGTCACGTGCTCGGTTAATCGAACAATTTCATCGACGCGGGATCGGTGCGGAAAATACGCTGCATATCCGGCTGCGGGGAGTCGTCGGGCTGCGGTTATGCGAGGAGACAGGCAGAGTGACGCGGGTGGCCGAGTAGAAAAGTCAGGGGGGTCGAGGGGGTTGGGGGGAGGGGGTGCAGCGACCGCGCGGACGACGACGAGCGTCGGTCGAGCGATCGACGAAGGCCCCGAAGCACATCTGATGGACGTCTGCGGTTAGGACACCTCGGTCGTTGCGCGATGCCTGCCATTCCGGATCCGTCGAGGCCGTCAGGATTAATAATTGAATGACATCATCCAGGACGACGTGGAGCGGTGAACACGTTCGTGCTAACCAGAAGCAGCAGCAGCAGCAGCAGCGACAGCAATGGCAATCTTCACCAAGAAGAATATAGTTGGTTCGGCTCTGTGCGATTAAATTATGGTTCGATCTTGTCTTAGAAGATAATTAATGGGAGGTCCCTGGTGTCCGAGGCGTGAAATTTGGCCCAAGTCGGGAACTGGCCGGGCCCTGGCCGGGACCTGCCAAGGCCCGACCAGTTCCCGATTTGGATCGTAAAACGCAGAATTGGATTAAAACACTCGTTTTCAATAATCCTCCCGTCGAAATTTTTTGCTTTCAACATATTTCCACCGGCGCGTCGTCTTTTATTCGCGCATCTAATCGTCTCACCGCGCAAAAAACTACCGCAGTCAGCGAAGCTTTTATTCTCCCCCGGCGAGATCGTTATTACCAGAAGCGAGGAAAAAAAATCCGTAAAAAAAACCTAAAACTCACCGGCGAAAAGAGAAGCGGTGGAGGGTTGGTGCAACCGAAAAACGCGATCATCGACGAAGCGTTCGTGTGCGATTGAACGAGCCGCACGAGAGAGAAAAAAGAGAGAGTGAGAGGGTGAACAGTCGAATAAATCAGATATAAATTGGGGGGAGTGCCGCTCGGCTGTTCTACTTGTGTACCACCTATGGGCAATCGATCGTCGAGCGATTGAGGTCGAGTTTTAGTGAACAAAAAAAAAAAAAAAGAAAAAAAATGATACCTATATTTTTGCGTGTATTTGCACGACGCGCGTGAAGCGAGGTGATTTTCGGAAACTGGTCGGGTCCCTGCCAGTTCCCGACCAGTTTCTGACAAATTTCATGCCTCGGATACCGGGGACCTCCTATTAAGGTAGTCCTTGCGTCTAGTATTAATTTCACATAAATTCGAGAAAATTGACAAGAAATTGCAACCACTTCTCGATAATATAAAAATCTGAAAAAATCATGCATGTTATAAATGTTGAAAAGATTAATTTTGCATAATAAAAATTCCAAAATGTTATTAACAAATTGATGAAAAATAAAATTGTTCAACAAATCCTTCGATAACTTAATTTTTTTGTTTCAATGAAAATAATGCGTTCATTTTTCTAAATATGTATACATTTTTTCAATTTTTTTAATTCACTTTGAATTTTGCGTTTTTTAACATGGGGAAAATCACAAAATTCAAAGTGAATTAAAAAATTAAAAAAAATTCATGCATATTCAGAAAATAGAACGGATCATTTTCATTGAAACAAAAAAATTAGGTTGTCAAAATATTTGTTGAACAATTTTATTTTTCATCAATTTGTTAATAACATTTTGGAATTTTTATTATGCAAAATTAATCTTTTCAACCTCTTTAACATGCATGATTTTTTTCAGATTTTTTATATTATCGAGATGTGGTTGCAATTTCCTCTCAATTTTCGAAAACTTAGGCGAATTCGACACAAGGCCGAGCCTCGTCGGGTCCCGGCCAGGGCCCGACGAGGCTCGGCTATTCTACTTTTCTACTTGTGTACCACCTATAGGCAATATAGATCGTCGAGCGATCGAGGTCGAGTGTTGGTGGAAAAAAAAAAGTACCTATATTTTTGCTTGTATTTGCCCAACGCGCGCCGAGCGAGCAGAAGTTCCCCCCCTACCCCCTACCCCCTCCCCTCCCCCTCCCCCTTGACTGCGGCGAACAACAGTTGATGTACGTACGCGATAACGCTTCCCTATCTGAAAATAGGCGACGGCCTACAACGCGGAAGCGGTATATATATATATATATATATATATATACATAACGATCGAGAGCAGCGTTATTTGCCTGATGATTTTTTGATAGACGCGCCACGGGAGGAAATAAAATGTTTTTTGCCCTCGATACGCGCATCGACATTTGCTTCTCCCTCTTTTTTTTATCTCCCTTTTTTTTTTTGAATCTCCAAATGGAAAACAATTGGGTATTGAAAAAGGTAGACGGATCGAAAAGCGAGCGTAAAACTGGCTTCGCTCCGAGTGAATGAAATTTCACAGGCAAAAGAGTCGAGAGCAGCGTTTCGCTACGCGCGAGACTCGACCTCGTCGAGACTCGAGACTCGGACGCTCAGCGTAAACCAAGATTTATGCTCGTGTGTAACTCGAGCATAAATCTACAGTCCACGTTTGCTGCTCGTCCTTTCCGTTCATTATATACATATATACAGGGTGGTTCAAAAGTTATGACGTTCCGGATGCTTAACCCTATTCATATTCAGGGTTAAGCAAACAGGGTTAACAGGGTCGAAAGTTATGACGTTCCGGCTGATTAACCCTGTTCGCTTAAGGTATTCCTTGCGGCTGGTGTCGAGTTCGCATAAGTTTTCGATAATTGAGAGGAAATTGCAACCACATCTCGATAATATAAAAATCTGAAAAAAATCATGCATGTTAAAGACGTTGAAAAGATTAATTTTGCATAACAAAAATTCCAATATGTTATTAAC
Source organism: Itoplectis maculator (assembly GCA_964034905.1). NCBI lineage: Eukaryota > Metazoa > Arthropoda > Insecta > Hymenoptera > Ichneumonidae > Itoplectis > Itoplectis maculator. The sequence goes on from OZ035871.1 coordinate 546,512, forward strand.
AAATTGATGAAAAATAAAATTGTTCAACAAATATTTCGACGACCTAATTGTTTTGTTTCAATGAAAATGATCCGCTCTATTTTCTGAATATGCATGCGTTTTTTCAAATTTTTTAATTCACTTTGCATTTTGTGATTTTCCCCATGTTAAAAAACGCAAAATTCAAAGTGAATTAAAAAAATTGAAAAAATTCATACATATTTAGAAAAATAAACGCATTATTTTTATTGAAACGAAAAAATTAAGTTATCGAAGGATTTGTTGGAGAATTTTATTTTTCATCAATTTGTTAACAACATTTTGGAATTTTTATTATGCAAAGATAATCTTTTTAACGTTTATAAAATGCATGATTTTTTCAGATTTTTATATTATCGAGAAGTGGTTGCAATTTCTTGTCAATTTTCTCGAATTTATGTGAAATGAATACTAGACGCAAGGCATGAATACTACCTTAACCCTGTTCATATTCAGGGTTATTTTCATTTTCGAAAGTTATGAAGTTCCGGCTGCTTAACCGTGTTCATATACAGGGTTAAGCGAACAGGGTTAACAGGGCCAAAAGTTATGAAGTACTGACTACTTAACCCTGTTTATATACAGGGTTAAGCAAACAGGGTTAAGCAACCGGAACTTCATAACTTTTAGGACACCCTGTATATATAGCAATCATACATAGCTCCCGAATGCAACAGTGGCGCACTTCGGGGGCCACCCCGACTAGCTCCCGGCGCGCCCGTCGGGATGGAAGGTGTCGGGGATTTTTTTACGGGACGAACCCGAGCAGACTATATCGTTGTCCTAGTCGTTCTCCCGGCGCAGCGCGAAAAATATGTCGAGTCTCTTAACGCCCGGCAAGATCGACGGCGCGCGCGCGCCGCGGCGCCGTCCAGATTGCGCTCCGAGGGCGAACGCGGGAATTCACTTTAAATTCAGATTTTTCCCCCGGCAAACAGCGTCAACGTTATCACAAACGAAGACAGATGCGTCCACGGCGAGAGGGTATTTTTTCCTGGCCACGAATTCGCTTTCATTTTCCACATGAAATTTTTTTGCAATTTTATTTTATAACAAAAAAATTATTAATTGTTTTACTAAAATATAAATCAATTTATAATTTTCGATTTACTAAAATATTCAAAATAAAAATTAATTCATTATCATTTTTTCTTTACTTAAGGAGGCTTCAGCGCTTCATACTAGTCAAATCAGTGCTAAATTTATAAAAGCATTTTTATAATTCTTGGTTGTTTAATAAATTGTTCCGAGGTGTTACTGACGTTTCAGCATTAGTTCTTAATAGACAAATACATTCACAGCCGTGATTTGAATAGAAAATCGACTGATATATGCAAATTCCCGATGACATGATTTTTCGTGCAGTTTTTTGAAAGAATAAACCGTAGTAATAGTTCTATTACGACGAGCAAAAGCTCATTTTTATCATTGGAAGATGCTTGATCGATTGACCGTTCAGATTTTTAAATAGTATCAGTACTTCAAAAGTTACAGCCATTTGTATGTCGCCTTTTAGGTTAGGATAGAATGATCAAACGGTCGTATCTTTTGAACTACTGAGACTATCAAAAATCTGGACGGTCGATCGATAAAGGGTCTTCCAATAATGAAAATGTGCTGTTGCTCGTCATAATTCAACAATTATTACGGTTTATTCTTTAAAAAAACTACACGGGAAAACATGACATCGGGAATTTGCATATATCAGTCGATTTTCTATTCAAATCACGGCTGTGAATGTATTTGTCTATTAAGAACTAATGCTGAAACGTCAGTAACACCTCGGAACAATTTATTAAACAACCAAGAATTATAAAAATGCTTTTGAAAATTTTGCACTGATTTGACTACTATGAAGCGCTGAAAACTCCTTAAATGTTTGTTCTTATTTCTAACAATTTTAGAAACTAAAATTACCTAATTCCAATTTTCTATAACTTTAAAAATTGATTTTTTTTTGTAAAAAAAAAATGAGGCGAAGGGTTACTTCGCCTCTTTTCCCCTTCTTGAACTACACACATCGCGTTGCTAGGTTCCTACGTCACACGGCCGACCTCTAAATCCTCGGCCGCGCGAAATATCTTAGCGCCGAGTTATTTCCCGCGTTGGAAACTCGGACGGAGGGGAGGAAAAGCGACGAGGCGGGCGGATCTATCGTTTTTCGTCGCGAAGGAATTCGGCCTCGTAACCCGGCTGGGTGCGCACCGGGTCGGACCGGTCCGAACCCCGACGCGACCGCTTTACGACCGACAATTTATCGGTTCGGTCTCCCGCGCAGGTTTGCTCCACTCGGCCCTGTGTACCAGTCTACACTGTCCGACGTGTCCGACATGTGTGGTGCACGATCCTCTCCCCCCCCCCCCACCCTTCACCCTGGTAAAGAACGTGGCTGGTCCAGTCCGTAACTTCCGGCAACGTCCACCGGAAGTGAGAGGAATGATGGGCGAGGCGAGAGGAAGACTTCGAAAATAAGAAAAAAAAGAAAAAAGAAAAAAAATGAAGCCAAAGATGCGAGGCTGAAGAGGTCGGATCAGTGAAAAAATAGCCGATGAAAAAAAAAAATGTCCGCGTTTGTATCACATCTCTGGTAAAAAGAATCTGTAGCATTCTGTTAGACTCGGCCCAAGCCGGGACCTGACCAGGACATGACCAGGACATGGCCAGGACATGACCAGGGCATGATCACGACAAGACCACGACATGACCACGACATGGCCAGGACATGGCCAGGACATGACCAGGACATGACCAGGACATGACCAGGACATGACCAGGACATGACCAGGACATGACCAGGACATGACCAGGACATGACCAGGACATGACCAGGACATGACCAGGACATGACGAGGGCATGACGAGGGCATGACCACGGCATGACCAGGGCATGACCAGGGCATGACCAGGACATGACCAGGACATGACCAGGACATGACCAAGGCATGACCAGGACCTGACCATGACCTGACATTTGCTTGAATCGATGCGCAACTTTCGCCGGGGTTCAAACGATGGGCAACTTTTGATCGCTGGAGCAAATAAGCAACGATCGTTCGATCGGGCTTCGCATTTGAATTAAGTTGCAGTATCTTGTGCAGAATCGATTAAGCTTTGGCTCGTCCGACTAGCGCAATTTTTGGCCGAGTTGAATCGATGCGCAACTTTCGCCGGAGTTCAAACGATGGGCAACTTTTGATCGCTGGAGCAAATCAGCCACGATCGTTCGATCGGGCTTCGCATTTGAATTAAGTTGCAGTATCTTGTGCAGAATCGATTAAGCTTTGGCTCGTCCGACTAGCGCAATTTTGGCCGAGTTGAATCGATGCGCAACTTTCGCCGGAGTTCTATCGATGGGCAACTTTTGATCGCTGGAGCAAATGAGCCACGATCGTTCGATCGGGCTTCGCATTTGAATTAAGTTGCAGTATCTTGTGCAGAATCGATTAAGCTTTGGCTCGTCCGACTAGCGCAATTTTTGGCCGAGTTGAATCGATGCGCAACTTTCGCCGGAGTTCAAACGATGGGCAACTTTTGATCGCTGGAGCAAATGAGCCACGATCATTCGATCGGGCTTCGCATTTGAATTAAGTTACAGTATCTTGTGCAGAATTCAAATTTGCAATTGAAATTTGCAACAGTATCTTGTGCAAGAAATTCAAATTTTAACTGAATAAAATGATCTTTCGTCTTGTCGTGAAAAAAAAAAAAAAAAAAAAAAAAAAAAAAAAATCAGAAAAAGCAGAATTCAAATTTGCAATTGAAATTTGCAACAGTATCTTGTGCAAGAAATTCAAATTTTAACTGAATAAAATGATCTTTCGTCTTGTCGAGAAAAAAAAAAAAAAAAAAATGTGAACCTTTTTCGAGAGGCACCAATAGCAAGATTTTTCTCAAGACGCGTCAAGTTGAAAGGATCACGTGACGCGAATTCGCAGGTCTGACGTCGTCACCTTCTATACTTCAGCTTCAGACTCAGACAGGATCAAGTAGAACGTTCCGCTCCGCGTGGCGAAGATGAGTCGTATCTGCCAGTCGACAGACACGTTTCGTCTGTCAGACGAGTCGCGTCGAATGCGAGCGAAGGGCAACAATCCCGCACGCTTCGTCTGCGCCGTGGAAGAAACGCAGCAGCAACCTGACCGTGGAACACGACGAGGCGACGCATTTGAATGGCGTGGAATCGATTTCGCATGGCGATGATGTCCCGGTGTCGATCTGAGTCTGACGGGCGTCACGGAAAACCTTAAGGGATCGTCACAGTGTGAAATAAAAAAAAAATCGATTTTTTTTTTTTCATTATCGGATAGTATACACGGTTATAAACATTCTGTTAAATTTTTTTATCGAAATTCGAATTATTTCGGTCTCTACAGGCTTTCTTAGAGAAAGGGATTGCAGCGTGACAGTGCGGCGTGTGCTAACTTTAAACGCCTTTTTCTCGGAATGTTGTTTTTCAAAACGGTGTCCACTCTCAAATGAAGAGTTATGAGGATATTGATTTCAAATTTTGAGAGAACATTTCTAACGTCATTCTCTATCGCGCTATGGAAGCTTCTTTTTTTTATTAAATCTTCCTATTTTTTTTTTTACGAAAAACTGTCGAAAAAAGGGCTAAATTCGATAATTTTCGTTCAAACCGCCGCCATTTTGTCAAATTTCAAAAAAGAAAAAAAGGTCCCATAGCGCGATAGCGAATTTCCTACAGATTAATAATCTTTTTGAAATTTTTGGTTCAGATCAAAATTGCGGCCGCAATCGTGGACACAATGCAGGACCGTTTTTTTTACACGAGCTATTTCAACAATTTATATCATTATTATACATTAAAGAAATGCACATAAAAAAATCATTTTGTATTCTTCAAGAATGTACTTATTTATTTAAAAAAAACCAAACTAATTAGTTCATTACAACTTAACAAAAAAAATTCGCGAAAATCATTGATTTTTCGGAGGGGCACACTGTGACGATCCCTTAACTATATATAGGTAAATATACGTCTGCACGTATCTCTGATGTTCAGGTGCGACGACGACGTCGTCGACGTCGTCGTCGAATCTAGTGAATTTCTGACGCCCCATGCATACACCATACAACACTCCACATGTATCGCCATTCCACAATGGCGCTCGACTCTGTTCGGGGGTCTTTGTATGCATGATTTTTCGATTCGTATTTACCATAAAAGTATAAATAAAATATATCGGCGTAAGAATCTGCGCGGAATTTACGATGAAGCTGGGAGAAAAGTCTGGATTGAGGTGAATGTACAAAAGCTTGGCGACAGTGTAAAGTGTTTTTTATTTTTTTATTTTTTTGGGAGAGGATGGAGGAGATTGAGGAGCTTGGGCGTCGTTATCGACGACCGAGACCAGATAAGGGAACGAGGAAAACATGGATTTGTAGAGTCATACGTTTACTTCGCTTTTAAGAGGCAGTGGTACTCTTTTTCCTTCACCTGGAATTTTTTAAAGCTGTTTATTCCTAAATTACTTGACATATAGGGCTCCAATTTTGGGAGAATGTGCGGAAATATGGCAGAATTGGGATAAGCTTCGTGGCTCCTCGATACATGAAGCAGTTTGTTCAGGAGAATCAAAAAACCAAAAAGTGAGGTTAGAAACCCCGCCACCTCGAAATTTTTAAAGCTATTTTCTTCGAAACGGTGAATCGGATCGCAACGAAATTTGGAAAACAAGTAGAAAATGATAGCAGAATTCAGATAAACTTCGTGGCTCCTCGATACATGAAGCCGTTTGTCCGGGAGAACCGAAAAACCGAAAAGTGAGGTTAAGAGCGAAAGAGATCGGCTTATGGGCATTTAACATTGGGCCATGTGAAACACTGAGCGCCGAAAATCTTCGGATGTGCGGTTTGTCGCCGATTATGAACGGATCGAAGCGAAAATAGAAATACAGACGCCACTAATGTGAATCTCGTGAATGAATTAGTCAGAATTTTGATTTTCGAAAAAAAAAATTACAGATCGGTTACCGACATCAATTTTTTAAATTAAAATCAAAATTCCGACTAATTCATTCACGAGATTCACATTACTGGCATCTGTATTTCAATTTTCACTTCGATCCGTTCATAATTCACGAAAAAAAAGCGTATCCGAACTTTTGAGGTGAGCGTCGGTATTTTTCACATCGCCTTAAGTAACTGGCGTGCGGTGGACAACATAAGTTTGGCCGAATGACGGCCGATCAGCCGCTCGAGCGTAACCGCGATCGCCTAAAAGTACCGTTAACACGGATCGTGACTCGCCGCGAGCTACGCACCTCTGCAAGTGCCACTCGCATTGCGATCAATGACTCGAATCACGATCAGAGCCAAGAAAAACGTGCGACCGAGTGATGAGAAAATCTATAGCGTTATGCAGATAGCAAATTGAATCGACAAAAAAAAATAAAAAAATGAAACTAAATAAAAAAACGAGAAAATCTATAGCGTATAAATGAATGAAACTAAATGAAACTAAACATGACGTCATAAACGAAACTAAATAAAAAAATGAGAAAATCTATAGCGTTATGCAGATAACGAATTGAACGGAGAAAAAAAATGAAAAATCCAAAAATGAAATTAAATTAAAAAAACGAGAAAATCTATAGCGTATAATGAATGAAACTAAATGAAACTAAACGTGACGTCATAAATGAAACTAAATAAAAAAATGAGAAAATTTATAGCGTTATGCAGATAGCGAATTAAACCGAACAAAAAAAATTAAAATTAAAAAATGAAACTAAATAAAAAAAAACGAACCCGAAAGAATAATTTTTTTAATTACAAAACCGCTGCCTAGTCTCGGATAAAAAAATAAAATAAAAAAATAAAAAAATGAAACTAAATAAAAAACGAGAAAATCTATAGCGTATAAATGAATGAAACTAAATGAAACTAAAAGTGACGTCATAAATGAAACTAAATAAAAAAATGAAAAAATCTATAGCGTTATGCAGATATCAAATTGAACCGAGAAAAAAAAATAAAAAATAAAAAAATGAAACTAAATAAAAAAACGAACCCGAAAGAATAATTTTTTAAATTACAAAACCGCTGCCTAGTCTCGGATAAAAAATAAAATAAAATAAAAGGTCGCTTCTGCGGAGCTGAAAACGACTCCGAAAGCCAGACAATTAATCGTCTACTCGTTGGGCCGATTAATTAAAAATTGGAAATGGGGAAATCCGCCTCTCTGACGCTGCAAAAGCGACGGGAAATAAGGCAATTTCTCGGCGCTCTTCCAGCGTCGCCATATTCGCGAATCCCGCACTCCCTCCCCTCCCCTCCTCCCCTCCACCCCTCCTCCTCACCTCCGCGCGTCAATTGCGAGGAACGATGGAGACGCGACGATAAACGAGCGTACGATGCCCGCGGGTATCTAAACCACTACTGAAGCTATAGAGAGTGGGGAGGGGAGGGGTGTTGGAGGAGAGAGGGGAAGCCCCCTTGCCCCATTTTACCCTATCAAGGTGAGGGTTGAGTGACGAAGGTCGTGGAAAAAAGCTGCAGTCAGATTTGACGTACATATTATCTGACGTCTCACTTTGACTTTCTTCCTCCCCCCTTACCACCCCCTTAACGTACATAAAATTTGCTGCGTGTCGGGGTATACATTTCTATAGGTCCCTTAAGGTAGTCCTTGCGTCTAGTATTAATTTCACATAAATTTGAGAAAATTGACAAGAAATTGCAACCACTTCTCGATAATATAAAAATCTGAAAAAATCATGCATGTTATAAACGTTGAAAAGATTAATTTTGCATAATAAAAATTCCAAAATGTTATTAACAAATTGATGAAAAATAAAATTGTTCGCCAAATCCTTCGATAACTTAATTTTTTTGTTTCAATGAAAATAATGCGTTCATTTTTCTAAATATGTATGAATTTTTTCAATTTTTTTATTCACTTTGAATTTTGCGTTTTTTAACATGGGAAAAATCACAAAATTCAAAGTGAATTCAAAGATTTGAAAAAATTCATGCATATTCAGAAACTAGAACGGATCATTTTCATTGAAACAAACAAATTAGGTTGTCGAAATATTTGTTGAACAATTTTATTTTTCAGCAATTTGTTAATAACATTTTGGAATTTTTATTATGCAAAATTAATCTTTTCAACGTCTTTAACATGCATGAATTTTTTTAGATTTTTATATTATCGAGATGTGGTTGCAATTTCCTCTCAATTTTCGAAAACTTGTGCGAACTCGACACCAGGACTACCTTAAGGGGGTATCCCTCTATAGATGACCAAAAATCGATGGAAACTTCGAGATTTTTTTTAAGAAACTATACAATATTTTTATCTGAAACTTTAGTCTTTCTTTATATAAGTATTAAGAAAACAAAAAAAAATGTATCATTGAAATTTTAATTAACAAAGTCTTAGTGAAGTGATGAAGTTGTGAACTTTTTTTACCTCATTTGCGTCCAGCCTCAAAGCTCCTGTATCTCACTGAAACATATGAATGATTTTTTTTTTGTTAGTATAACATCATCTACATTCCTCAGAACACATAAAAAAATTATTTAGTTAATTTATTACTAATAAAGCAAATACTAATAAATTATTAGTATTTGCTAATTTTTTTTATTTGACCCTGGGAATTTTGATCCCAGGACCGAATAAATAAATATATCTATCTACCTACGCACGATATATCTATACAGACGAGAATGTGCTACCATCTACAATACATGTGATATCACCCAACAGCGAGTACACGAAGGGTTTGCCATTGCCTGAGCATATATGTATACACATGTGTATACACATGTGTATATATACACGTTTCAACTTTGTGCCACGCGTTATATACGCGACTACAGCGTAAAAGGGGGGCAAAGCACAGAGAATGCGAGATTGAGACACCGGAAACGGAAACCATTAATGGCGGAATGGCGAGTGCGCCGCTGAGTGGATGGACCGAGGGAGAAGAGAGAGGTTACAGAGGGGAAAGAGAGAGAGAGAGAGAGAGAGAGAGAGGACAGAATGCAAGAGAGAGGGAAGTGGATCGTGGGACCAGTGCAGTTGGACCCCCAAAAGAGGAAGCGAGACGGTTGCACAATGGCATTGTGAATTCGTAACCAGCTCAGCTTTCCAGCTCTCCTCTTTCTACACTCTGCACCACCCCCTTCACCTCCACCCTTCCACCCATCCACCCCCTTCACCCTACCACCACCCTCTGTGTCCTTCCCTTGCCCCCCTCTCTCCCCTTCCAACCCTGCCCCCTTCTCTTGGCACCCTTTTCATCCCCCTTCCACCCCCTTCCCTCATCCCTCATCCCTCCCCCTCCCCCTCCCCCTTTCACCCCCTCTCGGCTTCCCTCATCCTTCCTCCCCTCCCCCCTCGTCTGCTTCCCGTTACCGAGGTCAGTAACACAGGAAAAATTTAACGAAACGGCTGGTGTTAAGTTAACACCGTAAGAAGTGTTACTATTAACACTGTAATAAGTAACACCAGGAAAAACGTCCACACCAGCAGCGTTTGACACAAGGGGCTGGTGTTAAGTTAACACCGTAAGAAGTGTTACTATTAACACTGTAATAAATAACACCAGGAAAAACGTCCACACCAGCAGCGTTTGACACAAGGGGCTGGTGTTAAGTTAACACCGTAAGAAGTGTCACTATTAACACTGTAATAAGTAACACCAGGAAAAACGTCCACACCAGCAGCGTTTGACACAAGGGGCTGATGTTAAGTTAACACCGTAAGAAGTGTTACTATTAACACTGTAATAAGTAACACCAGGAAAAACGTCCACACCAGCAGCGTTTGACACAAGGGGCTGGTGTTAAGTTAACACCGTAAGAAATGTTACTATTAACACTGTAATAAGTAACACCAGGAAAAACGTCCACACCAGCAGCGTTTGACACAAGGGGCTGGTGTTAAGTTAACACCGTAAGAAGTGTTACTATTAACACTGTAATAAGTAACACCAGGAACAAGTCCACACCAGCAGCATTTGACACCATAGATTTTTAACAGTGAAGGTTAGGAGACCTCTTTCCCCCTTCCATCCCATGTCCCCTTCCCTTGACCCCCCTCTCCATCCCCCTTCCACCCACTGTCTCCTAACCTTGCACCCCTCCTTCCCCCTTCCATCCCCCGTCTCCTTCCCTTGCCGCCATCTCCCTCCCCCTTCCACCCCCTGGCCCCTTCCCTCATCCCTCCTCCTCCTCCCCCTCCCCCTTTCACTCCCTGTCGGCTTCCCTCATCCCTCCTCTTCCTCCCCCTCCACCCTTGTCTCCTTCCCTTGCCCCCTTTTCAACCCCCTTCCATCCCCTGTCCCTTCCCTCATCCCTCTTCTCGTCCTCCTCCCCCTCATCCCTCCTTCTCTTCCTCCTCCTCCCCCCCCCCCCTCCCCCTTCCTCACCCTTTGGCACGCCACTGCAGTTTCAGTGCACCAACGACTCTGCGCCACCTTTTCTAAATCACACACAGACCCGCAGAAGCCACCTGACTGTGCATGTAGAACGAGCTGGGGGTGGGTTTAGGGGTTGGGGGGTTGGGGGGTTGGGGGGAGGGAGCAGACGAGTGTGGATGGAGAGTCGAAAGTCCAAGGTAGCAGAGCCAGAACGAGTTACCACCGACATCAACCGTCCAACCTGCTGCAACCCACCCCTTTTCACCCCCTAGTCACAACCCCTAAAACCCCCCACCCCCCTCCAACCCCTTCTGTCACTCTCGTTACCGGAGGCAACGTATTTACCGTTTTAAATCTGCTGAGTGAAGTGCAACCCTCCGGTTGCCTTTTTCACTCCATCTTTCTCTCTCCCAAAAAAAAAAAAAAAAAAAAAAAAAAAGAGAGAGGGGGAAAAAAATGTTCCCTCTCTCTCTCTCTTTTTATTTCAATCCCTGTCTTCGTGGCGAAGAAAAAAGTCTTGTTTTTTCGGGTTCACCGTTTACACAGATTTACATAGATGTCTGTGTTTTTTTTTTTTTTTTTTTTTCTTGTGGCGAGACTCGCCAGGGGTTTATTCTCGGTGACGAATTTCACGTTCAACCCCCAACCCCTAACCCTTCCCACCCCATCTCGACCCTTTCTGACCTCTCGGAAAAATGTTTTCACGCGGTTATGAGAATGCAAGTGATTTTCCCGGCTTTTGAAAATTACCAGCGGTGTAATTCTGTCCACTGTCGGCGGTCTCCGAGGGTCGGAATAATTTCTACGGCGTTTGTGTCGGGAAAACGTTTCAGTCTTTTTTTTTTTTTACATTTTTTTGTAGGATTGGATGGAGACTTTTGAGGTAATTTCGGAGTAGTTTTAACGTTTCAATGTTCTTTGTTAAGGGATCGTCACAGTGTGACCCTCCGAAAATCAATGATTTTCGCGAAATTTTTTTTGTTAAGTTGTAATGAACTAATTGGTCTGGTTTTTTTTTTTAAATAAATAAGTACATTCTTGACGAATACAAAATGATTTTTTTATGTGCATTTCTTTAACGTATAATAATGATATAAATTGTTTAAATAGCTCGTGTAAAAAAAAGGTCCTGCATTATGTCCACGATTACGGCCGCAATTTTGATCTGAAGCAAAAATTTCAAAAAGATTATTAATCTGTAGGAAATTCACTATCGCGCTATGGAAGCTTTTTTTTTTTTTAATTTGACAAAATGGCGGCGGTTTGAACGAAAATTATCGAATTTAGCCCTTTTTTCGAGAGTTTTTCGTAAAAAAAAAATAGGAAGATTTAATAAAAAAAAAAAAGCTTCCATAGCGCGATAGAGAATGACGTTAGAAATGTTCTCTCAAAATTTGAAATCGATATCGTCATAACTCTTCATTTGAGAGTGGACACCGTTTTGAAAAACAACGTTCCGAGAAAAAGGCGATTAAAGTTAGCACACGCCGCACTGTCACGCTGCAATCCCTTTCTCTAAGAAAGGCTGAAGCGACCGAAATAATTCGAATCTCGATAAAAAAAATTTAACAGAATGTTTATAACCGTGTATACTATCCGATAATGAAAAAAAAAAAATCGATTTTTTTTTTTATTTCACACTGTGACGATCCCTTAAGATCATTGACATTGCAGAGTAGTTTCAACCTTTTAATGTTTTTTTTTTACATTTTTTTTTTTTGGATTATATGGGGATTTTTTTAAGATCATGGCAGAGTAGTTTTAACGATTTAATGTTTTTTTTTTTCTTTTTTCTTTTTTTTTTGTAGAATTAGATGGGATTTTTTTTAGGTCACTGCGACGTAGTTTTGTGTACAGCAAAAGGTACGTGGAAGCCTCTTTTAGGGCTTCCACAGGGTCGAGCAAAGCTCGGGGAATGGGTCTGGTCGATCAACTGCAGACCGTGCTCTCGCTATTACTCTCAAAGGTACCGCAGAGATAGCCGCTCGGCTCGCGACAACGAGGAAACCTGCGGTTACAGCCAGATGCCTCGTATAACTCGTAATGTAGACCAGTTCATGAAGTCCGCAAGGTCCGACTGCGACGATATAAACGCCGACCGCGGTCGGTGTCGGCGGGTCGTGTCGTCCGCTACCCGAGTGTACGACCCGGCGGCGCAAAATACTTTGGTGTCGTCGCGCATCGGGCGTAACTTAATGCTCCAAATCTCAGGTTAAAGCAGAGACTTTTTATTTATTTTCTCCTAAACTACTTCACAGATAGGGCTCAAATTTTGAGAGAATATGCGGAAATACGGCAGAATTGGGATAAGCTTTTTAGCTCCTCGATACATTGAACCGTTTGGTCGGGAGAGCCGAAAAACCAAAAAGTGAGGTTAGGAACCCCGCCACCTCGAAATTTTGAAAGCTATTTTCTTCGAAACGGTGAATCGAATCGCAACCAAATTTGGAACACAAGTAGAAAATGATGGCAGAATTGTGCTAAGCTTCTGGCTCCTCGATACATGAAGCGGTTCATTCGGGGGAACCAAAAAACCAAAAAGTGAGGTTAGGAAACCCGCCACCTCGAAATTTCAAAAGCTATTTTCTTCGAAACGGCGCATCAAAACGCACCTAAATTTGGGACACAAGTAGAAAATGGTGGCAGAATTAGGCTATCCGAAAAACTGAAAAGTGAGGTTAGGAACCCCGCCACCTCGAAATTTTAAAAGCTATTTTCTTCGAAACGGTGGATCGAATCGCAACCAAATTTGGAACACAAGTAGGAAATGATGGCAGAATTGGGCTATCCTTTTGATTCCTCGATACATGAAGCCGTTTGTTCGAGAGAATCAAAAAACCAAAAGTGAGGTTACGAATCCCGCCACCTCGAAATTTCAAAAGCTATTTTCTTCGAAACGGTGGATCGAATTGCAACCAAATTTGGAACACAAGTAGGAAATGATGGCAGAATTAGGCTATGCTTCTGGTTCCTCAATACATGAAGTCGTTCATTCGAGAGAACCAAAAAACCATAGTGAGGTTAGGAAACCCGCCACCTCGAAATTTCAAAAGCTATTCTCTTCAAAACGGTCGATCGAATCGCAACCAAATTTGGAACACAACTAAGAAACGATAGCAGAATTGCTCTAAGCTAAGAAAAACCAAAAAGTGAGGTTAGGAGCGAAAGATACAGCCAAATGAACGTACAACATTAGCGACGAAGTTCCGACTAAAGTACCATATCCTCTTACACGTCTGTCCCGCCTTCGGCGCCGAATCCGTTTTCCCCGTACCCCACTTTCCAGGATCGGCCCCGGCCCCTCCAAGGCCCGCGATGCGTGGAGCAGCCGATCGAGTTCCCTCGCAAGCCTCGTAGAATCTCATCGATCAAACTCCACCACCCACACGAACTCCAACCCAGCACCAACCCAGCTCCAACCCAGCACCCAACCCAGCACCAACCCAGCGTACAGGTGGCGCGCACGAGGCTCGGTGTCCGTTTCCGCGGAAGGAGTCGGCGAGGAGGCGAGACGAGGAGGCTCGAGTACCGTCAAATGTGCTCGCTGGATATGGGACGTCCAGTGTGGGCGACGAGAAACGTGTCCGCGCGTACCCAGAGTCTGTATCCTCGTTCCTGGAGTGGGGGAGGGGAGGGGGGGAACAATGGCCGGGCGTGCAATTATTTACCCCCGTGGATCATCTCTCGCGTGTCCTCACAATGCCGCATTGTTTCGGTTCGCGCGTCCGAGCGGTGAATCTCTCCCCGTGTCGCTCTTATCTATCTATATCTATCTCTCTTGCTCGCTCTTATCTATTTATATCTATCTCTCTTACTCGCTATTAATCTATCTATATCTATCCATCCATCTATGTATCTATCTATACGACTTGCTCTATATTTATACAGGGTGTCCCAAAAGTTGTTCCGGTTGCTTAACCCTGTTTTTGTACAGGGTTAAGCAAACAGGGTTAACGGGGCCCTATTAATCTATTTATATATATCCATCCATCTATGTATCTATCTATACGACTTGCTCTATATTTATAGAAGGTGTCCCAAAAGTTGCTGCGGTTGCTTAACTCTGTTCATGTACAGGGTTAAGCAAACAGGGTTAACGGGGCCAAAAGTTATGAAGTTCTGGATGCTGGATCCTGATCGCTTAACCCTGTTCATTCACTCATAACCTGAGACTAGGGTTAATTTTGATTACGAAGTCCTGGCTGCTTAATCCTATTCGCTTAACCCTGTTTATTCACTCATAACCTGGGAATAGGGTTAAGCGAACAGGATTAAGCAGCTGGGACTTCGTAAACAAAATTAACCCTGTTCTAAGAATTAACCCCGAGAATATATAGGGTTAGCAGGCGCAACTTCATAAACAATATTAACCCTATTACAAGGGACAACACTGTTACGATCTGTTAAGACTACGGGTTAATGGGGTCCTAAGTTTTGGACCTGTTAACCCTGTTCGCTTAACCCTGTTCATTAACTCATAACCTGAGGTCACGAGTTGTAGATTTAAGCAAACAGGGTTAAGCAGCCGGAACTTTATGAACAAAATGAACCCTATTCTAAGTTTTAACCCTGTTACGATCTGTTAAGACTACGGGTTGATGGGTTCCTAACTTTTGAACCTGTTAACCCTGTCCGCTTAACCCTGTTCATTAACTCATAACCTGAGATCATGAGTTGTAGATTCAAGCGAACAGGGTTAAGCAGCCGGAACTTTACGAACAAAATTAACCCTATTCCAAGGTCTAACCCTATTACGATTTGTTACAACTACCAATAAATGGGTTCATAACTTTTGAACCTGTTAACCCTGTATGTGAACAGGGTTAAGCATCCGGAAAATTTCATAACTTTTAGGACACCCTGTATATGTCTGTCTCTCTCTTTCTCTCGCTATTTATCTAGCTACCTATCTATCTTTCGGTCTCTTTCTATGTTTCTGTCTCTTCTTCCGTCTCGCTCGCTCGTCGGACGCGAACCACAGTAACAACTGGAACGTCCGAGAAGTCCTCGAGGCGGAAAAGAGGGTTGAATTGCAATCACGCGGATGGCGACTCGGACATTCATCATTCGGAGCTCCGCGCTGGTCAGATCCCCGCTCGCTCCCCTCTTCGCCATGAAAGAGAATGAAACCCAGGCTAAGGTTATGGAACACGGCCAGGTAAATCCCGTGGCTCGAGAAAATTACACTGCGGTGGCTATTTAGCCGCCACTGCTGATCCCGAGTAGAAAGTCTGTAGCGTTACATATGGCCCAAGTCAGGCCTTGGCGAGGCCCCGGTTAGATCCTGGTCTGGTCCCGGCCAGGCCCCAGTCAGGTCCTGTTTAGGTCCGGGTCAGGTCCTATTTAGGTCCGGGTCAGGTCCTATTTAGGCCCGGGTCAGGTCCTATTTAGGTCCGGGTTAGGTCCTATTTAGTTCCGGGTCAGGTCCTATTTAGGTCCGGGTCAGGTCCTATTTAGTTCCAGGTCAGGTCCTATTGAGTTCCAGGTCAGGTCCTATTTAGGTCCGGGTCAGGTCCTATTGAGGTCCGGGTCAGGTCCTATTTAGGTCCTGGTCAGGTCCTATTTTGGTCCCCGCCAAGTCCTGTTCAGGTCCCTGCTAGGTCCTGTTCAGGTCCCCGCTAGGTCCTGTTCAGGTCCCCGCTAGGTCCTGTTCAGGTCCCCGCCAGGTCGTGTCCAGGTCCCCGACAGGTCCTGTTCAGGAACCCGCCAGGTCCTGTTCAGGTCCCCGCCAGGTCCTTGTCAGATCCCGGTCAGGGCCCGACCAAGGCCAGGTGTAACGCTACAGATTTTCTACTCGCGATGATAGCTGCGTAAATTCGTAGGGTCGGTCACAATTGCACCTGCGCACTAATCGCGCCGCAAATGCAACTGCGAGAAACTCCGAGGCTGCAAAATATTTCGCTTCGGGCGAAGCAATAACTCCGTCGCGATTATCGCGCGGCGCGCGAGAGAGCGAAACGGCGTGTATGACGCGTTTAGCGCGCCGCCGCGGCGATCCGATAGCGTCGGTTGCACTTTTTTTTTCCGCGGAGCCGTTCGACAGC
The DNA here is from genome assembly GCA_964034905.1 of Itoplectis maculator. NCBI lineage: Eukaryota > Metazoa > Arthropoda > Insecta > Hymenoptera > Ichneumonidae > Itoplectis > Itoplectis maculator. The sequence goes on from OZ035871.1 coordinate 562,965, forward strand.
GAGCGAAATAACGTTAGCCGCGGTCGCGTGGTCCGCGGCCGTTTGTGCGAATGCTGTCGGTGAGTCCGCGAGCCGCGACGACCGACAATTGGCGGGTGTCGATGCGGTCAATGAAGTTGGGGAAGTTTTTTCGCTTTTCGATCGTACGAATCGGATTTTTAGATTGATTTTTGGGATAAAAATGTTGAGGGTGTTGGCAATGGTTCCTTTTGAACCAGAGCTGGGCTGTTCTTTAAGGACCCAGTACTTGCGAAGTACTAGAAGTACAGTACTTCGCAAGTACTAGAAGTACAGTACTTGCGAAGTACTAGAAGTACAGTACTTGTGAAGTACTAGAAGTACAGTACTTAAAGTACTATACTTATATTTTCAAGTAAATGCCTTGAACTTCAAGTATTTGTACTTAAAATTTCAAGTACTTCCGTTTATTTCAAGTATTTTATCAAGTACTAAGTATGAAGTATTTTTAATCAAACTTAACTTGAAGTACACGAGTATTTCAAGGACTTATAGTACTTTTCACTTGGTACTGGGTACTCCAATTATTTATAGTACTTTGTACTTGGTACTCTAATCATTTATAGTACTCTGTACTTGGTACTTCAATTATTTATAGTACTTTGTACTTGGTACTCCAATTATTTATAGTACTTTGTACTTGGTACTCCAAGTACTTTAATAATTTTGTACTTGATACTTCAAGTACTTATAGTACTTTGTACTTGGTACTCCAAGTACTTATAGTAATTTATACTTGATACTTCAAGTACTTATAGTACTTTGTACTTGGTACTTGATACTTACTTGGTACTCCAATTACTTATAGTACTTTGGACTTGGTACTCCATGTACTTATAGTACTTTGTACTTGATACTTAAAGTACTTATAGTACTGCAACCTAAAGACAAATTACCGACTTCTGCCCCCATAAAACCTAACCGAGAAGAAAAAAGAATGCAAAGGCGACACCGAAACCACCTTTGTAAAAGTCGCGTGCCGACGCTCGGCCCATCCGTCTCGTTTTACACCCCGGGAAAATCGGTAGCGCGTTCAAATCGAAAATCAGCGACGCGAGGAGTCGCTCTCGTCGGCCGCTGCTGCCGCTGCTGGAACCCAACAACGCGCGGGGCGACCACGCGTTCGATATAAATTTCCACTTCGTGCGTCGCAACGTTTCGCACGGTCGCGCGTTTCCGATCGTTAACGAGTGCAAACCCGTAGTTAGATTTATCGCGACTCGTCGCCGACGATAAACTCGTCGCCGGCTGTCGCTCTCCTCTCGTGTGCCCGACACGTCCGCCCGTTTTCATTTTGACATGGAAAAAAAGGGGTGACGAGTTCAACACTCGTATATCTCACGAATATCAATGTATTTTCCATATAAATTTATGTACAGGGTGTCCCAAAGGTTATGAAGTTGCGGCTGCTTGACCCTGTTCGCTTAACCCTGTTCATGTGAAGGGTTAAGCGAAAAGGGTAAATAGCGCCAAAAGTTATGGAGTCCTTGCGCCTGGTGTCGAGTTCGCATAAGTTTTCGAAAATTGAGAAGAAATTGCAACCACATGTCGATAATATAAAAATCTGAAACAAATCATGCATGTTAAAGACATTGAAAAGATTAATTTTGCATAATAAAAATTCCAAAATGTTATTAACAAATTGATGAAAAATAAAATTGTTCAACAAATATTTCGACAACCTAATTTTTTTGTTTCAATGAAAATGATCCGTTCTATTTTCTGAATATGCATGAATTTTTTCAAATTTTTTAATTCACTTTGAATTTTGTGATTTTCCCCATGTTAAAAAACGCAAAATTCAAAGTGAATTAAAAAATTGAAAAAATTCATACATATTTAGAAAAATGAACGCATTATTTTCATTAAAACAAAAAATTAAGTTATCGAAGGATTTGTCGGACAATTTTATTTTTCATCAATTTTTTAATAACATTTTGAAATTTTTTTTATGCAAAATTAATCTTTTCAACGTTTATAACACGCATGATTTTTTTCCGATTTTTATATTATCGAGAAGTGGTTGCAATTTCTTGTCAATTTTCTCGAATTTATGTGAAATTAATACTAGACGCAAGGACTACCTTAAACCTGTTCATATACATGGTTAATGCAAAATTAACTTAGTTTATAATAGAAAAATATTATATTGACGACATGGAAACAAAATATTTAGACCCCAAAAATGAATTTTTTATGTGGGTCACAATCAGCGATGACCCCCATAAAAAAATCTATGTTGTATTTGCACGGAGTACAATAACAATAATAGCAATAATAATAATAATAATAATAATAATACACTGGTAGTTTTCTTCGTCTCCCATTCCGTCGCATTTTCCGGCGCGCGTCACGTTCCTCGGCGCAGCCGCTGTTATTGCCGAGGTTTACTGCCGCTCGGTGGGTATTTTCGCTAATGTTCACCCGACTATCGCTCCGCACGTAATAAACTCGGCATAGCCGCCTAACGAATGATCGCGCCTCGGGGATTTCGATTAAACAACCGGAAGCCACCTTTCCGTGCGCGTCGAGCCTTCCCCCTCCCCCTCCCCCCTCCCCCCTCTCCCTTCGCGCCCTCTGATATCGCTGTTCCTGCCAGCGGAACTCGCGCCGCTCGGGACTCAAGGTCGAAACGCGATAGCGCTTGAATTTAATTCCATACAAAAATTCATAAAAATTCACGCGTGAAATTCTCGCTCGAATGCAGCGCCGCGGCAATTTGTCTATGTTAACCGGACTTTCGTTCGTGTCGCTTTGATTTGTTGTAAACTGGCTGGATGCAAAAGTGTCGAGTGTGCATTCCTGTACAGGGTGTCCCGAAAGTTATGAAGTTCTGGCTGCTTAACCTGGTTTATATACAGGGTTAAGCGGTCAGGGTTAACAGGATTAAAAGTTATGACGTTCCGACTGCTTATTAATACACGTGTATAGTACTTTGTACTTTGTACTTTAAATACTGATAGTACTCTGTATTTGAAGTAATGATAGTACTCTGTACTTTGTACTTCAAGTACTAACAGTACTCTGTACTTTGTACTTCAAGTAATGATAGTACTCTGTACTTTGTACTTCAAGTAATGATAGTACTCTGTACTTTGTACTTCAAGTAATGATAGTACTCTGTACTTTGTACTTCAAGTAATGATAGTACTCTGTTCTTTGTACTTCAAGTAATGATAGTACTCTGTACTTTGTACTTCAAATAATGATAGTACTCTGTACTTTGTACTTCAAGTAATGATAGTACTCTGTACTTTGTACTTCAAGAAATGATAGTACTCTGTACTTTGTACTTCAAGTAATGATAGTACTCTGTACTTTGTACTTCAAGTAATGATAGTACTCTGTACTTTGTACTTTAATTACTGATAGTTCTCTGTACTTTGTACTTCAAGTAATGATAGTACTCTGTACTTTGTACTTCAAGTAATGATAGTACTCTGTACTTTGTACTTTAATTACTGATAGTTCTCTGTACTTTGTACTTCAAGTACTTATAGTATTTTGGACTTTAGGTACTTATAGTATTTTTTACTTTAAGTGCTTATAGCACTTTGTAGTTTAAGTACTTATAGCACTTTGTACTTTAAGTACTTATAGTACTTTAAGTACTTATAGTACTTTAAGTAATTATAGTACTTTGTACGTATAGTACTTTTTACTTATAGTACTTTGTACTTGAAGTACTTTGTACTTTAAGAACTTTCTGGTACTTTGCTCAGCTCTGTTGAATTTCCAAAAAACTCACTTCGAAAATTGGTATACACACTAGAAGACCCCCTTAATTGTCGGCGTATCTCCAAAGTCTATTATTATTATTATTGTCTTTAGTTTCGCACATCAGAACCATCAACGAAGCAAAACTTTAGAGGAATAAAAATGAGACTACCGCCAGGTCGATAATAGGTTGGCGGCGCTCATCGGTTCATTCTCGACGTCCGGGTCCGCAGATGAAGGACTGCAGACAGCATTCTGCAGTAATTCATCTATACTCATTGCACTCCTGTCCGCGCCGCTGATTCTTAATTGACTTAATTGGGTCCCGCGTCAAAGTGCTCCCTGCTGCTGCGAGGAGAGGGGGGAGGGGGGGACCCTCCCCCCTCTCCTCGCAGCGTGTATAGCGAACGGGCTGCTGGCAATTCACCGGCGACCAGTGAACGTCCAACGTTGGCTACGGCGGCGGTAGTCGAGTGTACAGCTCACTCGGCGTCGTTTGTATTCGAGAGCCGAAGAATCAATGGCAAGTGGACGACCTTCCGAGGCCATCGACTCGTTCGCGTCCGACGTCGCTGTCCGACCAACTATATACCCAGTCTATGTACTCAGTGATTCAGAATAACTTTGCCTGTGTTTACTCCCCCCCCCCCCTCCCACCTCGCCCCTCGCCCCTCGCCCCTCCGGCTATATCTGTCGCGTGTTTTGCGGACGTATTGCAGTTACGAGGATGATTAATGCATGTTAATCGGGCCTCGGCGATGTCGCGCTTTGTCAATATTCGTCGCGTGGTTTGCTTTACTATTATTTAATGAGATTGGTACAATGTGACTTTTTTTAGTATTTTGTTTTGTTTTAACCGTTTGAAGGATAGTGATATACTGGTATGGCAGCTACTGACACTATGTTTTTCTTTAAGGTAGTCCTTGCGTCTAGTATTAATTTCACATAAATTCGAGAAAATTGACAAGAAATTGCAACCACTTCTCGATAATATAAAAATCTGAAAAAAATCATGCATGTTTTAAACGTTGAAATGATTAATTTTGCATAATAAAAATTGCAAAATGTTATTAAAAAATTGATAAAAAATAAAATTGTTCGACAAATCCTTCGATAACTTAATTTTTTTGTTTCAATGAAAATGATGCGTTCATTTTTCTAAATATGTATGAATTTTTTCAATTTTTTTAATTCACTTTGAATTTTGCGTTTTTTAACATGGGGAAAATCACAAAATTCAAAGTGAATTCAAAAATTTGAAAAAATTCATGCATATTCAGAAAATAGAGCGAATCATTTTCATTGAAACAAAAAAAATTAGGTTGTCGAAATATTTGTTGAACAATTTTATTTTTCATCAATTTGTTAATAACATTTTGGAATTTTTATTATGCAAAATTAATCTTTTCAACGTCTTTAACATGCATGATTTTTTTCAGATTTTTATATTATCGAGATGTGGTTGCAATTTCCTCTCAATTTTCGAAAACTTATGCGAACTCGACACAAAATCGAGAAATTCAAAATGGCGGATCCAATATGGCGGACCAAAATACCCAAGGTAGCTTGATGAAGATGAAACTTGATATTTTAGAGTCTTATGAGTCGCTGATTACGAATCTGAGCTCAATCCTCAAATTCAAAATGGCGGATCCAACATGGCGGACCAAAATGCCCGCCACTTCAAATTTCTGAACTTTGAACTCAGATTCGTAATCAGCGATGCTATTCTTCTGTAATCACCGAAATTCCGATCCACATCGCAATAGTGTTGTAAACTCATCCCGTCCATCATCCCTTGGAATTTAATCTGTCATCCCTCTCTACCCCCTTCAATAGGAGTGATTGCAGTTCGACGAAGATTATCGAATATTCGTCTAAGCGCAGTCCATCGATTCTCGTCGTCCAACCAACTGTTACGTCGTCGTCTAAAGCGTCGAGCTGCAGTGTTAAGGGTGTTTGACGCTTGATCATAGCTCCCTCTTTGTCTCACTCTGCGTAACGCGTTACCATGGACGGCGCAGCTATCTCATTGGCCAGCAAATAGGCACACAGGGGAATCGACTATTCCAACCCCTTCCCAACCTGAAAGGTGGTGGAGAGGGTTGGAAGCTAAGCTGGCTTTAGGTTAGGGAGTGAAGGGGGTTGAGTATAGTTTTCGCGGGTCTGCGGTTCACGTGCTATTCTCACGGATAGGATCCGGACAGTCCGTACTCGCAAAGCAACAGCATTAGGCAGAGCCCTCGACTAGCCTCTGTTAACTGTCTGGGCAGCCGCCATAGCCGCCATAGCCGTCGAGCGTCGCACGCTCGAAATGCACATGCGAGCGAAAGCGGCTAATGCGTTCGCGCCCCCTGTACACACGAAGTGTGTACCACCGAAGTGCATGTTTCGTGTACCCTTTGTATATATACATATGTGGTGCAATATTCCGGGTGGTGGTTTCTCGCCCAGCGTTTCTGTGTTCAACGCGGGGCGATACGCGTGTGGGGACGACATTTGCAGCGGCTCGCCTAAACTTCGAGGCGAGGATAGAGCAGCCAGTGGTCTCTCTCTTTCCCCTCCCTATATAGCATATGGGTCATTCCACGGGTTTAAAAAAAAACCCGACCGACTCCAATCTTCGCCTAATTTTTTTATATCGTTGACTATGTCAAACGGAGCATCTGTGAATTTTTTGAGAATTTTATTCTCATATTTGGTCGATGGATAAAATAAAAAGTGAAAAAAATGAAAAAAAATCTGTCTCCAAGTGGAATGATCATATCGACAAAAACTACTAGGTCAACATTTTCGTAATTTAACACAGTTTACGGTAAAAATAATCATAATAAAAAATAAACTTAATTTCTATTTTATTTATGTTTTTGATCAAGAAAAGGTACCATTTCGCTAATATGGGCACCTCCGATGTCAATACAAAAAATCACGAATATAGTACATTGAGTCCCAAACATTTTAAGCACAAACCTAAGATGGAGAACGCATTTTAACAATTTTTGGACAAATATTTCGGGTAATTGATTTTTTTATTTTTCTTCCAATCTTCGCCTAATTTTTTTGTATCGTTGACTATGTCAAACGGAGCATCCATGATTTTTTTGAGAAATTTATTGTCATATTTGGTCGATCTATAAAATAAACAATTAAAAAAAATTAAAAAAATCTGACTTCTAGTGGAAAAATCATATCGACAAAAATAACTAGGTCAAAATTTTCGTAATTTAACACAGTTTACGGTAAAAATAATCAAAATAAAAAATAAACACAATTTCTATTTTATTTGGTACCTTTTCTTAGTAGAAGACGTAAAAAAAATACAAATTTCAATTTACTTTTTGAAAAAAAATCTCTTCCCCCCTCCCACCATATAAAGCACAGTTCATGTATTCTCCATGGAGAGCATACCGAATACCGTGAGGTACGGCGCTCAACGTTCAGGCCGAGCGTGCCCGACAATATTCTCGCGCGTCCAGGCAGAGCCTCCTCCTCCTCCACCTCCTTCTCCATCTTCTCTGTGTGTATTGCTTTAGCCAGTCAACGCGACTGCAGGTATATCCGCTCCTATCTCCCGGCCGGCGCGCGTGTTCCATCACGTGCGCGTACATTAGGTATGTACCGCCGACACACAATATTGCGAAACCTAACCTAACCTAGCTTAGCGAAACGCGCCGCGCCCGAGGTGAAAATAATTATGGTGTGTCCGGCGCGAGGAATAGACTTGAAATTAGCTGCGAGACGAGTGCGCTAAGTTTCCGATTCTGAATTTTCTGAATGTCTGGAATTTCGGGATCAGGCCCGGACAGGGATGGCACGGCCCCAGCCAGGGTCTGACTAGGGCCAAGTGTATTGCAAACTCGACAGATAGGGCTTAAATTTTGAGAGAATGTGCGGAAATACGGCAGAATCGGGCTAAGCTTCTTGGCTCCTTGATACATGCAGCCGTTTGTTCAGGAGAATAATAAAACCAAAAAGTGAGGTTAGGAAACCCTCCACCTCGAAATTTCAAAACCTATTTTCTTCGAACCGGTCACTCGAAACGCAGCCAAATTTGAAACACAACTAGGAAATGATGGCATAATTGCACTGAGCTTCTGGTTTCTCGAAACTTGAAGCCATTTGCTCGCCATAACCGAAAAACCAAAAAGTAAGGTTAGGAACCCCGCCACCTCGAAATTTCAAAACCTATTTTCTTCGAAACGGTCACTCGAAACGCAACCAAATTTGGAATACAAATAGAAAATGATGGTACAATTGCACCAAGCTTCTGTCTCCTCGAAACTTGCAGCCATTCGCTCGCCATAACCGAAAAACCAAAAAGTGAGGTTAGGAACCCCTCCACCTCGAAATTTCAAAACCTATTTTCTTCGAATCGGTCACTCGAAATGCAACCAAATTTGGAACACAAGTAGAAAATGATGGCAGAATTGCACTAAGCTTCTGTCTCCTCGAAACTTGCAGTCATTGGCTCACCACGACAGAAAAACCATAAAAGTTAGGTTAGAAGCGCGCGACCGACTCATGGTCGTTTCCCATTGGACAACGAAACTCCCAAAGCACCGAGTATAGGGTTCGCACTGTAGAAGCGACGTCCTCGTCTCTTTATTGTCCCGTTTTCTTCCATTCTCGTGGCTCGCGCTAAGAGGCAAAAAAAAATACGGAGGAAAAACTAGTCAGAGTCAGAAAGGTCGGTCGCGCAGTGGAAACAGAGTATAAACTCGGGGGGTACTCTTTCCACGTCGCGTGGAAAGGATATATACAGCCGTTTGTTCAGGAGAATCGAAAAACCAAAAAGTGAGGTTAGGAACCCCTCCACCTCGAAATTTCAAAACCTATTTTCTTCGAACCGGTTACTCGAAACGCAACCAAATTTGGAACACAAGTAAAAAATCATGGCACGATTGCACTAAGCTTCTGTCTCCTCGAAACTTGCAGCCATTTGCTCACCACAACCAAAAAACCATAAAAGTGAGGTTAGAATCCCGAAACACCGACTCATGGTCGTTTCCCATTGGACAACGAAACTCCCAACGCACCGAGTATAGGGTTCGCACTGTAGAAGCGACGTCCTCGTCTCTTTATTGTCCCGTTTTCTTCCATTCTCGTGGCGCTCGCGCTAAGAGGCAAAAAAAAATACGGAGGAAAAACTAGTCAGAGTCAGAAAGGTCGGTCGCGCAGTGGAAACAGAGTATAAACTCGGGGGGTACTCTTTCCACGTCGCGGGAGAGACTCGCAGCGCCTCGTGGCGGCGAGTTTCCGCGGCACCGAATTCAGAAACTTTTGCCCCCGCCGCAGTCGTAACAGCTGCGAGCCGGAAGGAAAGCCGTTTTAATTGGGTCCGCGCGGGGGTTGCAGCGGCCGTCGGAGGAGGAGGAGGAGGAGGAGATGCCGGTGGTGCAGCATCAGCGGCGACCTCGCTCGACTCGCAGCAGCAGCAGCGGTGTACTCACAATCGCGGGAGCGCCGAGGCGTTAGCACGCTCATAATCCCGGATATTACCGTAGAACCAACGCGGCCTGGCGTCGTCGCCGGAGAAGTGGCTTAACGTCGCAAAAAAAAAGAAGAAAAAGGAGATGAAAAAAAAAAAAAATAAAAAAAAATAAAGGGAATGTCACTCCCATCCCGTTTCTCGGATTCGCGAGGAAAAATAATGCACCACGAAACGAGAGCGCAGCTCTGGCGACAAAAGCGAGTTTCTTATCCTATCAAAAAATTTTTTTGTTAAAGTGTTTTTTTTTTGTGGGAATGTGAAGCCAATGGAAGGAATAAAAAATTGTATAGCGGTGAAAAATCATTTTTATTATTTTTTTTTTATATTTTGTAAGAAAAGCGAGTTTCTTGTCCTATCAAAAAAAATTTGGTTGCTTCGCTTTTTAGAGGGAAAATTGAAGCCAATTATTTTATAAGAGAATCGAGTTTCCTATCCTATGGATTTTTTTTTTTTTTTTTCTTTTTTTTTTTTTTTTTTTCCCCAAGAAAATGAAGCCAATGGAGAAAAAAAATGCAGCGAATGCTGATTTTTTGTCAATAACTTTTAGAAAAGTAAGATAACGAATGAAGAATTAAGATTGAATTAAAATCGTTAAAAAAATTCTCGAGAAAGCAGTTTTTTTTTATCTCGCGCATAAAAATGCGGAGAACCCGCGCGAAGCTGGGAATTAAAAATCAGAGAGTCTAGGCCGACTAATTGCTTTCCACGAGTTTCTTGCGGCGGTCGACTCGCGTCGGTCGCCCGTTATGGACGCGCCCGTTGGACTGGAATCTGTGAACTCGATCAGCGCCGATCTCTCCGTCCCTGAGTTCGATCACGGTCGCCTCGGACGGGATCTCGATCCGACAACAATAACAACAACAACGCGATGGAGTTTAAGTTTAATTATTAATATCTCCGGTTGAGCTAACGCGAGTCGCTAATTCCTGTGAGAAAGACGCAGATGCGAGCGCTTAGCTTGCATAGACGAAGCACAGGATGCGTCGTAGCTATTGGCCACATGACCTGGTGCACGATTTTTCGCTTAAGGGGGGTAGGGTATTAAAATTTTTTTTTGCATTTTTATTTTATATTTTTTACTGAATGCATAATACCTCAAAAATATTGTGTCAAATTTTCAAGTCAATCGGAGCAAAATTGACGACGTTATGAGTATTTTTCTACTCGCGGATTGGTGTACCTTCGCTGCCCCCGAGCCGAGCCCGCGACTTTAAAGCCTTTTTCCCACAACTCACGTTTTCAAAGTCGGTGCCCCCATCGTACCGTCAAAACTACTGCACTGATCCTTTTGAATTTTTGCATACTTTTTCTGTACTTATTTTACGAGGTAACGCGGAAGAGTTTTTTTTCGAATTTATTAATATTTTTTATTTTACAATAGCAAAATAGCTGATTTTTTTCCGAAAAAATCGCGTTTTTCCTTTTAAAGTGTTCCCGAAAATTGAAAAATTGAAATTTCGAAAAAAAACTTCCGTGTTACCTGGGGAAAACGATTACCTAACGAATGAACTTTGGTTTTTTAATTTCGGATGATCCAGTACCGAACTCGATGAGGGGCACCGCAATTCTACTTTTTTCCGAGACGCTTCCGAGTAAATGCCGCCATTGCTGTATTTTTTAAATATTTCTTCATGAAAAAATTACATAATATTCTTCGAATGTCATACTTTGATGTACAATTGGTTTTATTAAATAGATTTTAACAGTGTCGTCAAAAAAAATTCACAAAAACGTACCTTTTTTGCACGAATTAACCGTACCCCCCTCCCCCCCTTAAGAGGATTAGGGACCTGGGACGCTGACCATTTTTTAATAAAAAAAATCCATTGTAAACTTCATAACGTAAATAACAAATAGAAAAATACTGCAGTCGTCTACATTTATTCGTTTCCCTACAAAAAAAAATGTGAGCACCTGAAAAATGGTGTTCAAAGGTACCCTTAAATTCGTATGCAATTTTATGTGTTGAATGCATTTTTAACATCCTCTTTTATTTTATTATTATTTTTTTTTTTTTTTTTCGTGTTTAAGCGCCAGGAAAAAATAACACGCAACGATAACGACTCGTTCGACCGTAAAAAATCCGTCTGCACGAAAATATTTCATTTCGCAAATTGACCGAGCGGAACATTTAATCCGTGAAATAAATACTGCGTTTATGTAATACTATACGTGGCTCAGTGTCGGGTGCATGAACCGTGCGCGGTGCGGCCGAGGGTCGGAGCCGAGGGATATCGAGAACGGGAAGTGGCCAATCATCATTACGGAACGAAGTGTCTCGCCTCGTTCGACGAAGTGAAGTGTCTTGTCGCTCGACTGTCGGCTCCGAGTCTCTCGCTCGGCGATCAGAAAAGCGTTTGTTAACCGTTAAAATCTATCCTCACAAAAAAAAAAAAAAATCAATTTTTCAAATTTAAGGGGCTGCTGGAGTAGATTTTTTTTTACCGACATTGGTCGGTAAAACTAGAATTCCGCAATTTACGCTTTACGTCGTTATAACGCTACAGATATACTTCAAATTTGACAGAGATGTTATATGAACAACAACGGTTCGGCGTAGATGCGATTTTCAGTCGAAAACTAACAAGAAATAGGAAAAATTGTATATTCGTAAATCTCCGAAAACCAATATGGCCGTTTGAAATGTCAACAACGCATTTGTTGTAAGATATAATCGTTTGAGGAACTCAAACGTGCCAAATCCGTATCTACGCCAATTCTTTGATGTTTTCGGAATATTTCAGAACTGGCGAAATGTCGATTATAGAAACTGAATCCACGTAAAGCGTAAACTGCGTGCACGTGTTTTTGGTTAAACTTTCAGCCGATAAAGAAGATCTCTGTCGGCTCAAAATATACGATTTTTCTATTTCTTGTTAGTTTTTTACCACAAATCGAATCTACGCCGAACCGTTGTTGTTCATATAACATCTCTGTCAAATTTGAAGTATATCTGTAGCGTTATAACGACGTAAAGCGTAAATTGCGTAATTCTAGTTTTACCGACCAATGTCGGTAAAAAAATCTACTCCAGCAGCCCCTTAATTTCGTGCAGTTTTGTAATTTTTCCCAAACGAATGGACATTCAGTCTGAGCCAATAAAATTTTATTTACCTCGCTTTAAATTTCGAAACAAAAAAATGTTCATTTTTATTCACAAAAGTGTTCATTAACCGAATCTTTTTGCACCCTCTAAAAAAAATGAAAATCAGTTTTCCAAATTTAATTTTGTGCAGTTTTGCAATTTTTCCCAAACGAATGGACATTCAGTCTGACCCAATAAAATTTTATTTATCTCGATTTCGAAACTTCGATACAAAACAATATTTATATTTATTTACCAATAATTCATGAGCACAAATATTCATATTTATTTTAATATTCATATTTATAATATATAATTTTTTTCACTTAATTATTTTTTTATTTTTTATTTAAAAACACAAACGAAACGTAACTACCGAGAATAAAATTGCATACGAAACATTTAACCAACGAAAACATATATATTTTTTTCTTTTTTCAACAATCTCTTCCGACCACAAAATTTATTCACCCCGGAAACAGATTTCGAGTTAACGGCATCTTTTTTTTTTCAAGTATTAAAAATTCCGGGCAATTTTCTACAATTAGCAAAACTTAGATCTCAACGATTATACGCGCATGCGCGTTACGCGTGTTCCCGGTTGGGCTTCGGTTGCAGCGTCACGTGCACCGGCGCAGCGGATCGGCTAATTAATGTTTGATTAATTCGCGATTAGCTGTACATCGGACGATGATTATTCCGCGCGTACGTGCGCATGCGCGCCGTATGTCCGATTGTGCAAAGTGCTGCGAATAGCGGCGCATGCGCGTCGTCAGCACGAGAGTCGAGTCGAGTTGGTCGCGGATCACGTGTCTCGCAGTAATTGCCGACGCTTACGCAAAGATGCGCGAGGGCTGCGCGGATTTCCCACTGCGCAGGACGCACCTTAATTAATAATAATGATAATAATAACAATAATAATTGTTATTAACAGGCGTACATATTAATTAACTCTTTGATGCATAGTGACATACAGATGGTACCAGGAAAAAAATGGCCGGGGAAAAAATGGCCCTCTTACAAGTTTTTCTTACACACAAACATGCCATTTACACGCAGCCATTTTTTTTCCGGCCATTTTTTCCTAGATTCCATACTATAGTATAGTATGGAATCTACTATAGTATAGTATGGAATCTAGGAAAAAATGGCCGGAAAAAAAATGGCTGCGTGTAAATGGCATGTTTGTGTGTAAGAAAAACTTGTAAGAGGGCCATTTTTTCCCCGGCCATTTTTTTCCTGGTATAGTATAGTAGTACTATAAGTATAGTACTACTATACTATACCATAGTAGTACCAGTACTACTATACTACTACACTACTATACTATATACTAGTACTAGTGTAGTAGTACTATACTATAGTAGTAGTAGTACATAGTAGTATAGTACTACTATGTACTACTATGTACTATAGCACTATAGTACATAGTAGTACTATAGTAGAATTTATGAATTGAATTGTTACGAGATTTCTCGCCTCTTTGAAGTGTTCGACTCCACAAAGAAATTTTTTTTTTTTTTGTGTGTATCGAGTCAGGTGAGTCATTTTTTCCAGCGTTATTCCGATAAAGGAAATTCCTGGCGATAGAATCTCGGCTCGTTTCCATAACAAAAAAACGAACGACGGGGAAAAAAAACGTGAGTCACTTTTACTCGAGGCTCTATTTAGGTCTTTCGTTTCGTTTGTTATCGCGATAATATCCTCGCTGATAAAACTCTTTCAAGAGTGGTGAGATAAACCGCGAAGTCTCTCGGGTTAAGGTAGTTCCTTCCGTCTAGTATTCATTTCACATAAATTCGAGAAAATTGACAAGAAATTGTAACCACTTCTCGATAATATAAAAATCTGAAAAAAATATGCATGTTATAAACGTTGAAAAGATTAATTTTACATAATAAAAATTCCAAAATGTTATTAACAAATTGATGAAAAATAAAATTATTCAACAAATCCTTCGATAACTTAATTTTTTTCTTTCAATGAAAATAATGCGTTCAGTTTTCTAAATATGTATGAATTTTTTCAATTTTTTTTATTCACTTGGATTTTTACGTTTTTTAACATGGGGAAAATCACAAAATTCAAAGTGAATTCAAAAATTAAAAAAAATGCATGCATCTTCAGAAAATAGAGCGGATCATTTTCATTGAAACAAAAAAATCAGGTTGTCGAAATATTCGTTGAACAATTTTATTTTTCATCAATTTGTTAATAACATTTTGGAATTTTTATTATGCAAAATTAATCTTTTCAACGTCCTTAACATGCATGATTTTTTCGGATTTTTATATGATCGAGATGTGGTTGCAATTTCCTCTCAATTTTCGAAAACTTATGCGAACTCGACACCAGGCGCAAGGACTACCTTAAATATGGCGGAGGTTTCCTCGCTCGTCGGGCTTTGTCTTATTCCCCGGTGGCTCTCATACAGCTCGACGTCCTGGAAATCCAATTTCTGTCTTCATTTTATTTTATTTTATTTTTATTTTTCAAATCGTAAAACCTTCCTAAATGCACCGCACATGTCCACTTTTTTTTCTTTTTTTTTATCTGTCTTTCACTCCCGACGTTTCGCTCGTTTCGGGCGGAAATCCAATACGAAGCCGTTGAACCTCCGCGTCCGGCGCCGACCGAAGGAACCAGAGACACGCGGCCAACGAGCCGAAATCCGCGCCGGATTCCCGACGAGCAGCGCTGCGTTCCTTCGTTATTTCGCGATAAATCACTGATGACTTCGATGCCAACGAGATGCGGATTATCGATCTCAATTTACCCCTTTAAGGGCCGAGTTTTTTTTTTTTTGTGCATGGTGAATCTGAAGTCATGTGTTCCCAATGTGAGAAAAAAAAATATTCGAGAATTTTCCATGCGTTTTTGAAAATATATATGGACTTAATATCGATGAAAGTGCATTACTGGGTGTATCAATATTTTTAGGGGTAGTTTCCGATGTTGCGTTACTGTTAGGGGTATTTTTCCTTTCGGATATTCTAGCTACACATTTTTCATGCGTTTCCAAAAATATTGATGAACTAAACATCAATGAAAGTCCATTTTTGGGCGTATCACCATTTTTAGGGGTAGTTTCCGATGTTGCGTTACTGTTAGGGGTAGTTTTCCTTTCGGATATTCTTGCTACATATTTTTCATGTTTTTTCAAAAATATTAATGAACTAAACATCAATGGAAGTGCATTTTTGGGCGTATCACCATTTTTAGGGGTAGTTTCCGATATTTTATTAGTGTTGTGGGTGGTTTTTGGTTAGGACCTTTTGACTGCAAATTGTCAATGTTATTTCAAATCACACACTTAAGATCGCGATTCCAAAAAAATTGCCTGAAAGCTATGCTCATTTCTCATTTTTCTCAGTTTTCGCGCCCTTTATAGGGTGCGAAACTGAAGGGGTGCAACCCTTGCGTTTGCCGAATTTTTCATGAATAGATGCATCCCTCATCTTTAAAATGCGACCTTAACGACGTCGATATGTTCATTTTTCTGGATGTTACGATTTTTCAAAGTAGAAGGGACGCATCTGTGAATCTGCGCATGCGCTATAGATCCGTGCACAGGTCGCGTTTCGCGCGGAAATTGTAACAATGTAAAATTGCAAAGAAATTTAAAAAAAAATTGTTCGAATGGCAAATATGCAAATTGCGGGCTAAATACTGACCGAGTATGATCCGGGGGTCGGTAAAAAAATTGCTCTGCCCCGTCGGTAATGATAGATTCTCGGGAGATCACAAATTGGTGGCTATACATCCGTGAACGATCGATAACGGGCGACGAGACCAGGAAGAAGATACCCAGCGCGGTAGTTCGACCTGACGAGCCGTCATTATCGCTCACCTTATCATTACCGGTCTCCACTTTTACTCAGTGGAAGACGTCCACTTCTTTCTCCATTTTTTCCCCTTTTTTTCTATTCGCCTCTTCAATTTTCATTTTATTCCTCCTATTTATTCCATTCGACGCGCAGAGCTTAATTCATCAGCTTTGTTCCACTTTCGCGTCGATTATTTGTCCACTCGATTTTTTTTTTTTTTTTTTTTTTTTCCTACGAAATGGAAATTAGTGAAAAAATAAAGGATTTAAAATTTCACTATGCATTCTCGATAGATTTTTTTTTCAGACACTAGATTTCACTTTTCTACTTATTTCGCGTCGATTATTCATCCACTCGCTTTTTTTTTTTTTTTTTTTTTTTTTTTTTTTTTTTTTTTTTTTTTTTTAATAATAGCAATTCGACATTTAAAAAGAAGGGTTTAAAATTCCACTCCGCATTCTCGATCGATTTTTTTTCCAGCCCAGTTTTCACTTTCAATATTTCTCTTTTCCCTCAGAGAGAAAAATATTGAATCAAAGCTGGACTTTCAGCTTTTAAAAAAATAAAAGGTTTCAAGCTCCACTTTGCATTCTCGATAGATTTTTTTTCCAGACACTAGTTTTCACTTTTCCCCTTGTTTTGCGTCGATTATTCCACTAACTTTCTTTTTTGTGAAAAATAGAAATGCGTCATTTAAAAATAAAAAGAAAGTGTTTAAAATTCCACTCCGCATTCTCGATCAATTTTTTTTCCAGCCCAGTTTTCACTTTCAATATTTCCCTTTTTCCTCAGAGAGGAAAATATTGCATCAAAGCTGGACTTTAAGCTAGTTCAACTTTTTTTTTATTTTCCGCCACTGGTGCAAAAGTTTGAGAGAAATTTACTCGAAAATTCCATATAGTGTCCTGAGAACCAGACCGTCCGGTCGTCAGTTTTTTTTTTACGTTCCCAGGAGACGAATAAACCGTACATACCTATTTACGGAGTGTCTCGCGCGCGAACGGTGATTTTTCCTCTGCGTTTGGCGAATCGGATCCGGCGCTCCGACCATACGGAGATGATAATTAATCGGGTTAATCGGTGCTTCGCCTCTAACCAGTGCCGAACGGGCGATTCTGCTCGCCCATTGCCATCTGGCGCGCATTAAGGTAGTCCTTGCGTCTAGTATTCATTTCACATAAATTCGAGAAAATTGACAAGAAATTGCAACCACTTATCGATAATATAAAAATCTGAAAAAAATCATGCATGTTATAAACGTTGAAAAGATTAATTTTGCATATTAAAAATTCCAAAATGTTATTAACAAGTTGATGAAAAATAAAATTGTTCAACAATTCGATAACTTAATTTTTTTGTTTCAATGAAAGTAATGCGTTCATTTTTCTAAATATGTATGAATTTTTTCAATTTTTTAAATTCACTTTGAATTTTGCGTTTTTTAACATGGGGAAAATCACAAAATTCAAAATGAATTAAAAAATTTGAAAAAATTCATGCATATTCAGAAAATAGAACGGATCATTTTCATTGGAACAAAAAAATTAGGTTGTCGAAATATTTGTTGAACAACTTTATTTTTCATCAATTGGTTAATAACATTTTGGAATTTTTATTATGCAAAATTAATCTTATCAACGTCTTTAACATGCATGATTTTTTTCAGATTTTTATATTATCGAGATGTGGTTGCAATTTCCTCTCAACTTTCGAAAACTTATGCGAACTCGACACCAGGCGCAAGGACTACCTTAACAGTGGCGGAGCATCGATCCTACACATTTTAATTCTACACATGGGTGATTCTACACAAAAAATTCTACACAATTTTTCCTACACACGATAATGTCCTGCACGAGACATTCTACACATAACTAATTTCAATTTGCAATATCCTACACATACTGTTGATCACAAAAAAATCCAACTCGGTATATCCTACACATTGAAATATTCTGTGTAGATTATTCTACACATCTTAGATCAATAGTTCGTGATTCTATACATGTAACTCTTTAGTAGCCTCTTTAGTACTCGTTATATGTGTAGGATCACGAACTATTGATCTAAGATGTGTAGAATAATCTACACAGAATATTTCAATGTGTAGGATCACGCCAGGAGGCGGCGTTTTTTTCACTTAAAGGGGGGGGGGGGGGGGGGTAGGGTTAATTCGTGCAAAAAAGGCACGTTTATGTGCATTTTTTTGACGACTCTGTTAAAATCTATTCAATAAAACCAATTGTACATCAAAGTATAACATTCGAAGAATATTGTGTAATTTTTTCATGATGAAATATTAAAAAATACAGCAATGGCGGCATTTACTCGGAAGCGTCTCGGAAAAAAGTAGAATTGCGGTGCCCCTCATCGAGTTCGGTACTGGATCATCCGAAATTAAAAAACCAAAGTTCATTCGTTAGGTAATCGTTTTCCCCAGGTAACGCGGAAGAGTTTTTTTCGACATTTTAATTTTTCAATTTTTGGGAACACTTTAAAGGGAAAAACGCGATTTTTTCGGAAAAAAATCGGCTATTTTGCTATTGTAAAATAAAAAATATTAATAAATTCGAAAAAACTCTTCCGCGTTACCTCGTAAAATATGTACAGAAAAAGTATGCAAAAATTCAAAAGGATCGGTGCAGTAGTTTTGACGGTACGATGGGGGCACCGACTTTGAAAACGTGAGTTGTGGGAAAAAGGCTTTAAAGTCGCGGGCTCGGCTCGGGCAGCGAAGGTACAGCAATCCGCGAGTAGAAAAATACTCATAACGTCGTCAATTTTGCTCCGATTGACTTGAAATTTTGACACAATATTCTTGAGGTATTATGCATTTAGTAAAAAATATAAAATAAAAATGCAAAAAAAATGTAGTACCCCCCCCCCCCCCCCCCCCCCCCCCCCCTAAAGGGTTAGTCGTACAGGGTTCAGGGGCGTAAAGGGTTAAAGGTACAGTCGTATGTTTAAGTATTAACTTAGTTGCACAGAAATAAATTGCGCGAAATTAAATTCATCGAATTATTCTATACCCGAATGATCCATAAATGCGACAAATTCCCTTCCTGATCCACTAACGACAAACCCAAGTTATGCCGAGAACGCTTCGACCGTTTCCGAGCAGTTAACTAAAAAAAAAAAAAAAAAAAAAAAAAAAGAAGAAGTAAAAATGCAACGCGAAATCGCTGACGCCCAGCGTAGAGTTTACAAGCACGCGACTGGTATTACGGGGTCGGTGGTGTTCTCGTGTTTGGGATAGCGCAGAGCCGGGTACACGGCGATACGTGACGTTAGTTACGTGGCCGCCGTTATACATAAACAGGGGGAATCTATTGCCGAGGCGCACAAGACCCAAGAGAGAGAGAGAGAGAGACGAAGAGAGAGGGAGAGGACAGAGAGAGAGAGAGAGAAGAGAGAGAGCTTCGACCGTGGACCAAAGAATGTTATCCGTCTAATGAATCCGCAACCACCTGCACGGATCGCGATTACCAATAGCTACATCGTCGGCTCCCGGTGCACTCGACATGTATATAACTATATATCCGGTGATATATGCCCATATATACGCGATTATATGCTATACCCGAGGATTCTCGGCGCATGCGCTTAGACTGTTCACGTGCCTGGCGGCACGTGAACAGTCTAAGAGGCAGTAGCACCCGATTAGGGAGGCTTCAGCGCTTCATACTAGTCAAATCAGTGCTAAATTTTCAAAAGCATTTTTATAATTCTTGGTTGTTTAATAAATTGTTCCGAGGTTTTACTGACGTTTCAGCATTAGTTCTTAATAGACAAATACATTCACAGCCGTGATTTTAATAGAAAATCGACTGATATATGCAAATTTCCGATGACATGTTTTTCCGTGTAGTTTTTTTAAAGAATAAACCGTAATAATTGTTCAATTATGACGAGCAACAGCACATTTTTATTATTGGAAGACCCTTTATCGATTGACCGTCCAGATTTTTGATAGTCTCAGTAGTTCAAAAGATACGACCGTTTGATCATCCTATCCTAACCTAAAAGGCGACATACAAATGGCTGTAACTTTTGAAGTACTGATACTATTTAAAAATCTGAACGGTCAATCGATCAAGCATCTTCCAATGATAAAAATGAGCTTTTGCTCGTCGTAATAGAACTATTATTACGGTTTATTCTTTCAAAATACTGCACGAAAAATCATGACATCGGGAATTTGCATATATCAGTCGATTTTCTATTCGAATCGCGGCTGTGAATGTATTTGTCTATTAAGAACTAATGCTGAAACGTCAGTAACACCTCGGAAGAATTTATTAAACAACCAAGAATTATAAAAATGTTTTTGAAAATTTAGCACTGATTTGACTAGTATGAAGCGCTGAGGCCTCCTTAAGAGGCAGTTTGTACTCCTTTTCTTCCACCTCGAATTTTTAAAAGCTGTTTTTTTTCTGAGCTACTCATCGTATGGGGCTCAAAATTTGAGAGAATGTGCGGGAAGATGGCAGAATTGGGATAAGCTTTATGGCTCCTTGATACGTTAAGCCGTTTGTTCGGGAGAATCGAAAAACCAAAAAGTGAGGTTAGGAATCCCGCCACCTCGAAATTTTGAAAGCTGTTTTCTTCGAAACGGTGAATCGAATCGGAACGAAATTTGGAACACAAGTAGGAAATTATGGCAGAATTTGGCTGAGCTTCATGGCTCCTCGAAACTCGAAGCCATTCGTTCGGAAAAACCGAAAAATCAGGGAATCAGTACCATATCTTTTTTCAGAGCCTGGGAATCGTTTCCATATATTTTTTTAGAGCTTCGAAATCCGTACCACATATTTTTTCATAGTCAGGGAATCGTTACCATATATTTGTTCAGAGGTTGGAAATCCGTACCACATATTTTTTTTCAGAGTCAGGAAATCGTTACCATATTTTTTTCACAGTTTGGGAATGCGTACCACATATTTTTTCATAGTCTGGGAATCGTTTCCATATATTTCTTCATAGTCCTGAAATCGTTTCCATATATTTTTTTCAGAGTTTGAAAATCAGTACCACATATTTTTTCAGAGTCTGGAAATCTGTACCACAATTTGTACCACAATCGTTACCAAATATTTTTTCAGAGTTTGGAAATTCGTACCACATCTTTTTTTTAGAGTCTGGAAATAGTTACCATATATTTTCTCATCTGTTCGACTCGATGGACGATCGCCATCAGCTGCGAACTCGTGTTTGCTCGAGGGAAAGTGCGCCACATGACTACGAAAATCGTCTTCGTCGTTTTGCATCAACGCGAAAACGTAATTTCCAGTCGATTTGCCGTACAATGTTGACGCTGGGTAAGAGTGAAGGATTTGAGAAAGCGGAGACGTTTGCGACGGTCGACCACACGACCGACGATTTAGGAGAAGGAGGAAGATGTGGCGATTGGCTGTGCACACGTTTTGCTTTGTGATACACGGATCGCTTGTGGCTTCGTTTCGAGTTAAAAGACGTCGTTCGTTCTCGCGTGAAAGTTGACCGGCCGAGACGTAAAATTGCGACTATAAAACTCGGCTCTTCCTCAAACGCGGTGAATATCGTCGTCCAGTGCAGCGGCCGACTGATTAACCTGCAGGAAAGTTACGTATCCTTCGGCAACTTTTAGTAGCGAATATCATACTTTTATTCGACTATCAAAAAGTAATGATCGCTGTATTAAGAGACAGGTGTGACCCGACTCAGGTGTCAGTGGATTGGATGCTGTAAAATAAGCTTTTTTTTGCGCAACTGTAGTCTCAATCATCATTAAGTCGATGTGAAATACCGACACTCACGTCAAAAGTTCGGATACGGTTTTTTTTCGTGAATTATGAACAGATCGAAGTGAAAATTGAAATACAGATGCCAGTAATGTGAATCTCGTGAATGAATTAGTCAGAATTTTGATTTTTATTTAAAAAGTTGATGTCGGTAACCGATCTGTAATTTTTTTTTTCGAAAATCAAAATTCTGACTAATTCATTCGCGAGATTCACATTAGTGACGTCTGTCTTTCAATTTTCGCTTCGATCCGTTCATAATCGGCGACAAACCGCACATCCGAACGATTTTCGGCGCTCAGTGTTTCACATCGCCTTAAGGT
Source organism: Itoplectis maculator (assembly GCA_964034905.1). NCBI lineage: Eukaryota > Metazoa > Arthropoda > Insecta > Hymenoptera > Ichneumonidae > Itoplectis > Itoplectis maculator. Next base: position 585,206 of record OZ035871.1, read on the forward strand.
AGTCCTTGCGCCTGGTGTCGAGTTTGCATAAGTTTTCGAAAATTGAGAGGAAATTGCAACCACATCTCGATAATATAAAAATCTGAAAAAAAATCATGCATGTTAAAGACGTTGAAAAGATTAATTTTGCATAATAAAAATTCCAAAATGTTATTAACAAATTGATGAAAAATATAATTGGTCAACAAATATTTCGACAACCTAATTTTTTTGTTTCAATGAAAATGATCCGTTCTATTTTCTGAATATGCATGCATTTTTTCAAATTTTTGAATTCACTTTGAATTTTGTGATTTTTCCCATGTCAAAAAACGCAAAATTCAAAGTGAATTAAAAAAATTGAAAAAATTCATACATATTTAGAAAAATTGACGCATTATTTTCATTGAAACAAAAAATTAAGTTATCGAAGGATTTGTAGAACAATTTTATTTTTCATCAATTTGTTTATAACATTTTGGAATTTTTATTATGCAAAATTAATCTTTTCAACGTTTATAACATGCATGATTTTTTTCAGATTTTTATATTATCGAGAAGTGGTTGCAATTTCTTGTCAATTTTCTCAAATTTATGTGAAATGAATACTAAACGCAAGGACTACCTTAAGGACATGAAAACAAGGCTATGGCTTTCGGCGTCTAGACGACCAAATTTATCCCCTCCAACCAATGAAACGTTATAATGCAGCGATGACGTATCGAAGTTATGCATCAGATATGAGACGTGTTTGTCTGCGCCAATCGTCTGGGTAGGGGGAGGGGGAGGGGGGGGGGGGGGGGGGGGAATCGTGTGCGTGAGTTATTCGAGCGCGTCGAGTCACGACGAGGTGAAAGCCCAAGAAGCCGCCGTCTCTAATATCATTCCTGCTCTCTTCAACTTATTACCATAATATCGTCGCTGAGCAAATGACGTGCAAAGACCCTGTCACCATAGTAATAGGCAATGTCTATGTCTTCTTTCGAACTAACGCGAGTCTCGTGAAATGTTGATTTTTTTTGCTTGGTTTCCTTCGTGGATTTTGTTTTAGGATCATTTCAGTTTAATAAGATTTCATAAATAAGGTTTTTTTAAATTAATTTGTAAGCATTTTTTTTATTCCACTATTTTTTGCTCTATTTATTATTATTATATTTTCACGAAACAAATTATTTGCAAAGAGATAATCAATATAGGTCAGATTAATAAGACTTCATAAAATAGACTTTTAAAATTAATTCTTAAGCATTTTTTTATTCCACATTTTTTTGCTCTATTTATTATTATTATATTTTCATGCAACAAATTATTCGCAAAGAGATGCTCAATATAGGTCAAATTAATAAGACTTCATAAAATAGATTTTTGTAATTAATTAGTAAGCATTTTTTTATTCCACGATTTTTGCTCTATTCAACATTCGCAAAGTTATAAAAAAAAAGTTATTAAAAAAATTATTCGCAAAGAGATGCTCAATATACTTCAGTTGAATATGACTTCGTAAAATAAATTTTTTAAAATAAATTCGTAAGCATTTTTTTATTCCACGATTTTTTGCTCTACTCACCATTATTATATTTTCATGCAGCAAATTATGCGGAAAGGACGCTCAATTTACAGTATGTCGCGCATACAGCGTCAAAGAGTATAAGTTATCATTATTAGACAGGAGAAACATCGATGTTCCTCCGGTTTTCCTTTGTGGAATTTATTTTCCGGAAATAATTATTCATGGTGTTCTTTCGACGAGAATTCGATGAAACTATTCATTGAATATTATTCTGCTCCTTTCATGTCTCATCGTAAAAGGAGCCGAACATTCGCAGCAAATTATTTGCTCTGTCGTTTTCGCAGTTTCAAAGACGAAGCTATTATCCACGTGAAATATTGATCGTTCGACCTTATCTATTACTTCGTCGTTTTGATAATATCCACTCGTTTTTATTTCACCTTAAAATTGTTTTAACTCTACGTATTTTCCTTGTCTTATAATTTTAAGAGGATGTGATACTTCGCTCGGAACTTCGTCGCCAATTTTAAACGACCATAAGTCTGTTTCTCGCTCCTAACCTCACATTTTGGTTTTTTGGTTCTCCTGAAGAAACGGCTACGATTTTGAAGGAGCCAGAAGCTTAGTCCAATTCTGCCATCATTTTCTACTTGTGTTTCAAATTTCGTTGCGATGCGATTCACCGTTTCGAAGAAAATCGCTTTCAAAATTTCGAGGTGGGGGGATCCTAACCTAACTTTTTTGGTTTTTCGATTCTCCCGAACAAACGGCTTCATATATCGAGGAGCTATAAAGCTTATCCCAATTCTGCCGTATTTCCACACATTTTCCCAAAATTTGAGTCCTATATGTCGAGTATTTTAGGAGTTAACAGCTTTTGAAAATTCGAGGTGAGCCATGGATGGCGTCATCGATTATTTCGAGATTGACTGAATCGATTTTCACAAAAATTGGTACCCCGGGGTTTTTGAGGTCGCTGATTACGAATCGGCACTCAAAATACAGAAATTCAAGATGGCGCATCCAAAATGGCTGACCGAAATGCAAAAATTGATTTGAATCAGATGAAATTTTGTACTCGGGGGGTTTTGACGTTGCTGATTACGAATCTGCACTCAAAACGCAAAAATAAAAAATAGCGAATTAAAAATGGCGGACCAAAATGCAAAAACTGATTTGAAATTTCATCCGATTCAAATCAATTTTTGCATTTCGGTCCGCCATTTTGGATCCGCTATTTTGAATTTCTGAATTTTGAGTGCAGATTTGTAATCAGCGATCTCGACAACCCCAGGGTACCAATTTTTGTAAAAATCTAAAAACTTTTTTTTCGGCGTTTTGGGCATTTAGCGTGAAAAATGTCTTGCCGCCGAAGGGGTTAAAAACCCTCACGAACCTGCCTAGTTTCTACATAGATCTCTAATTATTCTCGTAGATCTTCGTAGATCTTCGCTCAGAAAGTGTTACTTATTCCCTTCCTTAAAAAAGTATATTTCGTCCCGTACAAATTTTTTCTCGACGCGAGCGCGAGCGCGCGTCTTATACGGTAATTTTGGATTTTCGATTCTGCCGAACAAACGGCTGTATATATCGCGGAGCCATGAAGCTCATCCCAATTCCGTCGTATTTCCGCACATTCTCACAAAATTTAACCCCTAACTATCGAGTATTTTAGGAGTTAACAGCTTTTGAAAATTCGAGGTGAGGCGAAATGACTACCACAGCCTATCCTTAAAAACCCTCACGAACCTGCCTAGTTTCTACATAGATCTCTAATTATTCTCGTAGATCTTCGTAGATCTTCGCTCAGAAAGTATTACTTATTCCCTTCCTTAAAAAAGTATATTTCACTTCGTCCCGGGCAAATTTTTTCTCGACGCGAGCGCAAGCGCACGTCTCATACGGTAATTTTGGATTTTCGATTCTGCCGAACAAACGGCTGTATATATCGCGGAGCCATGAAGCTCATCCCAATTCTGTCGTATTTCCGCACATTCTCACAAAATTTAACCCCTAACTATCGAGTATTTTAAAAGTTAACAGCTTTTGAAAATTCGAGGTGAGGCGAAATGACTACCACAGCCTATCCTTAAAAACCCTCACGAACCTGCATAGTTTCTACATAGATCTCTAATTATTCTCGTAGATCTTCGTAGATCTTCGCCCAAGAAAGTGTTACTTATTCCCTTCCTTAAAAAAGTATATTTCACCTCGTCCCGGGCAAATTGTTTCAAACAAATTGTTGAAAACAAGGTGTTGTATTATTCTCTCGATCCTCGATTTCGCGATCGAAATTTCGTCCGGCTTGAAAAGTGCCGGGCAAAACATACCGCGCAACATACCGCGTGTCCCATCTTCGAGTTTCTGACACCTCGCGGTGTATAATGGCGCGTAACGATCCGAGTGGCGTAGTCACGCGTTTAGTATCGATTAGCGCCGAGCGGTGAGAAACGGTGCCAGTAAGCCGCCGGTGCAACCGCAGAGCTCGCAACTATTTCTCACTACGTCGACCGAACAGCAGCCGCGCGACTTTCGCGATCGTTAGACCATTCGGCTCCACACTTTTCCCTCTCGACTTGGTCAACGACGACGACGACGACGACGACTGCTACTTTTCTTATAACCGCCACCGGCGCCCACCGCTTCTTCGTGACATTTCACCTTCAACACACTCGACGCCCCGTGTCACACCTGACGCCCATTATCGTCGCTGAAAAATAAATGACCGCCCGACGCGAAATGGAGATTATTGTGACGGCTGAGGTTAAGCGGAAGCCGATATTTCCCGGTTTCCTGGCTTATTTGCCGAAATGCTTCTTATTATTTTTTTTTTTGTGAGTTCTTTTATTTCTTTTATTTTAGTAGAAACGATAAAGTAACATTTTCAAATCGAACCTAAAAAAATCGCAATTTTTTCCAAGGGCCCTTCGATATTTTTCGGTTTTCCGGCTTATTTGTCGAAATGCTTTTTATTTATTTTTTTCTGTGAGTTCTTTTATTTTTTGATTTTAGTTGAAACAATAAAGCAAAATTTTTAAATCGAACCTAAAAAAATCGCAATTTTTTCCAAGGGCCCTTCGATATTTTGCGGTTTTCCGGCTTATTTGCCGAAATGCTTTTTATTATTTTTTTTGTGAGTTCTTTTATTTTTTTTATTTTGGTAGAAACAATAGAAAAATTTCAAAGACGAAGCTCGAAAAAATCGCAATTTTTTTCAAAGGCCCTGCCGTTTTTTTTTTTTCGAATAAAAATAACACTTTACTAAAATCGATTTAACTTTTGTTAAAATTAATGTAATCTGGATTTTTGTTTTGCATTCGAAAGAAAACCCTTCAACGAAGGGTTTTTTTTCGAATGCAAAACATTTGAATAGAATTTGAATAGAAAATCGACTGATATATGCAAATTCCCGATGTCATGTTTTTCCGTGTAGTTTTTTTTAAAGAATAAACCGTAATAATTGTTCAATTATGACGAGCAACAGCACATTTTCATTATTGGAAGACCCTTTATCGATTGACCGTCCAGATTTTTGATAGTCTCAGTAGTTCAAAAGATACGACCGTTTGATCATCCTATCCTAACCTAAAAGACGACATACAAATGGCTGTAACTTTTAAAGTACTGATACTATTAAAAAATCTGAACGGTCAATCGATCAAGCATCTTCCAATGATAAAAATGAGCTTTTGCTCCTCGTAATAGAACTATTATTACGGTTTATTCTTCCAAAAAAACTGCACGAAAAATCATGACATCAAGAATTTGCATATATCAGTCGATTTTCTATTCAAATCACGGCTGTCAATGTATTTGTCTATTAAGAACTAATGCTGAAACATCAGTAAAACCTCGGAACAATTTATTAAAGAACCAAGAATTATAAAAATGCTTTTGAAAATTTAGCACTGATTTGACTAGTATGAAGCGCTGAAGCCTCCTTAAGGGGCTGCTGGAGTAGATTTTTTTTATCGACATTGGTCGGTAAAACTTGAATTCCGCAATTTACGCTTTACGTCGTTATAACGCTACAGATATACTTCAAATTTGACAGAGATGTTATATGAACAACAACGGTTCGGCGTAGATGCGATTTTCAGTCGAAAACTGACAAGAAATAGGAAAAATAGTATATTTGTAAATCTCCGAAAACCAATATGGCCGTTTGAAATGTCAACAACGCATTTGCTGTAAGATATAATCGTTTGAGGAACTCAAACGTGCCAAATCCGTATCTACGCCAATTCTTTGATGTTTTCTGAATATTTAAGAACTGGCGAAATGTCGATTATAGAAACCGAATCCACGTAAAGCGTAAACTGCGTGCACGTGTTTTTGGTTAAACTTTCAGCCGATAAAGAAGATCTCTATCGGCTCAAAATATACGATTTTTCTATTTCTTGTTAGTTTTCGACCACAAATCGAATCTACGCCGAACCGTTGTTGTTCATATAACATCTCTGTCAAATTTGAAGTATATATGTAGCGTTATAACGACGTAAAGCGTAAATTGCAGAATTCTAGTTTTACCGACCAATGTCGGTAAAAAAATCTACTCCAGCAGCCCCTTAAGGCGATGTGAAATACCGATGCTCACCTCGAAAGTTCGGATACGCTTTTTTTCGTGAATTATGAACGCATCGAAGTGAAAATTGAAATACAGATGCCAGTAATGTGAATCTCGTGAATGAATTAGTCAGAATGTTTATTTTAATTAAAAAAATTGATGTCGGTAACCGATCTGTAATTTTTTTTTTCGAAAATCAAAATTCTGACTAATTCATTCACGAGATTCGGATTAGTGGCGTCTGTATTTCAATTTTCGCTTCGATCCGTTCATAATCGGCGACAAACCGCACATCCGAACGATTTTCGGCGCTCAGTGTTTCAGATGGCCTTAACGCCCGACCCGAGAGCAAAGACAAAGATCGTCGCTGCAGGGAAATGCAGCGGCGTCGCGCGTTCATCGCGCACGTCCCGAGGCGGCGAAGTTTCTCCGACTTATCCGCGGCAATAGTCGGGACGAGTAATGCGCTCCGGGCTCGGGCCGCTCGTGTTCTGATACTCCGGGACACTGCTGGCGGAGGAGTCCGTTGGCGACGACGACGAGATACGAGAGTCGAGTCCGAGCGCTTCGCGCGTTCATTCGAGACGTGCGCGCACTGCTCCTTTGCTTTGCTTTGCTTGCTTTGCTTGCTTTGCCCCACTCGACCAGCACCCGGCAAAGGCATCACCGGCCACGTCGGCCACTGCGCCGGCCACCATTCCCCCGTCCCTCCCGCCTCCTATATATACGCGAACGTGTGCTACGCGCCCGAGCGCGCGTCGTAATTCCCCGTAACGTAAACCTCTCGGCTCTGCGCCGTGAAATGTAAACGCAAACGGTCTGGCGAAGTGTTTCACCCGGAACGAGCGGATGAGACGCGCGCTCGCCGCTCGCGCTCGCGTCGAGAAACAATTTGCCCGGGACGAGGTGAAATATACGTTTTTTAAGGAAGGGAATAAGTAACACTTTCTGGGCGAAGATGTATGAGAATAATTAGAGATCTATGTAGAAACTAGGCAGGTTCGTGAGTAAAAGGTTTAAGGTTAGGCTGTGGTAGTCATTTCGCCTCACCTCGAATTTTCAAAAACCGTAAGGTAGTCTAGTATTAATTTCATATAAATTCGAGAAAATTGACAAGAAATTGCAACCACTTCTCGATAATATAAAAATCGGAAAAAAATCATGCATGTTATAAACGTTGAAAAGATTAATTTTCCATAATAAAAATTCCAAAATGTTATTAACAAATTGATGAAAAATAAAATTGTTCAACAAATCCTTCGGTAACTTAATTTTTTTGTTTCAATGAAAATAATGCGTTCATTTTTCTAAATATGTATGAATTTTTTCAATTTTTTTAAATTCACTTTGAATTATGCGTTTTTTAACATGGGAAAAATCACAAAATTCAAAGTGAATTCAAAAAATTGAAAAAATTCATGCATATTCAGAAAATAGAACGGATCATTTTCATTGAAACAAAAAAATTAGGTTGTCGAAATATTTGTTGAACAATTTTATTTTTTATCAATTTGTTAATAACATTTTGGAATTTTTATTATGCAAAATTAATCTTTTCAACGTCTTTAACATGCATGATTTTTTTTTCAGATTTTTATATTATCGAGATGTGGTTGCAATTTCCTCTCAATTTTCGAAAACTTATGCGAACTCGACACCAGGCGCACCAGGCGTCGGATCCGACGTAAATTTAAATGTACTTAAAATAAATGTGTTCAATTTAGACAGAATATAAATTTATTTACTTTAGTTTACTTAAGTAAAGACCAGGATATTTTTTTTTGTATTTAATAGAGTAAAAGTCAATTAATTCATGATTCGAATCCGATTTTAATTTAAATGTACCTAAAATAAGTGACCCAAATTACACCAAGATTTCTCATTCAGTCTTTCAAGCTCCGCGTCCATTAGCTCGATTTTTTTAAGCTCATTTTAATTGTATCAGCCTCCGATTAATTCCTGAGGTAAATGCTAAAAAAAAGCTAAGAATGAATAAAAAATAGCTAATAAAGGATGTTATCAATAATTACGTTCAATTCCATCCATCGCCAAGTGAACCCGTTAACTGCATCATTTTCCCGCCAAATTTAAACTCGACAAACGACCAGCGGGCGGTAAAAATTTCATTAGCTCGGAGTCCATTAGCTCGATTTTTTTAAAACTCATTCAAATTATATTACTCTCCGATTTATTCCTGAGATAAATGTATTATTATCGAAAAAAAAGAACAAAAAATGTCAATAATTACAGCTATGTGAACCTAGGATCCGATTTGGAGGAACCTTTTTTATTGCAATCTTATAGATTTTCGTATATAGTTGTTTGTAGTAACAATTATTTCGTTTGTAGTTAAGGGGGAGGGGGTCTCAAAAAAATTTTTTTTTGCATTTTTATTTTATATTTTTTACTGAATGCATAATACCTCAAGAATATTGTGTCAAATTTTCAAGTCAATCGAAGCAAAATTGACGTTATGAGTATTTTTATACTCGCGGATTGCTGTACCTTCGCTGCCTGAGCCGAGCGCGACTTTAAAGCCTTTTTCCCACAACTCACGTTTTCAAATTCGGTGCCCGCATCGTACCGTCAAAACTACTGCACCGATCCTTTTGAATTTTTGCATACTTTTTCTGTACATATTTTACGAGGTAACGCGGAAGAGTTTTTTTCGAATTTATTAATATTTTTTATTTTACAATAGCAAAATAGCCGATTTTTTCCAAAAAAATCGCGTTTTTCCCTTTAAAGTGTTCCCAAAAATAGAAAAATTAAAATTTCGAAAAAAACTCTTCCGCATTACCTGGGGAAAACGATTACCTAACGAAAGAACTTTGGTTTTTTAATTTCGGATGATCCAGTACCGAACTCGATGAGGGGCACCGCAATTCTACTTTTTTCCGAGACGCTTCCGAGTAAATGCCGCCTTTGCTATATTTTTCAATATTTCTTCATGAAAAAAATTACACAATATTCTTCGAATGTTATACTTTGATGTACAATTGGTTTTATTGAATAGATTTTAACAGTGTCGTAAAAAAAAATTCACAAAAACGCGCCTTTTTGCACGAATTAACCTTACCCTCCTCCCCCCCCCTTAATTCCGACCATCTCCACGTGAACCCCCGCCATCCACCTGCATCCTATTTTCCCGCCAAATTTCAAATTGACAAATTCCTCAAACGCGCCTCCACGTCAACCAAGAAATAATCCTCATGATTAGCAGTGATCACCTTCACCAACACCAACCAACCCCGACGACCGCAACGAACGACGAGCGAGAATCTCGTAAAGTGGCCTATAAACTCAGGTTGCCGGGACTGGTCACTCGGCGTCGACCACGAGTAGTCGCCCCTCTACTATATAGTAGTACCCTTCTCTCACTATATGTATACCAAACGACCGTGCTGCCAATTTGCATTGAATATTCGACAGTTTACACGGCCGGTGAACAGCATATATGACGTCTCGTGTTTCCCTGGACACAAATGGACGATGCGAAACGCGACCGGAGGGATCGTACCGAAGGGCTCGAAGGGAGGGAGGGGGAGGGGGGAGGCCACTCCTGCCCCCTCCCCTCCTCCCGGCGCCGGTCACTCGGGAAATGCGCTATTCCGTGTGTACCGCGGATTCTCGGATGTCTGTTGGGGGCTCAAAGCGCGCGCACGCGAAACGCACGCCGCGCGCCGCAAGCGATGAAACGCCTTTGCGTCGGTGTAACCGCACATACGGACAAGGCGGTTGCGCGCGCGCGTTCGCCAGTGCGGTTGATCCTTCGATGCGGCTTCCCCCCCCTTCCCCCCTTCCTCCCTCCCTTGCTGCCTTCCTCCCTCCCCCTCCCTTCCGACTGCCTCAACCCTGCGCAGTGGGATTTGTATTTATGGGCAGATACGAATTCGAGTTCGGTGTACGTGTTACATTTGTGTAACTATGTATACATAGTACTGTGTTTGTGAGCGAATGCAAATGCGAATCCGGTGATTGTTCGGTGTCAGGGCCAAAAGTTATGAAGTTTTGATTGCATAACCCTGTTCGCTTAACCCTGTTCATATACAGGATTAACCCTGTTCGCTTAACCCAGTTCGCTGAACCCTGTTCATATACAGGGTTAACCCAGTTCGCTGAACCCTGTTCATATACAGGGTTAACCCTGTTCGCTTAACCTTGTTCATATACAGGGTTAACCCTGTTCTCTTAACCCTGTTCGCTTAACCCTGTTCATATACAGGGTTAACCCTGTACATGAACACCCTATCCCTGTCCTATTCCTGTCTTAACCCTGTTCATGTACAGGGTTAACCGAACAGGGTTAAGCAACCCAAACTGCATAACTTTTAGGTCACCCAGTACATGTCCTACATACGCATAGTACATATGTACTATACACATGGTAAGTGGATGGTTCTGTGGATGCGTAATATGGACATCGCCAAGGGAATAGTAGAGATACTACATACACATGTATACATATACATATATACATAGGCATGTATGTACCTATGTCCATATGTTTGACGTTTGTGTGTCTTTGTGTGTTTATATGTTATATATGTTGACCAAAGGTCGGCAAGGGATGCGCTACAACGACGAACGAGAGAGAGAGAAGGAGAGAGAGACGTCAGAGGGAGGGAGGGGGAGAGAGAGAGAGAGACGTCAGAGGGAGGGAGGGAAGGAGGGAGAGGGGAGGTGAACCCAGCGAAGGGAGAGAAGCAAACCGACCTGTCCGAGTCAACCGGTCTAACCACATGTTTGTCCCGCGAGTCGCCGGCAGCGCCCCCCGCGCGCGTGCAACCGACGCGCACGTCTCTCTCTCTCTCTCTCCTCTCTCTTCTCCGACTCGCGATGCGAGCGACTAACTGCGAGAGAACGATGTATCTGGCGGAGATGGCGCTACGGTAATTACTTTTCGAAGGTTCGCGGTCACGTATGTGGAAGTCGTGGGATTGTAGTGTGATATAGATATTGATAGATAGATGGATGGATGGATATTTTACTATGCTTAAGGGTCATGATTTTTTTTTTGGAGTAGCGACATTAAACATGTCTATTTTTGACACACATTTCTGATCACAGCGGTTCATTATTTAGTGGTACTAGTAGTATTGGTAATATACCAATACCAATGTATTGTATTTATATATTATACCAATACCAATGTATTGGTATATTTTGGATAGTCTCGTGGAGGACTCTTTTTTCTTCGGTTAAATCGAAACCCTCAAGGTTTGGAAAAAATTGTCACGACAGACTAAGTTAGAAATCCGTTTCAAAGGATTTTGAATCGATCTGAATAGTTGCCTGGTAGAATTGGTATTAGAAGTAGTATTGGTATTAGTAGTACTATTAGTATTGGTAGTATGAGTATTCGTAGTACCATTGGTATTAGTAGTATTGTTATTGGTGATACCATTGGTATTGGTAGTATTGGTAATAGCAGTACCATTGGTATTGGTAGTATTGGTATTGGTGATACCATTGGTATTGGTAGTATTGGTAATAGCAGTACCATTGGTATTGATAGTATTGGTATTAGTAGTACCAGTGGTATTGGTAGTATTGGTATTGGTGGTACCATTAGTATCAATAGTATTGGCCGTGGTAGTACCATTGGTACTGGTAATATTGGTTGGTGGTACCATTAGGTATTGACAGTGTTAGTATTAGTGATACTATTATACTCATAACGTCGTCAATTTTGCTCCGATTGACTTGAAATTTTGACACAATATTCTTGAGGTATTATGGACTCAGTAAAAAATATAAAATAAAAATGCAAAAAATTTAATACCCCCCCCCCCCCCCCCCCCCCCCAACGAACAGGGTTAAGCAACCAGAACTTCATAACCAAGATTAACCCTGTTCTTAACCCTGTTACGTATCTCGGTATACATACATCGACACTAAACGCACGCGAATCGTGGCCAATCCGTCAAAGCTCAAACGCCGAGAATGAATATTTCCGCCGGGCAAAAACCGCGCTGATAAGAAGCAAGGACGCGTCGATAGAGCGAATTACGAGCCGTTTCCGCGATAAAAGTCGCGCGAAAAAAAAAAATCGTCCGTCGCCGCCCACATGTGTCGATCATTTTGCCGTCGCGGATTTAAGGTAGTCCTTGGGTCTAGTATTAATTTCACATAAATTCGAGAAAATTGACAAGAAATTGCAACCACTTCTCGATAATATAAAAATCTGAAAAAAATCATGCATGTTATAAACGTTGAAAAGATTAATTTTGCATAATAAAAATTCCAAAATGTTATTAACAAGTTGATGAAAAATAAAATTGTTCAACAAATCCTTCGATAACTTAATTTTTTTATTTCAATGAAAATAATGCGTTCATTTTTCTAAATATGTATGAACTTTTTCAATTTATTTAATTCACTTTGAATTTTGCGTTTTTTAACATGGGAAAAATCACAAAATTCAAAGTGAATTCAAAAATTTGAAAAAATTCATGCATATTCAGAAACTAGAACGGATCATTTTCATTAAAACAAACAAATTAGGTTGTCGAAATATTTGTTGAACAATTTTATTTTTCATCAATTTGTTGATAACATTTTGGAATTTTTATTATGCAAAATTAATCTTTTCAACGTCTTTAACATGCATGATTTTTTTTCAGATTTTTATATTATCGAGATGTGGTTGCAATTTCCTCTCAATTTTCGAAAACTTATGCGAACTCGACACCAGGCGCAACGACTACCTTATTAATAATGGCGTTGCGTGTGTCGACGACATTTTGAATTTCGCGCCTTTTTGCGAAACTCATCGGTCGATAAATCAGCGAGAAAGTTTCCGAATGAGTCGACGGTCGGGAAGAAGGCGGAAAATCACGGTTGATCGGAAATTCTCGAACGACCTTAATCGTCGTCGCGTTTCCGCTTCGGTCCGAAGCGAAGTTGCCGTCGTCGTCGTCGACGGAAACTTCGTCGCGTCGGAGAGTTTCGACCGTTCGGAAATCTCGAATTGCGTCGCGCGGATGTTTACGACTCGGCGGGTTCCGGTCGACAACTGTCCAACAAATTTTCGCCTCGGGAAATAACGACTCAAAGCACTCGGAAAGGGGGGAGGGGGGAGGGGGGACTGTGGGAGCAAAGCGACTGGTCCGTTCAATTGAATTCGGATGCGCTTGAAAATAAATTACTGGAATGAGTTTTTTTTACGTTCCATTGACTGACGTATTTTTCTATGGAAATATTATTCATTTTTTTTATATTACGAACATCCGATTTTTTGCATTTTTTGTGGGAGCAAAGCGACTGGTCCGTTCAATTGAATTCGGATGCGCTTGAAAATAAATTACTGGAATGAGTTTTTTTATGTTTCATTGACTGACGTATTTTTCTATGGAAATATTATTCATTTTTTTTTTTTTTATTACGAACATCCGATTTTTTGCATTTTTTTAACAGACATTTTTTCGTGTGGAAATATAATTCATTTTTTTTTTTCAGTGGTCCGGTTTATTGAAATAAAAATGAATTTTACGCTCAGTGAACAAGAAAAAAAAATATATTTTTACTACCGAAAATACGACCAATTGAATTCGGATGCGCTTGAAAATAAATTACTGGAATGAGTTTTTTTTGTGTTTCATTGACTGACGTATTTTTCTATGGAAATATTATTCATTTTTTTTTTTTTTTTTAATTACGAACATCCGATTTTTTGCATTTTTTTAGCAGACATTTTTTCGTGTGGAAATATGATTCATTTTTTTTTCAGTGGTCCGGTTTATTGAAATAAAAATGAATTTCACGCTCAGTGAACTGAACCTAAAGAACATTAAAAAATAACAAAACCATTTAAAAAAAATAAAAATAAAAAAAAATTAAAAAGACGAAAAATGTGCCGAGGAAATAAATTGAAACAAATTTTATTTTAACTACCGAAAAAACTGTTATCTTAATTCCAGCAATTCTTTTTTTTTGTTACTAATGTTTTTTTTTTTTTTTTTTTTTTTTAATTTGGCCAATATACGCTTGAAAATAAATTACTGGCATCATATTTTTTTACATTTTATTGACTGATGTATTTGTGTATGGAAATTTCATCCATTATTTTTTTTTTTTTTCGGTGTTCCGGTTTATTGAAATAAAAATGAATTTCACGCTCAGTGAACTGAAAGATCAGTTAACAAGGAAAAAAATATACATTTTTACTACCGGAAAAACGAACAATTGAATTTGACCAACATACGCTTGAAAATAAATTACTGGAATCCGATCCTTTTTACATTTTATTGACTGACATTTTCGTATGGAAGTATAATTTATTTATTTTTTCCAGAGGTCCGGTTTATTCAAATAAAAATGAATTTTACGCTCAATGAACTGAACCATCAGTAAAAAAAATTAAAAAATTAAAAATAAAAAAATAATAAAAAAACGTGTCGAAGAAATAAAGTCATACAAATTTTATTTCAACTACCGAAATAAACTGTTATCAATTCCTTTTTTTTTTTTTGTTTAAAAAAGTTTAGTCAGAGGAACGAAACACGCGCAAAACTTTTGCTGATAAGAACTGCAAATGCTGTTCGAATTTCTTAGAACCGATGAACCATAAAAAAATACATATATATATATATGATCAAAGCTGGCAAACTACGATGACGACGTTGAAAGAAGAAAATGAAAGAATAGGAACGAAAGGTAAATACAGATGGTTTAATTCACATCGAATAAATTTGCGAAATCCCGCAAGCGTCGTCAGCAGCGGCTTCGGATTCCATTCAACGGAACAAACAACGACGCGGCACTCGATTGTTGTCCCGGCGCCGCCGCCGTCGACGCTGCGGAATCACTCAAGTTCGAGAGATTCAATTAAAGATGCATACCGACTGCTTATTTATAAAGTTGAACGGACGGCAAGAAAGGAAGCAGAGAGAAAAAGAAGCAAATAAGAAGGAAATCGCAGCGACGCAGTTGGGTCTTCGATCTTTGCAATACAAACTCAGGTTAATTTTCTCAACCCCCATAAAAATTCGATATACATGGGTCATTCCACGGGTTTTCGCACAAAAAAAAACCGACCGACTCCAATCTTCGCCTAATTTTTTTATATCGTTGACTTTGTCAAACGGAGCATCTGTGAATTTTTTGAGAATTTTATTCTCATATTTGGTCGATCGATAAAATAAAAAGTGAAAAAAATGAAAAAAAAAAATCTGACTCCAAGTGGAATGACCATATCGACAAAAACAACTAGGTCAAAATTTTCGTAATTTAACACAGTTTACGGTGAAAATAATCAGAATAAAAAATAAACTTAATTTCTATTTTATTTATGTCTTTGATCAAGAAAAGGTACCATTTCGCTAATTTGGGCAACTCCGATTTCAATACAAAAAATCACGAATATACTACATTGAGTCCCAAACGTTTTAAGCACAAACCCAAGATGGAGAACGCATTTTATCCATTTTTTAGAAACATATTTCGGGTAATTGATTTTTTTATTTTTCTTCCAATCTTCGCCTAATTTTTTTATATCGTTGACTATGTCAAACGGAGCATCCATGAATTTTTTTGAGAAATTTATTGTCATATTTGGTCGATCGATAAAATAAAAAGTGAAAAAAGTGCAACCACATCTCGATAATATAAGAATCTGAAAAAAAATCATGCATGTTAAAGACGTTGAAAAGATTAATTTTGCATAATAAACATTCCAAAATGTTATTAACAAATTGATGAAAAATAAAATTGTTCAACAAATATTTCGACAACCTAATTTTTTTGTTTCAATCAAAATGATCCGTTCTATTTTCTGAAAATGCATGAATTTTTTCAAATCTTTGAATTCACTTTGAATTTTGTGATTTTCCCAATGTTAAAAAACGCAAAATTCAAAGTGAATTAAAAAAATTGAAAAAATTCATACATATTTAGAAAAATGAACGCATTATTTTCATTGAAACAAAAAAATTAAGTTATCGAAGGATTTGTTGAACAATTTTATTTTTCATCAATTTGTTAATAACATTTTGGAATTTTTATTATGCAAAATTAATCTTTTCAACGTTTATAACATGCATGATTTTTTTCAGATTTTTATATTATCGAGAAGTGGTTGCAATTTCTTGTCAATTTTCTCGAATTTATGTGAAATTAATACTAGACGCAACGACTACCTTAATTATGTGTAGAATGTCTCGTGCAGGACATTATCGTGTGCAGAAAAAATTGTGTAGAATCACCCATCTGTAGAATAAAAATGTGTAGAAACGACCCTCGCTCAAAAAGTTGTCCGCAATTTCAGTCATACAACTTTTCCAGGTATTTCAATTATCGTGTAAATTATTACTATTATCATTATTATGGTCATGTGTAATTATCAATATTGTAATTAACCAAGAATAAAATGCGAAATTTCTCCGGCAGTTATTTCGACGAATCAGCCGCTGATTAGACGACCGTCTGGTATTCGTTATACGACTGCCGCCAACCGACGTTCACATCGCCATCGGCGGGAAGATATCTGTACGGTATTTACAGTGGGTAAATACCTCGAGGGTAAAGCCAACCATCTATAGCCTAACTCACACACATATAATATCTAATATAAATACATATGTGTATATACCCAATCATCTGGACTTGTGTGTGGGTCTATATATATGTATGAGTCGACGTCGAGAAAATCCCAAGTAAAGGTAAACAATCTTCGCTCCTATCAGAGTCGTATATCAATCAGTCTTCATACTTTGTACCGTCGAATACCTCTCGCGTTCCCATTTCATTTCGACTAAATCTCAATCTTTATACGCCAACCCTACTACAGTCTATAGAGGGTGTCCCAAAAGTTATGAAGTTCCGGCTGCTTAACCCTGTTCATATACAGGGTTAAGCGAACAGGGTTAGCAGGGGCAAAAATTATGAAGTTCCGACTGCTTAATCCTGTTCGCTTAAGGGTCTGCTGGAGTAGATTTTTTTTACCGACATTGGTCGGTTAAACTTGAATTCCGCAATTTACGCTTTACGTTGTTATAACGCTACAGATATACTCCAAATTTGACAGAGATGTTATATGAACAACAACGGTTCGGCGTAGATGCAATTTTCAGTCGAAAACTAACAAGAAATAGGAAAAATTGTATATTTGTAAATGTCCGAAAACCAATATGGCCGTTTGAAATGTCAACAACGCATTTGTTGTAAGATATAATCGTTTGAGGAACTCAAACGTGCCAAATCCGTATCTACGCCAATTCTTTGATGTTTTCGGAATATTTCAGAACTGGCGAAATGTCGATTATAGAAACTGAATCCACGCAAAGCGTAAACTGCGTGCACGTGTTTTTGGTTAAACTTTCAGCCGATAAAGAAGATCTCTATCGGCTCAAAATATACGATTTTCATATTTCTCGTTAGTTTTCGACCACAAATCGAATCTACGCCGAACCATTGTTGTTCATATAACATCTCTGTCAAATTTGAAGTATATCTGTAGCGTTATAACGACGTAAAGCGTAAATTGCGGAATTCTAGTTTTACCGACCAATGTCGGTAAAAAAATCTACTCCAGCAGCCCCTTAACCCTGTTCATATACGGGGTTAAGCGAACAGGGTTAGCAGAACCAAAAGTTATGAAGTTGCGGCTGCTTAATCCTGTTCATATTCAGGGTTAAGCGAACAGGGTTGGCAGGGCCAAAAATTATGAAGTTCCGACTGCTTAACCCTATTCGCTTAACCCTGTTTATATACAGGGTTAAGCGAGCAGGGTTAACGGGGTTAAAAGTTGTGACGTTTCGGTTACTTAACCCTGTCCGCTTAACCCTGTTCATATACAGGGTTAACCGAACAGGGTTAACAGGACCAAAAGTTAAGACCTTTTTAACCCTTAATTTTAACAGATCGTAACCGGTTTAACCCTTGAAACAGGGTTAATCTGGTTTATGAAATTCCGGCTGCTTAACCCTGCTTCCTTAACCCTGGAAGCCGGAACGTCATAACTTTTGGGACACCCTCTATACACGATTCGTATCTATATATAAACATCCGCGAATAAGAATAAGAAATGTCTGGCAGCCATTAAGTAACATGAACTCATGAATTGCCGATCAGACGGATCGACTTCCACCTTCTCCGGCGTTTCTCGCTGTTATTTCATTTCACCGACCAATCCGACCGCGTGTTGCACGCATCAGCACTGCCCGTTATCGGTGCACTCGCGCCCACCGCGAGTGCACCGATAACACGTGATTCCGCGGGGCCCGCGAGGCAAAATATCGAGTGTGCGATGGGCCAACGAACCCTTCGACCAGGGAGACGCGAGTTGCGTCGCTGCAAATACGTCGATTCGCGTGCGCCTTGTGGATTATAAACCTCCCTCAGTTCCCTCCCTCAATTCGACCCCCCACCCTTTTCTACCCCTTTTCCGCCCTTCTCGCCCTTCGATAGTGGCGAATCCAGGAATTTTAAGATAGTCCTTGCGCCTGGTGTCGAGTTCGCATAAGTTTTCGAAAATTGAGAGGAAATTGTAACCACATCTCGATAATATAAAAATCTGAAAAAAATCATGCATGTTAAAGACGTTGAAAAGATCAATTTTGCATAATAAAAACTCTAAAATGTTATTAACAAATCGATGAAAAATAAAATTGTTTAACAAATATTTCGACAACCTAATTTTTTTGTTTCAATGAAAATGATCCGTTCTATTTTCTGAATATGCATGAATTTTTTCAAATTTTAAAATTCACTTTGAATTTTGTGATTTTCCCCATGCTAAAAAACGCAAAATTCAAAGTGAATTAAAAAAATTGAAAAAATTCATACATATTTAGAAAAATGAACGCATTATTTTCATTGAAACAAAAAAATTAAGTTATCGAAGGATTTGTTGAACAATTTTATTTTTCATCAAATTGTTAATAACATTTTGGATTAATGTTTCCAACGTTTAGAAAATACATGATTTTTTTCAGATTTTTATATTATCGAGAAGTGGTTACAATTTCTTGTCAATTTTCTCGAATTTATGTGAAATGAATACTAGACGCAACGACTACCTTAACATGTGAAAATACCAGTATTTTTATTTTTGGTAAAATGACCGTAACACTACTATTTTTTTTTTTTTTTTTTTTTTTCTACAAACTTTGTGTAATGAAAATACGGTCACAAAAATTGCTCGTAAATTTGACCGATCAATATTTTTTTTGGTAAATTTACCGTAAAAAGTGGTAAAGTTAACCGTCTTTTACCGTCATTTTTTTTTTTTTTTTTTTTTTTTTTTTTTCCTACAAACTTTGTGTTGTGAAAATACGGTCACGAAAATTGCTCGTAAATTTGACCAGTCACTATTTTTTTTTGACAAATTTACCGTAAAAAATGGTAAAGTTAACCGTCTTTTACCGTCATGTTTTTTTTTTTAATAAAAAAACGTTTTTTTAACCAGGAGTGCCTATTGAATTCGCTTTCCATGGGTCTAAATTAGGTTTTAAAGGACAAAATATTGATATATTTCAAATGGATTAACTTTTTTTAGTTCAGATATCTTTAACATAGTAAAATACATATTCTTGACATAAAATAATAAGGAAATTGCATTACTAAAGATATTTTTTACTGCGGTTGGTGATATGTTCCGATAGAAAGGTATAAAACTGTTTTTTCTAAAGTAATACTATATTTTTTCTAAAGTAAACGATCCTTTAAATTCATAATTTTTTTTTTTACATTATTCTAACGATTTAAAAAATTAATAACTTTTCTAACAATTATTCTAATAATAACTTTTTATACCTAGTTCGATCCTTTGGGTTCATTAGAATTTTTTTTTCATTTTCGTTGCTTTCCACCAATGCAAAATTTAACATAATCGAAAATCGGTGTGATTGATGTATATTTAATGAACGATCGTTGAAAATTCTGAGTCACGTGATATTTGCGAGGGTAAATAAAATAAATAAAAAAAGTCCTCCGATAGTTTGGTTAATCTTTTACGGGTTTCCGGGAATTTTATGTGTTTCACCGGGTCAACCGCTCGGCCGCCGCCGTCGAGAGAATAGACCCGGCGTGCGGTCGGGTCAATCAGGAGCACGCGAGGTTTTACGAGTCGCGCGCCCGCGCCGCACAGAGCAGCCCCCGAGGCGATTCGAGAGAGGCCAAATTACGCGGGTTACGATGTATCGAAATCTCAGTATTTAGTCGCGTAAAAAAAACCGAGAGGATTCGGTGATTTGCGAGAAAAAATTCTGCCTTACCGACTGACAAATAAAATTTAATTCTTATAATTTGTATCTTAAAAAAAACAAAAAAAAATTTAGTTCCTATAAAAACGAGAGGCTTCGGTGATTTGTGAGGTAAAATTCTGCCTTATCGACTGACAAATAAAATTTAATTCTTATAATTTGTAAAAACTTAAAAAAAAAAAACAAAGAAATGTAATTTCTATAAAAACGAGAGATTTTGGTGATTTGCGAGGTAAAATTCTGACTTACCGACTGAGAAATAAAATTTAATTCTTATAATTTGTATCTTAAAAAAAACCAAAGAAAATTTAGTTCGTATAAAAACGAGAGGCTTTGGTGATTTGTGAGGTAAAAACCTGACTTACCGACCGAGAAATGAAATTTTATTTTATTAAATTATATCTTCAAAAATATGTAACAAAAAAATTTTAATACAAAAAAGCACGAAACACAACGAATATTTTTTTCAGACACCGGAAACCCGTCTAAAAATACGAACTTTTGAAAAATTCCAATAAAAAAAAAATAGAGGACTTTAGCACCTCGAAAAAATGCTAACTTACCAACCGAGAAATGAAATTTTATTTCATGGAATAAGGTAGATGTACCGTAGTAGTACTATTTTATTCTTCAAATTATTTTTTCCCCCACAATTGCACGTTGATTTTTTTTAACCAATTCATTTCAATTCACTAAACGACCTACCCGACGTTTTTTTTTATTCGATTAAATGTTTTGATTTATTCCTTTGAATGTGATGGCCAACATTGGTCGTAAGATAGCCAAGAACGGTACGTCTACCCTAATATCTTCAAAAATATGCAAAAATAACCTAAAAAAGCCGGAAACGCGACGAAAATTTTTTCAGAAGCCGGAAACCTATCTCAAAATTCGACCGGATAGGTTTTTAACCATAATTTAACCGCCGGACGGGGCCTAAATTATATCTTCAAAAATGTGTAAAAAATATTTAAAAAATTCAAAAAAGCCCGAAAAACAACGACTATTTTTTCAGACACCGGAAACCCGTCTAAAGATTAGAATTGAAAAAAAAATTGACGATTTTAGGATTTCGTAAAAATTCGAACTTACCGACCGAGAAATAAAATCTTATTTTAACGAATCAAATCTTCAAAAATATGCAAAAAAAAAACAACAAAAAACGGAAACGCGACGAACATTTTTTCACGGACACCGGAAATCCGTCTACAAATTTGAAACGTTTTATCGCTGACAGCGACAAACTTCAACCTAACCAAAATCGCCGGCGCGAGACACACGCGGTCCAACCTGTTAACGCGCACGCACCTTTCACACACAAAACAATCTTCTCCAAATCTCCATCACTGACCTTTCGCTATCCTCGAAGATTCCCAATCGTCCGTCCGTCCGTTTCCTTTTCCTTTTCTCAGCCAAAACGGAGCTTCATTCGCACCTTCGAAAACACAAAACTCCGAAGTCACTGATTGGGTTAGGTTTGACACTCGCTCCAAAAAAACTCACTCGCGAAAATCCTATTATTATTGTTGTTGTTAATATTATTATTATTATTATCTATTATTATTTATTATTCCTATTCCTATTACTATTATTATTATTTTTCGTTTCCTCGAACAAAAAAATCACAGACGAAATTCACCGAAACGTCGAATCGTCCGACACGAAAAAAAATGGATTCTCGGAATTCTTTTGTTTTATTTTAACCCGAAAATTACGAAAAAAAATGGAGCACCGAAAAATTCACTCGCGAAAATCGTATTATGTATTATGTATTATTATTATGATTATTATTATTACGATTATTACTATTATTATTATTTCCCGTTTCCTCGAATTATTATTGTTGTTGTTGTTGTTACTATTATTATTATTTATGATAGCTATTACTATTACTATTATTATTATTTCGCGTATCCTCGAACAAAAAATCACAGACGAAATTCACCGAAAATCTTCGAATCGTCTGACACAACGAATTTAATTTTTTACGCAAAAATTGAGAAAAATGGAGCACTGCTCAGATTTTTTTGCGTCTAAAGCTGACAAACGCGAATTTTTAAATGTCGAAAAATTCGCACACGTTTTTATCGTCTCCGCGACGAAAAAACGGAGGTTGCACCGCAAAACGCGATAAACGAGCGACCGGAAGTGTCGGAAAAATCACGAGGCGATGCTCTCAGGTCGAGAGACCGGCTTCCACTGATTCGCGTCGGCTCGGCGCTCGGCGCTCGTCGGCTCGGTTCGTCGGCTCGGCCGCCGCGCTGCTACTGTCCGCCAGTCAGCGGCGACGCGCGCTCCTTCGCTTCCCCCTCCCCCCTCCCCCCACCCCCGCGCCCCGCCCCCTCTCCGCGCGCCACCAACGCCACCGCCGCGGATCCTGCGCCCCCCCCCCCCCCCCCCTCCCTCCCCACCAACCCGCGCCCACGCCGCTCGAGCCCTTCTCGGGGATGCGCGGAGACGCCCGAGTGCGGCCGAGCCGCCGGCGGTGCGAGAGAGATGGAGATAGAACAGCGACTGTTGCTGTGAGAGAGAGAAAGAGGGGAAGAGTGAGAGAGCGTTAGAGGAGCGAGAGAGAAAGAGAGAGAGAGAGAGAGAGCGTTGTAGGAGCGAGAGAGATAGAGAGAGAAGCGACTGTTGCTGTGAGAGAGAAAGAGAGAGCGCGATATAGGATTGAGAG
This sequence comes from Itoplectis maculator, assembly GCA_964034905.1. Lineage (NCBI taxonomy): Eukaryota > Metazoa > Arthropoda > Insecta > Hymenoptera > Ichneumonidae > Itoplectis > Itoplectis maculator. The sequence goes on from OZ035871.1 coordinate 608,143, forward strand.
AGAAAGAGAGAAAGAGCGTTATAGGAATGAGTGAGAAAGAGAGAGAGACTTTTATAGGACTGAGTGAGAAAGAAAGAGCGTTATAAGAGTCTGAGAGAAAGAGAGAGAGAGAGAAAGCGTTGTAGGAGTGAGAGAGAAAGAGAGAGAGAGCGTTATAGGAGTGAGAGAGAAAGAGAGAGACAGTTATGGAGTGAGAGAGAAAGAGAGAGAAAGCGTTATAGGAGTGAAAGAGAAAGGAGCGAGCGTTATAGGAGTGAGAAAGAAAGAGCGGTGGGAGTGAGCGCGGAGACTGGAATAGCCCACGTAAAAATAAGAGAGAAAGAGACAGAGTGATATTGAGTGAGAGAGAAACGGTTAGACACGAGTGAGAAAGGAAGAAAGACAGAGACAGAGCGATAGGAGAGAAAGAGAAACGGCGAAATAGGAGCTAGAGAGAAACAGCGAAGGACGAGTGAGAAAGAAGCAGCGAAATATGAACGAAAGAAAAAACTGTGAAATGAGAGCGAGAGAGAAACATAGTGAGATACGAGTGAGAAAGAAACAGCGAAATATGAACGAGAGAAAAAACAGTGCAATTGGAGGGAGAGGGAAACAGCGAAATACGAGCGAGAGAGAAACACATCGAAATACGAGCGAGAAAGGAAAAAAGAGAGACGGAGACAGAGCGATAGGAGAGAAAAAGGGAGACAGAGCGAGATACGAGCGAGAAGGAAGAAGGGGAAACGAAGACAGAACGATAGGAGAGAAAAATAGAGAAAGAGAGAGAGACGGAGCGATAACAGAGAAAAAGAGAGGAAGAGCGATAGGAGAGAAAAAGAGAGAGACAGAACGATACGAGAAAAATAGAGAGAAAGAGAGAGACAGAGCAATAGGACAGAAAAATAAAGAAAGAGAGAGACAGAGCAATAGGACGAAAAAATAGAGAAAGAGAGAAAAAGCGACAGGTGAGAAAGAGACAGGCGCAGGTCCACTTCCTCCCCTCCCCTCCTCTCCCCTCCCCTCCCCTCCCCCCCACTCCTCTCATACGCATGCGTCCCGATTACCGCTCGTTACACCCGCGCAACTTGCATATATATATACACACCTGTTCTCCGTGAGACCCTCTCTCAGCGCACGCGGCCAACATAACCTACCACCTATCCAGTGATTGGCATAGTCAACGTACAGTCAACCGACAGTCATTGGCACAATGCGTAGGACGAATCCCAACGGTTCGGCGGCTTCAACGAATTTTACGCCGCCGCTCGCGACGGCCAATCGCTGCGCTCGCTTCGCTCGCGGAGCTTTTTCTCGTCTCCTTTTTTTTCTCTCGTTCTTTCCCCCCCCTTTCCCCCCTTCGCAGGGGTGAAGGGGGGGGGGGAAGGCTTCCTTTATTTTTGTTTTGTTCCTTTTCAATTCTCCGACTGCTGCTGCTGCTGCTTCTTCGTTAACCCTGCCGCTACTTTTGCTTCCGGTGCTGCTGGGTTAGTTTCTCTGTCTCGCTCTGTCTCGCTTTATCTCGTTCTGTCTCGCTTTATCTCGTTCTGTCTCATTTTATCTCAACACTTATCTCGCTCTATCTCACTCACTCGCTTGGCTTTCCTGTGTCCATTCGAAATGAGATCTCACGCTAAATGCTAATATCGACGATCGCGGGAGTCCGATGATTGTACCCACGCAGGATCCGGCCTTTTTTTTAATTTACTGGCAATTTTTTTATCTAAATAAAAAATCTGTATGACTGAAATAAAAAAAAAAAATATTGTTACAATAATAATAATTAACACATTAATTAATTATTATTATTATTACAATAATTGTTTTTTTTATTTCAGTCATACAGATTTTTCAGGTATTTCACACAATTTTAGATACACAATTTTTTTATTTGGATAAAAAAATTGTAACCACTCGCTCGAAATTCCATGGCCAACTCAAAACCATCCCCTCCAAATTTTCAACATTTTTTTAAATTCCAAAATTTTTTAAAATTTAAAAATTTTTAAAAATTTAAAAATTTTCAAAATTTTCAAAATTTTTTAAATTTTGGGGGGGGGGGGGTGGTTTCGAGTTGGCCATGGAATTTCGAGCAAGGTGGTTTCGAGTTGGCCATGGAATTTCGAGTGTCTGGTTTCGAATTGGCCATGGAATTTTGAGCGAGTGTTTTCGAATTGGCCGTGGAATTTCGAGCGAGTGGTTTCGAGTTAGGCATGGAATTTCGAGCGAATGGTTTCGAGTTGGCCATGGAATTTCGAGCGAGTGGAAAAGGCCCCCTAGGTCGCCAATATGTTACTTTTCAAATACTCGACAACGATAAACAAACAAAGACAAAAGGGGGAGGAAGTGCACAAAGCGCGAAGGTGCCCCATCTTTACGTGTCAACCTCCCGGGTGTAGGCCCGCGAAGAGAGCCCCTCTATTATTATTATTATCACAATAATTTTTTTTTTAATTAAATTTTGTGGTGTGGCAATTTTTTTTTTATTTCAGTCATACAGATTTTTCAATTATCGTGTAAATTATTGCTATTATTATTATTATTATTATTATTATTATTATTATTATTATTATTATTATTATTATTATTATTATTATTATTATTATTATTATCGTTATGTGTAATATTGTTCAATATTTTAATTAATCAGGAATAAAATGCTAAATGTCTCCATCATGTCTCTCATCATTATTCTATGTAATTCATAATATTGTAATTCATGAATAAAAAAAAAAAAAAATTAAAAAGAAAACAAAAAAATTCGGTTTGGTTGCCCATTCGGAATGAAATCTCACGCTAAATGCTAATATCGACGATCGCTCAGCAGCCTCGGTGATTGTACCCACGCAGGTTCCGGTTGTATTTTTTTTTTTTTTTTTTTTCCCCTTCATTCACCGACTCCCCGTGGATAGAGAGCGAGAGCGAGTATCCCCTCCACTCGGCGTGCGCGCTCTACTAGGTACCTACTAATAACTCTCGCTCTCGCGCCGAGAGACGCCGAGGTAATTGCAATCAGCACTTAATTGCAGAGAGACGCGCGCGCGCACTTCCGGTGCCGGGGTTACGCGCCCCGCGATTGTGACTACCGAACTCGCATGCGTCTCCGACGGTTTTTTTTTTTTTTTTTTTTTTTTTTTTTTACGGAGTCGTCAGACGCGAAGTCAAAGGCGCGGGAACCAAATTGAGCGATTAATAGCCGGCTAATTCGATTAATTGGGTACTAAAAAAAATATATATACAAAAAAAATGAATACATAAGTGAGATTTTGGGGACCTGGACCGGAAGTAGGATCTTGGAATTTGATCTAAAAATTAAAATATTCTGTTTACGGAATACAATTAAAAACATAATTGAAAATAGAATTTCAATGGAACTTAAATATAATGGAATAAAATATAATAAAATAAATGGATTAAGGGATCGTCACAGTGTGACCCTCCGAAAAATCAATGATCTTCGCGAATTTTTTTTGTTAAGTTGTAATGAACTAATTGGTCTGTTTTTTTTTAAATAAATAAGTACATTCTTGAAGAATAAAAAATGATTTTTTTTATGTGCATTTCTTTAATGTATAATAATGGTATAAATTGTTTAAATAGCTCGTGTAAAAAAAACGGTCCTGCATTGTGTCCACGATTGCGGCCGCAATTTTCATCTGAACCAAAAATTTCAAAAAGATTATTAATCTGTAGGAAATTCGCTATCGCGCTATGGAATCTTTTTTTTTTTAATTTGACAAAATGGCGGCGGTTTGAACGAAATTTATCGAATTTAGCCCTTTTTTCGACAGTTTTTCGTAAAAAAAATAGGAAGATTTAATAAATAAAAAAAAGCTCTCATAGCGCGATAGAGAATGACGTTAGAAATGTTGTCTCAAAATTTGAAATCGATATCGTCATAACTCTTCATTTGAGAGTGGACATCGTTTTGAAAAACAACATTCCGAGAAAAAGGCGTTTGAAGTTAGCACACGCCGCACTGTCACGCTGCAATCCCTTTCACTAAGAAAGGCTGTAGCGACCGAAATAATTCGAATTTCGATTAAAAAATTTAACAGAATGTTTATAACCGTGTATACTATCCGATAATGAAAAAAAAAAAAAAAAAAAAAAAAAAAAAAAAAAAAAAAAAAAAAATCGATTTTTTTTTATTTCACACTGTGACGATCCCTTAAAAACATAATTGAAAATAGAATGTAAATGGAACAAAATGTAATAAAATATAATAAAAATGGATTAAAACGAAATAAACCAAAATACATTTTTTTTTAATCTTCCGAGGTGTAAATAAAATTAAATACAAATTATTAGACTATTATTAATATTATTAGAATAAAATGAAACAAAATAAAGAAGAATAAAATTTTTTTTAATAAAAAAAAATTAGAATAAAATAAAATAAATTCACGTCACCTTCGCAGGTGTAATAATTCTTGGATCGAAAATCGCGCGAGGCAATTTGTAATTGTTGCGAGGATCAGCGCGAGATTTCGCGCGAGGCTTAAGGTGTCTCACTCGCTGCATCCCCGGCGTGTTTTTTCCGAACCTGGAGGGAGATTAAGGACGTTCCGCCGGCTGAGCTGATCGCCGGCGGCGATCATGCGCACCGCCACCGCGTTTTTTTAATATAATTTATTACCGGGAGGAAAATCGATAGCGCCGCGTGGCCGGACGTCTCTATCTACAGTATATATAGGTACTCGATATTCCGCATAGGAAATAGCGAAACCGTCGCAATATAGCGCGCGCGTTATTTTCCCTCGGCGCACGAATTATTCTCCATCTGGCGAGCGATGCACATAACTTGGCGCCATTTTTGTTTTCTTATTTCTGTATAAAACAGGCGAAAAATTATTTTCCGACAAAAAAAATGTTAATTATATTTAAATTTAATTTTCAATTATTTTTCAATTATATTCAAATTATGCTTCGATTCTATTTTCAATTACATTCAAATGATATTTATATCCAATTTTCAATTTTATTCTAATAATGATAATAATTTTATTTCATTGTGTTTTACTTTATTAAACATGGAATTTCGAATTAAAAAAATATATATATATATTTAGGCGCGTTTTCTGCATGGGAGGTGTGTATTAAGGTAGTCGTTGCGCCTGGTGTCGAGTTCGCATAAGTTTTCGAAAATTGAGAAGAAATTGCAACCATATCTCGATAATATAAAAATCTGAAAAAAAAAAATCATGCATGTTAAAGAGGTTGAAAAGATTAATTTTGCATAATAAAAATTCCAAAATGTTATTAACAAATTGATGAAAAATAAAATTGTTCAACAAATATTTCGACAACCTAATTTTTTTGTTTCAATGAAAATGATCCGCTCTATTTTCTGAATATGCACGCATTTTTTCAAATTTTTTAATTCTCTTTGAATTTTGTGATTTTTACGATGTTAAAAAACGCAAAATTCAAAGTGAATTAAAAAAATTGAAAAAATTCATACATAGTTAGAAAAATGAACGCATTATTTTCATTGAAACAAAAAAATTGAGTTATCGAAGGATTTGTTGAACAATTTTATTTTTCATCAATTTGTTAATAACATTTTGGAATTTTTATTATGCAAAATTAATCTTTTCAACGTTTATAACATGCATGATTTTTTTCAGATTTTTATATTATCGAGAAGTGATTGCAATTTCTTGTCAATTTTCTCGAATTTATGTGAAATTAATACTAGACGCAAGGACTACCTTAAGGTCAGAATACATACTTTTGCCGTAAAAAAGAAAATAAAAAATATTATTATTATTATTATTATTTGACACACCCTAATATACATATATATATTTTTTTTTTAATTTTATTTTATTACACTTTTTCCCCTAATTTTGTTTTCAATTTATACTTTCCTCAGCGTGAATGATATGCAAGTCAAATTTTTTAATTACGTGTTCTCGGCAAGTTAATTACGAAGAGAGATTCCAGGCGGCCTCTCCCGCGGTGCTCTTTACGCATTTATCAAGTTGCGAAGTGTACGAACAGGCGGCAACGGCGAGGAAACGCTCTCGATTTCCCCGGTGAATTCCGCACCGACGATATTTCGCGGCCCGCTTCCAGACATCTCGCGACTATATATATATAGTATACATAGACACCTCGCGGTATGTATTACACAGCGGCGGCGGCGGCGGCGGACGAATCGACGCGTCTTCGTTGGGAAACTGAGCAATATCTATTATCGCAATGTTATTTGCCCTGAGCACCGACGCGGCCCACAATTCCTCCTCGGACCGCCTCGTATACATATATATATATATATATATATATAGCACTGCCATTGTCCGTTCCGCTTTGCCACTCTTGTTTCGCGGTATCTAAAATTATTCCCTATTATTACTGTTATTATTATTAGTGTTTTCCTTGACGTTTCATTGGCTATTATTTCGTAATACAAATTAAGCTGTGGTCGTCTCATCATAAAAGGTAATTTAAAATAAAATAAAATTTATTTTATTTAAAAATAAATAAAATTTATTTTATTTAAAAATAAATAAAATTTATTTTATTTAAAAATAAATAAAATTGGCCTTTTGAATTAAATAAATAGCCTTTTAATTTAAATTAAAATTAGCATTTTTATTAAATAAGATTTAAATAAATAAAATTATACTAAAGTAATTTGAAACAAAATAAAATTTATATTGTTTTGAATTAGCATTCGTTTTCGGCAAAATTTCTGTAAAAATTTGACAAAATCGCGAAAATCGATATTTTTATTTATTATTTATCTAAATTTATTTATTTTCATAATTCACTTGAGCCGTATTTCCTTCATCATAAAAGGTAATTTAAAATACAATACAATTTATTTTGTTTTAAATTAGCTTTCGTTTCCGGCAAAATTTCTGTAAAAATTCGACGTGAAAATCACGAAAATCGATATTTTTTATTTTTTATTCATTTCAATTTTTTTTTTTTTTTTATTTATTTACTTCAACATTAATGGTAATTTCAAATAAGATAAAATTTATTTTATTTTTAATTACCTTTGCTTCATCTCACCTTACTTTACCTTTATTATCCATTCATAATGAAAAATAAAAAATAAAATAATGAAATTCTGTCGATAAATTCAATTAAATTAAAAATGCAATACCGCGAAATTTTCGGCAATTTGTAAAAAAAAACATCGAATTTTTTCCGAAAACTAAATGCGAATTTCAAACCTTGAATAATGCAATAATGAAATAATGAAATTCTGTCGATAAATTGAATTAAATTGAAATATGCGTCCGCGCATGCGCACTATATGTATTATACCGTGTGTGACATATATACGTTTGATGAGTGCGCATGCGTGGCGCGAAAAATTGAAATTCAATTTTCAATTATATTTATATATTATTCAAATTCAATTTTCAATCATATTTATATTTTGGTATAATTTTTATTGGTACTTACATTCAATTTTTTATTATAACCAAATTTTTAGAAGAGGATCAAATTCGACAGTTTGTCAGAAAAAAAGAAAACCGAAAAAAAAAACTATTTTCTCTTCGAATTTTTGCCGCAAAGGAAACGCTTGAATAATGAAATAATGAAATTCCGTCGATAAATTGAATTAAATTGGAATATGCGTACCGCGCATGCGCACTATATGTATTATACCGCGAGTGACATATATACGTTTGATGAGTGCGCATGCGTGGCACGGAAAATTAAAATTCAATTTTCAATTATATTTATATTTTATTCAAATTCAATTTCCAATTATATTTATATTTTATTCAAATTCAATTTTCAATTATATTTATATTTTATTCAAATTCAATTTCCAATTATATTTATATTTTATTCAAATTTAATTTCCAATTATATTTATATTTTATTCAAATTCAATTTTTAATTATATTCATATTTTGGTATAACTTTTATTTGTATTTATATTCAATTTTTAATCATATCAAATTCGGCAGTTTGTCAGAAAAAAATCGAAAAAAAAAAGAACAATTTTCTCGTCGAATTTTTACCGAAAACGAAACGCGAATTTCAAACGCTTGAATAATGAAATAATGAAATAATGAAATTCCGTCGATAAATTGAATTAAATTGGAAAATGCGTACCGCGCATGCGCACTATATGTATTATAATACCGCGTGTGACATGTACACCTTTGATGAGTGCGCATGCGTAGCCCAGAAAATTTAATATCGGGTCGCAGTGTGCGGCAATTACCGCCGGTAATTCATTGTCTCGTTCGTTTTATACGCGAGCGTTCGTTTTAGCGACGGAGGAGAACAAGAAGCGCATAGAAGCGAAGTGCGCGGAGGCCTCCGGGATCGAGTCGGCAGTAAAGAGACCCGCCGCGTAGCGCTTTATAACCCCCCCTTTGCGCGTGCGCCGCTCGACTCGACGCGCGCGACGCTGAAATCTCAAAGTGCCCGAGCATCAGCGTTAACAGCGATTGCGACCGAGTCGCCTATACCGGTCCTTCAGAAATGCAGCAGAAGCTCATTAAAAGCGCGAGCAGCTCGCACGTGTCGCGAAGATCGTGCTTCGCCTCAGCTTCGTGTTAAAGTAAATACAAAAGCTCTAAGAAAAAACACTCGAAAAAATTAATTATTCGACTTTTAATTGTCTTGCAAAAAAATCGATTTTTTTTTTGTTCAAATCATTTAATAAATGTCATGAGTGGAAATAAATAGTCTGAGAAAAAATTCGAAAAATGTAATTATTCAACTTTTAATATTGTCGTAAAAAAAATATATATTTGTATTTATTTTATTATCGCAAAAATCGTGCTTCGCCTCAGCTTCGCGTTTAAGTGGAAACAAAAAATTTCGTAGCAACAATCCGAAAAAATTCATTATTTAACTTTTCATTATTCATTCAAATTCATTATTTAACACATGGTAGAAAATATTTTCAATTTTATAATTAGCTTAATTATAAAATATAGATAATTATTTTCAACTAATAATTATCGAATAATAATGATAACTGCAACTGCAACTGCAACAACATCAACAACAACAACAACAACAACAATGATAATGATAATAATTACAACGATAATGATAATGATAATAATGACAACGATAATGATAATGATAATAATGACAACAATAATGATAATGATAATAATGACAACGATAATGATAATGATAATAATGACAACGATAACGATAATGATAATAATGATGATAATGATAATGTTAATTTTCACTGTGCACACTGGGGTCAGATTGACCCCAAATCAGCGTGGAGCACGCAGGTAGTGTCGTCGGATGCGTGCACAGTAAGGGATAATAATGATGATAATAATAATGATAATGATAACAATGATAATGATAATGACAATGATAATAATGATAATGACAATGATAATAATGATAATAATGATAATGATAACAATGATAATGATAATGATGATAATGATAATGATAGTTACAAATTATTTAGCAAAATTATGAGATCTTTGGAACGGTAAATAAATGCTAAATACTCAAAATCTTGCTGAAAGCATTTTTTGTATTTTTGTATTTTTTTTTTTTTTTTTTTTTCCAGATATTACGACTCTCAACGTTTCAACGGTTTTCTCCGCGAAAACCGTTGAAACGGCGAAGCAGAGCAGCGGAGGACGCGCGGAGGTCGTCGCCGCGTCGCGGCGACAAAGAAACAATGTTTACCCGAAAGAACGAAACGAAGGAAGAGAGAGAGAAGGAGAGAAAGAGAGCGATAAGCGTTAGGCGGCCGTCTCAGTTTCACTGAGGCGAAGGATTAGTCTCTGCGGTTCGACTCGAGTCTTCGTCTCTGTATTGCCACCGTCGCGACTCGAGCGAATAGGGAGAAGGGGGGATTTTTCAGGGTGGCACTCGCCTCCCCCCTTTCTTCCCTCCCCCCTTCGCCTCCCCCTCCTTCCTTCGTCGCTCGGCCATCGGAAGCATCGGTAGTTCGCTCTGTTTACCCATTTTTCTTTCATCTACGAATGCGAAGTTATATTCGTGTTATATTCGTGTTATATTCGTGTTATATTCGTGTTCGTCGGGTGTCGAGACAGTTTCGCTCGAGACACTCGACAGTCTTCACATCGTCGTCATCGACTTCGCACCTCAGCGATTTTTTTACTCAATTGGTTCGATTGATTCGAGACGAGACGAATATGTGAGACTTATGTGATTATTCGGTGGTTTCGGTGGCTTCGGTGGATTCGGTGGTTTTACGCATTTTTCGTCGCTTACTTCGCATAAAGTTCGACGATTTACTCGATCCACTTTAAGGCGAATGTGAGACTTATTGCGCGATAATCGGTGTTTTTTTCGGTGGTTCGCGAATCGTTGGTCGTCAACTTTGCATAAAGTTCGACACTTTATTCGATCGACTCGATCGACTCGCGGCTCGACTCTATTTGAGGCAAGCGAAAAAAAAACACTTGTGTGAAATTTGGTCTTTTTTTCGGTGACTTTACGCATCGTTCGTCGTCGAATTCGACGATTTACTCGATCGGCTCTACTGAAGACGAAGCAAATGTGAGACTTTTGTGCGATAATCGGTGATTTTTTCGATGGTTCGCGCATCGTTTGTCGTTGACTTCGTATAAAGCTCGACGCTTTATTCCATCGACTCGATTGATTCGCTGGGTTTTCGGTGCTTTACGCGCATTACGCTGGCGTCACGTGATCAACTCCACGATGGGGAAAGTCCAGAAACCCCAGTAAGTTCACTTTTTTTTATTTCGTTATAATTGTAATTATGAAGCGGAGATAATTGAGCAGCGAATCGTCGGAGCTATGAGAAAAGTGGGTAAGTATTTTGTTACCGACGGAGTGAACAGTGTGAGTGATTTTTCTGCCGGTAGTCGAGATTTGTTCTCTTTTAAAATAGTGAATATTTTCAATGTGTAATTGTAACATTCAATCGTTAACAGTTTAGTCGTGCGGCCGATTTTTTTTTCTTTCCTCTATATTAATTTCCAGCTAGTTAATAATTTTCTGTTTTCCCGAAAAATTCAGGAATCGCAAGGGAAGGAGATCGTCGTATGGCTTTCGCTGCAAGTTCTGCCGATACTCAAGCATCCGACGGTTCAACGTCGTGCGACACGAGTATCGGATCCACTCGACCACGAAAAGACCTCGTAAATGCTGCCGTAAGTAATTTAAAGCATTTAAATTTAATTTAATTTAATAATTGGAATTCATTATTTTTTTCAAATTTGCGATGGAAAAAAAGAGAAATAGAAAAATAAATGAAAAATCCGAGGTTGCAGAAACAAAGCGGCAAACGCGTCGTTAAATCATTTTTATTTTATTTTATTTTATTAAAAATTAAAATTCATCATTTATCAAATTCGTGAAGGATAAAAAAATAGAACAAAAAAATAAATAAGAAATCCGAGGTTGCAAAAACAAAGCGACGAACGCGTCGTTAAATAATAAAAATGTAATTTTATTAAATAATCTAAATTCATCACTTTTCAAATTCTTGAAGGAAAAAAACAAATTAAAAATATTACAAAAATATAGAAAAATAATCCGTTGGCGGAGGAACAAAGCGGCAAACGCATCGTTAAATAATAAAAATGCAATTTTATTAAATAATCTAAATTCATCACTTTTCAAATTCTTTAAAAAAAAAACCAATTAAAAATATTTAAAAGATATAGAAAAATAATCCATTAGCGGAGAAACAAAGCAGCGAACGCGTCGTTAAATAATAAAAATGTAATTTTATTAAAAAAGCTAAATTCATAACTTTTCAAATTCGTGAAGAAAAAAAAAATAAAAAATATTTAAAAAATATAGAAAAATAATCCGTTGGCGGAGGAACAAAGCGGCGAACGCGTCGTGTGCGACGACGAAATATTGATTAAAACGGAGCACGTGCCCGGCGACTTGTTGATTGTTGATATATCCAAGCTTACAAGTGTCATCGATAGCTGCCGCGATTTTTATTTTATTTTTTGTTTATTTCCTTCTCGAATTGCGTCACTACAGCGACGGACTCGTCTCGTTTCTTCTGTGCGGTGCCTCTTTTCTTCCTCCTCCTCCCCTCCCCCCTCCCCCCTTTTTGTCCATCGGTCGCGACGACCTCTGTTCTGTCTTTGGAGTTCGGCGATTTAGAGGCAAAAAAAATCATATATATTCAATAATTACATCAATTTATATTTATCTGAGTTTTATTTATAAAATACAACGGAAATTCTTATTTACAGAAGAAATTGGGTCTCTAAAAATAATCTAGAGTAAAAAAAAAATATTTATGCCATAATTACAAAAATTTATTTTTATTCGAATTTCATTTACAAAATATTCGTAACTTTTAATTTAGAGGACAAAGCGAATTTTCGAAAATAATTGACCTTAATTGACCTTATTGACCATATTTATTCAATAATTACATGAATTTATATTTATCTGAGTTTTATTTTTAAATACGCGAAATTTTTAATTTAGAAAATAAATTGGGTCTCTACAAATAATCTGGAGGCAAAAAAATTCATATTTATTCTATAATAGGGTAGTTGTACCATTTTTGGCCACCTTAGTGCCAATTGTGACCATTTATTCAAACGATTAAAACATAATTTTTAATCACATATAAAAAAGCATCCAGTCGACTATTCAGTGAATTAATATGAATAAAAAAAAAATCAACATGCAGATGTGGGAAAAAATAATTTATAGAATATAATTATAAAAATGGCCACAATCGGTACAGTGGCCACTAACGGTTCATCTACCCTATTACATGAATTTATATTTATCTGAGTTTTATTTATAAAATACGCGGAAATTCTTATTTAAAGAAGAAATTGGGTCTCTAAAAATAATGTAGAGTAAAAAAAAGTATATTTATGCCATAATTACAAAAATTTATGTTTATTTGAATTTTTGAATTTTTATTAAAAAAAAAAATGTTTGATTTTTTTTTATTTTTTATTTATTTTTTATTTTTGAATTTTTTTTTTTTTTTTGAATTTTTATTTACTCGTAACTTTTAATTTAGAGGACAAATCGAATTTTCGAAAATAATTGTGTGCGGTGCCCTCCCCCCCTCCCCTTCCCCCCTTTTTTGTCTCTCGCTCACGAAGACCTCTGTTCTGTGTCTCCGGAGTGGAGTTATGTTTTCAGCAGCCTCGGCGGCTCGTGAAAACGGACAAACCGCGTCGCCTCCGCGACTTTAATCAAAGTTATCTCGTTTGCAAGGACTTAGCGAGAGCGCAACGACGAATCCTGTTTTCTGTGTTTTCGTTCGAGCCTCGAACAACGAAAACTCTTTCCTGCTCGGCACCAGACACCTGCGGTCTGGTGCTGAGCAAAAAAGCGAGAAATTTTTACAAACCGAAAAAAAAGTTTGGAAAAAAGTTTCGAAAAAAAAGGAATGTTTGTAAATTACGCGGAAAACAGAATAAGTTCTTCGTTAAAAGTTTTTCGGGCAGCGAGATTTTTTTTTTGTGGCTGAGTAAGACGACTTAATTGCTCGCGTTTCCAATTTTGAATGATGACATTTTTTATTTAGAGAACACAATTTCTTCTCAAAATAATTTGGAGGGAAAAACAAAAAATCAAAATCATATTTACGCAATAATTACATTAATTTATATTCATCTGAATTTTATTTTAAAAAATACTCGGAATTTTTAATTTAGAGAATAAATCGAATCGACGAAAATAATTCAGAGGCAAAAAAAAATCAAATTTCTGAAATAATTACACAAATGAATATTTATCTGAATTTTATTTACGAAATACGCAGAATGTTTTATTTAGAGAAATTGGATCTCTGAAAACAATTTAGAGGCAAAAAAATCATATTTACGCAATAATTACACAAATTTATGCTTATCTAAATTTTATCTACAAAATACTCAGCATTTTTTATTTAGACAACAAATCAAATCTCCGAAAATAATTCAGAGGCAAAAAAAGAATCCAATTTCCGAAATAATTACACAAATTTATATTTATCAGAATATTATTTTTTTAATTCAGAATTTAAAAAAATTATATTTTGAATAATTAGTCTAATCTTTTAATTGCATTTCACAGATCAGGTGTTCAGGACGAAAGGCGATTACTATCTTCACTGCGAGGAAAGTCACCCGGACAGTCGCCTAAATAGCGTTACGTCGAGGACCAAGTACAAGATTTTCCCTGGAAAACTGAAAGCTGCACCAAAGCCGCTGAATCTGGTGACGTCGTCGCCGAAAAGAGCCGAGGAAATTCCGTACCTGCTGCGAAATCGCGGACGACCAAAATCCTACGCCGAAGACGACTTCGAATTTTTGTTGGACGTGGACATCGAAAATTCGGACAAAGACGTCAAAAATTCGGTCGAAGACGTCGAAAATTCGGTCGAAGACGTCGAAAATTCGATCGAAGACGTCAAAAATTCGGTCGAAGACGTCGAAAATTCGGACAAAGACTTCGAAAATTCGAACGAAGACGTCGAAAATTGGGACAAAGACGTCGAAAATTCGCCGCAGTCTTCAGGTTACTGGACGAAAACGTCGATCAACTCAACCTTCGAAGACAGCAAAATCAAGTCGTCATTTTCCGAAGAAAAAATCGAGGAAAAGACAAAGCAGTTTCCATGCAGCGACGAGAAAAAATCATTTTTTGAAGAAAAAATGCAAAGAAATTCATTTTTTTACGGCAAAAATTCGAATTCATCATTTTTTGTCGAACGCGACGAAGAAAAGGCGAAGCAGTTTTCATGCAGCAACAGAAAAAGCGAAAACGCGTTGAAAATGCCCAACGAGTCCATCGATACCATCGAACCTATCGATTTCTGTAAAAACGACGAAAAAACCACCGCAGGTCACGGTGGAAAATCGCCAAAAAAGTTGCCGACAACATTTGACGATTCCTACGTTACCGACTTTCGAAGAAAAATCGCAGGAAACGAGAATCTCAAAAAATCGGACAGAAAAACCTGGGATTTTATTGGTACCAATAAAAGTCCTGAAAAAATGGATTTAAAGGTCGAATCGAAGGTCACAAAAATTGCGATAGATAACGATAAGAAAAAACGCATTTCTGGATCATCCGGAAAAATCGATTTGAAGGTCAAATCGAAGGTTACGAGAATCGCGATTAATAACGATAAGAAAAATCGCAATCCTCGATCATCCGAAAAAATCGATTTAAAGGTCGAATCGAAGGCCACTAAAATCGCGATCGATAACCATCAGGAAAATCTTGATCCTGGATCATTCGGAAAAATCGGTTCAAAGAAGTCAAAAGCTGATTTGAAGGTCACGAAAATCGCGATCGATAACGATAAAGAAAATTGCGGTCCTGGATCATCCGAAAAAATCGATTTAAAGGTCGAATCGAATGTCACGAAAATCGCGATCGATAACGATAAAGAAAATTGCGATCCTGGATCATCCGAAAAAATCGATTTGAAGGTCGAATCAAAGGTCACGAAAATCGCGATCGATAACGATCAAGAAAATCTTAATCCTGGATCATTCGGAAAAATTGATCCAAAGGAGTCCAAAGCTGATTTGAAGGCCACGAAAATCGAGATCGATAACGATCAGGAAAATCTTGATCCTGGATCATTCGGAAAAATCGATTCAAAGGAGTCAAACTCTAATTTGAAGGTCACGAAAATGGCGATCGATAACGATAAAGAAAATCTTGATCCCGAAAATCGGCCGATTTTCACTTCGACTCAACTTCCGCCGAAAAAAAGATTTCTGCTGAGCCTCAGCCAATCAAATCGCGAGAACGTTGCGAACGGATCGGCCAATCGGCAGCCAATCGGCGATCGGCAGTTTCCGTCAAAACCGACAAAATCGGAAAATCCGTCTAAAAAAACGCGTCTGTCGAAAAAAACGAAAGCTCGAAAGCTGCGCAAAAAAATTAATTTAGCGAAATTATCGGACGCGGAAAACGTTTCGACTCAGAAACTGAAAGTTTCGGAGATAAATGTGGATCTTAGAGCCAATGGAAAATTTTCGTGGGACGAAAGCACGAAAATTATGAGGGAATATTTGCGACTGATCGACTTTGATAGTTTCAAAGTGATTTCGCTGTGAAACGAAAAAAGCTGGGCTAAAAAAAATTTTGAGGCGGTGCCTCAAAATTTTGAATCTGAGCCAATCATCGATTTTGATTTTTGCTGATTTTTTTTTCGGCCAAAGAATTTAAAAAACTGGTGCCAAATGCATTTTTAATAGCTTTTTTATGGATTAATCGAAACGTCAAAGCTGAGCCAATTACCGTTTTTTTTTTTTTTTTTTTTTTTTTTTTTTTTTTTTTTTTTTTTTTTTTTTTTTTTTTTTTTGTGGCCAAAGAATTGAGAAACTGGTGCCAAATGCATTTTTAATAGCCTTTTTTATGGATTAATTGGAACCTCGAAGCTGAGCCAATCGTCGAGGCTGATTTTTCTTTTTTTTTTTTCCGAGGCCAAAGAATTGAGAAAATGG
Source organism: Itoplectis maculator (assembly GCA_964034905.1). Lineage (NCBI taxonomy): Eukaryota > Metazoa > Arthropoda > Insecta > Hymenoptera > Ichneumonidae > Itoplectis > Itoplectis maculator. The sequence continues at coordinate 624,522 of OZ035871.1, forward strand.
TGCCAAATGCATTTTCATGGTTTTTTTTTAATGGATTAATCGACTTGCCATTATATTAATTAATGAATTAATTAATCGCCTGATGAAATTTTTTAATTCGCTGACTAATGCATTTTTTAAAATCGTACTCAGATTTTTTTTTTTTTTTTTAAGTAAAAAAAATTAATTGTCGGACTGTTTATTGAATATTAATTCTAATCATGCTCAGAATGTCAAACGCAAGTATTCGTATTTTTTATTTACAAAAGTAAAATGCAGATTTCTCACCTTTTCCGCATTTTGTATCGACTCGCAATCTGCTGGATTTCGATTATTTTCTCGACGCATCTGCAGACGAATGATTTTCGTTTTGCCAACTAAATCGTACTTTTATTTCCTATTTATTATTAATTTCTACGCAATGTTAATTTAATCATGCTAATGTAGTTTATATGGAATACTAACTTAATCATGCTAATGTAATACTGTAATAATTTAATCTAATACTAAGCGCACATTTTTTAATGTAATAATTTTCTAATAAATTAGAAAATTCGCAGTCAAAACGTGTTTTTTTTTTTTTTTTTTTTTTCATCGCCCAATCTCCAAGCAGGAATTATTTTTATTTTTAGATATATTTTTCCTTATCAATCATATTAATGAAGCGGGGAAAAAAAAAAACCCACAAAACGGGATCTCGATGTGATTTTATTTTTATTATCTCAAAATATTTAGTAAATATTTATTATTATTACTATTATTATTATTATTATTATTATTATTATTACAAAGTTAAAAAGTAAAATACTGAACTCTGATCTCGCGGAATAACAACAACAACAACAATAATAATAATAATAATAATAATAATAATGATGATGATGATGATGATAATGATAATAATGATAATGATAGAAAATCGTTAATCTTTTCGTTAATTTAATACTTAATAAAATAAATCGCGACACTTATGTATAATAAATGTCTGAGCTTATTCGCTCCGATTAATGTTTTGCGTGCAAATAAGTCGTCCAATTAGCTTTTATCCAGCGGAAAATTAATGCACCTCATGTGTAAGATTACCCGAATTCGACGGGGCAAAGCCTTCCTCGTCGGGTATGTTGGACTTTCCGTCGTTTCCCGGAGCTGGGAATGTCTACTGCTAATTATCCGGAACTTGAGGTTTCAATTAATGTCCCGTCTGGGTTTGGTAGACATAGAGCAGTGAGCTAAGGGCGGTTGCATCGACTTTGAGGAACTTCGGTATATCGATGCGAAGCTTTCATTAGGAGGCTGAAGATGTTGGCTTCTGACGTTAGACGCCATTTTCGGCGACGACGTCGTCACTTTGATGGACTGCATCAGAGGTAAGACTGTTTTTGGGGGCAGTGGTACTCCTTTTCCCCCATCTCGAATTTTTAAAAGCTATTTTATCCTAAGCTACTTGACATATAGGGCTCAAATTTTGGGAAAAATGTGCGGAAATATGGCAGAATTGGGATAAGCTTTACGGCTCCTCGATACATGAAGCCGTTTGTTCAGGAGAATCGAAAAACCAAAAAGAGAGGTTAGGAATTCCCCACCTCGAATTTTTTAAAGCAATTTTCTCCTAAGCTACTTGACATTAAGGGCTCAAATTTTGAGAAAATGTGCGGAAATATGGCAGAATTGGGTTAAGCTTTACGGCTCCTCGATACATGAAGCCGTTTGTTCGGGAGAATCGAAAAACCAAAAAGTGAGGTTAGGAATCCCCCACCTCGAATTTTTAAAAGCTATTTTCTCCTAAGCTACTTGACATTAAGGGCTCAAATTTTGAGAAAATGTGCGGAAATATGGCAGAATTGGGATAAGCTTTACGGCTCCTTGATACGTTAAGCCGTTTGTTCGGTAGAATCGAAAAAGCGAAAAGTGAGGTTAGGAATCCCCCACCTCGATTTTTTGAAAGCTGTTTTTTCCTAAGCTGCTCGACATTAAGGGCTCAAATTTTGGGAAAATGTGCGGAAATATGGCAGAATTGGGTTAAGCTTTACGGCTTCTCAATACATGAAGCCGTTTGTTCGGGAGAATCGAAAAACCAAAAAGTGAGGTTAGGAATCCCCCACCTCGAATTTTTGAAAGCCATTTTCTCCTAAGCTACTTGACATTAAGGGCTCAAATTTTGAGAAAATGTGCGGGAATATGGCAGAATTGGGATAAGTTTTACGGCTCCTCGATACATATAGCCGTTTGTTCGGGAGAATCGAAAAACCAAAAAGAGAGGTTAGGAATCTCTCACCTCGAATTTTTGAAAGCCATTTTCTCCTAAAATACTTGACATATAGGGCTCAAATTTTGGGAAAATGTGCGGGAATATGGCATAATTAGGATAAGCTTTATGGTTCCTCGATACATGAAGCCGTTTGTTCGGGAGAATCGAAAAACCAAAAAGTGAGGTTAGGAATCCCCCACCTCGAAATTTTGAAAGCTATTTTCTTCGAAACGGTGAATCGAATGGCAACGAAATTTGGAACACAAGTAGGAAATGATGGCAGAATTGGGTTAAGGTAGTCCTTGCGTCTGGTATTAATTTCACATAAATTCGAGAAAATTGACAAGAAATTGCAACCACTTCTCGATAATATAAAAATCTGAAAAAAATCATGTATGTTATAAACGTTGAAAAGATTAATTTTGCATAATAAAAATTCCAAAATGTTATTAACAAATTGATGAAAAATAATATTGTTCAACAAATCCTTCGATAACTTAATTTTTTTGTTTCAATGAAAATAATGCGTTCATTTTTCCAAATATGTATGAATTTTTTCAATTTTTTTAATTCACTTTGAATATTGCGTTTTTTAACATCGTGAAAATCACAAAACTCAAAGAGAATTAAAAAATTTGAAAAAATTCATGCATATTCAGAAAATAGAGCGGATAATTTTCATTGAAACAAAAAAATGAGGTTGTCGAAATATTTGTTGAACAATTTTATTTTTCATCAATTTGTTAATAACATTTTGGAATTTTTATTATGCAAAATTAATCTTTTCAACGTCTTTAGCATGCATGATTTTTTTCAGATTTTTATATTATCGAGATGTGGTTGCAATTTCCTCTCAATTTTCGAAAACTTATGCGAACTCGACACCAGGCGCAACGACTACCTTCAGAGCTCCCAAACTTCCGCGCAGTGCGCAGAGCATCGTTTGCGAAACGTTTGCGACGCGTCGCGCGCTTCGTTATCGCACGAACGCTGGAAGCTTCGGATAACGCAGCGCTGCTGTCCTAAACAGTAGTCGAGCAGCCGAGTTAGCCATAATCTTGCAACGCGTGGCGAGTGTCGGTTGGTTGCAGTGGGTTTCAGTGGCTCCGCCTGGCGGAGCCACTGAAACCCGGTAAATAATAGCCGACGGGTTGTACATTGCGGTCGCAGATAGCCGTAATGAAGTCGCGCGACGGTTATGCGCCGCGCCCATCTCGACGCCCGAATCGCCGGACGGTCCCGGCTATTAGCAATTAATTAGTCCCGAGGCGCTAAATTAGTGATTTGCAACGGGTCCTAAGTCAAGTTGCACGCAGATTGTCCATCGCGATTATTTTGAAATCAATTTTCGGGATTAAGGAGGATTGTTGACTCCCACCAAAATATTCGGCTCTTAATTAGCCGTAGCTATTATTGTCATATTGGGTTGATTTTTGAAAAAGTGATTTTTTTTTTGGAGAAAATTCAGAGGATTAAGGGGGGATTTGCTTTTTCTTCGGTGAAATTGACGTCGTTTTTGTGAATTTTTTGTTAAAAAACTATACAACGTATCGACAAGAAATTTGGCATCATGTTATGTTTGTTTTTTGTGTACGCAAAAAAAAAATTTGGACCAATTTTGCCCAAAATTACGTCTTCCCCGCCGCTCGGCGCCCGACGGTGCAAAATCGTTGGTGTGCACGATTTTTAAAAAACGAATGGACCGATTACCTTCAAATTTGGATAACATGCTTAGCAAACATCCTGTTATCGTTTGATGAAGCGAAAAAGTGATGCGTTGAGTACTTTTTTTTTAAATAAAAAAAACTGATCAACTTTGTAGGATAAACCAGAAATGTTTACTTTAAAAAGTCGCCGAAAATACAATTTTTCTTAAATTTATTTTTCGCTTCATCAAACGATAACAGAATGTTTGCTGAGTATGTTATCCAAATTTGAAGGCAATCGGTTCATTCGTTTTTTAAAAATCGTGCACACCAACGATTTTGCACCGTCGGGCGCCGAGGGGCGGGGAAGGCGCAATCTTCGGCAAAATTGGTCCAAATTTTTTTTTTTGCGTACACAAAAAACAAACATAGAATGATGCCAAATTTCTTGTCGATACGTTGTATAGTTTTTTAACAAAAAATTCACAAAAACGACGTCAATTTCAGCGAAGAAAAAGCAAATCCCCCCTTAAAGTGTATCTCCGATTATATACAACATCTTGACTTCAACAAATTCTCAAAGTTTATTTAATAAATGTTAATAAAATTGGTGTACAATTTATAAATTATTTTATTTTAATGGTTTGACATTTACAAAATCCCCAAAAAAACATTTAAAAAACAGCCTTCACACTAGATGACCCCCTTAATCCACTTTTCGCATAGTCAAAGGCAAGCCATTTATTTTTTTATAATAATTAATTAATACTGAAATTATTATAATTCTCCAAAAAAGCTGGTTTTATTGAAACAAAATAATTTCAACCATATATAAATGGTTGATAATACCAAACGTTTTTCTGAGTGTATACACTCGTCTTCGACTCTAAGAAAAACATAGCATCGACGGCAAAAAGTCCAATTTTCGCCACCGAAGACAGAAATTGGGTTTAAAAAAAAATGTACATCGATAGCTTCACCGACGCCGAAATAAGCTTCTTTTTTTTTTTTTTTTTTTTCCGAGGTGAAACGCAGTCCGGGAATTCTCGGAGGAGTTGTGAACATTGAAATTCAAAGGGATGAACCGGAGTGGTCTCCGACTGGCGAAGCTCTTCGCCGAGGCAAAAGAATAACTGCAAAACCGCAGTGAGACTGCCGCCATGTGTATCCGACGTGTTACGTTGTAAAAAGATCCCCGAGCCATCGACTCTCCGCCGGCGAACGTTTCTCTCACTGCTACTGCTTCCGGTTTTCTCGACGTCGATCGAGAGACTCGCCAGCCACTCACGAAATGCAATATCATTCGATTTCGCAGGTGAAAATGTATATTTTTTTTATTTTTATTTTTTATTCTCGACAAAATTCACTTCCGCTCGATGTGAGAGCTTCCGACTTTTTTTTTTGCAGACCAGAATGCTTCCGGCTACTCTGGGAATAAAATATTATTCAATTTGACGAACGAATGTAACGTCAGCATTTTGTTTCTGTTTTTTTTTTTTTTGGTAGTTGCGAAATATTTCGAATTAGGTTGTCGAAACAATAATAATAATAATAATAATAATAATAATAATAGCAAGTGCGAAAAGTAATAATACATTTTTACATTTTTTATATTTCTACTTTTTTTTTACATTTTTACATTTTCACATTTTTTTTTTTTTTTTTTTTTGAAAAATATGAGAAGCAATAGAGGCGACGAAATATCGCGAGAAAATGATACGAAAATAATAATAAATGTTGGGACCGTCGGTAAAGTAGTTTGAATTTCACCGGCATTTTCAATTTTTTAATTTTTGTTTTAATTGTATTTTATATAAAAATAGTAGTTTTCGAAATAAAATCTATGGAAAATTCTATCGAGGTACTATCGAAAAAAAAAAAAAAAAAAAAAAAAAAAAAAAAAAAAAAAAAAAAAAAAAAATCAAATTGAAAAATTTTAAATGCCTATAAAATTCAAACTACTTTACCGACCGTCCCAAAATTTATTATTATTTTCGTATCATTTTCGCGCGATTTTTCAAAAACCAAATTGAAAAATTTTAAATGCCTTTAAAATTCAAACTACTTTACCGACGGTCCCAAAATTTATCATTATTTTCGTATCATTTTCCGGCGATTTTTCGTCGCCTCTGTTGCTTCTCATATTTTTCCATTGAACCACGAATGTAAACGGAAGTTCGCTCGATGTACGTCGACGTCGTCCGCTGAAAAGTCGCGTCTCGCACGAATTTATGCATCTCGAATTTCCGGGGCGGTACACAATACGGCCGCATGTCTATCGCAGCATGAAACGATTATCCGTCGACTGCTGCGCGGTCCCATCATATATACAGGGTGATTCAGAATGTTTTTGTCAGCCATTGAGGAAAAATAGTTTACCATCTCGGGAACAAAGTTACTTAGCCGTTTTTCGTAATTCGCAATATTCATTTATTTACAAGCATTAGAAAAAAAATTAACCATTGGGGACAAATAAATGAATAAATATTTAAAAAATACTATTTATTTATAGTATTTATAGTATTTTTTAAATATTCGTTTATTTATGTTCCCATTGGTCTACTGGTTTATTTATTTATTTATTCGTTCCCATAGGCCTATTTTTTCAAATTTTCGATAAATAAATAAATATTGAAAATTACAAAAAACGGCTAAATAATTTCGTTCCCAAGGTGCTAAACTGTCATTCTTCAACGGCTGACAAAAACATTCTGAATCACCCTGTATATATATATCATAGAGCTACCGTCGGTGGCTGCATGATATATATATCAAGACACGTTCGCCGCCTTTGGGAGCCTCCGGCTTTTTGAAACTCGACGAAGCGAACTATTCAATATTCATGAAACCGCAAGAAAGCACTGACTCCGCGATTCTGTTGCTCCCCCCCCCCTCCCCCTCCCCCCTTGCCACCCCTGCACCCACCCACGCTCACGACCTTCCCTCGACCTTCTGATCCCGGTGGGCTTTCCACGACTTTCCGCCTTGCGCCTGCGAATAAACGCCGCGAGGATCATCCTTCCGCTTCATTTGAAATATTTGCCGGGTATCATCAGTATTGACATTCGGTAAGGTAGGAATCTGATGGGTTTCGGTAACAGTCTGTTACAGTCGGTAAGGTAGAAATCCGGTGGGATTCCTATACCTGATTGCATCAACCTTCTGCCTAATTTCTCGAAATATTCACCGGATGTTATCGGTATTGACAGTCGGTAAGGTAGAAATCTCGATGGTTCGGTAATATTCGGTTGCTATCAGTAAGGTAGGAATCTAGGTGGGGTTCCTTTACCTAACCAAATCAACATTCTCTCTCATTTCTTGAAATATTCGCCAGCTAGTGTCGATATTGTCAGTCGGTAAGGTAGGAACCTGGATCGGATCATCCTTTTTCTTCATTTCTTGAATTATTTATCGGTTACTTTCAGTATTTCCAGTCGGTAAGGTAGGAACCCACAAGCAGGTTCCTACTATTAATTATTATTATTATTATTAGTTTTTTGTATTTGTATTATTATTTATTATTGAAATTATTTGTATTTAGGGTTATTTTGGATTAGTTTGTATCATTATTTTTTTTTTTTGATTATGCGGCATTACTTAGCATCATTTTGTACGATTTTGCATCATTTATCTTCTTGTTTTGTTATTTCAATTTGAAAAGTGTTATAGTGTTGTAGATATATATATTAAGCTATTTTCTTCCCTGGAGAAATTGCCTACAGGCCCAATAGGTCCTAATTTAATATAACTAAATTTACGTCTAAATCTACCTTACCGACCGTGGCTCGAGTAGCGTCTTTCAGTCGCTCGTGTGAGAATGCAGTTTGACGTCGTGCCGCGCACAGAAACAGCGCGACTGGCGCCACAAGTTAACTCCTGGCCAATCAGATGCCCAGCCTGCCGAAGGATAAGCAGCGCCTCAGCCAATGACAACCCAGCATTCTCGTAGAACAGATTTTTCTCCCTCCTCTGATTGGCTGTCACTGTCTACCTTAGCACACAATCTCGGAATGACCCTATTATTGACCGGGAACCTATGGGTGACCACCACAGTCGACCAATCACCGCGTCCCGCTGATCGCCAACCAACCAATGGCGAGCCTCCATTCTCCTGGTCACTAATAGAGCCACAAACAGACGATCATTAAATCCTATTTATGCAAATAAATTGCGAAAAGAATGAATCAAGATATACACAATTAATTAGGAAATAAATCGAAATTCATGATTTTCCAAAAAATTCGAAGATTAAATTTTGTTTTATCGATTTTTTATGGTCTGAACTGTGAATGGAATGTTAGATGGTCAGTAATTGGGACATCGACTCTAACCCCTTATTTTTTCTTAAGCGTTTAGCTCAGAGTTGATGCATCTGCGATCAGCAACACAATTGGTCTGTCGGTGAACACACCACAACTTTTCATTGTTGTGTCAGTCGAGACGCAGTAGGAACGCTTCTATTTATCTTATCATCGTTTAACCGAAGCGCTAAGAGGACGATACCGCTTTTTTTTTTTCGCCATTGCGTTCCGCTGGAAACCCGCGAAGCGTTCGTTATTGCGTCAGTTCGGTCAGTTGAGCTTCAGCTACGGACGAAGTAACACGAAAAAAATCGTCGACTCCAGTTTTGAGGTTAAACACAACTAACAATGAGCGTCACTCAGGCTGATAATGCCAACGGAGTTGCGGGCGAATCCGACGTCGGCGATGCCTTTGGTTACGGCAGGTGAGTCATTTTTTTGTTTTTTTTTTGGAGGTCAGTGACTGGGTCAAGTAAATTATATTGATCGATTAACTAGAATAAAATTAAAAAATAATAAAATCGCTCAAATAGAATTAAATTTGAGCGAGGTCAGTGACTGGTACAAGTGACTCAAATTTTATTGATCTGTCGATCGATAAAATTTGAGCGAGGTCAGTGACTGTTCCAGAATATTTTAACGAGGTCAGTGACTGGGTTAAGTAAATTTTATTGATCGATCAAATAGAATAAAATTAAAAAATAATAAAATCGCTCAAATGGAATACAATTTTACCGAGGTCAGTGACTGGTACAAGTGACTCAAATTTTATTGATCTGTCGATCGATAAAATTTGAGCGAGGTCAGTGACTGTTCCAGAACATTTTAACGAGGTCAGTGACTGGTCCAAGTGATTCAAAATTTATTGATCGATCGATCAATAAAATTTGAGCGAGGTCAGTAACAGGTCCAGACAAATTTCGTGAGGTCAGTGACTGGGCCAAGTACCTCAAATTTTATTGATTGATTGGTCAATAAAATGGACCAGTCACTGACCTTACTCAAATTTTCGCTCGACCAATAAAAAATTTGAGCGAGGTCAGTGACTGGTCTAGAAAATTTTAGCGAGGTCAATGACTGGTTCAAGCGACTCAAGTTTTATTGATCGACCAATAAAATTTGAGCGAGGTCAGTGACTGGTCCAAGTGACTCGAATTTTATTGCCTGATCGATCAATAAAATAGACCAGTTACTGACCTTACTCAAATTTTCGCTCGATCAATAAAAAATTTGAGCGAGGTCAGTGACTGATCCAGAAAATTTTTGCGAGGTCAATGACTGGTCCAAGTGACTTAAATTTATTGACCGATCGATAGGCGACACAAAGACGCCGCGACGTTCGATGCATTTTTAGGAAGTTGACCGTTTTCGCCATTTGAGATGATAAATTCCGGGAAATTACGTGAGACCTTCGGATTCCTATATAGCGATGACTACCTGAGGCACGATTTATTTGCTTTCCTGAGATTGGCGATAAGGACGCGCGTAACGCGTTCGAACGTGTCTTAAGGGGCAGTGTGGTACTCCCCTTCCCTCCTCCCCCCTCTTCGAATTTTTGAAAGCGCTTTTCTCCTCAATTTCTCGACATATAGGGCTCAAATTTTTAGAGAATGTGCAGAAATATGGCAGAATTGGGATAAGCTTCATGGCTCCTCGATTCATTAAACCGTTTTTTCGGGAAAATCGAAAAACCAAAAAGTGAGGTTAGGAGCGAGAGAGACGGACTTATATGGGCGACGAAATTTCGCGGGAAGTATCATTGCTTCTTTAAAAGGTTGAAACGATATAAGCACGAACAGGTCAAGCTTTTTGCCCTAAAAGTTCAAGGTCACGAGGGTCTTGAAGAAAATAAATGATGCAATATTTGTAGAAAAAAAATAAAAATAAAAATAAAAAGATAAAAAGATAAAAATAAAAAGAAAAAAAAAGAAAATAAAAATAATAAAAAATAAAAATAAAAATAAATGAATATAAAAATAAAAATAAATAAATATAAAAAAAATTGTGATGGGTATTTTTCATGCAATTTATTTGTTTTGATAACAGAAACAGCGTCAGCCCTTATCTGGGCGCGCTGCAAACGGCGCCGACCGAGCGTTACGCCACCCACTACAAGATGGACCACCAAAAGCGCGGCCTGGCGCTGATTTTCAACCACGAATTTTTCACCGTGAGCCACCTGAAGCCGCGCAGCGGCACCAACGTCGACTGCGAGAATCTGGTCAACACTCTGAAGAACCTCGGATTCGAAGTCAACGACTTTCACAACGCTATTCACAAGGATATCACCAAACACTTGCAAAGAGGTATTTTTCATTTTGATTTCATTTTATGAATTTTTTTTATTTTTCATTTTCTTATTATTTATTTTAAACGGCTTAAACTAAACGGGTTAAAATAACATAATTGATGATTATTCGTCATATGTAAATAGACTTTGTCCGTAAATTTGTCTATAGTTTTTTTTTTTTTTTTTTTTTTTTTTTTTTTTTTTTTTTTAATGGGCTATACTCATGAATTTGTTTACAAATAAAAAAAAAAAAAAACAAAAAAAATATTCATATTTTTCTTTCCGCAGTCGCGGAAATGGATCACTCGAACCATGACTGCCTGGTGGTCGCGGTTTTGAGTCACGGCGAGCTGGGTCTCCTCTACGCTCACGATACGCCTTATAAAGCGGACACTATCTGGTCGTACTTCACGTCGGACAAGTGTCCGACGTTGGCCGGAAAACCTAAACTCTTCTTCATCCAGGTAAGAATAATCGATTGTTTCCCCGATGTTTCTCAAAATCGATTAATCGATGTTCGATGTTCATTTATGAAACATCTACAGAAAAACAAAATTTCAAATTTTGTTGCCCTTTTTAAAAGTTGAAAAAAAAATTCAATGAAAAAAAAAATGTTACAATAATTTTTTCGCATTTTTGCATTTTTTTTAATTTTTGGATTAATACAAAAAAAATCTAAAAAAATGCAAAAATGCGAAAAAATTATTTTAACATTTTTTTTTTCATTGAATTAGAAGGTTTATCGACGAGGGTTTGCAATTATGTATAAAAAAACCTTTGGTTTATATGAATTAGATGCATTTTTTTTCCTTCTAATTTACAATAAAATACCCTAAAAATTAAAAAAAAATGGTTGGGTAGTTCCATTGGTAAAAAATTCCGAAATTTGTCGACGTTTCTATGTACTAAGGCGATGTGAAATACCGACATTCACATCACGTCAAAAGTTCGGATACGCTTTTTTTTCGTGAATTATGAATGGATCGAAGTGCAAATTGAAATACAGATGCCAGTAATGTGAATCTCGTGAATGAATTAGTCAGAATTTTGATTTTAATAAAAAAAATTGATGTCGGTAATCGATCTGTAATTTTTTTTTGCGAAAATCAAAATTCTGACTAATTCATTCACGAGATTCACATTAGTGGCGTCTTTATTTCAATTTTCACTTCGATCCGTTCATAATTGGCGACAAACCGCACATCCGAACGATTTTCGGCGCTCAGTGTTTCACATGGCCTTAACATGTCTCCGAAATAAAATCATTTCCACGTTAATAATCATGTGTTTATTACCGAGGAATTCACTCACAATATACTGCTTCAAGATAAATAAATAAATAAATAAATAAATAAATAAATAAATAAATAAATAAATAAATAAATAAATAAATAAATAAATAAATAAATAAATAAATAAATAAATAAATAAATAAATAAATAAATAAATAAATAAATATTTTTTATCCAGGCTTGTCAAGGCGATAAACTCGACGGCGGAAGTTCGCTGAAGGAACGCACAGAGACCGACGGAACTCCGGCGGCGACTTTTCGCATTCCGACTCACGCGGACTTCCTCATCGCCTATTCGACGATCCCCGGCTACTATTCCTGGCGCAACACGACCCGCGGATCCTGGTTCATGCAGGCTCTCTGCATGGAACTCCGCGAAAATGGAACTCGCTACGACATGTTGACCCTTCTGACCTTCGTCTCTCAACGCGTCGCCCTCGATTTTGAATCCAACACTCCGGATAATTCGACGATGCACCAGCAGAAGCAGATTCCGTGTATCACTTCGATGCTCACGCGGCTCATCAAATTCCCGCCGCGACAAAATTCGCCGACTATTGGAGATAACGCTCGAGGAGGGGTCTAATTTCTTTTTTTTTATTACTTTTTTTATTGATTTTTCGAAATGTTTATTCGCTGGTGGAAATGTTTTTCTGAAAATATCTGAAAAATTCTGGGAAATTCAGAAGATATCTGAAAAAGGTTCCGAAAATATCTGAAAAATTTTCTGAAAGTATCCGAAAAATGTTCTGAAAGTATCTGAAAAATGTTCTGAAAAAATTTGAATCATATTCTGAAAATATCTGTTCATTTTTCGGAAAATATCTGAAAAATTCTGAAAATTCAGAAGATATCTGAAAAAGGTTTCCAAAATATCTGAAAAATGTTCTGAAAATATCTAAAAAAAATTCTGAAAATATTTGAATCATATTCTGAAAATATCTGATCATTTTTCTGAAAATATCTGAAAAATTCTGGAAATTCAGAAGATATCTGAAACATTTTCTGAAAATATTTGAATAATATTCTGAAAATATCTGAAAAATTGTCACAAAGTATCTAAAAAATTGTTTGAAAATATCTAAAAAAAATGTTTGCAACTATCTGAATAATTATTTGGAAATATCTGAAAAATTGTTTGCAAATATCTGAAACAATTTCAAACAAATCTGAAAATGTCTCTGAAAATATCTTAAAATATCTAAAAATTTCTCTAAAAACATCTAAAAAATTCTAAACATTGTTCAGCTAATATCTGAAAATACTTCTGAATTTCATTGAAAATCATTTTCACATTTTCTCTGAATCTAAAAATCACTGAAACGGTCCAATTCGAGTTTTTCAGATAAATTTTTTATTTTTCACCAGAATTCCAACCGTCGGTAAGGAAGATTGAGAAAAAAACGTGCCTGGATAAGAGACGAAACATTGCATTTAATATTGCATTTAATGTTGCATTTGATACTGCATTTGATATTGCATTTATTACCTATCTCAGATTTCATTCACGTCGGTTGGTCAGCAGTTTCCTGCATTTCTGATGCATTTTTTTCGATCGAGAGATTCGATTCGACTATCATTTCGAGGTCGATTATCGATGTCTATTTATTAATTATACGTATTAGTATCGATCAATTTTTTATATATATTTTTTGTCGGATAAGAATTCGCTGATTTTTTCGACGGTGTCTCCGATCGTTCAGTATTCGCCAATTGTATTGCAAGTGAGGGTAATTTTTTTAAGGGATGTGGCAATATTCCGTTAATTTTTTTTAAGAGCGATGCAAACCTTCATTTCATTAATAACAAACGTTGTTCAATTTTTACTCTGTCAATGCTCAACGATAACGTAAATCATCAAAAAAAATTGTAGTTACTTATCAGTTTCATTCATAATTTCGATCTTGCCACTATTTTTGTAAGTTTTTTTTTTCAATCCCAGTATTAAATGTATAAAATGGCCAGGAGAAAAATGACCGGAGAAATAATGGTCTAGGAAAAAATGTCGCTACACATAAACGTGATTTAAACGCAACCATTTTTTGCCTAGCCATTATGTATATCGGCCATTTTTTCGTTGGCCATTTTTTTCTTAGATTCATATTGAGGAGCCGTTTCCGGTGCCACTAGTAAAAAAATGGCCCGAGAAAAAAATGGCCAAGAGAAAAATGGCTCTGTTCCTGTAAGAAAAAATGGCCGTACAGAAAATGGCCTAGAAAAGAATAGCCGTGCAAAAAAATATTCGCATTAAAATCACGCTTTTGTGTCGGGGCCATTTTTTTCCTCGGCCATTTTTTCCTTAGATTCATAATATTGAGGAATCGTTTTCGTTGCCACTAGTAAAAAATGGCCCTATAAAAAAATGGCCAAGAAAAAAATGGCCCCCACACAAAATCGTGATTTTAATGGGGACATTTTTTTGTCCGGCCATTTTTTTAGGCCATTTTCTGTACGGCCATTTTTTCTTAGATTCATATTGAGAAGTCGTTTCCGGTGCCACTGGCAAAAAATGGCCGAGAAAAAAATGGTCCCCACATAAAAACGTGATTTAAACACGGTCATTTTTTGCCCGACCACTTTTTTAGGCCATTTTCTGTACGGCCATTTTTCCCAGGCCATTTTTTCCTATATTCGTATTAAAGAGTCGTTTCCGGTGCCGCATTTGGCGATACTAACGAGATCTCAGTGTAGTTATCAACAACGCTATAGTTATCAACGCGACACTCTGTGATTGTAGCACTGTCGAAGTGATCGATTAGCGACACTTACGTCTTTCGTAGTAAACGTTGCTCAAGCACGAAGCGAGTAGTACGTGTTTTTTATGCCTTAAGAAAATGTCTTTCACAGAAAATTGTGATAATGCGATCATCGTCGCCGCCTAATCGACGATTCTTCGTCGTATTCGTCAATACGTGTATCGATACTATAATTATAATCGAACAAATATTGCAAACTTACAACGAAAAAAATATTGCAAAATATTGTACTTTGCACTTGAAACGAAATTATAATTCGCAGAAATTATATATTCGAATTGTCACAAATGCGAATTTTTGTGTCTATACAATTTTCTTTCAGTTATTTCTACGCAATTTGTATCCGATTTTATATACAGCAAATAAAATTAAATAAAAATCAGTGTTCTGATTCATTTTGCGATCCAATTTTGCATCGATTTACGCGTTTTTCGTCCCGTAAAAAAGTTTTGTGACGAAAAAACACAAATAAAATTATTTAAAAAAATTACCAAAAAAAATTAGAGGCTCAGATTACAGATTTTTTTTTTCATCTCGATTTATAAATCGATTTTCGACTCGTAACAAAATTTGATGACGGTCGAAACAAAATTATTTAAAAAATTAGCAGAAGAAAATTATAGTTCAAGATTACAGATTTTTTTCGACTTGATTTAAAAATCGATTTCCGTCTCGTAAAAAAAATGTTATGACGATAAAAATATCTACAACAAAAAAAAAAGTAAAAAAAATTAGCAGAATAAATTGGAGGCCAAAATTATTATTATTATTTTTTTTTCAGATAAAAATCGATTTCCGCCTCGTAAAAAAAATGTTATGGCGATAAAAATATCTAAAAAAAAATGATTAAAAAATTAGCAGAAAAAAATAAGAGGCCAATATTACAGATTTTTTTTTTTTTTTTTTTTTTTCATTGGTTTTGCAAGTACAAAATAAATACAATAGATACTTATAGATACACAAATATTGTCACTGAGGCACTTGACCAGGAATGTTGAATAAAATCAACGGATCCTGTCGATGAAAAACTTGTGGGGCTGTGAATGGCCGTCGATTCTGTTGCCTCGGCCGATCCTCAGTCTCCGGAGTCGCCAGATTCAGCGGATCCAGCGTCACGAGACTCGTCTGATGATTCTGATTGTCGTGTCCGTTGATCGGCAAAACGTCGTTTCCGGTTCGATGCAACGAATTTTGGGATTTACTAAGTCGTTCGCCCAAAGCCATTGGAGCTGTTTTATTTTTGTAGGACGCGAGGAATTTTTTCAGCGACGATCTCTTCTTTTTATTATCGAGGACTGAAAAAAAGAAATTACAAAATTTAATAGTGTAAAAAAAAGAGTAAATGTGATAAAAATGGGAAAAAATGGCCGAGGAAAAAATGGTCGGTGGAAATAATGGCTGGCAGAAAAAACGATAAAATAGCAATTTTTTTTCTCCAGCCATTTTTTTTAGCAAGGATCTCTTTTTATTATTATCGAGGAATAAAAAAAAAAAAAAAAAAAAAAAGAAATAATATTGTAAATAAATTTGGAGTAAATGTGATGAAAATGAGAAAAAAAATATCCGGTAGAAATAATGGCTGTTGAAAATATCGATGAAACGCCATTTTTTTTTCGTCAGCTATTTTTTCAGCAATGATCTCTTTTTTATTATCCAGGAATGAAAAAAAAAAAAATTACAAAATTTAATAGTGTAAATAAATTTTGAGTAAATGCAATGAATATGGGAAAAAATGGCTGAAGAATAAATGGCCGGGAATAAATGTCCGGTGGAAATAATGGCTGGCGGAAAAATGAATGAATCGGCCTTTTTTTTTCCGCAGTTATTATTTCAATCGGCCATTTATTCCCCGGCCATTATTTCAACTGGCTATTTTTTTCTCGGCCATTTTTTCCCTGATACTAAATGTAAAGGATATTTTTCATTAAAAAAATGTCTAAACTCACGATTCTCGTTGCTCGAACCTGAAGCAGCGCGTCCCTGAAAAATTGATAACGCAGATTAGATTAAAGCTTCATTGAGCTTCGCGGAATTAATGGCTTTTTCAGATATATACTTACATGGTCCGCAATTAATTCTCTTATCGGTTTGAAGGGATTCGAGCGTATTGATGATCTCGACAAAGTGTTTGACGTCGACGACGGTTTTCTCAGAACGCGATTGTTACTAACGCCGTTCTGAGTCTCTTTGATTCGATTATCTATCGTTGTGAAATTCTTGGAAATCGTGTCTAACAGCCATCTGTAAAATTTTAATTATAAGTTTATTTATAACACTTTACAAAATTTCGTTTATAACATTTTTTAAAACTTAATTTATAACATTTAAAAAATGTATTTATAAATTACATTTTTATTCAATTTAATTATATTTAAATTGAATGATATTGAACTATATTAGCTTTTATATTTTTATACATCAATTGAATTATATTACATTTTATATTTTTGAATATTAATTTAATTTGATTATTAATAACATTTTCTAACAGGTCGTAAAATTAATAAATCCCATTTGATGATTATTAATTTAATTTATTTTTTTTATTTGGTTTGTTTGACTTACTTATAACCGTTGATGATTCCCATTGTGTTGTGTTTCGATTGGTCCGCGGAAAACATACAGGAACAGGTTTCCACCCTCGTCGGGCATCGCATCGTATTGGCCACCCGTTCAACGTCCAAATTTTCCACGAGATCCAACTCGTCGACGGCTCCTCGCACATCCTGCTTATTCGCTAATCTGCGGACCATTTTTTTTTCGATTTAACATTGATTTTTTATTGTAGACACCAAAAATGAGCGCCACTCGAATGCAAAACAATGCAATGCAGGTTTTTTCCAGTAAAATATATTTAAAAAATTTCTTGGAGTCATTTTTTTTAATATTTAAAAATTATTTGGAGCCATTTTTTCAAATATTAAAAAATAACTTAGAGTCATTTCTTTAGCATATCAAAATGACTTGAGGTCATTTCTTTAATATTTAAAAATGTCTTGGAGCAATTTTTTTTTCATATTTAAAAAGTCTCAGAGCCATTTTTTTCATATTTAAAAATGAATGGCGTTAAAAATCATTGTTAACTGAATCGTTTTGGAATCATTGTTACAAAAATGACTTTGAGTCATTTTTTAAAACATTTTACTGAAAGAAACTGTGATGTCTGCTCACAAATTTGAGTGAAAAATCGTAGAAAAATGAACGAAAAAAACTCAAAATAGACTTATATACTTATATTTTTTTTTAATAGATTTCAACTAGACATATCTTTTTTTTGTCATTTCATCAAAATCACAAAAACCATTAAAAAAATCATCTAAAATAGTAGTTTATATGTTTTTCATTCAAATGGTGCTCATTCATTGGTAACATTTTTTTTGCTGAAACTGCAGTGAACGTGTCGCATATCACAAAACATTGCGTGCAGTGATAAGGAAAACCGTTGCTCCTCCGATATAATTACTAAGTGCGGGTCTAAAATTGCATGTGCGTGTGTTTTTTTAATTTTTTTTCAGCGACGTAATGCGTAATTATTAAAAATGTATATGTCCTCACAATAATATAGGCTTTCCGGTAATATGTTCGTGCGCGATTAATTCGCCAAATACGATTTTATTTTCGGTAAGACGAGAAATGTCGCTAGCGTCCACCACATAAATCAGACCGTGAACCTAAAATTTACGAAATTCCACTGTTATCCATTTTTTTTTTTCAGAAAAAATAAATCAATTCCTTCTCGAATTAATTTAGATTATTTTTAATTAACAAATTATTGTTAAAAAAAATTGGTAAAAAATGGAAAATGATTAATTAATGATTGATTAATTAACAGAAATAATTTTATATTTTTTTTACTCACATCGTTGTAATATTTTGACCATATCGATCTGATTTGTTGAGCTCCTCCGATATCGTAGACCTTAACGGAATACGATTTGTGACGCAGGGAAACTATCCGAAACCCCATCGTGGGCATAACATCTTGGCTCGGATCTAAAAAAAAAATATCAATAGTTCAAACCAAAATTTAGGCTGAATTTAGGTGAAGAAAAAAAAATTGTTTAGAACTCACCATTTGAAATGCGATTTAACACTGAAGTTTTCCCAGCGTTGTCCAGTCCAGCGACCAGCAACGTAACAGTTCTGTTCCGGAAATGCGCAACATATAAATTTTTACAAAAATCCTTTACAAAACTAAAAGAGAAAACATCGCACACCTAAAAAAGGGCACCGCTTAGCCATATATTAGTATCGAGGCAGTTTTTCTGACTTTCCGTTTAATTCTCGTTTAGCGGAAAATTAGTAAAAAAAACCAGCCGTTCCTATCCTATTAGCTCAGGTTTTTTGCTGCTTATATTCAATGTCAGTTACAAACAAACAAGCGACTGGTAGTAAAATAAATTTTTATTTTCAGTACAATGTTACGATGCTGCGTAACTGAAACGTTTATGAATGTTACGACTCGATCCATTGACTCAGCGTAAAAAATTACAAATAATTAAGCGACCGATAGTGAAATAAATTTTTATTTTCAGTGCGATGATACAATGCAGCGTAACTAAAACTTCTATGAAAATTAAGACTCTATCCATCGACAGTGAAATAAATTAGTAATTCAACCGCACTGAAATAAATTTTTATTTTCAGTGCAATGATACAATGAAAATTAAGACTCTATCCATCGACACAACATAATTGAAACTTTTTTTAACATTGCGACTAGATCGTTCGGCACAGTGTAACCATTTACAAACAATCAAGCGCTGATTTCATCAAACCCGCTTTGCATTTAAAAAAATAAAAAGAAAAACACACAATAGCCCAAAAATATAAAAATGTGATAAAATGGATAAAATAAAAAACACAAAAGCTCAAAAATACAAAAACGTGATAAAATCGATGGCAATGAAATAAAAAAATTGACGTTACCTCTCGGAGCTTCTTTTTCTTCGCAACTTTTTGAAAAGACCCCTCATACAGTTACCCATCCCGGCAACACGAATTTGCCATCGGATGAAGCTAACTAAAAACCCGTTTACTCGTATTTCGGGGTTTTATGATTAACACGTCGGTCCGCCATGTTGTACACAAAAGCGGCTGATTTCTGTCTCATCGTGGGCAGGTGGGCTCGATAAAAATGAATGAACGCGACGCGCAGTTGTGTTGAATGGTTGACACATGACAACCACCACAATTTCTTCCTCAAGGCCGTCGCTTCTTCGCTTCGATTAGTCATTTCTTCGCCCAATCAGCGCTTTGAACGTCAGAAGATCCAACGGAAAAATTTGAATCCTCGGCTCTGATTGGTCGCTTCTTCGCCTTAAGGCGATGTGAAATACCGACGCTCACCTCAAAAGTTCGGATACGCTTTTTTTCGTGAATTATGAACGGATCGAAGTGAAAATTGAAATACAGATGCCAGTAATGTGAATCTCGTGAATGAATTAGTCAGAATTTTGATTTTAATTAAAAAAATTGATGTCGGTAACCGATCTGTAATTTTTTTTTTCGAAAATCCAAATTCTGACTAATTCATTCGCGAAATTCACATTAGTGGCGTCTGTATTTCAATTTTCACTTTGATCCGTTCATAATTGGCGACAAACCGCACATCCGAACGATTTTCGGCGCTCAGTGTTACAAATTTGATTCCACGTCTCTGATTGGCCGCATTATTCGCCTTGATGATGGTAGGGTAGCATTTACGCCAAACTCATTTCCGCCAAAGTCCGTTTTCGCCAAAATCCGTTTCAGCCAAAGCCCGATTCCGCCAAAGTTTGTGGAGACGCTAGATGGCGCTGTAAGCTTGTTCCACTTTATCCCATTCATGAAAAGAGCCAAGTCCGGTTAAGATCCACTGCTTATTCAAACTAAGACATCGCGCCCGAGCACCCTTGTGATTTCGATCTCAATTTTAAATACCGGGTGCCAAAATAAGGCAGAATTTTTAAATGCAGGTAGATTTTCTGAATTGTTTTTGTTTTCCAGGTCAGCCGCTCCATAGTTTTTAAGTTCCATGAAACTTAAAAACTATCCAGTGGCTGACGTGGACGCTGAAAACTATGGAGAGATCGACCTGGAACTTAAAAACTATGGAGCGGCTGACCTGGAAAACAAAAACAATTCAGAAAATCTACCGGCATTTTAAAATTCTGCCTTATTTTGGCACCCGGTATTTAAAATTGAGATCGAAATCACCAGGGTGCTCGGGCGCGATGTCTTAGTTTGAATAAGCAGTAGATCTCAACCGGACTTGGCTCTTTTCGTGGATGGGATAAAGTGGAACAAGCTTACAGCGCCATCTAGCGTTTCCACAAACTTTGGCGGAAACGGGCTTTGGCTGAAACGGATTTTGGCGAAAACGGACTTTGGCGGAAATGGGTTTGGCGTAAATGCTACCCTACCTTGATGATTATTATTTTCTTCTTCTTCCTCGACTCTCGCCGTCGAATCAGCGCTTCGAACGTCAGAAGATCCAACGGAAAAATTTGAATCCTCGACTCTGATTGGTTCTCCACTTTTGGCGGGACTTTCGAATTTTTCTTTTTACTTTCTAAATTTAATTGTTGCGCTAAGAGATGGAAAATTATCGGTATTTTTATTTTCGGTAAAATGACCGTAAAAATACAGTACCTTTTCCGCATTTTACCGTCATTTTTTTTTTACAAATTTTGCATTGGGGAAAATACGGTGATGAAAATTGCTCGTAAATTTGGCCGTCCACAATTTTTTTTCTTGTAAATTTACCGTAAAAAATGGTAAATTTCGTCTATATTGTTGTAAAATTAGCAGTAACAAATTTTTTGGTAAAATGACTGTAACATTTGTTTGTAAAAAATTCACATCGTATTTTACGTTTTACGCGACAAATTTGATTCCTTGGCTCTGATTGGTCGCTTCTTTGCCTTAACGGAAAAATTTGATTCCTCGACTCTGATTGGTCGCATTCTAAGCCTTGATTCATTGTTCGCCTCGCCGTCCAATCAGCGCTTCGAACGCCAGAAGTTCCAACGGAAAAATTTGAATCCTCGACTCTGATTGGTCCTCCACTTTTGGCGGGCCTTTCGAATTTTTCTTTTTATTGTCTAAATTCGTTTGTTGCGCGCGCGCGCCTCGTTAATCAAGCGTACGTCATCCGTTGACAGATCGCGAGACGTGATAGTCAAAAAGTCACACGACCCCCGAATCTGCGCAATAAATCGGTCAAACCCGCGCATTTCTCGTTGGTTATCGATTACGTAAGTTATGCGAGTTATGACTGTAGAGTAGTGCAGAGTCCTTAGGCCACGAGCAGAGGTTATTTGCACTTCGTTTTTTGCAGGCGGAATTAGCAGTCGGTGGTCTCTCCTCGTGTTTGCATTGAAAAAAAGCGATTAGCCATCGTAAATATGGATCTGAAAACCATAAAAGTCGGTTTTTTGGGGGGTGGTAATATGGCACGTGCTATAGGCGCCGGTTTGATCGAAAAAGGTAAGGAAAAGTATATTTTTTATTATAAATGCTATTCTATATAAGATAAATTTGTTATATATATTTTTCACAATTTTTTATATACATTATCATTATTTATTATTATTTATTTGTGATATGTTTTTTGACCATTTTTTATATACGTTATTATTATTTATTGTTAGTAATTTGTTATATGTATTTTTTACAATTTTTTATATGCATTATTATTATTTATTATGATTTATTTGTGATATGTTTTTTGACCAATTTTTATTTTTCGGTTCAGGTGCGTTGGATCCCAAAAATGTTTGGGTGTCAGCGAGAACGGAAGCCACTCTCGAGCACTGGAAAAAATTGGGCACCAACACGAGTCTCAATAATTTGGACATTGCGGAGAACTGCGATTTGATATTTTTGGCTGTGAAGCCGCAGGTATTGGACGAGGCGCTCAAGTTCTCAAAGACTGAGAAGCTGACACCTAAGCGGAGGGTCTTTGTTTCCATTCTGGTTGGAGTTACGCTGAAAACTCTTCGAAGTGTAAGTAACAAAAATATTATTGCTATATATAAAATAAAAAATTAGTAGCCGCAGTTAATTATTGGAAGTAAACATTCATCGCTACTCAAAAATATTTCATAAGTTTGGCAAGTTTTTGAAGCGAATGACTGATAACAGTTGGAAATGGAAAAAATAAATAAAAAAATAAATATATTAAAAAAAAATACATAAATAAAAGTAAAAAAAATTAAAGTTAAGATAAACAATTTAAATGGTGCGAAAGATAAAGCGAGAGCTTTGACCAGTTTGTTACAATAATAATCATTCGACCTAGTTAATCAATTTTCACAACGGTGTTAATTTAATTGCAGAAATTGAAGGCTTTTGACGAGTACGCTGTTATCAGAACGATGCCAAACACTCCTCTCATGGTTGGCGCTGGAATCACTGGTAACTCAAATTAAGAATAAAAAAATACATTGATTATGAGTGTCGATGAACTTATAAATAAATAAATAAACTTATGAATAAATAAATATATAAATAAAAAAATAAACTTATGAATTTTTCAGCTTACTGCGGTGACAATTTTGTGAGAGCGGAGGAGTTTGCTGCTGGGCACGAATTGTTGTCTCACATTGGTATCGTCGAAAAGGTTCCGGAGTCCCAAATGAATGCTGTTGGTGCTTTGGCAGGCAGCGGACCAGCTTTTGTGAGTCGAGTATAAATTTCTTAACAAAAAAATTACTGAAAAATAGAAACATGCTAGTTTTTATTAATAGCAAAAATTACCAAAAATAAAAAATATGCCATTTTGAATTAGTAGTAAAAATTACCAAAAAACAAAAATATGCTATTTTGAATTAATAGTAAAAATTACCAAAAAACAGAAAAATGTGTTTTGTGTTTGACTATTTTTGTGTTTTTTTGTTTTTTTTTTTCCAGGCATATCAGATAATTGAGGCCCTCGCAGACGGCGCAGTGATGGTGGGAATGCCTCGAGCAATGGCAATAAAATTCGCGGCTCAGGTTCTCGTCGGCTCCGGAAAAATGGTCCTGGAAACTGGAAAGCATCCTGGACAATTGAAGGACGAAGTTTGTTCGCCGGGTGGAACGACAATAACCGGAGTTCATGAAATGGAAGAAGGAGGCGTCAGGTAAACCTCAATTTTTTCAATAAAAAAATTGTTACCAAATTCCAAATTCACGAAAATATTTGACTTTTTTTTTTTTTTTTTTTTTTTTTTTTTTTTTTTTTTTCCAGAGCGTCGATGATGAACGCGATTAAAGCTGCGGTCGAGCGATCCGAGGAATTGGCGGAGATGATGCAAAACAAATCGTAAAACTTCCAATAAAAAAAAAGAAAAAAAAATGCGTGCATCCGGTTCGTCCAGCAGCTCAAAAATCTGATGGAAAAAAAAAGAGAGAAGAAGAAATGCGACCATTCCAGAATCTCAGCCGGCGCAGTACTTAAGATTAATAATAATAATAGCAATAAATAATTAATCTTAAGAATAATTATTAATTGCAATAATTAATAATTCTGATTTATCGTGAGTTATTAAAATATGTTTAATCGACAACG
This sequence comes from Itoplectis maculator, assembly GCA_964034905.1. Classification (NCBI taxonomy): domain Eukaryota; kingdom Metazoa; phylum Arthropoda; class Insecta; order Hymenoptera; family Ichneumonidae; genus Itoplectis; species Itoplectis maculator. The sequence goes on from OZ035871.1 coordinate 648,569, forward strand.
ATTTATATTATTTCCTATAAGTAAAATTTTTCCACACTTAAAAAAGTTGATATTTATTAACAAATGTCGTCGTTACAAACTATAGCTATTTCTAAATTTTTATATTTAATTTTTTTAAATTAAAACAAATTAAATTATATAAAGTATTTTTATAATTTAATTTGTTTTTAAATTAAAACAAATTCAATTATATAAAGTATTTTCATAATTTAATTTGTTTTTAAATTTAAAAAAAATCAATTATATAAAGTATTTTCATAATTTAATTTGTTTTTAAATTAAAACAAATTAAATTATATAATGTATTTTTATAATTTCATTTGTTTTATTTAAATTTTGGAATATTCGACGCATCGAGAAGGATCCGTTGGATAATATTCCTGGCATTTTGTCATCAATCGTTTTAAGGCCTGAATATATTTTCGTTGAGTCTCGTCGTTCATAACGTGAGCCACGTTTTTTGAGAAAATTTTTTCTCGTCCGGTTCGAGCGTGGATACCGACCATAGTGACACCGATTGGCCAGGGAGAGTTGCCGATCGCCATCTGCAGATACGCATCGCTCGCCTGAAATTTTTTCGATACATTTTTTATCAATTTAAACTTTTTTTTTAAGATAAAAATGATCAATCGGTATTAAGGGGCTGCTGGAGTAGATTTTTTTTACCGACGGTGGTCGGTAAGACTAGAATTCCGCAATTTACGCTTTACGTCGTTATAACGCTACAGATATACTTCAAATTTGACAGAGATGTTATATGAACAACAACGGTTCGGCGTAGCTGCGATTTTCAGTCGAAAACTAACAAGAAATAGGAAAAATTGTATATTTGTAAATGTCCGAAAACCAATATGGCCGTTTGAAATGTCAACAACGCATTTGCTGTAAGATATAATCGTTTGAGGAACTCAAACGTGCCAAATCCGTATCTACGCCAATTCTTTGATGTTCTCTGAATATTTCAGAACTGGCGAAATGTCGATTATAGAAACTGAATCCACGTAAAGCGTAAACTGCGTGTACGTGTTTTTGGTTAAACTTTCAGCCGATAAAGAAGATCTCTATCGGCTTAAAATATACGATTTTTCTATTTCTTGTTAGTTTTCGACCACAAATCAAATCTACGCCGAACCGTTGTTGTTCATATAACATCTCTGTCAAATTTGAAGTATATCTGTAGCGTTATAACGAAGTAAAGCGTAAATTGCGGAATTCTAGTTTTACCGACCAATGTTGGTAAGAAAATCTACTCCAGCAGCCCCTTAAGGAGGGATTTTTTTTTCTTGGTAAAATTTACGGCATTTTTGTGTACACAAAATAAAAATAAAAAAAAAAACCATTCAAAATTTCGCATCGTACGTTTTATAGTATTTTTTACCAGAAATTCACAAAAATGCCGTAAATATTACCGAAAAAAATAAATAAAATAAAATTCCCCTTAAAAAAATCGTTTTAAAAAAATAAAAAAATAATTACCAATATATAGTTTCTGTCCAAAAGATGCTTAACAATTTCCGTCAAACTGTCGGTGATGTCTTCGGGCAGCGATTTATTTTTTAATTTCCTCAGCAAAGGTTTTAAATATTCTCGAGTTTGGGCATAAGTAGCGCTGGCCATTTTTCCCCTCGTGGACATTTTTTCCGCAGTGCCGCGACTGTTTAATTTTTCGCCCCAAATTTGAACGAGAAATTGGAGGAATTTTGTGATGACCGTCATATCGTATTCTCGTTCGCCTTTGTTTAATTTGGCTGACATTTTTTGAATGTCGTCGTAAGTGACTCCTTCGTCTGGGACATTTACGTCGCCTTGTCTGTCGCGGTCGTTGGGCTTAGAGGAGTCCAACAGTTCGTTGAGATAAGCCTGGTCGACTTGGTCCATAGCTTCTTGGAAATCATTGCGGAAACCCTGTGAAAAAAATTGGCAACGGTGTAAAAATATGAGACGACTATGACTATTATTTTGCGAATCAAAAGAAAAATTTGAAATTTGTTAGTTAGCAGCTGCGCTTTGGATAACAAATATTTAAGGATCAAATTTCATTTGGAAATCATTGCGGAAATATGTTGAAAAAAAATGTGAAATAAAAGCATTTTTGGATCGAATTTCAAGTCCCAAAAAAAAAAGAATTATTTTGGGACTTGCAATTTGGAAATCGTTGCGGAAACCCTTTGAAAAAAAATTGTCAACAATTTTAAAATATGAGAAGATTATGACAATTATCTTGCGAATTGAAAAAAAAAATTGGAAATTTGTTAGTTTGCAGCTGTGGTTTGAATAAAAAGCATTTTAGAATCAAATTTCAGGTAAAAAAAAAAAAAAATTTTTTGGGAACTGATATTTGATCCTTAAATGCTTTATTCTGAAATTTGAAATCGGTGCGGAAAACCTTTGAAAAAAAAAAAACCAACAGTGTAAAAATATGAGTTGAATATGATTATTATCATATGAGTCGAATATGATTATTATCATATTCGACTCATATTGAAAATTAAAAGGAAATTTGTTAGTTGGCATTTTGTCATCCAAACCACAGCGGTTTGGATAAAAAATATTGAAGGATCCAATATCAGGTTTAAAAAAATGTTTTTTCTTGGGACCTGACATTTGGAAATCATTGCAGAAACCCTTGAAAAAAATACCAATGTTGAGAAATACCAATAAAAATCTGAAGAAAAAAAATTAGCAAATGTAGCAAAAGTTCAATATCGGAGAATACAATAATACCCACCTTATTGACTTCCGGCTCAAGAATTTCTCGCTTTCTGAGCCGCTGAAAGGAATCGACCTCCGATTCCCCAAAAAGTGTGATCGGTTCGCATCGTTCCCGCAGCCTGCGAATAACTTCCGGCCTGGAAAGTGTCAAGTGCTCCGAAGTATTGGTACTCGACTCCGTCACCTGACCAAAATTTTTCTTGACGGTGTCGCTGCTGTTTCCAATGTTGACCGATGCCCCAGTTTCTTTGGCTATCAATTCGCCGCGTTTGAAGTATTTTTTATTTTCTTTCTGAAATACAAATTTTTACATTTCAGATTTTGAGGACTTTTTATTTTCTTTCTGAAATACAAATTTTTACATTTCAGATTTTGAGGACTTTTTATTTTCTTTCTGAAATACAAATTTTTACATTTCAGATTCTGAGGATTTTTTATTTTCTTTCTGAAATACAAATTTTTACATTTCAGATTTTGAGGATTTTTTATTTTCTTTCTGCAATTAAAATGTTCACAATTCAGATTTTGAGGTTAGGTCATTCACTCCAATATTAATCATTAAAAATTGAGGTTAACTCACCATTACGTTGCTTTCTTCGAGTTGCTTTCGCTTCTTCATAATCTCCGCCTTCAAAATATCCATTTTGTTATTATTTTAATCAACAATTATGCAGTTTATATATAATTTTCCTTTGTTGTTGTTTTGGAGGGTTTTGAGGTTAGGTTGGAATTGTCAGAAGCAGCAGCTGTTTGAGGAGAAATACATATATAGGACATCGTCGGGTTTGGTTAGGTTTTGTAATGGGTTGAGGGGGGGGGGGGGGGGATTTCCCCCCACCTTTCCCCCTACTTCCGAATTATAAAGCCATAGAAATAATCATATTACAAAATTACTAAAAATTATCAAATAATAAAAAAAAATTAAATATCTTAAAAAAAATTATTAAAAATATTGTAATTGTAAATTTGGTAATAAAATTATTTGCTACTTTTTAATAATTTTGTAGAATGATTTTTTCTATGATTTTATAACTCAGTTTGTACATTTTTTTATTTTTACAACGATAACTTTAAGGATTATTCATTATTAGATTCTACATTTCACAATAAAAAATAAAAAAAAGTTAACAAAAAAAAAATTATAAGTTAAAAAAAAATTTTGCAATAAAATTATTTGATAATTAAAAATAATTTTGTAATATGGTTATTTCTGTGGTCTTATAATTATATAACCATAATTATATAAGTTATCCGAATTTTACAGAATTATGGAAGCTTTCAGGCATTCGGATCGACGATATTTTTCAATTTCTTCAAATCCGTTGCACCCCATTCGGCAGCTTTTTTCTTGCCCCATTCTTCGTTCTTTTTTCGCGCGATTTTCGCCCTTTGCTTCCGCCTCTTTAGGGTCGCCCACAGATTTTTGTATTGACCCAATTGACGTCGGACCATGTGACCCCGCCAAAGAGTTTGAATTAAAGTAGCCGCAGAGTTCACAGCGTCCCAATACTCGGTTTCGATCCTGATACGATTTTTTTCCTCGTAACATTCATCCAAAAATGCTTGACGCTCGTCTCGCAAATCGCGAAGATTTTGTAGCTCTAATTTCTGAAACTCGATTTTTTCCTGAGGAAAAAAAACTCAATTAAATTAAATTAAATACGTCTAATAATATTTATATTATTCCACATTTTTATTCTATCGCGAATTACCAAAATTAAATTGAATTAAAATTGATTCAATAAAGAATTTAATGAAATGAGTCCAAAAATATTTTGATTTTTTCATAATTTAGTTTTATCGCAAATTACTAAATTTAAATTTAAATAAAATTGATTAAATAAAAAATTAAACAAAATACGTCCAATAATATTTGGATTTTTCCATATTTTAATTTGATCGCAAATTACCAAAATCAAATTAAAATTGATCGAATAAAAATTGATTTTGTGAATGATCTATAATTGTTTACATGATTTTTTTTTTTTTTAAAATTAACCTTCATGTCGTTAATTTCCTGCTCACGTCTCTCAACTTCCTCATTGCAACGACTCGTCCAGGCAACCGTTTCGTCCTCCAAATCCTTCGTATTCGCTTGCAAAAAAGTTCGCACCTCTCCTGATACGATTTGATCGGCTCTTTCCATTTTTTCACACTCGCCCAGCGCTTCGCTCAATTCCAGTTCCTTAATCTCCAATCGCATCTTCTGTTGCTCCAATCGAGCTTCTTCCCATTGGCTCACGAATCCTGATTAATTCTCCAAATTAATTTTTTTGCACCACGTGATTTATTTAATATTTTAATAATAGGGTAAAAGTGGTAAATAGGGTCCATTAATAATAATCATAATATGGTTCATATATAATAATCATAATATGGTCCATGCATAATAATCATAATTTGGTCCATGCATAATAATCATAATATGGTCCATGCATAATAATCATAATATGGTCCATGCATAATAATCATAATATGGTCCATGCATAATAATCATAATATGATCCATGCATAATAATCATAATATGGCCCACGTATAATAATCATAAAATGGTCCATGCATTATAATCATAATATGATCCATGCATAATAATCATAATATGGTCCACGTATAATAATCATAAAATGGTCCATGCATTATAATCATAATATGGTCCATATATAATAATAACAATATGGTTCATATTTCATTGATTCATTTACTGATCGTCCATATTGACCACTTTTATTCTAAATAAAATTTTACTTTACTCAGTTTGGAATTATTGAAAAATATTGCGTTGTCAATTTCCGCATTCATTTGCTGAGTCGAAGCGAGCAATTTTTTACTCTCTTTCTCGTTTTCCAAACGATTCGATTCGATGAGTTCCCGAAGCTGCTTCACCTGATCAGAGTTAATTTTAAAAAAAGTATATATAAAACTATTGGAGTGATTAAAAAAATACAAATAAAAATAAATAAAAATAAATCTGGTTTGCAAATCTGTACCTGACCTGTCCATATCTCGTGATTGATTTCCAGGCCGCGTTCGCCCTCCAAAATCCTGATTATGTCGTCAACCTCGACTTCCAGTCGATCGTATCGATGCAAACATTTGACGTCTCTGTTCGTTTCTTTCAAAACGTTGAATATGTAAGTTCTGACAATAATAATTCTTTTATTTCAAACTTTTTAAATTAATTAATTAATTTTTTTTTTTAGGTAAGTTCTGATGATAATCCTAAATTTCGCAATATATATAATAATAAATAAATAATAAAATCAATCTTTTTTTTTTTTTTTTTTTTTTTTTTTTCAGGCTCAGAAAATCACTGAAAACGTATAACATTGTTAACTCTACCTCTCACTCATCTGTATTTTTCAATTGTAAAGGAGTATGTCCCATTAATGAAATTAAAAAATTAATAAAAAAATAAAATAACATAAAAAAATAAAACATTAGGACGAACCTGTCTCGCTGAATTTTTTGGGAAACTGTTGGTTTTCTTCATATAAATAATGATGAGAAATAATAAAATCAATCGTTTTTTTTTTTTTTTTTTTTTTTTTTTTTTTTTTTTTTCACGCTCAGAAAATCACTGAAAATGTATAGTATTGTTAACCCTACCACTCACTCATCTGTATTTCCATATTGTAAAAGGGTATGTCCCATTAATAAAATAAAAAACTAAAAAAAAAATAAAAAGAAATAAAAAAAAATAAATAAAAAAACATTAAGACGAACCTGTCTCGCTGAATTTTTTAGGAAACTGTTGGTTTTCTTCATATAAATAATAATATGAAATGATAAAATCAATCTTTTTTTTTTCAGGCTCAGAAAATCACTGAAAATGTATAACATTGTTAACTCACTCAACTGTATTCTTTAGTTGTAAAAGGGTATGTCCCGTTAATAATAATAAAAAAAAAGAAAAAACCAAAAAAAACGACGAACCTGTCTCGCTGAATTTTTTGGGAAACTGTAGAAATCGATGGCATTGAGCTCGTTTCGTCCCTGAAAATAATTCCAGGCTTTGAGCCATATCGCTCGTCGATGGTCCTATAGCTTTCGTCCCAGCTTTCGTCCACCGAAGCTGGAATAATATGTTCCAGGATACCCAAAAAATCCAAAGTCTCCTGAAGAATCACTGCAAAAGCTGTGGCTTCGAGAATCGGCAGTCGATCCGTTTGCGGAGGATCGAAAATCATACTTTGCACTCCAATATTTTCGGAAAATCGAGTTTTTTTAAGCGAATCGTCGGAATCTTCGCCCAAAGCGTTTTTTAATTTATTTTTATGATGTTTGTCAGACGAAGATTTTACTTCAGTCGAAGACTGATAAAAAGACATTTTTGGCTGCTGATCCGTTTCGGAAATCGAAGGCTCTCTGAACATTACTTTTGCTCCGCTTGAAAGTCTTCTTTGCGATTTTTTCGACTCGGATTGACTGTCCAATCCGTTTACAGAAATTTTTGACGTCGATAATGTCACTTTAGTCACTGATGATCGCATTTTGGGATTTTTTTAAAATCCTTCGAAGCGAAATTTTAGCCTCCAATTATTATTAACCTTTCCTCTGACAGCAGTGAAAAATATTTTATTAATTTAATTGAAAGGTTAGAGTCGTTATTCAATTTTTGTTAGTCGTTTTTTTTTTTTTTTTTTTTTTTTTTTTTTTTTTTTTTTTTTTTTTTCATTGTATTATTTTATTTATTTATTTAGTTAATAATACACATTTTTCATTTTTTAACATTTTTTATTTATTCAATTGTATTATTATTTTAAGGAGTCTCTGTACTTTGGATGCCTGAAAAAAACGCTATTTTTGAAATTTTTTCGAAATTTTTTTGAAAGTTTTCGAAAATTCAGAGGAAATTGCAACCACATCTCGATAATATACAAATCTGAAAAAAAATCATGCATGTTAAAAGACGTTGAAAAGATTAATTTTGCAAAATAAAAATTCCAAAATGTTATTAACAAATTGATGAAAAATAAAATTGTTCAACAAATATTTCGACAACCTAATTTTTTTGTTTCAATGGAAATGATCCGCTCTATTTTCTGAATATCCATGAATTTTTTCAAATGTTTTAATTCACTTTGAATTTGTGATTTTCCCCATGTTAAAAAACACAAAAATCCAAGTGAATTAAAAAAATTGAAAAAATTCATACATATTTAGAAAAATGAACGCATTACTTTCATTGAAACAAAAAAATTAAGTTGTCGAAGGATTTGTTGAACAATTTTATTTTTCATCAATATGTTAATAACATTTTGGAATTTTTATTATGCAAAATTAATCTTTTCAACGTTTATAACATGCATGATTTTTTTTTTAGATTTTTATATTATCGAGAAGTGGTTGCAATTTCTTGTCAATTTTCTATAAATAATCTAAAAATAATTGACAGGAATTAAAAAAAAATGTAGACAACGTTTGACTCAAAATAAATATATATATTTTTAATATTCAGCAACATGTTATACAATTTGCAGCATTAATTAACCAAAAAAGTATCTATAACATTGAAGCTGAAATCTGAACACTTTTTTTTTTTTCGAGGAGAATGCCAACGATCCGAGTTCATCTATACGATGGCACTTAATGAACTAAAATCTAATCTCACACTGAAACTCGGATCCCGCATTATTTCCACTTACTTAATTAACATTCATAGATTTCGTTAAATATAATCTCGATCATCAACAATTGTAGACATTTGTACTTGGCGAATTATTCGTAACTTGGTCTAAATCATCCACTCAATCTCTTTCGTTCGGACATTAAATAGGTCATCCATCTGTCTATTTACAACATTTTTTCACCGTTGGCTCAAAATTCGATAATATATTCTTCAAAAACTATTTTTTTTTAATAAAATGAAATTCTGCACAAATTGATTTTTTTTTCTTTTTTTCTCTTTCTTTTTTTTTTTTTTTTAAATAAAATGAAATTCTACACAAATTGATATTTTTTGATGCGGCGTAAAATAAATAAAAAAAATAAATTGATTTTTTTTCCTTTTCCTTTTTTCTTTTTACAGCGACGACCAACGTTTGAATAAAAATCTTCACAATCATTTTCGATTACATTAACAGTGAATAATTATAATAATTATAATAATTATAATAATTACAGGAGAGTTCTAAAATTATTAATCTCTTTTTTAACTAAACGAATAATTAGGGATAATAAAAAATAGTATTATCAATATTTGTCATGAATTATTCACAGTTTCAACCAAAAAATATAAAAAAAGAAATTTAATTTGAATATTTATCCGAACGTTGATCGTCTCTGATTTTTTATGAACTAATTTCATTGTTGTTTTTTTTTTACTTTTAACAAGCATCAAATATTCACACCGAAAATCTAAGATTATGAGAATTTTATCTTCGTTTTTTAAATCCTTTGAGGTATCTTTTTACATAAACTAACTTATGTAAAAAAATCAAAAATATATTTTTAATATCTATCCGAACGTTGATCATCTCTGATTTTTTAAACAATTTTTTATGAACTAATTTCATTGTTTTTTTTTAACTTCTACAAATATTCACACCGAAAATCTAAGATTATTTGAATTTCATCTTCGTTTTTTTAAATCCTTTGAAAGGCATTTATTTTACATAAACTAACTTATGTAAAAAAATCAAAAATATATTTTTAATATCTATCCGAACGTTGATAATCTCTGATTTTTAAAACAATTTTTTATGAATTAATATCATTGTTTTTTTTTTTAACTTCTATAAATATTCACACCGAAAATTTAGGATTATGAGAATTTCATTTTCGTTTTTTCAAATCCTTCAAAGGCAATTTTTTTTTCAACTAAATAATTTCATTGTTTTTTTTTAACTTCCACAAATATTCACACCGAAAATATAGTATTATGAGAATTTTCGTTTTTTTTTCAAATCCCTCAAAGACATTTTTTTTTTTTATTTTTCAATTAACTAATTTCATTTTTTTTAACTTCTATAAACATTCACACCGAAAATCTAGGATTATGAGTATTTTCGTTTATTTTTTCAAATCCTTTTCAAATCTTCGTTTTTTTTTCAAATCCTTCTCAATTTTTTTTTTTTTTTTTTTTTTTTTTCAATTGACTAATTTCATTTTTTTTAACTTCTATAAACATTCACACCGAAAATCTAGGATTAAGAGTATTTTCGTTTATTTTTTCAAATCCTTTTCAAATCTTCGTTTTTTTCAAATCCTTTGAGGTTTTTTTTTTTTTTTTTTAATTTTTTTTTTTTACATAAAGTAACTTATGTATTCGTGAGGCATTACGCCCCGTCTGGGATAAAATGTGTGAGTCGTCGAGTATCCCAGCAAATTCGTAATCGAGCTCATGTAAATATCGGCGAATCGGAAGAGTCGACGCGAAAAATAAGTCGGATTGTGATAAGTTCGAAATACAGAGCCGAATTGTTGGTTGAAGACGCGTTTGATGGCGTTTCGAAGCTCGTCGCGCTCCTTCATCCACAGCTCGAGCTCCGCTTGGACCTCGGCGCCCTCAAAGTCCTGGTGATCTTCTATCAGCGTCGTCAACATCTGCAGCCAATTCGCGTTCTCCTTGAATTTTGGGTCGTTCAGATTTTCGATTTCGTGCTGCGGAAAAAAATTGGACGATTTTTAGATGAAAAAGTTCCGTTTTCGTATTTTATCATTTTTATATTTTTCGTGTTTTATTTTCTCATTTTTATGCATTTTCGCATTTTTATAAATTTTCTCATTTTTATGCATTTTCGCATTTTTATAAATTTTCCCATGTTTATATATTTTTCCTATTTTTATACATTTTCCCTTTTTCATACATTTTCCCATTTTCATATATTTTCCCATTTTGATACATTTTCCCATTTTCATATATTTTCCCATTTTGATACATTTTCCCATTTTCATATATTTTCCCATTTTGATACATTTTCCAATTTTTATATATTTGTCCATTTTCATATTTTTCCCATTTTCATATATTTTCCCATTTTTATACATTTTCCAATTTTCATATATTTTCCAATTTTCATGTATTTGTCCATTTTCATATTTTTCCCATTTTCATATCTTTATATCATTTTATGTCACTCCGTGCGTAAAACGCGATATTACGCACGCTTCGCGTGCGTAATACCGAATTTTCCGACGTCGTGAAATAAAATTTCGTACGATACGCGTGCGAAAAATCTTTTTCGGACTCGTGTGATTGCAGCACTCGCCTTCGGCTCGCGCTGCAAACTCACACTCGTCAGAAAAAGTTTTTTCGCACTTGTATCGTAATGTACTATTATATACTTTCTTATTTATTTGGGAAAAAATATAAAATAAAGAGTAATTATTTTTAACTCACTGTGAGTTCCTTAATGATCGCTCCGGTTCTCCAACCATGTTCCAGTGTCACATCCGCCAAATCACTGTATGGATGGTCCCCAAAATACAGGACTTGATGACCTCGCCAGCCGGTCATGTCCTGCAGTTGTTTCACGGTTCCCTAAAAATATAAAAACATAAAATATAAAAATTGTAAAAAATATAAAAATTTATATTTTTTTTGTATGGAGTATTTAAGTACCTCCTGATATATCACTCCCTTCTCGATTTTCGTGACGCGATCCCAGAGTTGAGTCTGCTTAACCTCGTCATAGATCCTTAAGGGTCGCGTTTCGTCGGTGAAAAATCTCGGTTTTCTCGCTTGAACAACGACCACGTCGAAGTAATCTTTCCAATTTTCACCGACCAGGAATTTCATACCTTTGTCTCTGAAAAAAAGCTCAATATTAGCATTGAAAAGCAAATAAAAAAAAATGAACAAAACAAGTTGGCCTCTATAACTGCTAACAAGGCTCCTTCAATAAAAATAAATAAAAATAAATAAAAATAAAAAATAAAAAAATAAAAATAAAAATAAATAAAAAATAAAAAAAAATTAAAAAAATAAAAAAATAAAAATAAAAATAAATAAAAATTAAAAAAAAATTAAAAAAATAAAAAAATAAAAATAAAAATAAATAAAAATAAATAAGAGCTTTGAACTCGATAAAAAAGATGAGACTCACACGAAATGAAATGGACTGTTTGTAACCAGGAACAAATTTTTGTTCATCGATCTGAGACGATCGAAGAACTTGGTCAGATCTTTGTTCTGCTCCAGATATTCCGAAACGTTGTTCACCACCATTTGGTGCATTATGGGATGGCAGCTTTGGACGGAATTCTAAAAAAAAAATTAATTTAATTTTAGATTGATTAATTTTAATTTATGATTAATTTTTTCATTGATTAATAATTTTGTGAATTATTTTTTAATGGCCGTTGGACTCGAACCTTGACGTCCCTGAAGAGGATCTCCGGATGGTAGTCGATGTGGTTGCGCAAAAAATATTCAGTGACGTTGCAGAGAAGACCCATTTCCGGTACGGAAAAAAGGTCAGCGAGCTGGACCATTTTTTGGCGGTGGGGTCCATCCTTGAATAAAAATGGTCATTAATACATCCGTCAATATATTTTTTTTTGTTAGTCTTATTTAACTCAGCAATTTTTTTCTAATCCTCTAAACGCGTAAAAATTTAACTTTTTAATATATAGAAAAAATACATCGCCTTTTTAAAATTTTTTAATAAAATAGAAAAAATTCTTTGATAAAAAAGTGGCTGAGCTGACAGAAAAATGTTGTCACACGTTATTGCGGTTAAACCCACTAACCTTCTGCATTGGCGAATCCAAAGGGTACGTCGCAGGGACAGTGGGCAAAAAAACAATTGGGTCAGACGTGCAAAAATTTACAGATTGAATTACAAGTGGTATATTACTTAAAGAAATGTGCAAAAAAAAGGTGCGATCCTTTTACCGATCAGAATTTGTGGTAAAACTGACGAAAATAAAGTATATAAAAAGGTAAAAATAAAATAAAAATATTTTATAAAAATAAAAAGAAACAATTTTAAGAAATAAAAATATTCTAGCTATTTTTTTTATAAAATATTTAAAAACAACTTTGTGTTTATTTTTATGAAATATTTTTATTTTGTTTTCATCTTTTTGAAACATTCAAATTCAGAAATTCAGAATTTTCAAATTCAAATTCAGAAATTCAGAATTTATAAAATTCATCAATTCAGATAAAGTTATAAAAATAAAAAGAAATCATTTTTTCAGTTTTAAGTCATCTGATTGGTAACTGGATTTTTTTTTGTTTATTTGACAGTGCAAAGATGGATGAATGAGGACCTAAAAAATGTTCACTGATCCCAATGATTAGAATGACAATTCTTTAATGACGGTGAAAGGCTGAGTGATAAAATAAAATAATAATAAATAAAAAGTGATAATATAAAAATAAAAAGAAATCATTTTTTTTCAGTTTCAATTCATCTGATTGGTAACTGGATTTTTTATTTTTTTATTTTGCGGTGGAAAGATCGATGAATGAGGACGTAAAAAATGTTCACCGATCGCAATGATTACAATGACAATTTTTTAATGAAGGTAAAAATGGTGAATGATAAAATAAAAGAATAATAAATAAAAAGTGATAATAAAAAATAAAAAGAAATAATTTTTTTCAGTTATAATTCATCTGATTGGTAACTGGATTTTTTTTTTTTTTGTTATTTGGCGGTGCAAAGATCGATGATTGAGGACGTAAAAAATGTTCACCGATCGCAATGATTACAATGACAATTTTTTAATGAAGATAAAAATGGTGAATGATAAAATAAAAGAATAATAAATAAAAAGTGATAATAAAAAATAAAAAGAAATCATTTTTTTCAGTTATAATTCATCTGATTGGTAACTGGATTTTTTTAATTTTTTTTTTATTGTGCAAAGATCGATTTCTGAGGACGTGAAAATTTCCACCGATCGCAATAATTAGAATGACAATTTAATGACGGTGAATTTAATGATGGCTGAGTGATAAGAACGACGAGTGATAAGAAATATAAATCGAACCTGTGAGTGTTTGTGCTGAGATTCGACGTAGGCGATCGGTATGATTCGATTTTTATAGATCCTGAGGACTTCCTCGTCGGGAACTGGATGGAGACCCCTATAGACTGCTCCAAGTTGAATTTGGAGGAAGCTGTCGAGTTTGAGGAGGAGACCCTTCTCGATGTCGTAGTGGAGGCCTCGAACCGCAAAGTCCTCTCTGTACTCGAGCCTCCCTATTCCCTCGGGATACTGGAGGATGCAGGAGATTCGGAGAGAGAGATGAGATCGTGTCGGGCCGAACAGTTAAAGTACGCGCACGTCGGTCTGTGAAAGAGATTTCTCGGTGCCTCGCAACGTTAAATCGAACGGACTCGTGCGGACATTTTTTTAAATTTTATTTCATGATCTTTTCCCTTTTTTTAATAAATTTAATGATTTTTTTCCCTTTTTGAATAAATTTAATGATTTTTTTCCCTTTTTGAATAAATTTAATGATTTTTTTCCTTTTTGAATAAATTTAATGATTTTTTTCCTTTCTGAATAAATTTAATGATTTTTTTCCTTTTTGAATAAATTTAATGATTTTTTTCCTTTTTGAATAAATTTAATGATTTTTTCCCTTTTTGAATAAATTTAATGATTTTTTTCCTTTTTGAATAAATTTAATGATTTTTTTCCTTTCTGAATAAATTTAATGATTTTTTTCCTTTTTGAATAAATTTAATGATTTTTTTCCTTTTTGAATAAATTTAATGATTTTTTCCCTTTTTGAAAAAATTTAATGCTTTTTTTCCTTTTTAAATGAATTTAATTATTCTTTCCCTTTTTGAATAAATTTAATGATTTTTTTCCTTTTTGAATAAATTTTATGATTTTTTTCCTTTTTTAAATAAATTTAATGATTTTTTCCCTTTTTTAAATAAATTTAATAACTTTTTTTACTTTTTAAAAATGTATTTTTCCTTTTTCCTTCCCTTTATCTTTTCCCTTTTTTCAATTTTTTCTAATGATCTTTCTGTACCTTTTCCCTTTTTTAATTTAATGATTTTTCCCAGGCTGAAGGACCTCGGTCGATGACCAATTGGCAATGTATGTATGTATATAATGTACAATGTTCAGAAAAAAATATATAAATAATTATAATATGTATAATAATTATATTGTCAATAAATCACGTTTACTACTACTACGGATTTTTCCCTTTTCATTTTCTCGTTTTTTGATTTAATGATTCTTTCCTTTTCCCTTTTTAATTTCATGTTTTTCCCTTCTCGTTTTACCATTTTTTAATTTAATGATTTTTTCTCTTTTCCTTTTTCCTTTTTTAATTTAATGCTTTTTTTCCCTTTTCATTTTCCCTTTTTTTAATTTAATGATTTTTCCCTTTTTTTGATTTTATGATTTGTTTCTTTTCCTTTTTATCATATTTTATTTATTTTAACACTGTTTACCTTGTACTTTTTGATGAGCATGTCACGACCGAGATTGTAGAGCAGATAATCCAGGGACGGTTTGTAACAGGCCAATGTGTAGTCGTAATCGAAACCATAGACCTGAACCTCCTTAAGGTCGAGTTCGTTGCAGGCGAACACGCCTTTGGGATTCACATCCTGAGGTAGTTTTTTCGCTATAAAAAAAAATATATATGTATGAAATTAGTAATGTAATGTAATGTAATGCAATAATATAATGCAACGTAACAATGTGATGTAATGTAATGTAATGTAATGTAATATAATGTAATAATGTAATGTAATATAATGTAATGTAATGTAATATAATGTAATAATGTAATGTAATATAATGTAATAATGTAATGTAATATAATGTAATAATGTAATGTAATATAATGTAATAATGTAATGTAATATAATGTAATAATGTAATGTAATTTCATGTAATCTGTAAATTTTTTTATGTTGTAAGTGAAAAAAGCAAATTTTTATGGAATGAAAAATATAAGCCGGACAATTTTTTTATGTTGTAAATGAAAAAAGCAAATTTTTATGGAATGAAAAATATAAGCCGGACAATTTTTTAATGTTGTAAATGAAAAAAGCGAATTTTTCAAAATGAAAAAAAAAATCGGAAATTTTGTTATTTTGTTTGTTTTGATTTGACTGCGTAACTATTTTATCTAACTAGACCTACGCCGGTTGTACTAAGTCGAATCGACCCAGAATTAATATTCGTGGTGCGTTACCGACGCGCAACTTTCTCCGTGAGTCAACGGCGGCGAAGGAATAACATTGCATATTTATAACCCGCCTTCCAGGAGCCGCGGCCCGGATGTTAGAAAGTGAAAGAAGTCCGGAACGTGCGGCGTCTCGAAAATTCTTCGCTTCTAATCGGAGACAATGACGACGACGAAATTTTTTTTAATAAACGTCACGCGCGCCACTTTCGCTGTGACTAACGCAATGCGGGTCGCCTGGTTCCCTTTTTACCGAAAAGGGTATCAGGAAAAAATGGCAGAGGAAGAAATGGCCAGTGGAAATAATGGCTGGGGAAAAAATGGCCCCCACACAAATGTTCCCCACACCCAAACATGCAATTTATACACGGCCATTTTTTTCTTGGCGATTTTTTCCTCGGCCATTATATCCACCGGCCATTTTTTCCCAGCCATTTTTTGCCCGGCCATTTTTTCCTTGGCCATTTTTTCCTCCGTCATCATTTCCACCGACCATTTTCTACCGGCCCTTTTTTCACCGGCCATTTTTTCCCAGTCATTTTTTCCCCGGCCATTTTTACCTTGACCACTTTTTCCTCGGTCATCATTTCCACCGGCCATTTTTTCCAGCCATTTTTTCCAGCCATTTTTACCTTGACCACTTTTTCCTCGGCCATCATTTCCACCGGCCATTTTTTCCGAGATTCACCGACAAGTCCTCATTTCCTCTACCCACAAAATGTGATTCATTTTCCTAATTGATTTAACAAAATGGTTAAACACACTTCGAGTGTCTAACGCGACTTGAGACGACCTTGACATTAAATCGCGTGCCAAGTTACAACTCTTTAGCACGATCCAAGGTGCGTATATTGTTTCAGGTGCGAAAATAGCTCGGAGTTCGTCGAGAACGTCTCTATTATTACCAACACCTTTTTGCCAGCCAAATGACGTGAAAAAAAATATCCGACAATAGCGTGCGTAAATCTCGACTTTTCGGGACGGTTTCGCGTGCGTAAAGTGCTCGTTTTCCGCACCCGTGCGTAAAGTAAACGCTCGTGCGTAAAGTTTCACTTTACGCACTCTCATTTACTTTACGCACTCGTGCCGGAAAACGAGTACATTACGCACGCGAAATTGCCTCGCAGAAATCTCGTTTACGCACCGCTATTGCAAAAAATAGGATGTGTAACTCGTGCGAAAATAACCTACTTTACACACTTGTTGCACAATATACTATTTCGAGTGTGCAATTTTTCAAGTCACCTTTTTCGTGTCTGCAGCGTGGCGAAATTGGCACTTTTTGGCCAGGTATGACAAAAAAGGCGATTTTGTGCACTAGTGGGCCAATATTACTTTGCGATACAAGTCCGTGACATCGGACTTTTGTCGAAGGTTGGGAAGGTTCTAGTATTTTCGATAAGCCTGCTCGAAAAGCGCCACCTTCTATCACGGTCGGCCTATAGAAAACCTGGCACTTTTCGTGCATGCGTTACAAAAATCTACTTTCTCGCACGGTTTCGTCAAAGCATGTGGGTAGTCAAAAAGTGCGGCTTTGTGCGCTTGTTGCTCTCGATTATGACATGTGCGGACAAGTTCCGATCTTCGACGAAACGTGCACTTTTTAGCACTAGTGACAAAAAGTACTATTATTACGTTTATTATTATTATTAAGCTTTTTCTTGTCACAAAAAAGTCATATTCTAATCTAGTAAAAAGTACAACAACGCTCAGTGCCATTATCAAAAATCGAAAAATAGCGATTTTGCGCACGAGTGCGCAAAATCTACTTTCTCGCACGGTTTCGCCAAAGCGTGTGGGTGCTCAAAAAGGCCGGCATGTGCGGCCGAGTTCACTTTTTAACACAAAAGTGCACTTTTCTGCACTAGTGGCAAAAATACTATTATTACTATTAGTACGCTTATTGCTATAATAATAATTATAATAAATATAAAATAACGCTCAGTGCCATTAGGCCCCTTAATTACGCCCCTTAAGCTTGACACGTGCGACGCACGCGGAAAGCGATCGCTGCCAGCGTCGATACTCTCGGCTCTTCCGCGTCAGTCTCAGTGTCGTGCTCAATATTTTTCGCAGCTCCACTGAGCTTTTCGCACCGGGCAATTTATCTCGCGAGAATTTTCCGTGCCATAAACGAGCGAACGCGCGCGAGTTGTCTCGGGGTTTATCTATCGCGTACGATCGGCGATACGCGGCAGAAGCGAACTAGTTTTCGCTCCGGCTCCGCAGCCGGAATGGGAAGAGAGGAGATTTTCACCGTTCCACATTTTTCTCTTTCTCCCGCGCGCGCGTTTCGCTCACCAATAAATAAGTTATACGGATCCACCCAAGAAAAAAAATCATATGAAGTTTATTTGAATGTTATATATACAAAATTATGTAGCAGCTATATACGAAAGTGGACATATAGAATTTACATATAATTAATATAATCGATCTGAAATTTTATATTTCAGAACATATAGGCAACATATAGTATATACTGGTATATACTGTATATGCTAGTGTATACTATTGTATTGTATTGTATATACTATATGTTGTCTATAGAAATTGACTCTAAAATTTCAGATCGATTATACTAAATATATGCATATTTTATATGTCCACTTTCGTATACTATAGCTTCTACATAATCTTTTATATATAACATTCATATAAACTTCATGTGATTTTTTTACTTTGGTTATACGGATATATATATTGACTTGGGGATCAAGTCGCGTAATCTTTTCGCTAGATCGCTAGATCGCTAAATCACCGCCAATCGGCACGACACGTGACTTCCCGTGGCTTGCCGAGTAATTTAATCGACGCTCCGATATCTCAGCATTTCATCGATTGCCTCATTTGGATTTGTCTTGCTATCAAACTGAGATTAAGCACTATCGGTAAAAAAACGATTTTCGAGAAATTTATTTATTTTATTTTATGAAATTGATTCGTAGGTTTTTTCTTTCCAGTTGTAATTTTTTTCGTCTGTTCTCTTATGATACGATTTATTCAAGTTAGACACTTTTATGACACTATTTCATCAAGTTGGATATTTTTATGAATCGTTTTCATAAAGTTGGATATTTTTATGAAACGATTTCATTAAGTTGGACATGTTTATGAAACGATTACATCAAGTTTGATATTTTTATGAAACAATTGCCTACATCAAGTTTGACATTTTTTGTGAAACGATTTCATCAAGTTTGATATTTTTTATGAAACAGTTTCATCAAGTTTGACATTTTTTATGAAACAACTTCATAAACTTGGACATGTTTATGAAATAGTTTTATCAACTTTGATATTCTTATGAAACGGTTTCGTCAAGTTTGATATTTTTTATGAAACAACTTCATCAAGTTTGACATTTTTTGTGAAACGATTTCATCAAGTTTGATATTTTTTATGAAACAGTTTCATCAAGTTTGACATTTTTATGAAACAACTTCATCAAGTTGGACGTTTTTTATTAAACGATTTCATAAACTTGGACATTTTTATGAAATAGTTTCATCAAGTTTAATATTTTTATGAAATGTTTACATCAATTTTGACATTTGTATGAAACGATTTCATCAAGTTTGACATTTTTTATGAAACGATTTCATCAAGTTTAACATTCTTATGAAACGATTCCATCAAGTTTGACATTTTTATGAAACAATTCTATCAAGTTTGACATTTTTTATGAAACGATTCCATCAAGTTTGACATTTTTATGAAACAATTCTATCAAGTTTGACACTTTTTATGAAACGATTCCATCAAGATTGACATATTTTATGAAACGATTCTATCAAGTTTGACATTCTTATGAAACGATTCCATCAAGTTTGACATTTTTATGAAACGATTCCATCAAGTTTGACATTTTTTATGAAACGATTTCGTCAAGTTTGACATTTTTTATAAAATGATTCTATCAAGTTTGACATTTTTTATGAAACGATTTCATCAAGTTTGACATTTTTTATGAAACGATTCCATAAAGTTTGACATTTTTTATGAAACGATTTCATCGAGTTTGATATTTTTTACGAAACGATTTCATCAAGATTTACATTTTTTATAAAATGATTTCATCAAGTTGAACATTTTTATGAAACGATTTCATCAAGTTTGACATTTTTTTAAATGATTTGAGTTAACGCGCATGTTTCCTGCGCATTTCGAGAACGAATCAACCTCACCGCTACGATTCGTGCATAAATCGCTCGGAGAAACCGCGCGAGCGTTCAATCACTCAGCGTTGGATGATGGCTTTTTTTTATCGTCGATAACACTTGACGGGCTTTATAGATTTGTGTACGCAGCTCGTTGGTCCATCCGAAGCCTGTCAAGCGGCTGTTTTAACGACACATCGAGAGGCGGCCTCACCGAGGTCGACACTCAATTGAGCTTCATTGAGCCTGGAATTAATTGCGACCCTGACGCCGACGGATTCAGGGGTCGCTCCCCGTAATAAACTCGCTTATAGTCGCCACAATTTCCCCCCTGGACTCATCTGTGACTTTCTATTAATAAAAGACCACCGTTAAAATGTATCAAAGCACCGATGAAGCTATTCCGACGTTCCAATTTGTCGCTGTCACACATTTAGTTTGCTATATTAATCGAGGTGCATCAAGGATGCATCGGGTTAGGTACAGTCCCGGCCAAAATTAAATTCAAATTTCAAATTCAGATTAAAGTCTAATTTGATGAAATTGTGTTCTAAAAAACGTTAAAATTGATGAAATTGTTTCATGAAAAAACTTCAAATTTGATGAAATCGTTTCATAAAAATGTCAAACTTGATGAAATAGTTTCGTAAAAATGTCAAACTTAAAAAAATCATTTTATAAAAATGTCGAACGTGATGAAATTGTTTTATAAAAAATGTCAAACTTGATGAAATTGTTTTATAAAAAATATCAAACTTGATGAAATTGTTTCATAAAAAATGTCAAACTTGATGAAATTGTTTCATAAAAATATCAAACTTGATGAAATTGTTTCATACAAAATGTCAAACTTGATCAAATTGTTTCATAAAAAATGTCAAACTTGATCAAATTGTTTCATAACAAATATCAAACTTGATGAAATTGTTTCATAAAAAATATCAATCTTGATGAAATTGTTTCATAAAAATATCAAACTTGATGAAATTGTTTCATAAAAATGTCAAACTTGATCAAATAGTTTCATAAAAAATTGTCAAACTTGATCAAATTGTTTCATAAAAAATGTCAAACTTGATCAAATCGTTTCATAAAAAATGTCGAACTTGATCAAATTGTTTCATAAAAAATGTCGAACTTGATGAAATTGTTGTCATAAATCGAGTCATAAATAGAAATTAAATAAAAAAATTTTAAAAATTAAATAATTTTTATGAAATAATTTCATTAAATAATTTCATAAAAAATGTCAAACTCGATGAAATTGTTTCATAAAAAATACAAAATTTCATGAAATCATTTAATAAAAAATGTCAAACTTGATGAAATTGTTCCATAAAAAATGTCAAACTTGATGAAATCGTTTCATATAAAAATAGACGAACAAAATCACAATGAAAATTTCAGAAAAGTTGCAAATAAAAACAATAGTAATGTTTGCAATATATTAAAAACAATAGTTTTTGCAATATATGGTTTGAGAATATCTTCCGCAAGCAAATAATTCAGTGTCTCGTGCACAGCAATCGCGTCTCGCGAGGATCACCGAGTGAGGATCATGCGCACACGTGCTGCGCGGAACACATGCGCAGTCCATAAATACAGAGTCCCGAGGTGGGAGAACAACCACATTTCTCAGGCGCGGAGAGCGAGAAGGAAGCCGCGACGCCCGGAACGTGGAAAAACTCGTATCGAACGGAGAGAGATGCGAACGGTCGAAGCTCCCAGGGCCGTAATTTGTGATTTCAGGGCCCTGGGGCCCCCCAACAAAAATAACAACTTTCATTCCATTGATCCTGAAATTTTTTTTTCACTCTTTTCAGCTTTAATCATGAATGAAAAATATTTCGAAAATTATTCCATGCCTCAAAATTAATAATAAAAATATTCGAAGAATATTTTTTTTTAAGTATTTTTTTTTCGGCTTGTGACAAACTTTTTTTCAGTCTTTAAAGTTTTAATCATGAATGAAAAATATTTTGAAAATAATTCCAAGCCTCAAAATTAATAATAAAAATATTCGAAGAATTTTTTTTTTCAAGATTTTTTTTTTTAGGCTTGTGACAATTTTTTTTTTCAGTCTTTCCAGCTTTAATCATGAATAATCATGACAACTTTGATGCCATTGATCGTGACAATTTTTTTTCACTCTTTTCAGCTTTAATCTTGAATGAAAAATATTTTGAAAATGATTCCAAGCCTTAAAATTAATAATAAAAATATTCGAAGAATATTTTTTTCAAGCATTTTTTTTTCAGGCTCGTGACAATTTTTTTTCAGTCTTTCCAGCTTTAATCATGAATGAAAAATATTCCAAAAATAATTCCAAGCCCCAAAATTATTAAAAAAAATAGTTGCAGATTTTTTTTTCAAGCATTTCGACGATTCAAATCGACGACGAATTTGCACAGCGAATGAAATGAAATCAGACGTCACTGACGACATTTAATCAATAAAAAAGTCGTCTGGCGTTGCAAAAAAAAAACAAAAAATATGTAAAAAAAAAACGTAAAAAAAGTTCGTTTTTTAAAACTCACATTTGCATTTTTCGACATTTAATCGATAAAAAAGGCGTCTGGCATTGCAAAAAAAAAACAAAAAATATGTTAAAAAAGGTAAAAAAAAAGGTAATTTCTCAAAACTCACATTTGCATTTTTCCATCATTTTCGCATAATTTTCCCGCATCCTTTCTCTCGAGATTCGTCGTCCATTGACATGAACAGTGGATCCATGACGAAATAAATGTCCATTGTTGCTGCTGATCGATCGTTTCGATGATAACAATAATAATCCTGGTCCTAATCTGCTCGTAACAAACGAGTCAAAGTGTCGAAGGACACCGGAAGCGGAATCGCGAGCGATGCGACACGCGGTCATCGTGAATGCCAGACGTCGTCTCGTCGATCTCGTCGTCGTCGTCGTCGTCGACGTCGACCCGAACAGCTGATAAAATTTTCGCGCCACGAGACTCGATTAGTGATTATTTTCTGTGTCGTTCGTCGATCGCTTCCCACTTCACTCACTCGATTAAATATTACAGCGACGCGAGTGTCGCTATCTGCTTTCGCACTGTGCACTGGAAAAAAAAAAATTACGACGAGACGCGATTTTCGTAGGTGGCTGCTCGGCACTGCCGTAACCACTGGCGCTGTCCGCGCGAGCAGACGGCTGCTGCTGCTGCTGCTGCTGCTGCTGCTGCTGCTGCTGCTGCTGCTGCCTCGCGTCCGTAACCACTGTCGATGTTGTATATATGTGTGTTGATCTGAGTGGCGTCTATAACTACTACTGTCTTCACTTTATATATATTTATATATCTTTAGATATCTGTATATATTTTTTGTGTGTATATGTAGAACTGGTTCGCATCTGATACTCGCGAATATATATATATATAAATATACTGATGGGACCGTAATCACTGCGTTCGATTAATATTTTATTAAATAAAAATGATATATAAAAATATTAAATAAAAATTACCGATGCTAATTTTTTATAAATGCTTTTTATTAGGATTTTTCATTAATATTGTTGATTTTTGTTAGTGTCTGAGTGGAACCGTCGTAACCACTGATGCGATTTTTTTTAAATATATTTTATTTGTTTTTTTTCATAAATTAATTTTGTTAGGTATGAAAATTATTGGTGTGATTCTCGCTCGTTGGTTGATTTTTGTTGTCGTCTGCTCGGAAGTGCCGTAAACATTGATGTGGTTTATTATGAATACAAATATATTTTATTTTATCTTTTTATAAATAAATTTCGGTGTTTTTGAAAATTATCGGTGTGATTTTCGTTCGCTGGTTGATTTTTGTTGTTATCTGTTCGAAACTGCCGTAACCACTGACGTGATTTATTATAAATATATTGTATTATATTTTCTTATAAATAAATTTCGGTAGGTTTGAAAATTATTGGCGCGTTTTTCGCTCGCTGGTTGATTTTTGCTGTCTGCTCAGAACTGCTGTAACCACTGATGTGATTTTTTATATATATTTATTTAATTGAATTTTTTCATAAATAAATTTTGGTGGTTTTAAAAATTATCAGCGCGATTTTTGCTCGCTGGTTGATTTTTGTTGGTGTCTGCTCAGAACTGCTGTAACCACTGATTCGATTTTTTTATATATATTTATTTAATTGAATTTTTTCATAAATAAATTTCAATAGGTTTAAAAATTATCAGCGCGATTTTCGCTCCCAGGTTGATTTTTGTTGGCGTCTGCGCGAAACTGTTGTAACCACTGATGTGATTTTTTTATATAAATATATTTAGTTGGATTTTTTTATAAGTAGATTTTGGTGAACTTAACAATTATCGGCGCGTTTTTCGTTTTTTTTAGCCAATGTTGATCCGCGCAAACAGACTATATATTGTATATAAATCGATTTTCATGAATTTATATCAATCTCAGTGGGTTTCAAAAAATACCAGCGTGATATACGATCGCTGGTTAATTTTTGTTGGCGTCCGCTCGGAACTGCCGCAACCACTGACGCTTCATGCGACGAGCAGACGGCTGCCCGGCGGCCGTGACTACTGTGCGGATCGCGTGTATATCGCGCTGCTGGTTGGCGCACGATACGCAGACGCGCGAAATTCCGTGTAGGGTGAAGGCACCAGTAAATGAACAGTCACCAGTGAATGAACAACAGCGTTTTTCAGAGTTCATGACCAATTATGACGACTCGGCTGAACATTAGATTCCTAATTTGTTAATTTTTTAGCTACCCACTGCTATTATTTTGTCGCTGAAGCTTATTTTCGATCAAAACTGCTGGTTAGATTGGCTCGTTCATTCACTGGTGTTTTTCGATTTTTGGCTTTTAGTATTTATTTTTATATATTTTGCGATTAAAATACGAGATTTCTTTAGCTGTTTCACATATTTTGACATTCTGGTCAACGGTTAAAATTTTCGCAAACAATTTTTAAATATTGCATTTCATAAAAACTCGTGATAAACAAATCTTTCTGCTTAACCGTTCATTCACTGGTGACTTTACCCTATATACTATATCAATGTCGGTAAGTGCAGGAAGTACCGGCGCGTCGTTTGGTGTCGCTGGTTGACTTGATGATTTTTTTTCTTTTTTTTTATTGAATTTAATGATGGTTTCCCTGTTCCCTTTATTTATTTATTTAATTTTATGATTTTTTCCCTTTTCCTTTTTTTGCATTCAATTTATCGATAAGTTTCCTTTTTCTTTTTTTTTTTATTCAATTTATTCATTTTTTCCCTTTTCCCTTTTTTTAATTGAATGATTTTTTCCCTTTTTAACATTTAATTTAATGATTTTTTCCCTTTTCCTTTTTTTCTCATTCAATTTATTAATTTTTGCCCTTTTCTCTTTTCCCTTTCGTAAAATTTAATTTAATGATTTTTTCCTTTTTCCTTTTTTTTTTATTTTTTATTTTCTCAAAGTCGGCCATTAACCTAACGCGCAATGTGACGACGAAAATAGAAGAAAGAGCGCCCTACGGTATGTGGCACGTTGCGCGCGTTGCCAAAAGCGTCGCGACGCCTCGCGCGAGGAAAAAGTGACATTCCTCGCCGGGAGGGCACCCAATGATGGTCCCCTCCCATTGGTCCGTTTCTTTTGTTGTCTTCTTCTCACCGAAAAGTTCAACTAAATGAGTAATAACGAATAAAAAATGCCGTGAATTCGTTTATGTATAATTTTTTGTTCCGTTTTTTATGTATAATTTTTACAATTTTCGTTCGATTTTTCTATTTTCTTATTCAGACTTCTCTTTTGCGCCATTTGGCAGTGGTTTCAAAGGGACCCATCCATTCTATAAAAATAAATAAATAAATAAATATATAAATAAATAAATAAATAAATAAATAAATAAATAAAGGAATACAACACATTTAAATGGCACATAATTGTGATGAGTTTTTATGGCAAAAATATGTTACATCTTCTCATTAACTATTTAAACAACAGATTCAATACGATGAAAAATCGCAAAAAAAAATCGCATAGAGCGCAAACAGCTGGTCGATGAATTTTCTCGAGACGCAGGCCTCCTGCTACCGGGTGGCACGTGACCTCGTTGCCTTAATCTAGCCGTCTCACGCGGGTGTCAACGTCTCCGCAACGTGTAATCATCTGCTCGCTCATCGCGAGAAATTTCCAACATTTAAAAAAATAATAATAAACAAAAAGTAAGAAATTAATGAAAACATTAACAGCTGAAACGTTTGAGCTGAATTAATTAATTCTGAGCTGAATTTATGCACCATTTCATTTCATTTTATTTCATGTCATTTCATTTCGTATTATTTCATTTTATTTCATGTCATTTCATTTCATTTCATGTCATTTCATTTTATTTCGTTTCATTTCATTTCATTTCATATTATTTCATTTTATTTCATTTGATTTCGTTTCATTTCATTTCATATTATTTCATTTTATTTCATGTCATTTCGTTTCATTTCATTTCATGTCGTTTCATTTCATGTCATTTCATTTCATGTCATTTCATGTCATTCCATTTCATGTCATTTCATGTCATTACATCTCATGTCATTTCATGTCATTTCATGTCATTTCATTTCATGTCATTTCATGTCATTTCATGTCATTTCATTTCATGTCATTTCATGTCATTTCATGTCATTTCATGTCATTTCATGTCATTTCATTTCATTTCATTTCATTTCATGTCATTTCATGTCATTTCATTTCATTTCATTTCATTTCATGTCATTTCATGTCATTTCATGTCATTTCATGTCATTTCATGTCATTTCTTTTCGTAAATATTCATAGGCCAATAATTGTTGTTACTTTGCCAAATTTATATATTTATTTAATAAAATTCCCTAATAATCAATTTAACTATTCATTTTTTAAATAATTTCCAATATCTGAAAATCATTAAATAAAAATAAAATTTGAAGGAAAATAAATTATGAAAATGAAATATAGAAAAACAAATGGCTTTTTTACAACATTTTTTTTATTTGCAAACATTTTTCCTAAAATTATCACTTTTTACAGTGTGAAAAAATAATTGCATTTTGAAGGAAAACAAACAAATAAATAAATTAATAAATAAATAAAATATTGATTTTTTTTTATTTATTTGCAAACATTTTTCCTAAAATTGTCACATTTTATAGTTTGAAAAAATAATTGCATGACCTACAAATATTTTTCAAGGTCACGCAAAATTTACCCGGAAGTGCATTGACCTTCGTCAATTAATCGGTGACCCCAGTTGGCGAACCGATAAAAATCGGCATTGCAATTTTTTGCTTGTTCGTTGATCCGATAAAAATTGCAATGGATCCGGGTGATAACAATTAAGAGGGTTCAAAGGCGCCGCAGCGGCGAAGGCCGAAACGCCTATGAAGCGACTCGGGCGCGGAAGGACAGGAATTCGATTAATTCGGCTGGAGAGGTGGGACGCGCCCCGCGAGAGAGGACCGCGAACTGGGTCGCCATATTGCGCGCGCGCTCGTTGCGCACCAACCGACGACGACGACGACGACGACGACGACGACGAGACACCCGGACGACGGATAAACACCATCGGGACTCTCGAGTCGAGTCGTTTGCTCGCGATACGACGGTTTTTCTTGCGGGAAAGCTACGCCGACGTATAAGGAACGTCATCTCTGTCTCCTTCCTCACATTGGCTCGCTCCTTCTATCTCCTCAGGATGAAGAGACATAAAAAGCAAAAATTCATGATTTTGTCAAAATTGTGTTTGTTAAAGAAAAATTGTGTGAAAGTTGTTAGATTTTTTAAGAATTTTTTAATTTTTAATTTACGTATTTTTTATTTCTTGGTTTACAATTAAGTGTAAGTAAAATTGTGTCGTAAACTTTGGTTTTACATCAGCAGAATTTATTGATTTAGTATTATTATTATTATTTTAATTATTATTATTGTTTTTATTTTTTATTTCTTGGTTTACAGTTATTTGCATGTACAAAGTGAAATTGTATCGTACACTTTGGTTTTACTTCAGTAGAATTTATTTATTATTATTATTATTATTATTATTATTATTATTATTATTAATATTTACGTTTAGTTGAATAACAAATTTAGGATTGTTATTTGTATTATTTTTTGTGGCTTTGTTTCAAAGGTTTTTGCTCTCTACAAATCTTTGTTTACATTCATAGACAAATTTTGAAGATTTTTCCTTAAATAATCTAATTAAAATTTATCTCGGAATTTCTCTGAGATAAAAGTAAAAAAAACGTATCCAAAAAAGAACAAACAATAAAAAAATCCTGGAATCGAAATCGATTTTGCCACTGAAATATTTTTTTCAACGCATTCGTAAGGTGCAACGTGATTGTGACACTTTGTCGCAGTGCTGATGACACCGGAGCAGCGGCGAAGTAGATCCTGTCGCGCAACCATTATGTCCGCTCGTGCTCCACTCCCTGCTTCTCAAACAGTGGCACTTGACTCTCCACACACGTGGTTCACATATATATAAGGGTCATTCCACGCGTTTTCGCACAAAAAAAAAACCCGACCGACTCCAATCTTTGCCTAATTTTTTTATATCGTTGACTATGTCAAACGGAGCATCTGTGAATTTTTTGAGAATTTTATTCTCATATTTGGTCGATCGATAAAATAAAAAGTGAAAAAAATGAAAAAAAATCTGACTCCAAGTGGAATGATCATATCGACAAAAACAACTAGGTCAAAATTTTCGTAATTTAACACAGTTTACGGTAAAAATAATCAGAATAAAAAATAAACATAATTTCTATTTTATTTATGTCTTTGATCAAGAAAAGGTACCATTTCGCTAATTTGGGCACCTCCGATTTCAATAAAAAAAATCACGAATATACTACATTGAGTTCCAAACATTTTAAGCACAAACCCAAGATGGAGAACGCATTTTATCCATTTTTAGACAAATATTTCGGGTAATTGATTTTTTAATTTTTCTTCCAATCTTCGCCTAATTTTTTTATATTATTGACGGAGCATCTATGATTTTTTTGAGAAATTTATTGTCATATTTGGTCGATCTATAAAATAAAAAATAAACGAAATTTGTATTTTATTTACGTCTTTTACTAAGAAAAGGTACCAAATAAAATAGAAATTGTGTTTATTTTTTATTTTGATTATTTTTACCATAAACTGTGTTGAATTACGAAAATTTTGACCTAGTTGTTTTTGTCGATATGATCATTCCACGTGGAGTCAGATTTATTTTCATTTTTTTCACTTTTTTTTTTTTCGATCGGCCAAATATGAGAATAAAATTCTTAAAAAATTCACAGATGCTCCGTTTGACATAGTCAACGATATAAAAAAATTAGGCGAAGATTGAAGTCGGTCGGGATTTTTTTTTGTGCGAAAACCCGTGGAATGACCTATACATATGAACACACACGAGTCGTTCTGATGCCGTCTTCCAATTTAACCGAAGACACGCCAAGACGATCCGCACTTATAGCTATCTCACTCCGGATCGCTATATCGATCGCCTTATTCGTTAGCCGTTTTTTCCCAGAAAGCAACGACGACGACGACGACGACGACGAAGACGACTTACAAGACACAACCGAGTCTCGGTTGGACTGCATCGCTGGGTTCGTTGCACCTTCGATCAGCTCCGCGCAGATATTTC
The DNA here is from genome assembly GCA_964034905.1 of Itoplectis maculator. Lineage (NCBI taxonomy): Eukaryota > Metazoa > Arthropoda > Insecta > Hymenoptera > Ichneumonidae > Itoplectis > Itoplectis maculator. The sequence continues at coordinate 678,191 of OZ035871.1, forward strand.
TAGAAAACTCCGCCAACGATTTCTTAATCCTGATTGCGTGACTGCCTGGATGAAGGATTGTGAATTTACGACGCCACCCGGATATCTCAATTATCCTGATGAAATTAAGGGGCTAGGTTAGTGGAGAAACCGAAAAAAAAGTTTTTTTTTTTTTTTTTTTTTTTTTTTTTTTTTTTTTTTTTTTTTTCAGAAAAACTATGAAAAAAATCGAGATTCTAAAAAAGGGTGTTTGTCATACACATCAGTGACAGTATACACGAATTTTTTTGAAGCGATTCATTTCAAAATGGCGGCTGTGCAGTGTTTTTGCGATATCGAAAAAATTGGCTTTTTTAGAGGTTTTATTATTTTTTTTTTTTCAGAAAAACTACGAAATAAATCGTGATTCCAAAAATGGGTGTTTATTATACACATCAGTGACTGTATACACGAATTTTTTTGGAGCGATTCATTTCAAAATGGCGCTACTGCAGTGTTTTTGCGATGACGTTTTCGTCTTAACGATTTATTTTAAATAAATCGTTAAAAAATTGTTAATAACAAATGAACTATGCAATAAAAAACAAAAAAACTTACGTACTTCCATAGACAATGTATTTCTAAAGATATATTCAAAATTTCAAGCGAATGAGTTGAAAATTGTCTGAGTTAAGTTTCCGGCCCTGGAAAAACGGAGACGTCACCTCAAAAGCACTGCATAGCCGCCATTTTTAAATGAACAGCTTCAAAAAAATTAAGGTATACAGTCATTGATATGTGTGACAAACTACCTTTTTTAGAATCTCGATTTATTTCGTAGTTTTTCTAAAAAAAAATCTCCAGAAAAATTCAATTTTTCGTCTTCTAGAGCGGTCTATCTAACCCCTTAAATAGATCATTAAGGATGCGCCAAAAATGTATATAGCTTGAATAAAAAATGATTGCGAATGGGTAGATGCTAACCTTTCCATCATTGATTCATCAGGAACCCCAGAACGCCATAGGCTATCACATATCACACTATATCACAATATAACACACTATAACACACTAGATCACTCTATATCACACTATATCACACTACATGGCACTATAACACACTATATCAAACTATATCATACTATATCACACTATATCACACTATATCACACTATATCACACTATATCACACTATATCACACTATATCACACTATATCACACTATATCACATTATACCACACCATATCACGCTATATCACATTATATCACACTATATTACACTATATCACACTATATTACACTATATCACACTATGTTACACTATATCACACTATGTTACACTATATCACACTATATAACGCTATATCACACTATATCACACTATATCACACTATATCACACTATATTACACTATATTACACCATATTACACCATATTACACTATATCACACCCTATTATAGGCTATCATAGGCTATTGGATATCACACCAATGAAAACTAAGACCATAAAAATGACAAATTACAATTACAAATCCACAATGAAGACTTAGTCCATAACAACCATAACAATAACAAATTGCCCTATAAAACGTTATGCAAACTTCACTATACCTACAACTGTACGCAGGATGCATGCTATCAATGCACACAAACCTCTTAACGCAGGCCTCAAATCAATTTGCAGGCTGTTCTACGCTTAACGATCGAGACTAGAAGAAGGCAGAAGTGGAGAAGCATCATCCCAACTATAAAGGAGACCATCGGTATTTATCATCGCAGAGCTCTCTAGCGTCTCGCGAAGAAGCATCGCCGCTAGGACGTTCATTATATCCTGTCTAGCTACCGTCTGATTCAACCCAGTCGACCGAGACTTAAGCTCGTTACGCGCCATGTTGAAATTACACTTCCTCGCCAGTCGCACGATTCATACAGCAGCAGGACGTCCGCCATGCTGACCAGTTGGCACCTGCTAACACTAACATTATTAACTATAAATTTTAAACGCAAGAAGAAGGCTTTCTTCTTGCCACTTAAATTAAACAACCTGACTGGTTTCTTGGGTATAATGATAACTTGGGCTTTCCTTGCAACTTGGATCTTTTTTTATTTTTTTTTTAACTGGTTTTTTGGTGGACTTAAGGTGTGAACTGTGAAGTTTTTCAGGAGGATCGAGCTAAGTGTTAGAAGGATCTATGATCTATGATCAGACATTGCCATTAGGTTGTTTATTTATTTATTTAAATAATATAAGAATAATAATAAAATAATACAAAAATGGCAAAAAACAAATCAACCAGAAACAAACAAGAAAAATAATACAATGATGAAAAAAAAAAAAAAAAAACAAAACAAAAAAGAAAGAAAAGGGCTTTCTTCTTGCCACTTAAATAATAACCTGACTGGTTTCTTAATGATAATTTTCTTACTACTTTATTTATAATTATTCTTACTACTTTATATTACTTTTCTTACTTAATGATAATTCTTTCTTGCAACTTGGATCATTGTCTTTGTTTTTTTTTTACTGGTTTTGTGTGGATATTGTCTAAAGGACTGTTCAATGTTAGGAAGTGTCAAAAAGTGACCAATCCAATTGCCAGCAATTAGCTTCAACCATAAAGTGAAATATTGTTGACTGATAACATTTTTTTTTATTTTCGATAAACAAAAACTTGACAGTTTTTTTTTCTCAGCTCTCTTCATCACTTCCTTACCGACTGACGGCAGCTGAAGTTGCGAATGAGGAACCACTGAGCCAGTGTCGAAGTCGAACTGAACAGAGACAGCGACGACGACGACGACGACGACGATACCAACGATGTCGACGACCAGAGTGAGAGGGAGAGAGAGAGAGAGAGAGGACGAAGAACGCAGATTGCTAGAGGCGATGTTCCGGTGACCTACTCTACGATTATCACTCACCGTGTAGTTAGTAGACGTGCGCGAGCGAAGCTGAAGAAGACGCGTGTACCTGTATCGCTCTTTAGAGTTCGAACATCGATACATGTTTATAGACATCGTCTTCATTCTCATCCTCATCCTCATCTTTATCATCGTCCGCATCCTCATCATTATCCTCATAATCATCCTCATCGTCATTCTCATCCTCATCCTCATCCTCATCCTCATCCTCATTCTCATCCTCATCCTTATCCTCATCCTCATCGTCATCGTCCTTATCATCATCCTTATCCTCATCGTCCTCATCCTCATCCTCATCGTCCTTATCTTCATCCTCATCATCCTCATCTTCATCATCCTTATCCTCATCATCCTTATCCTCATCGTCCTTACCTTCATCGTCCTCATCCTCGTTATCCTTGTCCTCATCGTCCTCATCCTCATCATCTTTATCTTCATTGACCTCATCCTTGTCCTCATCCTCATCGTCGTCATCATCCTTATTCTCATCGACCTCATCATCCTTATTCTCATCGACCTCATCATCCTTATTCTCATCGTTCTCATCCTCATCATCCTTATCCTCATCGTTCTCATCCTCATCATCCTTATCCTCATCGTCCTCATCCTCATCATTCTTATCCTCATCGTCCTCATCCTCATCATCCTTATCCTCATCGTCCTCATTCTCGTCATCCTTATCCTCATCGTTCTCATTCTCGTCATCCTTATCCTCATCGTCCTCATCCTCATCATCCTTATCTTCATCGACCTCATCCTTGTCCTTATCCTCATCGCCGACATCATCCTTATTCTCATCGTCCTCATCATCCTTATCCTCATTTATCCTCATCGTCCTCATCCTCATCATCCTTATCCTTATCGTCCTCATTCTCGTCATCCTTATCCTCATCGTCCTCATTCTTTGTCATCCTTATCCTCATCGACCTCATCGCCCTCATCTTCATCGTTGTGGATCCTGTAAATTGTCAAGTGTCGATAATTTAGAGTCTCGCTCTGTATTATCGACACTTGGCGAATCTTTGTATCGCGATACGAGCTTCACTGCTTCCTCTTAGGATTTATCGTTGGGCAGGTTCTTGTGATCGCAATTAACGAGCGATAAGGCGAGGATTCGAATCTTTGGGTGCGAGTGAATTTATACGATGTACAGATGGAGACGCCATCAGCGTTTGGTCGAAGGATTTGAGTCCCCTTCTCACTTCTTCCTCCTTTTCCATGGTCCCTTTCTTCGGCTTCTTCGGTTTTGGGTGGGGATGACATTCACCCCTCACACTTCCAGGAAATATTGTACATGAGTTGTGAGTGTTTTTTCAGGTCTGTTTTTATTCTGGTCGTCGTTTCTCTTCCGCGCGCCGGTGCAGTACTTAAATCATTATTAAACGCGGCCCGATAAGCCGCTCGTTAAGTACGCCAGGTGAGTTTTATCGGAGCACGATGGATCGATAATTGGACGATTAATAATCGATGCTTTGGTTGTCGAAGGATTTTGCGGTTTTGTCGGTTTTGATTATGGATCAGTGAAGTTGATTTGGGATTTTAGGATCATTGAAGGACCTTTTAAAGGAAGGTCAATGGGTTAATTTTCATGACTTCAGAGTTAAGGGATCGTCACAGTGTGAAATAAAAAAAAAATCGATTTTTTTTTTTTTTATTATCGGATAGTATACACGGTTATAAACATTCTGTTAAATTTTTTTATCGAAATTCGAATTATTTCGGTCGCTACAGCCTTTCTTAGAGAAAGGGATTGCAGCGTGACAGTGCGGCGGGTGCGACACTTTAAACGCCTTTTTCTCGGAATGTTGTTTTTCAAAACGGTGTCCACTCTCAAATGAAGAGTTATGACGATATCGATTTCAAATTTTCGAGAGAACATTTCTAACGTCATTCTCTATCGCGCTATGGAAGCTTTTTTTTTTTTTTATTAAATCTTCCTATTTTTTTTTTACGAAAAACTGTCGAAAAAGGGCTAAATTCGATAATTTTCGTTCAAACCGCCGCCATTTTGTCAAATTAAAAAAAAAAAAAGCTTCCATAGCGCGATAGCGAATTTCCTACAGATTAATAATCTTTTTGAAATTTTTGGTTCAGATGAAAATTGCGGCCGCAATCGTGGACACAATGCAGGACCTTTTTTTACACGAGCTATTTAAACAATTTATATCATTATTATACATTAAACAAATGCACATAAAAAATTATTTTGTATTGTTCAAGAATGTACTTATTTATTTTAAAAAAACCAGACCAATTAGTTCATTACAACTTAACAAAAAAAATTCGCGAAAATCATTGATTTTTCGGAGGGTCACACTGTGACGATCCCTTAAATTGGCCAAGCCCATAAATCTGTTTTATTAGATGTTAAGGGGGACTTCTAACTATTTTTCAGATGCTGACATTTTATTCTTTTGTAGGTAAACGAATAAATGTAAACGACAGTGTTTTTTTTTCTATTTGTTATTTACGTTTTCAAGTATACAATACATTTATTTAATAGATCTAAAATAAAAATTCATGGAATGTCCAATAAACCAATTAAAATCCCATCACTCACAAATATTTTCTAATGCCTGTCTACCGACTTACCAACCAATTCTTGTAATCTATTAAACCATGCAACCTCGACCAGCCAATTATTTTTCGCCACATTTCTAAACCACAACTCACCATCATTATTAAACCAATTAAAACCCCTTCACTCTAAAAATATTTCCTAATGCCCATCTACAGGTGTCTTAGTATCATCGACCATATACTTTTTCCACTTTCTCCTCGAAGATCGATTGATCCGCGCTAGACACTTCAAACCCGGCGGCTGGAGACTCGATTTTCGACCCAAAACTGTGTCGAAGATGAGGGTCAACAGCTTTAGGAAAGGAACCCAACCGAGACTCTCAGTTCCCCCCTTTTTTATTTTTTTTTTCATCGTGTCGGACGACCTAATCTCGGTCGTCGGTCCTCTGCGTTGCATTCCAACGCCGGACGTCGATAAAATTCCTTCCGATAGAAAATTCCTTCTCGCTTGGATACTCCGTAACGCGTTGACGGTGGCGTTTCCCATGAAAGACGGGAAGAGGCGGCCCAGTCGAGGACAGCCTTGACCCAGTGAGGAGACCCAGTCAGGAGGCCCAATGAGAAGGCCCAGTGAGGTGAAGGCGCCGATGGGGACCAAGAAGGGGGGGTATGGGGGCCCAACACGTGTGCCCCGTAGCGGGGGGCCCAATGCTTAGGGGGCTTCACTCGCCTATCAGGAAAGTATATTTCAAGGCCTTTGGGTATGTTGACCTGTCTTTTTACTCTCAAACCTGGGAAATGTAATTTCTTAACGCTTTAAGGTAGTCCTTGCGTCTAGTATTAATTTCACATAAATTCGAGAAAATTGACAAGAAATTGTGACCACTTCTCGATAATATAAAAATCGGAAAAACATCATGCATGTTATAAACGTTGAAAAGATTAATTTTGCATAATAAAAATTCCAAAATGTTATTAACAAATTGATGAAAAATAAAATTGTTCAACAAATCCTTCGACAACTTAATTTTTTTGTTTCAATGAAAATAATGCGTTCATTTTTCTAAATATGTATGAATTTTTTCAATTTTTTTAATTCATTTTGTATTTTGCGTTTTTTAACATGGGGAAAATCACAAAATTCAAAGTGAATTAAAAAATTTGAAAAAATTCATGCATATTCAGAAAATAGAACGGATCATTTTCATTGAAACAAAAAAATTAGCTTGTCGAAATATTTGTTGAACAATTTTATTTTTCGTCAATTTGTTAATAACATTTTGGAATTTTTACTTTGCAAAACTAATCTTATCAACGTTTATAACATGCATGATTTGTTTCAGATTTTTATATTATCGAGAAGTGGTTGCAGTTTCTTGTCAATTTTCGAAAACTTATGCGAACTCGACACCAGGCGCAAGGACTACCTTAAAGGACTGTTGTCCTGGCTTAGTGTGTTGTAGTGATGAGATGGTGTTGGGGATTAAGCGGGGGCCCTAAAGGGGTCTGACTCGCTTATCAGGAAAGTATATTTCAAGGTCTTTGAGTATGTTGACCTGTCTTTTTACTCTCAAACCTAGGAAATGTATTTTCTTAAGGCTTTAAAGGACTGTTGTCCTGGCTTAGTGACTTCCATTGATGAGATGGCGATGATGATGAAGTATCGGGTCTTAAGAGAGCCTGACTAGCCTATCAGGAAAGTATATTTGGGTTCATTGACCTATTTTTTTACTCTCAAACCTAGAAGATGTCTTTTCTTAACGCTTTAAAGGACTGTTCTCCTGTCTTAGTGACTTTCAGTGATGAGATTGCGGTGGGGTTTAAGGGGGGACCTTAAGGAAGCCCGACTTGCCTATAAGGAAAGGCCTTTAGGCCCTTTCTATTTTCTATTTCAAGGTCTTATGGTACGTTGACCCATCTTTTTACTCTCAAACCTATAAAATGTAATTTCTTAAGGCTTTTATAGGACTTTTTTCTTGCCTTAGCGACTTTCATTGATGAGATGGCAATGATGATGAAGTATGGGTCCAGTCGCCTATCAGAAAAATATATGCCAAAACCTTTTGGTTCGTTGACCCATCTTTTTACTCTCAAACCTATCAGATGTATTTTCTTAACGCTTTAAAGGACTGTTTCCTACCTTAGTGACTTCCATTGATGAGATGGCGATGATAATGAAGTATGGGGCCTTAAGAAGGTTTCACTCGCCTGTCAGAAAAATATATCTCAAGGCCTTTGGGTACGTTGACCCATATTTTTACTCTCAAACCTATGAGACATATTTTCTTCTAGCGCTGTATAATTTTTTTTTTTCAACCTCTTAACATGGAGTGTTAAAAATCTCAGAAATACAATATTAATTATTAACTTATTATTATTAAATAGAAGGTAAACATTTGAACAGCAGGAAAAAATACTAATTTTGTCTTTAATATTGGAATAAATATTGAAAAAAATGGAAGAAAAAGTTAACGCCTGAAAAAAATAATGCATTAATTATTTCTTCCATTTTTTGGATTTTTTGGCTGGAAAAAAATACTAATTTTCCCTTTAATATTGGAATAAATAGTGAAAAAAATGGAAGAAAAAGTTAACGCCTGAAAAAAATAATGCATAAATTATTTCTTCCATTTTTTTCAACTTCCTCTTTAATATTGGAATAGATATTGAAAAAAATGAAAGAAAAAGTCAACGCATGAAAAAAGTAATGCAATTATTTTTTCCATTTTTTCCACTATTTACAAACCAAATTGTACTGTAAAATATATCTCATGAATTAATGAGAATTTACAACTCTGATTTTGCGTAACACAAATATCAAACACATTGATACATATTTGATATTTGTGTCACGTGACTCAGTCTGCTAAGAAAAGTATTAACGTTTAAATAGCACAAAGACTCGATACTCGGAAATTAGACGTTTTACCGTGCGGCATTTGTTAACGAATAAATACACCTATTTGCCAAAGCCACACACGTTGGGTTTTGCCTCGATGCGAGTCGTGGATCCGTAGGAGAAACAGGCAGGGGTCTGGATGTGTACTCACCGCTACCACTTCTCGCCGCTATCATAATAATCATCGACGCTACAGCGCCTCCTCCTCCTCCTCCTCCGCCTCCTCCGCAGCGAACTGCTGCTATTACCACTACTATTACCGACTATACAGGGTCATTCAGAAAATGGTTTTGTCCGCCATTGCGAAATTATTTTCTCCCCACCTTTCGTAATTCGTAATTTTTATTAATATTATTTTATTTTTATTAATATTTTTTTATTAATTTTTTATTAATTTTTATTAGTATTGTTATTTTTTTTTCATTTGTATTTTTGTTTTTTTGTTTTTTTTTTTTTTAATATAATCATTGCAAATTTGAAAAAAAAAAAAAAAAAAAAAAAAAAACCAATGAGTACAAATAAATAAAAAAATATTGAAAAAAAATATATATCATACTACAATTTCTTTATACTATTTATTTATACTGTAAAATTTAATTATTTATCAATTAATTAATTTCTTTATTTGTACTAATTGGTCTTTTTTTTAATTTGTAATGCTTACTACTATTTACAATGCTAAATGATGATGATGATAATAATAATAATAATAATAATAATAATAATAATAATAATAATAATAATAATAATAATAATAATGTAATTTGCAATGCTTATACTATTTGTTAATATTATAAATAGTATAAAAAAATCGTGGTATGATAAATAGTTTCTTTAGCATTGCAAATTTGAAAAAAAAATACCAATGAGTACAAATAAATAGATAAATAATGAAAAAAAAAAACTATTTATCATACTACAATTTCTTTATACTATAATATACTATAATATTTATTTATTTTTTCATTAATTTATTACTTTATTTGTACTCATTGGTATTTTTTTTCTCAAATTTGCAATGCAAATGCAAAGCAAGTGCAATGCAATGCTATTTACAATGCTAAATAATAATAATAATAATAATAATAATAATAATAATAATAATAATAATAATAATAATGTAATTTGCAATGCTTATAATATTTATTTATACTATAAATATTATAATTATCCTATATTATAAATAAAATAGCTTATTACACTATAGCTAAATAGCTAATTTACTATAAAATTACTACAAAATAGCTAATTATACTATACTATAAATAAAATAGTATAAAGAAATTGAAAAAGAAGAAATATTTAAAAAATAAAGAAAAAAAGAAAAGAATTAAGAAATATTAAAGAAATATTTATTTATACTATAAATAGTATAAAAAAATTGTTGTATGATCAATATTTTTTTTTTTTAGTAATAATTTTTTTATTTGTACTCATTGGTCTAATTTTTTCAAATTTGCAGCAATGCTTGGAAATAAATAAGTATTACGAATTATGAAAGGTGGGGACAAATCTTTCCTCAATGGCTGATGAAACGATTCTGAATCAGCCTATATAGATACTCATACGGTGGATCGGAGCGCCGAGGCCACGGGCATCAACCAAGCCGTGTGGTATGGACCTTGCGAACGGTCAAAGTCGTGGCCTACTTCACTTCCTGCCTTCGGAAACTTTCTCCTCAGCTGAGCGCGGCACAAACACACCTATATCTCATAGTAGGTATACTATACATGTATAGTGTATAGTGTTCAGTGAGAGAGAGGAAGTCTCGTCGTTCCTCGTAGCACATTACCAGGTTTTCAGCTCGTGGAGATTCCGAGAGGAGACGACGAAGACGAAGACGACGAAGGAACTCCCGTCGTACATTTATTATACGAGGCGTTCCATGTCAGACATTTTTTGCGTTTTTGAAAAAATTGGGAAGTTTTAGGAGAAAAACGCGAAAAATGATTTTTTACTTTTTTTTTACCTTTTGCCGCTTCACTAAAATCGAGGTTATTTTTTTTTTTTGATAATTTGGATTTGGACTTTTTTTGTTCGAAAGAAAACTCAGTAACGAAGGGAATATCGCAATGCAGGAGGCGGTATGTTGATTAAATTTTTTTTAACAGGCGCTAGTCAGGCCCTGGCCAGGTTCGTGTCAACCCTGTCCGGGCCAGAACAGTACCCGGCTTGGGCCGAATATAACGTTACAAAATGTTGTACTTACCCTACTATAAAATTTACGGCATTACACCAGGCGCTAGTCAGGCCCTGGCTAGAGCAGAGTCATCCCTGCCCGGGCCTGATCAGTTCCCAACTTGGGCCGAATGTATCGCAACAGAATTTTGCGCTTACCCTAGTAAAAAATTTACGACATTACACCAGGCGCTAGTCAGGCCCTGGCTAGGGCCGTGTTATCCCTATCCGGGCCTGATCAGTTCCCAACTTGGACCGAATGTATCCCTACAGAATTTTGTGCTTACCCTAGTAGAAAATTAAAACCATTACACTAGGCGCTAGACAGGCTCTGGCCAGGACCGTATCATCCCTGTCCGGGCCTGACCAGTTCCCGCCTTGAACCAAATGTAACGTTACAGAATTTTGTACTTACCCTAGTAAACAATTTAGGCCGTTATACCAGGCGCTAGTCAGGCCCTAGTCAGGGCCGTGTTATCCCTGTCCAGGCCTGCCCAGTTCCCGACTTGGGCCGAATGTAACAGAATGCTACAGAATTTTCTACCAGAATTACTCTCATTCAGCCGAAGAGAAAGTTCTTCGAAATTTTTATAGCGGCAACGAAAAATAATAAAACGCATTTTCCACGGTTAAATTTGTGCAATTTGCGGTGCGCAAAGTGCACTTTTGCATTCCTTTGGCTGCTGCGTCGTAATAATATATATCCACTACAATATATCTTCCACTCTCGAATGTGTTCTAGTCCATTTCAAGTAGGTCGCCGCGCTCAGACGGGCGAATAAGATAGATAACATTATACGGGGAGACTCTGAAAACGCGTCAGGAAACTGTGAATTCTCCCAATTGGAATACAGAAGCGCGCATCTGTTGTTTCTGTTTTATGCTACGATACTAATAATGGAAGCTCGTAATTCTCGCGGCTGTTAAGACGTGATTAAGACGTATAATAAAACGCTACGATCTCGAATGTTGGCTACTTTTTTTCTGATCCTTAAGGATGTGTTTGTAATAATTAACTTAACACTAATTAAGCGTTCTATGCATTTTTGCATTTTTTTAAATGAAATCGTAGAGTTTTTTTATTTTTCGGATAAAGTTTTTAAATTTTGCGAAATCGATTTTTTTGTTTTGGAAAAAATTCTTGGAAAAAATTGCGATTTTTGCGGGTTCGACTTTAAAATTCTGTGGAAAATTGAAAAATCAACATACCGCTTTCTGTCTTGTAGCATTTTCTTCGTTATTGAGTTTTCTTTCGAATGAAAAAAGAAAATCCAGATTCCATTCACCCAAAAAGAAGTTACATCGATTTTAGTGAAGTCACAACATTTCGTAAAAAAATTCAAGATGTACCCAAGTAGAAAATTACACTAGGCGCTAGTCAGGGCCCGGACAGGGATGACACGGGCCTGGCCAGGGCCTGACTAGCGCCTAGTGTAACGCCGTAAATTTTCTACTATAGGATAGGCACCAAATTCTGTAGCGTTACATTCGGCCCAAGCCAGGCCCTGATCAGGCCCGGACAGGGATGAAACGGCACTGGCCAGGGCCTGACTAGCGCCGTGTGTAATGCCATGCATTTTTATACAAGGAAGAAATTCGGCCCAAGCCAGGCCCTGATCAGGCCCGGACTGGGATGACACGGCCCTGGCTAGGGCCTAACTAGCGCCTAGTGTAACGCCGTAAATTTTCTACTATAGGATAGGCACCAAATTCTGTAGTGTTACATTCGGCCCAAGTCGGGCACTGATCAGGCCCGGACAGGGATGACACGGTCTTGGCCAGGCCCTGACTAGCACCGAGTGTAATACATTTTCCACCAGGATACCGTTCGGTCCAAGCCAGGTCCTGATCAGGCCCGGACAAGGATGAAACGACCCTGTCCAGGGCCTGACTAGCGCCTAGTGTAACGCCCTAAATCCTCCACCAGGGAAGGAAAAATATTTGTAAATAAGGAAAAAAAAAACACTTATTTTTGCCCGGTACCATTATTGAAATTTGGGCGGCGGTCGGCTGAAGTGCAACGCGCCTGCAAAATTACGCGAGTTTCACTCGGTGGTCCGGGTCCGGAACGCGCGTCGGGTCGTTACGCCTGTCGGTGAATGTTTTTTCATCGGCCGCAAACACGTCGGACCCGCTCGGTCATTGAGGTATCATAAGGTAACAATAATCGGGTATATCCGCGCAGCGGCGGCAGCGGCGCCGAGGTCAGTGGAACGGCGACGAATGAAATTGACTCGTTCGGGACGCCCGCGGGATCTCTCTCCGCGCGTGTTGTTTGGACTCTCTCGCACTTTCGCGCTCCTTTTTTTTTCTTTTTTTTTTTTTTTTTTTTTTTTTTTTAAGCCGACGCTTCGAGCGCATTTCTGATTTTTGTGGAGCGGAATCGTGTGAAGTCGCCGGGGCGAAATGGCACACGGGAGTATCGATAAAAAATTGGCACGCTTTTTTTTTTTTTTTTTTTATTAGGTAAAAATAAATTCTGAATTATTACAATAATTATTTCATAGTTTCATTACATTAATTGATATCGATACATTTACAATTATTATTCAGGTCCAGAAAATAAGCCGAGGTTAAGTTTCTGATTTTTAGGGAGCGGGATCGTGAAGTCACCGGGGCGAAATGGCACACGGGAGTTTCGATAAAAAATTGGCACGCTTTTTTTTTTTTTTTTTTTTTTTTATTAGGTAAAAATAAATTCTGAATTATTACAATAATTGTTTCATAGTTTCATTACATTAATTGATATCGATACATTTACAATTATTATTCAGGTCCAGAAAATAAGTCGAGGAATAAGTTTCTGATTTTTGGGGAGCGGGATCGTGAAGTCACCGGGGCGAAATGGCACACGGGAGTTTCGATAAAAAATTGGTCCGCTTTTTTTTGTGTTTCTTTTTATTTTGCTTCCTCATAGAGGAAGCTTTGTTTTCGTGAAAATTTTTTTTTTCGAGATTTTCATGCCAGTATGCTTAGAATTGTCCAAAACGTCGAGAAAAGTGGTTTAGAAAAAATGTCCATATGTATGTGTGTGTGTGTGTGTGTGCAGGGCTTCGAAAATTTGATGAATTATAACTCAGTAACTGTTCGAGCGATCGGGCTCAAATTTTGCACGCAAGTGAAGTAGTTGCCCCTCTTTGAATGTCAATATTTTTGGGAAAAAATAATCAGCCATTTTGATTTTACGGTATTTTGAATTTTTTTAAAAAAGGGCGTGGTCGCTCTAACTTTCGTAAAAATTATACGATTTTGCTAAATAGTTTTTTATAAATAAAGACACGTTCAATCTTGTTTCGTATTGCATTTGGGCGAAATCGGTAAAGCGGTTTGGATTTTATAGACATTTGAATTTTTTGAAAAAAAATCATTTTTTCTCTAAATCTCGTAGAATTTCAACAATTTGACTGAAAGTTTTTATAGACGAAAAGGAACGTACATTACTGCTGGGTACCAAATTTGACGATGATCGGTCAAGTGGTTCCGATTTTACGTAATTTTGAAATATTTCAATTATTCACTTTTTCGATCTAACTTCTGAAAAAGGCTGCAAAGTAGAACCTTGCAAAGTGCTTCCTCAGTATTTCACGATGTTAATGCAGCTTCCTCTATGAGGAAGCCAAAATTGATCAATATACTTCCTCAGAGGTGACTTTTTTTTCACTTTTTTTTATTGATGTAAAAATAAATGTAGAATTATTACAACAATTGTTTCAAAATTACTGTAACTATAATATTATTTAATAATTATTATATTATATTAATATAAATATTTAAAATTATTATTGAGATCGAGGAAAGTCGATTCGATGAACCCAGAATCCAAATGTTTCGAGCATTTATGTTTATTTAGAAAGCAAGAAATTACATAGACACTGATGCAGTCGAAGCTCAGAAACGACTCGACATATATTTCGTATATTTTATTTATAGTCGTAAATACACAGAAAAACCGGTTTCTGTATATAGCAGAACGAACAGCCCGAGACTAATTGCAAATCAGACGCATAGAGCCTGATACGAAACTGCAGCGCCGAATATAATCATTCCTCAAACGAGTTTTCGCGCCGTGAGAAGATGAGATTCGCAGCAGTCAGAGTCGAAGGGACTCGAGTTTTCGTGACGACGAATCTCAATCTTCCGTCGAGGCTTCTGATAGGATTTATAATCTAATGAAGCGACGGAATTAATTTGTTGTCAGGGGAATTGCGCTTTGCTGATGGGATTCATGACATATATATAGGCGTTCTGATGCGATTCTCATTTTATTTATTTTATTTATTTTATTTATTTTATTTATTTTATTTATTTTATTTATTTTATTTATTTTATTTATTTTATTTATTTTATTTATTTTATTTATTTTATTTATTTTATTTATTTTATTTATTTTGTTTATTTTATTTATTTTGTTTATTTTATTTATTTTATTTATTTTATTTATTTTATTTATTTTATTTATTTTATTTATTTTGTTTATTTTGTTTATTTCGTTGATTTCGTTTATTTCGTTGATTTCGTTGATTTCGTTGATTTCGTTGATTTCGTTGATTTCGTTGATTTCGTTGATTTCGTTGATTTCGTTTATTTCGTTGATTTCGTTGATTTCGTTGATTTCGTTGTTTTCGTTGATTTCGTTGATTTCGTTTATTTCGTTGATTTCGTTGATTTCGTTGATTTCGTTGATTTTGTTGATTTCGTTGATTTCGTTGATTTCGTTGATTTCGTTGATTTCGTTGATTTCGTTGATTTAGTTGATTTCGTTGATTTCGTTGATTTCGTTGATTTCATTGTTTTCATTGATTTAATTGTTTTCATTGATTTCATTGATTTCATGGATTTCATTGATTTCGTTGATTTCATTGTTTTCATTGATTTAATTGTTTTCATTGATTTCATTGATTTCATGGATTTCATTGATTTCATTGATTTCATTGATTTCGTTGATTTCGTTAACTTCATTGATTTCGTTGATTTTGTTCATTTCGTTGATTTCGTTGATTTCGTTGATTCCGTTGATTTCGTTGATTTCGTTGATTTCATTGATTCCGTTGATTTTGTTGTTTTCGTTGATTCCATTGATTTCATTGATTTCATTGATTCCGTTGATTCCGTTGATTCCGTTGATTTCGTTGATTTCGTTGATTTCGTTCATTTCCTTCATTTCATTCATTCTGTTCATTTCGTTCATTTCGTTCATTTCATTTATGTCATTGATTTTATTTATCTTATTTATTTCATTTATTTCATTTACTTTATTCATTACAAGTATTTCATTTATTTTATTAGTTTTATTTTAGAAATTTGCTTTTTTCGTAGCAACGAAAAATACAGGTTTGAAAGAAATTTTCCAGAATTACGAAAGCGTTATTCCTTTTTTTTAATAAAACAGTTTTTATATATTTTAAACTTTCTTAGTTTGTAATAATAGTTTTATGGTTTTTTGCCGCGACGGACGCGGTGAGATCCTCGCGAGAGTGAACCGAGACCCACATTCCTTGGCTTCATTTAGAAAGCAACAAGTTATGCGACATCTGCATGTCTGGGAACTGGAGTACAGTCGTCCATATTAGCATTTTTATTCAGATTAATTGGAGCACAACGATAACGTACCTCCTTTTTTTGACATTTCGATCCAAACTAATTTATCGTTTTCATATAAAACAGATCTAATTCAAATTTGTGGCTTCGCTGTCAAATTTATTAGATTTCACGCAAATTAATATTTCCAGATCAAATAAATTTAGCTTTGCTATTAAAACGTCTTCTGACGATCGGAAAATCTTAAACCCGGTTAAATTTATTAACCCAGTTCACCTAATTAGGATTAAATTAGGACTTTTTTTTAGGAAGAAAACTTCATAAAAATACTTTTTTTTGGAAATTATTCCTGAGAAAAAAATCTGTAGCGTTACATCCGACTCTGGTCAGGCCCTGACCAGGGCCTAATAACCCTGTCAGGGCCTGATCAGGGCCTGATTTGGGCCGCACTTCCTTGGAGACTGCCTTTTACGAATTATTCCCCAGTAAAAAATCTGTAGCGTTACATCGGACCCTGATCAGGCCCTGATCAGGACCGTATTAACCCTGTCAGGGCCCGAGCGGCGCCTGATTTGGGCCGGTCTTCCTTTGTGACTTTTTTTTTAGAAATTATTCTCGAGTACAAAATCTGCAGCGTTACATCCGGCCCTGATTAGGCCCTGATCAGGACCGTGTTAACCCTGTCAGGGCCTGATTTGGGCTGGACTTCCTTTGGGACTTCCTTCTAAAAAATTATTCCTGATTAGAAAATCTGCAGCGTTACATCCGACCCTGATCAGGCCCTGACCAAGACCGTTCTAACCCCGCCAGGGCCTGACCAGGGCCTGATTTGGTCCGGAAGTTTGCTAATTTTTTTTTCTCGCGTGAACTTTTTATCCATAAATATTTTCTCGGAGTTCAATTCGTTGACCTCCAATAAAATTGAAGAGGCTGTCAACTTGCGTCTCAATTCTGGTTAACTAACGTTTATCGTTCGCGTCGAGAAGACGCGCGACTGGAAACAACAGCAACGAGCCGCGGCAGTCAAAGCAAAGCCAAGAGAAAGAGAGAGAGAGAGATTAGGTAACGGGAGGACGTGCTGCCTCGCGGAACCCGGCGCGAAACGGCCTTGCCGCGCGCGGCAATGGGAGAGACTACTCCTTCGCCCTGCCTCTCCACTGTCACGGTCAATGAATTCAATCGATTCGGGTCATTCGTGCACCACAAACACCGACCGCTTCCAAGTTCCAACAATTCAGCTTGTGAGCTATACGAAATGTCTCCCTTTCTTGTTCACAGAATTTACGATTTTTTTTTTTTTTTTTTTTTTTTTTTTTTTTTTTCTTCATGCAAGGATTTTTAGTAATTCATATTTTAGAGTGGCTGACCTGAACGCTTACTAATTGTTGATTCACATGACAATTTTTTTTACTGATTTACATTATGAAATTTTGAAATAGTTGCGATTGGTTATGAAAGGTGGATTGGCTTCAGTCTTATGGCTTAATGCTTGACCTTAGAAGGGAGGTCATGCTGTAGTACAAGTTGGGACCATAGGATTAGGACGAGTCTTATGGCTTAATGCTTGACCTTAGAAGGGAGGTCATGTTGTAGTCCAAGTTAGTGTTATAGGATTCGGACAAATCTTATGCTTGACCTTAGCAGGGAGGTCATACTGTAGTCTAAGTTGGTGCTATATGATTATGCCGAATCTTATGGCTTTGCTTGACCTTACAAGGGAGGTCATACTGAGGTCCAAGTTAGTGTCACAGGATTAGGAGGAATCTTGTGACTGAATATTTTATCTTATCAGCGAGGTTACTTTAGGGCCATAAGTTAGGGCCACAGGATGAGGTCGAATCTTATGACTCAATACTTGACCTTAAAAAAAGAGGCCATATTACATAATTTGACCTCATTTTTAAGGTCAATCATTGAGTCCCAAATGAGGTCATAGTAAATACTACGACCTTATTTTTAAGGTCAAGTATTGAGTCTCAAATGAGGTAAGTACTGCGACCTTATTTTTAAGGTCAAGTATAGGGTCCTATGAAAAAAAGAAAAGTTAGTAGTTACTAATCTTAGAGTAAAATTAGTAAGAAACTAGTAAATGCTAGTTTCTTACTAATCTTACTCATTTTTTTCTCAGCTATTTGGACAAGAATAAAATACTTGACCTTAAGAAAAGAGGCCATATTAAATACTATGACCTCATTTTTAAGGTCAAGTATTGAGTCCCAAATGAGGTCATCGTAAATACTGCGACCTTACTTTTAAGGTCAAGTATTGAGTCCCAAATGAGGTCATAGTAAATACAGCGACCTTATTTTTAAGGTCAAGTATTGGGTCCTATGAAGTATTTACTAGTTTCTTACTAATCTTACTCATTTTTTCTCGGCTATTCGGACACGAATAAGATTGTCGAAGCTTCACATCTGACTAACCAACTATAACAGGATATCCCTGTGGGTTAAGTCACCCGACCTCACTTTCACCTCCTACGCAAGGTATAAATTTTCTATTCCGAAACAAAGTCCTGTTCTGCGGTTTGCTCTGACGTCTTTTCTGACGTCGGTTTTGCTCGACTCGAAAGCCAACCGAAGATCGCGAGGGTCGCGTGGGCGTCGACCAGGGAAAGTTCATTCCTTCTGTGCAATCCTGACTGCGGTGTTCCTGACTTTGTTCCCGACCGATTATTGGCCCTCTTTCTCCTTCGCTTCCTTTCTCAGAGGTTCCCCACCGACTGAGCCTTCGGCCTTTGCCTCCTTCGTGGCCGAACACTTTCACCGGCGTCCGGCTGCATTCACTGCATCCGGAATCGTCGACTCGGCCGCGCCTCTCTAACTCGGATACCGATGCTCGTAACGCAGAAGACCATTATTCATCAATGTGATCCAATTCCATTGGTATCTTTGCGCAGACGCGAAATGATAAACGAGAAATGAGGATTAATAGATTCAAATATTCAAACAGAAATAAAATCAAATGAAACAAAATAATGAAGTTAAAAAAAATTATTAAGGCAAACCCGTGTAAAGGCTCTTTTTTATTTTTTATGGGATTTTTTTTGTCGAAAAATAAGCATGCAAGTGCGAATTTTTTACCACATATTTATTTACATTTTATATGTCAAATAAAAATATATTAAAACTAGAGGATTATATTGTGACATGATTTTTGGTTGCCATAGTAATGGTTTCTATGGTTATGGTTGTTATGGCGATGGTTGTCATGATAACGGTTGCTATGTCAATGGTTGCCATGGTAACGGTTGCCATGGTAACGGTTGCCATGGTAACGGTTGCCATGGTAACGGTTGCCATGGCAATGGTTGCTATAGCAATGGTTACCATGGTCACGGTTGCAATGGCAATGGTTGCCATGTTAACGGTCATAATGGCAATGGTTGCTATGGTATCGGTTGCTAAGGCAATGGTAGCCATGATAACGGTTGTTACAGCAATGGTTGCCATAGTAACGGTTGCTATGGCAATAGTTGCCATGGTAACGGTTGCTATGGCAATAGTTGCCATGGTAACGGTTGCTATGGGAATTATTTCTATGATAACGGTTGCTATGGCAATGGTTGCCTATGGTAAAAGTTGCTATGGCAATGGTTGCCATAGTAACGGTTGCTATGGCAATGGTTGCCATAGTAACGGTTGCTATGGCAATGGTTGCCATGATAACGGTTGCTATGGCAATGGTCGCCATGATAACGGTTGCTATAGCAATGGTTGCCATGGTAACGGTTGTTATGGCAATGGTTGCCATTGTAACGGTTGTTATGGCAATGGTTGCCATGGTAACGGTTGCTATGGCAATGTTTGCCATGGTAACGGTTGCTATGGCAATGTTTGCCATGGTAACGTTTGCTATGGCAATGTTTGCCATGGTAACGGTTGCTATGGCAATGTTGGCCATGATAACGGTTCCTATAGCAATGGTTGCCATGGTAACGGTTGCTATGGCAATGGTTGCCATGGTAACGGTTGCTATAGCAATGGTTGCTATGGCAATGGTTGCCATGGTAAAGGTTGCTATGGCAATGGTTGCCATAGACAAAATTAAATAAATTAGTAAGTAAAATAAAAAAATAAGATAAAAAAATAACCTAAATAAATGCAAATGAGGTAGCCACTATAATTATTGAATCTTATTATTCCTACGTTGGCAAAAAAGAGCCAAATGGCCTAAGCAAAGAAATTGTGGAAAATCGAGCGTTAAATTGATAACCCTGCTGATAAAAATGTTCTCGACTCTGAGAATAGCAGCGAAGATTTGAGAACACGACTTTTATCCTCGGTATGAAAAGCCTGGGCGTTGGATTATAGCCTGGCTACACAATACTATCAGTCGTCCATCTCGAGTACGGACAACAGTTTGAGTCCACGTGTGGTAGTAGAGTAGAACGTGCATTAGAATGAAGCTCTCCGAGCTCTCCGGAGCGTCATGCGTATTACTTTCTAGATTCCAGCAGCAGAAGCAGCAGCAGCGACGACGACGACGACGACGAGAACAGAGCGCAGCGTGCAATCTATTTTACTACACTTTGCGGCTCTTTTCTCTCATGAAATTTAAGTACACTAATATATATAATTTGTGTGATAACCCCGGAACTTCGATCTCACTCTTCCCATTTTTTTATGACTTTTTACTGGTGTGCTGAAAATTTGGAAAAATATTTTAGGAAAATAAATACGATTACTTTGATCTACTAAATATTCATTATCAAATTATTCAATTACTAATTAATTATTAATTATTCAATTCAATCAATTATTCAATTTGAATTATTAAATATTTAATTCAATTATTAATTATTATTAATTATTAATTTCGAAAAGTTAACAACATTATTTATATTAAGATATTATTATTATTCCTATTGTTTTTAAGACTCGAATTACAAGTGCATATTTGTTAAAGATTTAAATAAAAATATGAAAATATTTACGAAAAGTGGGAATAAAATTGGACTAATTTTAAGAAACACTAAAAAACACTTCAAAACCAAAACTTGCTTAAAATAAAAACACTAAGTGCCTCATATAGCATACTTTATTTTATTATTTTTATATATAAAAATAATAATAATAATAACAATAATAATAAAAATAAGAATTATGAAACTAAAAAAAATATAAATAAATACAAAAAAAAACCAAAACTGGCTCAAAACAAAAACACTAAGTGCCTCATATAGCATACTTATCTTAAATAATAAGTTAAATTAATAATATTAGTTAAATAATAATAATAACAATAATAATAAAAATAAGAATTATAAAACCAAAAAAAATATAAATAAATACAAAAAAAAAACCAAAACGGGCTTAAAACAAAAACACTAAGTACCTCATATAGCATACATCATTTAATCATTTTTATACATAAAAAATAATAATAATAACAACAATAATAAAAATAAGAATTATAAAACTAAAAAAAATATAAATAAAAACAAAAAAACCAAAACTGGTTCAAAACAAAAACACCAAGTGTCCCATATAGCACACTTAATTTTATTATTTTTCAAGTGCGGATTTTCCCCGCTGGGAATTCGATCCGTAACGCAGATGCTCGCAGCGCGATCCAGCAGCGATCTTCAGCGCAACGAGCTCGCCGAGATTATAGTCCTTAGCGTCGCGAGTCTCTCGCTCGACTTTCGCCCGGCGCATCCGGAATCTATCGCGTATACTTCACGAGCCGTTGGAGCCGGTAAACAGGATACCACGCGGCTTCAACATGAGTTTAATCGCCGATCGCACGAATGAAAACAGAGACGCAGTAACAGTGTTGCTGCGTTGCTTGTCTCTTGTTTCTATGTTGTGCGTCTCTTAACCGCATTTTACGAAACTCATTCACGGTTCATATTGTCGTTTTCCGCGCCTCGTGTCCCATCGATCACCTATGTCCGGTCGCTTTAGCCTTAGGAGGCTGTGGTACTCTTTTTCCCCACCTCGAATTTTTAAAAGCCATTTTCTCCTAAGCTACTCGACATTAAGGGTTCAAATTTTGAGAGAATGTGCGGAAATGTGGCAGATTTGGGCTAAGCTTTACGGCTCCTCGATACATGAAGCCGTTTGTTCGGGAGAATCGAAAAACCAAAAAGTGAGGTTAGGAATCCCGCCACCTCGAGTTTTTAAAAGCCATTTTCTTCTAAACTACTCGACATTAAGGGCTCAGATTTTGAGGAAATGTGCGGAAATATGGCAGAATTGGACTCAGCTTTGCGGTTCTTGGATACATGAAGCCGTTTGTTCGGGAGAATCGAAAAACCAAAAAGTTAGGTTAGGAATCCCCCACCTCGAATTTTTAAAAGCCATTTTCTTCTAAGCTACTCGATATTTAGGGCTCAAATTTTGAGAGAATGTGCGGAAATATGGCAGAATTGGGATACGCTTTATGGCTCCTCGATACATGAAGCCGTTTGTTCAGGAGAATCGAAAAACTAAAAAATTCGGTTAGGAATCTCGCCACCTCGAAATTTTAAAAGCTATTTTCTTCGAAACGGTGAATCGAATTGCAACCAAATTTGGAACACAATTAGAAAATGATGGCAAAATTAATCTAAGCTTTTGGCTCCTCGAAACTTGCAGCGGTTTACTCGCCATACCCAGAAAACCAAAAAGTGAGGTTAGGAATTCGAGAGACATACTTACGTGCGTTTAACATTGGCGACCTATTTCCAAGATAAATATATCGCATCCTCTAAACCCTTCTACTAGAGTAAAAAGTCACCTAGACATCATAATAATTGCCACCTAATCCATCAACTCATCCTTTTCAGTTCACTCCCTACTTTACCATCCACCGGATTTACTCAAACCCCCCCAAAAAAAAAAAAAAAAAAAAAATCCCGTCGACAGGAAAGTGTTACTAAAAAATGAAGTAAATGGAAGAGAGAAAATTCGGCGAGAGAGACCTCCCTGCGCGCTTCGCTCATTTCACTCACCATCGATGTGCTTTTCGAAGCTGCGCGCGAGCCGAGCTGTCTCTGTTTCTCTCGCTCACCGCAAATTATCGGACGCGCAGCCGGTGCACGCGCGGCGCACCGCACGACGCGGCGAAACGTAGTACGTGTCTCGTTGTAGGCAGTCGGGCAGCGCGGAAGCAGCAGCAGCAGCAGCAGTGCGGCCACTCAATGGCAGAGAGGCAGCGACGGCAGGTTCGTTGCTTGACCACGGTTTATGGCTCGCGGCCCATACGCCCGAGACTCGGCCAATGGAACGTTCCAAATACTTCTCGTTGCACGTCGCGAGTAATGAGTTCGGGAGACTCGCCGCCGCTGGTCAGCCGCCGTCGCTGCGCGGCGGCGGCTGAACAGCGGCTGCGCGTAGCGGACAACGTGGATGGTACCAGTAATCGTCAGTACGTGCTTCGACTGTAGCGAAATCTATCATCGCGATGCGCAGAGCGGACGATTACTGGTACACGGTCGATCACTGGAACATGGACGATCACTGATGCACGGTCAATCACTGGTACCTGGTCGACCACTGGTACACAGTCAATCATTGGTACCCGGACGATCACTGGTACCTGGTCGATCACTGGTACACAGTCAATCATTGGTACCCGGACGATCACTGGTACCTGGTCGATCAATGGTACCTGGTCCATCAATGGTACCTGGACGATCACTGGTACCTGGTCGATCACTGGGACCTGGTCTATCACTGGTACCTGGACGATCAATGGTACTTGGACGATCACTAGTACATGGTCGATCACTGGTACCGGGTCGATTACTGGGACCCGGTCGATCATCGGTACATGGTCCATCACTATAATATGGACGGTTACGGCTGCATGGACGCTCACTGGTACCTGGTCGATCTCTGGTACACGGATAATCACTGGTGCCTGGTCGATCACTGGTACTCGGACCATCGTTGGTACAAGGACCATCATTGGTACCAGGACCATCATTGGTACCAGGGCCATCATTGGTATCTGGTCGATCCCCGGTATCAGGACTACAATCGGTACCTGGACGATCACTGGTACCAGATCCATCACTGGCACCAAGACCATCACTGGTACTAGAACCATCACTGGTACTAGGACTATCATTAGTATACCTGGTCGATCACTGGTACCAGGACCATCACTGGTACTAGGACCATCATTAGTATACCTGGTCGATCACTTGTACCAGGACCATCACTGGTACTAGGACCATCATTGGTATACTTGGTCGATCACTGGTACCAGGACCATCACTGGTACTAGGACCATCATTAGTATACCTGGTCGATCACTGGTACCAGGACTATAATTGGTACCTGGAAGATCAAGGGTACCCGGTCAATCACTGGAACTCGGTCGGTCACTGGTACCAGGACTATAATTGGTACCTGGAAGATCAAGGGTACCCGGTCAATCACTGGAACTCGGTCGGTCACTGGTACACTGGTCGATCATTATCGGCCCGTCCATCAACCCTAAAAAAAACGGCGATGTGATCTCAAAAACACTGCACAGCCGCCATCTTGAAAAAACCCGCTTAAAAAAAAATTCGTGTATATAGTCACTAATATGTACAATAAACACTCTTTTTTGTAATCTCGATTTACATCGCACTTTTTCTAAAAAAAAAAAAAAAAAAAAAACCCTATTTTTTCGGCCTCTACATAACCCCTTAATAAATCAACTACCGAACAGGTTCGATCGGTAAAAATCATTCGGGTCGATACATCGGCTGTCAGAAGCTCGAACCATTTTATTTTTTTTTTTTTTTTTTTTATTTTATTTGGTGGTATTACCATTTATTATTGGTCGTACAATGTATGTAAACGGTTCATAGCCGCGGGGAGATCGGTGGTACGTATAGATCGACGGGTAGATCGAGATGAACAAAATAGATAGGAGATCTTAGTGTGTCAGTGTGCCTATATGCTAATCGTTTAGCCGTCGGAGCGAAGCAGCAACATTCGCGATGAGTCGGTTTATGCCTCTCTCGCGAATTGGCATCGATCGCAAACTTACAGCTCGGCTCCGACAATTCCACATGTGTAGGACACGTCGAGTCAGGTGGCTGCTGCTGCTGGCTGGTGTGGAATTCGCCGGGCGCGCACTTCACACTCTTCGCGATTAACGGTACAGCCGAGATCACGCGCGGTAGAAAGTAGTTTGATATTTCGACTGCTCGTCGAGGCTGCGTAGGCATCGAGGAGCCTCGACTCTCATCGAGTGGCCGTTTTATGTGAAAATTGCGAATTTTGGGGTTTTGGGAGGGGCCAATTTTTGGAAGGGCCGTTTTTTGGTCGTTTTTTGGTCGTTGTTTCCTGCTTTTGTTTGTCGTTTTTTGGCCGTTTCTTTGTTGTTTTTTGGCCGTTTCTTTGTTGTTTTTTTGCCGTTTTTGTTTACCGTTTTTTGGCCGTTTTTTGTTTGTCGTTTTTTTGCCATTTTGGTTTTTTTGCCGCTTTTTTGGCCGTTTTTGTTTGTCGTTTTTTGGCCATTTTGGTTTTTTTTGCCGCTTTTTTGGCCGTTTATGTTTGCCGTTTTTTGGGTCGGTTTTATTAGTCGTTTTTTTGACGAAAAGAAACGTTTGATTTTTCGAAGTAATAAACCCCATCCGACCGCAAAACCGCAAAATTTGGGTTTTTAAGAAGGGCCAATTTTTAGAAGGGCCGTCTTTTTAGCCATTTTTTGTCGAAAAAGAGATCGCAAAACCGCAAATTTTGGGATTTTAGCCATTTTTTGGTCGTTTTTTGGTGAAAAAAAGATCACAAAACCACATATTTTGGGTTTTTAAGAATGGCCGTTTTTTTGCCGTTTTTTGGCGAAGAAAAGTTTGATTTTACGAAGTTAAAAAATCCTATCCGACCGCAAAACCGTAAATTTTGGGATTTTAAGAAGGGCCATTTTTTAGAAGGGCCTTTTTTTGGCCGTTTTTTTGGTGGAAAAAAATGTTCGATTTTACGAAGTTAAAAAACCCCATCCTATTGCAAAATCGCAAATTTTAGGTTTTTAAGAAGGGCCATTTTTCAGAAGGGCCATTTTTTTGGCTGTTTTTTGGCGAGAAAAAAGTGCGACTTTGCGAAGTTAAAAAACGCTATTCGATCGCAAAACCGCAAATTTTGGGTTTTTAAGAAGGGCCATTTTTCAGAAGGGCCGTTTTTTTGCCGCTTTTTGGCCTTTTTTGTGAAAAAAAAAATCGATTTTACGAAATTAAAAAACCCTATTCGACCGCAAAATCCGCACATTTCGGGTTTTTAAGAAGGGCCATTTTTCCTTTCTTCCCTTTTATCACTATCATCCCTTTTATTTTATCACTTGAAAGTCCAAAACGCGATTTTCGCTGAAAAAATTATAAATATTAATCAAATTAATTATTGTACTTATTAATTAAATGAATTATTATTATCATGTATAGGTATATATGATATCATGGTACGTATAGACATATAGATATATGGGTATGGGTTCCACTCACAGGTTCTCTTATATATTTACACGTGCAGCCGAGGTCCGAGAGGTGCGATGATCGATGCTCAGGATCCTCACATCGTTGGGCATCCTCAGTCGCTTCTCCTTCTCTCTGCATTTTCGCCCGCGGCTCGTTCGTCAAAGACAATGCGCGTGGGCGTTCGTATAACGTTTCTGACTCTGCGCACAAAACGCCCGAGCGTTGAACGGCAGATGAAACGCGACTCCGGTAATTTTGGGTCACTGTATAAATTCGTTGTTATTACTCATCCTGACGAAGCATTTCCGAGCCTTTTTCGCTGAAAATAGAATCGCAACATGAATTTTTTTTTTAGCTTTGAATCTTTTTTTACGTGAGAAAAATCGCAAAATTCGGAATAAAGGAAAAAATTTGAAAAAATTCATACGTATTCAGAAAAATGAACGAATTGTTTTTATCGAAATAAAAAAAATTAGGTTGTCGGAAAATTTGTTTAACAATCATTCATTAAATTCGAACTGAAGTTATAAATAAATAGTTTTTTTTTCTTAGCTTTGAATATTTTTTTACGTGAGAAAAATCGCAAAATTCAAAATAAAGGAAAAAATTTGAAAAAATTCATACGTATTCAGAAAAATGAACGAATCATTTTCATCGAAATGAAAAAATTAGGTTGTCGGAAGATTTGTTAAACAATCATTCAGTAAATTCGAAAAATAAGACTCGAATTAAATTTATAAATCAATTATTCATTAAATTCGAAAAATTCAATTCGAATTGAATTTATAAATCAATCATTCATTAAATTCGAAAAATTGAATTCGAATTGAATTTATAAATCAATCATTCATGAAATTGGAAAAATTATATACGAATTGAATTTATAAATCAATCATTCATGAAATTGGAAAAATTATATTCGAATTGAATTTATAAATCAATCATTCATTAAATTTGAAAAATTTATTTCGAATTGAAGTTATAAATCAATCATTCATTAAATTCGAACAATTAAATTCGAATTGCATTTGTAAATCAATCATTCATTAAATTCGAAAAATTAAATTAGAATTGAATTTATAAATCAATCATTCAATAAATTCGAATTGAATTTATAAATCAATCATTAATTAAATTCGAAAAATTAAATTCGAATTGAATTTATAAATCAACCATTCATTAAATTCGAAAAATTAGAAACTGGGTTAACTGAGTTAACCCTGTTCATATTCAGGGTTAAACGAACAGGGTCAAGCAGCCAGAACTTCATAACTTTTGGCCCTGTTAACCCTGTTCGCTTAACCCTGAACATAAACAGGGTTAACCCAGTTAACCCAGTTTCCAATTTTCCGAATTTAATTACTGATTGATTTATAATTTCGGTTCGAATCAAATTTTTCGAATTTACTGAATGATTGATTTATAAATTCAATTCGAATTTAATTTTTCGAATTTAATGAATGATTGATTTATAAATTCAATTCGGATTAAATTTTTCGAATTTAATGAATGATTGATTTATAAATTCAATTCGAATTTAATTTTTCGAATTTAATGAATGATTGATTTATGAATTCAATTCGAATTTAATTTTTCGAATTTAATGAATGATTGATTTATGAATTCAATTCGAATCTAATTTTTCGAATTTAATAAATGATTGATTTATAAACCGAAGTTGTAAATCAATCATTCATAAAATTCGAAAAATTAGAAACTCAAATTTCTAAATAACTGGCACGTTTATTCCCACGAAGAAATTGACCCACTGGCGGCTTCTCTGCTGACATAATGTAATTTTCCCGTCGAATGTCATGCAATTTCACATATCTGCATTCGCAATAATTATACCGACGGGGATACAAAGTGATGGCGCGACCTCTTTAGAACCCGGCGATCACGATCGGTGTGCGTCGAGGCAGCTTATCAGCCATCTCGGAGCGCGCGTCGCGCAACAAATCGCGTCGGAGGACCAATAAGAAGCGTCACGAGGGAATAATTCACGAGAAATCGCGATGTTAATATTGCAAAACACGTTTTTTTTTTTTTTTTTTTTTTTTTTTTTTTTTTTTCACTGACGTCTTAACTTGAGAATGCAACCAAATTTTCAAGGTGAGATTTTCCATTCAACCGGAAATGTGTGAAAAATTAAATACGATTTTATTGTGCGAGGGTCGTTTCTACACATTTTTATTCTACACATGGGTGATTCTACACAAAAAATTCTACACAATTTTTCCTACACACGATAATGTCCTGTACGAGACATTCTACACATAATTAAATTCAATTTGCAATATCCTACACATACTGTTGATCACAAAAAAATCCAACTCAGTATATCCTACACATTGAAATATTCTGTGTAGATTATTCTACACATCTTAGATCAATAGTTCGTGATCCTACACATATAACTCTTTAGTACCCTCTTTAGTACTCGTTATATGTGTAGGATCACGAACTATTGGTCTAAGATGTGTAGAATAATCTACACAGAATATTTCAATGTGTAGGATATACTGAGTTGGATTTTGTTGTGATCAACAGTATGTGTAGGATATTGCAAATTGAAATTAGTTATGTGTAGAATGTCCCGTGCAGGACATTACCGTGTGTATGAAAAATTGTGTAGAATTTTTTGTGTAGAATCACCCATGTGTAGAATAAAAATATGTAGGATCGATGCTCCCCCATTAAATACGCATCGAATAGTTTTCGTGTCTCTATTTTTTTTGAGTCTCCAATATTCACAAAAAAATTGAAATAATTAAAAAAGAAAAAAAAATTAATTAATTAAAAAGTAGTACAAAATATAAGTAATTCCAGATTAAGAAATTAAAAAATAATTCAAAATAAAAATAATTCCAAAATAATTCCAAATAGAAAAAAAATGAAAAATAATTCAAAATAATAATAATTAAATAATAAAAAAATAATTACGAAAATTTCAGACTGCGACTGAACTTTTTTTTATGAACTTGTGACAACTATTTTTCGAACCAATAGTAAGATTCATATTCAGAATTAGAAAATCCACGGCCATAGTATCCTATTGGTCCATATTGCCCACTTCAAACCTAAATGGAGACGTGGAATGCGTTGAGGATGGTCGAAAGCTGACGCAGAGAGAGAGAGAGAGAAGGAGAGCCGAAGAATAATCTCCGTGTTCAATTCCGGCCTCTGTCGCTCGTAACAAAGCGAGATCCGTGTGAAAGCAGCTAAGCGCGGTGGCGGCGGCGCCGGCGCAGGATCTACCGCGCACGCGCAGTCGCGCACGCCCGGCCAGACGTGAATGGCTGCTGACGTCAAAGCGGCGCGCGCACGCACGCGCGCGGGACTTTCGGAAAAATTGCGCAATTTCACCATTCCACTATCGCGCAGCTGTTGCTGCACCACATATACGTAGTACATATGTGCAGTACATAATTGCATATACATAGGTAGTACATTTACGTAGTACATATAAATAGGTAGTAATACATGTATGTAGTACATATAAATCGGTAGTAATACATGTATTTAGTACATATAAATAGGTAGTACATGCATGTAGTACATATACATAGGTAGTACATGTATGTATTACATATACATAGGTTGTACATGCATGTAGTACATATACATAGGTAGTACATGTATGTAGTACATATACATAGGTAGTACATGTATGTAGTACAAATACATACGTAGTACATGTATGTAGTACATATGCATACGTAGTACATGTATGTAGTACATATGCATACGTAGTAAATGTACGTACCCTGCCCCCTTAACCCTGTATATGAGCAGGGTTAAACGAACAGGGTTAAGCAGCCAAAACATCATAACTTTCGGCCCTGTTAACCCTGTTCGCTCAACCCTGAATATGAACAGGGTTAAGCGGTCAGGGTTAAGCAGCCGAAACGTCATAACTTTTGGGGCACCCTGTATGTAGCAAATATACATAGGTAGAGTACATATATGTAGCACAAATACATAGGTAGTACATATATGTAGTACAAATAGATAAGTAGCACATATATGTAGTACATACACATAGGCAGTACATATATGTGGCACAAACACATAGGTATATAGCACATATATGTAGTTCATATATGTAGCACATACACATAGGCAGTATATATGTAGCACAAATACATAGGTATATAGCACATATATGTAGTACATATATGTAGCACATACACATAGGCAGTACATATATGTAGCACAAATACATAGGTAGCACATATATGTTGTACATATATGTAGCACATACACATAGGCAGTATATATGTAGCGCAAATACATAGGTATATAGCACATATACATAGTACATACATGTGGCGCCTGAGCGCGGCTCATTTATCTCTCTACGTGCGTTGAGCTGCCTCAAGCGGAATCAGTGTCAGCTCGTAATGATAATTCAGAACCGGCGACTCGAAGCGGGGAAGCTGTGGGCAAATACCTGTCGATGACGTCCGCAGCCGAACGTTCTACCGGGAAATGGATCGGAACGGATCTTCAAGCCGGAACACACTTGGCTTTTTCACTTTCTACGAGTTCCCGAAAAAAAATTAAGGGGGAGAGAGGTACGAGTCACCAGAGTCTCTGCGTCACAGATTTGCTGTAAATGTTTGTCACTTGCGCGACGATTACTTAACGCTTACGTACGACGGCTTTTGTTAGGTTATCGCAAATGATTGCATTGTCGGCTACTGAGAAGCAATGAGGGTAAAAAAAGGATAAAAAGTGGGTTGAGTAACGGACTAAAAATAAGTCTTATGCAGTTTTTTTTTTTTTTTTTTTTTTTTTTTTTTTTTTTTTTTTTTTTTTTTTTTTTTTCGTGGATTATATTTGCAATGGTCCATTTAGGTGATAGCTTTAAAAAAATAAGATAATATGAAATGAAAAATGGAATAAAATTAAACAAAAATAAAAATTAAGGGGGTAATGGACTAAAAATAATTCTCTTGCAGCAATTTTTTTTTTTTTTTTTTTCTTTTTTTTTTTTTTTTTTTTTTTTTATTCGTGGATTATATTTGCAATGGTCCATTTAGGTGATAGCTTTAAAAAATAAGATAATATAAAATGAAAAATGAAATAAAATGAAACAAAAATAAAAATTAAGGGGGTAATGGACTAAAAATAATTCTCTTGCAGCACTTTTTTTTTTTCGTGGATTACATTTGCAATGGTCTATTTAGGTGATAGCTTTAAAAAATAAGATAACATAGAATGAAAAATGAAATAAAATAGAACAAACATAAAATTTAAGGGGGTAATGGACTAAAAATAAGTCTGATGCAGCACTTTTTGTTGTGGATTATATTTGAAAAGGTCCATTTAGGTGGTAACATTAATAACTAAGAAAAAATAAAATAAAAAATAAAAGAAAATGAAACAAAAATGAAGTTTAAGGGGGTAATAGCCTAAAATAAGTTTGATGCAGCACTTTTTTCGTGGATCTATATTGAAAATGGTCCATTTAGATGCCAACATTAAAAAATAAAATAAAAAAAAATGAAACAAAAATAAAATTTTTGTTCGCAAATGAGAAGAAAAAAAGTTCACAAATTCATCACTTCACTACGATTTTGTTAATTAACATTTTGTAATATTTTTTAAAAATGTTTACTTGATACATCAATAAAGTACGTCTAAAGTTTCAGGTACAAATATTGTAAAGTAAAAAAAAAAAAATTCTCGAGGTTCCCATCGATTTTTGATTCATCCATCGAGGGATACCCCCTTAAAGTAAATTAAATTAAATTTCAATTAAATTTCAATTAACTTCTAATAAAATAAAATAAAAAAATAAAAAAACAATTCAAAATTAAATTAAATTAAAAAAAATAAAATAAAAAAATAAAAAAAACAATTCAAAATCAAATTAAATTAAAAAAAAATAAAATAAAAAAAAATAATTCATCGGTAAAACAATTAAGCAGCGTAAATCAAACCTTCCCGCATGGAAATACAATCGCAAAAAAAAAAAAAAAAAACAAATAGCGTCAGTAAACTTTCGCTTGTACTTTCCGGCGGTCCCCGAGCTTCCGGTTTGGCCTCTTCGGAACGAGCGAACTTACTTAGCACAAACGCGTATTATACATGTGTGCATTACACATATTGTACATATCACCGAATTCACTTCTTATTCCATTGGCGCGCGACGCGCAACGTGATTCAACCTCCGGGCGACGCGCGGCGCTCTCGATGTCCTATTGTCGGGTCTCGCGGATGATTAAGAAAAAAGAAAGTTAACCGGGCGACGTCGGCGGCTGAATTATTGTCCGTCGGTTCCGGCTGCCAAAGTCGACTCTGCGAATTCTCGACGTTTCCTGATTTTTTTTTTTTAGGAAAAAAATGGCCTGAAAAAATAGCTTGGAAAAATGGCCTGGAAAATGGCCATTTTCCCGCTATAGTTATATTGTCAATTTCCTAAGAAATTTGTCCATAAAGGATCAATGCTAGTAAAAAAATGGCAATTTTGTTTCCCGGGGCCATTTTCACCTGGCCATTTTTTCACGGCTATTTTTCCCTTGTATTTTTTTCCATAGCGGTTTTTTTAAGGTTCAGTTCCAGTACAAAAAAAAAGCCATTTTTCATGGCCATTTTTTCCATTGCCATTTTTAAATGTTAAGTTCTAGTAAAAATATTGCCATTTTTTCATGGCCATTTTTTAAAGTTCAGTCCCCGTAAAAAGATGGCTACTTGTTCCAGGGCCATTTTCCTTGGACTTTTTTTTTCCATAGCCATTTTTTAAAGTTCGGTCCCAGTAATAAGATGGCCATTTTTTCCACGGCCATTTTCCCTGGTCGGTCCCAGTAAAAAGATGGCAATTTTTTCCAGGGCCATTTTCTCTGGCCATTTTTTTCCATAGCCATTTTTTAAAGTTCAGTACCAGTCAAAAAATGGCTACTTGTTCCAGAGCCATTTTTCCTGGCCATTTTTTCGAAGTTCGGTCCCTGTAAAAAGATGGCCATTTTTTCCAGGGCCATTTTCCCTGGCCATTTTTTTCCATAGCTATTTTTTCGAAGTTCAGTCCCAGTAAAAAGATGGGAATTTTTTTCATGACCATTTTATGGCCATTTTTTTCATGGCTATTTTTTCCATAGTCATTTTTTTACCAATTGCCACCATTATCACTAATAAAAAAATAGTAAAAAAAATCGTTCACTCATTTTGTTTCCCGAAAAAAATTTAAAAAAAATGAATTTTCGTCGGACGTGACAATAATTTTTCCGGCCAACGTTTACGGAGCCGCCGTCAGCGTTGAGGCTCTCGGCGCGGCTTTTCGGTGAAAGCCGAACGACGAGGAATATATCGGCGGCTCGAGTCAGCAGCAGCAGCCGAAGCGGCGACGCTCGCGAGAGCGTGAGAGAGAGATATACGTAGAGGGGAGAGTATATAGCGGACGTTTCGAGTCCGAAAGCCTCACAACGAACACAATCTCCGCCAAAGTCGCGAGATCCGTTCCTCGACGTATCCTCCCGAAATTACAAAATTTATTATTACAACAGTATTAAATAATAATACTCGTTTATAAAATTTGTCACTTGTCCGGAAACAAGAAAAAAAGTGCCAAGTGTGTGTGCCATAGGATTATTTCTCGTTCGATCATCAACGAAAGGTTTGTGAATTTTCAACAAAAAAAAAAAAAAAAATAATAATAATAATAATAATAATAATATAAATAATAAAAAAAAATTCAGTGTCCAAGTGGTCAGTGAATCGAGCCAAAAAGTGTCAACTTCCGGTTTTACCGTGGGTCAATAATTACGCATAGCACATTTTTTTCGTTGAGAAAAAAAGTGTTTTTTTTTTTTTTTTTTTTTCGAGACAAGCGAAGATTTTACTAAAGAAATCGCGAGGACGAAATAGTGTTAACTTCCGATTTTACCGTCGGTCAATGATTATGCATAACAAATTATTTCGTTGAAAAAAAAAAAAAAAAAAAAAAAAAAAAAAAAAAAACGTTTTTTTGTGAGTCAAACGAAAAATGTGTTTAATGAAATATCGACGCCAAAAAACAGTCGACTTCTGGTTTCATCGTGGGTTAATAATTACGCATAACAAATGAGTTACATAGAAAAAAAAAAAAAAAAAAAAAAAAAAAATGTTTTTCTCTATTTTGACTCCAAAAAAGTGTCAACTTCCGGTTTTACCGTGGGTCAATAATTGCGCATAAAACAAATTAGTTACTTGGAAGAAAAAAAAAAAAAAAATGTGTTTTTTTTTTGAGACATGCGAACATTTTTCTAAAAAAAGTATCAACTTCCGGTTTTACCGTGGGTCAATAATTGCACATAAAGCAAATTAGTTACTTAAAAAAAAAAAAAAAAGAAAAAGTTTTCATTTGTGTTTTTTTTCGAGACAAGTGAACATTTTTCTAAAAAAAGTATCAACTTCCGGTTTTACCGTGGGTCAATAATCCGCATAAAAAAATAGTTCCTTCAAAAAAAAAAAAAAAAAAAAAAAAAAAAAAAAAAAAAAAAAATGAAACGTTTTTTTTTAAACAAACAAAAATGTCTCTAATGAAATCTCGATGCTGACTTCCTACTCCGAGGATTTCGCTGCGCTCGTTTTGCGCTCGTTTCGCGTATCGCATCGTCGTCGTGCGTCGCGCGCCTCGTGTGTATACGTATCGAAAAGGCAAAAGGGTATGTGGGGTAGCGAGTCAGTGTGTCAACGTTCTCGAGACGCGAGCTGCTGCTGCTGCTGCTGGGCGTCCTTCCTCTTCTCTCGGGCACACCGCGAGCCGGAGAATAAGGCCGTGGGTGCTCTGCGCGAGAAAGAGAGAGGAAGAGAGATCGGAGAAATAAGTGAGAAAGAGCGAGAGGAAGACTCGCTCCTGAATCTCTACACGGGACACAAATGCCATCAAGTCGAGAATTCCCGAGTCAACACGACCTCAAAAGTCGCTTGAGCTCCAATTTCTAATCTCGATTGTAAAATAAACAAACGCCATTTTAAATGGACTGGGTAAAAATGGCCATTTAAAATTTCCTGGATACAGATGGCCATTTTAAATGGGCGGTGTAAAAAGGAACATTTGAAATTGCCTGGGTAAAAATGGCCATTTATAATTGCCTGGGTAAAAATGCCCATTTTAAATGGCTGGTGTAAAAATGGACATTTTAAATGGCTTGGGTAAAAATGGCCATTTTAAATAGCTTTGGTAAAAGTTGTAATTTTGAATTGCCTGGGTAAAAATGGCTATTTAAAATTGCTTGGGTAAAAATGGCCATTTTAAATGGCTGGTGTAAAAATGGACATTTAAAATGGCCTGGGTAAAAATGGCTATTTAAAATAGCCTTGGTAAAAATTGCAGTTTTAAATTGCCTGGGTAAAAATGGCTGTTTTAAATGGCTATTTTTTATCTCCTGGGTATAAATAGCTATTTTAAATGGCCATTTTTAATTGCCTGGGTAAAAATAGCTATTTTAAATGGCTATTTTGAATTGCCTGGGTAAAATGGCTGTTTTAAATGACCATTGCTTGTGTAAGAATGGCTATTTTAAATGGCCATTTTGAATCGGCTGGATATAAATGGCTGTTTTAAACAGCCATTTTGAATTGCCTGGGTTTAAATGGCTGTCTTAAATGGCTATTTTTTATTGCCTGGGTGAAAATGGCTATTTTAAATGGCCATTTTTAATTGGCCATGGAATAAATGGTCCTGGATAAAATAGTCGTGAAACCATGTATAAAATGGCCATGGATAAAAATGGCCATGGAAAAAATGGCAATTTTTCTATTAAGCCTGAACCTTTATGGACAAATTTCTTAGAAAATTGACAACGTAACTATAGCTGCAAATTGGCCATTTTTCCCAGGCCATTTATGGACCATTTTTTCTACTATTCTACACTCGTCATTTAAATAATATCAAAGTCTGCCTTACATTAAAAAAAATATATATCTTTTATAAGGTAATTGATTCGATTCGATCAAAACGACTTTTAAAGTTTGATACGTAAATCGGTTTTCACGATTTGAGCTCGTTACAAAACTTGGTCTCCTCTGAGAGACTCTTTAACTTCGAGGCGAAGTCGTCGCTCGCGAAACTTTCGCGTCTGCTCTCCGATCCGTCCAATTTACCAGCAGAAAAAGACCGCGTGTGTTGCACCGACGACGACGACGACGAGAAACGTGCGAACGACGGAGACACAAACAGAGGCCAATTTCGCGCTTTCTGCTCGGCGTTAAGGACGCTGAGAAAAAATATGCGACAATGCAACGGCACTCGAGTCTTTTAGACAACATTTCCGCCACTTTTTTTTTTTTTTTTTTTTTTTTTTTTTTTTTTTTTTTAAATCAACGTAACAAGTTTTATATCGCCTCGAAAATTTTTATTAAGCCAACTGTTTTATCTTTGTCGATAAAATATTAATCACTCTTAACAAAATTTTTTTTTTAGTGATCAATTTTTTTTTTTCTGAGTGATGAATATTTAATATTTAATCGCATCAAAAACAGCTGCGAAACAAAAAGTAAAAAAAAGGTAACCTATTTTTATAAAAAAAATGGTCAGTAAAAATGGCCATGGAAAAAAATTGCTATTTTTATTATTTATTAGAATTAGAATAAAAAATATTTTTCTGAAATGTGTGAAAACAAAATAAATGGTAACCAAAAAAATGTAAAAAATGTAAAAAATGTAAAAAAAATGGTAATCATTTTTTATTTTTTTTTAAGTGGCTATTTCCATTATTTATCCTAATAAAAAAAACTCTTCTGAAATTCGTGAAAAAAATACCTCAGAGGCGACGAATCGTCAATTACTTAAATAGTCTAATTAAAATGTTGGGTAACGAAAAAAAAGAAAAAAAATGTCACAGCGTAAGAAATGGCCAGAAACGTTTTGCGTCGCATTGTACAGTCTTCACTTTCTCGGGTCTCGTGAAATTCGTGGCCCCTCGAGCGTGTCGGTCTCGCGTGTCCCGCGGTATAAATTGCATTCTTGGAGGGTTTCGCTCGAACCCTTCGCGTCGTCCTCGTGTCTCGTCCTCCTGGCCAGAAACCGGCGGTATAACGGTACTTTCGGCGCGTTACGTCACAGCGCACCTGTCACTTCCCGGGGACAAAGGGCTGCGGTAAAAAGTGTGTAAAAATAAAAATGGCACCGGGAGCAAATCAAAAAAGGGTGAAAGGGCGAAGGTGAAAAAATATGAAAAAATATGAAAAGAAAGAAAAAAAAAACAAAAAAAAAAACAGCAAGGCCGATGAATCTAGGAAAAAATGGCCTCAGGAATAAATGGCCGAAAAATGACCAATTTCCTGTTGCAGTTATTTAATTGCCCATTTTCTAAGAAATTTCTAAAAAAAAAAGGTTCAATCCCAATAAATAAAAAATTATCATTCGTCAGTGGCCATTTTCTTTTCAAAGGAGAACAAAATGTTTAAAAATAAAAATACCAATAGTGACTAGAAAAATCTAAGAAAAAATGGCCAGAAAAATGGCCAATTACCTGTTGCAGTTACTCAATTGTCCATTTCCTAAGAAATTTGCAAAAAAAGGTTCAATCCCAATAAATAAAAAATTACCATTCTGTCAGGTGCCATCTTTTTTTTTTCAAAGAAGAACAAAATGTACAAAAATAAAAATACCAGTAGTGACTAGGAGAATCTAAGAAAAAATGGCCCTGGAGAAAAATGGCTAGAAAAATGGCCAATTTCCTGTTAGAGTCACTCAGATTATCCACTTTATAAAACATTTGTCCAAAAAGGTTCAATCCCAGTAACTAAAAAAATGGCCATTTTATTCCGGGCCATTTTTTTTCCGAGCCATTTTTTCAGAAGAGAATAAAATGTATAAAAATAAAAATATCAGTAGTGACGGAGAATCCACCAAGAATGGCCCGAAAAAATGGCCCTGGAGAAAAATGGCTATAAAAATGGCCAATTTCCTGTTATAATTACTCACATTATCCATTTTCCAAAATATTTGTCCAAAAAGGTTCAATCCCAGTAACTAAAAAAATGGCCATTTTCTCCCGGGCCATTTTTTTTTGTTCGCACACCCGAACTGACAATCGTATCCTGGCTGTATCCTCCCAGGATACAGTCAGGTGGAACGGATCCGTCGCAGGTCGCATTCCGTTCTGTCGTCTCTCATCGCTTTCACCGGCGGCTCTTTCTCCTCGCGCGTACATTTAATCTCGCCGCCCGGGATTTTCCGTCGTACGCGAGAGCGCACGCTAGATATCACCCGTCGTCTTTCTCCGGTTACTGTTCCACGTTCAGCCGGCGACCAGGAAGCGACGGATCCGCATAGTCTGGTTTCTTCGTCGTCGTCGCGGAAATCAGATATCAAGTAGCCGGGACTACCGTAAGGGCGCAGTAGTAGCAGCAGCAGTTTCGTTCTATATGTTTATAAAAGTCTCATCACTCTTTCTCCTCTCCTTTTCCTGTCTCGTTCCATTCTTCGCCTTGTCGCCCCTTTTTAACTCGAAAATTGCCCATTTTTTATTTTTCCCAGGCCATTTTTAGGACGTTTTCTCAGAAAAGTTATATTTTTGCCATTTTTCTCAGGCCATTTTTAGGGCCATTTCTAACCAGGTCATTTTCATTCTCAGGCCATTTTTAGGGCCATTTCTAACCAGGTCATTTTTATTCTCAGGCCATTTTTAGGACCATTTCTAACCAGGTCATTTTTATTCTTAGGCCATTTTTAGGGCCATTTCTAACCAGGTCATTTTTAGGGCTATTTCTCAGAAGTCATATTTTTGCCATTTTTCGCAGGCCATTTTTAGGGCCATTTCTAACCAGATCATTTTGGGGCTGTTTTTCCCACGCCTTTTTAGGGCTTTTTCTCAGGCCATATTAGGGCCATTTTTCCAACATACTTTTGGGGCCATTTTTCGCAGGCCATTTGTAGAACTATTCTTCCAGCCCATTTTTAGGGCCATTTTCCCAGCCCATTTCTAAGGCCATTTCTCTAAGATCAATTTTAGGGCCATTTTCCCAGCCCATTTCTAAGGCCATTTCTCTAAGATCAATTTTAGGGCCATTTTCCCAGCCCATTTCTAAGACCATTTCTCCGAGATCAATTTTAGGGCCATTTTTCTTTGGCCATTTTGGGAACATTTTTCCTAGGCCTTTTTTTAGAGATGTTTTACCCAGGCCATTATAGGGCCATTATTCCCAGGCCCTCTCTGGGGCCATTATTCCCAGGACCTCTCTAGGGCCATTTTTTGCCATTTTTCGGCCATTTTTTCAGGTTGTCATTATCGGTCTCACTTTTTTCGCTTTTTTTTCTTTTCTTATATTTCTCTTCTCGTAATCTCACTTCGACTTTATCGACGACGTTGAAACTTTTCTCCGAGGAATCGCTGCCGTTTTCCTCAAGCTTGTCGAGTTTGCGGCCGATGACACTCACGACTCGGATATTTGTTCTCGCGATCTCGTTTGTCATCCCGAACGTGGCGGACGCGACGAGCTGTTTGCGGCTCCCGACCCGCCGCACGTGCTTTCATATTCAGTTATTGTGCCGCGATTTTGTCAAGCCGCTTGACGCGCTTCGAAGTGGCTTCAGTCCCCAGGATTCGTGAAATCCTGGACCCGTTACAATATTTCTCACGTTTGTTTCCACTGCAAAAAATTATTCTCACGACGCGGTAAATCGTAAAGTTCGTAAAGTGCGATGCAATTGTTTTATTCGAGATATTCGACGACCTCGATTCCACGTAGGTGAAATTCGAGATTTTTCTCTTTTTAATCTCGATTGAAATTAATTGCAATTAATATTTTTAATCGGTTTTATTAATTGACTTCAATTTATTATATTTTTATTATATAATATCGATATAATAAATTATATAATCCAATTAATCATAATTAATAAATAAAGCAATTAATTCAATTGATTATAATTAATAAATAAAGTAATTCAATTAATTAATTATTTTTATTATATAATTCATTGAATTTAATTGATTAAATTAATTGCAATTTTTCGAGTGACATCAATTGTAATTATTTTTTTTTTTGGGTGCCACGAGT
Source organism: Itoplectis maculator (assembly GCA_964034905.1). Lineage (NCBI taxonomy): Eukaryota > Metazoa > Arthropoda > Insecta > Hymenoptera > Ichneumonidae > Itoplectis > Itoplectis maculator. The sequence goes on from OZ035871.1 coordinate 718,595, forward strand.
CGTGGATTTTTTTGTCGCGATCTAGACCTACTTTTTTTGGTGTGTTTACTCGGAGCAAATATTTTTTGTATGTCGAGCTTAGGTCTGTTTTTTTCCATATTACCATATGAAATATTATTTTTATAATATCTATAGAAATCTTCGGGGACCCAAAATTCTAATTTTGAATTTATGTGTCAAGCGCTGCTTGACACAAAAAAAATCTGAGAGTCCAAAGAGAAAACGAGTATGAATATTCAACAGATGTGAATTGCATCCAAAAGCGTTTATCGTTACTCACATGATTATTAACCGGCATGACGACGAATTTTCCGTCGAATCATTCACGACTTTCGAGGACTATAATTTTCAGTCAGTTTACACCCACTAAACACGCGGAGGATTGTCCACTTATTTTCCTGCTTTCTAATGCGATTCCTCGAGTCACGATTTTTTTTATTTTATTTTTATTTTGATAAAAGTAGCAGTAGCAGTTCGTTTCTGTAAAAAATTCGCTTTGCTTAAAAATTTTTATTTAAATCATTATAAAAGTAAATAAATAAAAAATTGCGTTTCTGTAAAAAAAAATCGTCGCTTTTCCGTCTTCGAGCAAACATTTTTGGATTCGTCGTAAAAAAAAAAAAAAAAAAAAAAAAAAAAAAAAAAAATGCGTTTCTGTAACAAAATTTGTCACTTTTCCATCTCCGAGAAAAAATAATTAGGTTCATCATAGAAGTAAAAAAAAAATACGTTTCGGTAAAAAAAATTGATTTTAATCATTATAAAAATAAATTAAAAAATTGCGATTCTTTGAAAAAAAATCGTTGCTTTTCCGTCTCCGAGGAAAAATAATTAGGTTCATCATAGAAGTAAAAAAAAAAACGTTTCTGTAAAAAAAATTGATTTAAATCATTATAAAAATAAATTAAAAAATTGCGATCTGGTAAAAAAAAATCGTCGCTTTTCCGTCTCCAAGTAAAAATATTCCATTGAGATTTGGGTCTCGGCACCGAAATTTCTAGTTTAACGTTCGGGCCTCAATCGGTCCGTTCGCTTTCTCATTTTCGTCGTAGCCAACATTGAGAGCCACCTGCGCAGTCGCGTCTGCGCAGTTCAGGTGTTTCGGTGCCGCCAGCATCGCTAACTCCGATTCTCCCTCTCCTTCTCCTTCGGCTTCGCCGGACGATTATTTTGGGCCGCTTTCTCCTAAGAGAAGCCGCCGACCTTTCCACGAGTCGACGAGTCGCAGAAGAGGCAGAAGCGGCAGAAGCGACGGTGAATCTCAAGACTCGCGTCACGCACGCGAACCGTTTTAATTAGGCCCTATCGCCTTGAGATAAATCACTCGAGCTCAGCTCCGGCCCGAATTTTAGGTGGGGGGAGAGGGGGGGGGGGAGGGGGGATCGATGCAAATTGACGTTTCACGCTTTCGAAGTGAGAAACGTCGGATGCTTCGATCTTGTCCCGTGGATCGATGTCAGTTCGCTTTACAGCTATATCAACATTTTTTTTTTTTTTTTCCGTTTAATTTATAATTTATATCAATTTATTGTCAAAGTTTAAATGATCAATTTTTATTTTATTTTATTATTTTTTACTGTGGGAAACAATAGTCGAGATATGAATAAGGGAAAATATTTTTTTAGGTTAGTTTAGGTTTCTTAGGTTGTAATAAATAGCAAAATTATTTTTAGAATTCTAAAAAAGATCGATGCAAATTGACGTTTCACGCTTTCGAAGTGAGAAACGTCGGATGCTTGGATCTTGTCCCACAGATCGATGTCAATTCGCTTCACAGTTATATCAACATTTTTTTCGTTTTTTTTTCGTTTAATTTATAATTTATATCAATTTATTATCAAAGTTTGAATGATCAATTTAGATTTTTATCAAATCAATTTTTGATTTTTTTTATCAAATAAATCATTTTTTTTTTAATTTATAATTTATATCAATTAATTATCAAAGTTTGAATGATCAATTTAAATTTTATTTTATTCATTTTTATTTTTACTGTGACAAACTATAGTCGAGATATGAATAAGGGTAAATAATTTTTGGCACATTTTTTTAGGTTGAAATAATTAGGAAAATAATTTGTAGGATTCTAAAAAAGAGTGATGCAAATTGACGTTTGACGCTTTTGAAGTGAGAAACGTCGGATGCTTGGATCTTGTCCGGTAAATCGATGTCAATTCGCTTCACAGTTTTATTAAAATTTTTTAAATTCGAAATCTGGAATTATGAATTTACTTTTTATTTTATTGATTTTTTTTTTTATTAAAGCTGTGGGTTAATTATAGTCGAGGTTTAAATAATAGCGAATACATTTTTTACGTTGAAATAATTCTTTTAACAAAAATCGTCTAATCTTCTAATTCTTTTATTAAAATTACTTTTTTTTTGTCAACATTTTTTAAAAGTCGGAATCTTGGATGATGAATTTATTTTTTGTTTCTATTTACTTTTGTTTTTTTTTTTTTTGCTTTTTCTGTGGGAAACAATAGTTGAGATATGAATAAGGGAAAATCATTTTTTACACATTTTTTTAGGTTGAAATAATTAGGAAAATAATTTTTAGTATTCTAAAAATAAAAAATAAAATCATTGTAACTGTGGGAAATTGTAGTCGAGGTTTAAATAAGAACGAATAATTTCTACACGTTAAAATAATTACAAAGATAATTTTCAGGGTAATAAAGAAAATTGTAGGTGTACAATTTTTTGACGAGATAAAAATCGAAATCACAAAACCTTGTTAGCTTCGTGCGAGAAACATATTAGGTTTTATTATTGTCAGATCGAACCTCTTTAACGAATCCTATTGTAATATCGATAAATGTTATGGGTAGCGCGGTGGTCGACTTTCGAAGTTTCGAGTTGGAACGAAATGCGAAGGGAACGAATTGGACGATCGAGCTAAACGTTACAATACAATTCGGAAGCCGAAGATGCGGCTAAACCACAAAACTCGGCATCGATGAAAGAGACGAAAAGTGATATTTCATCGTGACTCTGAAAAAAAAAAAAAAAAAAAAAAAAAAAGAGGGATGAAACCCTTGGATCATTTAGGGTGCCCCACAGGTAAAAACAGATCGGCAACCTGGAGGAAATATTTTCGTACCCCGAAAATATTTTGGGGTCCCTTGGGTCGCGAGGATCGACAGCTCAAAAATGACGAAGGGCGACTCTGCCCTTTGGGTTCGCATTCTCGTCCTAATATCTCACTAATGGCTTCGATTCTCGCATTTCTAAAACCCGGAAGCAGCTTCTCGACTTTGAGGTTGGCTCTTATTGTATTTTTTATTTTTTACGGTTTCCCCGATTTTTCACGCGTTGGTAGAAAAATTCAACAATAAAAGATTCGTGAATAAATGAAATAACATTTCTTTTTTATATTTTTTAAATAACATTTTTTTTGCAAAATGTCATAAAAATATAAATTTAGATTTTTCTCGAATCCAGGAAACCCAACTTTTTTTTTATCTACGTGTGAAAGTGTAAACATTACATGAAAAAAAAAAAAAAAAAAAAAAAAAAAAAAAAAAAAAAAAAAAAATTGTCATCATTCTGTTATCTCTGCAAAAAAAGTCCACTTATTATTGTATTCCTGAGGTCTCTTCGATTTTTCCCGGATTGTGAAAAATATTAAAAAAATAACATTATTTCATATTTCATAAAACCATAAATTTCAATTTTTCATAAATCCAGGAAACTCAGCCATTTTTTTTTATCTACGTGTGAAAGTGTCGAGAATTCCTTCCGCTTCGATAAGAACAATTCTCGTCATTCTGTTCTATTATCTCCGCAAAAAAAAAAAGTATCTAGTCCACTCATTTTATCGTCCAGACGGCCAATAGCTTCTCACCTGCAAGAACCCCTAGAAAAAAAAAAAGAAAAAAGAAAAGATAACCATGACTATTATATTACAACATAATGTAACCTGCAAAAAGAAAAAAAAAAAAGGAAAAAGAGAAAAAGAGAGAAAGAAGGAAAAGGCGGTAGAATATGAAGAAACGAGGCGTTCACTCGCGCTTTCACGAATTATCTACCGCGCGGCGGAGTCATCGCCCCCCTTAGACGGGCGACTTCCGTATTGCTGCTGCCGGCGGCTCCCGAGTCGCTTGGCTTCTCGATGCGGGTGCCCCGAGAATCTGGGTCAGTCAGTTACTAGTCCCCCTCCCCCCTCCTCCCTCCCATGTTCGTTGCTGTTGAAGGGGGGGAGGGGGGGTAACAGACTGTTACTGGTCGTAACCCCCTCCCCCCACCCCTCCCATGGTCGAGGGGGGAGGGGGCCCCTACACAGACCTCACTATCCCTGCCCCCTCCCCCCCTCCTCTCTCCAATGGTCGAAGGAGAAAAGGGGGGAGGGGTTCCCTTACATAGTTTGTTACTAGTCCCCCCTCCACCCTCCCATGGGGCAAAGCGGGCGAAGGGGGGAGTTCGCACATTCTGTTACGAACTGTCCCAAGATTCGATATTAATAATAATAAATCCCAAGATTCGATAATAATAATCATGAGTCCCAAGATTTGATAATAAGAATAATATGTCCCAAGATTCGATAATAATAATAATAATAAATCCCAAGATTTGATAATAAGAATAATATGTCCCAAGATTCGATAATAATAATAATGAGTCTCAAGATTCGATAATAATAATAGTAAGTCCCAAGATTTGATAATAATAATAATGAGTCTCAAGATTCGATAATAAGAATAATATGTCCCAAAATCCAATAATAATAACAATAATGAGTCCCAAGATTCGATAATAATAAGTCCCAAGATCCAATAATAACAATAATGAGTCCCAAGATTCGATAATAATAATAATAATAATGATAATAAGTCTCAAAATTCGATAATAAGTTCAGATTCGATAATAATAATAAGCACTCCTCCCCTCCCCCCCACCCTTCCATGGTTGTTGGTGGAGAGGGGGAGGGGAGCTCGTCCAGTCTGTTACTAAACGCTCCCCTCCCCCTCCCCCTTCTATACATGAAGGGGAAGCGTAATCACTGGTAGAGTAGTCAGGGGGGGGGGGGGGCACTCCACCTATGATTACGCTTTTGCTCTACTCGGTAAACCGAGGAGCAAGTGCAAATCGTCTGGCCAGAGCCAGACGATCGTTATGTAAATTTATTTGCATCGCATCGCACTGTCCTTTTTCTGTGTCTGACGCCTCCTAAATACAAAATACGAAATTCCAGAAGCGCATTATTTCCAAACACGTTCGTCGTGATCGAGGGGGGAAAGATCGAGATCGAGATCAATCGATCGTCATTCCGGAGTCATTGGACTGTTTTCTTTCTCCTGCTTGTGGAGTCGATGAAACGTGTCCATCGCTTTGGACTCATTCGGACCTGCGAGTCTCCATTAATTTCAGTCACAAAGATTTTCCGTAAAATCGTCGTTAATATAACAAAAATATATTTAATTATCCAGTAAATCTAGTTTTTTTTCCGAAAAAACATTTCGTGCAATTTATATAATTTCAACAATAATAATAAATCCCGAAATTCAATAATAATAATAATAATAAGTTCCAAGATTCAATAATGATAATAACGAGTCCCAAGACTCAACAATAATAGTAACAAGTCCCAAGATTCGATAATCATAATAATAATAAGTCTCAAAATTCAATAATAACAATAAGTTCCAAAACGTCTCTACACCTGCTAAATATAATAACAATCAATCCCGAAATGTTGAACACAAACTCCAAATATTAAACACAAAGCAGACCATAGTTGCCTCTTTCTCTTTATAATAATAATAATAATAATAATAATAAGTCCCAAGATTCGATAATAATAATAATAAATCCCAAAATTCAATAATAACAATAAGTTCCAAAATTCAACAATAATAGTAACAAGTCCTAAGATTCGATAATCATAATAATAAGTCTCAAAGTTCAATAATAAAAATAAGTCCCAAAACGTCTCTACACCTGCTAAATATAATAACAATCAATCCCGAAATGTCGAACACAAACTCCAAATATTAAACACAAAGCAGACCATAGTTGCCTCTTTCTCTTTCTCTTCACTTGCTTCGCCTCGATCCGTCGGCCGGAGGAAGGAAAACGAGGCGCGCGAACGCGTTCGAGCGTCTTGCGTCTTTCACCTGTGCCGGTGGGACGAGTGTTCCCTCTCTCTCTCTCTCACTCACGAGCGCTCTCGCTCAGTCAGTCGAGGGGACTCGCTTCCCCCTCTACCGCGCGGGGCCTGAGTCCACCCCTCCCCTTCCTCCTCGGGCCCCGCGCGCCGCCGCCGCTGCGCGGCTATGTGTGCGCACGCGTCAGCCGGGCGGCTGACGCGTGAGGCCCACTGCCGGTGACTTGGGCCGTAAGGCCCAAGTCGTTGGTGGTGGGGGGCCTCACACGAACGTATCGGGGGCCCGTTTAGTAGGTCACTGGGACGCGGCTCGTTGCGCCGGCCGCCGACGAGTCGCACTCCGCAGGTTCAGTCAGTCCCCGACAGCCACTCGATTGGGCCCTCAAGTCCCAAAACTCCGGCGAGTCGCGCAGGGCCCCCACGATCGGACCCGATGAAGAGCAGACAAGTCGCTTCGTCGCTTCGTCGGTCCGGTTGAAATTTGTTTTTCGGTTTTTTTTTGGGCCTTATTTTTTTGGAAAATTGTTTCATTGTTGGATAACTTTTGAACTACGGACACTGTGATCGCGATTTTTTTTTTGTGACGGAGAGAATTTTGAAGGTGATTACGAAAGTGTGTTTATAGTTGATAAGATTAAAGTTGTGATTGTGTTAAAATTGTTGGTTTATTTATTTGTTTATCATGGGAGTTGGTTTATTTTTTGGGACGTGTTTTTTTTGTTTTGGGGAGAAAGTTGGGTGATGATTTTTTGCCACTTCCGGGTTCGTTGATGGATGATAAGATTTACTTTGTGATTGTGTTAAATTCATTGGTTATTTATTTATTTGTTTATTACGGTCGTTGGACGTTTTTTGGGACGTGTTTATTTATTTTTTTTATTTTGTGGAGAAAGTTGGGCGACGATTTTTTGCCATTTCCGGGTTCGTTGATAGATGATCAGATTTACGTTGTGATTGTGTTAAATTTGTTAGTTTATTTATTTATTTATTTGTTTATTAGGATCGTTGGTTCATTTTTTGGGACGTGTTTCTTTTTTTTTTAATTTTGTGGTGAAAGTTGGGCGACGATTTTTTGCCACTTCCGGGTTCGACGATTTTTTCTGTGTTTACCAGCCAAGTGATTTTTGTTGTCCGTAAACAAAGTGGATATTTAATTCGACGCGAGAAGCGGATGATTAATCAAAACCGTCGACAAAAAAAAAGTTCGGAAGATTCGGTCCCTTGAAAAAAAATGTTCGGAAGGGTCGGTCCCTTATAAAAAAAATGCTCGGAAGGGTCGGTCTCTTATAAAAAAAAGTTGTGTGAAAGTCGATTTGGACCCACCGCAACGTTCAAATTAAATGTCCATTTTTTACGCTGAGTACAATGTGAATCGCCCGGTAGCTTCATTCACCGAGTGAATCCTTTTTGAATGCCTTGAAGTTGCCTCCGCGTGTTACCGAAAAAAAAAAAAAAAAAAAAATTGGGACCTGTGTCGTTGGCTCAGTTGACGAATGATGTTTACCTGCTCGGACAAATGTCCTCAAATTTTGTCACGGTCAAATTTTCTGACAAGAAAATAAATGAAGCTTCGGGAAAATAAATAACGAAAATAAATGAGGCTTCTGTAAAAATATTTTATTTCGGATTTTGAGGATCTAACAACGCTTCGAAAATATTTTTTAAATAATTCGAATATGTTCGAATTTTTGGATTTTGTTAAATAGTTTAATTAATAGCAATTTTTAATTATATTTATAATTTATCCACGATCAAATTTTTTGAGAGAAAAATAAATGAGGCTTCCGTGGCTACTCTGAAAATAGTTATTTCAGATTTTGAGAATCTTAATAATTTTTTAAAAATGATTCGAACATTTTGATTTTGGACTTTTGGACTTTGGACTTTTTGGATTTTTGGATTTTTGGAATTTTTTCAAAATTTTTGTATAGAAATGAAATTAAAAAAAATAATATTTCGAACGAAGCTTAGAATTTTTTAAGTTAATTTTGCAGTTTATAATTTATATTTTATTTTATAATTTTTATAAAGAAGCTCTGAAATTTTGAGGACACGAATTAATTTTGGATGTTTTTTTTTTACGTTACAGAAAGTACACACAATGGAGAGAACGCGGCGGAGTATACGAAGGACCACTCTCAGCCTTTTATTGCCCCTTTTGCTGGCTATTGTGAGTACAACTTGTCATATTAATTTCACGCTCAAACTGTTGGGTTAAATCCAGTGACTCTATACACATGAGTGAGTCCGACGATGAGCTATAATAGCCAAACGAAACATCGAAAAACCTCAACGAAACTATAATGGCAACTTTATGGCTAATAAATAATGGAACTGGAATGTCACAACCAGACTGTGACGTTGCTTACAAATGGAATTAATTCAAGAACTGCATCATTATTATTATTATTATTATTATTATTATTATTATTATTATTATTATTATTATTATTAATTCTTGAATTTTTCAAATTTGCAACGAAAAATGATTTCTAATCGACAGAATTTTTCAAATTTTGGAAAACACAGAAAAAAATAATAATAATGGAACTGAAATGTCACAACCAGACTGTGACGTTGCTTACAAATGGAATTAACTTAAGAGCATTATTATTATTATTATTATTATTATTATTATTATTATTATTATTATTATTATTATTATTATTATTATTATTATTATTATTATTATTATTATTATCATCACTATTAATTTTTGAATTTTTTTAATTGACAACGAAAAATGGTTTTTAATCGTCAGATTTTTCAAATTTTGGAAAAAATGAAATAAAAACCTAATAAAAAAAAAGTAATAATGATAAAAACATTACAAGGAGATCTGATTTAAAAAACAGTTTCACATTTTCCACTCCGCTGCGGCAGCAAATCCGACTTCCGGCTGCGAAACGTCATCGCGTGCAAGTAAAAAAAAAAAAAAAGAGGCATCGAGAAAACATCTCATCCTCAATTACGATTTTCCGAGTCATTCACCAAGACATTATCGGGCGCCGCAATCTCGACGTCTTCATTCGCCGCCGTTTCAACTTTCTCGCAATCAGGAGATCTCAAATCCGAGACAGACTTCTTCTCGCTGACGTTGCTATTTTTTCCTACTATCCTCCTACTATTCCCCCACCCCTCTAAAGTATTAGTCTCCGGGTCAACGAAAATCGGGTGCAGCTGCGCATCGCTCGGCGCAGGTTGTGTATTTTATTTGCAATCGGGGACGTACCGGTCATTAACCATTGTAAATAATCGTGAAAAAAATGTTCGTGTGTGTGTGTAAATGTGTTTGTGTGTGTGTGTGTGTATTTTGATTTTGCGTGCACCTGTTGCATCGGATTATAGTGCCACACACATACACATACACATTAAAAGCACACACATTACATGCACTATATACACCTACTAAAAGCTATATATTGTATACATTCACACTCACACTCACACTTACACCTATACATACTAAAAGCTATATATTATATACACGACACATATCCAGACTAGGGTGTGTCAAATAATAATAATAATATTTTTTATTTTCTTTTTTTATGGCAAAAGTTTGTATTCCGACCTTAATACACACCTCCCATGCAAAAAACGCGCCTAAATATATATATATATATTTTTTAATTCGAAATTTCGTGCAATAAAGAGACCTCGGTTGAGGCACCTTTGAACATCATTTGCCAGCGAACTCCTTTGGCACAGTTGATTGTTAGGTCAACCTCTTGAATTTAAGCCATGAAGACCAATGAAAAGTGCGATAATTAGTAGTAAAAATCAGAAAAACAAAAAAATTGTATTTCTCGGGTTATCGAGGAAAAGTAAAAAAATCCGAAGATTATCGCACTTTTCTTTGGGCTTCATGGCTTAAACTCAACGGGTTTGGCCTAACAATTGACTGTGACAAAGGAATTCGCTGGCAAATAATGTTTAGAGGTGCTTCATTCGAGGTTTGCTTATTACATGAAATTTCGAATTAAAAAAAATATATATATATATTTAGGCGTGTTTTCTGCACGGGAGGTGTGTATTAAGGTCAAAATACATACTTTTGATGTAAAAAAGAAAAAAAAATTATGTTCTTTTTTTGACACACCCTAATATACACAGATTCACCAATACTATACATACTATATACTGTAGTACTATATAGTATAGTATAGTACAGTATAGTACTTTTTTTTACCAAAAAAGTACTATAGTATACAGTACTACAGTATAGTAGTTTTTTTTGTGATTCACCAATACTATACATACTATATACTGAAGTACTATATACTACTATATACTATAGTATAGTATAGTATAGTATATAGTACTATAGGTAAATCTGTATAGTATATATACTATTGGTGAATCTGTGTATATTAGGGTGTGTCAAAAAAAGTACTATACTATACTATACTATATACTATAGTACTATAGTACTACTATATACTATACTATACTATAGTACTACTATATACTATAGTATTGGGGTGTGTCAAAAAAAGTACTATACTATACTATACTATACTATATACTATAGTACTATATACTACCATATAAGTACCAAAAGCTATATAATATATACACTCAAACTCACACACGCAAAGCTATGTACCATATATATATATATACCATACACTCACACTCACACTCACATTCACAACAACAACAACAACCGCGCCGCCGAACCGAAGATAGTAGGTCACTGCGCCGGACGCAGTGTCCTCCTCCTCCTCCTCCTTCTCCTCCTTCGTCGTTTTTCTCCTTCCTCGTCGCGCTGCGCACTTTCATGAATGCACCTCGCACGACGTCGATGCACTCTAGGGGCGATGCACGGTGCGGACACGCGCGACGGGTGCGACGGGTGCGCGACGGGTGCGTCGCACTGTTACACGCGCGCCCATCGACTTCTTTCTTTCAGACGACTCGCCGGCAGCTTTCTTTCCCGAGAAACGCCGCTGCGTCGTCTCTCTTGAGTCTTCCGTCGCTGCTCTTCTGAAGAGAGAAGAGAGAAGCGAGAGACGTTGTCGAGGCCAATGCGACACGTCCCATTCGCCCGGTTACGTCCGATCTTAAGAGCCGAGTTACTCCAATTGGACGGACTCATTTCCGCGATTGGAAATGTTGGCGATTTATTTCGAGAGCGAGATTCCGACTGTACGGTTTTTTTATTTTTTTTTTTTTTTTTATTATGGAAATGTTGGGCGATTTATTTTGAGAGCCAGATTCCTGCTGTGACACTTTTCTTTTTTTTTAGTTTTGAGTTTTTCAATGTTTTAGGGATTTTTTGGTTTTTTGGTTTTTTTTTTATAAACGCGTTACTCCAATTGGACGGACTCATTTCCGCGATTGGAAATGTTGGGCGATTTATTTCGAGAGCGAGATTCCGACTGTACGGTTTTTTTTTATTTTTATTTTTATTTATTTTTTTTATTATGGAAATGTTGGGCGATTTATTTTGAGAGCCAGATTCCTGCTGTGACACTTTTCTTATTTTTTTTCAGTTTCGAGTTTTGAGTTTTTCAATGTTTTAGGGATTTTCCGGGTTTTTTTTTTTATTTTTGAGTTTTGAGTTTTGCGCTTTTCAATGTTTTAGGGATTTTCCGGTTTTTTTTATTATGGAAATGTTGGGGGATTTATTTTGAAAGTCAAATTCCTGGTGCGACACTTTTCTTTTTTTTTTTAGATTGATTTTTTCAATGTTTTAGGGGTTTTTTGGTTTTTTTTTTATAAACGCGTTACTCCAATTGGATGGACTAATTTCCACGATTGGAAATTATGGGCGATTTATTTCGAGAGTGAGATTCCAACTGTACGGTTTTTTTATTTTTATTTTTTTTTATTATGGAAATGTTGGGCGATTTATTTTGAGAGCGAGATTCTTGTTGTGACACTTGTCTCATTTTTTTTTTATTTCTGAGTTCTTCAATGTTTTAGGGATTCTTTTTTTATTTTTTTATTTTTTTTATTGTAAGAGGCAGGAAGGGAAATTATTCTATTTAATCTGTATTTATTGATAAATGAATTTTGGATGATTATTGGTGAAGGAATATTGGATAAAATATTCGATTTTTCACGTTAATTTATTTCCGTCCTCCAATTTTATAATTGATTAAAAAAATTTAATTAATTCAATTAACTCCGGAATTCATCGTAAAAGAACAGATATATAATTAGTCGACGTGTTCTATTAAATTTGGTCACGAAGACGTTGGGATTTTACCTGGAAGACATTTTTTATCCACCCTAATTTCGAAACTAAAAAAAAAAGTGTGACGAGACGACTTCATAGATCTTCTGCGGCGGCAGTGACGGAAAATTTCAGAAAAATTTCCAATTAAGAACCTCCCCGAATTTTTCTTTCATCATTGCGCCTCGAAATTCGAAAAAAATCTTCGTCGCGTGCGACGTGAAAATCGAATTAGAAAAAAATGTGAAAATTATCGAAAGTAGAAAAAAAAGGTTCGACCTTCGGTCCGTAACGAAATCGTCGGTCGTCGCGGTTTTTCCGTGGGAAAAAAATTCAGGCGGAAAAATCGGTCGAGATTCTCGGAAAATTTTGAGTCGATTCGACCTTCCGGATTTTTCGACAGATGCGTTACGCCTCAATGAAAAATATCGGTCTGACTCTTCGTCAAACGATTTTCCGTATTTCGCCGACGACCGAAAGAGAAACAGCGAAGTTTCAGACCCTCGACCCTCGATTAGCCCATAATACCATCTGTTTCAAATTTTCCCATCTCATCAAGTCTCAGAGGAATTCCTGAACATTTTTCACTCCGACGCCTATTGTCTTTTTTTTCTCGGTCCAAATGGTCCAAATTAACTTTGAGAAATCTGCGAAGCAGCTGCAGCATTTTTTAAATATTTTTTGAAATATAAGAAAAATGCCGAAATATTTGAAGAAAAATTTCGAAATGTCATATTTCATATTTTTGCGAAATATAAGAAAAATGTCCGGAATGTTTAAAAATATTAGAAGGAAGGTCAAAAAATATTAGGAAATAGACAATATTAGGAAATATCAGGACATTTTTTGACCATTTAACTATGATAGTTATAAATAAAAAATTTAACCAACTAAATTAAGATTTTTTCCAATTTTTTTCATTGGTATCCAGAAATTAGATTTTGTTGTAACATTTTTTCGAGATATTTTTTTTTATCTAACTGAAGCTAAATTAATTGGATAATAAATTGAAAAATGTAATCATATAAAAAAAATGCCGAAAGATTTTGAGAAAAATTACCAAATTTAATTTATTGATTACTTCATTATGAATTATTATGAAATTTGTAAATAAAAAATTCACTCAACCGAACAAAGATCTTTTTTCGTCGATTTTTTTTCTTTTCATTGGTATCCAAAAATTGGATTTTATTTTAACCGTTTTTTGAGACTTTTTTTTTGTATCTAAAGGAAGCCAAATTAATTGGATAATAAATTGGAAAATTGAATCGATTCGATCTGGAAAACATTTTTTTTCATCGAACAATCCAAACGGATTTTCGATCGTTTAACGTCCGTCCTTTGACAAATTCGATGCCAATTGAATAGATAGAAGAAAAAAAAAAAAAAAAAAAAAAAAGTGAAGCGTCATTCATCAAGTTATAAGCGATTCGTCCTCGGCGGTCCGATCCTGCGGTCGACCGCAGAGTCGACCTCCTCCCATTTCTTCCTTTTTCCTTCTCTCATTCTTCTTCTTTTTTTTTCAACACGCCTACCACTTAGCCTGATGGCAGAGGCTTTTACAAGATTTCTCCTCCCCCAACACGACTCTGCTAGTAGACAACCGCAATCTTAGCAGCGTTCGATTCATTATGCCAATGCCGCAAGTGCCACGAGGCTTCTGCCTTCATTTGTACCACAAATCGTTCTAACCTTTCTTACCTTTTTACATTAATAAATTTTACGCGAAGCCAAATCTGATTTTTTACATGTCAAAATAATTAGTTTTTATTGAAAAAAAAAAAAAAAAAAAAAAAAAAAAAAAAGTCTCATTCAAAATTGGTTTAATCAAAAACATTTCGTTTTTAATTAAAACCATTAGTAAAAACTATTTTTGATTACAAATTGTTTAAATAAAAAACAATTAAATTGTTTAACTATTTCAGTAGTCTATTTGATTTCAATAAATTCAATTTTTTTAAATAAAAAAAAATTGATTTATTATTTTTAAAAATGTCAAGAATTGTTTTCTTTAAACCAAAATTTTGAAGTTTTTATAATAAAAAACAAATTTTTGTTGTATTTAAAAATATAGATTCAATTATTTTCGATTTTCCACTAATAATAACTGAAAATAAAATTAATATAATTAAGTAACATCGCAACATTAACAAATAAAAAAATGATAATAAAAAAATTAAGAATGCAATTATGCATTGTCAACTATTAATTAATAGTCGTGACTGTTAAAAAAACGTTGGTGCGATTATTTTTCCGAGCTGAAGTTTTCAGTTCATCGCCGGGAAACCGGAAGTTCTGGAGTCGAGAAATCGCGATGAATCACAATTGCTATCCAAGAGTTGCGCTGTGGTCGTCGACACTGGGTCGACTCCTAATGCGGCTCGGTTAGCTGTTCTCGCGGACACCGAGCAAAGTCTCTCGCCTCCAATTAAAATCTAATCCGCGATTTTTCTTTCGACTCTACACACATTTTCCCATTACACACATTTTTCTTCACTTTTTTTTATCCGGAACACAACAGCAGCGAAGATTCAGCCCAATTCTCACGACTCTCGTCGACTGTTGTCGACTTTATTCCGCACTTTTTCGTTACATTGTAATTTCTTCTTTTTATTCGGCCGATTTAATTCTACCGAGCGGCGGCGATTTCAATCGTGCGAATATTTTCAGTGCCGTTGTTTATGACAAAAAAAAGTTGGTATTTAAATTTCTCTGATTTTATGGCCATTTCTTAGGTTGAGTGGATTTAGATCGTTAGCTTGGATTATTTTTTGCTGTCGTTTTGACGGAAATCGTATAACTGAATAATTCTTTTAGTTAAACAATAACAATTTAAGCTTAATATTATATTTTATTTATTTCTTTGAAAAAAAAAAAAAAAAAAAAAATTGGTGAGAATTAAAATTGCGATTTAATCACACTGATTAAGACGATAAAGTATAAACTAATTTTTGAATTAGGATTATTAAAAAATACTGAAAGGTGATTTTTTGGCATCTTATTGACAATTTTTTCGAGAATTTTCGTATTTTTTCACGATTTCTTCAAAATGAAAAAAAAAAAAAAAAAAAAAAAAAAAAAACTAAAACTGATTTAATTGCACTGATTAATGAAAAAACCGGTCGACAAGCCCCAAAAAAAAAAATTTTATATTTTCACACGGAATTCAGGTCGAATTGAGAACCGATAAACCAATAAATACAGCTTCTTATCATTATCGACGAGAACCCGTTAAAAAAAAGCGCGACGATCGGTCGAACCAATGCAAATTGGGTATTTATATCGAATAAAAATTGCACCGGTTCGGTGCAATAAAAAAAAAATTATCCCACCTGGGAATTAATAAAAGATTTTTTTTTTCAATTTTCAATGGGATTTTTTTGACCTGGCAAAGTCTAAAATTGTTGCTAATTAAGAAAAAAAAAAAAAAGAAAAATCCGTCCTGGGAATTAACTAAAGATTTAATTTTTTCAATTTTCAATGGGATTTTTATTCACCTTGCAAAGTCTAAAATTGTTGCTAATTAAGAGAAAAAAAAAAAAAAAAAAAAAATCCGATCTGGGAATTAACTAAAGATTTAATTTTTTTATCAGCAATAATTTCGGACTCTACCAGATAAAAAAAATTCCCAATGAAAATTTCACGAATCTTCAGTTCGCAAAAATGGGTCTAACGAAAAATCACTAATAAACGTTTTCACAACATTCGCGACTGATATTCGCCGCTCCCGATAATCGGCCACGAACGGCGCCCGTATGACAGGTAAACGGGACGGGCGTTAAAAAAATTTCTTTCAGATAAAAGTGCGGCACCGGTTCGAGTCGAGAGTCGCGTCCGACGCTTCGTCGTCGACGTGTGTATATATTTCGCCGCCGTGCGCTCGGTGCACGCGAGTCGCTTGATACGAGCGTCGTTCGACCTACTTTTTCTTCCTCGATTCTCGAGGCGGCGTCGACGCCGAGTTTCCGCCCTGCGACTCTTGATTCGCGACTCTTGATTCCTGCCGCCTTTTATCGCAAACCGACCTCGAGTGTCATTTTGTTCCGCCGCAAAATTTTCCGGACTTTGCACTTAACGTATACAGGACTATAAAGACTATATCGGGACTATATACAATAGGACTATGAGGACTATATGCGGACTATATACAATAGGACTATAAGGACTATATGGGGACTATATACAATAGGACTATAAGGACTATATGGGGACTATATACAATAGGTCTATGAGGACTATATGGGGACTATATAAAATAGGACTATAAGGACTATATGGGACTATATGGAATAGGACTATGAGGACTATATGGGGACTATATATAATAGGACTATAAGGACTATATGGGACTATATCCATAGGACTATAAAGACTATATCCATAGGGCTATAAAGGCTATATGGGACTATATCCATAGGACTATAAGGACTAGATGGGACTATATCTATAGGACTATATGGGACTATACAGGATAATACATGGTGTTCTAAAAGATATAAAGTTCCGACTGCTTAACTCAGTTAGCTTAATCCTGTTCATATACAGGGTTAGCAGCGCCTAAAGTTATGAAGTTCCGGCTGCTTAATTCTCTTCGCTTAACCCTGTTTATATTTCGGGTTAAGTTGACAGGGTTAACAGGGCGAAAAGTTATGAAGTTCCGGCTGCTTAACCCTATTCATATTTAGGGTTGAACGAACAGGGTTAACAGGGACAAAAGTTATGGAGTTCCGGATGCTTAATCCTGTTCGCTTAACCCTGTTCACATATAGGGTTAAGCGAACACGGTTAAGCAGCCGGAATTTCGTAAAAAAGACTAACCCTGTTCTCAGGGTTAACTCTGCTATGATCTGTAAATACTAAAGGGTTAACCCTGTTATGATCTGTAAATATTAAGGGTTAATAGGGCCATAACTATTGGCCCTGTTAACCCTGATCGCTTAACCCTGTAAGTAAACAGGGTTAAGCAGCCGGAACTCCATAACATTTGGGACACCCGATATAGGACCATATATACGACCCGATATAGGACCGATATATACCATATATATAGGACTATATGATACCATATGATAGGACATATGACACCTGATATATAAGGACTCTATGGGACTATAAAGACTATAAAAATCAGGACAAACCGAAAATCCCGATCTAAGAGCTGCGGATTTCGCTGAGTCGAAGCGAACTGCGAAGGAGGACGCAGAGAACCGAGCGGCGAGCAGAGAAGAAAGGCGAAAGACGAATGCGGATGTGGCTGGGACCTCTGTACGCGCGTTTGCGAAAGAGTTCGCTTTCTAAACACGAAACGGGTCACGTCCGATCACAATTGTCTGTCTCTTTCTCTCTCTCTCTCTCTCTTTCTTTTTTCTCGTCTCTGTTCTCCCAGCGAACGTCGTCAACGCTAAGCGATCCTCTACACACGTCTCTCTTTTATATGTTTAACATTTGCTTCGAAGCATTTTGGGTTTCTGGTGAATTTCGTGTTTCTCGTCTTTTATAGTTTTCGTGAGAAACTTGAAAAAGTAGGATTCGCTTTCTATGCAGTAAATGGGTCATGGCAATTTTTTTGATAGCTTAGTACTTCATAACTTTTGGGTCTGTTAACGTTGTTGGCTTAACCCTGTATATGAACAGGGTTAAGCGGCTGGCACTTCATAACTTTGGGCCCTGTTAACCCTGGACGCTTAACCATGTATATGAACAGGATTAAGCAGGTTTAACCCTGTATATGAACAGGGCTAAGCAGGGTTAACCCTGTATATGAACAGGGTTAAGCAGGGTTAATACTGTATATGAACAGGGTTAAGCAGAGTCAACCCTGTATATGAACAGGGTTAAGCAGGGTTAACCCTGTATATGAACAGGGTTAAGCAGGGTTAACCCTGTATATGAACAGGGTTAAACAGGGTTAACCCTATATATGAACAGGGTTAAGCAGGGTCAACTCTGTATATGGACAGGGTTAAGCAGAGTCAACCCTGTATATGAACAGGGTTAAGCAGGGTTAACCCTGTATATGAACAGGGTTAAGCAGGGTTAACCCTGTATATGAACAGGGTTAAGCAGGGTTAACCCTGTATATGAACAGGGTTAAGCAGGGTTAACCCTCTATATGAACAGGGTTAAGCGGCTGGAACTTCATAACTTTGGGCTCTGTTAACCCTGTTCGCTTAACCCTGTATATAACAGGATTTAACCCTGTTCGCTAAACCCTGTATATGACAGGATTTAGTGAACAGGGTTAAGCAGCCGGAACTTCATAACTTTCATCCCTGTTAACCCTGTTCGCTTAACCCTGTATATAAACAGGGTTAAGCGAACATTTTTTGTACGCATTTTTATTTAAAAAAAAAAAAAAAAAACAGGGAAAGCCGTCAATTTTATTTGAGGATGTAAACACAACTTTACTATGAATAAAGTTGAGTTTACTCCGGAATAAATAATTTCCTTTCGCTGTTAGAGGCGATAAAAGTTTAACGTCGCAATTATCGTGGAAAAACGTCGGAGCGAGCAGCCGGTGAATTTTCACTTTTGCAGTCCGAGCCAGAGGCTAAAGTCACGGCCTGGACTCGAGCGTCACTTTCACTGCCACGCGAAATAACATTAGACGCGTTCATAATTAGCCGGAACAATGAGCGAAACCGTCCGAAGAAAGAGCTACGACGTCTTTATGGCCATTTTTTGTCGGATATTGCAAGTCACTCAGACGTGACGGACAGATAGAGATGGTTTTTCCGCAGCTTCGCTCGGCTTCGAAGGAAGTCGTGATCTGCGGCATAAAGAAAGAAAGAAAGAAAGAAAAAAAAAAAAAAAAAAATTGAGAGGAAAGTAAATTTGAGAGAGAAGGAAGATCGAACCAGAAACAAACATCTAACCGTCTGACTCTTGATTCGTGTAAAATGGGGAAAAAATGGCCTTGGCAAAAAAATAAATTAAATAATAAAATAAATAAATAAAAGTAAATAATTTATATTTGTACTATAAATTTTTTTTTTTTTTTTTTTTATTTGACTAAAAATTTCTCGATGAATGAACCTAAAATAGATGAATGATCAAATTAGAAACAATATTCGTCTGAATGTTGACCAGTGAAAAATCGTGAAAAAAATGTCCTTGGCACAAAAATAAATTAAATAATAAAATAAATAAATAAAAGTAAATAATTTATATTTGTACTATAAAATTTTTATTTTTTTTTTTTTTTAATTTGACTAAAAATTTCTCGATGAATGGACCTAAAATAGATGAATGATCAAATTAGAAACAATATTCGTCTGAATGTTGACCAGTGAAAAATCGTGAAAAAAATGTCCTTGGCACAAAAATAAATTGAATAATAAAATAAATAAATAAAAGTAAAAAAATGTATATTTGTACTCTAAACCAAAAAATCTTGAACCAAAAATCAGGAAAAAAATGTCCTTGGCACAAAAAAATTAAATAATAAAATAAATAAATAATAGTAACAAATTTATACTTTTACTTTATTTATTTTTTTTATTTGACAAAAAATTTCTCGATGAATGAACCTGAAAAAATTGCGTAACGCAAAACAAAAAAAAAAACACAGTAGAGGTCAAGTTACGAAATGCAGAGGTCACGCCTCTGGTTTTACAGTTGGAATCTAGAATTTCTAGTTTGTCAACTATCGCCGAGGAATTCGAGCAGTGCGATGCACAAAAAAAAAAAAAAAAAAAAAAAAAAAAGTGACTGGGGAGGTCGACAAAAAAAAGGCGAAGCAATTTGATGAAAAACACTCCTCCTAATTACGCGAGGCACTCATCGTCCGTCGCGGCTCTAACTGTTAGCGGCTACCGGGCGTTCACAAACTCGTCGAGAAATGCCCGACGCATCGTCCGCGATCTTATCAACTGACTGTTGTCGACTCGGCTCGCTCCGCCCATCCCAGAATTTGATGAGCACCTCAACCTGCTCAACCTACGTCACTCAACTTGATTTTCGGCTGAATTTCAGCGGAATTGAGTCATAAGTCTCGCTTTCAGCTTTTTAAATTTTTATTTATTTTTATAAAAAAAAAAAAAAACAATTTTAATAAGAAAGAAATTCGATAATTCGGTTTCGTAAATATTATCAGAATTTTTCATTATATTCATATATGTATTATATTCAACATCGTCAGCTTTTAATTTTTTCTCAGTGCATTTACATTGTAAATATGGGACTATTTACATGACTATAAGGACTATATGGGACTATACATATGACTATAAGGACTATTTGGGACTGTAAATAGGACTATAGGGGCTATAAAGGACTGTATAGGACTGTATATGGGACTATACATAGGATTATAAGGACTATATATGAGACTATACAGGGCGTTCCAACCGTTATGGAAGTTCCGGGTACTAAACCCTGTACGCTTAACCCTGTTTATATATAGGGTTAAGCGAACAGGGTTAAGCAGCCGGAACTTTGAAACTTTTGGGTACACCCTGTGTGTAGGACTGTAAGGACTATATAGGACTATTTGGGACTCTATATAGGACTATTTGAGACTATAAATAGCACTATTTGGGTCTCTATATAGGACTATTTGGGACTATATATGACTATTTGGGACAATATATTGGACTATTTATGACTATAAATACGACTATTTGGGACTCTATATAGGACTATTTGAGACTATATATAGGACTATTTGGGACTCTACATAGGACTATTTGAGACTGTAAATCGGACTATTTGTGACTACAAATACGTCTGTTTGGGACTATATGTAGTACTATATGGGACTATATATAGGACTATTCGGGACTGTAAATCGGACTATTTGTGACTATAAATACCACTATTTGGGACTATAAATAGGACTATATGGGACTATATATAGGACTATAAGGATCCATCAGCCTAAAAAAATGGGCTTCTACTTTATCGATTGAGTACTCATTGCGTATTCCTGACGTGCGACATTCACGAACATGACTCGAGCAGGTGTTTACCTGTATAGTCAGCGTATGATCGCCGATATATTTACGAAGACTCGTGGCCACGTGTGGCCGAGAGGCGCAGTTGGGTTACGAGTTTGCCGTCAGTGGGGCAGACGCGGGGTAACCCAGAATGCGGGAGAAGTCGCCCAGGGCGTTGCGCACCGGTCGCGAACGCGTCTTCGTCGTTGCCTTCGTCGTCGTCGTCGACAGGCGACTCGCCTAGACGAACTTCCAGACTCGGATAGAGTGGAAAGAGGGAAAGAAAGCGACGCCTGGTCCACGAGTAACTGTAGATCCCACCATCGACATTTTTGTGTCTTTAGAGAAAGAGAGAAAAAGAGAGAAAGAGATAGAGAGAGAAAGAGAAAAAGAGAAAGAGACGAGTTTTTTTTTTTTTTTTTTTTTTTTTTTTTTTTTTTTTTTTTTTTTTTTTTCACGTTAGACGTTAATTTATACGCGTCCTCGATTGCTCCCCCCTCCTTCCCCTCCCCTCCCCTCCCCTCCCCTTCACCTTCCGTTTCCGTAGCAATTATTAACCCAATTTGATCGATCAGATTTCGCCTTTGACACACTATCGAAATGATCTTGGTTGCCTTTCTTGAATAATTAATCTGCATAGTCATCGATTAATTACGTGGATATAATGACCACAATAATAATAATAATAATGATAATAATACAGGATTAATTTCTTAATGTAAAATAAATATATTATTTTAGTGGCATTGCAACTAATTTCAATTGACTATAAATTTTGATTACTTAATGATTCTAATAAAAAAAATTGTTCGTGAAATTGACTAGAAATACAACTGGAAATAATTTACAGTGATAATAATAATAATAATAATAGTAATAATATTACAGGCTTCACTTTTTTTATAAAAAATAAATCTATTATTTTGGTGACATTGCAACTATAGTTGCAATGTATCGCAATGTATAGTTGCAATGAAATCAAAGTTTATAGTCAATTGAAATTATAATTTCAATTTGGCCTCAGGAATATATTTGAAATATGAAGTATTTACGAATTCACGTCGGCAAATATTTTGCCGCAACAATAATTCCCGGACTATAAATACACGGAACGAGATTTACGTTGTAGCGACTGCGACTATAATGACCGGTTGAGCCGTGAATCGTACGGTACTTATTATTCGCGATTTCTCAAGGCCGAAGAAAGCGCCAATAAACGCTCGAGCGTCTTATTCACGGTTCGCCGCTCGAACCGAACGACGACCCGCGGCTATTTATTTGGGTTTCGCGACGGAGAGAGACAGACATATATTTATGTACACCTGTTTTTTTTTTTTTTTTCGTGCCTCGCCACTGTTGGATTTAATTTATAGGCATTCCGTCGAACGAGGCGCGTCGCGCCGGTTTCGAACGCGCGCGGAATTCGAAACACAACGCTTGGCCCGTTTATATTCTTTTTCTCGTCCTGGGTTCCTCGGTCGATATACTGCGTCTCGCATATCGCGAATCAGACGTGGAAAAACTTTGCGGAAGAACGAATTCATTCTCATTCCTGAAAAACTCGGTGCAATGTGGTTTATATAGTCCTATATAGGGTCTTTATACTCCTTACAGTCCTATATATGGTCCATATAGTCCTTTATAGTCCTGTATATAGTCCCATACAGTCCTTTATAGTCCTGTATAGTACTGTATATAGTCCCATATAGTCTTTATAGTCCTATATACAGTCCCTTTAATTCCTTATAGTCCTGCATGCAGTCCTTATAGTCATATATACAGCCACATATAGTCCATATAGACCTATATATGGACCATATAGCCCTTTATAGTACCGTATATAGTCACATATGGTCTTTATAGTCCTATATACAGTCCCGTTAATCCCTTATAGTCCTGCATACAGTTCTTATAGTCATATATACAGCCCCATACACTCCTTACAGTCCTATATATGGCCCATATAGTCCTTTCTAGTCCTGTATATAGTCCCATACAGTCCTTTATAGTCCTGTATATAGTCCCATATATTCTTTATAGTCAAATATACAGTCCCGCTAATTCCTTATAGTCCTGTATATAGTCCCATATAGTCCTTATAGTCCTATATACAGTCCCGTTAATTCCTTATAGTCCTGCATAGAGTCCTTATAGTCCTATATAAAGCCCCTTTATAGTCCATATAGACCTATATATAGTTCCATATAGTCATTACATAGAGGACTATATCTATGCATAGTCCTGCATGTAGGGATTCCACTGACGTTCGATATACAATACAACAGATACATTTATGTACATACTAAATTTAATAGAATTAGTCAAATTAAATTTTTTTTGTATTAAAAAAAAATGTGGGTCTTGTTCAGGTTTTCAACTGTTCATTCACCGGTGGCTTTAGTGGGAATGTGAAATAACAATAATAAAAAAAATGGAAATAAAAAAAGCGTCTCGCGACACGTGCGGATTTTAATATCCACCGAAATTGTAGCGGGCCCGTCAGCTTTTTTTTCCGTTATAAAGTCGCTCCCGGGAGGCTTTTGAAATATACGGCCCTTACGTCAGGCGGTGCGTTTGCTCACGTGCGCGCGATATAATACGTTAATGCTGAGTACACCCGACCGACCACATGTGCCACGAGTTTTACCGCATTGTGCGTAGACGTTTATGTAAAATTTCACAATTCTGCAGGTGACACGTGTTTTTTTTTTTTTTTTTTTTCTTTTGTAAGAGCGAAATTGTTACAAGATTTTTTCGGCGGCCTTGGAACGATGATTAATTACTAATTATAATAATTCTGGTGACTATAAAATGACTACCGAATTTGATAAAATCATACATACAATGAAACACCTACTATAATTATTATTATTATAGTAGGTATCCCAACTGAAAAAATAGAATTTGTATAGGCCACATTATTATTATTATGATTATATAATAATAATCATAAATAATAATAATGATGATAATAATAATCATAATCATATTCATATTCATATTCATCATATTATTATTATGATATAATAATAATCATAATAATAATAATGTGGTCGGCCACATTATTACTAATTGATTATATAATAATCAAATATTATTAAATATTAATAATATTAAAAATATTAATAGGCCACGTTGTTATTATTATGATTATATAATAATAATCATAACTTAGCATTTAGCATTTAAGTTTGAGTTTGTTTAAATTTAATTTAATTAACATACCTACTTCAATAATAATTATTATTATTATTTATAATAATTTCGTTATTTTAGTTATTATTATTATGATTATCATTATTATTTGCAGTTTGACTAATAAGGATTTCCTTTTTTTCGTTACAGAGTGTGAAATGCGAGGCACCATTGGTGGACAGTAGTGCCCTGCCACTGGAACACAGATCAGTCTATGGTCCCCCCGCCCAGTACGGACCACCCCAGTCCCATGGCGCCGAGGAAAACTGGCCCCTGGCGTCACCGGACACGCCGCAGATAAAGCATCTTCAGGTCCAATGTGAAAAAACCCACATGAGGGTCAACATCGAGTTCGACAGACCCTTCTATGGGATGATCTTCAGCAAGGGTTTCTACTCGGACCCCCATTGCGTCCATCTTAAACCTGGTACCGGTCACCTCAGCGCCACCTTTGAGATTTTCCTGAATTCCTGCGGCATGTCCAGTTCGGCCAATCATAATGTGGCGGCCTATGGTGCGCCAACCCCATCGGGAAGCTATGTTGAGAACACCATAATAGTCCAGTATGACCCCTACGTCCAGGAGGTCTGGGACCAGGCCAGGAAGCTTCGATGCACGTGGTACGACTTCTACGAGAAGGCCGTGACCTTCAGACCCTTCCAGGTCGATATGCTTCACGCAGTGACCGCCAACTTCTTGGGAGACAACCTTCAATGCTGGATGCAGATCCAGGTTGGAAAGGGTCCTTGGGCTTCGGAGGTGTCCGGCATCGTTAAGATCGGTCAAACCATGACCATGGTACTTGCCATCAAGGACGACGAGAATAAGTTCGACATGCTGGTCAGAAACTGCGTCGCCCATGACGGCAAAAGGGCACCCATTCAACTGGTGGATCAGTACGGATGCGTCGTCAGGCCTAAGATCATGTCAAGGTGAGAAGATGGGTTTAAGATACTTTTGTAGGGTTTCAAGGTCAAAGTTTTGGGTCAAAGGGTCGTTTTTAGATTGGTTTCAAGGTCAAAGTTTTGGGTCGAAAGGTCATTTTCAGATTGTCCTTAGATCATTTCTAGGTGAGAAAATGGGTTTAAGATACTTTTGTAGGGTTTCAAGGTCAAAGTTTTGGGTCCAAGGGTTGTTTGTAGATTGTTCTTAGAACATGACTAGGGGAGAAAATGGGTATAAGATATGTTTGTAGGGTTTCAAGGTCAAACTTTTGAGGCAAAAGGTCATTTTTTGGGTTAGAAGGTCATTTTTAGATCGTCCTTAGATCATGTCCAGGTGAGAAACCAGGACAAAGATACATTTGTAGTTTTCAAGGTCAAACTTTTGGGCTGAAGGGTCATTTTTAGATTGTCCTTAGATCATGTCCAGGTGAGAAACTCGGTCTGAGATACGTTTGTAGTTTTCAAGGTCAAACTTTTGGGTCAAAAGGTCATCGCCAGATTGTCCTTCAAACTATTCGCAATGACCTTGAGGCAGTCCCGTGTGAAGGCTCTTTTCTTGAGCTTTTCTTAGATTTTTTTTGGCGAACGTCTAAGATACATTTGTAATTTTCAAGTTCAAACTTTTTGGTCGAAGGGTCATTTTTAGATTGTCTTTAGATCATGTCTAGGTGAGAAACTGGGTTTAAGATACGTTTGCTGTTCTCAAGGTCAAACTTTTGGGTCAGAAGGTTATTTTTAGATTGTCCTTAGATCATATTTAGGTGAGAAACTGGGTTTAAGATACGTTTGTAGGGTTTTAAGGTCAAAGTTTTTGGTCAGAAGGTTGTCCTTAAGTTAGATTGTCCTTCAAACTATTCTCAATGACCTTAAGATCCATTTGTAGTCCTGAAGATTCAATCTTTGGGTCAAAAGGTCATCATTAGATCATTCTTCAACCAATTGTTTTCCATGTTCCAGATTCCAGAAGATCAAGAACTTCGGACCTAGCGCCTCAGTCGTCAGCTTCGCCTACTTCCAAGCCTTCAAGTTCCCAGACAGCATGAACGTCCACTTCCAGTGCGTCATCCAGGTCTGCCGTTACAACTGCCCTGAGCCAAAGTGCGGTCATCCTGGTCTGGAGTACGGCGCACCTGCAGCTGGAATTCCTCAGGAATACGGTGCACCTGTTCATCAGGGTCTGTCTTCTGATTACGGCGCTCCTCCGGTACCAGAGTATGGAATCGCACCAGCCTATCCTGATCCTCGTCATCCTAGCGGACCTGCAGGAGCCTACAGGTAAAGATCGGGTCCTGGACCAGTTTGAAATTTTAGAGGATACCCCTTCGATGCTAAGGAAATGCATTATTAACCGATGTGATCGCTGTTTTCAATTTTAGTGAACCCAATCCAGATGTGGTACCAGCTCCTCAGGCTCAGACTTCATCATCCTCGCCGAGTTCGACTCCAGGAGACTCCACTGCTGCGTCCAGCTCGCCCCAAAGTCAAACCCAGGACAACATCCACTTGCCACCTCCGCCACTTCCTGGTCATCCCGCTGGGGCTTATCAGACGGTGAAGAGGAAGGGTACCGTTGGTTCGGATGAACTTGAAGGCAACCTCGCGACTCTTGGTGGCAGACCAAGGTCGGTTGAAGGTCTTCCGGCGGAGCTTCGAGGCGCCAGGAGGCGAAGGCACATGGAGCAGGCTGAAAATGACCCCGTAAGTCGTGCACCAGGTTGATGGACCATTTTTATGGTCCATTTGTAGGGTTCTAACTTATTTATGCTTTTGATCACTGGATCATCTAACGTTGAACCAATTCAACCAAGATGAAGCAAATTGAGGCCTTAAAATTGGATTCTTGAAGTAGATGACCCTCTTCTTGGATTGTTAGGGTTTGACTTTTTTGCCTGTATCTTCATAAAAAAGATTCCAAATTGATTGAGCTTTCGTTACATGGTTTAGCTATGCAAAACCTAAGAAAAGACGAAAAAGGAGCCCTTAAAAATTATTTTAAAGCTTCCAAAAGGGCCAAAACCTACTTTTTATCGAAAAAGCACTACTTTAACCTCTTCTTGAATTGTTAGGGTTTCAGATTTTTGGCTGCAGCCCCTTTAAAAAAATTCCGAATTAACTGAACTTTTGGGACATGGTCCAACTACTCAAAACCCAAGTGAAGACGAAAAAGGAGCCCTTCAAAATTAATTGAAAGCTTCCAAAAGGGCCAAAAACTACTTCTTAACGAAAAAGCACTACTTTAATCTCTTCTTGGATTGTTAGGGTTTCACTTTTTTGCCTGCAGCTCCTTAAAATACATTCCGAATTAATTAAGCTTTTGTCATATGGTCCAACTACCCAAAATCCAAGAGAAGACGAAGAAAGAGCCCTTAAAAATGAATCCAAGGCTTCCAAAAGGGCCTAAACTCTACTTTCTATCGAAAAAGCACTACTTGGATTGTTAGGGTTTCACTCTTTTGCCTGCAACCCCTTAAAAAAAATTCCAAATTAACTGAACTTTTGGGACATGGTCCAACTACTCAAAACCCAAAAGAATACGAAGAAAGAACCCTTAAAAATTATCTTAACCCTTCCAAAGGGCCTACTCCTACTTTTGATGAAAAAAGCTGATGGTCATTGCGTTTTTTTTCTTTTGCAGAGCCTCTTCCACACGGTGACCTTGGTGTCGTCCCACGTGTACAAACGAGCGGCCCAGGAGATGACGGACGTCAACACGTCGAGGATAATCCAGGTCGTGGCCCCAGGAGACGTGAACTTCGCCCTGGGAACGACCAACACGAGCAACGACACGACCGTCGTCATCCAAAATGCCAGCGCATCGGCCGATCCCGAGACGATCTGCATGTCGCTTCCAGGATTCGTCGGAGGCCTGGTGATGCTCCTCCTGGTCGTCGTGGTCGCCTCCCTCGTCGCCGCGTTCCTCTTCGTCCGCGTTCGCGCGGTCGACCGGAAAAACGCCGGCATGAGCAACCAGCCAGCCTTCGCGCATCCGGTCTACGCGCCGGAAAACTGCGGAATGCCAAATCCCGAGTTCGTCAAGGTCGCCAATTGACCTTGAGGATTGAGAAAGTGAGAGACAAGAGAGAGAAACGGGGAGGAAAATCGAGAGTGAAACACGTGTAGGAAAAAAAAGATAAAAATGTTTTCGTTGTTACCGACCGAGCTGACGATTTTGACGACCGAGCTGTCGATTTTACCGACCGAGCTCTCGATTTTACCGACCGAACTCTCGATTTTACCGACCTTCAGAAATGAGAAAGTGAAAGAGAAGAGAGAGAAGCAGGGAGGAAAATCGAGAGTGAAACACGTGTAGAAAAAAAATGATTTTCTCGTTACCGACAGAGCTCTCGACTTTATCGACAGAGCTCTCGATTTTACCGACCGAGCTTTCGATTTTACCGACCTTGAAAAATGAAAAAGTGAAAAAACGAGAAAAAGGCGGAAAATCGAGAGAAAAAAAGGCGAAGATCGAGAAAAAATGTTTTCCTCGTTACCGACCGAGCTCTCGATTTTACCGACCTTGAGAAATGAGAAAGTGAAAGACAGAGAGAGGAACAGGGAGGAAAATCGAGAGTGAAACACGTTTAGGAAGAAAAAAAGACATTTTTTTTCTTGTTACCGACCGAGCTCTCGATTTTACCGACCCTTCGTCTTCGTTACTGAGACTCTTTTCCAATTTTCCCCAGTTCGTTCTTCACCCTCCGAAAAACCCAGAATTCGGCACTTTCATCTCCGAAAGCAGCCGAAATTTTGGGCTCGGAGGGAAAGTTCATGTAAATATAAAAAAGGGACAGAAGTGAGCTTTTCGCAAAAAAAAAAATGAAGGAACGAGAAAAAGCGAAGAGCGAACGTCGTAGATTCGGAAAACGAGGGAGACGAAGATTCGCGTCCAGCTTCGCCCAAATTTCAAGTTCGAGGATTACTCAACTTTGATTTTTTTTTTCACATTGCAAAATTTTTTTTTGCAATTTATTTATTTTTTTAATTGCATCGAGGGACTCGGTGCAATTTGTGAAAAACCGTTTTTGCATTTTCTTCGTTGGCAGCGAGAACATCGATTGGGATTGGTCGAAGCTGGACCGACTCATCGTAATTCTGGGCGGCGATGTACATAAAAAAAAAACGTAGACGAGAGGAAAAAAAATTCGCAGGGTTGGATATGTTGCCCAGGATGTTCGCCAGTTTATTCCCTGCGACATATTTCTTTTCATTCCCTATCCCCTTTTCACCCCTATTTCCTCCTTCCTTTCCACCCTTCATCGCATTCTATTATTTATGTTCACTAATAATCCTTCATAAATTTTACTAGCCTCATACCTCATGAATCTCGTCGTCGAGGACATTTTTTTTTTTACGAGAAAAATAGACTCGAAATGTGTGTTAGATGAATTTTCCGGGATCAGGAAAAAATGTCCGAGAAAAAAATGGCTGAGGAAAAACTTGAAAGGAAAGTTTTTAGCGTTACAAACGACCCAAATCAGGCCCTGGTCAGGCCCTGGTCTGGCTAATGTGGCCCTGACCAGGGCCTGATTAGGGCCGCATGTAACGTTACGGATTATCTGCTCGGGAAAATGTCCGAGAAAAAAAATGGCTGGGATAAAAAATGGCCGTCCCTCAGATACAAACATGTGATTTTCCGCGGCCATTATTTCCATCGGCCATTTTTCCATCAGAAAAAATGGCTGGGAAAAAAAGGCCAAAGAAATAAATGGTCTCAGATATAAACATGTGATTTTCCGCGGCCATTATTTCCGTCGGCCATTTTTCCATCAGGAAAATGGCTGAGAAAGAAAAGGCCAAAGAAAAAAATGGCCGTCTCAGATACAAACATGTGATTTTCCGCGGCCATTATTTCCGTCGGCCATTTTTCCATCAGAAAAAATGGCTGGGAAAAAAAGGCCAAAGAAAAAAATGGCCGTCTCAGATACAAACATTTTATTTTCCGCGGCCATTTTTCCATCAGCCATTTTTCTATTGACCATTTTTTTTATTGGCCATTTTTTCCATTGGCCATTTTTTCATTGGCCATTTTTTCCATCGACCATTTTTTCCATCGGCCATTTTTTCTCGACCCGAATTTTCCTCATCCAGTGAAAAACTTCGACGACGAGAAACGCGATCAAAGGATATTTATTTCTTACCTCTATTTTTCTTTTTCGTCCTCTATTAGCGACTTTTAGATATCTTTTGTACTCATTGTCCCTTCGATTTCCTTCGCCCTCTTCGGGACGACGAAGCCAAATATTTTTCGTCTTGTCTTGTCGCCCTTCGAGGATATTTTTTTTTTTTTCACTAACGCGAACCACGCCGCGAATTTTCGAAGCGACGCGGCGCTTCGGTCGCAACTAACGTAACTTATTGCTCGAAAAATCGCCAAGTCGAATGATTCCGAGTGAGAGGAAAGGGAAAAGGGCATTTAAGGCCATGTGAAACACTGAACGCCGAAAATCGTTCGGATGTGCGGTTTGTCGCCGATTATGAACGGATCGAAGCGAAAATTGAAATACAGACGCCACTAATGTGAATCTCGTGAATGAATTAGTCAGAATTTTGATTTTCGAAAAAAAAAATTACAGATCGGTTACCGACATCAATTTTTAAAAATTAAAATCAAAATTCTGACTAATTCATTCACGAGATTCACATTACTGGCATCTGTATTTCAATTTTCACTTCGATCCGTTCTTAATTCACGGAAAAAAGCGTATCCGAACTTTTGAGGTGAGCGTCGGTATTTCACATCGCCTTAAAAAAAAAAAAACTTTACCCCTCCCTCTCGCCTGTGGATTATCATCCCAGTAGGCCCTTATCATCGTTATCATTCCCTGGTTATATAGGGAATTCTATGT
The DNA here is from genome assembly GCA_964034905.1 of Itoplectis maculator. Lineage (NCBI taxonomy): Eukaryota > Metazoa > Arthropoda > Insecta > Hymenoptera > Ichneumonidae > Itoplectis > Itoplectis maculator. Next base: position 749,806 of record OZ035871.1, read on the forward strand.
ACGTGTCTTAAGTACACAAAAACCACACGAATAAAAAAAAAAAAAAATACACGCCCGCCCGAATATGCGAGCATTAAAACGAACACGTTAACTATAAATATGACGAGAGAGAAAATTGCGCCGGCGACGAATCTGTCCTCGTCGCGCGCAACAATCATTCATTTTATAATTATATGTTTCGATATAAATATCTTGAGTAAATGCTACTTTCTATTTATAAAAAAAAATGCCTTTGTTTATTTTCCTGCTACGTTATTTAATGCAAATGTCCTTTTTCCTGAGAATTATTTATGATGATAATTCAATTTAATAATTCTTCGAGGATTATTTAATTTATTAAATTAAGGATAGTCTAATTTTGTAAAAATTATTCAATTATTCAATTGAATTGAAAACGCAAAAAAAAATCGATTTCGTAAAGTTTAAAACTGAAAAATCGAAAATTCGAGAAAAAAAAACGTGAAAAATGACTTTTCACTTTTTGCCAATTTTGTCACTTTGTTAAAATTGATATAACTTTTGTTTGGATTAATGGAATCTGGATTTTCTTTTTCCATTCGAAAGAAAACTCTTTAACGAAGAAAATGCCGAAAGGCGGAACTGGGTATCTCGATTTTAAAATTTTTCGCAGAATTTTAAAGTCGACCCTGAAGAATCGCAATTTTATAGAAGGAACCCTTCTAAAAAAATTCGTTTTCGATTTTCGTTTTTTTTTTTTTTTAATGCTCCAAAATTTAGCACAATAATTAATTCAAATAATTAAAAAATGATAAATGCATTATAAGGTGAATTACAATAATTAATTACAATAATACTGCATTGATAAGGTGATCACATTCCATCGATCTGATTCTACCCTATTCCGAAACTAACGCGATTGCACTAAATTACAGCAATAACGTTGTAACTGAAACTCCGTCTCGTGCACTGATCACGTGATCACGATCATAATGGATACTGTAATTAATTCACGGCTGACATGCCCACGGCAATCACAGACATATATAACATAAACTTCGATAATTCTGACATATATCTGTCGTTGTTATATTTGTGTCCCTGGTCGGTAAAACAGGCAGATTTTGACCAACCGGAGAGCTCGAAGCTCGGTTCCCAGTTTCACCGTCCGATGGCGATGATAACACCATCCAAGCTAAACTCTCTGATTTTTATTACAAGTTAATGTCAATCCAGTGTCAGATTCATTCGAGACCAAAAAACTTCCTTTGCAACTTTATTTTGATGAAACTTTTTTTCTATTTTCAATTTTCTTAATTTTTATTTTATTAAAAAAAAAAAATAATACAAAAAATATTTTATTTTTATTTTTCTATTTTCTTTTTTCTATTACAACTTCATTTTGGGGGGGGGGGGGGGGGGGGGTAGGGTTAATTCGTGCCAAAAAGGCACGTTTTTGTGAATTTTTTTGACGACGCTGTTAAAATTTATTCAATGAAACCAACTGTACATCAAAGTATATCATTCGAAGAATATTGTGTAATTTTTTCATGAAGAAATATTTGAAAATACAGCAATGGCGGCATTTATCCGGAAGCGTGTCGGAAAAAAGTAGGATTGCGGTGCCCATCAGAACTCGGTGCTGCTGGATCATCCGAAATTAAAAAACCAAAGTTCATTTGTTAGGTAATCGTTTTCCCCAGGTAACGCGGAAGAGTTTTTTTCGAAATTTTAAGTTTTCAATTTTTGCGAACACTTTAGAGGGAAAAACGCGATTTTTTCGGAAAAAACGGCTATTTTGCTATTGTAAAATAAAAAATATTAATAAATTCGAAAAAAAACTCTTCGGCGTTACCTAGTAAAATATGTACAGAAAAAGTACGCAAAAATTCAAAAGGATCGATGCAGTAGCTTTGACGGTACGATGGGCACTGACTTTGAAAACGTGAGTTGTGGGAAAAACGCTTTAAAGTCGCGCTCGGATAGGGCAGCGAAGGTACAGCAATCCGCGAGTATAAAAATACTCATAACGTCGTCAATTTTGTTCCGATCGACTTGAAATTTTGACACAATATTCGTGAGGTATTATGCATTCAGTAAAAAATATAAAATAATAATGCAAAAAAAATTGTAATACCCTATTTAAAACCCACCCCCCTTAAAAAAAAATGTAACCCACTTTACCACTTTGGCGATGCCACGATCCATCGCTGGCATCGCCAAAGACCGGAAGTGGTCGATTGGTGCAACTGGTCCAACGACGTCGGTTCGACTCCACAGTCGAGTCGAGGCGGATTCAAAGACTCGGAACGATTTCCATCGAGGCCGGAGAAATAAGAAAGCGAAGGGTAAGGAAGGGGGGGGGGAGGGAGGTTGGAAGTGAGGAAAGTAGTGGTGAGCAAATCGCCCTGACGAAAAATCTCATCTCCGGAAAGTGCTCCTCTTGGCGAACGAGCCGAGAAGAACTGGCGGCGAAAACCACGTTGGCCGAAAAGGCGGAAGTGGGCGAAATCGGGACCGAGAAATGTTGCAGCGAAAAAAAAAAGAAAAAAAAAAAAAAAAAAAAAAAAAAAAAAAAAAAAAAAAAAAGTTCGCACCGTCGGGTCGGATTTTTTTTTTTTTTTTTTTTTTTTTTTTTTTTTTTTTTTTTTTTTTCTGAGCGAAAAAGGAGACCAGAGATGCAGTGAGAAAAAAAAGTAGACCAGGGATGACAACGTCGATGTCGGGCAGTTAGATTTTATTTTTATTTTTATCTTTATCGTCGAGACGCTGATACCTTCGATTGGCCGAACCGACTTTTTCCCAGCGATCGGTGTCTCTCGACTGGAAAATCTCACCGGAAGTCACCGAGATTTCCGGTTGCCTCCGACTTTCATAATAGGCCACGTGCTGGACCGATCGTTTTTCGGGGTCCAGGAAATTCGGTCGTGAAACGGTTCCGTTTCAATATATATATTTTTTTTAATATTTGGGGATGGTTCTCAAGGAATAAAAAAAATATTATTTTGGGGTAGAATTTTGCATGGATAGGTCAAGTTTTTTTCTAATTTTTTTTTTTGTTTTTTTCAGATAAATTAATTAACTGGTCCACCGGTTAATTAATATAATAAAAAAATCATGTATCATTAAATTTCCGGAGAAACGGAAAAAGTACCGTTTCAATTTTTTTTTTCTCGAATAATCGTAGATTGTAAAAAAATAATAATTAAAATAAAAATAACAAGAACAATAACGATAACGATAACAATAACAATAACAATAACAATAACAATAAGAACAATAATAATAACAACAACAATAACAATAACAATAACAATAATATTTGAAAAAATATTTCAGGGAAAAATTTTGCAGGGATAGGTCAAGTTTTTATTTTTTTTTCAATTTTTTTTTCTTTTTATTTATTTATTTTTTTTTTTCATAAGGAAATTGAGAAAAAAAAAGTTGTATCTTCCAGATAAATTAATAAAAAATTAATAAAAAATAATGTAATGCAAAATGTCCAAAACAGAATATTTGCCAAGACAATCAATAATACGACGAATAAGAACCCAATAAAAATAATCAAAGTCGAATAAAATCTCGAAGTTGAGAAAAATAAGATCGTGAGAAGGGACGAAAAATTCGACCACAAAAATAGCGGTCGAACGAAACGTTTCGAGGCGACTTTATGATCGTTTTTATCGGTGTCGTTATTGACTCGGGAATACTTTTACGGTCGCGAGTATGATTTTACGATACCGCTTTGCCTATTAGCCATTTCGTTTCTCCTTCGTACGACACGATCGCCCCCCCCCCTGCCCCTCAGAGGGGGCGGGGGGGGGGGGGGGGTGGGGAGGGGGACCCTCCCCCTTCTTCCCTCGATTTCAGAGCTTCGACGATCGGCGCAGAGATTCTTCCTTTATTATTTCAATAAAGAACCGACTATATTTTCTTTACCAACCGATTCACTCTCGTTTGGTGCCTGTTTTCCTCCTCAGACTCCGATTTCGCGGTCCTTTTTCTCCTTCCTGTCGCATTTTATGTTGAGTGGGTGCTTGAATTTTTTTTTTTTTTTTTATAAGTTATGAAAAATCGGTTTCTTATCGGCGACATAACCGAAATATTTACAAGCATGAAAAATGTTATTTAATTTAGTGAGGTGATTTAATTTGTTTATTCAGTATTTTATTTAATAGTAGAAGATAATTCGTTTGAATTATTTGTTTAATATTTTATGTTTGAAAGAAAAAAAAAAAAAAAAAAAAAAAAAAGAAAAATCGCTTGCTTAAGGGATCGTCACAGTGTGAAATAAAAAAAAATCGATTTTTTTTTCATTATCGGATAGTATACATGGTTATAAACATTCTGTTGAATTTTTTTAATCGAAATTCGAATTATTTCGGTCGCTACAGCCTTTCTTAGAGAAAGGAATTGCAGCGTGCGACAGTGCGGCGTGTGCAACACTTTAAACGCCTTTTTCTCGGAATGTTGTTTTTCAAAACGGTGTCCACTCTCAAATGAAGAGTTATGACGATATCGATTTCAAATTTTGAGAGAACATTTCTAACGTCATTCTCTATCGCGCTGTGGAAGCTTTTTTTTTCTTATTAAATCTTCCTATTTTTTCTTACGAAAAACTGTCGAAAAAAAGGGTAAATTCGATAATTTTCGTTCAAAACGCCGCCATTTTGTCAAATTAAAAAAAAAAAAAGCTGCCATAGCGCGATAGCGAATTTCCTAATAATCTTTTTGAAATTTCTGGTTCAGATCAAAATTGCGGCCGCAATCGTGAACACAATGCAGGACCTTTTTTTTACACGAGCTATTTAAACAATTTATATCATTATTATACATTAAAGAAATGCACATAAAAAAAATCATTTTGTATTCTTCAAGAATGTACTTATTTATTTAAAAAAAACCAGACCAGTTAGTTCATTACAACTTACCAAAAAAAAATCGCGAAATTCATCGATTTTTCGGAGGGTCACACTGTGACGATCCCTTAAACCTAATATTCATCATGTCCCTGCAAAATAATAGCCGAATGTTGACGTAAATTTTGTCGTGAATTTTTCCAAAAAAAAAAAAAAAAAAAAAAAAAAATGCGAATGTTGTCGTAAGTTGAATATTAGCTGTTTTTTTTTTATTGGCTGAAGTAAGTATCAATTCCACAATTCTACTTGTTCACCGTTTTGTGACTACGAACCCTACGAACCATTGGTAGCGTCATTTTGTCGGATATTTTTCGAAGCGTGAAACCCCCGAGGCGAAAACACGATCTGTCTGCTCTGGCTCGGCACTTTCTACTCTCGGGGCTGGAGGCGGCAGTAGAAAGGGCCGAGCGAGGGCAGACAGTGAGGGATGTGTAATACATATAGATGCAGCGGCTGCTGCAGCAGCCGAGCGATACAATCTCGGAGGGCGCGGCGCGTAACTCCGGTAATCCGGCTCGCCGAGACACCTCCAATTACAGGATCAAAGGACGCCTCGACTCGCGCAGCTTCGTTGCCCGAATCCCGAGCGTCTCGACGCCTCTCCCGGACCGCCGAAAAGGTACGAATTACGCGTCCTTTACATCCCAGTTAGGCCGCTATTTTCACGCCGGAAACGCATTAATTGAAGAAACTTTTTCCCTTCCTTTTTTTTTTTCATCCACAGAAAATATCGAGTTTCAGGATTTTCTTTTTCGACGCCTTTTGATATTTATAACGAGCAGTGAAAATGGGGAAAAATGTAAGTAATTACAATGTGGATAAAACAATCGCCGTGAATTTATTTATTTTTATCCATTTTTTTTTAATAATATAATAATAATAATATTTTGGCAATAAATTTGCTGACCCACTAAAAATATTTCTGTTTATTCAGAATCTTGTAATTTTTTCGAAATTTTATATTAGTTAGTGACGCAATTTTTTTTAAGTAATATAATAATAATAATAATAATAATAATAATATACTGACAATAAATTCCCTAAGAGGTGTCCTTTTATATCCTAGTTAGGCCGAAATTTTCACCCCGGAAACACATTAATTAAAGAAACTTTTCCCTTTCTTTTTTTTTTTCATCCAGAAAAAATATCGAGTTTCAGGATTTTTTTTTTTTTAAGCCTTTTGATATTTATAACGAGGGATTTGGGCAGTGAAAATGGGGAAAAAGTAAATAATTACAATGTGGATAGATCAATCGGTGTGAACAAAATTTTTATTTTTATTATCAATTTTTAAGAAATAGTATAATAATAATGATAATAATAGTAGTAATATACCGAAAATAAATGTACTGACACATTAAAAATATGTCTGCTCATTCAGAATGTTGTAATTTTTTTTGGTAATTTTGTTTTAGTTGGTGGTACAATTTTTTTTTCAAAAATAATATAATCATAATAATAACAATATACTGATAATAAATTTAGTAATAGGTGGCCTTTACATCTCAGTTAGGACGCAATTTTCACGCCGCAAACGCATTAGTTGAAGAAACTTTTCCTTTTATTTTTTTCCACCCAGAAAAAATGTCGAGTTTCAGGATTTTTTTTTTTTTTTTTTTTTTTTTTTTTTTTGGGGCCTTCTTATATTTGTAATGAGGGATTTGAGCGGTGAAAATAGGGGGAAAAGTAAGTAATTACAATGCCGATGGAACAATCACCGTGAATTTAATTTTTATTAATTTTTTTATCAATTTAAAAAAATAATATCACGAAAAAAGCCTATTTTTTTCGGCCTGAACTTTGGCCTAAACCCTTAATTAAATTATTAAAAAATATAAATAAATAAAAAATCTTAACAGCTGTCCAGATTTTAATAGATTAAATCAGTAGCAACTCAAACTTCTCTGAAGTTTCAGTTCAATACTTCAATCTCCTTTCCCAATAAAAAAAATAAATAAAAAAAAAACGACAGAAAAATCCATTAAAATTTTTCAAGAACATCGACACAAAAGTCCCGAACGAAAAAACCCGTTTCACGAAAAGTAAAACGAACTGAAAAAAATGAGCAATTACTGCATTCGGAGGCCGCGACATTTTTTCGTTAATTACAGCTCCGAGGGTAATTTATCCCGCGAGGCAATAAAGTCCATCGAGGCGCGAGACACAAGCAGAAGAACTCGAGAGACGAGGATGGAGCCAATCGCAGTACAGAATTTCCACGGTCGAGATATTTATAGATGTTTTTATGAGTTCGGATGTAATAACTTATCTCGCGAGCTTTTATTCACTGACTCACGGAGAGAGTCCCGTAACAGGGTGGATATTCATTTGAATATGGGAAGAGGGAGAGAAGGCCGAAGGGCGAAAGAGGACTTTCAGGAAAAACCGTCGGTGTCAGCACAAATGTATAGGACATTCCAGTGGCTTTATTGCCCATTCTATATCAGAGTGACTATCACATTGCAAAACGTAAAATGTAAAAAAACGTATAATACATTCACACACATCCCACTATATAACTATATATTTATACAGGGTGTCCCAAAATTATGAAGTTCCGGCTGCTTAACCCAGTTCGCTTAACTCTGTTCATATATAGGGTTAAGCAAACGGGGTTAACAGCGCCAAAAGTTGTGGATTTCTGGCTGCTTAACCCTGTTCATATACAGGGTTAAGCGAATAGGGTTAACAGGGCCAAAAGTTATGGAGCTGCCTAACCCTGTTCGTATACAGGGTTAAACAAACAGGGTTAACAAGGCGAAACGTTATAGAGTTCGGACTGCTTAACCCTGTTCATATACAGGATTAAGCGAATGGGGTTAACACGGCCAAAAGTTATGACATTTTTGCTGCTTAACCCTGTTTATGTACAGGGTTAAGAAGGTTAAGCAGCCGGACCTTCATAAACAAGATTAAACCTGTTCTAAGGGTTAACCCAGTTACGATCTGTTAAGACTAAGTGTTAATAGGGTCATAACTTTTGGCCCTGTTAACTTTGTTAGCTTAACCCTGTATATGAACAGGGTTAAGTAATCGGAACTTCATAACTTTTGCCCTGTTGACTCTGCTTAATCCTGCAAATGAACAGGGTCAAACAGCCAGAACTACATAATTTTGGTCTATTTAACCCTGTTAAACCTGTATATGCTTAACCCTGTATATGTATCCACTCTCAAATGAAGAGTTATGACGATATCGATTTCAAATTTTGAGAGAAAATTTCTAACGTCATTCTCTATCGTGCTATGGAAGCTTTTTTTTTATTAAATCTTCCTATTTTTTTTACGAAAAACTGTCGAAAAAAAGGGCTAAATTCGATAATTTTCGTTCAAACCGCCGCCATTTTGTCAAATTTAAAAAAAAAAAGCTCCCATAGCGCGATAGCGAATTTTCTACAGATTAATAATCTTTTTGAAATTTTTGGTTCAGATCAAAATTGCGGCCGCAATCGTGGACACAATGCAGGACCTTTTTTTACACGAGCTATTTAAACAATTTATATCATTATTATACATTAAATAAATGCACATAAAAAAAATCATTTTGTATTCTTCAAGAATGTACTTATTTATTTAAAAAAAAACCAGACCAATTAGTTCATTACAACTTAACAAAAAAAATTCGCGAAAATCATTGATTTTTCGGAGGCTCACACTGTGACGATCCCTTAACCCTGTATATGAACTTTTGTAACACCCTGTATACACACATATATATAAATATAGTAATGTTTTAGATTACAGCGACGGCGACCAAAGTTTTTCCACCTTTTTTTTTTACTCTTCACGATAAGACCCTTCACCCTGAGGGAGCGAAAAGGGGTGGGCGATGAGGGGTGGGGGAGGGGGGAGCAGCTCTATTTCTGCAGTGGCGGAGCTTTGCCAAGGACTTTTATTCAAAGCGCAACAATAGACTCGGTACCGCGATATTTCCATTCTCGTTTTAACGAGAAGAAATGACTGTAATTCAACGATCTTTTTTGCCAAGTTTTGTTAAGCTTTTTTTTTTTTTTTTTTTAGCTCGACCGGAACGATATCGCGTCTCTCTGTGTCCACCTTCCACTTCGCTCGGAGTCTGGAGAGCTGCCCTAATAATTATATTTCACGACGCGACGCTCCACGTTAACATTATTAGATCTCATATGAGCTGTATTATTACTATATAACTATATATATAAGTCATACCTCAGGCTCGGGTATGCGAATTATTGTGCCTCGTCTCGCTTCCGCTCGCCGATATCCGCCGCGTTACAACCGTAAACGCGATAACGTTCCGAGCGAGCGCGCGCTACGCGCGGGAATGTCGAATAATTTGAAAATTTCTCGGAACGTCCGAAAACGAGGACGAATTCTTCGGTCCACATTATGGTTTTTTTTTTGTCTGGGGTGAAATTGTTTTTGGGATTGCTTTGAAAGTGGAGCAAATTTTTGTAGAACCATTAAAAAAAAAATAATTTCGGAAAAAATAAAAGATTTTCATATTAAAAATCACAACATTCTGAGTGGACAGAAATATTTTTATTGCGCAAGAATGTCGAATAATTTGAAAATTTCTCGGAACGTCCGAAAACGAGGACGAATTCTTCGGTCCACATTATATTTTTTTTGTCTGGGGTGAAATAGTTTTTGGGGATATTTTGAAAATGGAACAAATTTTTGTAGATGCATTAAAAAAAAAAAATCGGAAAAAATGACAAAAGATTTTCAGAGGAAAAGATTTAAGAATTTAATGTGCGATAAAAAATTACAACATTCTGAGTGGTCAGAAATATTTTTATTGCGCAAGAATATCGAATAATTTGAAAATTTCTCGGAACGTCCGAAAACGAGGACGAATTCTTCGGTCCACATTATATTTTTTTTGTCTGGGGTGAAATAGTTTTTGGGGCTATTTTGAAAATGGAACAAATTTTTGTAGATGCATTAAAAAAAAAAAATCGGAAAAAATGACAAAAGATTTTCAGAGGAAAAGATTTAAGAATTAAATGTGCGATAAAAAATTACAACATTCTGAGTGGACAGAAATATTTTTATTGCGCAAGAATGTCGAATAATTTGAAAATTTCTCGGAACGTCCGAAAATGAGGACGAATTCTTCGGTCCACATTGTCCTTTTTTTTGACTGGGGTGAAATAGTTTTTGGGGTTATTTTGAAAATGGAGCAAATTTTTGTCGACGCATTAAAAAAGAAAAATAAAAAAAATGATGCACTGCCGCCATTTTGAAATTAATCGTTTAAAAAAAAAAAATTAGTGTATACAGTCACTAATATATAAAATCAACACCCTTTTTTGGAATCTCGATTTATTTCGTAGTTTTTTTAAAACGAAATCCTCAAAAAAGCATTTTTTTGCCTCTACTAATAATAATAATAAATATAAAAATAAAAATAATAATAAAAAAAGAAAAATAAAAAAAAATTATGCACTGCCGCCATTTTGAAATTAATCGTTTAAAAAAAAATTAGTGTATACAGTCACTAATATATAAAATCAACATCCTTTTTTGAAATCTCGATTTTTTTCGTAGTTTTTCTAAAACAAAAATCCCCAAAAAAGCGTTTTTTTGCCTCTACTAATAATAATAATAATAAAAATAAAAATAAAAATGAAAAATAATAATAATAATAATAATAATAATCAAGTAGCCTAACCCCTTAAATAATAATAAAGAGGTTAGTTTTTTTTTATTAATTTAAAAGTTAGCTTACTTATTAATTAATCGGATAAATAAAGGAGTAGGCCACTTAATTATTATTAAAATTATTAATTAAAGCGTCGACCTTTAGCAAGTGTAATCGATTTTATAGCATTCCCAACTTTCGATTCGCCGACCACAATTTTTATATTTTCATTTTTTTTAATTTAAATATTTCCCTAATAAGTGGTTGAAGTAGTCCAAAAGTTTCTCGCCGTCTCTTCAGCATCGTAGAGTTCCCTAACCTTCTCGATTGGAGAGGTTTCCAACCTTTGGTTAGGGGGGTCGAAGACACCCCTTCATCCCCACCCCCCCTCCCCCCGATTACCCGGGCAGTAACCCCCCGGAGCGGACCTTACCCTATGCCTTAAGGTATAGGCAGGCAATATCTTCTTGGCGATGAGCTGGCTCAGACAGTTTTGGATATCCGATTAAGCGACGCTCAGCCCTTCGCTCGATCTTCGCGTCATTATCAGGATCCTCTAATCAAAGTCTACAGGTTCGCCAAGTTAGAAGCCTCGTCTTCGATGTGGGGTGGTCTTGCCTCTTAGGTCTTATGAAAAACGTCACCCCTACCATGTGGCCATGCATATTAGGGCACCAAAGGCCATGGGCTTGGCAGTTTGTACGAAGAGAATTAAGGGATCATGGATGATGCACCCTTCTTCATTCTTGAAAGGGGCCCTGTTTATGCGTCGACGGTTAAACAGAATTTAATTAAACCTATGGGGTTGGTAATTCTTAGTATGTGTATTATTATAGCGTGCAAACATTGATTAGAAGTAGGGTTTGAAGGCATTATTAGTCTTTATGTTTCTAATAACATGTCTAGAATTAAAAAAGATATGACTTTGTAAATGATAAACAGATTGATAAGAAACTCTGACCCTATTATCGTTCATAATAGGGTCAGAGGGCTTTTGTTGTCGATTCTAGAAATCGCTAACAAAGACTACTTTGTTATAAAGAGATTGATAAGAATTTGATAACAGATTGAAACAGATTGATATGAAACTCTGACCCTATTATTGTTCATAATAGGGTCAGAGGGCTTTTGTTGTCGATTTTAGAATTCGCCAACAAAGACTTCTTACGACAATTAAGGGATCATGGATGATGCACCCTTCTTCCGTCTTGAAAGACGCCCTGTTTATGCGTCGACGGTTAAATAGAATTTAATTAAACCTTTGGGGTTGGTAATTCTTAGCATGTGTATTATTATGGCATGTAAACATTGATTAGAAGTTAGGTTTGAAGGCATGATTAGTCTTTTGGTTTCTAATAACATGTCTAGAATTTATAAAGATATGACTTTGTAAATGATAAACAGATTGATAAGAAACTGTGACCCTATTATAGTTCATAATAGGGTCAGAGGGCTTTTGTTGTCGATTCTAGAAATCGCTAGCAAAGACTACTTTGTTATAAAGAGATTGATAAGAATTTGATAACAGATTGAAACAGATTGATATGAAACTCTGATCCTATTATTGTTCATAATAGGGTCAGAGGGCTTTTGTTGTCGATTTTAGAATTCGCCAACAAAGACTTCTTACGACAATTAAGGGATCATGGATGATGCACCCTTCTTCCGTCTTGAAAGACGCCCTGTTTATGCGTCGACGGTTAAACAGAATTTAATTAAACCTTCGGGGTTGGTAATTCTTAGTATGTGTATTATTATAGCGTGTAAATATTGATTAGAAGTTGGGTTTGAAGGCATGATTAGTTTTTTTGTTTCTAATAACATGTCTAGAATTTGTAAAGATATTACTTTGTAAATGATAAACAGATTGATAAGAAACTCTGACCCTATTATCGTTCATAATAGGGTCAGAGGGCTTTTGTTGTCGATTCTAGAAATCGCTAACAAAGACTTCTTTGTTATAAAGAGATTGATAAGAATTTGATAACAGATTGAAACAGATTGATATGAAACTCTGACCCTACTATCGTTCATAATAGGGTCAGAGGGCTTTTGTTGCTGATTTAGAATTCGCCAATAAAGACTTCTTACAACAATTAAGGGATCATGGATGATGCACCCTTCTTCGTTCTTGAAAGACGCCCTGTTTATGCGTTGACGGTTTAACAGAATTTAATTAAAGCTTTGGGGTTGGTAATTCTTAGCATGTGTATTATTATAGCGTGTAAACATTAATTAGAAGTAGGGTTTGAAGGCATGATTAGTCTTTTGCTTCCTCATAGAGGAAGCTTTGTTTTCGTGAAAAATTTTTTTTTCGAGATTTTCATGCCAGTATGCTTAGAATTGTCCAAAACGTCGAGAAAAGTGGTTTAGAAAAAATGTCCGTATGTATGTTTGTGTTTGTGTGCAGGGCTTCGAAAATGTGATGAACTATTACTCAGTAACTGTTCGAGCGATCGGGCTCAAATTTTGCACGCAAGTGAAGTAGTTGCCCCTTGTTGAATGTCAATATTTTTGGGAAAAAATAATCAGCCATTTTGATTTTACGGTATTTTGAGTTTTTTGAAAAAAGGGCGTGGTCGCACTAACTTTCGTAAAAATTATACGATTTTGCTAAATAGTTTTTTATGAATAAAGAAACGTTCAATCTTGCTTCGTATTGCGTTTGGGCGAAATCGGTAAAGCGGTTTGGATTTTATAGACATTTGAATTTTTTGAAAAAAAAATCATTTTTTATCTAAATCTCGTAGAATTTCAACAATTTGACTGAAAGTTTTTATAGACGAAAAGGAACATACATTACTGCTGGGTACCAAATTTGACGATGATCGGTTAAGTGGTTCCGATCTTACGTAATTTTGAAATATTTCAATTATTCACTTTTCCGCTCTAACTTCAGAAAAAGGCTGCAAAGTAGAACCTTGCAAAGTGCTTCCTCAGTATTTCACGATCTTAATGCAGCTTCCTCTATGAGGAAGCCAAAATTGATCAACATACTTCCTCATAGAGGTAGCTGCATTAAAATCGTGAAATACTGAGGAAGCACTTTGCAAGGTTCTACTTTCCAGCCTTTTTCTTTCTAATAACATGTCTAGAATTTATAAAGACATGACTTTGTAAATGATAAACAAATTGATAAGAATTTGATAACAGATTGAAACAGATTGATATAAAACTCTGACCCTATTATCGTTTATAATAGGGTCAGAGGGCTTTTGTAGTTGATTCAAATATAAAAATCAAAATATGAGTAAACACATCGCAAAAATTTCGCAGTTGTATGTTTATTTACTCCACGAAATAAAAAACCCAAAAAACCCTAAAAAAGAGCCTTCACAAGAAATGACCCCCTTAACGTAAAATACAGCATTAACGCGTCTGGAAGCGATATAAAATTTTGAAATATCATCATTTCGCCGGCCGTCGCGTTCCACTAACAGGTGCGATCCACTTTAACGATAAATACACGAGGCACGCTCCATTTCTCGTTCGCCTGGTGAAACGAGAGTACGTATAACGCACACTCACTCATGCACACAAAGTCCCAAACACTCACTTATAGACTCAAACACAGACACAAACACACAGAGGCAGCAATCCAGCCCCGCTTTGTAGCGTTCATGGACCGTTGCCTCTTGATCTACAGCGGCCGTTGGTGTTAACGCCCGGTTGATGTTAATTCTATAGGTTGGGTTGCCGCCGACAGAGCTCGCCAAACCCGACACGGAATGACTGCCAGAAGTCATTATCATCCTGGCAGAAACTCGCGTCTGACGCCCTACCCCCTCCCCCCCCCCCTCGGATTCTCCATGGTTATATTTCCTAGGCATTCTGTCTGGCGCATTCGACGACCATTTCTGGAATATTCCACATGCGACATGTCGTATATTCGACGTTCAGAGTTGGGTTGGTTTGGGTTGGGTCAGTCGACCGAACACAAATGCGCAGTTTAAAATCCAGGACCATTTCGGGGATTCAGGAAGCATTCGTTGTCATGTTCAAGATTTGGGAGGGGTTTCGTGTTCAGAGCTGGGCAGTACTTCAAGAACGTGGTACTTGAAGTACAGCAAGTGTAGTACTGGAAGTATAGTAGTGGAAGTATAGTACTGGAAGTATAGTAGTGGAAGTATGGTACTGGAAGTATAGTACTGGAAGCATAGTACTGGAAGCATAGTACTGTAAGTATAGTACTAGAAGTATAGTACTGAAAGTATATAGTAATGAAAGTACAGTACTGGAAGTATAGTACTGGCAGCATAGTACTGGAAGTATAGTACTCGAAGTATAGTACTGGAAGTATAGTACTGGAAGTATAGTACTGGAAGCATAGTACTGGAAGTATAGTACTGGAAGTATGGTACTGAAAGTATAGTACTGGTAGCATAGTACTGGAAGTATAGTACCAGAAGTATAGTACTAGAAGTATACTACTGAAAGTATAGTACTGGAAGTATAGTACTGGTAGTATAGTACTGGAAGTATGGTACTGAAAGTATAGTCCTGGAAATATAGTACTGAAAGTATAGTACTGGAAGTATAAAACTGGAAGTATAGTACTGGTAGTATAGTACTGGAAGCATAGTACTGGAAGCATAGTACTGTAAGTATAGTACTAGAAGTATAGTACTGGAAGTATATAGTAATGAAAGTACAGTACTGGAAGTATAGTACTCGAAGTATAGTACTGGAAGTATAGTACTGGAAGTATAGTACTGGAAGCATAGTACTGGAAGTATAGTACTGGAAGTATGGTACTGAAAGTATAGTACTGGTAGCATAGTACTGGAAGTATAGTACCAGAAGTATAGTACTAGAAGTATACTACTGAAAGTATAGTTCTGGAAGTATAGTGCTGAAAGTATAGTACTGGAAGTATAGTACTGGAAGTATAGTACTCGAAGTATAATACTCGAAGTATAGTACTCGAAGTATAGTACTGGAAGTAAAGCACTGGAAGTATAGAACTGGAAGTATAGTACTGGAAGTATAGTACTGGTAGTATAGTACTGGAAGTATGGTACTGAAAGTATAGTCCTGGAAATATAGTACTGAAAGTATAGTACTGGAAGTATAAAACTGGAAGTATAGTACTGGTAGTATAGTACTGGAAGTGTAGTACTGAAAGTATAGTACTGGAAGTATAGTACTGGTAGTATAGTACTGGAAGTGTAGTACTGAAAGTATAGTCCTGGAAGTATAGTACTGGCAGTATAGTACTGGAAATATAGTACTGAAAGTATAGTACTGGAAGTATAAAACTGGAAGTATAGTACTGGAAGTATAGTACTAAAAGTATAGTACTAAAAGTATAGTACTGGAAGTATAGTACTGGAAGTATAGTACTTGACGTACACAGTACCTCAAAAATACTTGAGGTAGTGTACTTAAAATTTCAAGTACACTTTGTACCTATAGTACGCTGTACTTTTTAATTTGTACTTACAGTACTTTGTACTTCGCACTTTGTACTTTGTACTTTGCACTTTGTACTTTAAACTTCAAGTACATTGTATTTCAAGTACTTATAGTACTTTGCACTTTGTACTTTAAACTTCAAGTACTTTGTATTTCAAGTACTTATAGTACTTTGTACTTTGCACTTTGTACTTCAAGTACGTTCTGGTACCAAATCAAGATTTACGTAACAGCTGCGACAGTTATCGCATTAATTATTTGCAAATTGATTGGTTCGACACAGGCGAAGAGGCGAACATTATACGTCGTTTGCATAACATAATTTAATCACGCGACAATGGTTAACGGAGCCGCTAATTGGATTAATATTCACCGCGTCAACTTTTGCCGTTACGACGGATCAAAGCTGTTGCTTTGCGTTTTATGACGCAGCTCGAACACCACCCGATACCTTATGAATCACCTTCGAACGATTCCAAGTAGGGTTGCCGTTTTATAATCGATTAATCGAAATATTTTTTTTTTGTCACCAATTAATCAATTTTTGGATCGATCTTTTCGGACCGATTAAAGAGGGTCGAGCGCGTCAATAAAACATATGCTGATTTCTTTTAACGCATGGATATGGACGGTCTAAGTATGACTACAAAGTTTGGAGAAATATCTTCACCGTTTGGACGAATATTTTTGTTTTTAATTTTCACCATTTAACATTGATTCTTATGACAGATTGAAAAAAGGTGTATTTTAACGTTTCTAGGGGTAATTTATGTGGAAAACCTGTAAACAAATTATTGAAAACTATGAAGAATACTGTTAAGAAGTTCTGTAAAAAAATGTAGACACGTGTTCTTCACCGTTAATTAATAATAAGCAATATGCGACAGAGACGCCGCGACGAAAACGTAGGGAAACTGCATATCCAGCAACACAATTGCTTGTTATTAATTAACGGTGAAGAACACGCATCTGCATTTTTTTACAGAAGTTCTTAAGAATATTCTTCACAGCTTTCAATAATTTGTTTGCAGCTTTTCCACATAAATTATCCCTACAAACCTTTATTTCAATCTGCCATAAGAATCAATGTTAAATGGTGAAAATTTCAAAAAATATTTCTCCAAAACATTGAAGATGAGCACATTCAAACTTTGTAGTCAACCTTAGACCGTTCATATATATGCGTAAAAAAAATCAGCATATGTTTCCAGATATCATTGAAGCGCTCGACCCTCCGTAACCCTGTTCATATACAGGATTAAGAGAACAGGGTTGACAAGACCAAAAGTTATGAAGTTCCGGTTGCTTAACCCTGTTTATATATAGGGTTAAGCGAAACATGGTTAAGCAGCAGGAACTTCAAAACTTTTGGGATAACCTATATAGAGAAAAAAAATCGATTTTCGGTAGATCGATCTTATGGTACACAATTTATGACTGGATCAATTCATTGAGGTTTAATTCAAATCGATTAGAAACAATTGATTCGTTTCAAACAATTCGGCAACCCTAGTTGCTTTACGTTTTATGACGCAGCTCGAACAACCGATACCTTATGAATCACCTTCGAGTGATTCAAAAAGGTATTAAAAAGGGGCTCGTCACGTTTGTTCCGACAGAAAAACGAACGTCTGCTCTTTAGGGTCTTCCTGTTTACTCAACAAAAAAAAATTGGAGAACCCGGAAAATGGAGTTTGAGCGAGAAAAAAAATGTGGAGGGAAAGTGGAGAGAAGAGAAAGGAGAAGGAGAAGCCTTGGCAGTATTCGCTTGGTTTTTTTTTTGCTCGTCGACTCGCTTTTCCGAACGAAAAGTCGTCTCAGCCGTCGGAGGAAAAAAAAGGGAAGAACGGAAATAGAGAAAAGTGAACGAAGTCGGTGGAAGCGAGTGATGAATGTTTCAGAAGCTTCCGCAATGACTGAACGTTTGGTGGAGTTCAAAGGTCAGGTTATCGCCAGTCTCTCGTGTTAGGAAATGTCTTACGACTGTAATCTATGGTTTCGTATCCTCCATTTTCGTCTTTTGACGTCAGACACTCAGTAACCTTGTATGAATGTTATTCATATAGGATTACAGTTAATTGGACCTATTCCATGAAAAGGGTTATTCTAGCGCTCATTTGCAATGATTTAAGGAGGCTTCAGCGCTTCATACTAGTCAAATCAGTGCTAAATTTTCAAAAGCATTTTTATAATTCTTGGTTGTTTAATAAATTGTTCCGAGGTGTTACTGACGTTTCAGCATTAGTTCTTAATAGACAAATACATTCACAGCCGTGATTTGAATAGAAAATCGACTGATATATGCAAATTCCCGATGTCATGATTTTTCGTGCAGTTTTTTGAAAGAATAAACCGTAATAATAGTTCTATTACGACGAGCAAAAGCTCATTTTTATCGTTGGAAGATGCTTGATCGATTGACCGTTCCGATTTTTTAATAGTATCAGTACTTGAAAAGTTACAGCCATTTGTATGTCGCCTTTTAGGTTAGGTTAGAATGATCAAACGGTCGTATCTTTTGAACTACTGAGACTATCAAAAATCTGGACGGTCAATCGATAAAGGGTCTTCCAATAATAAAAATGTGCTGTTGCTCGTCATAATTGAACAATTATTACGGTTTATTCTTTTAAAAAACTACACGGAAAACACGACATCGGGAATTTGCATATATCAGTCGTTTTTCTATTCAAATCACGGCTGTGAATGTATTTGTCTATTAAGAACTAATGCTGAAACGTCAGTAAAACCTCGGAACAATTTATTAAACACCCAAGAATTATAAAAATGCTTTTGAAAATTTAGCTCTGATTTGGCTAGTATAAGCGCTGGAGCCTCCTTAAGCCTAGTCAACCAGGAGTCTAAATTCAGTGGTTTTCAAGTTATTTGAGTTTTTCGTTTCTTTTTAACCCTCCTTTCGACATAAAACTGGTAATTCAACTGGTTATCAACATTCGAAAAAATAACAATCACTTGTGATTTTTAAATCCTATTATTTCTAAAGTCTTGGGAATTTTATACCGAAAAAAAAGGATTTGATATCACAAGTCATTGTTATTTTTTCAAATGTTGAAAACCAGTTGAATTATCAGTTTCATGTCGAAAGGCGGATTTGAAAAAAAATACATTATTTGAGTTTTTAGTCTTTTTTTTATACTCAAAGTTGCGGTTCACCAGTTTTCAAGATTTTTGGTTCCAACTGCATAATAAAAATACTAAATGCCAATTGAAAAAAATTATTCTATTTCCTAAAAGCGTCATTTGCGATTAAACTAAAAAACCCAAAAATAACAATAACTTGTGATTTTTAAATCCTATTATTTCTAAAGTCTTGGGAATTTTATCCCGAAAAAAAAGGATTTGATATCACAAGTCATTGTTATTTTTTCAAATGTTGAAAACCAGTTAAATTATCAGTTTCATGTCGAAAGGCGGAATTTAAAAAAATACATTATTTGAGTTTTTAGTCTTTTTTTTATACTCAAAGTTGAGGTTCACCAGTTTTTAAGATTTTTGGTTCCAATTACCTAAAAAAAATACAAAATTCCAATTGAACCAAATTATTCTATTTCCTAAAAGCCTCATTTGCGATTAAACTAAAAACACAAAACAAGAATCGTAAAAAAAATACTTCGGCTTCGCTGAACGCTTTACAACATCGATATTACTCCACTAAAATTGAGCTTCACCAGTTTTCAAGATTTTTGGTTCCAATTGCATAAAAAAAAATACTAAATTCCAATTGGAACAAATTATTTTGGTTCCAATCGCATAAAAAAAAATACTAAATGCAAATTGTACAAAATTATTCTATTTCCTAAAAGCCTCATTTGCGATTAAACTAAAAACACGGAACAAGGATCGTAAAAAAAAATACTTCGGCTCCGCTGCAACGTCAATATTACTCCACAAAAGTTGAGGTTCACCAGTTTTCAAGATTTTTGGATTTCGATTACCTAAAAAAAAATACTAAATGCCAATTGCACCAAATTATTCCATCCCTAAAAGCCTCATTTGCGATTAAACTAAAAACCCAGAACAAGAATCGTAAAAAAAAGTACTTCGGCTTCGCTGCAACGTCGATATTACTCCACTAAAGTTGAGATTTTTGGTTCTAATTACCTAAAAAAAAAAAATACTAAATGCAAATTGTACCAAATTATTCTATTTCCTAAAAGCCTCATTTGCGATGAAACTATAAACTCAGAAGAAGAATCGTAAAAAAAATACTCCACTAAAAATACACAAAAGTTGAGGTTCACCAGTTTTCAAGATTTTTGCTTGCAATTACCTAAAAAAATACTAAATGCCAATTGCACTAAATTATTCTATTTCCTAAAAGCCTCATTTGCGCTTAAACTAAAAACCCAGAACAAGAATCGCAAAAAAATACTTCAGCTTCGCTGAACGCTCTGCAACGTCGATATTACTCCACTTCATATTCCCTCGCGATTTTCCACGGGAATATATCCCATTTATCTCTCGTCGGCGCGAAACACTCGTATTGCCCGCCGTTTGACATCCCCCCCTCTCGTATCGGCTTGGAAAACGTGTCTATCGCGAGTGGAACGATGCAAAAAAAAAAAAAAAAAAAAGGGAACACGGTTTGGTATTAAAAAAGGGGTGTAACTGCAAACCAGCCATGATCCGAGTCTCGACTGCAGCGAAACGATAAAAAAAATGCACCTGCTGGAAAGCTGCAAGTGTGACTGTATCACAGAACGGGTTTCCCTCTCTTTTTCCCGGTTTGCCATTGGCCGAATATCCAGAAAACCAGGAAACGTATGATAACGAGTGGACAAGCGACAGAAAAAAAAAGCTGCATGAATCGTCGAAGCTTTGGGAGAAGAAAAACAAAAAAGTTATCCAGCAAAAAAAAAAGAAGAAAAACAAAAAGTTATCCAGCAAACAAAAAAAAAACAAAAAAGTTATCCATGGCAAAAGCTTTGCCAATCGCAACTTGGACCGGAGCCCCGAATAGTTCATAGCCAGTAACTCGGATCATCCTGCGAATACAAGCGACAAAGATACGCCAAGATACATGAGGGAACGTTCGCAGTCAATTTCTCGACAAAACGAGAGGACAAAATCAGCGCCGAGGAAAAATAAATAAGAAAATAAAAGTGGTGGATAAAATCCCCGACTGACCCAAGGGGAACGAATGTGGAGATAGAGAGAAAGGGAGAAAGGAAAGAGGACCGGAAAGGACGAATCCGAAAAGCTTAGAGAGGGCTTCGGTATTTTTCGCTGGATGTATTGGACGTTCTGTGTCAAATTAATAATTTTCTTACCATGACCTACGATTTTCATGATTAATCGGATTTGAGACCATTTGAGACGACTTTGTGAATTGTTTCCATGCAAAAGTTTTTGAGACATTCAATTGCTGGCTTTTTTAATTAAGGGATCGTCACAGTGTGACTCTCCGAAAAATCAATGATTTTCGCGAATTTTTTTTGTTAAGTTGTAATGAACTAATTGGTCTGTTTTTTTTTAAATAAATAAGTACATTCTTGAAGAATACAAAATGATTTTTTTTATGTGCATTTCTTTAATGTATAATAATGATATAAATTGTTTAAATAGCTCGTGTAAAAAAAGGTCCTGTATTGTGTCCACGATTGCGGCCGCAATTTTTTTCTGAACCAAAAATTTCAAAAAGATTATTAATCTGTAGATAATTCGCTATCGCGCTATGGGAGCTTTTTTTTTTTATTTGACAAAATGGCGGCGGTTTGAACGAAAATTATCGAATTTAGCCCTTTTTTTCGACAGTTTTTCGTAAAAAAAAATAGGAAGATTTAATAATAAAAAAAACCTTCCATAGCGCGATAGAGAATGATGTTAGAAATGTTCTCTCAAAATTTAAATCGATATCGTCATAAAACTTCATTTGAGAGTGGACACCGTTTTGAAAAACAACGTTCCGAGAAAAACGCGTTTAAAGTTAGCACACGCCGCACTGTCACGCTGCAATCCCTTTCCCTAAGAAAGGCTGTAGCGACCGAAATAATTCGAATTTCGATAAAAAAATTTAACAGAATGTTTATAACCGTGTATACTATCCGATAATTAAAAAAAAAAAAAAAAAAAAAAATCGATTTTTTTTTATTTCACACTGTACCGATCCCTTAATTCGCTGAAAAACAAGCATATTTTCAGAATTTTTTTTAACGATACTGGTAATGCTGGTTTATTTAAATAATTTCCTTATAATAATACAACATCTAAACTATATTTTTCTCAATTTTCATTGCAAATTATTGTTAAATAAGCCGTTGGCAGCAAATCTCCTCAGGCGCCTCGAAAAAAAGTTGTTTTATGGTGTTCGCCATAACTCGTCACTGGATCATCCGAAACAAAAAAATCAAAATGCATTTATTAGGTGAAATGTTTATCGAAGTAATACCCTCGAGATTCTCTTTTTTTATCAGTTTTTTCATTTTTTATAGCACTTGGAAATCAGAAACGCGATTTTCGTTGAAAAAATCGGTAAATTTGTTATTGTAAAACAAAGAAAAATTATAAAAAAATAAAAATCTCGACGTTATTACTTCAAGAATTATCTCACCTGAAAAATGCATTTTGATTTTTTTGTTTCGGATGTTCCAGTGACGAGTTATAGCGTAATAATGCATTTTTTCAAGATACCTACGGAGATTAGCTGCCAACGGATTATTTATCAATATTATGCAATGAAAATTTAGGAAAATATCGTTTAGATGTTGTATTATTATGTGAAAATTAATTAAATAAATCAGCATTACCTGTATCGTCCAAAAAAATTTCTGAAAATATGCCTTTTTTCTCACCGAATTAACCTTACCATGCCCTTAACAATTTTTTTTCCATGGACTTCTTACATTTTCCTGATTAACCAGATTTGAGATCATTTGAGACGATTTTGTGAATTTTTTCTATGCAAAAGTTTAAGAAAAATTCAATTACTGAGACTTGTAATTAAAATTACATGAGCAATAAAGTCCTCTCACGATTAAAACCCTTAAAAAATAACTCAAACCAAAGAAAAACTAAATACTCTCAACTTGCAGCAAAATGCGCGATGCATTTATGCAAGTTCTCTACGAAAAAAGTGGCTGAATTGAGGAAGAATGCCTCGTACATGCGGATAAAGCATGAAACCCGACCATTTTTCCGATTTACATGAGCGTTCGCGTAGGTGCATTTCGGTCCACAATTTCCGCGACGATACAGAACGCAACAGAAGCAGCAGCAGCGACAGCAACGAGTTTCACATGCAGAAAACCCGTGTATATTCGGAAACAAGCTTGCAGCACAGACCAAGAGGGAAGGGGTTTGGAGTGGTAGCCTTGGAAGGGGTTTGTAAGGGGTTGGGGGGAGGGTTAGTAGGGGGTTGAGGCGAAAAGGAGGAATGAGCGAGCATGTACGGAAAGCGAATTTGCAAGCAGCCTCGGGAACCGCCGCAGCGCAACTCTGACGTGTATCACGTTGAATGGGCTTTGTGGGTGGTCGCGTTTGCGTTTTCTCGGGGATCGAGCTTCCCTCTTGAGAAGCAAGAGGGGCGGCTGGCTGCTGAGGAGAAAGAGAGGTAGAGAGGGAGCGAGAGGGACGAAAATCTCACCCCTTAAACCCACCCCGGGTTTGAGGGGGGTGAGTCTGGAGCTTTCGTGTACTCGTTTACTACTTCCCGTATCCTATGAGGGGTGTCCTCTACCACTAGAACCAGCACCAACGGCAGCGGCAACAGCACCAGGCGACTCTGGGGTATGTTGAAAGGAAGGAAGGAAGGAAAACCGAGGCCCGAGGTGAGTCTGAAGCTTTCGCGTACTCGTTTACTACTTCCCGTATCATATAAGGGGTGTCCTCTACCACCAGGACCGCATACTGCGTTTACCTATCCTAGAAGGGGTGTCCTTTACCACCAGAACCGGCAACAACAACAGTACCAGGCGACTCTGGGGTATGTCGAAAGGAAGGAATGAAAACCGAGGCCTAAGGTCAGTCTGAAGCATTCGCGTACTCGTTTACTACATCCCTTATCCTGGAAGGGGTATCCTCTACCACCATCAGAACCGGCACGGACGGCAGCGGCAACAGTACTAGGCGACTCTGGGGCATGTTGAAAGTAATGTAGAGGATACCCCTTCCTAGAAGAGGATACCCGTCCTAGAAGGGGTATCCTCTAGGACCCCCCTTCCTCCTCTAGGACTCTAGGATACCCCTTCCTAGAAGGGGTATCCTCTACCACCAGAACCGGCACCAACGGCAGCGGCAACAGCACCAGAGGACTCTGGGGTATGTCGAAAGAAAGGAAGGAAGGAAAACCGAGGCCTAAGGTCAGTCTGAAGCTTTCGCATACTCGTTTACTACATCCCTTATCCTAGAAGGGGTATCCTCTACCACCAGAAGGGATATAGTGGAAGGTGTATCCTCTACCACCAGAAGGGATATCCTGGAAGGAGTATCCTCTACCACCAGAACGGGTATCCTAGAAGGGGTATCCTTTACCAGCAGAAGGGATATCCTGAAAGGGGTATCCTCTACCACCAGAAGGGATATCCTAGAAGGGCTATCCTCTACCACCAGAAGGGGTATCCTAGAAGGGGTATCCTCTACCACCAGAAGGGATATCCTGGAAGGGGTATCCTCTACCACCAGAAGGGGTATCCTAGAAGGTGTATCCTCTACCACCAGAAGGGATATTCTGGAAGGGGTATCCTCTACCACCAGAAGGGGTATCCTGGAAGGGGTATCCTCTACCACCAGAAGGGATATCCTAGAAAGGGTATCCTCTACTACCAGAAGGGGTATCCTGGAAGGGGTATCCTCTACCACCAGAAGGGGTATCCTGGAAGGGGTATCCTCTACCACCAGAAGGGGTATCCTAGAAGGGGTATCCTCTACTACCAGAAGGGATATCCTGGAAGGGGTATCCTCTACCACCAGAAGGGATATCCTGGAAGGGGTATCCTCTACCACCAGAACCGGCACCAACGGCAGCGGCAACAGCACCAAGGACCACTGGGTATATCGAAAGGAAGGAAGGAAGGAAAACCGAGACCTAAGATCAGTCTGAAGCTTTCGCGTACTCGTTTACAACATCACCTATCCTAGAAGGGGTATCCTCTACCACCAGAAGGGATATCCAGGAAGGTGTATCCTCTACCACCAGAAGGGGTATCCTAGAAGGGGTATCCTCTACCACCAGAACCGGCACCAATGGCAGTGGCAACAGCACCAGGAGCCACTGGGTATATCGAAAGGAAGGAAGGAAGGAAAACCGAGACCCGCGGATGCTACGATGGCATCCAGACAAATTTCTCGAGCCAAGAGGATAGCTCGTAAAAGGAAGGCTTGGCCCCCAGGATGATACCGCATGGGACTGGGTGGGAATAGAGGGTGAACGCGATCTCTCGAAAGCCTCGCCAACCCCGTTGTGTCCGAAACGCACCCTTCTCACACGATTCTTCGACCAGCTATACCTAACCCCATGCTTTATCCTCTCTTTTCCTATTTTTTTCTCTCTCCAGTCGTTTTCTTTCATTTCTAGCATTGGCCTCTGCCTGCAGCTAGTTTTTTTTTATTGTCCCACGACCCTCGGGCCAGCGAACTTTCAATGGACTTTACTTAACAGTCTGTACTTCCTACACTATACCCCTCTTTTTCTGTCTCTGTCTTCCATCCTCTCGAAAAAGGCTAATAAACAATAAATCCAAACCTCCTTTCGCTTTTCCATGGCTGCGACTATGGCGACGACGGCGTCGTCGCTACTATTACCAACAGCGGTCCGCCGGGTTTGGTTTTTATGATATTTTGTTAACCCTTAACCGTTCGTCGAAACGACTTCGCAGACGTGAGGATGGATATGGGACGTTCCAGGCCAAAGTAAAGTGGCCTCTTCAGTGTGTACTATTCTATTTGCTTCATGTCATGGTTTTAAGGTAGTCCTTGCGCCTGGTGTCGAGTTCGCATAAGTTTTTGAAAATTGAGAGGAAATTGCAACCACATCTCGATAATATAAAAATCTGAAAAAAATCATGCGTGTTAAAGACGTTGAAAAGATTAATTTTGCAAAATGAAAATTCCAAAATGTTATTAACAAATTGATGAAAAATAAAATTGTTCAACAAATATTTCGACAACCTCATTTTTTTGTTTCAATGAAAATAATCCGTTCTATTTTCTGAATATGCATGAATTTTTTCAAATTTTTAAATTCACTTTGAATTTTGTGATTTTCCCCATGTTAAAAAACGCAAAATTCAAAGTGAATTAAAAAAATTGAAAATTTTATACATATTTGGAAAAATGAACGCATTATTTTCATTGAAACAAAAAAATTAAGTTATCGAAGGATTTGTTGAACAATTTTATTTTTCATCAATTTGTTAATAACATTTTGGAATTTTTATTATGCAAAATTAATCTTTTCAACGTTTATAACATGCATGATTTTTTTCAGATTTTTATATTATCGAGAAGTGATTGCAATTTCTTGTCAATTTTCTCGAATTTATGTGAAATGAATACTAGACGCAAGGACTACCTTAAAAATAATACGATCGCTTTGCATTTGTATAACATGTCTTTAAAAAATTTTATATCGTTCTTAGGATTAGGGCTACCATCTAAAAATGTTAATAAAAAATACCAGAGGGTCGGACCCATCTATATGAGACGAAATGACCCATATACGTAAAGCTCTCTCCCCCACATTCGATTTCATTCCGTTGTAGACACCATAAGAGATGGAAAAGTTCCAGCTCGCCTCCTATTCCTTCGTTCCTGGCCACTTTCACGAGCAGTAAAGGATACGAGAGACGATTGAGTGGATGAGTCAGTGGACTCCAACGTTTCGGCATTCACTCTATCGTTACTAATATATTTATCGATGTGCAATTTCTGTACAATTTGTTTCCATCTCTTTTTTTTAAGGGGAGAAAATACATAAAAACGACAAAAAATTTCGGGATTTTTCCCCAACGAAAGTACTCAACCAATCGTTTTGAATTTTTTTAGGGTATTTTATTGTACATTAAAAGGTATAAAATGGTACCAGAGACTTTGATTTGTCTTTACCCGAAACTTTAAACGCGACTTACTCAAAATTACTTTTTCAAAATTGGAGTTAAAAAAAAACTATTCATTCGTTTCATATAAACCGAAGGTTTTTGAATACATAATTACAAACCCTTGTCGATGAACCTCCAAATTCAATTTTTGTAAAATTTTACAATCATTTTTTGCATAAAAATACCCGGTGACATCACCCGGTTTAAATCATTTTATGCAAAAAATTACGAATTTTTTTTCAAATATTTCTTTTAATATACTATAATTTTAATAACCGAAATTTGTCGTTTCTATGTATTTTCCCCCTTAAGGAGGCTTCAGCGCTTCATACTAGTCAAATCAGTGCTAAATTTTCGAAAGCATTTTTTTAATTCTTGGTTGTTTAATAAATTGTTTTCGAGGTGTTACTGACGTTTCAGCATTAGTTCTTAATAGACAAATACATTCACAGCCGTGATTTGAATAGAAAATCGACTGATATATGCAAATTCCCGATGTCGTGTTTTTCCGTGTGGTTTTTTAAAAGAATAAACCGTAATAATTGTTCAATTATGACGAGCAACAGCACATTTTTATTATTGGAAGACTCTTTACTGATTGACCGTCCAGATTTTTTGTAGTCTCAGTAGTTCAAAAGATACGACCGTTTGATCATCCTATCCTAACCTAAAAGGCGACATACAAATAGCTGTAACTTTTAAAGTACTGATACTATTCAAAAATCTGAACGGTCAATCGATCAAGAATCTTCCAATGATAAAAATGAGCTTTTGCTCGTCGTAATAGAACTATTATTACGGTTTATTCTTTCAAAAAACTGCACGAAAAATCATGACATCGGGAATTTGCATATATCAGTCGATTTTCTATTCAAATCACGGCTGTGAATGTATTTGTCTATTAAGAACTAATGCTGAAACGTCAGTAACACCTCGGAACAATTTATTAAACAACCAAGAATTATAAAAATGCTTTTGAAAATTTAGCACTGATTTGACTAGTATGAAGCGCTGAAGCTTCCTTAATATACTATAATTTTAATAACGGAAATTTGTCGTCGTTTCTATGTATTTTCCTCCTTAAGGAATGAAAAATCGGCAAATCAATTCTACCCGGAAATCTCGAAAATGGCATTTCAGTTTTTCATCATTCACTCTATCGTTACTAATATATTTATCGAAGTGCAATTTCTGTACAATTAGTTACTATTTTTTTTTTTTTTTTTTTTTTTTTTTTTTCGGGGAACGAAAAATCGGTGAAGCAATTTTTCCCAGACGTCTCGACAATGCCGAAGAAAAATACAGCGCGAGCAAATAAGGATCTGGTGTTGCTGAAGCGAGAGAGAAAAGAGGGGAAGAAGGGAGAATATCAGACGAGAAGATTTCAATCTTCCCGCGCAGGAAGTTCCTTCCCTGCTGGATCGACCTGGCAGGAAGTAACTCACGACTCCTGGATGTTTATACGCTTAAGAACAAATTTATATAGCGCGGCAGGGAACCTGGATATCACGAATGGAAAGGAAGAGAGAGGCAAAGACAGAGACAGAGCGAGTCGCGAGACGTGGATGAACGTCGAAAGTTTCGAAACGTTTGCATTACGACTATTTGCTTCGCGTGATTGGTCCCCGACGGAAGTAAGCCGACTACCCCGAAGGAAGTCACGCAGGGAGGCTTAGGAGCAAACAACGTGTGCCTCCTTCCTTCCTTCCACCTTGCTTCCCCCCCTCCCCCCTCTCCCCTCCTCCCCCCTCGCCACTCTTCTTTACCATCGTCGCACCGCAGATCCTACAACCGACGTTCGGAGTTTCTTCGACCAGTCGCGTCTCTTCGGCCATTTGTCCTCGCATGTCCGCAAATTTAGTGGAGGAGTCTCTATGAATTTAATGTAGATGCTGAGCTTCGTTTTAGGATTTAAGGGAGGAACACACGTTAGGAGGCTCATTTTCACTGATTCTTTCGGTTTTTTTTTTTGGGTGGGAAGAAATTATTGGAATTTAGTTAAATTTGGACATCATTTTGTTCATATTTCGAGCAATCTTTGGGATTAAAAAAATATAATTTCAGCCAAAAATAACACAGTTACTTATTTTTCTGAATAAGCATGCATTTTTTTAATTTTTTAATTTACTTCGAATTTTTCGTTTTTTTTTAGATGGGGAAATCACAAATTTCAAAGTGAATCAAGAAATTTGAAAAAATTCATACATATTCAGAAAAATGAATGGATTATTTTCATCGAAATAAAAAAAATTAGGTTGCCGAAAGATTAGTTGAACAATTTGATTTTTTATCAATTTGTTAATAACATTTTGAAATTATTATAATGCAAAATTAATCTTTCATTCCCATGAAAATTTCAGTATTGTTTTTTGCAACCTCCTAATGTGGGTTTACCCCTGTAATTTCAAAGTCTTCGCCTCAAATACTGTAAAATAAAAATTAAAAAAAAAATAAAAAATAAAAAAACGAATAAAATCGAGTATCGAGGATAAATATCTTTTTATTCCCATAATTATTATAATGCAAAATTAATCTTTTATTCCCATGAAAATTTCAGTATTGTTTTTCCAACCTACTAACGTGAATTTCCCCCGTAACGTCAAAGTCTTCACCTCAAATACTGTAAAATAAAAATAAAAAATAAAAATAAAAAATAAAAAAACGAACAAAATCGAGTGTCGAGGATAAATATCTTTATGTCACTCCGTGCGTAAAACGCGACATTACGCACGCTTCGCGTGCGTAATACCGCATTTTCCGACGTCGTGAAATAAAATTGTG
This sequence comes from Itoplectis maculator, assembly GCA_964034905.1. NCBI lineage: Eukaryota > Metazoa > Arthropoda > Insecta > Hymenoptera > Ichneumonidae > Itoplectis > Itoplectis maculator. The sequence goes on from OZ035871.1 coordinate 779,555, forward strand.
TACGATACGCGTGCGAAAAACCTTTTTCGGACTCGTGTGATCGCAGCACTCGCCTTCGGCTCGCGCCGCAAACTCACACTCGTCAGAAAAAGTTTTTTCGCACTTGTATCGTAATGTACTATTTCATTCCCATGAAAATTTCGATATCATTTTTTTTCAACCTCCTAACGTAGGTTCCCCCTTAACGTCTAATTCGCCTCAAACACTATAAAAAATAAAAATAAAATAAATAGAATAAATAAAATAAATAAAAAAATAAATAGAAAATAAAATAAATAGAACCGAGTATCGAGAAAAATATATCTTTTCATTCCCATGAAAATTTCGATATTGCTCCCGGATTCGTCATATATATATATATATGTCTATCGCATTCGTCTGTGTACGGGGATCGAATTCGCTCGAGAGCGTTCGAATGCCGTTGGGAATTTGTCTCTCCCTCGTTCGTTTGCCGGAGTCAACAATGAGCGGCCGAGCCGAGAGCCTCGCCGAGAGAGAGACACCGAGATCGGCGGCCGAGTGCTCACGGTGCGCGCAATTATCGCTACCGAGCCCAGCAGAGGAAACAAAGTGCGCGGGAATCGTATTTCGGCGTTTAGTCAATGCGGCGCTCGCGCGGGCGCGGGCGATGCGCTGCTGCCGAGGGGCGATAAGAAGGGCCCGAGGGTAGCTCGACGCAATCCCTCCGCACGCCCGGACACCCCTCGACGTTCCTCATACCCTTACGGACGAAGCCACGGGGCGTCTCGTCTATACTTCGCTGCTGCACACACTCGACAACCGGGGTCATATGATACTATTCGAATGTTCCCTCGACTAAATTTTCGTCGTCGCTTAATAATAAAATAAAATAGGTGTGTGTAAATTTGTTGAAGAATAATTTTTAATTTAATTTTTTAAAATATGTTGTCGTTTAAAATATGATTTCGATTTTTTACATATTTTATTATTTTTCTCACACCGTCCCTTCATTCATCTCTCAATTATTTTTAGAGTGTAAATTTGTTGACGAATAATTACTAATTGTATTTTTTTTAAGGGGGGATTTGCTTTTTTTTCGGTGAAATTTACGTCGTTTTTGTGAATTTTTTGTTAAAAAACTATACGACGTATCGACAAGAAATTTGGCATCATGCTATGTTTGTTTTTTGTGTACGCAAAAAAAAAATTTGATCCAATTTTGCCGAACATTACGCCTTTCCCGGCCCTCGGCGCCCGACGGTGCAAAATCGTTGGTGTGCGCGATTTTTAAAAAACGAACGAACCGATTGCCTTCAAATTTGGATAACATGCTTAGCAAACATCTTATTATCGTTTGATGAAGCGAAAAAGTGATGCGTTGAGTACTTTGTTTTTAATTTAAAAAAACTGATCAACTTTGTAGGATAAACCAGAAATGTTTACTTTAAAAAGTCGCCAAAAATACAATTTTTCTTAAATTTATTTTTCGCTTCGCCAAACGATAACAGAATGTTTGCTGAGTATGTTATCCAAATTTGAAGGCAATCGGTTCATTCGTTTTTTAAAAATCGTGCACACCAACGATTTTGCACCGTCGAGCGCCGAGGTGCGAGGAAGGCGTAATCTTCGGCAAAATTGGTCCAAATTTTTTTTTTGCATACACAAAAAACGAAGATAGCATGATGCCAAATTTCTTGTCGATACGTTGTATAGTTTTTTAACAAAAAATTCACAAAAACGACGTAAATTTCACCGAAGAAAAAGCAAATCCCCCCTTAATATTGAATTTTTTGAAATATTTTTTCGACAGGGTTTATGATTTTATACGGAAAATATCTTATTTTAACGTTGTACTGGCAGAAATAAATTTTTCTGAATTTATAATTTTTTTGAGTTTTGAGATTTTTATGAATATTTTTTTAATTTTCCTCAAAATTTCAAAAATGTTATTAATTATCTGAATTATATAAATTATTTTTTGTCGAACTTCCAAACTGACTCAAATTATTTTATTGTGCCATTACACCCCTGTCTACACTGCTTGTGTCTCCTGTAACGCACAAATAATGTGTGTTGGTGTGTTTGTGTGTAAGTCGGAATGTATTGAAAACCAACACTACCAAAAGTAACGTCACCCATACCCATAAGGGTACACCCATAAGGGTGTAAAGGGGTGGGTGACCGATACGAAGCATTTGACAAGGGTTGGTGTCCACCTAACCTGGTGTTGGTAGCATATTGTCGGATCCTTCGAGGCACAAAGAGGGTTGGCCACCGTTAGCAGTGCCGCCCTTATCTTTAACAGGCCAGAATTCCAATCGAAGTCCGACTATAACAGACCTATTCCACTGCGCATCGAGGCCACGAAGATGGGAGTCGTATTCACCAATCGAGCGCCATATTACATTCATGTGATTCAACATAGAATGTCCCATATCGATCTATATTACATTCACGTGTTTAAACATAGAATGTCCCATATCGATCTATATTACATTCACGTGTTTCAACATAGAATGTCCCATATCGATCTATATTAAATTCACGTGATTCAACATAGAATGTCCCATATCGATCTATATTACATTCACGTGTTTCAACATAGAATGCCCCATATCGATCTATATTACATTCACGTGTTTTAACATAGAATGTCCCATATCGATCTATATTACATTCACGTATTTTAACATAGAATGTCCCATATCGATCTATATTACATTCACGTGTTTCAACATAGAATGTCCCATATCGAAAGAGGATATGATACTTCGCTTGAAACTTCGCCGCCAATGTTAAATGCCCATAAGTCTGTCTCTCTCGCTCCTAACCTCACTTTTTGGTTTTTTGGTTCTCCTGAATTAATGGCTACGAGTTTTGAGGAGCCAGAAGCTTAACCCAATTCTGCCATCATTTTCTACTTGTGTTCCAAATTTGGTTGCGATACGATTCACCGTTTCGAAGAAAATAGCTTTTGAAATTTCGAGGTGGCGAAGTTCCTAACCTCACTTTTTGGTTTTTCGAATCTCCCGAACAAACGGATTAATGTATCGATGAGCCGTAAAGCTGAGCCCAATTCTGCTATATTTCCGCACATTTTCTCAAAATTTGAGCCCTTAATGTCGAGCGGCTTAGGGGAAAATGGCTTTTAAAAATTCGAGGTGGGGGAGAGAAATACCGACGTCCACCTCAAGAGTTCGGAAGTGCGTTTTTTCACGAATTATGAACCGATCGAAGTGAAAATTGAAATACAGACGCCAGTAATGTGAATCTTGTAAATGAATTAGTCAGAATTTTCAGTTTAGAATAATAAAAAAAAAAAATCTGGAGTTAATCTATCTGTAATTTTTTTTACGTGTTCTTAAAAGAGTCCATTGAAAAATATATAAATCCGTGAAACCTGAGATAACCAATACAAGGTTAAATTTTTCACAACTCAAAAACCTCTCCACCGTATTTTTTCTCAATCTGCTCCAATTGTTGATAACACATTATCAACACAGAAGAACAAAATGATAACATTAAAAATCATCGAAAGCAGAATTACTTGATTATCGAATTTCCCACAAAAATCCGTAAACAATTTTTGATAACACATTATCAACACACAAAAAAAATTATACCATTTAAAATCATCGAAAGCAAAATTACCTCATAATCGAATTTCCCACGAAAATCCGTAAACAATTGTTGATAACACATTATCAACACACAAAAAAATGATAACATTTAAAATCGTCGAAAGCAGAATTGCCTCATAATCGAATTTCCCACAAAAATCCGTAAACAATTTTTGATAACACAAAAAAAAAATGATCCATTTAAAATCATCGAAAGCAGAATTACCTCATAATCGAATTTCAAAATCGAAAAATCCGTAAACAATTTTTGATAACACAAAAAAAATGATACCATTTAAAATCATCGAAAACAAAATTACCTCACAATCGAATTTCGAAATCGAAAAATCCGTAAACAATTTTTGATAACACAAAAAAAATGATACCATTTAAAATCATCGAAAGCAGAATTACCTCATAATCGAATTTCGAAATCGAAAAATCCGTAAACAATTTTTGATAACACAAAAAAAATGATACCATTTAAAATCATCGAAAGCAGAATTACCTCATAATCGAATTTCGAAATCGAAAAATCCGTAAACAATTTTTGATAACACAAAAAAAAATGATACCATTTAAAATCATCGAAAGCAGAATTACCTCATAATCGAATTTCGAAATCGAAAAATCCGTAAATAATTTTTGATAACACAAAAAAAATGATACCATTTAAAATCATCGAAAGCAGAATTACGTAATAATCGAATTTCCCAACGAAAATCCGTAAACGTCGCAATAACGACGACGATATATCATCAAAGTACTATACCTATATACACAAGATAGCGGTGGGGCGTTTGTCCTCCATGCTCATCGGTTCGAACTATCGCCCGTCAAAGTTTTCCAGCTGCAGCAGCGGCGGCGGCAGCGATATAGAAACTTGCACAGTGCGCTGCACACCCGAGGACCAATACAGCGAGAAATGCCATTCGGGGCTCACGCCTCGATTGTGAAACCGTCGACGTGGTTTGGGCGACACGACGAAGCAGCAGCCGCTGCTGTTGCTGTCGATCGATCGATCGATATCATCGGAGAATCGTAACTCAATATAATCCGTGAGATCGTCGGACTGCTGCTGCTGCTGCTGCTGGGTCCTCGACATTCATGTGCCGAGGCTGTGCAATCCTGTTCAGCAATGGACATTGGCACCGTCAAACCGCAATATTCCTACGAAACCGTAAATGTATCGATATATATATGTATATTATGCCATCATGTATTTTATATATATGAGGCGTTTCACACCGTTTCGAGCTGGGTTTGATCTCGACCTCAACGATTTGGCTCTTAATTTTTCCCTCAAATGAACGATTTTTTTTTCTATGGCATTTTTTTTAATATATTTTTTAAGTGGCACATCGAATTCCATAATTTTTAAATTTGAAAATATTTTGAAAAATACTTTGCTGAATATCAAAATTTTTTAGCCTATAGTCAAAGTACTTTAAAAAAAAATCAAAAACAAAGAACATTTAATCAAAAATTAAGAACATAAAAAAATAAAATGAAAATTAATTAACTGTTCAAACGTGTACTTATGTAAAACTGGATTTTATATAGATTTTTTCAGATTTTTTCGAACAATGCAAATTTTTATTTATTTATTTTTTTTAAGTAACATATCGAATGCAATAATTTAAAAATCTTAAAATATTCTGAAAAATATTTTGTTGAATATCAAAATTTGTTATCTTATAGCCAAAGGGGGCAAGATTATTGTTCTTATATTTTTTAAGCTTTTTTAATTAAATAATAATTTTTTATCTCTTTTTTAATCATAAAAGTTTGAAAAGTACAAGAAGAAAGACTGCACACTTTGGCTATCAGCTTGAAAATTTTGATTTTCAACAAAGTATTCTTCAGAATTTTTTCAGATTTAACAATTATGGCATTCGATATGTCACTTTAAAAAAACATGAGAAAAGAAATCGGCATTGTTGAAAAAATCTGAATTTTTTTGTATCTGAAAAAAAAAAAAAAAAAAAAAAAAAAAAAAAAAAAAAAAAAAACTTCCTGAAAATCCAGTTTTGCATGAATAAACGTTTGAAAAGTAGATTAATTTTGTTTAAATTTTTTTAATAATTTTTTTAATCAATATAAAGAATAAAGAACGAAAGTTGCCATAAAACAATGGTGTATTTGAGGGTTCAACTAAGCCTACAAAAAATTAGGAGCCAAGTCGGAGAGGTCGAGGTTGAATTCAGGTCGAAATGGGGCGGATTGCCCCATATGTACGTACATACACGTGCACATGGATACATGATATGTTTGGCGAATAGTGAAACGTATAGTGAAATGTATAGTGAAACGTATAGTAAAACGTACAGCGAAACGTATAGTAAAACGTACATCGGAACGTACATCGAAACGTACAGTAAAACGAATAGTGAAACGTACAGCGAAACGTACAGAGCCCCCCTGGAATATTCCACAAAAGCGTGTGCCGATTGTACCAAGCTTTGTTTCATTACGAAGTGCAGCGGCGATCGACCGAACCGCAGAACCCTTTCCCTCGTCCCTCATCAGCCGTCATTCCCAATCCGTCTCTGATACCGAATATATTATTATGGAAATAGATTGGCGAGTTCGCAGGGCTCCGATAGAGGACGGACGCCGATAGCGGTCGGGGGGGGGGGGGGGGGGGGGGGATTTTCCGTGTTTGATGCTAATTTATTTGACGCTGGATCGAGTCGATCTGAAACCATCGGCGATAACGCGAAGAAAAATTAGAAAAAACGTGATTTCAGCAATATGATATCTTGCACCCCCCCCCCCCCCCCGTCGACCTGGTGCCCCTCCCCCCTTATCCTCTTCGCCACCCTTATGCCCCTCGCTCCTCTTGTCTCCTTCGCCACCCATATTCCCCTCCCCCTTGTCCCTTTCGCCACCCCCCCCCCCCCCCCTCGCCCCCTTGTCCTCCGTCCTTCTGGTCCTCCTCACTCTCCCTCGTCCCCCTCGCCCCCTCATCCCCTCTCGACCTCATGGTCCCCCTCGCCCCCTTATCACTCTCATGGTTCCTCTCAACCATCTTGTCAGCCTCATGGTTCCTCTTAATCATCTTGTCCCCCTCGACCTCCTGGCCCCCCTCGCCCCCTTGACCCCTTCATCATCCTGGTCCCCCTTGACCCTCTCGTCCTCCTGGTCCCCCTTGTTCCCCTTCTCCCTCCTCATCCTTCTGGTCCCCTCGCCCCCTTTATCACCCCTCGTCCTCCAGGTCGTCCTCACGCCTTAGCCCCCCCTCGTCCCCTTTGTCCTCCTTATCTCCCTCGCCCCCTTGTTCCTCATCGCCCCTCTCCACTCCTGTCCTCCCTCGTCCTCCTGGTCTTCCTTGTCCCCCTTGTACCCCTTCGTCCCTATCGCACCCCTTCGTTCCTCCCCGCCTATCTTGTCTCCCATGTCCTTGCCCCCCTTGTCCCTCTCCCCTCCTGTCCCCCCTCGTTCTCGTCGTCCCCCTTTGAGTCTCTCGTCTCCCCTCGTCTTTCTGGTTCGTTCCCACCCCCTTGTCCCTCTTCGTACTCCTCCCTCTCGTTCCTCGTCATCCTTGTCTCCCCTTCGTCTCTCCCTAGTCCTCGATGTCCCCCTTGTTCCCCTTCGTCCCTCCTTCGTCCTCGATGTCCCCCTTGTCCCTCTTCGCACTACTTCCTCGCCTCTTTCGACCCCCTTGTTCCCCTTCGTCCCTCCCTCGTCCTCGATGTCCCCCTTGTCCCTCCTTCGTCCTCGATGTCCCCCTTGTCCCCCTTCGTCCCTCCCTCGTCCTCGATGTCCCCCTTGTTCCCCTTCGTCCCTCCTTCGTCCTCGATGTCCCCCTTGTCCCCCTTCGTCCCTATCATGTCCTCGATGTCCCCCTTGTTCCCCTTCGTCCTCGATGTCCCCCTTGTCCCCCTTCGTCCCTCCCTTGTCCTCGATGTCCCCCTTGTTCCCCTTCGTCCCTCCTTCGTCCTCGATGTCCCCCTTGTCTCCCTTCGTCCCTCCTTCGTCCTCGATATCCCCCTTGTCCCCCTTCGTCCCTCCTTCGTCCTCGATATCCCCCTTGTCCCCCTTCGTCCCTCCCTTGTCCTCGATGTCCCCCTTGCCCCCCTTCGTCCCTCCCTTGTCCTCGATGTCCCCCTTGTCCCCCTTCGTCCCTCCCTTGTCCTCGATGTCCCCCTTGTTCCCCTTCGTCCCTCCTTCGTCCTCGATTTCCCCCTTGTCCCCCTTCGTCCCTCCCTTTTCCTCGATGTCCCCCTTGTCCCCCTTCGTCCCTCCCTCGTCCTCGATGTCCCCCTTGTCCCCCTCGGCCTCCTTGTCTCTCCTCTTTCCTCTCCCCTCCTGTCCCCCTTGTTCCCTTTCGTCCCTCCCTCGTCCTCGATGTCCCCCTTGTCCCCCTCGGCCTCCTTGTCTCTCCTCTTCCCTCTCCCCTCCTGTCCCCCTTGTTCCCTTTCGTCGCCCCCTTTATCTTGTCCCCTTTGTCCCCTCCCTACCGCCTTTCTCGTCGCCCCCTTTATCTTGTCCCCTTTGACCCTCCCCGCCGACTTTCTTGTCTCCCACGTCCCCCGTGTCCTCCTTGCCCCCTCGTCCTCCTTGTCCCCCCCTGACCCTCTTCCTTCCTGTCCCCCCTCGTCCATCCCTCCTCCCCCCTTGTCTATCTGGTTATCCTCTCGCCCCCTGTCCCTTCTCCTCCTCCCTCGTCACCCTTGTCTCCCCTCATCCTCCTGCACCCCTCCCCCCCTTGTCATCCCTCCCCCTCCCCCCGAGCTTCTCGTGTTCTCGCGCCGTGCATTATCGATTTCCGATCAATATTAATTATCGGAGTTAATGATCTGGCTGATTGGCGCGCGAGCGAGCAGCAGCAGCAGCAGCAGCAGCGAACGCTGTCTCGAGGACCTCGTTAGTTTCGTGCCAGAGCGGACGAGCCACAGAGACACCCCCGAGCGAGCTCGAACAGCGAGAACCCCAAACAGACGCGAGAGACGATCGAGAGACTCTCCAGCATTGTCACTCTCTGTGTTTACGACGCGCAACGTCATTTCATATTTGCGGTTTGTTCGCCGCCGACGGAACCCAGGTTTCGTGCTGCTCATCGATGCTTCGGGAATTTACGGTGAGTTTAATTAATTACGCTAATTCGGTCGGTGTCTTTGGGACGTGATTGAGGGACGAATAGGAATTTATAGGATGAGTGGGACTCTTGATTTGAAATCGATGATATATAAAAAAAAAAAAAAAAATGGCGTAATAAATATTTCAGGGTGTCATTAATCCTTTGAACCATACATTTTTCATTTCGTACGACATACTTAAAATTTAACACTGGCGAGATTTTGGAATTTCTGATTAAGAATCTGACCTCCAAAATAAAAATTTCAAAATGGCGGATCCAATATGGCTGCTCATCGATGATTCGGGAATTTACGGTTGAGTTTTATTAATTACGCTAATTCGGTCGGCGTCTTTGGGTGATTGAGGGACGAATGGGAATTTATGCGATTATGAGTGGCACTCTTGATATGAAATCGGTATTAAAAAAAAAATAATAATAATAATAATAAATTAGCCGTAATAAATATTTCAGGGTATCATTCTTAATCATGAAAGGGAATTGCAAACCCTTCTCGATAAAATAAAAATCTGAAAAAAATCATGCTTACTAAAGGTGCTGAAAAGATTAATTTGGCATAACAACAATTCCAAAATTTTATTTACAAATTAATAAAAAAAAAATGGATTAATAAATCTTCCGAACTTATTTTATTTTTTTATTTCGATGAATTTTTCTTTGCTTTGAATGTTGAGATTTTACCCATGTAAAAAAACGACAAATTGAAGGCAAAAAAAAATAATTTGAAAAAGTGTATATGTATTCAGAAAAATGATTTTTTTTGTATTTTTTTCTATGTATTTTTGTATTTTTTCAGAAAAATGAACAAATCATTTTGATCGAAACGAAAAAAATAAGGTTGTCGGAAGTTTTGTTTAACAATTTTATTTTTCATCAATTTGTTAATAACATTTAGGAATTATTATTATTATTATGCCATGCGACATAACTACCTCAATGCAAATTCGAGACAAAAGTTAAAGGAAACTAATTTCAGAAAGAAAAAATAGTCAAGGGAAATTTTTATACTTTTATTTTTTATTTACTTATTTATTTGATCGCGTTATTAAAAATTGTATGATAATAATAATAACAATAGTAATAGGGGCTTGCCTCGTTCATTGAAAAATAAAATAAAATAAAAATAAAATAGTGATAATAATAATATTTTTTTACAACAAGACAATTAATGGCAATTTAATGAATTCGAAATTCTTATGGCTTAAGAAGTGGAGGCGGGAGGCGCCGGCGGCTCGAACGATTAAAAATAACAGTGAGAAACGTGCGAGGAAAGCCAAGCGTAGAGCAAGAGCGAGAGCGAGGAATAACGAGCCCCGAACCGGAGTGGCGGATAAATACTTAGCCGTTTGCGCCGCCCGGGCTCGACTTCCGCGCGAGACAATTAAAGTCGAATTTATTTATCCGACGAGCGTCGACGCCCCTTCCGGAAACCTGCCGGCACCTTCTGCGCACCTCGACCGCGTAACGGAATGAGCTCGTGGTGGAAAAATATGGCGAGTTAACGTAGAAATGGTGCATTTGTTTAAAATCATTTTTTATTTATTTTAAAAATGAATTTTTAGAAATGTGTTGAAAAATAATTTTTTTTTAAATTTATTTTTTAATATATTTATTTGTTTATTTCAAAAATGAATTGAAAAAAAAAAAAAAAATAAAAAAAAAAATAAAAAGGCTGCAAAGTAGAACCTTGCAAAGTGCTTCCTCAGTATTTCACGATTTGAAGGCAGCTACCTCTATGAGGAAGTATGTTGATCAATTTTGGCTTCCTCATAGAGGAAGCTGCATTAAAATCGCGAAATACTGAGGAAGCATTTTGCAAGGTTCTACTTTGCAGCCTTTTTCAGAAGTTAGAGCGGAAAAGTGAATAATTGAAAAATTTCAAAATCACGTAAAATCGGAACCACTTGACCGATCATCGTCAAATTTGGTGCCCATCAGTAATGTATGTTCCTTTTCGGCTATAAAAACTTTCAGGCAAATTGTTGAAATTCTACGAGATTTAGAGAAAAAATGATTTTTTTTCAAAAAATTCAAATGTCTATAAAATCCAAACCGCTTTACCGATTTCGCCCAAATGCAATACGAAACAAGATTGAACGTGTTTTTATTTATAAAAAAACTATTTAGCAAAAACGTATAATTTTTACGAAAGTTAGAGCGACCACGCCCTTTTTTCCAAAAATTCAAAACATCGTAAAATCAAAATGGCTGATTATTTTTTCCCAAAAATATTGACATTCACAGAGGGGCAACTACTTCACTTGCGTGCAAAATTTGAGCCCGATCGCTCGAACAGTTACTGAGTAATAGTTCATCAAATTTTCGAAGCCCTGCACACACACTTTTCTCGACGTTTTGGACAATTCTAAGCATACTGGCATGAAAATCTCGAAAAAAATGTTTTTCACGAAAACAAAGCTTCCTCTATGAGGAAGCAAAAACAAAAAAAAATGAAACGCCTTTGAATAGAAACCACCCCCACCCTCACCCTGTCGCCCTTAATGAATTTTAAACAATTTATTAAAAAAATTCAAACAAATTTATTACTATAAAATGAATTATTTTCAATTTATTGTAAATATAATTGTTTTTCAATATATTTTTGAATATTTTTTTGTATTTATTTGAAAAATGAATTGAAAAAAAAAAAAAAAAAAAAAAAAATGAAACGCTCTTCTTTTCGAATAGAAACCACCCCCATCCCAACCCTCTCGCCCTTAACGTCAAAGTCTCCGCCTCAAATTCCGTAAAGTGAAAAAAAAAAAAAAAAAAAAAAAAAAAAAAAAAAAAAAAAAAATGAAACGCCCTTTTTTCGAATAGAAACCACCCCCACCCCGACCCTTTCGCCCTTAACGTCAAAGTCTCCGCCTCAAATTCCGTAAAGTGAAAAAAAAAAAAAAAAAAAAAAAAAAAAAAAAAAAAAAAAAATGAAACGCCCTTCTTTTCGAATACAAACCACCCCCAACCCAACCATCTCGCCCTTAACGTCAAAGTCTCCGCCTCAAATTCCGTAAAGTGAAAAAAAAAAAAACAAAAAAAAATCGTTTGACCGGTGTAGCCTCGGGTCATCAGGGAGGACGCCGGTTTATTAAATTCATCCCTAATTGCGCACCCCGAGCAAGTTAGCTCGAGCGTGACGAAGCTTTCCCGGACTTTCCACTGACAGCGCCTCAGACGTAACGAGGAGAGTGGGGGGGGGGGGGGGGGGGTAGCGGCTCCTTGCCCTTTGCGTACTTTGTACAAAGTGTTCGAGGAGTTCGGAGTCGCCGATCGCAATTTAATTTGTCTACTGCCGTTCCAGCTTCGCCCCTGTACAGGTTTGTCTCGGTTCTCGGTTCTCGACACCCGCAGGCGTCTCGGTGCCCCTGAACGCGTCGATCGACTGTCCCAGTCGGTGCATAGTCGATCAGACTTGTACACTTTTCGATCGCACAGACGCAAATCCAACACCGACACAATTCTATACAGTCACAAATCCAACACAGTTACTAAGCCAACACAGACGCGAATCCAACACAAGCATAAATTCAACACAAACACAAATCCAACACAGTTACCAAGCCAACACAGATGCGAATCCAACACAAGCATAAATTCAACACAAACACAAATCCAGCATAGACACAAGTCCAACACATACCCAAATTGAACACAGACACAAATTGAACACAAACACAAATCCAACACAGACGCAAATCCTACACAGTCGCGAATCCAACACAGATACGAATGCAACACAGACACTAATCAAACACAGACTCAAAGCTAACACAGAAACAAATCCTACACAGTCGCGAATCCAACACAGACATAAATCCAACTCAGACACAAAGCTAACACAGACGCAAATCAAACACAATAAAAAATCCAACACAGATACGAATGCAACACAGACACAAATCAAACACAGACACAAATCCTACACAGACAAAAATCCTACACAGTCGCAAATCCAACACAGACACAAATCCAACTCAGACACAAAGCTAACACAGACACAAATCAAACACAGACACAAATAAACACAGACACAAATCAAACACGGTCACAAATCCAACACTGACACAAAGCCAACACAAACACAAATCCAACTCAGACACAAAGCTAACATAGACACAAATCAAACACAGACACAAATCAAACACGGTCACAAATCAAACACGGTCACAAATCCAACACTGACACAAAGCCAACACAAACACAAATCCAACACTGACACAAATGCAACACAGATACAAATGCAACACAGATACAAATGCAACACAAACACAAATCCGGCACAAACACAAATCAAGCACAGATACAAATCCAGCACAGTCACAAATCCAACACAGACACAAAGCTAACACAGACGCGAATCCAACACCGACACAAATCCAACACAGACACAAAGCTAACACAGACACAAATCAAACACAGTCACAAATCCAACATAGACACAAATCCAACACAGACACAAATCCATCATAGACACAAATCTAACACAGACACGAATCCAACACAAGCACATCCAACACTGGCACAAATGCAACACAGACACAAATTCAATACAGACACAAATCCAACACGGACACAAACCCAACACAGACACAAATCCAACACAGACACAAATCCAACACAGACACATCCAACGATCCAACACAGACACAAATCCAACACAAGCACATCCAACACAGGCACAAATCCAACACAGACACATATCCACCACAAACACATCCAACACAGACACAAATCCAACACAAACACAAATGCAACACAGACACAAATCCAACACAAACACAAATTCAACGCAGACACAAATTGAACACAGAAGCAAATCTAACATAGACACAAATTCACACTCACACACAAACACAGCCCCCACTTTTCCTCGCTATTCCCGCGCACTGTCCACCTTTCTCGCGTCCGTTACTTGCGTTTTAACCAACAACCCAACAGCAACAGCCGTCTTTTTCCTCACCGACAGTCGAAACGATCGATGACGATCGGCTCTAATGAGAAAAGTTTAAATAATTAATCGAACCCTCGGGTGGCCTCGGGCACCGAACTCGTGGCCCTCATACCATCGTCTTTCTCTCTCTCTTTCTCTCTTTCTCACTCTGCGTGCCTTTCCTGGTCGATATCCTCGCAATGTACATGGGAATCGTGTTGTTCTGTGCTCTGTAAGCGAGGAGACACCCTCAAGTCGATATCTCGAGGTTTCTATTCGGCGTTCAGACGACTATAAACCTCGATCCACGCGAGGGGAGAAAGTTGAAGCTTTCGGAGGATAACACATCGAACCATCGAAGGGCAAAGAAAAGTTTGAGGACTGTGGTTCCACTTTTGTAGCTCGGAGAACACGATCCCTTTGCCCTTTGGCAATATTTCTCTCCGTACAAAAAAAAGTTTAAAGTAGAACTTTGCACATTGCTTTCTCTTCAATTCTCATTTTTGAAAAAAAAAAAAAAAAAAAAAAAAAAAAAAAACACCTCAATGAGGAAGTTCCTTTGTTATTTTTGGCTTTTTTATAGATGAAGCATTGCGAAAAATGAAAATGGAAGGGTAAGCAATGTGCAAAGTTCTACTTTGTATCCTGTTTTCCATTGAGTGCAAAGTTTTGTTTGACATTATTAACTTTTGATGAAATTAGAGCGAAATTCGAAATTTTTGAAAAATTTCAAAATGGCGTAAAATCTGAACTACTTTACCGATCATCGTTAAATTTGGTAGCAAATTTGGAATCAGCGACTCAAAAAATTCGTGTATACCGAGTTTCATCTTCATCAAGTTACTTTGAGCATTTTGGTCCGCCATATTGGAGCCGCCATTTTGAATTTCTGCATTTTCCGGAAAAACCCCGGACCCTAAATTTCAAGAAGATCTTCTGTTAGGAAAAATGTATGCTTCAAAGGGTTAAGCGAACAGACATGAAATTCGCAAAAAAAAAAAAAAAAAAACCGAGGAAAGAAAAAAGTCTCAAAACTGGGAAAACAATGGAGCGGTTTTTTCGGCTCCGACCAATCGTGAAAAAAAATCATGAAAAAAAAAAAAACAAAAAAAATCTCAAGTAATTCGTCATCGATGGCCATTCTCCTCGAAACTTGGTCGACTATAATTCCCCAAGTAGACTTGTAAAATTTACCAGTTATCGACTTTTTCCATGCTCTGCCAAAAAAAAAAAAAAAAAAAAAAAAAAAAAAAAAAAAAAAAAAAAAAAAATGGAAAGAAAGAAAAGAAGGAAAATAGAGGAAAGGGGGAAATAAGTGCAAAAAGTCCAAAAACTGCTAAAACAATGGAGCGTTTTTTTCGGCTCCGACCAATCGTGTTATTTCTCCCCGTTTCCGTGCTCGAAGCTTTTTGCCCCGAGTTCGGTATTAGCCCATCGTCCAATGGCAAGAGAGAGAGAAAGAGAGAAATAGAAAGCGAAGAGAGAGACGAGAGGTGGGAATAAAAACGAGTGGCAATTATTCGCCAATCGTCGAGGGACGAAGGCGGTGAGTTTCGGGGTTGGATTTGATGGAGTTAATTAATCTCCGGGTTCCTAATTAAAGTCCCGTTCTCACTCGGGTTTCCTGCTGCTGCTGCTGCCCCTCGCGGAAACCCCGCGCGCGGAAAATCGTCTGCGCGCAGTTTTCCCGCGCCGAACTTTCGAAGATGAAATCGTGAATCCGGGCGAACTGTCCGCGGCAGAAAACGCATCGCGGAACGCGTCCGTGAAATTTGGATCTATCTCTCTCTTTCTCGCTCCGTGAATTTTGCTCTCGCGTCTCACTCTCTCGCTCGCGCCTGTTTAATTAAATTCAACTGTTGGCAAACGCGCGCGGCGCGTTCGCAACTCGCGTCTCTCCTCTCCCTTGTCCCTTGTAACGTCCCCCAGGAAGCAAACGCGGGGACGAAGCGAACTATAGTGGACTGGTAATACCCCTGCGTTTTCGCTGTCTCTGTTTCGTTATGTCTGTCTCTCTCTCTTCTCTGTCTCTGTCTTTTTCTATCGACGGTTTGTTTAATTTAGGAAAAAATGGCCCGGGAAAAAATGGCCGGGGAAAAATGTCCGGGACGTAATGGCTGAAGACAAAATGTTTGGTGGAAACAATGACTTGGGAAAAAAATGGCCGGAAAAAAATGGCTGGGAAAAAATGGCCGGGGAAAAATGTCCGGGACGTAATGGCTAAAGACAAAATGTTTGGTGGAAACAATGACTTGGGAAAAAAATGGCCGGGGAAAAATGTCCGGGACGTAATGGCTGAAGACAAAATGTTTGGTGGAAACAATGACTTGGGAAAAAAATGGCCGGGGAAAAATGTCCGGGACGTAATGGCTGAAGACAAAATGTTTGGTGGAAACAATGACTTGGGAAAAAAATGGCTGGGAAAAAATGGCCGGGAAAAAATGGCCGGGGAAAAATGTCCGGGACGTAATGGCTGAAGACAAAATGTTTGGTGGATACAATGACTTGGGAAAAAATAGCCGGAAAAATGGCTGGGGAAAAAATGCCCTGGAAAATGTGTCCGATGGAAATAATAGGCGGGGGGAAAAATAGCTGGGAAATAATGGCCGGGGGAAAAATGGCTGGGAAATGATGTCCGGTAGAAATAATGGCTAGGGATAAAATGTCCGAGGAAAAATGGCTGGGAAATAATGTCCGGTAGAAATAATAGCTAGTGATAAAATGTCCGAGGAAAAATGGCTGGGAAATAATGTCCGGTAAAAATAATAGCTAGGAATAAAGTGTCCGAGGAAAAATGGCTGGGAAATGATGTCCGGTAGAAATAATGGCTAGGGATAAAATGTCCGAGGAAAAATGGCTGGGAAATAATGTCCGGTAGAAATAATAGCTAGTGATAAAATGTCCGAGGAAAAATGGCTGGGAAATAATGTCCAGTAAAAATAATGGCTAGGGATAAAATGTCCGAGGAAAAATGTCCGATGGAAATAATAACTGCGGAAAAAAATGGCAGGGGGGAAAATGTCCTCGAAAATGTGTCGGAGGCAAATAATGGCCGGGGGAAAAATGGCTGGGAAATAATGTCCGGTAGAAATAATGACTGAACTAAAAATGTCCGGTACAAATAATTACTGGAGAAAAAATGTCCGGGAAAAAATGGCCGCGTTTCAATCTCATGTTAGTGTGTGGAAGACATGGCCATTTTTTCTTCGACAATTTTTTCGGCCATTTTTCCTGACATCGTCTCTATCGATGCTACGTAGCTGCAACCATTTTTTCCAACGGACATTTCTCTCGGCCATTTTTCTCAGCCATTTTTTCCACCGGCCATTCGATGCTTTGTATCTACAGCCATTATTCCCACCGGACATTTTTCTCAGCCATTTTTCCCCAGGCCATTTTTCCAACGGCCATTATTTGCTGATACCGTCTCTGTAGATGCTTCATATCTACAGCCATTATAACCGGACATTTTTCCCGGCCATTTTTTCCTGGTATCCTCTCTATCAATGCTTCATCTCTCTTTCTCTTTCTCTTTCTCTTTCTCTTTCTCTTTCTCTTTCTCTTTATTTTTATCCCGCTCAATGCTTTGCTTCTCCCTCTTCTCTTTCTCTCTGTTAGTCTCACCGAACCAGTGACCAGGATTGAAAATCCGCTATCGTCCCGATAAATTAATACGAGAGCCGAGGGCGCGTGGCATTTTCACGCGCGGCACACACGACCCAACCGGCCGCCCAGAACAGCGCCAACTAAAGCGCCCCTTTTGATTGCTTCTCTTGTTACCTGCCTCTGTCGCTGCTACTGCTGCTGCTGCTCGCAGCAGCAGCGACGCAGACGACCACCACCTAAAGTGCACTAACCATGCACGCGGTCCGCCGGTCTCACACGCTTTTCCATTCCACCCGGCTCGACTTTTTGCAACAGCTGCCGACTGCGAAAAAAAAAAAAAAAAAAAAAAAAAAAAAAAAAAAAAAAAAAAATGTAATACAGAAACATTGGGAAAATTGAAAAAACTGCGACTAACGTACGGCGAGCACCTGTGGGGATTTTTTTTTGCTTCCAACTGTAGTATATTTTTTTTTAGGTTTTTTTCACACCAGAGACTATGAAATTTTTAATCGGCACTGGGAACAATTTTTTTCTTTGCGAAATGATTTTTGCGAAAACAAATGTTCGATTTATTAAGAGTTGCAATATTCTTAATCGGCACCAATGATGTTTTTTTTTTTTTTTTTTTCATTAAGTTTTTTGCGAAAAAAACGAAGGTTCGATTTCGTAAGAATTGTAGTTTCTTTGCGTTTAAAAAAAAAATCAATTTCGTAAGAGTTGCAATATTCCGTAAAAAAAAGTGTCGTCCGAGTCGCATATACATTTATTTTTATTTTTATTTATTTTTTCCTATGATAGGATTTCTTTCGATGGGTATTACGAATTTTTTCCAACCCTTTTTTTTCTACGAGACAAAAGTCGCGTTTGCTGGGCACTAACAATTTTGTTCCTTGGGTTTTTTTTTTGCAAAAAAAATGTTCGATTTCGCAAGAGTTGCAATATTCCGTAAAAAAAAAGTATCGTCCGAGTCGCATATATTTTTATTATTTTATTTTTTTATTTTTTCGCTGTGATAGAATTTCTTTCGATGGGTATTACGACTTTTTTGCAACTTTTTTTTTTCGACGTGACAAAAGTCGCGTTTGGTGGGCACTAACAATTTTTTTTCCTTCGTTTTTTTTTTTTTAAGTTCGGTTTCGCAAGAGTTGCAATATTCCGTCAAAATAAAGAAAATCATCCGAGCATATGTATTTATTTTGATTTTTTTTTCACAGTGATAGGATTTCTTTCGATGGGTATTACGACTTTTTTCCAACCCTTTTTTTCGTCGACGAGACAAAAGTCGATGTGTGTGTTTTGCCGAGTCTGACTGCAGAACCGAACCGAAGCGAAGCGAACCGGCCAGTCACGTACGCACGATTTCCGGAAATTCGTCATTTATCCGTTCATCCCTGTGGTCCGGTCTACCCCCTCCACCCCCTCCCCCCTTTACCCTCAACCCACTACCCCTTCCCCCACCCTTATTTTTTTTCTCAGTTGCACCGCGAGTCCTTGTCCACGTCTGGCTTTGGGGGTTGGGGGTTGGGGGGGGGGTGGGGGGGAGGGGGTGGGGGGGTGAAAACCACCCTTGCGACAATTCCTGGGCTGAGGGGGTTGCAAACGCTCGCGACGCCTGCGCCCAACCTTCCCCCTCCCCTCCGCCTTGTCTCCCCCTCCCCTCCCTTCCCCCTCCCCTCGATTTCCACCGCCGCACGAACCCCAAAACCGCACCGCGTTTCAGTCTCGCGTCTCGACGCCGACGTCGACGACGTCCGATCCTCCCTTCGACGCAACCCCCACGATTTTCCCAACCGGCGGCGACGAACCCCGACGAAGTCGCCACGTGACTTTGTGTCGAATCAAAAATATTTTGGAGTAAAAAAAAATTTGTTTGGCAAAATTTTGTGGAATGTGAACTGTGCTTCGTTGCCAAATAAATAAATAATAAAAATCTCGAAAAAAATATTTCGTCATAAAAAAAAATTTGTTTGGCAAAATTTTGCGAAACGTGAACTGTGCTTCGTTGCTAAATAAATTTAAAAAATGAAATAAAAATAAGCAAAGACTGCGATTTTTTTTTTTTACTTTGTGTCCAATCAAAAATATTTCATAATAAAAAAAAATAAAAAAATTTGGCAAAATTTTGCGAAAAAGTGAACTGTGCTTCGTTGCCAAATAAATAAATATCAAAAATGAAATAAAAATAAGCAAAGACTTTGCAATTTATTTTTGACTTTGTGTCCAATCGAAAATATTTCACAGTAAAAATAAAATTTGTTTGGCAAAATTTTGCGAATTGTGAACTGTGTTCGACGCCAAATAAATAAATATTTTAAATGAAATAAAAATAAGCAAAGACTTTGCGATTTATTTTCGACTTTGTGTCCAATCGAAAATATTTCGTAATAAAAAATAAAATTTGTTTGGCAAAATTTTGCGAAATGTGTATTGTGTTTCGTTGCCAAACGAATAAATAAATATTAACAATGAAATAAAAAAATTAATAAAGACGAAGGGCCGAGAGAAATAAATTGTGATTTTTTTTTTACTTTGTGTCTAATAAAAAATATTTCACAATCAAAATTTTGTATTTGGCAAAATTTCGCGAAAAAGTGAACTGTGCTTCGTTGCCAAATAAATAAATAGATATAAAAAATGAAATAAATGAATATTAACAATGAAATGAAAAATGAATACAGATGAAAGAGTGATTTTTTTTTGGCTTTGAGTCCAATCAAAAATTAATTCGCAATCAAAATCGTTTTATTTGGCAAAATTTCGCAAAAAAGTGGACTGTGCTTCGTTGCCAAATAAATAAATGAATATAAAAAATGGATATTAACAATGGAATAAAAAGTAAATAAAGACGAATAAATAAAAAATGTAAAAACGGATTTCCAGTGACGATAAATAATTTCGTCGACTCGCAGAACCGAGAGAAATAAATAGCGACTTTTTTTTTTTGTCTTTTCCCTTTCATAAAAGTGTCAACCGGGAAAACGGTCGAGTGGACGCGTGGCGCAAAATCAAATATAGTACGCGACGGTGATAAATGTTCGGGGTGACGGGGTTTTCTAAAAATAAAAAAATTGTATCCAAGGTTGTCGAAAATAAAATATGGAATAAGGCAAAAAAGGGTAAAAAAGGTGACGTCGAAGGAATTTCTCGAAGTGAAAATTCCAAAAAAATTGAATAAAAAATAAAGAAGGGAAAAAAGGAAACGTGCAAAGAGGAGAATTTCTGAAAATAAAAAAATTGTATCCAAGGTTGTCGAAAATAAAAAATAGAATAAGACAAAAAAGGGTAAAAAAAGGTGACGTCGAGAAAATTTCTTGAAGTGCATATTCCCAAAAAATGGAATAAAAAGTAAAGAAGGGAAAAAAAGGAAACGTGCAAAGAGGAGAATTTCTGAAAATAAAAAAATGTTATCCAAGGTTTCCAAAAATAAAAAAAAATTTAAAGGCAAAAAAGGGTAAAAAAAAGTGACGTCGAGGGAATTTCCTGAAGTGCACCGAAAGCTCCGGTTCGCCAATGACATTTGCTGTCTGTAACTGAGATGACAGCAGCAGTGTTGATGTTGAAACGCGATAGGTTGGAAAGTGCGAAGGTTCGCAGCCGGAAATGTGGCTCTTACGAATAGACACATGAAAAGCGTTGACTTATCTAAAAAAAAAGGGTTTAAAAAAAATCGTCATACCCATCGAATGAAATCCTCAATGTGAAAAAAAAACAATCCTATCTTAAATAATGAAGAAAGAGTGAATAAAAAAGAACAGCTTCGAAAAAATTCTGCGAAAATGTAAAAGTACTGGAATTGCAAAATTGTCGAGAACATTTCTGCAGAAAGCTGCACCGATGGCCAATATGCAATACATAAGTCAAAATTAATTTTGTTAATTAATTGGCAATATTCAATATACTAATATTCACTGCCAACAACTGCCAATTTAATACCAATATTAATTGGCAACATACAATATACAAGTAAAAATCAAAACAATGTTCAGGCTTTAACTGAGGCTAAAAAATAAATTAAAATAAAAAAAAAAAAAAAAACAAAACCAAAAACAAAAAACCAATGTTCAGGCTTTAACCGAGGCTAAAAAATAAATTAAAATAAAAAAAAAGAACAAAACGAAAAACAAAAACCAATGTTCAGGCTTTAATCAAGGTGGAAAAAAAAAACTAAAAAAAAGCAATGTTGATGCTTTAACCGAAGTGACAGTGTTGATAGTGAAACGTGATAAGTAGTAAAGTGCAAAGGTTCGCAGCCGGAGATGCGACTGCTACGACTAGAAACGTGAGAAGCCACGTCGAGAGGGACGAGCAAAAGTGGTTGAGGTGTGTGTACCCTGGATCAGTGCTAAAGGAATGATGTGACAATGCGGTGGCCCGAAGGATCCCTCGATATTCACCGTCTCGGGGTTCTTATCGTCCTCGCCCTCGTCGGCCTCGCCGATGGCTATCTCAATCTCTTCATCAGCCGCGAGCAGGTCATGAAACTCCTGGGTAAGCTCTCGCACCCCTTCGAACTTGTTGAATATCGTCCCGTTTTTTTTTTTTTTTTTTTTTTTTTTTTTTTTTTTTTTTTTTAATGATGACGGTTCGTGCGCAAAATTTATGAAAATGGACAAAAATGGCAGCAAGATTTTTTTTGTTTTTTTTTTTTTTTTATTTCGTTATTTATATTTTATTTGCTGACTAATATCAATTTCCAAGATTAATTTATTCATTAATAGAATATAATTTACTTATTGATAATTTTCGATCATTTTAATACGTTTTTTTTTACAATTATCTGTTTTATTTTTTAATTGTTTTTTTTTTATGCTGACGTTTTATGTGCAACATTTACCAAAATGAGAAAAAATGTGAAAGAATTAAAAAAAAAAAAAAAAAAAAAAAAAAACATTTTTTAGTGTTGTAGGGCAAAATATTCGGGTCTGCATAAAAATAATAATTTTGTTAACGCTGCCGAAAGCAACAATAATTAAATTATTACAAACGCAATATGGCAGCCACAGCAAATATTTTCCGATGGAAAATACGTCGAAATTTAATTGACACATGCAGAAAAAAAGTTTCGCAAATATTAGCCTTTCGTAGCCATGAAAACAAATTGATGGCGAATGAAATGAAAATTCGTCACAAATTCATCACAAAAGGCATCGAATTTATTCACCATTAAAAAAATGAAGATAATAAAAACAGTAATAAAATAGATGAATAGATAGATATTTTATTTTGCAGATGCGTGAATACAGAGATACATAATAATAATAGAAGAAAAAAAATATACTCATAATGATAATAAAAAAAATAGTGAATAATAAATAATAAATAATAACAATAATAGTCTATCATATGCAAAATGATGAATGCAATAATTCGACCAAAAGGCTAAATCAATAAAGGCTAAATAAATAGAGTTCCTCGAGCTTAAAGCGACTCTTTTTTATCTCTGGTTGCAAAGTGGATTCGCTGATGTAAATAAAACCACAACACAAAACAGGATTAAGCTCATACAAACCCAGATCATATCCAGTCTAACGACATAATCGTTAATATCTTTTGACAGATTATTATCAAATCTGATTTATGATTTATTAAATCCGTGTTCATCGATGCGAAGTGCAATCGATGCATTTGAGGAATTGTGATGCAACAAGGAAAGGAAACGACGGATTCATAAAAGGCTGAAATGTGAACGAGACCATAAAATCCTTTCTGACTCTCGACTCGTTTTAAAGGGGGGGAGGGGGGGGGGGCAACCCTAGTAGGGGGAGGGGGTTGCCCCCTCCTCTCGTGGGGCAAAGTTCAAACGTAAACCCACCACCCTTTGCACCCCTTTTGCTCGCCCCCAGCCGGAAACGTGGCCACCAAAATATGCATACGCCATATATTTTGGTGGCGAGCTAAAAGTGCGGGGAATTTTTCTTTGATTACGAAGCCAGTTTCTGCCACCGCCTTTTCGTGTATTTCGAGCCACCCTCGAGTGTTGCACGTGACCCTGGCGAGATTCCAGTATTTTTTTTTTTGCAGGCTGCCACATTTATTTTACAAATCTCGCAATTTTGTCTTATTTTTTTCTCTGCTTCTGACGCTTCGAATATTTCTGGGCGGCGAAAATGGAGCTAAATGATTTTTGGTATGGTCAGGGACTGGGACATCATGGCTACTTCAAGGCTCAGTACTTGAAGTACTTCAAGTACTGACATCTTGGAGTACTTCAAGTACTGACATCTTAAAGTACTTCAAGTACTGACATCTTGAAGTACTTCAAGTACTGACATCTTGAAGTACTTCAAGTACTGACATCTTGAAGTACTTCAAGCACTGACATCTTGAAGTACTTCAAGCACTGACGTATTGAAGTACTTCAAGCACTGACGCATTGAAGTACTTCAAGCACTGACGTATTGAAGTAGTTCAAGTACTGACGTATTGAAGTACTTCAAGTATTGACATATTGAAGTACTCCAAGTTCTGACATATTGAAGTACTTCAAGTACTGACATATTGAAGTACTTCAAGTACTGACATACTGAAGTACATCAAGTACTGACATACTGAAGTACTTCAAGTACTGACATACTGAAGTACTTCAAGTACTGACATACTGAAGTACTTCAAGTACTGACATACTGAAGTACTTCAAGTACTGACATATTGAAGTACTTCTAGTACTACCATATTGAAGTACTTCTAGTACTACCATATTGAAGTACGTCAAGTACTACCATATTAAAGTACTTCAGGTACTGACACATGAAGTGCCGAGTACTTAAAGTACTTAGTATATCCAGTGTTCATGATACTTGGTACTTGAAATACAAAAGTATTTCAAGGTACTTGAAATACTTGTGTATTTCAAGTACTTATAGTACTTTGTACTTTGTACTTAAAGTACTTTCCGATACTTTACCCAACTCTGGCTTTGAGTGTGATCAGGGACTGGAACATCATGGCTTTGGGTGTGGTCAGGGACTGGGACATCACGGCTTTGGGTATGGTCAGGGACTGGGACATCATGGTTATGAATATGATTTTTAATTACCAATTAATTTTCGCGAGTACTGCAGCGATTTATTTGAGTGCAAAGGCACTAAGAACATACAAAAACGACAGAAGCAGCGTTTTACCATCTCTCAGACCTTCGGTTATCGCCAAAGCGATAACCGAAGGTTATCGCTTTGTCTTATTCTTTCTCTGCTTCTGTCGCTTCGAATATTTCTGGGCGTTAACGCGTGGTAATATAGAGCGCGGTTGGGTGCCACGCGCGCTATTTCAATAACAATATTTTGTTTTCCCTTAATGAATGGCTCAGGGGTGGGACCGGGGTCTCCGCCCCTTAATAGCGGCGCGAATATGAATCATGGGGTCGTAAAAGTGCGTATAGCGACGAATGGAGGGGTGAGACGGAAAAAGAGCGACGAGCCACGAGTCGAGGCTTCCTGTGCAGCGAACAGTCGAGCGTCACTCGGTGCATTCGGAATGCATGGTCGTTTCTGCTGCTGGCGTTGAAAAAAAAATGTGTGTGGCCCAGAACGACACTTAGGCCTCTTTGCCCAACTCCGAAGTTTCGAGTGCCACGATCATTTTTTTTCGCACCGTTTCCCCTCCAGTTTCGTCGTCAAAAGCAGAAAAAAAGGACGAGTGGTCATCCACTGGGTCACATGTGATGAAACTACCCCTATGGAAATAAAGCATATTGGAGATATATACAAATTTATGTAATTTATATATACCAGATATATATTGACGAAAAAGGACATTTATCATATATATATATTATATAAGTATATATTATATAATATACATACATATTAGGGTGTGTCAAATAATAATAATAATATTTTTTGTTTTCTTTTTTACGGCAAAAGTATGTATTCTGACCTTAATACACACCTCCCATGCAGAAAACGCGCGTAAATATATATATATTTTTTTTAATTCGAAATTTGGTGTAATAAAAAGACCTCGGTTGAGGCACCTTTGAACATCATTTGCCAGCGATCTCCTTTGGCACAGTTGATTGTTAGGTCAACCTCTTGAGTTTAAGCCACGAAGACCAATGAAAAGTGCGATAATTAGTAGTAAAAATCAGAAAAACAAAAAAATTGTATTATTCGTGTTATCGAGGAAAAGTAAAAAAATCTGAAGATTATCGCACTTTTCTTTGGGCTTCATGGCTTAAACTGAAGGGATTGTCCTAACAATTGACTGGGCTAAAGGAATTCGCTGGCAAATTATGTTTAGTGGTGCCTCAATCGAGGTCTTCTTATTACATGAAATTTCGAATAAAAAAAATATATCTATATATTTAGGCGCGTTTTCTGCATGGGAGATGTGTATTAAGGTCAAAACACATACTTTTGACATAAAAAAGAAAAAAAAAAATTATGTTCTTTTTTTGACACACCGAAATTAATTTTTTGACACATCGAAATTAATTTTAATTTCGATGTGTCAAAAAAATTAATTTCGGTGTGTCAAAAAAAGAACATAATTTTTTTTAATTTCTAATTTAATTAATTTTTTGACACATCGAAATTAATTTAATTTCGATGTGTCAAAAAATTAATTAAATTAGAAATTAGAGACGTGTTAAAAATAAAATAAAATTAGAAATTAAATTAATAAATTAATTTCGATAAGGGACACAATAAAAAAAAAATCCTCGAAAAACGAGTGATAGAAAAACGTGGAGATAAACACGTTTAAAAAGCCAATCGCGATATCTGATAAAATCGTCATCGAAACATTTTCATTTACCCTACTTTTGACCCTACTTTAACCCTATTTCTTCATCGATCGTCCCAGCCATTTAATTCATAAACATTCAATACATTCGCTTAACCTGTAAATAATGACACATTTAAATGCGGACGATGATTGCCAATCGACTGCACCAGTTTTACCTCATAACACTCAAAACACCCGCGATTTAATACCGCAGAGAATCACAATTGCCATTACGAATATTAATATTGGCATTTCGTTGGCCGAGGCGAAAATTTTCCAGGCGAAAATTTTCGCCTCGGCTGCTCATTTATTGTCCTTTTTCTCCCTCGTCAGCGTCACGTTTTTATTTATTCATCGAATGTACAATTGGCTTTCGGTGGCCCGTGTTATCGGGGGGAGGGGGGAGGACCCCCTCCCCCCTCCCCCACGAAACGTGTAATCGAAAAGCCCGAACAGCAGAAACGCAGAGCTCGAGAACCGCGTTACCGTGTTTGTTCCCGCATGACCCGCTTTCATTATCGAAATATGTCCGGGAATATCGAATTCACGCGAACTCATAGAAAATACAATACACGAGGCCTCGATGTATATATGTATAGGTATACATAACTTGTACTACATAGACGTATCTCATGTACAATATGTTTGTAACTCGATTGCCCAATTCGGAGGTAGCTTTTTTTTATTCTCCCCTCATTCCGAGTTTTAACCCATTCGCTTCATTAGTTTTAGGGGTTATGCTACTGTAGAATTTTTGTCAGAAATAAATAGATAATTTTAAACCATGATGTCCTAGTCACTGACCGTACACAGAGCCATGATGTCCTAGTCACTGACCGTACCCAAAGCCATGATGTCCTAGTCACTGACCCTACACAAGGCCATGATGTCCTAGTCACTGACCCTACACAAGACCATGATGTCCTAGTCCCTGACCATACCCAAAGCCATGATGTCCTAGTCCCTGACCATACCCAAAGGCATGATGTCCCAGTCCCTGAGCATACCCAAAGCCATGATGTCCCAGTCCCTGACCATACCCAAAATCATGTTGTCCCAGTCCTTTTAATTTCCATTCATCTATCCATTCCAATCCATTTTTTGATTGTTTATTTGAAGTTTGATTGTCTAGTTAGTCGTTTCGATGGTCGTTTCACGGGTTCGCTGAAAAATTGTCATTTCGTCGGTCGTTTTCCGATTTTCATGTGGAAGAAACGACTAAGCAAGAATAATTTCAATGGTCGTTTTCTTAGTCGTTTGGCTTTTTTTTTTTTTTTTTTTTTAACGACCGGTCGTTTTTTCGGTCGTTAAACACTCATTTTTCAGTCGTTTTCGCGGTCGTCGGACTTTCTAAGGTATACCCAATACATTTTCGTTCTTTTTTCGTAGCAAAACACGCGAAGCCCTGAAGTTAATTTTCCGAATGGTATGAAATTTGAGGACGAGGAGAAAACTTTTTGACTTCAGATCACAGTTCCAGTGACCCCATCTTTTCACCTCCGTTTCTCGCTCTTCGCTTGGGGAACAAATAAGTCCCTCAGTTTCGGAGGAAACTGAGGATCATTTTTTCTCGTTCCATTTTTTTTTTTTTTTTTTTTTTTTTTTTTTTTTTTTTTACGGAGATCACAACGGTCCACGATCCCGGCGACTCGTCCCATACGAAAGCGTCAGTCTCTCGCGAGATTGGATGAACTCCCGACGATATTTCTTCGGCGTCATCCGCCCGGCGAAGAAAAATCTCGCCGAGGAAAAACAACGCTTGGAATTCGCTGCAGCTGTCGAGGCATTCCCGGCGAATTACCGCCGACGACGAAAAATGCGCTGCGCTATTTTTTCCCCCGTCTCTGTTGACTCTCGGAGACGTTGAACAAACAAAACGTATTTGTTTTTCAACGGGGATTCCCCTCAGATTTCAATGCCGAAGATTTTTGTTATTCTTTTTCCCGATTTTCTTTGCGACTCGAATGCTCGATATTTTTTTTTTTACGAGATTCGTTGACCAGTAATAATATTTTTTCGGCTGTGTCATCGATAAACCTCCCCTCGAATATGAAAACTCAAAGGGGATACGATTCTGTGATTCCCCGAGGCTAGAATTAGGGATGGCTGTTTCGGCCATTTTTGGCAGCCAGTCGGCAGTTATCAGTCCACACGTGACTATTATTATATATTTTTTATATTTATATACAATTTTTTACGCTAGAACGAAGTAAATGAGCCAATGGCTGGACGTGTCGCAGTGGTTGACCGGTAATACTATGGGTCATGTCAGAGGGATGGCCATTTTGGCCATTTTTAGCAGCCATTCGGCAGTCATCAGTCCACACGTGACTGTTTTTATGTATTTTCTATATTTATATACATTTTTTTACGCTAGAACGAAGTAAATGAGCCAATGGCTGGACGTGTCCCAGTGGATGACCGGTCATATCATGGGTGCGAAAAAAATGAAGCTGCATGCTTTCGGTATGGTCAGGGACTGGGGCATTATAGCTTTGGGTATGGTCAGAGACTAGGACATCATGGGTTAGGGTATGGTCAAGGACTGAGACATCATGGCTTTGCGTTTGGTCAGGGACTGGGACATCATGGCTTTAGGTATGCCCTAGAAATCCCGGCGTCCTCGAAAACGACCTAAAAAGTCCAAAAAACGACCGAAGAAACAACCGGTCGTTAAATGCAAAAAAAAAAAACCGTTCAAAAGAGCTAAACGACCGAGAAAACGACCATTGAAATTATTTTTGGTTGGTCGTTTCTTGGTTCAATTGTCGTTTTCTTGGTCGTTTGCCACTTTTGAACGGTTTTTTATTTATTGTCCGGTCGTTTCTTCGGTCAGGGTGGTCAGGGACTAGAACATCATGGCTTTGTGTATAGTCAAGGACTGGGACATCATGGCTTTGGGTATGGTCAAGCACTGAGACATCATTACTTCGGGTCTGGTCAGGGACTGGGACATCATGGCTCTGTGTATGGTCAAGGACTGGGACATCGTGGCTTTGGATTCGGTCAGGGACTGGGACATCATGGCTCTGGGTATAGTCAGAGACTGGGACATGATAGTTATGAATATGGTTTTTAATTACCAATTCATTTTCGCGACTACTGCAGCAATTTATTCGAGTGCAAAAGCACTAAGCACATACAAGAACGACAGGAGCAGCGTTTTACCACCTCTCGGACCTTCGGCTACGCGCAAAAGCTCCACACGCTTCGCGTGGTGTGTGACACCCCGGGTTGCAGGGGACGAAAGCTCGCACCGGAGCAAGTTTCAGGGAGCTGAAGACTCTCGAAAGTCACTTAACTTAGATTGCACGGGCGAAATGACTTTACTTCGGCTTTCGCGAAAAGTTCTCGTCTCTTCTGCAGGGACATGCCGGGCGACTCGGAGAATAAAAGCGAGAGATGCTAGGAAGGGTTGGGGAGGGTCGACGAAAACGAAAGAAAAAAAAAAAATAAGGAGTAAACGCTATTTACTCGCTCGCGCCTTTCGCGCAGCTGTAAATATAAGAAATTCCAAAATTGCAAACAGCAGGTGCCGCGCAACTTTTAAGCCGGGTTTTTGTTACCACGAAGAAGTGGATATGACGTCTGATTAAAAGTTATGCTTTGCATTTTTTTGTTTTGGGAATTTATTTTTTTAGGAAATTATAGGATTTTTATTTTATTTATTTTTGGTACCGTTTTTACTGAACAATTTTGACAGTTCTGTGAGAAAAAAAAATTTGCTTTGTAAAATTTGCTAAATAATTTATTTTGTAAAATTTACTCAAAAATTTACTTTGTGAAATTTGCTGAATAATTTACTTTGTAAAATTTACTAAATAATTTGCTTTGTAAAATTTACTAAATAATTTACTTTGTAAAATTTACAAAATAATTTACTTTGTAGAATTTACTAAATAATTTACTTTGTAAAATTTACTGAATAATTTACTTTTTAAAATTTACTAAAAAATTTAGTTTGTGAAATTTACTAAACAAATTTAGTTTGTAAAATTTACTAATAAATTTAGTTAGTAAAATTTACTAAAAAATGTAGTTTGTAAAATTTATTTAAAAATTTAGTTTGTAAAATTTATTTAAAAATTTAGTTTGTAAAATTTACTAAAAAATTTAGTTTGTAAAATTTACTAAAAAATTTAGTTTGTAAAATTTACTAAAAAAATTAGTTTGTAGAATTTACTTAAAAATTTAGTTTGTAAAATTTACTTAAAAATTTAGTTTGTAAAATTTACTAAAAAAAATTTAGTTTGTAAAATCTACTAAAAAATTTAGTTTGTAAAATTTACTAAAAAATTTAGTTTGTAAAATTTACTAAAAAATTTATTTTGTAAAATTTACTAAAAAATTTAGTTTCTAAAATTTACTTAAAAATTTAGTTTGTAAAATTTACTAAAAAATTTAGTTTGTAAAACTTGCTAAATAACTTACTTTGTAAAATTTACTAAATAATTTACTTTTCAAATTTACTAAAAAATGTATTTTGTAAAATTTACTAAAAAATTTATTTTGTAAAATTTACTAAAAAATTTATTTTGTAAAATTTACTAAAAAATTTATTTTGTAAAATTTACTAAAAAATGCAAAAATTGGTGCAAAAGATTTGCCTCATTTTTTTTATTCTTGCTTTGTTATTATCGGAGCTATAAAACAACCCAAGGGTCTTGTGATTTGTGAGCACAAAATTCGCTCGTTCCCTCCTGAATTCATAGCCGCGACGTGGGCGTCTAAAAAAAAAAAAAAAAAAAAAGTACCGCAGTCAATAATAAATTGACGTTAAAAATAATATATTCGTGTCCCGATGGGACGTTCACACCGCTCGCGCGCCTCGTAATAATCGATTCGGTGTGTCATAGCCGTCAGTGCGAAACCGCCGGTGTCGCGCGTCAAGTGCATCGACGTCCCGTCGATTCTCCGCGACGCATCGACGTCACTCGCGTCCGGTTCGTCGTTCGCTCCGTTCCTTCGTTCGCCAATGCGATAAATTCGAGAAACGTGGCACATAAAGAGAGAAAGAGATTTATCCGGCGTGGACCGTTCGCGAAAACTCATTTCGCTCGAGTGTCGTTGCCTCGCTGGGCGCGCCGCGCATATCGCGAAATATAGGCGGACACCGCGACACTTGGCACTATATATAACAACTCAGGCGCGCTGTGTGCATGTATGGGGCATTTCATGCTGATTAGACTTGTTATATATATTGACTTGATCATATAAAAACCCAACACACGAAAGCTCAATATTAAAAAAATGAATGCTCAGTGTGATACAATATTTTTGTTTACAATGGCTTCGCGTTTTATGGTAAGTCTCAAGATAATTCGCGTGATAACTTGCGTGATAATTCACGTGATAACTATCTTGCTAAATCTTATGATAACTCGCAATTACTATCGTATTTTTTATAACTATCGTAGTTATCGTATTTTTATACACCATAACTACGATATACGAAAACCCTCATGAAAACCCATGTCACTCGTGATAACAATCGCGATAACCTATATGATAAAACTCCTATGATAACGATAACCTATATGATATCTTCCCAGGATAACACAGGCCGTAACTCTCGTGATAACCCATATAACTCGTCTGCCGCGAGACATCATGTTAGTTATCACACGAGTTATCATGTGAGTTTTTATATGGGTTATCGTGATTGTTATCATGAGAGCTATCATATAGGTTATCGTGATCGTTATCGCGGGTTATAATGTGGGTTATCGTGATCGTTATCGCGAGTTATAATGTAGGTTATCGTGATCGTTATCGCGAGTTATAATGTGGGTTATCGTGATCGTTATTGCGCGTTATAATGTGGGTTATCATGAGAGTTTTTATTCATGTTATCATGATAGCAATCGCGATAATTCGATGCCTCGCGGCATCAAAGAATCAAAAGATGACGAAAATGGTAGTTATCCCGGAGTTATCAAAGGATCAAATGTTCAGGGCTACGTCGAATCGGCACGGAACGTCCCATACAAAAAAAAATACATGTAAACCTTTCAGCTGATACACCTGGTGGATAGCTTCGAATTGATTTTTAATTTGCTTTAGGAATGAGGAACGAGAGGCGAGAGGAACGCGTATAATGTATATAGGTCCACGACCGTCGATATAATATAACATAGACATATATATCAATGTATACTATATAGCGCTCAGTCAGTTTGTCCAAACTCCTCTATGGGTCTACGTACACACATCGAAATTCACACAACAAATCCAGACACATTGGGTCACCCATTGGGACACGCGTGTGTCCCACGCGTTGGCCAGTGTATCCGGGGACAACAGGGGAAACCTGGTGCGCGCCGGGTTAGCGCACACGCGACGCACGTCGGTGTTTGCGATGCAGTCTGGACCGCGCGCCGATAGCCGACCGACAAACAGCCAACAGCGACACCAGCCGCGACAAACCGAGCGCTTATAAAGCCCCCCTACCCCCTATCCCCCTACCCCCCTCCCCCTCTGCACAAGAGGGTGATATGGACGCGTCGGGAGCACCCCTCACGAGCCGCCCTTGATGACGCCCGACGACACTGAGGCACTAAAACGCGGGACAACGTTCTCACCAATCCAACTCGAAGAAGGGTCGATGGTTTTTATTTATAGAGTCGGTGTGTATATTATATTGAATTGACCCTTTGTGCTAGCTGCGCTAGGCTTTTCTGGTGGTTCCTGTGAGTTTATCTCACGGTAGTTTATCATGAATAGTGAGTTCATTTGAAAGAAAGATATTTTATGATAGTGAGAAAAATCGTTGGGACAATAATGACGAGTGTAGTGAGTCTTAACGAACGAGGATGATTTTTATTTATAGAGCTGTTGTATGTTATAGGGATCCTTTGTGTTAGTTTTTTGAGGTTCCATTCCTGATAAACTGCCGTGAGTTTATCTCACGGTAGTTTATCATGAAT
This sequence comes from Itoplectis maculator, assembly GCA_964034905.1. NCBI lineage: Eukaryota > Metazoa > Arthropoda > Insecta > Hymenoptera > Ichneumonidae > Itoplectis > Itoplectis maculator. Next base: position 812,423 of record OZ035871.1, read on the forward strand.
GGTAAGTCCATTGGTAATAACGATGTTTTATTGCTGCGAGAAAAATCATAGGGAAAATAATGAAGACAAGTGTCGTGAGTTTTACTATACAAACGCCGAACGTGGATGATTCCATTCCACTACCCGTGATAACTCACATGGTAGTTATCATGTGAGTTATCACGTGAGTTATCGCATATGTTATCGCGAGAAGTATCACGCGATAACTCATGTGAGTCGCCGCGTGAGTTATCGCATGAGTTATCGCACGAGTTATCGTGTGATAACTCCCGTGAATTATCCCGTGTGTTATCGCGTTATCGCGAGAAGTATCACGCGATAACTCATGTGAGTCGCCGCGTGAGTTATCGCATGAGTTATCGCACGAGTTATCGCGTGATAACTCCCGTGAATTATCCCGTGTGTTATCGCACGAGTTATCGCGTTATAACTCCCGTGAATTATCCCGTGTGTTATCGCACGAGTTATCGCGTTATAACTCCCGTGTGTTACCGTATGAGTTATCGCACACGTCATCACGTGCGCATACTTTGTCACGCGAGTTATCACGGGGGGTGGCGATCAAAATAACGAATGACCAAAAAGTGAATGGCCAAAATAACGAATTAAAAACTAACGAACGTCTAAATCTAGAATGATCATCATTACGGAATTCGCTATTTTAGCCATTCGTTATTTTGATCATTCGGTATTTTGACCCCACATTTTATTAAAATGCAGTAAAATAGCGAATGATCAAGATAACGAATGGCTAAGATAGCGAATTCCATAATGATGATAATTCTAGATTTAGACGTTCTTTAGTTTTAAATTCGTTATTTTGGCCATTCGCTTTTTGGTCATTCGTAATTTTTATCCCCACCCGTTATCAATTACGTTATCAGATAAGTTATCGCATACGTTATCGTGTGAGTTTTCATGTGGGTTATCATGAGTGTTGTCACGTGAGTTATAAATCGCGCAGCCATTGAAAACAAAGATATTGTATCACACTGAGAAAAATACGTACGACAATAATGTTGAGTATAGTGAGTTTTACTATATACGAAGTATGTAGTCGCACTATTCTACATATGAAGTAGTAACATGATTTATCGCCGGCGACATTAATTATCGCCGCGATGATCCGAACATTTCAGGCTATATTTTGGGATATTGGTCGCGCATATCCTGATCCACCCTAAACCACCGTCCACTCACCCCTAAAACGCTCGAGCGTTCGGGACAGGACGCGAACGACCCTCGAACCCGAGGACCCTTCGGCGCTTCGCCCGTCGCGGAAATCCTAAAGGGGGGTGTCGGTTGTTTTCGTCCGCAAAGCACTTTTATAGTGATTTATGGAAATAAATAGCCGGTATTCGGTATTTTGGCGAGAGCTCGGAGCTTTTAATCGGGGAATTACGGTTGTATTTATCGACAAACGATAACGCGGCACTCGTCCCCTGTTCTAATTATTTCTCATGATTTACGCCGGGACCGCCATAACGCGCGACGTACACAGCGCTTAATTCATGGCGGAGCGACGGTAGGTCGGTGCATATATTTTGGATATCCGTTCGGTGCGCCGATGACGAATGTGACGATCAATTCGACGTTACGACGACGTAAACGAACCAATCGGTGGACGTGTCCCAGTGGTTGACCAGTTGTACCATGAGTACAAAAAAGATCAAAGCTACATGGCTTTGGGTGTGGTCAGACACTGGGCGATCAATTCGACGTTACCACGACGTAAACAAACCAATGGCTGGGAGTGTCCCAGTGGTTGACCGGTCGTGCCATGAGTACAAAAAAGATCAACCCGAGTAGAATGTTTTTAGCGTTACATCCGGCCCAAATCAGGCTCTGGTCAGGCCCAGGCCTGGCTAATACGGCCCTGGCCAAGGCCTGATCAGGGCCGGATGTAACGTTACAGATTTTCTACTCGGGAAGCTACATGGCTTTGGGTGCGGTCAGAGATTGGGCGATCAATTCGACGTTACACGAGGTAAACGAACCAATGGCTGGACGTGTCCCAGTGGTTGACCGGTTGTACCATGACTACAAAAAATATCAACCCGAGTAGAATGTTTGTAGCGTTACATCCGGTCCAAATCAGGCCCTGGTCAGACCCAAGCCTGGCTAATACGGCCCTGGCCAAGGCCTGATCAGGGCCGGATGTAACGTTACAGATTTTGTACTCGGGAAGCTACATGGCTTTGGGTGTGGTCAGAGACTGGGCGATCAACTCGATATTACACGAGGTAAACGAACCAATGGGTGGCCGTGTCCCAGTGGTTGACTGGTCGTACTATGAGTACAATAAAGACGGAGCTACATGGTTTTGGGTGAGGTCAGGGACTGGGACATCATGGGTTAGGGTGTGGTTAGGGACTGGGACGTCATGGCTTAGGGTGTGGTCAAAGACTGGGACATTATGGCTCTGAGTGAGATTAGGGACTGGGATATTATGGCTTTGGATGTGGTCAGGGACTGGGACAATGTGGTTTTGGATGTCGTCAGCGACTGGGACATCATGGCTTTGGATGTGGTTAGGGACTGGGACATCATGGCTTTGGTTGTGGTTAGGGACTGGGACATCATGGCTTAGGATGTGGTCAAAGACTGGGACACTGTGGCTCTAGATGAGATCAGGGACTGGGACAATGTGGCTTTGGGTGTAGTCAGCGACTGGGACATCATGGCTCTGGGTATGGTCAAAGACTGGGACATCATGGCTATGAGTATAGTTTTCAATTATGAATTAATTTTCGCGAGTACTGCAGCGCTTATTTGAGTGCAAAAGCACTAAGAACATACAAGAGCATGATTTACGCCGCGCGCCATAACGCGCGACGTATACAGCGCTTAATTCATGGCGGTACCGGCGAGGTCGGTGCATATATTTTGGATATCCGGTCGGTGCGCCGATGACGGATGTGGCGATCAATCCATTATCGTGGATTACGTTGGAAAGAGACGCGACGCATGGGACGAGTTTTGGGAGCGAGTGAGATGGAAGCAACAGGCTGGAAGGGCTGCTGGGACACCGAAGGGACAGTCCAGGGTCTGGGAAGGCCTGGAACTGGAAACCCGGTGGCTTCAGTAGTGACGTTGTGGTATACAGGGTGTTCCAAAAGTGTTGAAGTTCTGGCTGCCTGTTCGCTTAACCCTGTATTTGAACAAGGTTAAGCGAACAGGGTTAAGCAACCGGAACTTCATAACTTTTGGCGATGTTAACTCTGTTCGTTTAACTCTGTTCATATACAGGGTTGAGCGAACAGAGTTAACCTTGCGTCTAGTATTAATTTCACATAAATTGGAGAAAATTGACAAGAAATTGCAACCACTTCTCGATAATATAAAAATCTGAAAAAAAATCATGCATGTTATAAACGTTGAAAAGATTAATTTTGCATAATAAAAATTCCAAAATGTTATTAACAAATTGATGAAAAATAAAATTGTTCAACAAATCCTTCGATAACTTAATTTTTTTGTTTCAATGAAAATAATGCGTTCATTTTTCTAAATATGTATGAATTTTTTCAATTTTTTTAATTCACTTTGAATTATGCGTTTTTTAACATGGGGAAAATCACAAAATTCAAAGTGAATTAAAAAATTTGAAAAAATTCATGCATATTCAGAAAATAGAACGGATCATTATCATTGAAACAAAAAAATTAGGTTGTCGAAATATTTGTTGAACAATTTTATTTTTCATCAATTTGTTAATAACATTTTGGAATTTTTATTATGCAAAATTAATCTTTTCAACGTCTTTAACATGCATGATTTTTTTCAGCTTTTTATATTATCGAGATGTGGTTGCAATTTCCTCTCAATTTTCGAAAACTTATGCGAACTCGACACCAAACGCAAGGACTACCTTAAGCAGCCGGAACTTCATATCTTTTGGGACGCCCTGTATAGGCGACGTGCACGTGGCTACAGAGTGACTCCTATTGCTACAACTATGGACGCAACGAGGAACAAGTGTTCGCCGGGCCATAAACCACCCCGGTTTACGTTATCGCCCGACCGGATCTCCCCAGTCGTCGCAAACTACTGCAATTTGGCTAACGGGTGCGCGTGCCTGTGTTCCGCACTTCCCACCCCTTCGTCCTTCAGCCCCTCATCCCCCTCGATGTAACTTTCGACCCCCTCCATTCAACCTTCAGCCTGGTTCATGTAAGTCCCAACCCACTTCATCTACTTTTTAGGTTTTTTGTCCTTTTACCCGACAACCCCCCCCCCCCCCCCCCAATCCCTTCATCTGGTAGCACGACTAAATATGTTCGTTTCAATATACTTCGACTTAAGGGATCGTCACAGTGTGAAATAAAAAAAAAATCGATTTTTTTTTTTTCATTATCGGATAGATACACGGTTATAAACATTCTGTTAAATTTTTTTATCGAAATTCGAATTATTTCGGTCGCTACAGCGTTTCTTAGACAAAGGGATTGCAGCGTGACAGTGCGGCGTGTGCTAACTTTAAACGCCTTTTTCTCGGAATGTTGTTTTTCAAAAGGGTGTCCACTCTCAAATGAAGAGTTATAACGATATCGATTTCAAATTTTGAGAGAACATTTCTAACGTCATTCTCTGTCGCGCGATGGCAGCTTTTTTTTTTTTTTTTTTTTTAATTAAATCTTCCTATTTTTTTTTACGAAAAACTGTCGAAAAAAAGGGCTAAATTCGATCATTTTCGTTCAAACCGCCGCCATTTTGTCAAATTTCAAAAAAAAAGCTCCCATAGCGCGATAGCGAATTTCCTACAGATTAATAATCTTTTTGAAATTTTTGGTTCAGATCAAAATTGCGGCCGCAATCGTGGACATAATGCAGGACCTTTTTTTACACGAGCTATTTAAACAATTTATATCATTATTGTACATTAAAGAAATGCACATAAAAAAAATCATTTTGTATTCTTCAAGAATGTACTTATTTATTTAAAAAAAAACCAGACCAATTAGTTCATTACAACTTAACAAAAAAAATTCGCGAAAATCATTGTTTTTTCGGAGGGTCACACTGTGACGATCCCTTAAGACCAGAATAAAAGTGTATGTTTTCGTTAAGCTCTTCTATCTTTCTACCCTTCACCTCCCTTCATCTACCCTTCAGCTCTTCTATCTTTCATACCTTCACCCCCTCCAACTACCCTTCAGCTAAGTGGGGCGGCATTTCCTCACCTCTCACGCGCTGACAGTTCTGGGACGAGTGCCAGTGGTTAAATTGATGCCGAACGTCATTACCACGCAGATAGATCAAAGCTCATGTCGACTGTCAAGCATTAGACGATAGACGATAGATTCGTATCTTGAGGACCTGAAGAACTTTTTTTTTCAGTGTGAGTAAATAGGGATGAATTGGATATCGCGGTTTTATCGTTCGGGTTAATGTAGTAGGCGTTTTATCATTTTTTTTAGTGTCAAGGGATTTGATATTCAAATAAAATCGCTTACTCGAATTATTCGAAAAAGAAAAGTGCAGCTTTTCCCATAAAATCTTTCAAGTTTTTCAGGCGCCTGAAAAATATTTTAGCTTAAATTCTAAAATTCTGAAATAAAATTCTAAAACGAAATTCTAAAATTCTAAAATAAAATTCTAAAACGAAATTCTAAAATTCTAAAATAAAATTCTAAAACGAAATCCTAAAATTCTAAAATAAAATTCTAAAACAAAATTCTAAAATAAGAATTTACTAATTATTTCTCCATTAATAATTAATCGTTCATGATAAGAATCTGACATCTAAAATGATAAAAATGTCTTAAACCCGAATTTTTTAGGAAACTTCGCAAATCGAAGATTCAATCGATTGATATTCAAATAAAACCTCTTACTCGAATATTATTCGAAAAAGAAAAGTGCAGCTTTTCCCATAAAATCTTTCAAGCTTTCCAGGCACCTGAAAAATATCTTGGCGAAAATTCTAAAATTCTGAAATAAAATTCTAAAACGAAATTCTAGAATTCTAAAAAAATTCTAAAATAAAAATTAACTAATTATTTCTCTATTAATATTTAATCGTTCATGATAAGAATCTAAAATCTAAAATCTAAAATACTCGAATATTATTCGAAAAAAAAGTGCATCTTTTCCCATAAAATCTTTCAAGCTTTCCAAGCGTCTGAAAAATATCTTGGCGAAAATTCGCCAGAATTTTAGAATTTTCGTTAAGATATTTTAGAGAAATGTATCTATTAATATAATATAATATAATATAATATGATATAATATAATATAATATATCTATTAATTCGTTCATGATAAGAATCTGATATCTGAAATGATAACAATATCTTAAACCCAAAACTTTATGGAAACTTCTCAAAACGATTGATATTCAAATATAAAATCGCTTACGAATATCGAAAAAAAGAAAAGTGCAGCTTTTCCCATAAAATCTTTCAAGCTTTCCCGCCTTCCGAAAAATATCTCCACTAAATCCTAAAAAAAGCTCGACTCTCGTTCTCCTTAAAAATTCACGATTTCCAGCGGCGTCGTCATGAATCAGAAACGACTTCGGTGGGCGCCGAGGAAAACGCGTCGGACTTGGCAATTGGATGCAAAGTGGTCTCTCGCTTCGCGTGAAGCGCGAAGAGACAGAGATTGCAGTTTGGATGGAAATTCGACGACGATTACAGGTGCAACGCGACGTGTGTGTCGGGTGCGAAACGCTCGTTCCGCTTCTCATAAGCGACGTGTATAACTCGTTGTCTGATAGTCAACCCAGGTTTCAGAGCCTCTGCTCTCGCCAGCAGCGAGACTGGAGTCGAGAGACTCCAGAGTCTCCTACTGGAGTCCTCGACTCGTTGTCGACGTTCGCCAGGACGTCTGCATAATATTATCTGCTTAATGCAAATCGCATTGAGAGTTTCGTCCCTCGACGACGTAAACTGCTGGCAACGACGACGAGTGCTCTGAGATTTCCTTCCATCTCTCGTTTCTGGCAGTCGTCTCCTTGGAGTCAACGGTCTTCTTCGTCGTCATTTTCGTCTTAGTCGTCTTCGTCTCCTTCGTCTTCATCTTCTTCATCATCTTTTTAATTATCTTTTTCATCACCTTTTTCGTCATCATCTTCATCATCTTTTTAATTATCTTTTTCGTCATCTTCTTCATATTTTTCATCATCTTCTTCATCATCTTTTTAATTATCTCTTTAATTATCTCTTTCATCACATTTTTCGTCATCTTCTTCGGCATCTTCTTCGTCATCTTTTTCATCATCTTTTTCATCATCTTTTTCATCATCTTTTTCATCATCTTCTTCGACATCTTCGTCATCTTTTTCATCAACTTTTTCATCATCTTCTTCATTATCTTCTTCATCATCTTTTTCATCATCTTTTTCATCAGCTTTTTCATCATCTTCTTCATCATCATCTTCATCATCTTCTTCATCATCTTTTTCATCATCTTGTTCATCATCTTGTTCATCATCTTTTTCATCATCTTATTCATCATCTATTTCATCATCTTCTTCGTCATCTTTTTCATCTTCTTTTTCATCATCTTCTTCATCATCTTTTTCATCATCTTTTGCATCATCTTTTTCATCATCTTCTTTATCATCTTTTTCATCATCTTTTTCTTCATCTTTTTCATCATCTTCTTCATCATCTTTTTCATCATCTTCTTCGTCATCTTTTAATCATCTTTTTCATCATCTTCTTCATCATCTTCTGCTTCGTCTTCCTCTTCGTCTTACTCTTCGTCCTTCCTCTTCATCCATCGTCTTCGTCTTCGTCTTTATCATCTTCTTCATCCTGATCTTTATCCTCATCTTCATCATCTTCTTCATCCTCATCTTTATCCTTATCTTCATCATCTTCTTTTTATCATCTTTTTCATAATCTGCTTTATCATCTTCCCCATCATCTTATTTATCATCTTTCACATTATCTTTTTCATCATTTTCCCGCTCATCTTCGTCTTCGTCTTCGTCGTCTTCATGTCTTCTACGTTTACTAAACTCGTTCCCGGATTTCGCAACAGCTATGGAACCTGGAAGTGTCGTTCTCAACGTCGTCACCGTTGTCGTCGTCGTCGTTGAAGGTGTCGTCGTCGTCGTCGTCAACGTTCTCGTCCAACTTCCTTTCCCCAAGTTTATCGCCGTTAATGACGCAACTTGAGAGTCGTATCGAAGCTCCGGAGACTTCCTGAACACCCGGATTGCCGGCGTTCTTACGTCTTGAATTCTCGTTTCACGAGAATTCAAGGCACCTGTTTATTTTCCACTTCATCCAGGATTTTCTCCAGGAGCTGCGAAAGCTGCGAAATATGAAATAAGATCGACCAATAAAATGAAAAAGATGAAATAACGCGAAAATAAATAAAAGAATTATTTATATATTTTCACGAAAATGAATAAAATCATTATTTATATATTTTCACGGAAATGAATAAAATCATTATTTATATATTTTCACGAAAATGAATAAAATAATTATTTATATATTTTCACGAAAATAAATAAAATCATTATTTATATATTTTCACGAAAATAAATAAAATCATTATTTATATATTTTCACGAAAATAAATAAAATAATTACTTATATATTTTCACGAAAATGAATAAAATCATTATTTATATATTTTCACGAAAATGAATAAAATAAATTTTTAATTATGATTTATTTATTTAATAAGCGAAGAAAATATTATTATCTTGCTTTACGTGAACCGCAAAGTAAATCTTCCCGGATGAAAGCACAAAAATATTGGGAGAGCGACGAAGACAGAAAATATAAGAATCCTGGATTGGAATCCACGGTGGCCGCGACGAAATCCAATAAAAAAATTCCTGGACCCCGCAGCGTGATTCGTGACGAATTCCTAATTAAGGAAGCGCGCGAATTCCGAGGGGAAGAAGTGGAGTCCCGGATCTCCGTTTATAAACTCGGCGAGATAAATGGTTTTCAGCTATGAAAATAAACCGGAAAAATTAATATTCAAAGGGAATCGCGAAGTTAATAAATCTTGGGACCATCATGAAATTTTTTTTGACATTCCTGGCGTTCGGTGGTTGAAGTGATAAAGTGAAACGAATTGAGTATTTTTTTTTTTTTTTTTTTTTTCGACGTTACAGAATAAAAACATTTTTTTTAAAAGAAGGGTCGAGTAATAAATGGGTCACAAGTGGTTTAAGCTGATATCGATACAGGACCTTTAAAATTGCCAATCTATTAATTTTTGTGCTTTTTCGGTGCTTTTGACTAAAATTTCAGTGTTTTGGATAATGTTTGAAAATCATTCTGTGCTTTTTGGTAATTTCATCGGTATTCAGACTTTCATATTTTTGAGAAAAAAAAAAAAAAAAAAAAAAAAGTTGAAAAAGATTTTTCGCAAGGAATTTTCTATTTACAAAGAAATTTGTAGTGTTTTAAATAATGTTTGAAAATCATTCAGTGCTTTTTGGTAATTTCTTCGGTATTCAGACTCTCATATTTTTTTAGAAAAAAAAAGAAAAAAAAAAAGTTGAAAAAGATTTTTCGTAAGGAATTTTCTATTGAAGTTTACAAAAAAATTTAATTTATGGGACGTTTTTGAAAAAGATTTTTTTTTTTAGAGTGATCATAAGGAATTGTTTTTATGGAATATTCTTGAAAATAATCTTTTGCAAGGAATTTTTCGTTCACAAAGAAATTTTTTTTGTGGGATTCTTTAAATTAAGATTTTTTTGCAAAAATTTTTTTCGTTTCCAAGCATTTTATTTTTTGGAGTTGCTACACTTTTAATTCTTGACGCACCATTTTTTTTTAAGATTAATATTCAAATGCAATCGTGAAGTGAATAAATCCTAAGAGCCTCCTGACTTTTTTTTCATTTCTGGCGTTCGGTAGTTGAAACACTAAAATAAAATAAATTAGGTATTTTTCCTCCGATATTACGAAATAAATATATTTTTCAACTAAATAGTCGAGTATAATCAACGACTCTCTGCTTTAGACTGATGTATACACAGGAGCTTTAAAATTTCAATCAGAGGAGGCAATTTCGCTTGGCTCGACGGGCGAGAAATAAAAAATAGAGTAAAATCGGGTAAAAGTAGCGAGAGAGATTTCTCTCTCTCTCTCTCTCTCTTCCCTTTCGGGTTAAAAGGAAAGAGAGAGACAGAGAGAGAAAGTGGAAAGCGCGAAGCGTTAGAGAAGTGAGCGGATGCTGATGGTGTCGGTGGGTGTAAAGTGGAAGATCGAAAGCAACGTAATCGAGTTTCCTCTCGGGGCTAAAACCTCGCGCACGTTTGGCCATGCCAGAGCCTGGCCAGGTCCGGACCTGGGCCGGGCCAGGCCCTGAGGCTACGATTTTCTCAAGGCTAAAACGTGACTCACGTCTGCCTATGCCAGGGCCTGACCAGGCCCAGGCTAGGGCCGGACTGCGGCCTTGTCAGGGCCTGGCTAGATCCCGGCTTGGGACCGGACCTGGTCCGGGCCAGGCTCTGAGGCTACAATTTCCTCAAGACTAAAACATCACGCTCGTTTGCCCATGCCAGGGCCTGGCCAGGTCCAGACCAGGGCCGTGCCAGGGCCTGGCTCGATCCCGGCTTGGTTCGGATCAGGCCCGTGCGTTACAATTACCTGAGGTTACAATTTCCTTAAAGCTAAAACCTCGCGTATGTTTGTCCATGCCAGGGCCTGACCAGGTCCGGACCAGAGCCGGACTACGGCCAGGCTCGGGCCCGAGGCTACGATTTCCTTCCTGGTAGAAAATGCGTTAGACTCGGCGCTAGTCAGGTCCTTGTCATCCCTGTCCGGGCCTGATCAGGGCCTGGCTTGGGCCGAATGTAACGCTACAGATTTTCTACCAGGATCAAGTATAAAACCTCCTACGGCCTGGCTAGGTCCAGACCAGGGGCGGACCAGGGCCAGACCAGGGCCGAGTCAGAGCCAAGCCAGGTCCTGAGGCTACAATTTCCTCAAGACGAAAACCTTGCGCACGTTTGTCCATGCCAGGGCCTGACCAGGTCCGGACCAGAGCCTGACCAGGGCCAGACCAGGGCCAGGTCAGGTCCTGAGGCTACAATTTTCTCAAGACGAAAACCTTGCACACGTTTGTCCATGCTAGGGCCTGGCCAGATCCAGGCCAGGGCCCGACCAGGGCCTGGTCAGGCCCTAAAGCTACGAGAAAAACGACTATTGCTTCGCACGTAGAGGGAACCTCGAATCGAGAGTAACTACTGGAATAAGTACTCACTATCGGAGGAAGAAGGAGGAGGAAAAGATAGAGAGGAAAGTGCCAGGGAGAAAGCTGTCTCGAGAAAGCTGAGGCTCGTCATTCCTCCTCAATAGGAGGAAGAGGAGGAATCCTCGTTTCTACGATGGACACTTGGACTCCACTCCGCTCGATTAACCGTCCGTCGCTACCGTTTCGCGCGACAAATCGTGCGTGGTCGAGTCGTCGCAGCGGGTTAATCGACCAATTGGAATGGATCGCGAAAATTACTCAATCCTTGAGAACGAGCAAAATGTCGTTCTCAGTGGCTCGTGAAATTTCGCTGTAGAAGCGTCGGAGTGACGTTTGGATTAATGAAAATTGGTCCTTGTCGCTGAGACTTCGGAGCGAATTTTGCTATCGGATAGAGCTTTTAACGTTTATGGAATGAAAATTTTTTTATCGAAAAAAAAAAAAAAAAAAAAAAAAAGTTGAAAAATTGAGTTGATGATGTGGAAATGAAAAAATTTGCGATTTTTGAGGGTTCGCATTTAAAACACTGTATAAAATTAAAAAATGGAGATACTGCGTTTCGCCACGTGGCATTCTCTTCGTTATTGAGTTTTCTTTCGAATGAAAAAAGAAAATCCAGATTCCATTCATCCAAAAAAAAGTTACATCGATTTTAGTGAATCCACAACATTTCGAAAAGAAACGCAAAAAAACTCCTTGGAAAAATTTGTGATTTTTGAGGGTTCGACTTTGAAATTCTGTAAAAAATTGAAAAATCTAGATACTGCATTCCGTCTTGTGGCATTCTCTTCGTTATTGAGTTTTCTTTCGAATGAAAAAATAAAATCCAGATTCCATTCATCCAAAAAAAAGTTACATCGATTTTTATGAATCCACAAAATTTCGAAAATAAACGCAAGAAAACTGCTTAGAAAAATTTGTGATATGTGAGGGTTCGACTTTGAAATTCTGTAAAAAATTGAAAAATGGAGATACTGTGTTCCGCCTCACCGCATTCTCTTCGTTATTGATTTTCCTTTCAAACAAAAAAAGAAAATCAGAAATCAAATAATCCAAAAAATAATTACATCGATTTGAGTGAAATCACAAAATTTCTCAAAAAGTGAAAAATCATATTTCTCCTCGAATTTTCTATTTTTCACAGAAAACACCCGAAAATGAATGAATAAAATCGAGACGTTTCTGTCTCCCAAAGAGCATTGATTTTCCTTTCAATGGAAAGAAGAAATCAAGATTTCAGCAATCCAAAAAGAAAAAAAATGCATCGATTTTAGTGAAATCACAAAATTTCTCAAAAAAATCAAAATCATTTTTTGCGTTATTTCTCCTCGAATTTTCTATTTTCCACAGAAAACACGTGAAAACGAATGAATAAAAATCCAGACGTCTCTATGTTTCCCAAAGAGCAATTTAATTCAGTTATCCACCCAACTTTTTTCATTTCGCTCGACTGCGATTCGCCTCTTTGTACGTTGTACCCTTCTCGTCGTTGCCTTCAACTTTTTTACCCCCTTCCCCATTTAGTATTACGCGAGATTTCGACGTCGCCAGGTGTGCATAAAGAGATTTTCTTTTCTGCACGGTACAATTTTTTTTTTTTTTTTTTTCCAGTCGGCCATTCTCATCCCGAGGCGTCCGGGTCTGGAGCTCCGGACGCCTCAGATTATTCCAGCCGCGCGCCGACACCCAACATTATCCTGTACTTCATTCAATCATTTCGCAATTACTTTTCACGAATGAAAACGTCTAAGTGAGACGACGGATGCTGATGCCTGGTCAGATCCAAACCAAGGCCGGACCAGCGCCTGGCTAGGTCCCGGCCAGGGCCGGACCAGGGCCTGGCTAGGCCTCGGCCAGGGCCAGACCATGGTCAGGCCAGGCCAGGTCCTTAGGATACATTTTCTTCAAGGCACCTAGCGGACCAGGGCCATGTCAGGGCCTGGATAGGACCCGGCCAGGGTCTGTATAGGACCCGGTCAGGGCCTGGACATGTCCATACCAGGCTCTGAGTCCACTATTTCTTCAAGGCTAAAATCTCGCACACGTTTGCCCATGCCAGGGCCGGACCAGGGCTGAGCCAGGGCCTGGATAGGCCCCGGCCAGGGCCGGGCCATGGTCAGACCTGTCTCTGAGGCTACAATTTCCTCAAGCCTAAAATCTCGCGCACGTTTGCCCATGGCAGAGCCGGACCAGGGCCGAGCCAGGACCTGGATAGAACCCGGCCAGGGCCGGACCATGGTCAGGCCAGGCACTGAGTCTACAATTTACTCAAGGCTAAAACCTCGCGCGCTTTTTCCCATACCAGTGCCGGACCACAGCCGAGCCAGGACCTGGATAGGCCCCGGCCAATGCTGGACCATGGCCAGGCCTGTCTCTGAGGCTACAATTTCCTCAAGACTAAAATCTCGCGCACGTTTGCCCATGCCAGGGCCGGACCAGGACTGGGCCAAGGCCTGGATAGGCCTCAGCCAGGGCCGGACCAGGGCCGGACCATGACAAGGCCAGGCCCTAAGGCTATAATTTCATCAATGCCTGGCACATATTTACCCACGCCAGGGCCTGGTCAGGTCCGGACCAGGGCCGGGCCAGGCCAGGTCCTGAGGCGACGATTTCCTCAGGTTTATGTTACGTCCCACGTAACCTACCTAACTAACATTTAAAACAATAATTAAACAATATTTCGAAAGTCCGGATAGTCACAATGTGCGTCGCGCAGCTGTTCCAGTTCCCCCGCTGCATACCAGAATTTCCTTAATTACAAGCAGCACTTTCTGTTCCATTTTGTTGATAAAGTGAACTGAAGCGGAATAATCGGTAGAGCCCCGAATTGCTGTCGCGTCGATACAGCAGCGGATGCGCCTACTTGAGATAGGGTCCCGCTAAGAGCCCAAGCCACTGTCGAAAGATCCACGAGTGACCCGCGATAACAGATATGTGGCCCGGTTCCCCCTTTTTGGAGCGGAACGTGCGCCCTGCGCGGCCGAATAGAATTAAGGAATACCGATAGAATTAGTATAAAAAGGGCGGATTGTGCCTTAGGAGTTCAGTTATTCAACGGCAACGAAACTACGACGTTACTCTGTATTTGGCTGGAGCGAGCAAGGCTCCACGACGAAACTGTAATACTTAGACAAAATAATAATACATCAGAGAAATTAATAAAAGACTTCGGAAGATTCATTTCCGCATGTCGAGAACCTCAAGCAGCACTTCGATCCTCTCTATACATCGTCGTTTCATCGTCTCATCAGTGGTTCCACGGCGCGGTCTCCGTCCCCGAGATAAAGGGCCAACGCCTTGATCTCAAAAGCGAGACCACAGTTACGCGTTCCGATAGCATTAATTCTTCCGGAATTAATCTGGACGTAACAGAAATAAAATTTGGTGTCAGAAGTGGGATTATACGCTCTCAACCACCTCGAGATAGTTGAACGATGAGGCTTGGGAGGACACCGACATAAAACGAAAAACGTCATCAACGGCTCAATCAGTACGAGCGCAAGTATTGCCAACAAGAAGAATAACTCGGAACCTACCGATCCAGCACTCGGAGGCCCTATCAACACTACAACACAGTGAAACTATTAACTCAGCAGCAAAACAATTGAGTAAATATAAATACAAAAAAAGGAATTCTGCGACATGGCCAACGTACCGCCCGTCTCACTAAAGTACGCACTTGAAGCCGTACCAATTTTCGATGGACACAATATTCCATTGTCGCACTTTATCGAAGGATGTGAAGAAGCAAGGCAAATGCTATTACCAGAAGCTCAAGTCAATCTGGCGCTAATATTGCGAAACAAGTTAAGAGGAGAGGCTCGCCGCGCAATATACGGAGTTGAGTTAAACACTATTGAGGAATTTATGGAATTTTTAAAATCACTGTACCTCCCAGCGAAAACCGTGTATCAACTACAAGGTGAACTTGGACAAATATTTCAAGAAGATAGTGAATCAGTGCTGGCTTATTCTAATAGAGTGAAGGATATTGGAAATAGAATAAGCGACGCATATAAACAGAACCGCAACGGTGTAATTGATCAAGTCTTCAAGGACAACCTCGACAAAGATTTAGTGGAATGTTTCAACAAAGGAGCCAGACCCGAAATCGAAGACAAAATTTCGAAAGGCAGAAATTTCAGCCAAACTGTTATAGAAGCAATTACAATAGAAAGGTCAGAACACGCAAAAAATATTTTACGCAGATCGCACTCACTCCGAAGTAATAACGGTAACAGATCGCCAGATCGCACTTACCGTAGCGACAAACTACATTACATTCAAGAAAATGTCAATTGTCAAATTTGTGGACGATCAGGCCACACGGCCAATATCTGCCGATATCGAGATCGGAAATCACAGATATTTAATTTAAATAAAAAATCACGTCTCGCGAAGAAAGTCGCGCCACGACAGAAAGTCTATGTCAACAATTATCGTCACTACGACGCCAGAGGAATGAGAAGAAACGAAGAATCTCCTCACCCGATATGCTATAAACCACGCCAACCAACATGTCGCTTCTGCCAGATTAATGGACATACGATCGAAGAATGTCGAAAATTAGAATATTGGATGTCTGTAAAGAACAGACAGTCTGTTTTGTACTCATCAACAGATAATCAAACGCGAGCGTCCGAGGAGAATCCTCAATCACACACTATAAAAAACTCGTGTCTAGAAGAAGAAAACAAACCAGCAGCAAAGAGCTCAATGGATCTGTTAAGTCAAGAACGTAAAATACCAGTTATCGAAGTCACATCTAAAGATCTCGTACGGTCAACGCGACTTATGATCGACACAGGAGCCTCACTGAGCTTAATTAAGCGCAAGCTTGTAGGACCACATGTGCACATCGATAACTCGGACATCGTTAATATCAGCGGAATTACGAAGGGATCTGTCAACACACTGGGAAAAGCGCGAATACGCATACTCGACACAATTGTCACATTCCATCTCGTGAAAAATAATTTCCCTATAGAAGACGACGGTTTAATTGGAGTAGATTTCTTTCGATCTAACTACGCTGACGTATCATTCTCAGATCGATGTTTTAGATGGGGTATTAACTCAATACCATTCATTCATGTTGAGCCAATAAGAATCCCAGCACGAACTGCAGGACATTTTTACGTAAGCGCCAACAATCCTAAAATTGGTAACGTACGACGGAAGTACGTCTCTGAGGGAACCTTCCTCAAGGAAGCTCTCGCCACACAGAATGATGGCAAGGCCCATCCATACAATACTGAAGGAGAAATTAATATCACTGTACCAGTGATTAAAACCACGCCCTATAAAGATAATGTGAAGAAAAATCTCCACGAAATGTTGTGTAATGCTTACGACGAATACAAAAATTCGGGACCAAAAACGACCCCGTGGAAAGAAGAATACGAGACCGTAGAAGAAAAAACACACCAGCGGAAAAATGTTCCGTGCACGGCCAACGACGAGCCCATATGTGAGGTAACTAAGGGCCTGGGATTAGAAGCAATTCCAGAGGAACCGAGAAAATATAATGCAACAGCGGCTATCACCGACAAAGAGAAGCGAACGCCCCGCGAAATAAGTAAATTGAAAACACCGCGCGTGGTCCGCGACGAGTCCATAGACGGGACAAGCGAACACCTGAATCTAGGAGAAACAGAACGAATACAAATGCACTTTGAAGAGTGCCACGACAATGCAAAAGACGCCGACTCGAACGAAGAAATATATCGTCAAGTCAACGACTTTTCCGATGGAGTAATAAAACCATCACGACTATCTTACATCTCGCCCATCTGGATCGCCACGAAAGAGTTCGACTCCAGGGGCTACAAGATCTGGCGCTTAGTGCTCGACTATCGTGTCCAAAAATTAATCGCTAAACGTATGCACATAGGATACTACTCCCCAACGAGATCTCTGGATCAACTAAGAAGAACTACGACCGTCTCAGCCGATGGTGGAATTCATCAGCGGGAGCCTGACCAATGCCTGATTGAACTTATCTTGACCATGTACTCAACGCATCAAGTGCCTCTGATATACAACAATTATGCAACGTAGTGTGCTGCCTACTTTACTAAACGTGCGTCAACTTTATAATTAATTTAGTGTTATTTAACACGTATAGGTTACGCTACCTATAGAGCTATGTAACTGCCGTGAGCGTTACTTATTGCGTTACCTACTCAATGGCGTACTTTTTATATTCATGTTATTATATTCACTCAGCTAAACGCTAAGTAACTTCAAATCAATTCAATAATTTCATTATCGTTCATTACTCATGTTAAATCACTACGATCTCTAACACGAGTCTTAAGGGGGGAGGTGTTACGTCCCACGTAACCTACCTAACTAACATTTAAAACAATAATTAAACAATATTTCGAAAGTCCGGATAGTCACAATGTGCGTCGCGCAGCTGTTCCAGTTCCCCCGCTGCATACCAGAATTTCCTTAATTACAAGCAGCACTTTCTGTTCCATTTTGTTGATAAAGTGAACTGAAGCGGAATAATCGGTAGAGCCCCGAATTGCTGTCGCGTCGATACAGCAGCGGATGCGCCTACTTGAGATAGGGTCCCGCTAAGAGCCCAAGCCACTGTCGAAAGATCCACGAGTGACCCGCGATAACAGATATGTGGCCCGGTTCCCCCTTTTTGGAGCGGAACGTGCGCCCTGCGCGGCCGAATAGAATTAAGGAATACCGATAGAATTAGTATAAAAAGGGCGGATTGTGCCTTAGGAGTTCAGTTATTCAACGGCAACGAAACTACGACGTTACTCTGTATTTGGCTGGAGCGAGCAAGGCTCCACGACGAAACTGTAATACTTAGACAAAATAATAATACATCAGAGAAATTAATAAAAGACTTCGGAAGATTCATTTCCGCATGTCGAGAACCTCAAGCAGCACTTCGATCCTCTCTATACATCGTCGTTTCATCGTCTCATCAGTGGTTCCACGGCGCGGTCTCCGTCCCCGAGATAAAGGGCCAACGCCTTGATCTCAAAAGCGAGACCACAGTTACGCGTTCCGATAGCATTAATTCTTCCGGAATTAATCTGGACGTAACATTTATATAAAGAGATTTTCTTTTATGCACGGTACAATTTTTTTTTTTTTTTTTTTTTTTTTTTTTTTTTTTTTTTCCGGACCGCCATTCTTATACCGAGGCGTCCGGGTCTCGAGCTCCGGACGCCTCTGATTTTTCCAGCCGCGCGCCGACACCCAACATTATATCCTGTACTTCATTCAATAATTTCGCAATTACATTTCACGAATAAAAACGTCTGAGCGAGACGACGACGACTCGGCATTCACGTTCGGTTGCTTATATTGAAATTTCGAATGAAATGGCTTTCTCGTAATTTAACGAGTAAGATAAGCGTCGTACTATTCATAATCTTATCATTATTATTATTGGCCAATGGAACCCTCGACCACTTCAACGTTTCTTTGGCTTTCGTCACCGCAATTTCGCTGCGAGCACAATCCGACGAATTTTCCGCCTTTGCTTCGGTACTTGATACCTTCGCTTTCCTTCAGACCCAACCCCAACCCCTATTTTATCTCGTTCACACTAATTCAATTTCTTTCGCATTATCCCCGCAGTTACCGGGTCCTCCTGTCGTCCGAGACTCCCCTCGGGAATATCGAGTCACGAGGCCTTCGCTCTGAGGCTGAGCTGCGCAGCTTTTGCTGCTTTGAAACATTCGTTTCTATTTGTGACATGATTTATTTGCTTTTTAATATTTAACCAGATAGTCGGGAATAAATAAAATTGTCGTTGTAAGTGACAGAAAAAATGAGTGGAAAGTAGGAACTCGTAAGTCTCAACCTACATTTTTTCGCAACCTTCATTTTTTTTCTAAAGTCAATTTTTTCCTAAACCTTTTTTTCTCAATCTCAATTTTTTCTCAGCTTCAGCATTTTTTTCTTAACCTTATTTTTTCCCTCAATCTCAACATTTGTTGCTCAACCTTAATTTTTATTTCTGCCTCAGCATTTACTTCTTAACTTTATTTTTTCCTTCAACCTCAACATTTTTTGCTCAACCTTAATTTTTTCCCAGCTTCAATTTTGTCCTTAATCTCTTTTTTTCCCTCAATCTCAATTATTTTCTCAACCTCAAATTTTTATCTCGACCTCAATCTTTGTTCTTAACTTTAATTTTTTATCTCGGCCTCAATTTTTGTTCTCAACTTTAATTTTTTATCTCGACCTCAATTTTCGTTCTTAACTTTAATTTTTTATCTCGACCTCAATTTTTGTTCTTAACTTTAATTTTTTATCTCGACCTCCATTTTCTTTCTTAACTTTCATTTTTTATCCCGACCTCAATTTTTGTTCTTAACTTTAATTTTTTTATCTCGACCTCAATTTTTGTTCTTAACTTTAATTTATCGCGACCTCAACTTTTTTACCTCAACCTCAAATTTTCTTTCAACTGCCACTCATATCACGTGGGAAGCATGAAAAGCGTGAGTCTCGAACAATAAACAATCGCCCCAGACAATCGACTCGTTTTCGCCCTTTCTCGCCCTTTCGCATTCGCTTCTCGCCGCTCGCGCTGCACCTGCGAATACGGTTTCCGCGTTCACCAACGGCCGGAGCTTCCGGCGTTGAAAAAGTGGCGCAAAAAAAGCTCTCGTCTATAACGCACGAACCGTTGTAAAGAGCGAAGTCAGAACGTAGGAAAAACGCAACGTGGGCTGCGAAACGTTGCGAGGGTGGAAAAGTGACAGACGACAAGAGTGACGTTTCTCCTTCCTTTCCCAAAAGTGAGCTTTCTTTCTCTCCTTCTGAACGAGGCGGAACAGTCGCATTATTTAACAATAACCGCGAAGACTGGAAAATTTAAAATCCTCTCAGAGCGTGAAAAAAAAACAGGAAAAAAAATCTGAAACGCCTGGAAAAACCTGTCATTTTCCTCCAACGATATTTTCCTCGGACATTGAAAAACAGTTGAACAGTTTTCAAGAGCCTTAAAAAAAATTGCACAGTGGCGGAAAAATATTACTGACGCATAATAATAAATAATTTAGCTTCGTTTATTTAACAATAGTCGTAAAAGTCGGAAAAGCCTGGAAAATGTGTAATTCCCTCAAAGCGTGAAAAACAGCAGAAAGAAAAATCCTGAAACGTCTGAAAAACCTGACATTTTCCTCCAACGATATTTTCCTTGAACATTGAAAAGTAGTTGAAAAGTTTTTAAGGGGCTTAAAAAATATTGCACAATGGTCGAAAAAAAATACTGACGCATAATAATAAATAAGGTAGCTTCGTTTATTTAACAATAATCGCGAACGTCAGAAAAGCCCGGAAAATTTTTTATTCTCTCAGAGCGTGAAAAACTTCCAAAAGAAAAATCCTGACATTTTCCACGAACATTGAAAAACAGTTGAAAAGTTATTAAGAGGCTTAAAAAAAAGTTACACAATGGCGGAAAAAAATGAATGACGCGTAATAATAAATAAGGTAGATTCGTTTATTTAACAATAATGGCAAACGGCAGAAAAATCCTCAAACGCCTGAAAAACCTGACATTTTCCACGAGCATTGAAAAACAGTTCAAAAGTTATTAAGAGGCTTAAAAAAAAGTTGCACAATGGCGGAAAAAAATGAATGACGCATAATAAGAAATAAGGAAGCTTTGTTTATAATTCCGAGGTAGAAAGATCGGGGCGAAATGTCGAGAAGAAAGAAATCGCGGCTCTTCGAGCTTTTAGAGTCTCGCTCGAAGCTCGGAAAGAGAGCAAAGAAAGCGACGATTCGTTTGTGTAACCGCGACGAGCTTGCAGCGAAAGCGGTGAAAACTCCCTCTTGCTACATCAGTGAAAGCGAAAAAGCGGCGATAAAAAAAAGAAAAAAAAAAAAAAAAAAAGGATCGCCTGGAAAACCTGGTAGAACACACAATCATTCGTGTAAACGTGCTGAGCTTTTGCGGTAAGCTCTCTCGGTGTTGCGAGAGCGAAAAAAATATAAATAAAGACAGTGAAAAAAAAAAAAAAAAAAAAAAATACACCCTGGAGAAAGAGGCAGGTCGGAACGAGCGAAGGGAAAACGCGGACATTTCACCGGGTGCGGAAAATACAGGAATCGTTGAATGCGAGAAAAACCGCGGAGAGAGAGAAAGAAAATGAAATGAGAGAGATGAGGGAGGAGAAAGAGAGAGAAAGAGGAGAAAAGGCAATTGCAAAAATGTCGTCTGCAATTTTTTCTCAACCTGACATTTTTTTCTCAACCTGAATTTATACCCAACCTTAAATTTGTCTCAACCTTATTTTTTCCTCAACCTCATTTTTTCTCTCAACAGCAATTTTCTACTTAACTTCAAGTTTTTTTTTCTCAACCTGAATTTATTCCCAGCCTTAAATTTTTCTCAACCTCATTTTTTCTCTCAACATCAATTTTCTACTTAACTTCAAGTTTTTTTCTCAACCTGAATTTATTCCCAACCTTAAATTTTTCTCAACCTCATTTTTTCTCTCAACATCAATTTTCTACTTAACTTCAAGTTTTTTTCTCAACCTGAATATATTCTCAACCTTATTTTTTGCTCAACCTCATTTTTTCTCTCAACATAAATTTTCTACTTAACTTCAAGTTTTTTCTCAACCTGAATTTATTCCCAACCTTAAATTTTTCTCAACCTTATTTTTTGCTCAACCTCATTTCTTCCCTTAACCTCAAGTTTTTCTTAACTTCAAGTTTTTTTTTCAACCTGCATTTATTCCCAGCCTCAATTTTTTTTCAACCTCTGTTTTCCCCGCAACCTCACTTTTTCCCTCGACCTCAATTTATTCTCAACTTTAAGTTTTCTTCTCAAACTGAATTTATTCCCAACCTCAATTTTTTCTCAACAGCATTTTTTTTCGTAACCATGTTTTTTCCCTCAACCTTAATTTTTTCTCAACTTCAAGTTTTTCTCTCAACCTTAATTTTTTCTCAACTTCAAGTTTTTCTCTCAACCTCAATTTTGTTTCAACTTTAATTTTTATTCTCAACCTCAACATTATTTTTCTTAACCTGATTTCATTCCCAAACTCAATTTTTCTCAACTTATTTTTTTTTCCATAACCTCATTTTTCCCCCAATCTCAATTTTTTTCTCAACTTCAAGTTTTTTTTCCCTATCACAATTTTACCGTCAACCTCGAAACATAGACGTTTCACCGGGTGCGAAAAATACAAGCTGAATCGTTGAATGCGAGAAAAACCGCGAAGAGAAAGAGGGAGACGGAAAGAGAAAGAAATGAGAGGGAAATGAGGGAGGAGAAAGAAAGAGAAAGAAAAGAAAAGGCAATTGCAAAAATGTCGTCTGCAATTGCTGGAAAGCTGCGAAGAAACGAAGCCTCAGGGCCGCTCACAGAGCTGAGGGGTGCAGTGGCTGTGAGGGTAAAGGAGGGGGAGGGGAGGGAGAGAAGAGAGGGAGAGAAAGAGTGAAGCCCGAATCCAGGTCCGTTAATGAGCCGCGAGCTTCTCGCGTGCAAAAGCGACGTTTGTTAACTGCGCGAGAATGACGCTTTTTGGTTTGGCGCCCAGTGGCGTCGCCAACGGGCGCTTCTGGAAATAATTAGTCTGTATATTCGTTTGGCTCGCGTCGAGCTTTAACTTCCCTCGTGAATTGCAAAGTCCAACCTGATGCATTGTCGAGAGGCGGAAATTTCCATGCTCCCTCTTTGTTTCGCTGTCTCTCTCACTCTTGTCCCCCTCCCTCAGGGTCCCTCGGGTGCTACGGCCCTGGAGGCAGCGACCTCTGGCGTTTGCACGCTGTAACTCAGCACAATTGATTGCCGAATGCGTTGTGTACACTGAGGGGCACGTGGTGCAGGTTCTGTGGAGTCAGCTTTGTATGAGAGAGGTCGATGTTGCTTTAAAGGGTGTCCTCAAACGTGTTTTTCTCGAAACAGTATTTTTTAACAGTTGCCACGATTCCCTCGCGGACCTCCCAATCGTAACTTGTGGTTAGGTTTCGGTAGTTTCTCCCACCTCCGACCTCAAATCAACCGGTCAATTGGTGCACCTAACCAACCAGTGTTCCTGCTTTTCAAAGGTTGATTTTGGATTAGTTTTTGTACACCAACTGTAAATCAACCATTCTTTGGACGCAATGAAAGGTTGGTTCGTGGTTGGATATTATAAACCAACCACAATTCCAACTTTTAAACTAAAAAATCGATGGTTAATTTGTGGTTGATTTTTCAAAACCGACCATAAACCAACCATTTTTGACAACCAGCTATCCAGCCGTTGGCTTATGGTTAGGTTTGAAAAATCGACTAAAAATCCACCGTTACCATTCTTGGCTGAAAGTAGGAATTAGGGTTGTTTTCCAATATCCAACCGTAACCAGCCTTTCATCGTGTCTAAAGAATAGTTGGTTTACAGTTTGGTTCACAAAAACCAACCCTAAATCAACTTTCAGAAAGTTGGAATATTGGTTGGTTTGGTGCACCAGTTGACCGGTTAGTTTTTGGGTTGGTTTCAGGTTGGGCAGAACGCGAGTGTGAACCAAGACCAACCAACATTTTTTCCTCAGCACTGGTTTGCCTACTCCTCTTTAAATGTCTGTACCAAACCTCACCAAACGTTTCAATTCAAATTCCAGGCACCATCATCGCTTCCTGGTGACCTCACAAAGCGCTAAAATCGATTGTCCTATGATGTCATCCAAATAGCAATCCCTCAATGTTTTAAAAATCAGCCAATCGCTGCGGGTTTGGAATATTCGATTTCCCGTTATCACAAATCGCACACCAAAGTCGGACCACACTGTATTCGTTAATTACGGGCTTTGGACCGGGCGTTAAGTGGTTGTACGTCGGCCGGAACGGTACGAAACGCCACCCCTGTGCCTCAGGCTGCATTGAGGGCGAGTGTGGTAGGAAGGGTGGTGGAAGGGTTCGCGGTGCACCCCATACAGCTGATTAAAAGCGCGGCTGGATAATTGAATATTAAGAACTCCACTCGACAAAGTGGCGGCCCATTCGCCGCCGCCTCAGCCGTACCTCAGCAGTGCCTCAGCAGTGCCTCAGCAGTGCCTCAGCGGCCTCAACGGCCTCAACCGCTGCCTACGCCACTGAATGCTGAGGGAAGGTCTCTTTCAACCCTCTGGTTTGCTCCTCTTCCCATACTCCTTCCATCCCCTCCAACCCCCGATGCTTTTCTCTCGGCTAGGTCGGTGCCTCAGCGCCTCAGCAGTGCCTCAGCAGTGCCTCAGCAGTGCCTCAGCGGCCTCAACAGCCTCAACCGCTGCCTACGCCACTGAATGCTGAGGGAAGGTCTCTTTCAACCCTCTGGTTTGCTCCTCTTCCCATACTCCTTCCATCCCCTCCAACCCCCGATGCTTTTCTCTCGGCTAGGTCGGTGCCTCAGCGCCTCAGCAGTGCCTCAGCAGTACCTCAGCAGTGCCTCAGCGGCCTCAACGGCCTCAACCGCTGCCTACGCCACTGAATGCTGAGGGAAGGTCTCTTCCAACCCTCTGGTTTGCTCCTCTTCCCATACTCCTTCCATCCCCTCCAACCCCCGATGCTTTTCTCTCGGCTAGGTCGGTGCCTCAGCGCCTCAGCAGTGCCTCAGCAGCGCCTCAGCCGCTGGAAAATGGGTTGATTTTAATTAAAGACAAACATCCCTCTCCCCTCACGTGCAGCACAACTCGTCCTCCATTTCCCGGCTGTATTCTTCACTCTTTCGCCGCCATCCAACGCCACTTCGTTGCTGAGGCTGAGGGATGAGGTAGGGGTGAGGTGGAAACAACGATCCTACGCTTTCAGTCAGGGCATCCCTTAAGCTTCCGCTGTTCTTTTCCTCTCTGTGCGACTCTTTAACATTGGTGCATCGTGTTTTCAAGCTTTTCGTTTTGTAGCAACGCCGTTTTAGCGAAAAGCGGAAAGACCGAGCAGCTTTAGTTGTAAACATATGTAACGACATCACCGACGTTGCCAGGTTGGTTCTTTTTTTTAGTAGGGGCTTCACAAAGGGACTGGGTCGCTGGGAAATGGTGGAAATGAGATGGAATGGATGCGAGCTTTAATGGTGGATGATGTTAAAGGCGATTTGGGGGAACAATGTGCGACAGATGAATTTAGGACGTGTCTAAATAAGTGGATTTGTCTATTCCCTAGCAGATTCAGCGATCAGACGTTACAAGCAAAAAAAAACATTGAAAAGAGCCAAACGACTAAGAAAACGACCATTGAAATTATTATTTATTAGAATAATTTCAATGGCCGTTTTCTAGCTCTTTTCAATGATTTCCTTTGCATTTAACGACCGGTCGTTTTTTCGGTCGTTACACGGTCATTTTTTAGTTAAGGTTACATCGTCACAGCTTTTCAATCCACTGTTTTTGCATTGTTCGTTGAATTTTTTGGATGGAAAGAAGGATAGACATAAGACAAGGCGATAGTTTTGGCTGCTAATCTACCGGAGAACTAGGTACCACCTACTTCAACAAGAAGCGAATGAGATGAGAAGCGGGTGTGTGCAGATAATTTGCAACGGAAGAGGCCAGTGCCTCGGGCGAGCTCCTTCTAAGATAATTTGCGAGAGTAACTCGCCTCGCTTCGGGCTTGCTTAGTTCCTTCCTCGCTTCCGTTGCGATGGCGAAAGGTACGCTATGGCTAAGTAGCGAACTACTGCACAGTTTGCCACATCCTGAGGAACGAGGAACAGTAGGATACCCCACATCTTGCATAATGCATAGTTTCACCTTTGCGAAAAATGCATCCTTTTGTTCTAATGAAGTCTTTCGAACAGTCCATGAAAAATACACTTCAAGAGGTAAACTAAGTTATGGTCTTTTGCAATAAAAAGCATCATTGAAAAATTTTACTACGAAGTTGATCAAACAATTCCTAAGGTTCTCCTCCTTTTATCTTTGCGAAAAATTCGTCCTTTGTTCGAATGAAGTCTTTCAAACAGTCCATGAAAAATACACTTTAAGAGGTAAAATAAGTTATGGTCTTTTGCAATAGGAAGCGACTTGCATACATTTGACAACGAAGTTGATAAAACCTTTCCTAAGGTTTTTCCTTTCGGAAGAGTTCGATGACGAAGCATCTGTAAACATCCAATGAATCACAAATACGACTGCTTTTCGAAGAATCAGCCCAACGCCATTAATATTAACGATCCCCTGACTGAGAGAATTCGTAATGCCTCCGTTTAATCAGTTGATTAAGTGGATACCGACACTGCACTTCCGGGTGTGTTGCAGCGAAATCCAAGGATCGAGAGGATTTGCTTCGGGAGAGCGAAGACGAATGGCTTTGTACTCGATACTACCGCTCGGTTCGCTCATTACTCGCGACAGAAAGAGAGTGGATCGAGACAAATGGATCAGACTCGGGACCCCAATGTTTCGGACAGATTAACGAGTTGATTAACGACCAGCAAAAAATCTATATCTGTCTGAGGTCCATGCTTACATTTATGTCGAATTGGAACAAACTTTTGGGGATTTTTCTTGAATTGTTCATTCCTACAATCAACATTGTCGTTGGTCCCTAGAATTGGAAAATACAAGATAGGTTCTTAAATGATCGATATTAACCAATCATACTCTATGTTAAAGTAGAGGACAGCCTTTTGGAAGCTTTGTTGAAAATGTCGGACGAGAAACCTTCGAAGAAGATTAATGGTAAGGAATAATCTGCCCATTCGCACCATCAACATTGCCATTTGTCTCTAGAATTGAAACATGTAGGTTAGGTTCTTGAAAGATCCATATTAAACAGTCACACCCTATGACAAAGTGGAAGAAAGCCTTTTGGAACATTAGTTGAACCTGCAAATATGGTTTCTCGGGCGAGAAAACTTCCAAGGAGATAAATGCTAAGGAATAAACTGCCCATTCCTACCATCAAGATTGCCATTGGTCCCTAGAATTGGGAAATAAAGATTAAGTTCTTGAATGGTCCATATTATCCAGTCATACCCTATGAAAATCTGGAAAACGCTTTTGGAAGCCTCGTGGAATCTGTAAATATGGTTTCTTGGTTGGAAAAACTGCTAAGGAGATAAATGCTGAGGAATAAACTGCCCATTTCTACCATAAACCTTGCCATTCGTCACTAGAATTGGAAAATGCAGGTTAGGTTCTTGAATGATCCATATTAGCCAGTCATACCCTATGACAAACTGGAAAACGCTTTTGGAAGCTTCGTGGAACCTGTAAATATGGTTTCTTGGTTGGAAAAGCTGCTAAGGAGATAAATGCTAAGGAATAGACAGTCCATTGCTACTATTGACATTGCCATCGGTCCCTAGAATTGGAAAATACCAGTTAAGTTTTTGAATGATCCATATTAACCAATCATACCCTATGACAAACTGGAAAACGCTTTTGGAAGCCTCGTGAGACCTGTAAATATGGTTTCTTGGTTGGAAAAACTGCTAAGGAATAAACTGCCCATTCCTAACATCAACATTGCAATTCGTCTCTAAAATTGGAAAATGCAGGATAAGTTCTTGAATGCTCCACATTAACCAGTCATACCCTATGACAAACTGGAAAACGCTTTTGGAAGCCTCGTGAGACCTGTAAATATGGTTTCTTGGTTGGAAAAACTGCTAAGGAGATAAATGCTCACGCGAATACGGCGCACGATCGCTCGAAGCATCAGCCCATAGAGGCTGCAAGCTCGGATCGCGGAGAGTTTGGCGAGTGTACGTGGTACGTGGCCATATCGAATCTCGTCCCCAGACAGGATGTTCTCCCGCAGGATGTTGTATCCTTAATGTATTTACCTTGGCTCCTAACCCCGATCGAACAGGCACCCTCCTTACCGTCGACGCTCCTTCCACCCACTCCACGCCGTATACTCCCATCGCAGCTCTGCTCTCCTTCCACTCCCAGCCGCTCCTTCGCTCTGCCGAGCTCTACCCACCGCTTGCACTATATACGACGTGCTTGCAGCCCCTGCCATCGACGTCGTAAAGATCCGTTTAGCCGCCTCGTACGCCGGATTATAGATGGACGTATATACGGCGCAGACGTAATCCCACTGAAACGCAGAGGATGAGCCTAGGAGAGATGAAGCTTTATCCTGAATAGTTAATTCGAGCGTTACGTAAAATATGCTCGTGGGAATTCCGGAGTTAGGAAATATAGGATTCGATCTAACAAACACGAAGGTGCTGAGCCCAATTGTTTTTTTTTACTTCCTCGCGGACCTCCCAACCGTAACTTGTGGTTGGGCTTCGGTAGTTTTTCCCACCTCCGACCTCAAATCAACCGGTCAATTGGTGCACCAAACCAACCAGTGTTCCTGCTTTTCAAAGGTTGATTTTGGATTAGTTTTTGTAAATTAACTGTAAATCAACCATTCTTCGGACGCAATGAAAGGTTGGTTCATGGTTGGATATTATAAACCAACCCCAATTCCAACTCTTAAACTAAAAAATCGATGTTTGATTTGTGGTTGATTTTTCAAAACCGACCATAAACCAACCATTTTTGACAACCAGCTATCCAGCCGTTGGCTTATGGTTAGGTTTGAAAAATCGACTAAAAATCAACCGTTACCATTCTTGGCTGAAAGTCGGAATTACGGTTGTTTTCCAATATCCAACCGTTAACCAGCCTTTCATCGTGTCTAAAGAATAGTTGGTTTACAGTTGGGTTCACAAAAACCAACCCTAAATCAACTTTCAGAAAGTTGGAATATTGGTTGGTTTGGTACACTAGTTGACCGGTTGGTTTTTGGGTTGGTTTCAGGTTGCGCAGAACGCGAGGGCTTGGATTAGACCAAAGGGATGTAGAAACCCTTCCATCAAATCCAATAAAAAAGCTAACCCGCCAGACGTTCAATATAGATTAATTTCCACGAATAAATTGCGCCACCCCGTGGAAAGTTTTGGAAATTCCGCGAACTCTTCGGGCGCCAACGGTTCCGCGGCAGCAGTAGTTGTACTACATTGCCGGGGAATTAACCTTCCGGTGTACTAATTTCGCGAGTTCATTAGCATGTGCCACGGGCCGCGTCGACAGAGATTTTCCTACCAAGTTTCGGGGGTTGCCACGGCGTGTATAGGTGAGCGCAGGGTCCTGGTACTTCACGGGGAGTGCGGTAGTTTCCCTGGTCCTGAAAGGAAGGGGTGGGGTTGGGGGTGCAGGGAGAGGTGGAGAAGGAGAACGAGGAATGTAGAAGCGTGGAAAGGGAAGCAGAATCCTCTCACCCCGGCGAAACTGTGGGGCTCGTGCCGACGAATATGTTTAAGGAGTGGGGTGCGAAGGGGTGAGGGGTACCCCATACCCAGTGGCACCCACCCCATCACACTCCGCATTAGCAGTCGGCGTCTGGTAGTGGCAGGGTGCTTACTACTGTGGGCGAGAAGGGTGAGAGAGAGAAAGAGGGAGAGGGTGGAGAATGGCAGAAGCAGAGGGAAGCACCAGCAGCATTTGCTGGTGGTGCGTCCCGTGCGCGTTCATACGCCAGACACGATTTTCTACTTAGCACCAGTAGGACCCACATAGCACCCTTCGTCCCCCGTGTGCCGGCGTAACGCCGTTCGAGGACCGACGCGGCACCTTCGAGAGGTCGCCCTCCTCGTAACCGTCTTCCATCTATAGGACGAAAAGCAACCCCCGTACCCCACATCCTCCTCGCTCACTTCTGTCTCTGGAGAAAAAAATCCTAGGGGACGCACCAATCCTCTCGATGGTATTCCTTCTTTTCCACGATCGCGACTGCCTTTCACTCTGCGTCTGTCGCTAATGGTCTACCGACTGGTTGCTGCTGCCGCCCCCCGATAACCTTTTACCAGAGACTTCGATTCTTGATGGAGCCCAGGACCCCCCTTTATTTGATTCATGAGATATTAGTGGAGCGAGCGGTGCATAATCTACAGACTTCTGGCACGAGACGACTTCAAGAGAGGCTCAGGTGTAAGAGGAATAAGAATTGGACTGCATAAGTCTTTTAGTTGGGAACCCTGAGTATGAACCTGCGCTAGACATTCTGATCTTGCTCCTGGAAAAGTGTCCTATGATGCTGCCAAGAGGGAGACGATGCAATTGGGAATTGGACTCTGTAAGTCTTAGAGTCAGAAGCCTAAAAAGCGTTCCAAAGCCAGAAAATCAAAATGCAGTACAATAGTTGGTTTACAGTTTGGTTCACAAAAACCAACCCTAAATCAACTTTCAGAAAGTTGGAATATTGGTTGGTTTGGTGCACCAGTTGACCGGTTGGTTTTTGGGTTGGTTTCAGGTTGGGCAGAACGCGAGGGTAGTACTACACTGAGCAAATCAAAGTGCAGTACAATACTACTACACTGAACAAATCAAAATGCAAGACAATAGTAATACACTGACCAAATCAATATGCCGGACAATAGTACTGCACGCCGTCAAGAAAGGCTTAGGTGTAAGAGGAATAAGAATTGGACTGCATAAGTCTTTTAGTTGGGAACCCTGATTGTGAACCTGGGCTAGACATTCTGATCTTATTCCTGGAAAAGCCTCCCATGATGCTGCCAAGAGGTAGACCATGCAATTGGGAATTGGACTCTGTAAGTCTTCGAGTGAGAAGCCTAAAAAACGTTCCAAAGCCAGAAAATCAAAGTACAGTACAATAGACACGTGTGGAATGAAGAAATCGCAACCTCCACTAGGGGAAACAGGTTCCAGAAATTTGGCTCTCTGCCCATCTGAGCTTCTCTTGAAGTGGAGACTCCCCTCAGAGAATCAGACTTGATTCTCTATCAGGGTAACTGCGATGGTGGACTGCACAATCCCTACTGGCTTATGCAGTGCCTTGTACCCACCTTGCCATTGTGTCAGCCAACTAGTTACCAGATATCTTTGCTCCTGGGAATGCATCGAAGGACCCTGCCAGGTCGGAGAAAGACACGAGTCGAGAAAAGCAGACACAGGACTGCATTAGTCGTTGTGTTAGGGGCTTTAAGAGTGTTTCCATGCCAGAAACTCCCCAGCCCAGTGTCAAATAGGCTGGAATGGCAATAACACGCTGCAGTGGAAACAGGTTGGTGGAATCTGGCTGTCTGCCCGGCTGGGTTCCAGGCAGTGGGACGCCCTTAGCGAGTCAGGGTTGATCTTCCATGCTGCTATCAGGGCAACCGTAAGAAGGAGGACCACCTTATCCCACTGGCTTATGCATCCTCCTCACCCGTCTCACCCCTCACGTCAGCCAACTAGTTACCAGGAGATCTCACTCCAGGGAGTCGCGTCGAACGACGTCGAGGATATAGACTTTTTTGTCCTGGATATGTGTACCCACTCTTCGCGCTTGAAATATTCAGACCCCCTCTTTAAACTCGTCATATCCTAGCAGTTTGAAAGGGTCGGAAGGTGATCACAGTGATTGGCAGCCTCAGTATTGACTATCATTTGAACACAAAGACTTATTCCAAGTACAGATGTACTTAAACCAAGCATCCCTCGCGTTCTGCCCAACCTGAAACCAACTCAAAAACCAACCGGTCAACTGGTGCACCAAACTAACCAATATTCCAACTTTCTGAAAGTTGATTTAGGGTTGGTTTTTGCGAACCAAACTGTAAACCAACTATTCTTTAGACACGATGAAAGGCTGGTTAACGGTTGGATTTTCGAAAACAACCCTAATTCCGACTTTCAGCCAAGAATGGTAACGGTTGATTTTTAGTCGATTTTTCAAACCTAACCATAAGCCAACGGCTAGATAGCTGGTTGTCAAAAATGGTTGGTTTATGGTCGGTTTTGAAAAATCAACCACAAATCAACCATCGATTTTTTTGTTTAAGAGTTGGAATTGGGGTTGGTTTATAATATCCAACCACGAACTACCCTTTCATTGCGTCCAAAGAATGGTTGATTCACAGTTGGTTTACAAAAACTAACCCGAAATCAACCTTTGAAAAGCAGAAACACTGGTTGGTTTGATGCACCAATTGACCGGTTGATTTGATGTCGGAGGTGGGAACAACTACCGAAGCCCAACCACAAGTTACGGTTGGGAGGTCCGCGAAGGATATCTCCATAATCTTGAGGACTCGACAATATTTTCTTGTATTGATAAAGGCTAGTAACATCCTATTGCAAGTTCGCCACGGTGAAACTAAGACCGGTCTTTAACCCTGGTTAGGTGGACAACTCCGTGGAAATCGTTGTATTAACATCCTATTGCAAGTTCGCCACGGTAAAACTAAGACCTGTCTTTGACCCTGGTTAGGTTAACAACCAAGTAGAAATCGTTGTACTCGGTCAGTGTCACCCCTTTTTGTTGATAGAGTAGTTCAATAGGGTCAGAAGGTGACCACAGTGATCGGCAGCCTCAGCATCGACTGTCATTGGACAGAAAGACGCATTCCAACTAGTTACCAGGAGATCTTTCTCCAGGGAGGCGCGTCGAACGACGCCGAGAATATAGACTTTTCCCTCCTGGATATGTGTACCCACTCTTCATGCTTGAAATATTCAGACCCCTCTTTAAACTCGTCATATCCTCGAGCGAGAGGACGAAGTGGGCGGAGAATACGCGGAGTCTGACTACTGTCGCCCGTATCTGCTGTCAGCTACTTTACCCCTCCACCTTCTTCCTATCTCTTTCAAACCCAAGCGCACGCTTTTCCTGCTTTTTCTCCTTTCCTGCGGGTTCGTATGAGGACTATCACGACATAGGACGTTCCCCATACGATCGTCGGTGTATTCCATGGCGCCGCAGTATCTATCTAACTATCCACCGTATAGCCGAGCGATATGGGAATGCGCAGGAGTGGAGAGAGACTAGATATCGAATTGCGTAGTCATCCGAGAAGACGAACGGATGACGCCAGAATCACACGCTGTGAAAAATTCCGACTGGTTTCTCCATTCGTGCAGCCCAGATTTTTCTCTCTCTCTCTCAACTCTTTTACGTTTTTCTATCTTTCTGCGAGACTTCAGACGTATGATATGTGGATATGTCTCCTGAGATGTGGGTGACGACTTTTCGAGGCTCCCCTTTTGGATGGACGAGGATGTAAGGACTCCGTATGGAGACCTATGGTATGAATAGAGGTTCATGGGAAAACATCTCAGAGAGCTCTCTATTGCCAATTTCGAAGTGGTATTTTATCTCAAAAAAGTATCTCCTTTGATTCCAGGCTTGGAGGCGGAGTTGTACTATGTGAAGGAGGGTGTCGTCAATACCTACGCGATGAACTTTGTCGTTCCGGTGCCGGCCAACATCGCCGACCTGGAATTCACCTGGGAGAGTCTCGCTGGATATCCTGTAAGTTTAAAAATATTTTATTGTACATAGTTTTTACGAAAACATCGACATTAAATTAATGGGTTATGTTACTCTAGATGTCGAAAAAATAGGCTGTTTTCGGGATTATTTTTCAGAAAAACTATAATGTAAATCGAGATTACAAAAAAGAGTGTTTGTTATACATATCAGTGACTGTATACGATAATTTTTTTTAAGCGATTCATAACAAAATGGCGGCAGCGCAGCGTTTTTGCGATGACAACTCCGTTTTTCCAGGGTCCACGGACGGACCGATAACTCAGACAATTTTACACCGATTCACTCGAAATTTTGGACATATCTTTGAAAATTCACTGTCCATGGAAATACGTTGGCTTTTTTCGATATATTCGTTTTTGGCCAAATGGCGCACTTCTGAAGTGAAAAGTGCAAAATGTGCCTAGAAAATCGTCAGTAAATTGTTGATAACAAATGAACTATGCAATATGAAAAAAAATCCTACGTACTTCCATAGAAAATATATTTTCAAAGCTATTTGCAAAATTTTAAGTGAATCGGTGTAAAATTGTCAGAGTTATCGGTTCGGCCAACTTGAAGAACATAGTTTTGCACAAAAATTCGAAAATTGAATACTTAGACATTTTTCCTGGCGATAATCTTTTGGTACATTATTTTTGCGATCCAAAGGGACCATTTAAAAAAATCAATGTTTCGAAAATTCTACCTTGGCATAACCCCTTTAATTTAAGGTTCTAGAAAAGGCCACAGTGATTCAGAGTAGAATGTAGTGTCTCCAAAATTTTTCGTCGAGTGTGCGTCAGCTACATTTGAGTGAACGCACGTGTCGATGACCGAGAATAAGGGAGGGTCGCGCGAAAAATACTTTCACCGTCCATTAACGCTCGCCAAGCTGCTCCTGTCGGACGCACCGATGCAAGCGGAACAAAGCAAATATGTGCAGAAGCCCCTTTGCTCTTCTTTCGTCCTACACGGTACAAACACGAACGTATAAATGACGATGAGTATGGGGCTCGAGCACGAGACTTCACGCTTACAGTTGAGCCCCGACGCTTCTGTGTATCATGGGGGGAAACCCCCGGGGCCGTCCCCAACGAGTGGATTCATCGCGAAGACCGAAACTGGCAGGGACGCCCAACGAGTCTCTGATTGATCGCACTTCCACGAAGTCTCCATATTTAATCAGGCGATATATAGGTCGCGAAGGATTCTAGGAAGGCCAAAGAGAGACAGAGAAAGGAAGAGGTCAGTCAATTAATCAGCGGAACCTTCGCTCCAACCCTAAGGTGCAATTAGTCCTCTCCTCAAAGGGTCAATGTCGAACAAAACAGTTCGACTGGGTTCGCAGGAGCGAATGGACCAAGCAGATAAGACATGTTACGGAGGGTTCGTCGAAAGAAAGTGACGAGGAGTGCGACAGTGCGGAACAAAGTAGTCACGTGACTGGGTACAATGGTACTATCCTACTGCAAGTTGGCCACGGTGAAACTAAGACCTGTTTTTGACCCTGGTTAGGTGGATAACCCAGTAGAAATCGTTGTATTCGGTCAGTGTCACCCCTTTGTTATGATAGAGTAGTTTGATAGCATCAGAAGGTGTCCACAGTGATCGGCAGTCTCAGCATCGACTGTCATTGGACCATAATCCATATCTCCATAATCTTCAGTACTACACAACATCCTCTTGTATAGATAAAGGTTGTCAACCACTTGTACATAAACCGTCAGTTGGAATGTCAGTCATGCTGCACATTCCCACCCTAAAACCAAGTAGTGTCATGCCTACTCACCACCAGAAACGGTGACCATATGCCAACAGCGACTGGCGTTCCCAGCAACGACGACCAAAGAGGGCCCAGGTCATAATTTCCTCCTGCGGCTAAGCAGTCAATCGCTGCAACAGTCTGCAACAGCCCATACCCCATATAAAGGGGTGTTCTCTACCCATAGAGATAGGTACCCCACCATAGGAGTGAAGCGGAATACGGAGAAACCACCGCTTGTTCGCTCGGTCGAGTTTGTAGATTGGCGGAGGATGGTGCCGGGGAAGAGAGGGAGGACCTGGTGAGGGTCAGGGATAGGTGGGTCGATGTGGAAGGGTGGTGATTGGTGTGCGTCGAGTTGCCGGTGGTTTGCGGAACCCATGTCGACCACGGCGCGTTGGACGAAACCGGTCATCGACGATGGGGCCACGCGAAAGCGGTGGCATTCTGCTCTGCTGCCAGCAGCTCCAACGACGGAGGGGTGGTGCACGGGGATCGCAGTGGGGTTGCGATCGGTGGTGCGGTATCAATACTCTATCAATATGAAATACAAACAGCGGTGCCGCCACGGGGCGAACGCGTTTGCGCTCCCTTCGGTCACCAAGGAAACCAAACGCTCGTGATAGCGAACGGTGTGCTTTTCCTCCTCCTCATCCCCCTTCACCGCCCTATGGCAACCCCACTTGGAAATCGCGCACCCACCCGGCCCAGACGCCGGCAGAGTCGTTCGCCCTTGCGCTCTCCGCGCTGCGAGCTCGTCGGCCCTCAATCAAACGTTAAACGACAAGGAAATTGACGCTACGCTACATGATGGCTTGCCTGTAGCCTTCCTACGACCCCCCAACCCCATGCCGTACCCCCAACCCCGTGCCGTACCCCCAACCCCGGGCGGTACATCGCCTCGGGGTCGCTTCCCGAGCGAACCCTCGACTCTGGCGAAGCCCTTACCGAGAAAACTTCGTCTCCTTCGCTTCTCCGCCTCGCTGAGATCACAGAAGAAAGCTATGAGGGAGGAGGACACCCCGCAGGCTACCCTGGAAATGGGTCCAGGGCCATTCCCTTCACTCGCCACATCGGCTCGATTGAAATGTTTGCTTTAGTATGTATTGCCGAGCGGTGATTGGACATTTGTTTTTATTGTCAGCTTGATTTCTTTGTTGCTGGCGGAGGTAATGAAGAAATCGTGACGGTTATACGGGGTGTTGTGTATGGTTGGAGGTGGGTTGGTTGGTTGTTTTACATGATTGGGCATGGGTTATGGGGTGTTTGGGTTCTAAGTAGGTGATGATATATGTGTTGATGATTAGAACTGGCTTAGGAATCGCTTGGAAAGGTTACAGTTACCTAACTAAGTATAAATTCCTAAAAAATGGCATAGATGCTTCTAAAAAGGTTGCCTAGTTTTCTAATCTTATCCGTGCCGCAAATTATTTTATAACTTTAGTATGTATTAAGCTTTAATATCTATTACTAAGTAATGATTGGGCATTTGTTTTTATTGTCAGCTTGATTTATTCCTTGCTAGCGAAGCTAATGAAGAAATCGTAATAGTTCTAAAAGGTGTTGTCTATGGTTGGAGGTGGGTTGTTTTACATGATTGGACATGGGTTATGGGTAGTTTGGGTCCTAAGTAGCCGATGATACCTATGATACCATTTAAAATTGTATCATCACTGTGAAATTGGGTGAAGTGAAATACTAACGCGTGAAAAAAATTCTGACGGAGTTTAGGGCCCCTACTAGCTTCCGGTTTCGAAAAAAGCCAAAATTTCAGTTTTTCGTTGTTTTGACGATAACTTCGCGAGGATTTGTCGGAAAAAACATTTATAAAAAACGAAAATTTTCAGTTTTTCATTGTCTTTACAAAAACAATAATTCTAATTTTTTACGAACGATCATTTTTTTTTTTTTTTTTTTAATTTTTTCCTTTTTTAAAGATTTGTTTTGCTCATAAGAAAAATGCATTTTTTATTTTGTTAAACATTTTCTGTCAAGTTTGTCAAGTTGAAAACTAATTTTCAGTCAAAGGACAGAATGGAATATTGAGAAAATCGCCAGATATGGATTTTTAATGGTTTTTTGCAAGAATAACAAAATGCGGTAAAAACGTAAAAAATTCATATGGTAGACTTTGCCACATTGTATGGTACCTGTGACCCATTTGTATAGCAAGCTGGATAAAGATGTGGCTAAAGCGATTGCAGCATTGCTGCGGCGCCAAAGCAAATAAACGACGCCGCAAAGCTTGCACATTCGGTTAAGAAGGATAATAATGTAGGATCGCTGAGAGCCACGTGAATCGGCAGAATTTCTCGCCTGGACGAATCCACCTGCCGCGTGTATCGGTCCAATTTCCCAAGGAAATTCTCGCGGATATTTCGATCGTATCTCGACTCGTGCATTCGCGGTAGCCGCACTAGGAATTACATTGTTCCACGTTAATGTGATGGGATACGGTCACGTGCACAGAAGTGAGGAACGGAAAAGGCTGGAAATGCAGAAGGTGCACATAAATGTCCGAGGTTATATGGAATGCACAATGCCAATTGCAATCTCAGCTCGTTCTGTCTCTATCTCTCTCTTTCTCTTTCTGCCCTTTCTCTCTCTTTTTCGTTTCTCATTATGTTTATTTTGTATTGCTTATCTTGGTCCGTACTCGTTTCTCTGCTCATATTTCGCTTATTTTTTGTCCCTATTTATTCGTTCGGCTTATACTTAAGGTAGTCCTTGCACCTGGTGTCGAGTTCGCATAAGTTTTCGAAAATTGAGAGGAAATTGCAACCACATCTCGATAATATAAAAATCTGAAAAAAATCATGCATGTTATAAACGTTGGAAAGATTAATTTTGCATAATAAAAACTCCAAAATGTTATTAACAAATTGCTGAAAAATAAAATTGTTCAACAAATCCTTCGACAACTTAATTTTTTTGTTTCAATGAAAATGATCCGTTCTATTTTCTGAATATGCGTGAATTTTTTCAAATTTTTGAATTCACTTTGAATTTTGTGATTTTCCCCATGTTAAAAAACGGAAAATTCAAAGTGAATTAAAAAAACTAAAAAAATTCATACATATTTATAAAAATAAACGCATTATTTTCATTGAAACAAAAAAATTAAGTTATCGAAGGATTTGTTGAAAAATTTTATTTTTCATCAATTTGTTAATAACAATTTAGAATTTTCACTGCAAAATTAATCTTTTCAACGTTTATAACATGCATGATTTTTTCAGATTTTTATATTATCGAGAAGTGGTTGCAATTTCTTGTCAACTTTCTCGAATTTATGTGAAATGAATACTAGACGCAAGGACTACCTTAAATAAAAACAACTCTAACTGTAATTCTTTCTCTGTCTCCGACTCTCTCCTTTCTCTGTCCTTTCTTTCTCTGTCTTTTATCTCTTTCTCTCTCTGATTGCCTCTTTCTCTCTCACACTATCTTTTTCTCTCTTTCCCTCTCTTTCTCTTTCTATCTCTTTCGAAGAGCCAGAACGCCCGCAAGGATATCGAGATCGCGTCCCGTGGACGCGAGGAGCTCGAATGTTTATCCTACAGGAGCCCCGCAGCCGGTCGAGCAGCCGAGTCCCGCTTGCTGCCGCCTATCTCGGTGCATTCCCCCCGGGAGCGTTTTCCATCCCGTTATCTCGTGGATTTCTACTCGTTCCCTAGCAGCCTAAGCTTCGTTAGTCCGGATGGCTCGAGTTGCTCTTGCGGTTCGCCGATTGTATACTCAGATCCGAAATCCCTGCTGGCCGAAGGTGGTCGACTCTCAGGCCGATTGTAATCGGCCGACTCGCTGCCCGATTCGCTTGTAACTATAACGGCAACTGCATTCGCTGATTGTGTCCTCTGAGAATTTTTTCTGATTTTTTTTTGTTTTGTTTAACTATAACGGCAACTGCATTCGCTGATAGTGTCCTCTGAGAATTTTTTCTGATTTTTTGTTTTGTTTTGTTTTAAGGGTGAACTGGAGTCTGGTAAAATTTGCCTCACTGATGTGGGAATGAGTCACAAAGAAATGGGGAAAAAATGGCCGAGGAAAAAATGGCCATGTTTGAATCACATGATTGTGTGTTGGGTGACTTGGCCATTTTTTTCATCGGCCATATTTTCCTCGGCCATTATTTAAACGTATTTTTCCGGCCATTTTTTTCATCAGTCATTAGTTAAACGCACTTTTCCGGTCATTTTCCCGACGGCCATCATTTAAACGTTCTTTTCTGGCCATTTTTAACGCACTTTTCCGGCCATTTTTTCCCCGGCCATTATTTAAACGTACTTTTTCGTCCATTTTTGTCATTAATTCAATGTACTTTTCCGGCCATTTTTTTCCTGGCTATTATTTAAACGTACTTTTCCGGCCATTTTTTCCTGGCTATTATTTAAACGTACTTTCCGGCCATTTTTTTCGTCAGCCATTATTTCATCGTACTTTTTCGGCCATTTTCCCCCCGGCCATAATTTACACATTATTTTCTGGCCATTTTTTAACTCACTTTTCCGGCCATTTTTTCCCCGG
Source organism: Itoplectis maculator (assembly GCA_964034905.1). Classification (NCBI taxonomy): domain Eukaryota; kingdom Metazoa; phylum Arthropoda; class Insecta; order Hymenoptera; family Ichneumonidae; genus Itoplectis; species Itoplectis maculator. The sequence continues at coordinate 852,115 of OZ035871.1, forward strand.
CCATTATTTAAACGTACTTTTTCGACCATTTTTGTCATTATTTCATTTTTGTCATTAATTCAACGTACTTTTCCAGCCATTTTTTTCCTCGCTATTATTTAAACGTACTTTTCCGTCCATTTTTTCCCGGCCATTATTTAAACGTTTTTTCCCGGCTACTTTTTCCCCGGCCATTATTTAAACGTCCATTTCCGGCCATTTTTTTCCACGCTATTATTTAAACGTACTTTTCCGGCCATTTTTTTCTGAATTAGCGTAACAATAAAATTCCAAGCGGAATCAACTATTAGGCTCCATTTTTTTTATTTGCCCAGTGTGACATGGCCACAATTTGTCTGGTCTTTCCTATCTTGATACATATGCCAAGATCGTATCTCTATTTTACCAGCCATTTTTTTCCCGGCCATTATTTAATCGTGGCCATTATTATACGTACTTTTCCGGTCATTTTTCCCCGGTCATTATTTAAACGTTCTTTTCCGGCGATTTTTCCCCGGCCATTATTTAAACGTTCTTTTCCAGTCTTTTTTTTCCCGGCCATTATTTAAACGTTCTTTTCCAGCCATTTCTTCCCCGTCCATTATTTAAATGTTCTTTTCCGGCCATTTTCCCCCCGACCATTATTCAACGTTCTTTTCCGGCCATTTTTCCCCGGCCATTTTTTTTCTGAATTAGTGTATCAAAAAAATTCCAAGCGGAATCAACTATTAGGCTCCATTTATTTTATTTGCCCAGTGTGACATGGCCACAATTCGTCTGGTCTTTCCTATCTTGATACATATGCCAAGATCGTATCTCTATTTTACTGCACAACCGGCAATGTCGTATATCGTCCTGGGATCTCTGGCTCGACGTTTCGTTCGGATTTTTCCTCTCTCGCCTCACTGACAATGACTCACCGTGGCTACATGCTATTTTACTTTATCAAGATCCATCCGCGGGGGTCTTCGGTCCTCGGGGAACCTGCAACCCTCGATGGCCCCTCGGATCTCTATTTTTTCCGGCCTTCATTTTCCCCCCATTGCCAATGCCAATAGGAAACCATTGCGATCGCGTTTCCATTCCTGATGCGGGAAAAACTTTCCGATTAAACCCAGAAGAAGAAACGTTTGCTCGTCGTACCAACGAATTCTCATCAAAGATCAGACGATGTGAGTCATCGTCTTTTGCCCGACGCTTTACAACTTCGTCGTCACTTCGGGATTAAATCGTCAGAGATGCGAATCGGTTTGAGATGTTAGCTGAGTCGACGGTGCGCGAATGATAAATTACTTTTCGCGAAGTGAGTTCAGTTCAAAAGAATGACTGAGCTGTTTTCATCCCTTTTCTTCAAGTTGGTGTCTTCTCTTCATTCGTAAACCGAAATATATTTTTAAATAATAGCAAGTGCCATGAGTCACATTGGAATGGTATCTGAAAAAAAATGGCAGGGTTCCTCATGCACAAACGTGATTAGAACGCGGCTATTTTTTCTCGGCCATTCCTTCCCCGGACATTTTTTTCCAGATTCAAAATTTGCGATGGCAATAAACAAAAGAAACAAGATAAACTATAAAGAAAAATAGAAATAACAAAAATAGAAATACTTAGTTTAACGTAAATAATAAAATAATATTAATAATAATAATAATAATAATAATAATATAGGGGAAGGAAAAGGAGAAAAGGGGAGGTGCAGTGATAAGGGGGTAGTAGGCAAAGGGATGGGGAAGGGGGAGGGGGAGGGGGTTGGAGGCTAAATAGAGTCAACTTTCGCTTCAAAGAAACAATATAAACTATAAATAAATATAAAAATAACATAGAAATAAAAATACATAGTTGAACGCAAATAATAAAATAGTAATAATAATAATATGGGGTGAAGGAGAAAAAGGGAGGTGCAGTGATAAGGGCGGGGGGGGAGGGGAGGGGGTTAGAGGCTAAGTGGGAATCCAGGAAAAAATGGCCGAGGAAAAAATAGCCGGGAAAAACGACCAGTGAAAAAAATGGCCGGCAGAAACAATGGCCAAGGAAAAAATAGCCGCGTGGAAATTGCATGTTTGTGTGTGTGGATCACTTGTGCTAAGTGGAGGCAACTTTCGCCTCGAAAAAAAAAAAAAAAAAAAAAAAAAAAAACAGAAACGAAAATACATAGTTGAACGTGAATTAAAATAATAATAATAATAATAATAATAATAATAATAATAATAATAATAATAATAATAATAATAATAATATAGTGGGGAGGAGAAGGAGATTAAGGGAGGTGCAGTGATAAGGGAGAGGTGAGGAGGAACAGGAAGGAGCAGTGATAAGGGAGGGGGTAGGATGCAAAGGGGGATGAAGTTGCAATAAGGGTGGGGAAAGGGGAGGAAGGGGGGGAGGGGGTTAGGACGCTAAGTGGAGGCAACTTTCGACTAACAAGTGGATGATTCACAAATCATTTCCAATTGCGCAGCTTCAACGTCGCGGGTGGTACGAAATGGAAGGATGTCGTTGGTAGCACTGTGAAACTTTATTCGTTACTCCAGACATCCGCATTCGTATGCACGTTTGGCGTGTAGGCGACGTTGTGTAGGCGACGTACATAAATATACAGTGTAGCAAGAGCACCGAGGATTTTCCACTCCCTGAGGGGATTTCGTCGGAGCACTCACCGCCCACTCGTCACTTTTCGTGCGCGCGACATTTCACGCGTCTCCTTCCGACGAACGATGACGAACTTCGCCGCGAGGGCGAAAATTAAGACGGACTTGGTTACAATTCTCGGAGCATAACTGATGGTGGTTATGTACTGCGAATTGTGTGCCTTGATAGTTGATTTATTCCGATGGAGTCTGGAAAAAAATGGCCGATGAAAAAATAGCATTAAGGAAAAAATGGCCGGGAAAAAATGACGGATGAGAAAATGGTTGAGGAAAAAATGGCCAGGAAGAAAATAGCTGGAAAAAAATGTCTGTTGAAAATAATGGCTGGAGAAAAAATGGTCGGATGAAAAAATGGAATCCAGGAAAAAATGGCTGAGGAAAAAATGACCGGGGAAAAAATAGCTGGAAAAAAATGTCTGTTGAAAATAATCGCTGGGGAAAAAATGATCGCATGAAAAAATGGAATGTAGGAAAAAATGGCTGAGGAAAAAATAGCTGGAAAAAAATGTCTGTTGAAAATAATGGCTGGGGAAAAAATGGTCGGATGAAAAAATGGAATCTAGGAAAAAACGGCTGAGGCAAAAAATGGCCGGGGACAAAAAAGCAGGAAAAAAATGTCTGTAAGAAATAATGGCTCGGGAAAATATGGTCGAGAAAAAAATGGCCGCGTTTAAATTGCTTCTTTGTGTGTGGGTGATACGGGCCTTTTTTCCTCGGCCATTTTTCCCCGGACATTTTTTCACCGGCCATTTTTTCCTGTTACCGCAAGTTTGGCTTCCTTTGCGCCACTGAGTCGGGCATTGTTATTATTTTATTTGATTTTGATTTTTTTTTTGGGGGGCGGGGGGGGGGGGTGGGGTTGGGTAGGGAGTGGGGGGAAGGGGTGGGGGGAAGGGGCGCGAGCGAGGAACTCGCGGACCGAAAGACCCGCAAGCCGGAGACTCGTCCTTCGTGCTCTTCACCCCATAGCGACAATTACTTGTAATACCGTCAGCCCCCAAGGGGGGTGCGTCCCCCTATAGGGAGGGCCGCGCCGGATGAGTTAGACGGGGAGAAGTGCGAGAAAGAGAATTCGAGAGACTCGATGGGGCGTGCACTCGATAAAAAAGATATTACCCACTGCCACTATCGACTCTTCAATGTTCTTGTCCCCGCGGGGGTGAGAATTCTCACCAGTCTCACTATGTGCACTACCCTATGCTGTACCTATATACAGGGTGTCCTAAAGGTTCTGAAGTGCCGGCTGCTTAATCCTGTTCACTTAACCCTGTTCATATACAGGGTTAAGCGAGTTCATGTGCAGGGTTAAGTTCATATGCAGCGTTAACCTTGTTCATATACAGGTTCGCTTAACCCTGTTCATATACAGGGTTAAGCGAGTTCATGTGCAGGGTTAAGTTTTTAAACAGCGTTAACCTTGTTCATATACAGGTTCGCTTAACCCAGTTCATATACAGGTTCGCTTAACCCTGTTCGTATACAGGTTCGCTTAACCCTGTTCATATACAGGTTCGCTTAACCCTGTTAATATACAGGTTCGCTTAACCCTGTTCATATACAGGTTCGCTTAACCCTGTTCATATACAGGTTCGCTTAACCCTGTTCATATACAGGGTTAAGCGAACAGGGTTAACAGGCCCACAAGTTATGAAGTTCCGGTTGCTTAACCCTGTTCGCTTAACACTGTTCATATGCACGGTGAAGCGAACAGGATTAACAGGGCGAAATGTTATGAAGTTCCGGCTGCTTAACCCTGCTCGTTTAACTCTGTATATAAACAGGGTTAAGCAGCCCTATATATGAACAGGGTTAAGCGAACAGGTTTAACTGCGCCAAAAGTCATGAAGTTCCGGCTGCTTAACCCTGTTCGCTTAAACCGGTTCATATACAGGGTTAAGCTCAACCCAGTACATATACAGGGCTAAACGAACAGGGTTAACTACGTCAAAAGTTATGAAGTTCCGGTTGCTTAACCTTGTTGGCTTAACCCTGTTCATATACAGGGTTAAGCGAACAGAGTTAACTGAGCCAAGTATCATGCAGTTCCGCCTGGGTTATGAAGTTAAGTTCCAACTGGGTTATGAAGTTATGAAGTTTCGGCTGCTTAACCCTGTTCATGTACAGGGGTAAGCGAACAGGGTTAACAGGGCCAAAAGTTATAAAAATCCCGCTGCTTAACCCTGTCCATATACAGGGTTAAACGAACAGGGTTAACTACGCCAAAATTTATGATGATCCGGCTGCTTAACCCTGTTCATATATAGAGTTAAGCGAACAGAGTTAAGCAACCGTAGTTAAGCAACCAAAACTTTTGGGACACCCGTTATAGATTTTTGCTGCTGCCGCCGCTGCTGTTGCTGATTTCTCCCCCAGCTCCTGTTTCGTCTTGCGATTAGTCCGGGAAAACGACGGAAAATCGAGGGCGACGTAATAACGACGCGCGCGACTTATTTTTCCCCGGGAAACAAGGGACGCGTCATTCCCACTCGTTATCCGCGTTTTCCACGTGTGACACACGAATCGCGGGAGGTACTCGAATTCGGGAGGCAGCAGACGACGGATTATATTGCATAGGGAAGAAGAAGGAGAAAAGCTTCGGGGCGATTGGGGCGTGAGTCACACTGCGAGTTCCACCCCTAATTTGGGGTGGAAATCGAAGAGCTTTCAGAATTCTGTGACGGGCGATTGACGGGTTCGTTATGGGGACGAAAAAAAAAAAATCAGATGAGTCTGAAGTGTTGAGGAAGTCTTTATGAACTTTGATCCTTGACGTCCAGCATTAAAAAAAAAATAATAATAACATAACAATAACATAATAATGATAATAATAATAATAACAATGAATAAACAATTCATTGTCACTAATTTAAAAAATTGATATCCCTATTTTACGTGACTAGACTTCATCCCTTCGACTCACAATTCATCAATAATAATAATAATAATAACAACAAAAATTCGACAAAATTCGAATTTTGTCGAATTTTTTAAATCCATTTTTTATCCATTTTTTAAATTAGGGACAATTAGTGACAATGTTGTTATTATTATTATTATTATGTATTATGCATTTTTTACATAATAATTTCGAAAAAATTCAGCACAGAATAAATGAATAAAAAATGCAAAATACATAATAATAATAATAACAACATTATCACTAATTGTCACTAATTTAAAAAATGGATGTCCCCATTTTACGTGACTAGACTTCATCCCCTTGACTCACAATTCCATTCATCAATAACAATAATAATAACAACGAAAATTCGGCATAATTCAACAAAAAAAAATCAACCAAAAAATACATAATACATAATAATAATAACAATAAATGAACGATTTATTGCCCCTTATTAAAAAAAATTGATGTCCTTATTTTACGTGAATAGACTTCATCTCCTCGACTCACAATTCCATTCATCAATAACAATAATAATAACAACGAAAATTCGGCATAATTCAACAAAAATAAATTAACCAAAAATACATAATACATAATAATAATAACAATGAATGAACAATTTATTGCCCCTTATTAAAAAAAAATTGATGTCCCCATTTTACGTGACTAGATTTCATCCCCTCGACTCACAATTCCATTCATCAATAACAATAATAATAACACCGAAAATTCGGCATAATTCAACAAAAATAAATTAACCAAAAAAGACATAATACATAATAATAATAACAATGAATGACAATACAACAAAAATAAATTAACCAAAAAATACATAACACATAATAATAATAACAATGAATGAACAATTTATTGCCCCTTATTAAAAAAAAATTGATGTCCTTATTTTACGTGACTAGACTTCATCCCCTCGACTCACAATTCATCCTCAAATTCTGCGGTACGATTATAATTTCCAAGCCGATAATTCCGGTTTCGAATTTACCTACAATTAGCCGCAATTTCGCGCGGCACTTCGCGACGAGGCGTTACGACATAATTTCCAGCCTGGGTATAGTATATAGTATAGTGAAACACACCCCCTCGTTGCGCGCAACTCGCGATACAAATTTCGATAAGTGGTGAGCACGCTGATGATAGCAATTTGAAAATTAATTGCAAATTCACGGGGTTTGCGGCGAGCGACTCGACGGCGACGCGACGGTGATTAATGCTCGCGAACCCCTTCTTCTCCGCTTCTTCCGCGCTTCCCACTCGTTTCGCGAATCTCCCCCCTCTCCTTCCTCACTCCTTTCTACCCTCTCCTCCCTCCTCCCTCCTTCCAACCCTCTCCTCACCTCCTCCCCTTCCCCTGTTCACTTAACCCTGTATATTAACAGGGTTAACAGGACCAAAAGTTATGAAGTTTCGGTTACTTAACCCTGTTCGCTCAACCCTGTTCATATACAGGGTTAACCGGGTTGTATATGAACAGGGTTAAGCGAACAGGGTTAACAGGGCTGTATATGAATAGGGTTAAGCGAACAGTGTTAAGCAGCCGGAACTTCATGACTTTTGGCCCAGTTAACCCTGTTATAAACAAGGTTAAGCAAATTGAGTTAAGCAGCCGGAACTTCATGATTTTCGGCCTTGTTAACACTGTTCGCTTAACCGTGTGTATGAACAGGGTTAAGCAGTCGGAACTTCATAACTTTGGTCTTGTTAACCCTGTTCGCTCAACCCTGTTCATATACAGGGTTAACAGGATTGTATATGAACAGGGTTAAGCGAACAGGGTTAACAGGATTGTATATGAACAGGGTTAAGCGAACAGGGTTAACAGGGCTGTATATGAACAGGGTTAAGCGAACAGTGTTAAGCAGCCGGATCTTCATGACTTTTGGCCCAGTTAACCCTGTTATAAACAAGGTTAAGCAAACAGAGTTAAGTATCCGGAACTTCATAACTTTTGGGCTTGGTAACCCTGTTCGCTTAACCCTGCTCATATACATGGTTAACAGGGCTGTATATGAACCCTGTTCGCTTAACCTTGTTCATGTTCAAGGTTAATCGAACAGGGCAAAAATTTATAAAATTTTCGCAGCTTAACCCTGTTCGCTTAATCCACCTCCCTTCCTTTCCCATCCTCCTCCTCCCACTCCTGCACTCCACCCACTCTCCTCCCCCTACTCACCTCCCTATCCTCCCCCTCCTATCCCTCCCCCTCCCCCTACTCTCCTCCCTATCCTCCCCCTCCTATCCCTCCCCCTCCCCCTACTCTCCTCCCTATCCTCCCCCTCCTATCCCTCCCCCTCCCCCTACTCTCCTCCCTATCCTCCCCCTCCTATCCCTCCCCCTACTCTCCTCCCTATCCTCCCCCTCCTATCCCTCCCCCTCCCCCTACTCTCCTCCCTATCCTCCCCCTCCTATCCCTCCCCCTCCCCCTACTCTCCTCCCTATCCTCCCCCTCCTATCCCTCCCCCTCCCCCTACTCTCCTCCCTATCCCTCCCCCTACTCTCCTCCCTATCCTCTCTATATATCTTCCCCCTCCTACCCTCCCCCTCCCCCTTCCCCATCCCCCGAAGAGGGGGGGGGGGGGTGTCGTGCTTTCACTCGAAAGCTCGAGAGTTCCGCCGGAAAGGGGGGAGGGGCGGAGGGGGGGTTTTTCGCTCGAAAGCGCGACTCACCCCCGTGAGCTGTGCAACGTAGAGGGAGGAGGGGGGGGGGGGGGGAACGCTCGCTCGCGCTTCGTATCCACCGCGCGATAAGTCCTGTGGGATAACAGCCTCGTGTTTCGGATAACAGGGAATATCACGGTACACCCGACACCGTGAAACACACCGCGCGTCGTGGCCGTGACAAATACTCCACTGCTGCCAACCGCCTCACTGTTGGCTGCGCGAGTCTATATATATGTTGGGAGGGGGGTTTTATGGATGTGTATAGGGGTATAGTGTATATGTATAGAGCAGCCTGACCCGCCTGACCAACCCCATTCTCACAGAGGGTGGCTCAGGATTATGCGACATAATCACTCGAAACCCGAGACTCAGCTTGCGGTCGCAGTTGCGGTAATGATGAGAGAGACCTTCCTCTCGTGAAATATCTGCAAAAGTGTCTGAAGGGTGCTGGGAATCGATTAGAGGAACGATTTCTCAGGATCGTCTTGCGAGACGAATTATTGGGACTTATGGTCGATTTATTTAAACTCGATTCTTTGGATAAAAGAATGTTTCATTTGCGATCGGATAGGGTTTTCAGAGCCTACCATCATTGATTTTTTTTTTGCAAAAAACGCGAGAAAAAATTCTTGGAGAAATGATGGTCGATTTATTTAAACTCGATTCTTTGGATAAAAGAATGTTTCATTTGCGATCGGATAGGGTTTTCAGAGCCTACCATCATTGATCTTTTTTTTGCAAAAAACGCGAGAAAAAATTCTTGGAGAAATGATGGTCGATTTATTTAAACTCGATTCTTTGGATAAAAGAAAGTTCAATTTGATATCGGATAGGGTTTTCAGAGCCTACCATAATCGATCTTTTTTTTGCAAAAAACGCGAGAGAAAATTGTTGGAGAAATGATGGTCGATTTATTAAAAGTAGATTTTTTGGATAAAATAAAGTTTCATTTGCCATCGGATAGGGTTTTCAGAGCCTACCATCATTGATCTTTTTTTTGCAAAAAACGCGAGAAAAAATTCTTGGAGAAATGATGGTCGATTTATTAAAAGTAGATTTTTTGGATAAAAGAAAGTTCAATTTGATATCGGATAGGGTTTTCAGAGCTTAAGAAACCAATTTATTTGACCAAAAAACGCGAGAAAAAATTCTTCGAAAAATTAAAAAATGTATTTATGGCGTTTCGCCTTGCGGCATTCTCTTCGTTGGAGGGTTTTCTTTCGAATGCAAAAAGAAAATCCCGATTATATTGATGCAAAGAAAAATTACGCCGATTTTAGTGAAGTGGCAAAATTGGAAAAAAGTAAAAAATCAAAAAATTCTGCGAAAAATCGGACAATCGATATTTTGTGTTCAGCTTTGCGTCATTTTCTTCATTAAAAGGTTTTCTTTCGAATGCAAAAAGAAAATCTCGATTATATTGATCCAAAGAAAAATTACGCCGATTTTAGTGAAGTGATAAAATTGGAAAAAAGTAAAAAATCAAAAAATTCTGCGAAAAATTGGAAGATCGTGATATCGCGTTCAGCTTTGCGTCATTTTCTTCGTTCAAGGGTTTCCTTTCGAATGCAAAAAGAAAATCCCGATTTTATTGACCCAAAAAAAAATTACGCCGATTTTAGTGAAGTGACAAAATTGAAAGAAAGCTGAAACTCAAAAAATTCTGCGAAAAATCGGAGAATCGATATTTTGTGTTCAGCTTTGCGCCATTTTCTTCATTAAAGGGTTTTCTTTCGAATGCAAAAAGAAAATCCTGATTATATTGATGCAAAGAAAAAATACACCGATTTTAGTGAAGTGATAAATTTGAAAGAAAGTAAAAAATCAAAAAATTCTGCGAAAAATCGGAAAATCGAGATATCGCGTTCCGCTTTGCGTCATTTTCTTCGTTCAAGGGTTTTCTTTAGAATGCAAAAAGAAAATCCCGATTATATTGATCAAAAGAAAAATTACGCCGATTTTAGTGAAGTGACAAAATTGAAAGAAAGTAAAAAATCAAAAAATTCTGCGAAAAATCGGAGAATCGATATTTTGTGTTCAGCTTTGCGTCATTTTCTTCATTAAAGGGTTTTCTTTCGAATGCAAAAAGAAAATCCCGATTATATTGATCCAAAGAAAAATTACGCCGATTTTAGTGAAGTGATAAAATTGGAAAAAAGTAAAAAATCAAAAAATTCTGCGAAAAATCGAAAAATCGAGATATCGCGTTCAGCTTTGCGTCATTTTCTTCGTTCAAGAGTTTTCTTTCGAATGCAAAAAGAAAATCCCGATTATATTGATCCAAAGAAAAAATACACCGATTTTAGTGAAGTGATAAATTTGAAAGAAAGTAAAAAATCAAAAAATTCTGCGAAAAATCGGAAAATCGAGATATCGCGTTCCGCTTTGCGTCATTTTCTTCGTTAAAGGGTTTCCTTTCGAATGCAAAAAGAAAATCCCGATTGTATTGATCCAAAGAAAAAATACACCGATTTTAGTGAAGTGATAAATTTAAAAGAAAGTTAGAAATCAAACAATTCTGCGAAAAATCGGAAAATCGAGATATTGCGTTCTGCCTTTTGCGGCATTCTCTTCGTTAAAGGGTTTTCTTTCGAATGCAAAAAGAAAATCCCGATTATATTGACCCAAAGAAAAAATACACCGATTTTAGTGAAGTAATAAATTTGAAAGAAAGTAAAAAATCAAAAAATTCGGCGAAAAATCGAAAAATCGAGATATCGCGTTCCGCTTTGCGTCATTTTCTTCGTTAAATGGTTTTCTTTCGAATGCAAAAAGAAAATCCCGATTATGATGGGGCAATGAAAAACTACACCGAATTTAGTGAAGTGATAAAATTGGAAAAAGGTAAAAAATCATTTTTCGCGTTTTTATCCTCGAATTTTCTATTTATCGAACAAATACCCTAGATTTTTGGAATCAGCGGGAAATTTGCCATCGGATAGGATTTTTTAACTCTGTAATAGCAAACATTTTTTTTCCCATTCGGAATCAAGTTTCCATTAATCCAAAAAAAGAATAACATCGATTTCACTAAATTTGTGAACAAAATTTGTGAATTTACAAAATTTCTAAAAAAGTGAAAAATCGTTTTTTGCGTTTTTGAGTTTTTTTTCCCCAAATTTTTCATTTTCCGGGCAAAATACATCAAACACCCAAACATTTCTACACTACATTGCAATTCCTCGCGCGCCAAACCATCCGATCCGGTAAACACAATCGCCATCCGCAGCGCAACGAAAATTTGATCCAAGTCTGAAAATTGAGTTGCGCAACTACTTTATTGCGAGAACGCGGGGCGGCGGTCCTGTTTAGCAACTTTCGTTCGTTCGCCCCGGCGAAGATCGAGTAGCAGCATCGACGAGTTTGTCTGGAGCGACTCGGAAATTTTCGTATACACACAGCGCATAATACGAGCCTTATTATGTTAAAGTATACGAAGTGGAGAATCGGGGAAAGAGGATAGGGGAGGAGGGGAGGAAAAGAGGAGGGGAGGGTAAAAGGGGGAGGGGGAGGAAGAGGCGAGTGGCGATAGGCGGCCTCCTCGTGCCTGAGCTGGATAAACGGCAGGGTATAATGCATTATACAGCGCAGCAGCAGTAGCAGCAGCAGCAGCAGCAGCCTGGACGCGGGGTCAGAGTTCGAGCGGAGAAACCAGGAGGAGGGTTGGTGGTACGACGCGACCGCTACATGCTGCGAATGGTGAACCAGAAGGTGGAGGTGGAGAGCTCGAGGCTCGCTTCGGTTCGTCGCTTCTACGTGGTTCTTCTTCGTTTTTGGATGCGGGGAGGGAGGAAGAGGAAGGGAAGGGAGAGAGAGAAAGAGAGAGAGGAATAGAGAGGGAGAGGGAAGAGTCTAATTAGAAAAAAATGTCGGCTTTCACCGTTTATTTTGCCTAAAAATTACCGAAATTAAAAAAAAAATAGTCAAAATTGTAAAAAAGAATCACCCTAAACCATTTTAAAATACGATGTATTTTAAGCTATAGCTTATATAGCTCAGCTGAGCTATAGCTCAGCTATAGCTTATATAAACGAAGGAAGGGTGGAAGAAAAGAGGAAAAGAGAAGGAGAATGGGAAGAGAGAAAGAGAAGAAGAATGGAAAGAAAGAAAGAGAAGAGGAAGAGAGAAGAGGAAGGGAGAAAGAGAATGGAGAATGGAGAATGGAGAAAGAGAGAAAGAGAAGAGGAAGAGAGAAGGAGAATGGGAATAGAGAACGAGAAGAGGAAGAGAGACGGAGAATAGGAAGAGAGAAAGAGAAGAGGAAGAGAGAAGGAGAATGTAAAGAGAGAAAGAGAAGAGGAAGAGAGAAGGAGAATGGGAAGAGAGAAGGAGAATGGGAAAAAAGAAAGAGAAGAGGAAGAGAGAAGGAGAATGTAAAGAGAGAAAGAGAAGAGGAAGAGAGAAAGAGAAGAAGAAGAGAGAAGGAGAATGGGAAGAGAGAAAAAGAAGAGGAAGAGAGAAGGAGAATGGGAAGAGAGAAAGAGAAGAGGAAGAGAGAAGGAGAATGAGAAGAGAGAAAGAGAAGAGGAAGAGAGAAGGAGAATGGAAAAAGAGAAAAAGAGAAGAGGAAGAGAGGAGAATGGAAAGAGAGAAAGAGAAGAGGAAGAGAGAAGGAGAATGGAAAGAAAGAAAGAGAAAAGGAAGAGAGAAGAAGAATGGAAAAAAGAAAGAGAAGAGGAAGCGAGAAGGAGAATGGAAAGAAAGAAAGAGAAGAGGAAGAGAGAAGGAGAATGGAAAAAGAAAAAGAGAAGAGGAAGAGAGAAGGAGAATGGGAAGAGAGAAAGAGAAGTGGAAGAGAGAAGGAGAATGTAAAAAGAGAAAAAGAAGAGGAAGAGAGAAAGAGAAGAGATAGAGAGAAGGAGAATGGAAAAAGAGAAAGAGAAGAGGAAGAGAGAAGGAGAATGGGAATAGAAAACGAGAAGAGGAAGAGAGAAGGAGAATGGGAAGAGAGAAAGAGAAGAGGAAGAGAGAAGGAAAATGAGAAGAGAAAAAGAGAAGAGGGAGAGAGAAGGAGAATGGGAATAGAGAAACAGAAAGAGAAAGAAAGAAAAACAGAAATAGAAGGGAAAAAGCGAAAGAGAATAGAAAGAGAAGAAGAGAAAATGAGTGAAAATGAACCAAAAAAACAAGGAAGAAAAAAACAGCGACAGAGACAGAAAGAGACGAACACATAGAAGTGATCTAGTGAAAAGGACAGAGAACCTAACCGGGAGGTGTCAGTCTCTCCCTCCTCGATTCCGTCCAGTCCCGTTCTCGCGTCCCTCGTTTCTGGACAGCGGACGTACACACAACCCGATCGCAACTTTAAACAGGGAGGAAACATTTTCAATTTGCTCTCGGCGTTGTCCTCTGCTTTCGCGTCTGTCTCCCAGTCTGTCCTCTTTCTCCCCTTCCGCCAACGACTCGTCGACATTTTCTCGTTTATTTGGCCGAGCCACACGTCCCGGGACACACGCTGCCTGTTCCGCAGCTGCAGCAGCCGCGCGACAAACTCTCCAACGCTTTCCTTTTTATTTTTCATGGAACATTCGGCGCTCACTTCGAGACTTTTCCGGGCCAAACGCGAGACGTGCATTCACTTTTCCGGTGTCACTCAAGCGTAACGCGAAACTATCGCAGTTCTCGATGCGATAAAAGTGTAATGACAATAAAATAAATATATTGAATGGATGGTGGAAATCAGGGGGATGAAATTTATTGTTTTTCTTGGAGTTGAGAGTTTTGGTCTTTTGTTTTGTCAACTTGGATCTTTTGGTGATATTGGAAGGTGGAGCTTTTTTATGATGTATTATTTTTGTATTTTTTATATATTTTTTTATGGAGGAGAAAGTGAAGGAGCGAATGAATTCTAATCAAGATAACCAAAATAGAATATTTTGGTTATCTTGATATCTTGATAATCTTAATAATCTCTAATCAAGATAACCAAAATAGAAGATTTTGGTTATCTTGATTAGAATTCATTCGCTCCTTCACTTTCTCCTCCATAAAAAAAAATATATAAAAAATACAAAAATAATATTCGTAGCTCTTTTTGTCCCTGAAGGCGAGTTTCTAACACATTTTCCCTTCAATTTGAATTCTAATCAAGATAACCAAAATATTATATTTTGGTTATCATGATTAGAATTATGAATTATGAATTCTCATCAAGATAACCAAAATATTATATTTTGGTTATCTTGATTAGAATTATGAATTATGAATTCTCATCAAGATAACCAAAATATTATATTTTGGTTATCTTGATGAGAATTCATTCAAGATAATTATCTTGATTAGAATTCTATCAAGATAACCAAAATATTCTATTTTGGTTATCTTGATTAGAATTCAAATTTAAGGGAAAATGTGTCAGAAACTCGCCTTCAGGGACAAAAAGAGCTACGAATGAAATGGACAATTCACATTTTTCTAGAAATGATGGTTTTTATTTTTTCATGCAATTGAGAAATGTGAACGAAATTTAGTTTGGATACCTTGACCATCATTTAAATTGATCGGAAAATGGGATGGAAACTCGCCTTCAGGGTAAAAAAACGATAAACTGTGATAAAATGGACAGTTCACATTTTTCAGGAATTTGTGATTTTTATTTTCACATACATTTTACAAAAGTGAATGAATTTTTTTTTTTTTTTTTTTTGTTATCTTGATGGCAATTCGAATCGAGCGAAAACGGGATAGAAACTCACCTTTAGGTGCAAAAAGCGCGACGACGAAACTGCGACGAATAAAATGGACAGTTCACTTTTTTTCCGTCATTCGTGATTTTTTTTTTTTTTTTTTTTTTTGCATAAAGTTGACAAACGTGAATCTATTTTTTTTCGGTATCTTGATCACAACTCAAATCGAACGAATCCCGAAAAGAACGAGACGGAAAATGGGATAGAAATTCGCCTTTAGGAACGGAAGCGAACGAAAGTGCAGAGCCTCGAAGGACGTCGAGGAGCGACCGGTGGCGCTGGCATTGAGCGATCATCTCATCTCGGCCGCGCAAAGTTAGATGAGGAAATTTGTCCCCGGCGATGGGTTCGCTGATAGTTCGCCAAACTCGGCGACGTCGGCGCGAGCGGGACGGACGAGTCGCCGGATGAATCGGACGCAACGCCGGTATAAGGTGTCCGATATAGTAGAGTCCGCCTTTACCTTCGCTCTCGTTTTTCCCTTCCTTTCCACTGCCTCGGCATCCCGGACGCTTATCCGAACTCCTAAAGCTCGAAGAACAAACAAGATTTTTTTCCCCTTAAAAAAAAAAAAAAAAAAAAAAAAAAAAAAAAATTGGAATTATAGTTATTTTTTTTAATGCTCCGCCATGGAAAAAAAAAAGTGTAGTCGGAAAAATATCGAAAACAGCAGTATTTTAAGTATATGGAATGTTTTAAGTATTAAAAAAAAAAAAAAAAATTGGAATTATAGTAATTTTTTTTTATGCACCGCCATGGAAAAAAAAAGTATAGTCGGAAATATATCGAAAACAGCACTATTTTAAGTGCATGGAGTGTTTTAAGTATGTTAAATACGTACTTAAAATACATTTCTCAAATACTTTTGTTGTATTTTGAAGGAGGAACCTACTTTAGGAGGCTTATTTTCACTGATTTTTTAGAATTTTTTTGGGTGTGAAGTATTTATTAGAATTTATAAAAATTTGGCCATCATGTTATTCATATTTCGAACTACTTTTGTGATTTTTTTAAAATAATTCCACCGAAAAATAACAACGTTAACATTTTTTTTCTCGTGTGAATTATTCATAAATTTTTCTGATTACGTATGAATTTTTTCAGAACTTTGTCTGATTAGAAAAAATCGCCGCTAAAATCTGCCTAAAAAATAATGAAATAAAAAAAAATTGACAAAATTATAAAAAAATGAACCCTAAACCATTTTAAAAATACGAAGTATTTTATTAATTTATTTTTTATTTTATTTAATTAAATTTCTTCATTAATTACATTTAAAAAATACGAAGTATTTTTCAGAAGCACTCAAAGTAAATTCTTAAAAATATATTTTAAGAAGAAAAAGTATTTTGTATTTTGTTAACGCAGTGTGGATACTTTCGGTGATTCAGTAAAGATTTGTATTGCAGGAGATATTTTATTAACTAGAGCGATCCGCTCTCGCCCGTGACATTTTCACGAATAACAAAATTAGGTCACTAGGCGACGATATAAACAAAATCCAATCATACATCGATTAAAGTATATTACGATTTTAACATATTTTAAGTATTTTCGAATATTTTTCCCAGTCCCGAAACAAAGCAAAATGAAACACTGGGATTATAGTTATTTTTTTTGCTGGATTTTGTCCAGGCAAATTTTGTTTGGCAAGATTTTGTGAAAAGTATTTTGTATTTAGTATTTTAAGTATTTTCGAATATTTTTCCCAGTCCCGCAACAAAGCAAAATAAAACACTGGAATTATAATTATTTTTTATGCTGGATTTTGTCCAGGAAAATTTTGTTTGGCAAGATTTTGTCCGGGAAATTTGGTCCCACATTTGCGATTTCCTTGACTGCGTTTTGCTCTTCTTGGTCCTCATCGCTTTCCACTTTCGAGTCTCCTCCTTGGCCATCGTTTCCGTCGCTCGGCAGGAGTCGCGAGGCGCCTCCTGCAATTAGGTGCGTCGCAGGGCGCCGCTTGTGTACCACTCAGCCCCTATCAAAGCCAACGACGACCCGACGCAACGTTAACGGCTGATCAGATACCAACCGTCTCCGGCATATACGTCACGTTACGAATATTTATGTCTGCGTCAGAGTCCAACCGAGCGATAAATTGGAGGACCCGCTGCGACGTTGCATCCTCGGCATCCTCGAATATGAGCTCATCACTATCGATCGTCGCGTGTCTGTGTGTGTGTGACTCATGGAAAGTTTAATATCTTAAAAGTTTGACTTGAACATATTTTCATCAATTTTATAGTTTCCGAACAAAATCTCTTAGGACCGAATTTCCTTGGATTAAATCTGTCCGGACAAAATTTCCCTGAACAAAATCTTCCAGGACAAAATTTCCCTGAACAAAATCTCTCCGAACAAAATCTCCCTGAACAAAATCTCCCCAAACAAAATCTCTCCGAACAAAATCTCCCTGAACAAAATCTCTCCGATCAAAATCTCCCTGATCAAAATCTCCCCGAACAAAATATCCCTGAACAATATCTCCCCGAACAATATCTCCCTGGAACAAAATCTCCCTGAACAAAATCTCCCTGATCAAAATCTCCCTGGACAAAATCTCCCCGAACAAAATCTTCCCGAACAAAATCTTCCCGGACAAAATTTGTCCGAACAAAATCTGTTCGAACAAAATTTTCCTGAACAAAATCTGTCCGAACAAAATTTTCCTGGACAAAATCTTCCCAGGAAAAATCTACCAGGACAAAATCTCCCCGAACAAAATCTTCCCGGACAAAATGTCCCTGAACAAAGTCTCCCTGAACAAAATCTCCCTGGATAAGATCTTCCCGAACAAAATTTCCCTGAACAAAATCTCCCCGAACAGAATCTCCCTGAACAAAATTTTCCTGAACAAAGTCTCCCTGAACAAAATTTCCCTGGACAAAATCTTCCCGAACAAAATCTCCCCGGAAAAAATGTCCCTGAACAAAGTCTCCCTGAACAGAATCTCCCTGGATAAAATTTCCCTGGACAAAATCTTCCCGAACAAAATTTCCCTGGAAAAAATCTCCTCGAACAAAATCTCCCCGATCAAAATCTCCTCGAACAAAATCTCCCCGATCAAAATCTCCCCGAACAAAATCTCCCTGGAACAATATCTCCCTGAACAAAATCTCCCCGGACAAAATCTGTCTGAACAAAATTTGCCTGGACAAAATCTTCCCCGAACATAATCTCCCTGGACAAAATTTCCCCGAACAAAATCTCCCCGGACAAAATGTCCCTGGACAAAATCTCCCTGAACAAAAACTTCCCGGGACAAAATCTCCGTGAACAAAATCTCTCCGAACAAAATCTCGCCGGACAAAATGTCCCTGGATGAATTCTCCCCGAACAAAATCTCCCCGAATGAAGTCTCCCTGAACAAAATCTCCCTGGACAATATCTTCCCGAACAAAATCTTCCCAAACAGAATCTCCCCGGAAAAAATCTCCCCAAACAAAATTTCCCCAGACAGAATCATCCCGAACAAAATCTTCGGGACAAAATCTCCCCGAACAAAGTAAAGTAAAGTAAAGTGGAAAATAAGTGGCAAAGCTCAAAGTCCAAAGTCCCAGGTTTTCGCGCCCTTTGTGAGATGTGCGAAAGCCAGATCCGAGTTTTCAATGGTCCTCGAGGATTCAGGCGCGTTGAGAAAGGACGCGAAGGTTGATATATGTATATCTCACGCTTATATATATAGCATTCCTGCACTTGCCGATGTACTACATATACATATAAGCGAACGGGATCAGTGGCTCGTTTATCACGCGGAGGATTCCGGACGTCTCCGGTCCTGGAGCTGAAGCTACGTTGAGCTCATTCCTATCCCCGAAGCGCCGTGAAATTTATCGGTTTTATAATTAAGCAGCTCGCTGAGTCTCGCAATACTGGCGAGTAACTCGCCTCTAATTTATATCTCTCGCTACGTCGCGTCGCTTTCGAGTCACCAGGACGAATGGAGTTGATGATTCTGCAGAATAAAAAAAAATACAGCTCAAGGTCGGAAAGACCTTGAGGCTATTTTTTGTATTGTTTTTTCTATTTGACCAAATGGTTCAATTTGTAGTAAAAAAAATATCAAATAATAATTTACTAAAACCTAAGGATTTCGATTTTTTTTCTTTTATTTGACAAAATGGTTCAATTTGTATTAAAAAAAAAACATCAAATAATAATTTACAAAAACCTAAGGATTTCAATTTTTTTTTTATTTGACAAAATGGTTCAATTTGTATTAAAAAAATATCAAATAATAATTTACTAAAACCTAAGGATTTTAATTTTTCTTCTTCTATTTGACCAAATGGTTCAATTTGTATTAAAAAAAAAAAAAAACAAATAAAAATTTACAAAAACCTAAGGATTCCAATTTTTTTTCTTCTATTGAGCCAAATTGCCAATTTATTGTAAAATGGTCAATTTGTATAAAAAAGAAACATCTAATAATAATTTACAAAAACCTAAGGATTTCAACATTTTTTTCGTCTATTTGACCAAATGGTTTAATTTGTGTAAAGAAAAAAAATCAAATAATAATTGACAAGTGAAACTTGTCGATTTGAACTGAAATCCTTAGATTTTTGTGAATTATTATTTGAGGCTTTTTTTTATAAAAATTAAACCATTTGGGTTAATTAAAAAAAAATCCAAGTGTGAAGAAAATCCAGACTTGAACTGGAATCCTTAGGTTACTGTAGATCATTATTTGAGGCTTTTTAAAAATAAAAACTTCACATAATGATCCAAAAAAACCATTTAGGTAAATTGAAAAAAATGTCAAGTGGTTTTCTCGACATCAGAGTGGCTGCAATTGATCCACCCACGTTTCCATGTAAATTCCTTAAATGATTAATGTAAATGGGAACGAAAGTAACTTACATTATTTATCACCTTCCCGTGAAGTGGAAAAAAATGTTTCTCGTGATTACAGCCTTAATGGAGCAGGGAGCAATTTTTTTTTTTTTTTTTTTTTTTTTTTTTTCGAGCTGCTGGAGGTTCCAATGACCTCTGTTCTCGAGCTTCTCGCTTCTTCGTTGCGCTTTTTCATCCTTCATCTCCCTGTCGAGTCTCTAAACCCTCCGGGAATAAATATATATGTATGTACAGTGTTCGTGGTGCAAGGAAACGAATCCTGGGCAGTTTCGTCAGCCTCGCCTGGAATTCCAGGCACGATGAGGCGACTCGTTGCCGCGGACCTTGCGCTAATTCGCAGTGTATCTGGAGACGTCTACGAGGCGTCGTACACCGCATTCGTACCGAGAAAAACCGACGTCTTCTTATTTATTTATTTTTTTGTACAAGAGGAGAATTTTCTTCCCTCTCCTTCTATTCTTTTCTTCTCTTCTCTCTTTCATTCCTGAATTGTTCTTTATCTGAGAGACGAAGAGAATTTTTTCTCTCCTCTCACTTGTTATCTTTTTTTTCAACGCCTTATTCCACGTACATTTTTTTTTCTTTTTTTTTTACAAGAGTAGAATCTGTTTTCCTTCTCTTTCTCATTCTTAAGGGATCGTCACAGTGTGACCCTTTGAAAAATCAATGATTTTCGCGAATTTTTTTTGTTAAGTTGTAATGAACGAATTGGTCTGGTTTTTTTTTAAATAAATAAGTACATTCTTGAAGAATACAAAATGATTTTTTTTATGTGCATTTCTTTAATGTATAATAATTATATAAATTGTTTAAATAGCTCGTGCAAAAAAAAGGTCCTGCATTATGTCCACGATTGCGGCCGCAATTTTTATCTGAACGAAAAATTTAAAAACAGATTATTAATCTGTAGGAAATTCGCTATCGCGCTATGGGAGTTTTTTTTTCAATTTGACAAAATGGCGGCGGTTTGAACGAAAATTATCGAATTTAGCCCTTTTTTCGACAGTTTTTCGTAAAAAAAATAGGAAGATTTAGTAAAAAAAAAAAAGCTTCCATAGCGCGATAGAGAATGACGTTAGAAATGTTCTCTCAAAATTTGAAATCGATATCGTCATAACTCTCCATTTGAGAGTGGACACCGTTTTGAAAAACAACATTCCGAGAAAAAGGCGTTTAAAGTTTGCACACGCCACTGTCACGCTGCAATCCCTCTCTCTAAGAAAGGCTGCAGCGACCGAAATAATTCGAACTTCGATAAAAAAATTTAACAGAATGTTTATAACCGTGTATACTATCCGATAATGAAAAAAAAAAAAAAAAAAAAAAAAAAAAAAAATCGATTTTTTTTATTTCACACTGTGACAATCCCTTAACTAAATTTCTCTTCATCTGAAAGACGAAGACAATTTCTTCTCTCTGTCTTTCCTCCTTCCCCCTCTTGTTATCTTTTTTCCAAACGTCTTCCTTATCCTTATTCCACGTGCATTTTTTTACAGAAGAAGAATTTGTTTTCCCTCTCTTTCTCTTCCTTTCCTGAATTTCTCTTCATCCGAGAGACGAAGACAATTTTTTCTCTCTGTCTTTCCTCCTCCCCCCTCTTGTTATCTTTTTTTCCGGTGCCCGGAAACCAGGACGAGCATCATAAACCCTCGCGGCTCAGAGTCCTCGTCCGAGCTTCGCGCTCGGACGGGGTTTAAAAATAATTAGAAATAATACCGAGTGTCTGGGCCGCAGGAAAATATCTCGGAAAACCCTGGGGGGAGGGGGGGGGGGGGGGGGGGTGGAGCAAAAGAAACGCGAAAGAATTAGCCAAGGCGAATCCGGTTGCGTGGTCGGCCCTGGCGCTTTGGTTCACCGACGCCACCGTTGGTGGCGCGCGAGGCGCGACTTGTTTCCAGCGGTTTTTATATCAGAAAAATTCTCACCGCACTTCCCGAGGGTATTTTCGCTCTCGAGATAACGCGCTGTGTTATCTCACGTTTTTTATTTACTTTTTTTACTTACCTTTCCAAAGCGACGTGATTTCCCAGGCCGATGCAGCAAACTCTGAGCAAAAACAAGCGACGGACAAAAAAGGCGGGAAAAACATTTGAATATGAATATTTTGCGAATTAAGAGGTTATGCCACTGTAGAATTTAAAAAAAATCGATTTTTTTTGTTTGTTAGGACCTTAAAAATGATTTCCCTAAAGATTATCGACGAGAAAAATTTTTAAGTACACGATTTTCGAATTTTAGTCGACGAACTTCAAACGCGTTTATCTGAAAACTACATTTTTCAAGTTTGCTGGATCGATAACTCTGACAATTTTAAACCGATTCACTTGAAATATTGCATATATCTTTAAAAATACATTGTCCATGGAAGTACGTAGCATTTTTTATTTATATCGTATAGTTTATTTGTTATTAACAATTTCCTGACGATTTTTTAGGCAAATGTAGCACTTTTCACTTTAAAAGTGTGCCATTTGGCCAAAAATCAATATATCGAAAAAACCCAGTGAACTTTCATCGACAATGTATTTTTAAAGATATGTGCAAAATTTCAAGTGAATCGGTCTAAAATTGTCTGAGTTATCACTTCAGCAATGGACCCTTGGAAAACGGCGACCTCATCGCAGAAACGCTGCACAGCCACCAATTTGTCATAAAACGTTTCAAAAAAATTATCGTATACAGTCAATGACATGTATGATAAAGACCCTTTTTTGTAATATCGTTTCACATTGTGGTTTTTTTTTTAATTCCCGAAAACAGCTGAGTTTTTCGGCCTCTACAGTGTCATAACCCCTTAATGTTGAAATCGTGTCTCTGATATTCCTATCACTGGGCGGAATCGAGTTCCGGGTATAATAATACGATACAGTGGGGTGTGTATAATACGGCCTGGAAGGAGGAAGGAGGAAGCTCATCGCGGACGCTAACGAGCTCGCCGCGTAATTACAATGGAACGATCAGAGGCAGGAAGCTCGCTTTGGTCGACGGACACGACGAGACGACGCTTCTGCAGGAAAGGAGAGGAAATCCCAGGTAGTTGTTGCAAGTTCTGACTCCTGAGGGTCCTGTATCGTCGTCCCTGGTGTCATAACCCAACAACGCTATGTCCACATCTCATTCTCTTGGTCTTTCTTCCATTCTGGATTCTAGTGGTTTCCCTGTCTCTACATTTCTGCATTTTGGCTTTCCACGCTCTGGTAAATGAAGGAAATATTGGGCAGGCGTGATACACATATGGGACAATGTTGTGGGGTCTGGGTTGGGGTTGGGTCTGATATGTTGATGAGGACAGCCTTTATCCTATAAAGGGTCTCTTATAAAGGATCCTATATAAAATTCTCTGTAACCTATAAATGGGGTTCCATCCTATAAGGAATCCTATAAAAAAATCCTCCTTATCCTCGCGGACCTCCCAACTGTAACTTGTGGTTGGGATTCGGTAGTTTTACCCACCTCCGACCTCAAATCAACCGGTCAATTGGTGCACCAAACCAACCAGTGTTCCTGCTTTTCAACGGTTGATTTTGGGTTAGTTTTTGTAAACCAGCTGTAAATCAACCATTCTTAGGACGCAATGAAAGGTTAGTTCGTGGTGGGATATTATAAACCAACCCGAATTCCAACTCTTAAACTAAAAAATCGATGGTTGATTTGTGGTTGATTTTTCAAAACCGACCATAAACCAACCATTTTTTACAACCAGCTATCCAGCCGTTGGCTTATGATTAGGTTTGAAAAATCGACTAAAAATCAACCGTTACCATTCTTGGCTGAAAGTCGGAATTAGGGTTGTTTTCCAATATCCAACCGTTAACCAGTCTTTCATCGTGACTAAAGAATAGTTGGTTTATAGTTTGGTTCACAAAAACCAACCCTAAATCAACCTTCAGAAAGTTGGAATATTGGTTGGTTTGGTGCACCAGTTGACCGGTTGGTTTTTGGGTTGGTTTCAGGTTGGGCAGAACGCGAGGGTTGGGTTTGATATGCTGATGAGGACACTCTTTATCCTATAAAGAGGGTCCTATCCTATAAAAAATCCTATAAAAAATCCTCTGTAACCTATAAATAGGGTTCCATCCCATAAAGGATCCTATAAAAAAATTCTCCTTAACCTGTTAAGGTGATCCTATCCTATAAAGGACTCACCTTATCCTATAAATAGGATAATAATTATAGGATAAATCGTTATAGGAAAAAGGGTGTTCTATTGGTTGAAACCATAAACAGGATTGTTCGTATGTTCCCTTCTGATTCGAAATAATTTTTTGTTCGAGTATTCCTTAAATTTAAGCATTATGTCCCATAGACACATAAAGATAACAGTATAATTTTACCTTGCAGATGTGTTTAAATAGCCTAATCACCGACAATTTCCAAGATGTCATGACCCAACAAAATGTTAGCAAAATCGAAACTCCAAAACCCCAGAATGTCAAGTCCTTTCCATGTCCACATGCCACGTCACAGTGGTCCACATAGTGGTCCATATAGTAGTCCATATAGTGGACACTGACCCCACATACAGTCAACCCTACCCTCTCCACGTGTTTTCATATCTTCAACCAGCTCTTGTGTATATAGCCACGAATATTCCTGGGATTTTATGCACAATATACACGCCCTACTGATCGCACTCGTATAAGGTGTGTTGTCTATATGTGTCAGTGTGTGTCCTCAGCATCATCTGTGTGCAACGTTGGCTTGAGCGTGGCCTACGTAGGTATGTATAATGAGAATGAGGGAGTGCACTGAGGAGCGAACACGAGTCGAGGGAAAGCCAGATAGCGGAGAGAGACAGAGATGGAACCATGGAAGCAGATTGAAGGCAGACAGAGAGCAACGGAGTAGACAGCAGTGCATGGCTCCGAGTTTGGGGGTTGTTTGAACAGGCGCTCCAGCCTCCAAGAACCAGTGGTGAGGGTGAGGATGGAGAGGAGGGAGGGTGAAGGGGGTTGCTATGACGATCACGCCCCATCGAATTACGCGAAAATTGCCCTACGTGCCCCCTTCCCCTTTCACTCACTCGCCTCCTACGTCCTCTCCTCGCCCACTCTACACTCGCTTCGTCCACGTCGCGCGCGCTATATACATTTGCGTTCGGTGTATATCCAGTTCTGGCTCTCAACTGCGCCGTTTCCATCCCCTGTCGCCTCCAATTCGCGTTCGGTATCGCTCACTCGCTCCGACGCTTTCCTGTCTCTCTTGTGTGAATCTGTTTCCCTCTCTCTCGCTGCTGTATCTATCTCCCTTTCTCGCTCCTGTATTCAGAGCTGGGCAGTACTTTAAATACCTGGTACTTGCGAAGTACTTGAAGTAGAAAGTATATGAAAAATACTTAAGGTATTGTACTTCATTTTTTAAGTACATGTCCTGTACTTCAAGTATTTGTACTTAAGATGTCAAGTACTTCCCTGTATTTCAAGTACTTCCTCAAGAACTAGTAGTAGTACTACTACTACTACTACTAGTAGTATGAAGTATTAGTAGTAGTTGAAGTACTAGTAGTAGTACTAATAGTACTATTTACTACTAGTACTACGAATTCTACTAGTACTAGTGCTACTAATAGTACTAGTAGTATTAGTAGTATGAAGTATTTTTAATTACTTCATATAATTGCGTGTTAACCCCATCTTTAGTTTACTTTGTAACAATTCGTGGAATGATTTATTGTTCTTTCTTATTCAAAAATGAAAATAAACAAATCTTAATTACTATCGTCAATGCCTTTCTAAAAATGAACGTGTAATCCTGTAATAAGTTGCAAGTAACGCGGCGATTTATTCGACCTGTGATTGGTCGTAAACCGGGATGAACGGCGGTTGTTCCGGTTTACGAAATACGTAACAGATAAAATATAGCTACTGCCACTTACGAAATATACATGAAAACTTTAAAAGTATTTGATACTTGATACTTGATACTTGAGGTACTTGAAGTACATGAAGAACGCAATATTTCAAGTACTGACTACTTAAAGTACCGAGTTTTTCAAATACCTGGGACTTCCAGTATTTATGATTATTCGTACTTGAAATTCACGAGTATTTCAAGTACTTATAGTACTTTGGACTTTTTACTTCAAGTCATTTTAGTACTTTGTACTTTAAATACTTATAGTACTTTGGACTTTGTACTTCAAGTAATTTTAGTACTTTGTACTTCAAATACTTATAGTACTCTGTACTTTGTACTTCAATTAATTTTAGTACTTTGTACGTCAAGTACTAGTACTTTGTACTTCAAGTACTTGGTGATACTTTGTACTTCAAGTAATTTTAGTACTTTGTACTTCAAATACTTATATTACTCTGTACTTTGTACTTGAAGTAATTTTAGTACTCTGTACTTCAAGTAATTTTAGTACTCTGTACTTCAAGTACTTGGTGATATTTTGTACCTCAAGTACTTAGTGATATTTTGTACTTCAAGTACTTGCTGATACTTTGTACCTCAAGTACTTTCCGATACTTTGTACTTTGTACTTCAAGTACTTTCTGATACTCTTTCCAGCTCTGGTATCTGCCTCCCTCTCTCTCCCCTGTATCTGTCCCTCACCGTCTTTCCTATATCTGCCTCCCTCTCTCTTTCCTGTATCTGTCCTCCCCTCGCTCTCTCTCCTATATCTGCCCCTCCTTTTCTCTCTCCTGTATTTATCTCCCTCTCCCTCTCCCTCTCTCTTTCCTGTATCTGTCTTCTCCCTCTCTCCTCTCTCTCCCTCGCCTCTCTGTGCTTTGCCTCAACATGCAAGGACTCCTCCTCAGTCACTCCGCTCTCTCGCCCAGAATTTCCAGGAGAGCCCAGCAGCGCTTGCGACGATAAACGCGACGCTAAACTGCATTTGATAAACCGACTGAAACGTACACTTCGCGCGGCAGCGACATCGTCGTCGTCGCGCAGTTACAGGTTTGCTTGTCGCTAAAAGCAGAGAGGTGCGAAGCAGCTCGGAGAGACGAAGTTAACGCTGTAGCGACCGCTCCGCTTGCTTTCTGTTCTCTGAATGCAAACATACAGACACACGTAAACACGTCGCGTTACGCTCTGCACTTTAAACCCTAGAATGTAGTAGATATATATATATATATTGCAATGTCGGTGCGTGCGAAATGTTATCGTGTGCAGTTATGCAGATGTTATTGTAGCGGGGACGGAAGTACGTGAGGATTGATTTATCGCCCCTGGCACTAAACTTTTAGTACACAGTACGCGGCTTTTCTTCGCTACAATGTCGGAGAAACAATTTATCAGGGAATTAATTCAGGAAACAGGGTGAAATATCGCTTTATCGGAATGCACTGGACGTGTGCATTTTTTTTCACTTTTTTCACTGTTGAAAAAGTGTGTTTTACGTTTTTGCAGATTAGTTAAAAATAAATTGAAATATTTTGTGATTGATTTATTGAAGCATTTTTATTTAATTTTTTCACATCAAATTCATTACGAAAAAAAATAGTACATTGATTTTGAATAATTTCCAAAAGTTATTAGCAAATTAATAAAAAAAAAGTGTTCAACAAATTACCCTGCAACCTGCATATTTTGTGATAAAAATAATTTATAATAAGAATGTTTTCAGATTTTTTTCGTGGTTTTAAAATTTCATTATTTTTCTTTAGCTATTTTTGACAAATTTAAAAATCATGAAGAAATTTTGAAAAAATGTATACGTGTTAAGGAAAATAGACTAATTATTTTCATCACAAAAAAATTTAGGTTGCTGGGTAATTTGTTAAACACATTTTTAAAAATTAATTTGCTAATAACTTTTGGAGATTATTATTATTATTATTATTATTATTATTATTATTCAAAATCAATTTTTCAAACATCTTCTATATGCTTGATTATTTTCAGATTTTTATTCCACTGTGAAACGTTCGAAATATTGTCTGAAATAACCAAAAAAATTAATATTACCACAGAATCAACGACTACATCAATATAATTCAATTACTTCAGATATAAAAGGGTGTCCACCCCTTAAGCTCATCGAATGTCGATTCTCATTGATTCCCCAAAATCCGAATGGATCTCACCACCCTGTAACTATTACACAAGTGGTCTTAGGGTCATTGCGCTCGAGCTGCGACGACTAATAATGCCAAAGTGGTTAGAAGGAAAATCCAGGCTGTTTAATCTCGCTTTCGTGCTCCACATAAGCTTTATATCTCGGCCGATTCTTTTGCCAGGACGGCAATAAGGCAGCCAGGCGGCGGGATTAAAAGATTACGTCGTCCAATATCGGTGAACTACCGACTGGACGACGTCGGAGCCGAGTTCCTTTGGGACTCGTAACGCAATCCTTTACGTGACTTCGTCCCGTCCGCAAGCTCCTCGGACGGACGACGCCAATGTTTTCGCATTACGAAACAAACTGCCCCGGGCTTTCGCGGACGAAAGCTCGGTCGTTCTGAACCGCTTCGCGCCACGTCGGACACTTACTTTATTCGCCCCCAGCCGCCGATTAACCCTCTACGATCCTACCGAAGAAATTAGCCTCTCCCTATTTTACACAATTTCCGTCTCGGTTTTACTCCGCCGTCCATAAAAACAACCTATGTGTTTCAATAAAGCGAATTTTATTGCACTTCCGTCATTCGGTGTTGCTGCACATTTTTCAGTGCAGGGGAAAAAAATTGAGCGAAAGAAGTGCGAAGAAAAAAGCGCGGGAAAAATTCAATGAAACCTAATTTTTATTTATTTTTTTATAAATATTTTTTAAATAAATAAATTACTTCCTACAAGAAAGCAAAGACGAATCCTACCAGAAACAACAACAAATAAGCCATCAAACCGATTTGTCTTGAAAAATTAAAAAAACTTCGAATTTTTTCGTTCACGCATGGACCAACTAATCGTCACTTTTGATCCTACTGAGGAAATTGCTTTTCCTATTTTACACAATTTCCGTCTCGGTTTTACTCCGCCGTCCATAAAAAACAACCTATGTGTTTCAATAAAGCGAATTTTATTGCACTTCCGTCATTCGGTGTTGCTGCACATTTTTCAGTGCAGGGAAAAAATTGAGGGAAATAAGTGCGAAAAAAAGCGCAGGAAAAATGCAATGAAAACTAATTTTTATTTATTGTTGTATAAATATTTTTTAAATAAATAAATTACTTCCCACAAGAAAGCAAAGACAAATCCTACCAGAAACAACAACAAATAAGCCATCAAACCGATTTGTCTTGAAAAATTAAAAAAACTTCGAATTTTTTCGTTCACGCATGGACCGACTAGTCGGCACTTTCGATCCTACCGAGGAAATTAGCCTCTCCCTATTTTACACAATTTCCGTCTCGGTTTTACTCCGTCGTCCATAAAAAACAACCTATGTGTTTCAATAAAGCGAATTTTATTGCACTTCCGTCATTCGGTGTTGCTGCACATTTTTCAGTGCAGGGAAAAAAAATGAGGGAAAAAAGGGCGAAGAAAAAAGCGCGGGAAAAATGCAATGAAAACTAATTTTTATTTATTGCTATATAAATATTTTTTAAATAAATAAATGATTTCCCACGAAAAACCAAAGATGAATTTTATTGCACTTCCGTCATTCGGTGTTGCTGCACATTTTTCAGTGCAGGGAAAAAAATGAGGGAAAGAAGTACGAAGAAAAAAGAGCGGGAAAATTGCAATGAAAACTAATTTTTATTTATTGTTACATAAATATTTTTTAAATAAATAAATGATTTTCCACGAAAAACCAAAGATGAATCCTACCAGAAACAACAAGAAAAATAGTTATTAAACCGATTTGTCTTGGATAATTCTTAAGGGGACTATGCAGCAAGAATAGGCCTAAAATGCGAAAAAATTGAAATGGCATTTTCGTGGAAATGAATCAACACACATACATTTTATGTTTTTGAACTTTTTTATTAGAATTTTGGCTATTAAATTCAGAGGCTGTGGCTCCAAAAATATAAATATTTAACGGAGTTATTAACGATTGAAGATGACAACGCGTCTCACACTTTGCTCCGTTGCTGCCACGATTTCGAGTGACTGAATGTAGTTTTCGGAAATTTTCAAATGACATTTTCTTCAGGAGACTTTTCTTTACAAATTGAACCTAAAAATAACAAAAAAACATAAAAATTAAAAAAATGGAAGCTAAAATTCGAAAAACATCGAATCTGCGCATGCACTGAGGAATCCGGTCATCAATTGCTATATAAATATTTCTTAAAATATTTATATACTATATACTAATAACAAAAAAATGACTTGCCACAAAAACCCAAAGATGAATCCTACCACAAACAACAACAAAGAAGTCATCAAACCAATTTATATTTAAAAAATTCGAAAAACTTAGAATTTATTCGTTCACGCATGGACCGACTAGTCGGCACTTTCAGTCGCTATAACTTTAATTCCCACGCGACTAGCGCACCGGTTACGGGGTGTCTGACTCTATAATGACGCAATTCCAAAATCTCCGTATAATCCCGTCTCCAGAACCTCGAAGGACCCGTCGATTATTATTCCAGTTCCCACTGGAAAATGGACTATATCGAAGCCCTGTCCTGGCATATGGTTTCACGTTCAATCCTCTGCGCATGCGCCACGAGATCCAACCATCCCACGTGTAACACGTACGTCGTAACACACGTCCAGGACACCAGCGACAGCTTATTGCTTATCGCGAACCGGGTTTGTTCGAGCGCTCCAGCAGCCGCCCCAAACCCGGTTGCCTCGTTGAAGTAAGGGTGTCTACGCGATTGTCGCGTATTAACGCACTCGGGGCTTCGTCTCCCGGACCACAAAGGGGCCCAAAGAGTCGCCTCTCCAGGCGGGAAATCTCCATTGTCGAGAGGATCGCACAGCGAGAAGGGAACACCCGACAGACTGTTGGAGAGCCGAAACGAGAGACAGCAACGGAGACGAGGAAGAGCGATGGAGATGGGTGGTGCTATATGAGTCGGTGGTACACATATATATATACGTACCACCGACGTATATCCTTCGTACAGAAGGATGGCCTCGGGTCCCGAAGGACACGAAGCGGAGGAACGAGCACGAGAATTGCATATGTATGCCCGTGACTCGGGACGCGGCGCGCGCGTTCGCCCGCGTTAGACACGAATGTGGACCTGGGCGAGAGACGAGCGAGCTCGCCGAGGAGGAACAGACAGATAGACAGACGGAAGGAGTAGGTTGCTGCAGAGGCCGTGACTGCTGTTGCTGTTGACGCTGTTACTGGTGCTGCTGCTGTTGCTGTTGTTGTTGCTGCTGTTGTTGCTGCTGTCGTTGCTGCTGTTGCTGTTCTTGTTGTTGCTGTTGCTGTTGTTGCTAATGTTGCTGTTGTTATTGCTGTTGTTGCTGCTGTCGTTGCTGTTGTTGCTGTTGTTGCTGTTGTTGCTGTTGTTGCTGTTGTTGCTGTTGTTGCTGTTGTTGCTGTTGTTGCTGTTGTTGCTGTTGTTGCTGTTGTTGCTGTTGTTGCTGTTGTTGCTGTTGCTGCTGTTGTTGCTGCTGTCGTTGCTGCTGTCGTTGCTGCTGTCGTTGCTGCTGCTGCTGCTGTAGTTGCTGTTACTGCTGTTGATGTTTCTGCTGCTGTTGCTGCTGTTGTTGTTGCTCTTGTTGCTACTATAGCTAATCCAGCTGCTGTTGCTGCTATTGTTGTTGCTGCTCCTATTGTTACTAAAGCTAACGTATGTTCCGTTGCTGCTCTTATCGCTACAATAACTAATGTAGTTGTTTTTGCTGCTCTTATCGCTACTATAGCTAATATAGCTGTTGTTGCTGTTTTATTGCTACTACCCTCGCGGGCCTCCCAACCGTAACTTGTGGTTGGGATTCGGTAGTTTTTCCCACATCCGACCTCAAATCAACCGGTCAATTGGTGCACCAAACCAACCAGTGTTCCTGCTTTTCAAAGGTTGATTTTGGATTAGTTTTTGTAAACCAACTGTAAATCAACCATTCTTGGGACGCAATGAAAAGTTGGTTCATGGTTGGATATTATAAACCAACCCCTATTCCAACTCTTAAACTAAAAAATCGATGGTTAATTTGTGGTTGATTTCTCAAAACCGACCATAAACCAACCATTTTTGACAACCAGCTATCCAGCCGTTGGCTTATGGTTAGGTTTGAAAAATCGACTAAAAATCAACCGTTACCATTCTTGGCTGAAAGTCGGAATTAGGGTTGTTTTCCAATATCCAACCGTTAACCAGCCTTTCATCGTGTCTAAAGAATAGTTGGTTTACAGTTTGGTTCACAAAAACCAACCCTAAATCAAGTTTCAGAAAGTTGGAATATTGGTTGGTTTGGTGCACTAGTTGACCGGTTGGTTTTTGGGTTGGTTTCAGATTGGGCAGAACGCGAGGGTATAGCTAATGTAGCTTCTGTTGTAGCTCTTGTTGCTACTATAGCTAATGTAGCTGCTGTTGCTGCTATTGTTGTTGCTGTTCTCGTTGCTACTATGGCTTCTGATGCTGCTATAGCTGTTCTTGTTGCTGTTGCTATTGCTGTTGCTGTTTCAACTGTTAGTGCTGCTATTGTTGTAGCTGTTCTCGTTGCTACTATGGCTACTGATGCTGCTATAGCTGTTCTTGTTGCTGTTGCTATTGCTGTTGCTGTTTCAACTGTTAGTGCTGCTATTGTTGCTTTTGCTGCTACTGCTGCTATTACTGCTATTGTTGCTTTTGTTACTACTGCTGTTGCTGTTGTTGCTGCTGATGCGAGTTGCGAAGAAACCCAGGAAGCGAGGCAACGGGTGGAGTCACTCGCGCGAGCCGTTTCCATCTGCCAGACCTCATATACCCTCCACCCACCTCGCCTCATCCCTCCTTCTCCGCCCCTTCCGTCGCTAGTGAGAAGGCGGAAGGGCGGGAGGGTGGTAGAGGGGGTGTGGGTGGTTTTCCTACCGTTCCGTCGCAACATCGCGTCGCTCGCACTCGAGCCCCGGCGTCTCTCGAGCGTATTGCGTTAACGCCGAGGGTGCAAACAGCCCTTGTGTCTCTCGAGTACAGTCGAGCTAATAATTAAACCGTTAAAAGCGCTCGTTAAAGCGACGAGCGCCTCGCAGCTTCTCTCATCCACTCTCGGGGCTTCCTCCTTGCACTGCTGTCGTCGCGTAACGAGTTTTCTCACTCGCTCACGCTGAACGAGTGCGAAAACTAGACCCAGCAATTGCTTCTCTGCCTCATCTCGGTCATTCTTACTCGTGTTTTTATCTCTTTCTCGGTTTTGGATTGTAGGGAAGTTTTTTAGCGTGGGAATTAATAATTAATGATTCACTGGTATTTAAGGGGATCAGGCAGCAAGAAATTTCGAATTTTTTTATTTCTTTCTTTTTTCGTATTCTCATGCCATATTTTTTTCTGCACTTTTCGGCGCAAGACAAACTTAAAAATGTGCAAAATTAAGCTCAGGGGAACTTAGAGTACGGAGCTTGCGCCATGGAAATTGATGTAGGTTACGTTTGCTTTAAACGCGTTTTACTCGAAACAGAACTTTTCAATAGTTTTGCCACGATTACTCAAGAACGAATGAAGATATTGCCTGATTTTTTTTTTAAATAAAGCTATTAACTTTTTCTACAGAGTAAACCTAATCTCTGTACAGAAACCAAGTTTTTATTATTGTTTTTGCAACAAACGTCATACATTTTTTAATGTTTTTCGAATTTCAGCTGCCATTTTTTTAATTTTTATGTGAATTTGTTCATTTTAGATTTAATTTGTAAAGTAACATCTCCTGAAAAGAATGCAATTTGAAAATTGCCGAAAGCTTCATTCAGTCACTCGGAATCGTCGCAGCAACGGAGCAGTGCGTGAAACGCATTGTCATCTTCAATCGTTAATAACTCCGTTAAATATTAATATTTTTAGAGCCACAGCCCCTTAATTCTATAGCCAAAATTCTAACAAAAGCGTTGCAAAAAAGAAAATTTATGTAGGTCGATTCGTTTCCACACAAATGCCATTTGAATTATTTTCCCATTTTTGGCCTATTCTCGTTACCCCTTAATTCCTGTTGTCCTGCGCTTAGGGGTTTCGACGATTGCCGAATGCGATTTGAGCCGCGAGAACGAGCAACGCGAGCTTCACTCTTTGTGATTAATTCATCGCGTCGTCGTGAGTGGCGCATTAAAAGCTCCCGGGGCAACAAGCCTCTTACCGAGAACGCCGCCGCGCGCGAGTCTCGAGCTTCGACGCGAAGCGAAACCCTTTCAAGCTCACTCTGCCGTGGTACGTAAGACCATTATGGGCTAAATATTTGATTGAAATATTACCGTAGCCGTCCCCGGCGCTCCGCCTCCGCTTCGCCTCGCGTGTCTCTAAAGAGCTTTGCCGAAGATGCCGGCGCAGCACGAAAGCACCGAGCCTCGAGAGTTTTGTTCCCTTAATTCGTCGGAGGGCGTCACGCGAACCTCGTCCCATGTGTTTCCTGGCATATCGGGCCATACGACATCAGTGACATTGCTGCTTGTGTCATACGATCCTGAATGCCAGGTGAACGTCACGAAGAAGATCGATTCCGAGAGCTATTGAAGACAGTTTCAAAGAAAACGTCGAGTAAAACAGAAATGACAAATGGTACTGATGATTGAATTTTGGGGTTATGGACGATAATGGGAATTGGTGATAAATGTTGGAGGCAAAGAGAAATGGTGTCTTCTGATTTAATGTCGAGACGCCAATCTTCGTTGCTGCTGTTGTTGCTGTTGTTGCTGCCGTTGGACTTGCCGTTGCTGCTGTTGCTGTTGCCGTTTCTGCTGTTTTTGCTGTTATTATTGTTGCTGCTGTTGTTGTTGTTGCTGTTGTTGCTGCCGTTGTACTTGCCGTTGCTGCTGTTACTGTTGTTGTTGTTGTTGCCATTGCTGCTGTTGCTGTTTTTGTTGCTGTTGTTAAAGCTGTTTCCGCTGCTGCTCTTGTTACTACTGTTGATGCTTTCGCTGCTGTTGCTGTTTTTGTTGCTGTTGTTAAAGCTGTTTCCGCTGCTGCTCTTGTTACTACTGTTGATGCTTTTGCTGCTGTTGCTGCTGCTGTTGTTTCTGTTGCTGTCGCAGCTGTTGTTGTTGTTGTTGATCCTGCTACCTTTGCTGCAGTTGCCGTTACTGCTGTTGCTGCTGTTGTTGTTGCTGTTGCTGCTGTTGCTGCTGTTTTGTTAAAGTAACAAACTATTCAGTCTGTCTTGTCACTGTTCAAGGCTTTATTTATGGGCAAATTGCAGGCTTTCGACTCGTGTTGGACGCAGAATTTGTGTCGTCATCTAGACATTTGGATGATGCAAAAAATGTGATCAGTTCTGTATCAATCGCGGCGGTATTTCTCGGTTCTCCGGTAAGAATACTCGAATCCGGTTCAACGGGCGGAATTCACCGCGCGATCCCGGATGTGCGGAATTCCGATTCCCACTGCAATCATCCCTTACCCCGTTTTCTGTCAAAGACGCGATTCGATTTAATTTCTGTCTAACGGCCACCGCAGTGGAAATCCCCGGGGGTAGTTGCCGGGAGCCCCGCGGAAAGTTGGAGAAAGGCAAAGGATGCTGGCGAAGGATCGCTAAGGGTGGTGGCGACTACCGAGAAGGGGTGGCTAGGGGGGGAGGGGAGGGTGGCGGATCGTCGTGGAATCAAATCAAAGCGTAAACTCGTAACTTTCATTCCGTTCTGCCGAGTCTGGTGAGCGGCTATCGGGACGGCGCACCCCCCCCCCCCCCTCTTCCACCCATTTGTGCCAAGCTGAGGGTAGGTTTGAGGCTCAGCCGCTGCTTCTGATGGTTCTGTAAGGGCGACGCGAGAAAGCAAGGGATAAAAAGTGTAGACGGACGACAGTGGGGAAAAAAAAGAAACCAATGGCATTTCGTTATTGCGCGGATGGAGAACACGAGAACGAGAAAAACCCTTCAAGACCTTTGACTCTCCCTTCTAGCCAGGCCGCCATTGCTATACTAATACCATCCTGGGCCGCGATCGTACTCCGCGGGCGATAATCGTCAGCAACAGCAACAGCAACAGCAACAGCAACAGCAACAGCAACAGCAACAGCAACAGCAACAGCAACAGCAACAGCAACAGCAACAGCAACAGCAACAGCAGCAGCAACAGCAACAGCAACAGCAACAGCAACAGCAACAGCAACCGCAACAGCAGCAGCAGCAACAGCAGCAGCAACAGCAGCAGCAGCAGCGACAACAACAGCAGCAGCAGCAACAACAACAGAAACAGCAACAGCAACAACAACAGCAGCAGCAGCAACAACAGCATCAACAACAGTTGCAACAGCAGCAGCAACAGAATCAGCAACAGCATCAGCAACAGCATCTACAACAGCAGCAACAGCATCAGCAACAGCATCTACAACAGCAGCAACAGCATCAGCAACAGCATCTACAACAGCAGCAACAGCATCAACAACAGTCGCAACAGCAGTAACAATAGCCGTAACAGCAGCAACAACAGCAGCAGTAACAGCAACAGCAGAAACAGCAACGAAAGCATCAACAACAGCAGCACCAGCAGCAGCAGCAACGGCAACAACAGCAGCACCAGCAGCAGCAACAGCAACAACAGCAGCAGTAACAGCAACAACAGAAATAGCAACAACAGCAGCAGCAATAGCAGCAACAGCATAAACATCAGCAACGGCAATAAAAACAGCAGCAGCAAGGGCAACAGCAACAGCAACAGCAGAAAAAGCAACAATAGCAGCAGTAATAGCAGCAACAGCATTAACAGCAGCAGCAATAGCAGCAACAGCATCAACAACAGCATCAACAGCAGCAACGAAACTTGTTCCAAAGCGAGAGTCGATTGAAGCCTCAGCCACCGTTTCTGATGATTCTGGAAGGGCGACCCGAGAAAGCAACGAATAAAAAGTGTAGACGGACGACAGTGGGGAATAAAAAAAACCAATGGCATTTCGTTATTGCGCGGATGGAGAACACGAGAAAGAGAAAAAACCCTTCAAGACCTTTGGCCCTCCCTTCCGGCCAAGCCGCCATTGCTATACTAATACCATCCTGGGCTACGATCATAGCCCGCGGGGGCTTTGACGTGGCCGGGAGACTCTTCTCGCTTTATACTCTTCTCATCCCCCTTCGATTCGGCTCCCACCGCAGATCGACTGCAACCCCTATAAGAGCTGCCACTACCAAACGGCGCTTCCAACGACATTCCAAATTATTTTCAGCTTCATTGTCGTTCCTTCGTCTTTTCTCCCCTCCTTCCCTCCTCCCTCCCCTTTCCCCCGGTTATACTGTCGTCCCGAGCTGGAAAAATCCTGGGGATTACCAAACACACTCGGATCTTTTATCAACGACGTGTAATACGCGAAATTTGTTGTTTTTTATCGTAGAATTTATTTTATTATCCTTCTCAATATCCTTGGGGCTTTTTTATAGCTCAGATAATTTTTTCGAAGTGTTTTGACTATGCAAAAAATTATTAATCAACGAAGTATTTTTCAGATTTTTAAATTATGGCATTAAATATGTCACTTTAAAGAACATTTAAGGTAGTCCTTGCGTCTAGTATTCATTTCACATAAATTCGAGAAAATTGAGAAGAAATTGCAACCACTTCTCGATAATATAAAAATCTGAAAAAAATCATTCATGTTATAAACGTTGAAAAGATTAATTTTGCATAATAAAAATTCCAAAATGTTATTAACAAATTGATGAAAAATAAAATTGTTCAACAAATCCTTCGATAACTTAATTTTTTTGTTTCAATGAAAATAATGCGTTTATTTTTCTAAATATGTATGAATTTTTTCAATTTTTCTAATTCACTTTGAATTTTGCGTTTTTTAACATGGGGAAAATCACAAAATTTAAAGTGAATTCAAAAATTTGAAAAAATGCATGCATATTCAGAAAATAGAACGGATCATTTCCATTGAAACAAAAAAATTAGGTTGTCGAAATTTTTGTGGAACAATTTTATTTTTCATCAATTTGTTAATAACATTTTGGAATTTTTATTATGCAAAATTAATCTTTTCAACGTCTTCAACATACATGATTTTTTTCAGATTTTTATATTATCGAGATGTGGTTGCAATTTCGTCTCAATTTTCGAAAACTTATGCGAACTGTGACGAAGAAAATAATCAATAATAATAATAACAATGACGCGATGGCGATTAATAACAGGAGCGTTTCGGCGAACTGACGGAAAGTTTGTTCGGTACACAGCGAGCTGAAAATCGTGGAGGGAGGTTCGGGTAATATCAGGAGTAAAAAGGGGGTGGCTTTGGTTTCAGGGTTTTTTTCGGCGAACGTTGGGGATGGAAGCCAGAAAATTCGACGAGTGCTGGGAAACGAGGGAATCGGGAGAGGATGAGGGCCAGTTCGACGGGGTTGGGGGGGAGGGGGGGGGTGAGTGGGGGGTGAAACCTCCTTCTTGAGCAAACATTTTTACGCTATTACGGGAATCCGAGAGTGGATATTAAGCAAACGCGTCTGCAGCTGCAGAAAATCGAGGGGGGGGGGGGGGAAACCACCCCCTCCCCCCCTCCAAACCCCGCTTGCATCCTTTCGATGTGTTCGCGAGAGCCAAGATAAATCGATTGGCCCGCTCTAAGCTCGAATCACGCGACGATAAATCGAGGTACCAAGCAAAAAAAAAGGTCGTCGGTTCCAACCTTTTTTTTTACTAAAATCAATTTTTTTACTAATAAAAATAACGAATTAAAAAATTAGTTATTTTTTACTAATAACTAATTTTTAAAAAGTTACTTTAAAATATTATTTAAAATATTAATTTGAATGAATGAATGAGTTTTATTGCACAAATAAGAATATACATTCAAGGTGCAAGGGGAATTCTATTTTGCACTAGGACAATTGTTTATATAGTTAACAGATATAAAAGTTCCTTAACAGTACGGTTTTATAGACTAAATTAAATTTAGAACATAGTTATACATTTTACAATCGCATATGGGGACCGTTGGCGCCCTAGTTAAGTGTTTAAAATTGACGCTCTTAGCCTAAGACTGTTTGAGATAAAATAGTGGATCGCAGTGATCGCTTGCAAATCGTTCGAGTCGAGTAACCTTATAAGATCAGTGAACAAGTTCTTTAATGTTGCCGGCAAGGCGTTCGGTTGTTCGGTCTCACACCATGTTTCGCTGAAGCATCCCATGACCATGTCTTCTTGGTAGTCGTTGTTGGCAAGGTTTTGGATTCCATGCGTATTCCAAAACACGATTTTCACGTATCCTAGTTTTTTGAATGCGACGGCTCGTTGACGATGTGACCTAGAGTTGGCTCTTCCCTTTTTCTTCTTTGTTCTAGAGTGTCCTTGTTCTTATCCCAGTAATACCATTCGTTGTCGACCCTTAACTTCTGGAACCCGAGCTTGACTGTTTTCCCTTCCTCACGCAGTGCCTTGGCTTTAGCCTTGATAGCCTTGTCAATTTTCTTTTCCGATTTAGTGCGTGCCTGCTCGATATAAATTGGCCTTTCACCGAGTTTCGACTTGTTCCGCATTATCTTGTCCTTCGCTTCGTTGCTGTTTAATTTGACGAAAACCACATTGTGATTTTTTTTCATCTCAAATACTTCGTTCACAGCGTTCTCCACGCCAAACTCCGCTTGCAGGAAACTAGCGACGTTGTTCGAGAGAGTTTGCTCTTCGTCTCTGGGGAATCCTTTTATTACAATGTTGTTGCTAATTATGATTTTTTCCTGGGCCTCGTAGCTGGCTTTCAGATCCGTTAATTCCTTTAGAACGGTCGCGTATGAAGTTCCCGGTTTGTCCTCAAGCTGGATAACTCTTTCTTGCAGATTGGAGACGATGTTGGCTGGAACATTTTTCGTTATCTGTGTCTCGAGGGCCTCGAGCTTCGAGTTGAATCTTTCTTCCAGGGACTCTAGAGCTGCTTCTTGCCGCTGTTTACTGCACTCCAATTCGTTCCTGAGTTCGAGCTTGAATTTTTCGAGGCATTGTTTGTTGCTGGCGTTGCTCTCTTCAAGTTTTTTCTCCATCTTTAGCGCGTTTGCGTTGCTCTCACTTCTCATAGCCTCTAGCTGCTTCAGGATCATCTGCATGCATTCGTTGTTATCCGGACTGTTGCTTTGTTGCCGGGAGGCCATTGTCGTAACAAACGGCGTTGGTTCATCTGTGGTGCCCGGCACGTTTTCAGCTTCCTTCTTTTCGGGCGCGGTGAATGCGCGTGAGCCGCCAAACTCTTCCGTTGCTGTTAGGGACTGCGTGCTGTTGGGAGGGGAGCGGGCTACAATATTGCTGCGTTTGAATGGTGAGTTGTCCAAATAGTTTTCCAGGAGATTTTGTTCGATCTCACCTCTTTTTCTTTTTAAGAAATCTTTTATGTTACCAGCGGAGTCGCTTCTGCCTCTCGCTAGCAGTGAATTAGCTTTAGTTGGCCGACCGACTCTTCGGATACCTCCCGTCGGTAAGGATGTTAGCGGGGTAGAGTAGGCCTCTGGTGACGTGCCCAATTTGATCGACCCCGGCAATTGATCGCTGCACGTTGCTCCGATTGGAGGTCTGGGCGGCTCACAGGTGGCGATACAGTCTTCGGGCGGTGTTATGTTTCGCTCTCCAGCGGTGTTGGTTTTGCCTTTGTCAGCGCTATGCGGTGGAGAGTTCAAGCTTTTTCTGCAGGTTTCGGAAGTGTCGGTAAGTAGGGATCTTTCCATCGTGTGCCGGGTTTTACTCCTAACCTCTTTGCGTAAAGTAAAGATAAAAACTTGCTGTTTTATTCGAGGAGGGCTGCGGTCCTCTTGGTGATGCTCCCCTCTGCAAGTGCGGTCGGACTTTCTCTTTCCATTCGTAGGGCTCAAACCATTTCGGGAATCTCACTGCTGGCGTTATAACTATGAATTGCACGAGCTCACTGGTGCAGTTGTTTAGTGTGTTTAGTTCGGAACAGAACCCCCCCAAGAACCCCTCTAAGCTCGAATCACGCGACGATAAATCGAGGTACCAAGCAAAAAAAAAGGTCGTCGGTTCCAACCTTTTTTTTTACTAAAATCAATTTTTTTACTAATAAAAATAACGAATTAAAAAATTAGTTATTTTTTACTAATAACTAATTTTTAAAAAGTTACTTTAAAATATTATTTAAAATATTAATTTATAATATTAATAATAATATTTATTAATATTATTTTAATTTAAAAATATTAATTTATTTTTTTTTTATTAATTTTTTATTAAAAAATTAGATATTTTTTACTGATAACTAATTTTTTAATTTTATTTACTGGAGAATTGTATATTTAGTTTTTATTCTATACTGCCCCGCATTTTCGTTCTAGACTCAAAAATTTCGATTCTGGACACAGAAGTTGCTATACATTTTTTTAAAGAATCATCGAAGTACTTTTAGAGATATTCGAATTTGGGGTATTATTTTATATATTAATTACACTATGGGCCTAGGCTCAAAAATATTGTTTTTGTACACAGAATTTTCTGCAAAAAAAAAAATTAAATCGTCGATGTACTTTTTGAAACTCAGTTTTTAGGTAATTACAAAAACACGCATTTTTTTTTTATCTGAAAAAATTCCTAGAGTGTTTTTTTTTTTTGTTGCTCTACATCATCTAAAAAAAAATACAAGGGTCGCGAAACTGACGATAACCGGTGGAATGCCGCATATATTTATGTATTGATAAAAATAACCTATAATACCCTATAATACCCTATAATACCCTATAATACCTATAACAACCTATAATAACCTATTGCCTTATTTTTCGCACCCGCCAAATTGCTGTAAAATATGCAAGGGGTGCTTTAGTTAAGCCCAAAACCACTATTAAGGCAAACCATAATACGGTCGTTTATACAAATACAAAAAAAAAAACAAAAAACAAAAAACAAAAATGCACACAATGTCTGTTCCGAATTTTTTTTATCGATTCTCTACCATTTTTATCCGCTTGCAAACATGACGGAAGAATCTGAGCCTGAGAGTCGACTGAGAACGATGGGGGGGGGGGGTTGCCCCATCGGGGGCCTTCCCCCCGGATTCAGCAGTGAGGAAAGTTAGCTTCGAGGGGAAACATATATTTTCGAACTGTCTAGAGGCTCCGCTTGGTATGAAGTTACACGATACAGTGGAAAGAGAGGATAGCCGTAGGCGAAGACCGCAGTGAAGAACGATAATTCAAGCTCTCGACACATTCTTTGCACCGAGTTGTCTCGAGTATATTACCGACTCCACCGACAAACCGCATAAAACGCGATATATTACGAGTTGATACACTGCGCACTCGGCGGAATTGTTTCTTATACTGCCGGGAAAATATATTCGTTTTGTTTCGAAGAATAATTCAAGAACTGGATTTATGGCGAGTTTGTAATTGTGGAAATTATGAGTAATTGAGGGCAATTTTCTATATTGAGGTAAAAATGGAGATGTGAGTTTAAGGCTCTTTTGTTTCAATGAAAAGTTATTATTTTGTTTCAAATTAAGAGTTATGACGATATCGATTTCAAGTTTTGGGAGAACATTTCTAACGTCATTCTCTATCGCGCTATGAGAGCTTTTTTTTTTTTATTAAATCTTCCTATTTTTTTTTTACGAAAAACTGTCGAAAAACAGGGCTAAATTCGATAATTTTCGTTCAAACCGCCGCCATTTTGTCAAATTAAAAAAAAAAGCTCTCATAGCGCGATAGCGAATTTCCTACAGATTAATAATCTTTTTGAAATTATAGATTCAGATCAAAATTGCGGCCGCAATCGTGGACACAATGCAGGACCTTTTTTTTACACGAGCTATTTAAACAATTTATATCATTATTATACATTAAAGAAATGCACATAAAAAAAATCATTCTGTATTCTTCAAGAATGTACTTATTTATTTAAAAAAAACCAGACCAATTAGTTCATTACAACTTAACAAAAAAAATTTCGCGAAAATCATTGATTTTTCGGAGGGTCACACTATGACGATCCCTTAATCTCTTCAATGCCTTAAAAATGCATACTTTTTTCAGATTTTTAAATTATCGAGAAATGATTGCAGTTTCCTCTCAATTTTCGAAAACTTGAAAGGAAACTGCAATGAATGAATGTGTTATATGGATAGTTGAATCATGTAAGAAATGTGAGTAAACAGCAATTTCACTCAACAGACAACTGACCCTCCCTCAGTGATTTGACGGAACATTGAGTAAGGTTCGCTCAACCCACAAAGGTCAAGGTAATAGCATACATAAAAAACTCCCTTCGCCTCGAAGCTAATAGAGACCTTTTCCATAAACCTCCTATGTGCTTCCTCCCTCATTCTCTCTCTTTTCCACCCTCACTATGGAGCTTTCATGGTGGTTTGCTCATTAGCGATATGGGCAGTTGTGGTAACGCGAAAAAGAGACATTGTTTTTCGACTTTACGTCCTTTCACGCGCAGGGTCGATAGCAAAAGAGACAAGAGAGTCTGAGCGAGAAAGAAAAACCAATGGGGCGGGGGGGGGGGGGGGGGGGGTTTAAGGGTTGGGGTTTACGTCAGTGCAAGAG
Organism: Itoplectis maculator; assembly: GCA_964034905.1. NCBI lineage: Eukaryota > Metazoa > Arthropoda > Insecta > Hymenoptera > Ichneumonidae > Itoplectis > Itoplectis maculator. The sequence goes on from OZ035871.1 coordinate 895,332, forward strand.
CGTCAGGTGTCACGCTACAAACCCGCGGGAGCGATTACACACGCCGCGAAACGCGTCGGGAGGGGTTGGGGTATACCCCCCAGCATACCCCTTTAAGGGCATGAAAAAGGGGTTGAAAGACCCGGAGGGAGGAAAAGAGACGGATAGACAGAGCGCGAGCGGTTGACACCGCATCACGAAGCACTAACCCTATTATTTATGCCACCTCGTAAAACTTGTGGCGTGCCTAAACGCTATACCGGACTCTTTCCGCTGAGGGGGGGTACCCCCTACAGCCTAGGATCAGGTGGACTCGACCGGTCCGAAACAGGCTGGAACGACCAGGGCATTCCGTGATCGTCGATTGTCGACTTCTGCAACCTGACGCCGCCGACTGAGGGGGGGTTGCCCCCCCCCCAACCCGGGGGGGTTGCCCCCCCCCCGGGTTGGCAACCCCCGGCGAACCCCGCGGAATTCTCGGCGCGATACGCAAGTCGTAAAACCCTGAGGAGTCGGCCAATGAACGTGGAGGCCAAACCAGACGCAGACCAGTGACTGCTATGGGAATGTGTTTGTGTAGACTCGGTAAAAAGATCAGGTTGAAAGGACGGTAGAAAGAGTTTGTGGGAAGAGAGAAAGGGAGAAAGAGAGAGTCATGGGCCTACGTGCTAAAATGGTGACGTGACGCTTGTCATACGAAAACCTACATCCCATAAAACTACTGCATACTTTATACTTTATGAGGGATAAAGAATCGCAGGGTTGATAAATAAGACATATGCAGAGTGAGAGTAGACATATGAACAAATGCATCAAGGGCTAGGAATGGCTGAATGATGGGTTTTTAAGTCAGATGATGGTGATGATGACCATGTTTTATGGTAAGGAAGAAAATGGACCACACGAAAATTGTGTTGGATTGGACCATCCTCCTTTGAGAATTATCATAGGGTTAACGATGATGTTGGCTAGGAATGACTTATCAAAGGATTATGAGTTCAGGGCCAGGAATGGCTAAATGATGGGTTTTTAAGTCGGATGATGTTCATGATGACCATGTTTTAGGGTAAGGAAGAAAATGGACCACACGAAAATGAAGCTAAATCCATCCACGCAGGATTGGAAGATTGTCATAAGGTTAACGACTCAGAAACTATGCCTAGAAACTGTTTGTACGAAGAGAGAAAAAGAAAGTCCTTGGCCTACGTGCTAAAATGGTGACGTGACGCTTGTCATACGCAAACCTACATTCCATAAAACTACTGCATACTTTATACTTTATGAGGGATAAATAATCGCAAGGCTGATAGATAAGACATATAAAGAGCCAGAGTAGACATATATAAATAAATGTACCAAGCTAAAATATTGCCATACACGTTACTAAACCACACATCCTTTGTTTTCTCAGTTGCAGTATTCCATGAAGCTGGATTATGATGTCGTCGGTGTACACGGAGAGAGCATCGAGTCCGTCCCCCTTTTGAGGCCGCGGGTTAACGTCTCGGCCAACGGCGAAGTGCCGGTTAAGCAGCAGGTATTCAGGATCCGGCTGCCGTGCTCCGGCCTCGTCAGCGCCGAGATACCGATGACCCTCAGACTCAATGTCACAGCGCCTCCTGGAACGAGGTACAACGACACCATCTTGGTCTTCAAGAGGAACAAGATATGCTTGAAAGGTATGAACAGTACGAACATACGTTAAGGATTGTTCAGAATGATATTTCGATCTGATCAGTAGGCAAAGGTACCATTATAAATTTGTATTAGACTAATCAGAGCAACCGTATCCTCAATGCCTATGGTGGGCTGAAGTCACCCTCAGCAAAAAATCTGAACAATCTGAACAATCGCAACACGATAGGAACATAAGAAACATACCTTAACAATTGTTCAGAATGACATTTTGATGTGATCAGTGGGCAAAGGTACCATTTAAAATTTGTATTAGACTAATCAGAGCAACCGTATCCTCAATGACTATGATGGGCTGAAGTCATCCTCGGCAAAAAGATCTGAACAATCTGAACAATTGCAACACGATACGAATAATACAAACACACTTCAAGAATTGTTCAAAATAACATTTCAACTCGATCAGTGGGCAAAGGTACCATTTAAAATTCGTATTAGTCTAATGACAGCAACCGTATCCTCAATGCCTATGATAGGGTTAAGTCACCCTCAGCAATAAATCTAAAAAATCATTCTGAACCATCCTGAACACCCTAATACGACATCAGAGATTCGCAAATTGCTTGTATATAAATGGCTACCGAAGTCACTCTTATCATCAGCAGTCAGTCACCCCCCACTTTCCGCTCCTGTAGACACAAGCGAATAGCCGGTTATACGATGATCGCAACACGATAGGATTTTGTAGATCGATGCGCTTGGCCGCCCCATAATTTTCCCTGTTATTCGATATTTGCCGATAAGAGCCGCGCTGTAGTCTGAGGAACAGGGATGCGAGAGGGAGAGATACCAAGGGTACCCCACCGCCGAGCGTAGTGTATAAGCGCTTTATGCATGGTGATTCGGGGGATAATATAATGCGCCTGCAGGTAATCACCGGATAACGATTCAAGGCGAGGTGTCAGTATCACGCGCCGCGCCGACCGTACCTGACCCGACCCCGGAGTTCGGAGGGTGGGCCGCGCCACCCCCGGAACCCACCGTTCACATAGAACGTCACGATAAACCCTGAGGGTTGAGGGAGTTACACACGGCGTATGTAACCTCCCGCTTGTTAATTATGCCCGGACGTCTAATGAATTGGATAATTGTCCGGATTCAATTATCTTCCCTATCCACTCTTGGGTGTCAGAGTATAATGATAACTCTACCTTTTTTCATGGAGATTCCTGACACCCTCGGATGAACCTGACATGAGCAAGAATTTAGGAATGTCATGTGGCCAAAATGCAATTTCAAAATGCTTACATAGATGACAGCGCAAAACAGGACCATGCTGCCACCTTCGTGAAGGGTGACAGCACCTTCCCCCATAACATTCCTAAATTCTCGCAAAGGTGACAGAGCAAAACAGGTTCCTGCTGTCATCATTTTTAAGGGTGACGTGCCTTGCCACGAGGGACAGGAGCAAAACAGGTTCCCGCTGTCACCATTTCTAAGGGTGACGTGCCTTCCCATGGGTGACAGGAGCAAAACAGATGCCCGCTGTCACCATTTCTAAGGGTGACGTGCCTTCCCACGGGTGACAGGAGCAAAACAGATGCCTGCTGTCACCATTTCTAAGGGTGACGTGCCTTCCCACGGGTGACAAGAGCAAAACAGGTACCCGCTGTCATCTTTGCAAAGGGTGACAGCACCTTACTACATGACATTTCTAAATCCTAGCAAAGGTGACAGTGCGAAACAGATCCCCGCTGTCGCCATTTCAAAGGGTGACCTCCTCAACGACGAGCCGTCCCACATGGCATTCCAAAACTATTGCAAAGGTGACAGTGCAAAACAGGTACATGCTGTCACCTTTGCGAAGAGTGACGGCGCCTTCCTACATAACATTATGAATTTCTTGGAAATGACCATGCTGTCACCTTTGCGAAGTGTGACGACGCCTTCCTACATGACATTATGAATTTCTTGGAAAGGACCATGCTGTCACTTTTGCAAAAGTTGACAGCGCCTTTCCACATGAGATTCCAAAATTCTAGCAAAGTTAACAACACAAAACAAATCTATGCTGTCGCCTTTAGTTTGCGCTGTCACCTTTGCAGGAATTTTGGATTGTCCTCTGGGAAGGCCCTTAGATTGTCACCTTTCGCAAATGTGACAGCATAGACCTGTTTTGCGTCCTCGTCCTTTGGATAAACTCACCCCCACCGGTTATGGCAAAGGATACCACACCGCTGCACCCCTCTGACGGTAAGAGACTACGGCTGCTTCACCCTCGGTTGAGTCTGCCGCGTTCTGGTTGGAAGCGGACCGAGACAGGGAGGGAAAACGCTAGCCAGAGTTGACAGAAGCGGATCCGGTTACAAGGCAAGGCGGAACAGGGAAAAGCAATCCGCCCGGAAGCAAAATTGAATCTCGCCTTCGCAGCGGCAGCCAACGTCGTCGTCGGGAGCGACGACGGCGCCGAAGCGACGAGCCCCAGGATTTAATGAAAAGGATCTCCGACTTTGCGAAGCCATCGAGAATCAAGATCAAGAGGGCAGTCTCCTTCCGGCAAAGATCAAGAGGGAAGGTCCCTTTTCCTCATCTCGGCCTCCAAGGCAGAGACGACCTCAGAGCTTCGCAGGTCCTCGTCGTCCTTCATGTGAATCTATATCTTGGCACTCACCGTCGTTGCGATGACGGCCAGACGGAAGGCAAATAAGACGGAGCCCAAAAAAGGAGGTGAAAACTTTCTAATGCCATTTCCCAAGGGTGAAGGGGGAAGGAAGAAAAAAAAGTGTTAAGGGCTTTAACGCGACCGTGGAGAAAGGATAACGAGATTCCAAGGATTGGAAAATACGGTGACGACTGGGTATCAACGTGGCTCGTCCGTTCGTCTGTCCGCCCGTTAATCCCCGGTGCGGACTTAATTCCGCGCTGGCGTAAATCTCGGTTAGCGACTGTTTGATCGTGGCTGACCGGCCGCCGCCGCCACCGCACCGAAACCATTGGTGAGCGTGTGTATATCTATACGACCTACCGTGGCTTGCAAGCTCAGCCCTCGAGCGGGGTCCCGGCGTCGATAAACCTGGCGGACCGACCTTAACGCCTCCGTGACTTTCACCCCTACCTTCGCTGCAGCCAAAGTGAGAAAGGTCTGAGCAGCGCGGAACCTTCTTGACTGCGGACAAACTACCCGGGTGAAAGCTGCGGACTGCGCCGAGTTCTGGATGACCAAACTTTCCGTCCTTTCGACGCTTTTCAACCTGTCGAGCCGGGAACCCCTGGATGAGTGTTTGCCCCTGCAACTGGTCTATTGATGGTTACTAGAGGTGATTAAATCATTATCAGGCTGGATGCTGTTGGCTAGGAAAGACTCATCTATGGGTTTTGAGTTTAGGGCCAGGGATGACTGAGTTGTGGTTTTTCAGTTCAGGGCCAGAAATGGCTAAATGCTGGGTTTTTAAGGGAGGATTTGCTTTTTCTTCAGTGAAATTTACGGCTTTTTTGTGGATTTTTTGTTAAAAAAACTATACAACGTATCGACGCGAAATTTGGCATCATGTTATGTTTGTTTTTTGTGTACGCAAAAAAAAAAATTTGATCCAATTTTGCCGAAAATTATGCCTTCCCCGCCCCTCGGCGCCCGACGGCGCAAAATCGTTGGTGTGCACGATTTTAAAAAACGAATGGACCGATTACCTTCAAATTTGGATAACATGCTTAGCAAATATCCTGTTATCGTTTGATGAAGCGAAAAAGAGATGCGTTGAGTACTTTTTAAAAAAAAAAAAAAAAACTGATCAACTTTGTAGGATAAACCAGAAATGTTTACTTTAAAAAGTCGCCAAAAATACAATTTTCCTTAAATTTATTTTTCGCTTCATCAAACGATAACAGAATGTTTGCTGAGTATGTTATCCAAATTTGAAGGCAATCGGTTCATTCGTTTTTCAAAAATCGTGCACACCAACGATTTTGCACCGTCGGGCGCCGAGGGGCAGAGAAGGCGTAATCTTCGGCAAAATTGGTCCAAATTTTTTTTTGCATACACAAAAAACAAACATAGCATGATGCCAAATTTCTTGTCGATACGTTGTATAGTTTTTTAACAAAAAATTCACAAAAACGACGTAAATTTCACCGAAGAAAAAGCAAATCCCCCCTTAAGACAGATGATGATCATGATGACCATGTTTTATTGTAAGGAAGAAAATGGACCACACGAAAATTAAAGTAAATTCATCCACGTACGATTAAACCACCGCTCTTTCAGGATTGTCATAGGGTTAACGACTCAGAAACTGTGCCAACGCTTCCGGCTGCGCCAGCGTCGACAAATCCAGTCACGAACAGTCGAATTCCTAGGAATCACCAAGCGCAGAGTCAGGAAACTTGACGAAAAATTAGTATTAGAAAAGTTTGAGTGTTTTCGGGGTCCACTCTAGCTAAGACGCTGATCGAGATCACGAAGAAGGAAGCCCGTCGCGATGAGCGTCGTTTCAAATTCCGCGCGGACGGCGGAACTTGGGTCACGTACGCGACCGCGCTCGCTGCGATGGCGGCGGAAGCAGGTTGAACACGATCGGGGACGATCGGGTCGGATCTCGGCAATTTAAACGGCAGGATCGAATCCCCCGTCCAGAAGCTTCTTTACGACGTCACTGCATCGAACTCGTTTGGACCGCAGTCATTTCCTTCGCGAAATACCCGAAAGGATTTTTCTCCCGAACAGTCGTAAAGTCTGATTGGTACTATCGACGACGACTGTCGTCACTGATTATTCACAGCAAGTTCGTGAGCCTTCGACAAGGAGACAAGACTAGGCTATCACTAGGCAACTGGGAACAAGACGAGATTGTCGATATTGGAAAATCAAACCTAGGATTGATGCAGTGTAACGTTCGATAGCACAGTTACGAATAAGCTTTCCTTGGCCCCGAGTGAAACCAGCAACTTGCAACTTGTTTTGTAAGACAAAAGACGGCCTGGAATTGGATAATTGTCTCGATTCAGTTATCTTCCCTATCCACTCTTAGACATCAAATAATAATAATAACTCCACTTTTTTATGGAGATTCCTGACACCCTCGGATAACCCTGACATGAGCAAGAATTTAGGAACGTATTGTGGAAAGGCGCTGTCACCTTTCGCAGGGGTGACAGCGCAAAACAGGTCCATGCTGTATCCTTTGCGAAAGTGACAGTGTCTTGTATTCTGACATTCCAAAATTCTTGCAAAGGTAACAGCGTCTTCCCACATGAAATTTCATCATGGAGATTCCTGATATCGTAGGATAACCCTGACATGAGGAAGAATTTAGGAATGTTTTGTGGAAAGGTGACAGAGTAAAACAGGTCCATGCTGTACCCTTTGCGAAAGGTGACAGCGCCTTTCCACATGGTATTCCAAAAATCTCGCAAAGGTAAAAGCGAAAAACAGGTCCATGCTGTCATCTTTGCTAAAGGTGACAGCATGGAAATGAAATCTCATTATCGAGATTCCTGCCACCCTCGGATAACCCTGACATGAGCAAGAATTTAGGAATGTCTTGTGGAAAGGTGACAGAGCCTTGCCTCATGACATTCCGAAATCCTTGCTTAGGTGACAGCGAAAAACAGGTCCATGCTGTCATTTTTGCAGAAGGTGACAGCGCCTTCCCACGGCATTCGAATTTTTTGCAAAGGTGACAGAGAAAAACTGGTCCATGCTGTATCCTTTGCGAAAGGTGACAGCTTGCCTCATGACATTCCAAAATTCTTGCAAAGGTGACAGCGAAAAACAGGTCCATGCTGTCATCTTTGCAAAAGGTGACAGCGCTTTCCCGCATGAAATTTCAAAATGCTTGCAAAGGTGACAGCACCTGTCGTCACTGATTATTCACAGCAAGTTCTCATAATAGCCTTCGATAAGAAGACAAGTCTTGGCCACCACTTGGCAACTGAGAACAAGACGAGATTCGCGATATTGGAATATCAAACCCACGAGTGATGCCGTGTAACGCCCGATGGCACAGTTACGAATAAACTTTTCTTGGCCCCGAGTGCAACCAGCAACTTGGAACTTGTTTTGGGAGACAGAACACGGCAAACCGAAGAGAGACCAAACAGGCAGAATGGAAGAGGATGAAGGGGTGGACGGGGGGTCTTGCTTCTTGAGAATTTCCGCTTTCCGAGTTAATGCAAGTTGGAGGGGGTGCAGCCTTGCGAGAGAAACGGATATCTCGAAGACGAAGAAGAAGAGGAGTAGGGGCGAAACAGGAAAAAGAGGAAGAAGCCTTCCTTCTTCCTTCCAAGGTATACAACACGTTCCTGGAGGCGAAGCTCACTCGGATGGGTAGTCGCTGTGTTCTCGGTGCAGCGTTCGCCTTCGGCCGGCTCCCGGATGGAAAGTCGACGTAAATAAACAAAATAACAAGCATCCCCTTCGGCCTTCTTTCGCCGGAAGAAACCCGGCGATTTATTTAACTTCTTCTTTTTCTCTCTTTCTCCACTCTTTCAGGCTCCTTTGCTACACTACGTTAGGAATCGTTGGTTTCTTTCGCGTTTTTTTTTCATCTTTGCCAACAGTTCGGCTCATCACACCCAAGCAAACTCGACCTTACTATAACTTGGCCGGTGTTCTCCGTGTTTCCCTCCGTTTTCTCCACTTCCGAGCGCTTCCACTCTTTTTCTTAGACTCTGTTATACTTTTTCTGGGGGTTGAAATTATTTTTTCGAATTTATCGTCTTACTTTTCCTTCTTGACGTAAGTTGGGATAAGGTTGGATATCTGACTGCAGTTTTTGTGCCTTAGTCTCCATTCCTTTTTATACATTTTAGAGCGCACAGGACGAATCATTTGCTTAGGTTATTGGATTCTTGGCTTTGGCTGCTGCTGTATATTTCTTTATCCCGAGTAGAAAATCTGTAGCATTACATCAGGCCCTGGCCAGGACCGTATTGGCTAGGTCAGGCCCTCGCCAGGACCGTATTGGCTAGGTCAGGCCCTGGCCAGGACCGTAGGCCAAGTCAGGCCCTGGCCAGGGCCGTATTGGCCAGGTAAGGGCCTGACCAGGGCCTGATTCGGGCCGCATGTAACGCTACAGACTTTCTACTCGGAATTTTCTGGAACCCTCAGGAAACGACTGCAGAATCCATTTCAACCTCTTTCCAAACCCTAAGCAAACCCTATTACGAAATCCTAGCTCCAGGTTTATTTACAATCAGCCCTTTTTTATTTTTTCCACCAAAACCGCACTCAAAGCGAACGCAGCGGAGCCCATTTCCGGCACTCGGGTGAGAAAGAAAAAAAAAAGAAAAAAAAATCTCAGCGGCAAACGCTGATGAGGAGAAACGCGAGGGAAGATGAAACTCGCTGCTGTCTCGTTAGCTCAAAAAAGGATAAAGAACCTGAAGGAAGGAGGAAGAAGAGAGAAGACAGAAAATAAATAAAACGCGGATTCCTTGAATTTCCCAACGGGACTCGTTGGGGGGGGGGGGGGGGGGACGATGCGGCGAACAAAGTCGGCGACGAGAGTCGATCAAAGCGACGTCGCTGCGCACCCTCTGGGTCGGACGCTGCTGCGGTTCCCCCCCCCCCTCGCCCCCCCCCCCTCCCCCTTCGTCCCCCTCGTTTCGCGAGTAATCGAACTCTCGAACAGCGAAACGATGAGGAACACTCGAACACCTTCTCGCGGCTTTCCAGCGGCGCGGCCGGAAAGAGGGTTGGGGGGGGGGCCCTCCCCCAGTGGGGGCAGGGGGACGGAGTCAAACGGATTTCGCTGACGCCGCGAGACTCGTCCCGGAGACTCGAGTTTCGTTGAAAGCGCGACGAGTAGATTGTGGCTGTATGTTCGACTACTGAGGGTTGGGGCATTGCCCCCCTCCCCCTGCCCCCTATTTCCTCACCGCTGGATCCTCAGACGCGCGGAGTACCGGACGATTGACAGAATTAAATCGTTCTTCGTTCACACCTTTCGCCCTCCAATGGGGGATAGCCCCCAATGGGGGGTAGCCCCCGATGAGGGGGATGGACCCAACCTGGGGGCCAACCCCCCACCATGTATCTTACTCTCCAGTCGAATACGTTGCAGTTCAAGAAGTGCCAATGCATTGTTTTTCTTTCTGTTTGGTCGACTGCTGAGGGTTGGGGTCATTGCCCCCTCCCCCCTTGCCCCTGGATCCTCCTCAGATGCGCGAAGTACTATACAATTGACAGAATTAAATCGTTCTTCGTTCACACCTTGCTCCCACCAATGAGGGGGGTAGCCCCCGATGGGGGGGATGGACCCCAACCTGGGGGGTAGCCCCCGATGAGGGGGATGGTCCCCAACCTGGGGGGGGGGGGCAACCCCCCACCCCCTCATCGTCCAGTCGACTATATTGCAGCTCAAGAAGAGCCAATACATTATTTTTTTTCTTCTTTGTTGCAGGTGTCGAGACTCCGCCAAGAAACGATTCCGTTAGGCTTGAAGCCGGACCGCTCGTCAATGGCACCGGCGCCCTCTACGTCGCCGCCACTTGTGCCTGCGCGCTCATCCTCGTCGTAGGAAGCGTCGCCAGTGCTCTGTACATAAGAAACAGCAAGGCGCGGGTTCAGGAATCGCAGTAAGTTTAAAACGTGTGCTCAGCAGAAGTGTAAATCCCTATTAATTCATGACATGTAGTTTATAGTAGCATTTATTTTTTAATTATGCTTTAATAACAGTAATGTGTCGTGATTATAAAATGGAGTGTCAACATATGAATAGCTGAAAAAATACAAATTCTCGCTTTAATATTGGAAGAAATAGTGGAAGAATGGAAGAAAAATGTAATCCATTAATTATTTCTTACATTTCTTTAACTATTTCATGCAATATTAAAGCAAAAATTAGTATTTTTTTCAACTGTTCAGATTGTTACACTCTATTTTATAATCATTACAAATTATTATGACGAAATCATAATTACAAAATAAATTGTACTGTAAACTATATCTCATGAATTAATGTGGATAACACCAGATTTGTTAAAAAAATCTCTTAAGGTAGTTATGTCGCTATAGTTCAAGTTCGCATAAATTCGAGAAAATTGAAAGAGAATTGGAAGCACTTATCGATGGTCTAAAAATCTCAAAAAATTCATGCACATTATAGGTACTGAAAAGATTAATTTGGCATAATAATAATTCTAAAATGTTATTAACAAACTGTTAAAAAAAACATTGTTTAACAAATATTTCGGTGACCTAAGTTTTTTTTTCGATGAAAATGATTATTTCGTTTTCCTGAATACGGATGAATTTTTTCAGATTTTTTAAATAACTTTGAATTTTTCATATAAAAAAACACGTAAATTCAAAGTTATTTAAAAAATCTGAAAAAATTCATCCGTATTCAGGAAAACGAAAGAATCATTTTCATCGAAAAAAAAACTTAAGTCACCGAAATATTTGTTAAACAATGTTTTTTTTTTATCAATTTGTTAATAACATTTTAGAATTATTATTATGCCAAATTAATCTTTTCAGTACCTTTAATGTGCATGCATTTTTTCACATTTTTGGACCATCGAGAAGTGCTTCCAATTCTCTTTCAGTTTTCTCGAATTTATGCGGAATTGAACTATAGCGACGTAACTACCTTACAGCTTTTGTTTGTTTTGTTGTATGAAAAATGCTAGAAAGTGGAGCTGAGACATTTCTACAGAGTCCAGAGATGTTCTTATCGAACCGAAATGATTTTTTTACGATTTGAATGAAAAAAAAAAAAAAAAAGAAAGAAAAAAAATCTATCAAAAGTTCGAAAAAAATCAGATATTTCCCAAGCATGAAAGGGCGAAGGGCCGCCCAGGATGCAAAAGAAAATTCGCCACCCATCATCCGGAGCATCAGGACCAGCTTAAGCCTCGACTCAACTGGGACTATCCACTGTCCAATGCCTCTGGGATTGCCAAAAAAAATCAATCGCGAACAAGGGACAAAAATCCTCCCCGAATCCTTGCAAATCCTTCGGCGAAAAAAAGGGCAGAGCGAGAGAGAAAAAAATCCTGGTTTTGGGTGCGCGAAGGACGGAAGGTTTTTTTCGTGAAAATCGCGCGGTAGTAAAAGTCGACGCAGATTTTCGTACCCGCGGGAAATTCGCAGGATAAGCGCCCATGTACCACATGGTTGGGCTTTCGACCTTTCGTCCTGCTACGAATCGCTATATACAGGGTGATTCAGAATGTTTTTGTCAGCCGTTGAGGAAAAATAGTTTACCATCTCGGGAGCAAAGTTCCTTAGCCGTTTTTCGTAATTCGCAATATTTATTTATTTACAAGCATTAGAAAAAAAATTAACCAATAGAGACAAATAAATGAATAAATATCTAAAAAATTCTATTTATTTATAGTATTTATAGTTTTTTTTTAATATTCGTTAATTTATGTTCCCATTGATCTACTGATTTATTTATTTATTTATTTGTTCCCATTGGTCTTTTTTTTTTCAAATTTTCGATAAATAAATAAATATTGCAAATTACAAAAAACGGCTGAATAATTTCGTTCCCGAGGTGCTAAACTGTCATTCTTCAACGGCTGACAAAAACATTCTGAATCACCCTGTATATAGTATACTATAGTATAGCCCTTCGCTGTATATATACATATATATCGCGCTCGCTCAACCCGAATGAAATATCCTTTCAATAAGCCGGGTGATCTGTCGGTCGCTTGGCACCGCTCCCGACATTTTATTACACGGCCTCCTGGACTTTGCCTCAGTCCTCAGTCTCCTCTGAGGACTGAGGACTCCCGGACGGCTTCCGGGCTTTCTCGCTCCTTCCGGATGTGCTAAGGCGGGGTGCACGCGAATGTCCTTGCAGAGGGAACCTGGCAAGCCTCGGGCTTGCTTAAGGTAGTCCTTGCGCCTGGTGTCGAGTTCGCATAAGTTTTCGAAAATTGAGAGGAAATTGCAACCACATCTCGATAATATAAAAATCTGAAAAAAATCATGCATGTTAAAGACGTTGAAAAGATTAATTTTGCATAATAAAAATTCCAAAATGTTATTAACAAATTGATGAAAAATAAAATTGTTCGACAAATATTTCGACAACCTATTTTTTTTGTTTCAATGAAAATGATTCGTTCTATTTTCTGAATATGCATGAATTTTTTCAAATTTTTCAATTCACTTTGAATTTTGTGATTTTCCCCGTGTTAAAAAACGCAAAATTCAAAGTGACTTAAAACATTGAAAAAATTCATACATATTTAGAAAAATGAACGCATTATTTTCATTGAAACAAAAAAATTAAGTTATCGAAGGATTTGTTGAACAATTTTATTTTTCATCAAATCGTTAATAACATTTTGGTATTTTTATTATGCAAAATAAATCTTTTCAACGTTTATAACATGCATGATTTTTTTCAGATTTTTATATTATCGAATAGTGGTTGCAATTATAATTAAAAAATGTTATCAACAAATTGATGAAAAATAAAATTGTTCATAAAATCTCCAGGAAACCTAATTTTTTTGTTCCAATGAAAATTATTCGTTCATTTTTCTAAATATGCATGAATTTTTTCAAATTTTTTAATTCACTTTGAATTTTTCGGTTTTAAACATGGGAAAAATCACCAAATTCAAAGAGCATAAAAAAATTTGTAAAAATTCATACGTATTCAGAAAAATTAGCGAATGTTGTTCATAACAATAAAAAATTAGGTTGCCGGGTAATTTCTTGCATTATTATGTATTTAAGTAATTTATTAATAACATTTTTTAAATTATTATTGCGCCAAAATAATCTTTTTAGCACCTTCTACATATATACTTGATTTTTTCCAGACTTTTATATCAACGATAACTGCTTATAATTCTGTCTTGTATAGAATTCCTATACTTAACAAAAATCTCACTTTCAAACATCACACAAAATTCTGAAAAAAAAAAAAAAAAAAAAAAAAAAAAAAAACAAAAAACAAAAAAAAAAGTGGCCAGTCTTTTTTGCGAAAAAAAAAATCGATTTCGTAAAGATTAAAAAACCCGTCCTTCATTTCACCTATACATCTGTCGCAGTCCGAAAAAATTCAATTGCCCTAATTTAAAATGACCCCTCGCGGCAAATTCGATTTAAAACCCACCTGCGGGTCTTTCAGGTCCTGCGAAAAAAAAATTCTGGAAGCAAAAAACGAGCCTTTGATCATCTTTCGATCAGCGACGTTCACGAGTCGTCGTCGGCAGTAGCAGCAGCAGACGGTCGTAGCGATTTGGCAAGTGCCCGATGACGAATCGATTGGAATTTATTTCATTTCCATGCACCGCCATATATATATATATACCTATATATATGGCATGTTCGCCCTACGGAATATTTTACCGCTCCCTCTGGCGAGCCTCAGTCCTCCCTCTTTTCGACACTCCCTTTGCCCGATAGGCGAGAGCAGAAGGGATGCGCTCCCCCCCCCCACCCCCATAGAGGGGTGGGGGTGGGGGGCGCATCCCCCCTCAACGCTCTTTGAAATCTCTTTGGCCTCCGGGCAAAGCGGTAATTCTGACAGGAGGGCGACGACCAAAGGACCAACAAAACGTGTGTCTGGCGAAAAGTTTTCCAAGTGCAACTCGCGTCCTAAAAAAAAATGAAAACAAAAACAAAAACAGAAGATAAAAAACGTGACTGTAATACCGACCGAGTTAAGAGTCCGAGTTGGGGCTCTTCGGTGTTTACAGCCTTTCTTAAGGTCGTCCAATTGACCTTAAGGGATCGTCACAGTGTGACCCTCCGAAAAATCAATGATTTTCGCGAATTTTTTTTGTTAAGTTGTAATGAACTAATTGGTCTGTTTTTTTTTAAATAAATAAGTACATTCTTGAAGAATACAAAATGATTTTTTTATGTGCATTTCTTTAATGTATAATAATGATATAAATTGTTTAAATAGCTCGTGTAAAAAAAAGGTCCTGCATTGTGTCCACGATTGCGGCCGCAATTTTGATCTGAACCAAAAATTTCGAAAAGATGATTAATCTGTAGGAAATTCGCTATCGCGCTATGGAAGCTTTTTTTTTTTAATTTGACAAAATGGCGGCGGTTTGAACGAAAATTATCGAATTTAGCCCTTTTTTTCGACAGTTTTTCGTAAAAAAATAGAAGATTTAATTTTAAAAAAAGCTTCCATAGCGCGATAGAGAATGACGTTAGAAATGTTCTCTGAAAATTTGAAATCGATATCGTCATAACTCTTCATTTGATAGTGGACACCGTTTTGAAAAACAACATTCCGAGAAAAACGCGTTTAAAGTTTGCACACGCCACTGTCACGCTGCAATCCCTTTCTCTAAGAAAGGCTGTAGCGACCGAAATAATTCGAATTTCGATAAAAAAAAATTAGCAGAATGTTTATAACCGTGTATACTATCTGATAATGAAAAAAAAAAAAATCGATTTTTTTTTATTTCACACTGTGACGATCCCTTAATCTGCTATGCTTGGCCCATCAAAAAATCACTTTTCCACATATTCTTCACTATAATATTTGGATCCAATTTACGCAACAAAAAAAAATCGAATTTTTTCAACCAATCACACGAGATGACCCCCTTAATGATCAGCGACGTCGCGTTCTCATTACCATCTCCACCCCCACCCCTCTCTCCCTCCCCCTCACTTCGGCCACGAGCGCTAATGCCCTTAAAGATTCACTTAGTATAATGTACTCTCTGCCCTTGTCGAGCGTTACTTTGAGGACAATGGCGACAGACTCGCGACTCGAGGGCGAAGCACCCTGGGAGTCTCTTTAGCATCGTCGAGGAAGACGCTATAATAGATGGGTCCAACCCGAACGAAGGCCTTCGGACGATTTTCTGGCCTCGGGGCGAGAGCGTTATGCAAATTGCTCGACAATATCGAAGGGGCCGAACACGCGTTTCTTATCGAACACCGACGATATATAATGTAACATGTAACATGCTGTCGTCGTCCGACGATACGCGTGGATCCGAGGAGGGTTAACCTCGGGTCCCGAGTCTGTCACACGGTTGTCCGGAGACGAGGAACACGTGTTCCGCACGAATAATTCGTGCTTTTTTTCTTTTGTACCAAAAGCCTCTGGATTATGATAACGAGAACATGATGGCATGTATAATGTATCATGGTAAACAGCTCTGTGTTTGTGAGTTTGAGTGTGTCTGTGGGTCTGCGTATATTTGTGAATTTAAGAGTGTTTGTGGGTCTGAAAAAGGGATGTTAAAGAAAAAAAATGTTGTGGGTCGGAGTGTGTTTGTGGGTCTGAGAAAAGAATGTTAAAGAAAAGAATGTTGTGGGTCTGAGTGGGTCTGTGGGTCTGAGTGTGTTTGTGGGTCTGAGTGTGTCTGCGAATCCGTGTGTGTTTGTGGGTCTGAGTGTGTCTGTGAATCTGTGTGTGTTTGTGGGTCTGAGTGTGTTTCTGGGTCTAAGAAAAAAATGTAAAAAAAAATGTTGAGCATCCTAAGTGTGTCTGTGAGCTGAGTGGGTCTGTGGGTCTGAGTGTGTTTGTGGGTCTGAGTGGGTCTGTTGGTCTAAGTGTGTTTTTGGGTCTGAAAAAAGGATGTTAAAGAAAACAAATGTTGTGGGTCGGAGTGTGTTTGTGGGTCTGAGAAAAAAATGTAAAAAAAAATGTTGAGCGTCCTAAGTGTGTCTGTGAGTCTGATTGGGTCTGTGGGTCTGAGTGTGTTTGTGGGTCTGAGTGGGTCTGTTGGTCTGAGTGTATTTGTGGGACTGAGTGGGTCTGTGTGTGTTTGCGGGTTTGAGTGTGTCTGTGAATCTGTGTGTGTTTGTGGGTCTGAGTGTGTTTCTGGGTCTGAGAAAAAATATAAAAAAAAATGTTGAGCGTCCTAAATGTGTCTGTGAGTTTGAGTGTGTTTGTGGGTCTTAGTGGGTCTGTTGGTCTGAGTGTTTTGGGTCTGAAAAAAGGATGTTAAAGAAAAAAAATGTTGTGGGTCGGAGTGTGTTTGTGGGTCTGAGAAAAAAATCCTTGTTAAAGAAAAGAATGTTGTGGGTCTGAGTGGGTCTGTGGGTCTGAGTGAGTTTGTGGGTCAGAATGGATCTGTGGGTCTGTGTGTGTTTGTTGGTCTGAGTGTATCTGTGGGTTTGAGTGGGTCTGTTGGTCTGAGAGTGTTTGTAGGTCTGTCTGGGTCTGTGGGTTTGAGAAAAGAATGTTAAAGAAAAAAATGTTGTGGGTCGGAGTGTGTTTGTGGGTCTGAGAAAAGAATGTTGAAGAACAAAATGTTGAGCTTCGAGTCTTCTCGTGTTTTCAGGAAGACGCTTCCGTGTTGCAGTTACTCGGCGGCCGGGACCGGCGGACTCACCGGAAGCTCGGTTCTCGTGAGGGTCGACCCGCGGCCCGGAAGCGCCAATTCGGGAAGCTACGCAACGATCGCCGACCTCGAGCCACTCTACTCGAGACCGTGCGGCTCGCGGGCCAGCTACTACGCCGCCAGTCATGTCACTCAGCTCAGTCACGTGAGTTTACGACATTATTGTTTCACTTTATTAACGTTAGCGCTATTCTTAAGGTGGTCCGAGTGGTACAGTCCCAGAAAATGTGAGATTCAAAGCAACTCAGAGAGAATTTTGAACGTTTCCCAATGGATTAAAAATTTGAAAAAATCAAGCATCAAGGTGTTCGAATTATTGATGTCACGTAATAATAATTCCCAAAAGTTATGAACAAATTCATAAAAAAAACACTTGTTCAACAAATTACCCGGCACCCTAACTTTTCAATGTGATGAAAATATGTTACTTATTTTTCTTAATACGTATGAATTTTTTCAGATTTTCTTCGTGATTTCGAAATTTTGTGATTTTGTTGAGCTATCTTTGGCAAATTTCAAAATCTCGAAAAAATTCTGAAAAAATTCATACGTGTTAAGAAAAACAGAAAATTATTTTTATCAGAAATAAAAGTCGGTTGTCGGGTTATATGTTAAACAACATTTTTTTAAAATTAATTTGTTAATAACTTTTTGAAATAATTATGACGCAAAATCAATCTTTCAAACACCTTTTATATGCTTAATTTTTTCAGATTTTCAGACTACCTTAACAGAATTGCGAGATTCAAAATAAAAATGGCAGAGGTTCCATTTTTATGCAATATTATTATCTACATTAATTTTCTCCACAATTACCGTTATTTGAACCTCGCGTCAAAGAAATATGTCAAGGTCACCGAGAACCCTTCTGCGGATATTTTCTTTCAAAAGCTCAGGAAAAGCTCTCCTGACCACGTCGAACTTCCCCTCCAAGTTCATAAAAATATATTGCCCTCTATCTCCCCAAGGAACGTTGATACCTTCCGGCTTTTGAAACGCACTACGAGCACGGCGCAGTTTCGTTGAAAAAGCTCGGGCGGGGAGATAGCGACGAATAATATCGCCGGGAACGCGGGTTGGAGGAGACCTCGGGGTGTCGGTTGCGAAGCGGCAATCGTGGAACAAGTGAGCAAAGCGGGCGGATAGAAACGGGCGAACGCTCCCGGGGATCCGAGTCGCGACGTCCAAAGGGCATCGAGTGTCTCTCCGGTTGCGCTGTAAGGCGAGGATGCAAATGCAAGTTTCCCGGGAATCCCCGAGACGCCGGTCTGCGTTCTATAGCAGTTCCTATGCATCCCTTCCTCGAGGTGTGTGTACGTGTAAATAGGTCTCCGAGTGTTAGTGAGGGACTGAGGGTCGCAGCAGACAGAGAGACAAACGCTTCTTGGGGACACGGTTAAGGGGTATGGTGAGGGTGAGCGTGAGGGTACCAACCACGAGCGATGTTGAAAGCTGTACAGTGCTTGCACACGGTACAGAGATCCGTTGCAACGCTGGAAAACAAGCAGTCACTATGTATGCTCTGTGTGCGAGTTGGAATTTGCTTAGTGTGTCATTGAGGGTTCGTTTGGTGTGTGACTGAGGGTTCGTCTAGTGGGTAACGTGAAGTTAGCATGGTATGTAGCATTAGGTTCACTTGGTGTGACGTGAGGTTTTTTTTATGTGACATGAGGTCCGCTTCGTGTGTGACATGAGATTCGCTTAGTTTGACATGAGGTTCGCTTGGTTTGACATGAGGTTCGCTTGGTTTGACATGAGGTTCGCTTGGTTTGACATGAGGTTCGCTTGGTTTGACATGAGGTTCGCTTGGTTTGACATGAGGTTCGCTTGGTTTGACATGAGGTTCGCTTGGTTTGTGACATGAAGTTCGCTAAGTGTGTGACATGAGATTCGCTTGGTGTGACATCAGGTTTGCTTGGTGTGACATCAGGTTCGCTTGCTGTGACATCAGGTTTGCTTGGTGTGTGACATGAGGTTCGCTTAGTGTGTGTCATGAGGTTCGCTTGGTGTGACATCAGGTTCGCTTGGTGTGACATCAGGTTTGCTTGGTGTGACATGAGATTCGCTTGGTATGACATGAGGTTCGCTTAGTGTGTGACTTGAGGTTCGCTTAGTGTGTGACATGAGGTTCGCTTAGTGTGTGACATGAGTTTCGCTTAGTATGTGACATGAGGATCGCTTAGTGTGTGACATGAGGTTCGCTTGGAGTGACATCAGGTTCACTTGGTATGACATGAGGTTCGCTTGGTGTGACATGAGGATCGCTCGGTGTGACATGAGGTTCGCTTGGTGTGACATGAGGTTCGCTTAGTGTGTGACATGAGGTTCGCTAGTGTGTGACATGAGGTTCGCTCGGTGTGACATGAGGTTCGCTTGGTGTGACACCAGGTTCACTTGGTGTGACATGAGGTACGCTTAGTGTGTGACATCAGGTTCGCTTGGTGTGACATCAGGTTCGCTTGGTGTGACATGAGATTCGCTTGGTGTGACATGAGGTTCGCTTGGTGTTTTACATGAGGTTCGCTTAGTGTGTGACATGAGGTTCGCTTGGTGTGACATCAGGTTCGTTTTATGTTACATGAGGATCGTTTTATGAGGTTCGCTTGGTGTGACATCAGGTTCGCTTGGTGTGACATCAGGTTCGCTTGGTATGACATGAGGTTCGCTTGGTATGACATGAGGTTCGCTTGGTGTGACATGAGGTTCGCTTGGTGTGACATGAGGATCGCTTGGTGTGTGACATGAGGTTCGCTTAGTGTGTGACATGAGGTTCGCTTAGTACATGACATGAGGTTCGCTTGGTGTGACATCAGGTTCGCTTGGTGTGACATGAGGTTCGCTTGGTGTGTCATGAGGTTCATTTTATGTGTCAAGAGGTTCGTCTTATGGTACATAAGGTTCGTTTTATGTGACATGAGGTTCGCTTGGTGTGTGGCATGAACTTCACTTAATATGTGACATGAGGTTCGCTTAGTGTGCGACTCAGCGTTCGCTTGGTGTATGACACAGATTTCACTTGGTGTGCGACACGACGTTCGCTCGTTCTGTACTCCATTATTCTCTCACTAACGTCGCGAATACCCATGAAGCGCGCAACCAAACCCAAACCCTCAGCACACTCAGGGCTGAGGTTGGTCCTGTTGTCACCGCTGCTTGCGTCTCCGGGCCTATTGAAATCACAGACTCAAAGACGGTTATCGCGGCGGCGCCGGTGGAACGACGAGACAACGTGGAAGGAAAACAGGAAGCGCGAGGAGGGCGCGAGAAACGCGCCTCCACACGCTTCCTGCACAGACAACTGGAGGGAACAACTCGGAGTAACAGTGGTAACGGGAGCTGAGCATGGGAGGAGAAGTTGAACGGAGGAGAGGAGGGAAGAGACACACTCGTCGCGCCTCGGCAAATCCGATTTCGTCGTAACCGAGCAATTTTCCTTCGACGGTGGAATGAAGACGAAATGGAGAGAGAATAGGGCGAAGGTGGGAGGGAGAAGGGAGAAGATAAGAGCTGGTGCAGCACTCAACCCGTTTGTTCCTACCTCGCTTCGTGTCCCATCCACCTTTCTTGCGATCACTTTTTTTTTTTCATTTCTTCCTCAAACGCTACTCCTCTTCCTCCGATTCAGCACCATTCTCCTCCTCCTCCCTCAGCCTCACCCTCCTTATCTTGTTTCAGAGCTGGGCAAAATACTCGAAAATACTTCAAATACAAAATTCAAAATACTTTTTGTATTTAAAATGCAAAATTCAAAATACTTTTTGTGTTTAAAATACGAAATTCAAAATACTTTTTGTACTTAAAATACGAAATTCAAAATACTTTTTGTACTTAAAATACGAAATTCAAAATACTTTTTGTAATAAAAATACGAAATTCAAAATACTTTTTGTACTTAAAATACGAAATTCAAAATACTTTTTGTATTTAAAATACAAAATTCAAAATACTTTTTGTACTTAAAATACGAAATTCAAAATACTTTTTGTACTTAAAATACAAAATTCAAAATACTTTTTGTACTTAAAATACGAAATTCAAAATACTTTTTGTACTTAAAATACAAAATTCAAAATACTTTTTGCATTTAAAATACAAAATTCAAAGTACTTTTTGTACTTAAAATACGAAATTCAAAATACTTTTTGTATTTAAAATGCGAAATTCAAAATACTTTTTGTACTTAAAATACAAAATCCAAAATACTTTTTGTACTTAAATACGAAATTCAAAATACTTTTTGTACTTAAAATACCAAAATCGAAATACTTTTCGTAGTTAAAATACACAATACTCTTTGTACTCTTTGTACATTTTGGAATTATTATTATGCTATATTTATTTTTTCAGCACCTATAACATGCATGATTTTTTTCAGATTTTTATATTATCGAGTAGTGTGGTTAATTATTTCTCATTTTTCGAAAACTTATGCGAAGTGAGCGTGAAGCGACAGAACTACCTCAAATACTCCAAGTACTTAAAATACTGCCCAGCTTTCTTCGTGTCCCATCGACCTTCCTAGGATCACTTTTCTTTGTTTTTCGGTTCGTTCCTGCAACCCTCTTCCTCCTCCTCCGCCTCAACCCTATCCTCTTCCCTCAGCCTCATCCTCCTCATCTTGTTCTCACTGTTTCCACGACTTACCTGTCGCCTCCTTTTTTCCCCAAGTCTCCGCCATGACCGCTCCCCATCCTCCACCTCAGCCCCATCCTCCTCCTCCTCCTCCTCCCTCAGCCCCATCCTCCTCCTCCTCCTCCTCCTCCTCCCTCAGCCCCATCCTCCTCCTCCTTTTCCTCCTCCCTCAGCCCCATCCTCCTCCTCCTCCTCCTCCTCCTCCTCCTCCTCCTCCTCCCTCAGCCCCATCCTCCTCATCGTGTCCTCACTGTTTCCACGACTTACCTCTCGCCTCCTTTTTTCCCCAAGTCTCCGCCATGACCGTTCCCACTTTCCACCGGGGGTTGGATTTTTCCTCCCTTTCCATGCTCTCCCAAGACCCTCACGGTTTGTACCAACCGGAAGAGGAAACCGTGCGAGACGAGAACTCTGGTACCTATAACTTCCATCGGCGTTGGATAAAGGGAGGTGGGAGCGAAAAGTATGTAGGATGGGAATATATGACGGCTCGCGTGGCTGACTGGCCGTGCGGCATGCGACTCCCGCGTTCACCAACCCCCCTCACCGATGCCACCCCCTATGGTGTGGGGCTCAAACTTTATCGAGTTTGCGGTCGAGCGATTCGCTTTCCACGAACAACTTTTCCGTTGGTCGACCCTCTTCCTCCTGGCGAAGCTTGGCTGCTGCTTCTGCTGGTCTCCAATGCTACCAGCATGGAAGAACAGCCACGTAGACCACCCTTCCGCCCTTTATTCAGCTATTTCAAACCCCCTTGGCCATGGCGACCTACCTCTTTCTCCTTGGGCTCCACGAGTTTCGAACCCTCTTTACCTCTTGGCCTCCTGCAAACTGCCGAACGTTCGAAAATCCTAGAAGGGCTGCACTAAAGACCTACCCTCACCCTTCGCCTACCCTCAAACCAGTTGAATTCTAGAGACCAAGCGTTAATACACCTTTCTCGTGTTCACCTTGATCTGTATTTTTCTTTCAATGACAAAAGAATGGACCTTTTCTTTAGGCACTTTGTGAAGGTGCTTCCCGGACTTGGTTGAACTTGTTCGCATGTCGTATGCCCTCGCGTTCTGCCCAACCTGAAACCAACCCAAAAACCAACCGGTCAACTGGTGCACCAAACCAACCAATATTCCAACTTTCTGAAGGTTGATTGAGGGTTAGTTTTTGTGAACCAAACTGTAAACCAACTATTCTTTAGACACAATGAAAGGCTGGTTAACTGGTGCACCAAACCAACCAATATTCCAACTTTCTGAAGGTTGATTTAGGGTTGGTTTTTGTGAACCAAACTGTAAACCAACTATTCTTTAGACACGATGAAAAGCTGGTTAACGGTTGGATATTGGAAAACAACCCTAATTCCGACTTTCAGCCAAGAATGGTAATGGTTGATTCTTAGTCGATTTTTCAAACCTAACCATAAGCCAACGGCTGGATAGCCGGTTGTCAAAAATGGTTGGTTTATGGTCGGTTTTGAAAAATCAACCACAAATAAACCATCGATTTTTTAGTTTAAGAGTTGGAATTGGGGTTGGTTTATAATATCTAACCACGAACCAACCTTTCATTGCGTCCAAAGAATGGTTGATTTACAGTTGGTTTACAAAAACGAACTCAAAATCAACCTTTGAAAAGCAGGAACACTGGTTGGTTTGGTGCACCAATTGACCGGTTGATTTGAGGTCGGAGGTGGGAAAACCTACCGAATCCTAACCACAAGTTACGGTTGGGAGGCCCGCGAGGGAATCGCAAACGTTTCAACATAATTAAATCCTCAAAAACTCTGCGACAAGTAGGAAACACATCGACGCCGAATATTTTTCTGGTTCCACAAAACGTCCCGAACGTTTTTCGCATTAATTTCAACCTCAAGCAAAGAATCCAGAAGTGAGGGACACCCACACAGAGATATGACAACAGTGCGGCTTCCATATATACATAAAGCATATGCATATATATATCCGAGGACGGGGCAGTATTCCTAAGGGAAGGTGAGTGGAATGGAGTGGATCTCGAGGTTGCTGGCGGCGAGCGAGCGAGCTCTGATGGTGCGTTGGAGGGTATAACTGAGGCGGAGCTGAGGCGCGGCGAGATGGGTTTGAGGGTTGGGGTAGATGGGAGGTTACACACGCGGTTACCTCGCTCCTCGAGGAACCCTCGTGGCACTCGGGTCTCTCTCGATCGTCGAGGGAGCGCGCGGTCTGAGGAAGACGAGAAGGAGGAGAGGGCGAAGGAGAGGAAGGTTGCTTGACAAGCTGCCGCGGAGAAGGCGCCGTTGAGGCGGAGGCGGAGGGAGTGAGTGAGGCAGAGATAGTGAGAGAGAGTGAGTGAGTGAGACTGAGGCGGAGGAAGTGAGTGAGGCAGAGGCAGGGTGAGTGACGTAGAGATAGAAGGAGTGAGTGAGTGAGGCTGAGATGGAGAGAGTGAATAAGATTGAGGCGGAGTGAGTGAGTGAGGCTGAGTCGGAGAGAGTTAATAAGACTGAGGCGGAGTGAGTGAGTAAGGCAGAGATAGAGAGAGTGAGTGAGGCAGAGATAGAGAGAGTGAGTGAGTGAGGCAGAGATAGAGAGAGTGAGTGAGACTGAGGCGGCGTGAGTGAGTGAGGCACAGGCAGTGTGAGTGAGGCACAGGCAGAGTGAGTGAGGCAGAGGTAGAGAGAGTGAGTGAGGCACAGGCAGAGTGAGTGAGGCAGAGGTAGAGAGAGTGAGTGAGGCACAGGCAGAGTGAGTGAGGCAGCGATAGAGAGAGTGAGTGAGGCTGAGACGGAGAGAGTGAATAAGAAGACTGAGGTGCAGTGAGTGAGACCGAGACGGAGTGAGTGAGTGAGATTGAGGCGCAGTGAGTGAGTGAGGCAGAGGCAGAGTGAGTGAAGCTGAGGCGGAGAGAGTGAATAAGACTGAGACGGAATGAGTGAGTGAGACTGAGACGGAGTGAGAGAGTGAGGCTGAGGCAGAGTGAGTTGAGGCAGAGATAGAGAGAGAGAGTGAATAAGACTGAGGCGGAGTGAGTGAGGCAGACAAAGACAGACATAACGAAGAGGAGAGACACAGCAAAGGAGCGAGAATCGTGCGCCTGCATCGCGGAACCCCGAACCCGTCACCGGGAGAACGAGAGACGGAGCGATGCCTGAAGGACGCGGCGGTTAGGAGGGAAGCAAAGAGGTCGAGGGTGAGCGAAGGGTGGTTGAAAGTGGGTCCTGTGATTGTTTCGGCTTTGATCTTGGATCAATTTACCGGGTATACGCGTATGCATATACCACTCGCCCTGTTTCTCCCACTCCTCACCCTCACCCCTCACCCCTCTTCGTCCCTAGATGAGGAGGCTGAGGCGCCGTCTCAAAAGCTGGGGGGCGCCCTCACGACGCCGTTTTCCGTATATAATCGAGCCTCCCGAAAACCGCACCCTCCATACACGCAGCTCCCATAGTTCCTTCGTCCCTCCCTCACCTAACCAAACTCACCCCCCTCCCTCAGCCCTTCCTACCCCTGTTGGAATCCTCAACCAACCGGTTTTGCACCATTTTGCGTTTACAGTTTGGCTTCGCCACGCTTCGCATTCTCTGCTCTTTTGGTTCTGGCCTTCTCCCTCACCTTCCCTCACCTTTCCCTCACCTTTCCCTCACCCTCTGAGGCGCGGGAACGTAGACACTGCGTGTTCCACGAGTTGATGTCATCCATTCGGCAATGGACCATCTTATGACCCTCAGCGTAAGGTGATACGCTTGAGATCACATTACTAAACTTATCACCGGAGCTCGAGTCACCTTGAGGGGTGACGTTACCTTCTTTGTATTGATGATAGGCAGCCATAAGTTTGGCTAACTTTTGGTACCCACTGGGTAGATTTTTGGTTTGACCTTGAGAGCTTTTGGTTCAAGTGAAGGTGAGTGACGAATGAGAGGGCACCTTTTTTATGTCATCTCGGAACGGTGACATAAAAAAGTGCCATTAAAAGGCGATAAGAAAGGTTTGGTTTGACCTTGAGAGCTTTTAGTTCAAGGGGAGGTGCGGGACGAATGAGAAGGCACCTTTTTATATCACCTCGGACCGGTGACAAAAAAGGTGCCATAAAAAGGTGACAAAAAGGTTTTGGTTTGTCCTTGAAAGCATTTAGTTCAAGTACAGGTGAGATGACAAATGAGAAGGCCCCTTTTTATGTCACCGCGAACCGGTGACATAAAAAGGTGCCATAAAAAGGCGATAAAAAGTTTTTGGTTTGACCTTGAGAGCATTAAGTTCAAGTAAAGGTGAGATGACAAATGAGAATGCACCTTTTTATGTCACCTTGAACCGGTGACATACAAAGGTGACAAAAAGGTTTTGGTTTGACCTTAAAAGCTTTTAGTTCAAGTGAAGGTGAGTGACGAATGAGACGGCACCTTCTTATATCATCTCGGAACAGTGACATAAAAAGGTGACAGAAAGATTTTGGTTCGACCTTGAGAGCTTTTTAGTTCAAGTGAACGTGAGTGGCGAATGAGAAGGCTTTGTATGTCACCTCAGACCGGTGACATAATAAGGTGCCATAAAAAGATGACAGAAAGATTTTGGTTTGACCTTCAGCGCTTTTAGTTCAAGTGAAGGTGAGTGACGAATGGCAAGTCACCTTTTTATGTCACCTCGGACTGGTGTCATAAAAAGATGAGGTAAAAAGGTGACAAAAAGTTTTTGGCTTGACCTTGAAAGCTTTTAGTTCAAGCGAAGGTGAGTGACGAATGAGACAGCACCTTTTTATGTCACCTCGGACCGGTGACTTTGGGGTGACGCAATGTTGTAGTTTTTGTCATAGTTTTTCGTGTGAAACGACAATTCGGACGTTTCGCAGTGCGACGGAAATTCGCAGACGTCGCGCAAATTCGTCACCCGTTAATTCTAAACATTCTATTCAATTAATTCTCGGGAAATTCGCTCGTCACTGTCTAAATGTTTTATCAATTCGCGCGCGCGACTCACCCGGCGGCTTCATCAAGGCCCCAATGAATTACCGAATTTACCGGCTACAAACGATGACTGACGTCTGTTAATCTCGCCGACGCGAAATTGCTGCTGGCAGCGCGTTTGCGGTAGTTTCGCTTGGCGGTTCGATACGCTCGAAGTTCATTAATAAACGCGAAGCCCGATGAAGCTTCCGGTTGATTCAAACATTCGGAACACATTCCCCCCCCACTCGAACTTATTTGCCGGGACGTTGATGTAAAATGGGTTTGTTTATCTGGCGAAATTTCAGCGGGCGAAAAGAAATTATCACCCCCTACCCTCAGCCATTACCACACCCCCCGAGAATGTACACCAACTTTATTTTCAACTTCTAACGGAAAATAATTGATAAAATTTGTAAAACTTGTAAAATTTGTAAAATTTGTAAAATTTGTAAAATTTGTAAAATTTGTAAAATTTGTAAAATTTGTAAAATTTGTAAAATTTGTAAAATTTGTAAAATTCGTAAAATTCGTAAAGTCGGTATAATTTGCGAAATTTTTAGTTTGTAATATTTGTAAAATTTGCAAAATTTGTAAAATTTGCAAAATTTGTAAAATTTGCAAAATTTGTAAAATTTGTAAAATTTGTAAAATTTGTAAAATTTGTAAAATTTGTAAAATTTGTAAAATTTGTAAAATTTGCAAAATTTGTAAAATTTGTGAAATTTGCAAAATTTGTAAAATTTGTAAAATTCGTAAAATTTGTAAAATTTGTAAAATTTGTAAAATTCGTAAAATTTGTAAAATTCGTAAAATTTGTAAAATTCGTAAAATTTGTAAAATTCGTAAAATTCGTAAAATTTGTAAAATTCGTAAAGTTTGTAAAATTTGTAGAATTTGTGAAATTTGTAGGATATGTAACATTTGTAGAATTTGTAAATTTTGTAAAATTTGTAACATTTGTAGAATTTGTAAACTTTGTCAAATTTGTAACATTTGTAGAATTTGTAAACTTTGTAAAATTTGTAACATTTGTAGAATTTGTAAACTTTGTAAAATTTGTAAAATTTTGTAAAATTTGTAAAATTTCGTAAAATATGTAAAGTTTCGTAAAATATGTAAAGTTTCGTAAAATATGTAAAATTTGTAAAATTTTTAGAATTTTTAGAATTTGTAAAATCTGTAGAATTTGAAAAATTGGTAAAATTTGGAAAATTTGAAAAATTTGGTTTTCCGTCAAGCTTTCGGTTGATTCGACCTTATTTGCCAGGACGTTAATCCGATAAAAAAATCCGTAGCGTTATATCCGGCCCCGATCAGGCCCTGGTCAGGACCTTATCAACCAGGCCAGGGCATGCCCAGGGCCTGATTTGGACTGAATTTAACGCTACAGACATTCTACTCGGGAACGTAAAATGGGTTTATTTATCTGGCGAAATTTCAGCGAGCGAAAAGAAATTATCACCCCCTACCCCCCCCCCCCCCCCCCACCCCCACCCTCCGAGAATGTACACCGAATTTATTTTCAACCCTTACTAATTGGAACTCGCGACCCATCGCAACCCATTAACGCGAAACGCTCGCGCGCAGCCGCACAGCACGCGCCGAGTGCGCAGAACGAGGTCCTCTAATAATTACAGACCTCGGCGATAAGCCGCGTGGAATTAGCGTATTTGCATTTTACGCTGGCGCGGAACCGCCGAGGACCGGTCGAGCACTTGTCGCCACTGGCCAGGTCTCGATGTGTGCGAAGAGTGGTTCGTAAATAATTTCCGATTCCAATATCGGCGCACGCAGCGTTCGAGGAGGGGTTGAAGGGTGACCCACCCCCCACCCCCTCACCCCAGGGTGGGGGGTCGAGACGACATCGAGTGCCAACTCTTTCGAGTGCACTAAAAAAAGGAATAGTGAAATAAAAAAAGTTGCAAAGTAGAACTTTGCACATTGCTTCCTCATTAATTTTCGTTTTTCACAAAGCCACCTCTATGAAGAAGCTTGTTTATCAATTTTGGCTTCCTCATAGAGGAAGCTTTGTGAAAAACAAAAATTAATGTGAAAGCAATATGCAAAGTTCTACTTTGCAACTTTTTTATATTTTATATTTTATAAACAACTATTTACCTAAATCGGCGAACTTTTACGAAAGTTAGAGCGATCACGCCCTTTTTTCAATAAATTAAAAAATCACGTAAAATACGAACCACTTTACCGATCATCACCAAATTTCGTACGTGGCAGCGCTATATGTTGTTTTTCGACTACAGAACATTCTGGTTTAATTGTTAAAATTTTACGTAATGTTTCTAAATTTTTTTTTTTTTTTCGAAAAATTCAAAATTTTATAAAATCCGAACCGCTTGACCGATTTCGCCGAAATGCAATACCATATAACATTGAACGTATCTCTAGATATAAACAACTATTTAGCTAAATCGGCGAACTTTTACGAAAGTTAGAGCGATCACGCCCTTTTTTCAATAAATTAAAAAATCACGTAAAATACGAACCACTTTACCGATCATCACCAAATTTCGTACGTGGTAGCGCTATATGTTATTTTTCGACTACAGAACATTCTAGTTCAATTGTTAAAATTCTACGTAATTTTTAGACATTTTTTTTTTTTTTTCGAAAAATTCAAAATTTTATAAAATCCGAACCGCTTGACCGATTTCGCCGAAATGCAATACCATACAACATTGAACGTATCTCTAGATATGAAGAACTATTTAGCTAAATCGGCGAACTTTTACGAAAGTTAGAGCAACCACGCCCTTTTTTCAACAAATTAAAAATTACATAAAAACTTAATTACTATATATATTTTTTCAAAAATTGCAATATTTAAAGGGGGACGAGTACTCTACTTGCGTGCCAAATTTGAGCCCGATCGCTCAGACGGTTACTGAGTGAGAGGCGATTGAATTTTCGAAGCCCTGCACACACACACACACACACACACACACACACACACACACACACATACATACGGACATTTTTTCTAGACCACTTTTCTCGACGTTTTGGGTGATTCTAAGCATACTGGCATGAAAATCGCAAAAAAAAATTTTTTCACGAAAACAAAGCTTCCTCTATGAGGAAGCAAAAAAGGCTGCAAAGTAGAACCTTGCAAAGTGCTTTCTCAGTATTTCACGATTTTAATGCAACTACCTCTATGAGGAAGTATGTTGGTCAATTTTGGCTTCCTCATAGAGGAAGCTGCATTAAAATCGTGAAATACTGAGGAAGCACTTTGCAAGGTTCTACTTTGCAGCCTTTTTTCTGAAGTTAGAGCGGAAAACTGAATAATTGAAAAATTTCAAAATTACGTAAAATCAGAACCACTTGACCGATCATCGTCAAATTTGGTACCCAGCAGTAATGTATGTTCCTTTTCGTCTATAAAAATTTTCAGTCAAATTGTTGAAATTCTACGAAATTTAGAGAAAAAATGATTTTTTTTCAAAAAATTCAAATGTCTATAAAATCCAAACCGCTTTACCGATTTCGCCCAAATGCAATACGAAACAAGATTGAACGTGTCTTAATTTATAAAAAAACAATTTAGCAAAATCGTATAATTTTTACGAAGGTTATAGCGACCACGCCCTTTTTTCAAAAAATTCAAAATACCGTAAAATCAAAATGGCTGATTATTTTTTCCCAAAAATATTGACATTCAAAGAGGGGCAACTACTTCACTTGCGTGCAAAATTTGAGCCCGATAGCTTGAACAGTTACTGAGTTATAGTTCATCAAATTTTCGTAGCCCTGCACACACACACACACATACATACGGACATTTTTTCTAAACGTTTCGGCGGCTTTTCTCGACGTTTTGGACAATCCTAAGCATACTGGCATGAAAATCTCGAAAAAAAAATTTTTCGCGAAAACAAAGCTTCCTCTTTAAGGGATCGTCACAGTGTGAAATAAAAAAAAATCGATTTTTTTTTTTTTTTTTTTTCATTATCGGATAGTATACACGGTTATAAACATTCTGTTAAATTTTTTTATCGAAATTCGAATTATTTCGGTCGCTACAGCCTTTCTTAGAGAAAGGGATTGCAGCGTGACAGTGCGGCGTGTGCGACACTTTAAACGCACTTTTCTCGGAACGTTGTTTTTCAAAACGGCGTCCACTCTCAAATGAAGAGTTATGACGATATCGATTTCAAATTTTGAGAGAACATTTCTAACGTCATTTTCTATCGCACTATGAGAGCTTTTTTTTTTATTAAATCTTCCTATTTTTTTTTACGAAAAACTGTCGAAAAAAAGGGCTAAATTCGATAATTTTCGTGCAAACCGCCGCCATTTTGTCAAATTTAAAAAAAAAAGCTCTCATAGCGCGATAGCGAATTTCCTACAGATTAATAATCTTTTTGAAATTTTTGGTTCAGATAAAAATTGCGGCCGCAATCGTGGACATAATGCAGGACCTTTTTTTTACACGAGCTATTTAAACAATTTATATTATTATACATTAAAGAAATGCACATAAAAAAATCATTTTATATTCTTCAAGAATGTACTTATTTATTTAAAAAAAAAGACCAGTTAGTTCATTACAACTTAACAAAAAAATTTCGCGAAACTCATTGATTTTTCGGAGGGTCACACTGTGACGATCCCTTAAGGAAGCAAAAGGAATAGTGAAATAAAAAAAATGTATCCAAACCTACCCTTGGTTAGGGGATGAAAAAAAAAAAAAAAAAAAAAAAAAAACAAAATGTCGCCGGTCGCATTTCCATGAAAACTAATCAAACTTTAATTGAAGAAGAGATCGGCCAATCTACATGCACACACGAATGCCCCTGATAATACAGCGAGGGGTGGCGGAGAGGGATGATGGGGGTTGGGGGTTGGGGGTTGAAAGCAAGCTAAGCCCTTCGCGTTGTTGAATTAATATTCGATTCAACGAGCCTCCGCATCCCCGACGCTTAATTCCAATATATCTGCACAAACGGCTCCTGGTTTCACCTAACCAACCCCCAACCTCCAACCCCCAACCCCCAACCCCCTTCCCCCTCCCAACCCTTTTTCCTCTTTCCACTTTCCGAAACGACACGTACACAGGTCATACGCTAATGCGTTCCGGTCTCTCTCCGATATTTGCCGAGTTTCATTCTTTTCAAAGGGCCGACGGGTTTTTATCCTCTCGCGATATGCCCTTTGTGTGACCTTGCAACGCCCTCTATAAGGCATTCTTCATCAATAGGGCTACTTTTTTCGGTTGGGCTTCCGGATATTTTTTTTTTAATTTGTCAGTTTGTTGTACTATTTGGGATGGGTGTCTGTGATTTTTTTTCAGATTTTTTAAGGGTTCCATTCAGAATTTACGTTTTTTTTTTTATAGCACTATATCTCCGAAAATATTGGTCTCTCAACTCTTGAGCTTTTAGTTCAAGTGAAGGTGAGTGACGAATAAGAAGGCACCTTTTTATGTCACCTCGGACCGGTGACATAAAAAGGTGACGAAGGTTTTGGTTTGACCTTGAGAGCTTTTAGTTCAAATGAAGGTGAGTGACGAATAAGAAAGCACCTTTTTATGTCACCTCGAACCGGTGACATATAAAGGTGACAAGGGTTTGGGTTTGACCTTGAGAGCTTTTAGTTCACGTGAAGATGACTGACGAATAATAAAGCACCTTATTATGTCACCTTGGATTGGTGACATAAAAAAGGTGACAAAAAGGTTTTTGTTTGACCTTTAGAGCTTTTAGTTCAAGCGAAGGTGAGTGACGAATGAGAAAGCACCTTTTTATGTCACCTCGGACCGGTGACATAAAAAGGTGACAAAAAGGTGTTGGTTTGACTATGAGAGCTTTTAGTTCAAGTGAAGTTGAGTGACCAATGAGAAGACACCTTTTTATGTCACCTCGGGCCGGCGACATATAAAGGTGCCATAAAAAGGTGACAAAGAGGTTTTAGTATGTACGACCTTGAGAGCTTTTAGTTCAAGTGAAGGTCAGTAACGAATGAGAAGGCACCTTTTTATGTCACCCCGAAAGGGTGACACTTATTTTCGGAGTTATAGTAATATTTAAAAAAAAACCTAAATCCTCAACGGCACCACTTAAAAATCCGAAAAAAATCACAGACAACCCCCTCAAATAGTCCAACAACCCAACAAATAAAAAAAAATATCCGGAAGATCAATCTAAAAAAGTGGCCCAATTGATAAAGAATGCCTCATATGCCCTTCGCGTGACCTTGTAATGCCCTCTATGCATATCTGTATTAGGGGATGACGGTGGTGGTTGGCGGCGAGACTCGTCGGGCCGAAGGCAAAACTCCGGAAAATTGTAAAAATAATTGTGTAAAAATAAAAAGGTGCCATAAAAAGGTGACAAAAAGGTTTTGGTTTGACCTTGAAAACTTTTACTTCAATCGAAGGCAAGTGACGAATGAGAAGGCACCTTTTTATGTCACCTCTGACCGGTGACACTCATTTTCGAAGATACAGCAATATTTAAAAAAAAATCGTAAATCCTAAATGGCACCCCTTAAAAATCCCAAAAAAATCACAGACACCAATCTCAAATAGTCCAACAAGCCAACAAATTCAAAAAAAATATCCGAAAGGTCATTCGAAAAAAGTGGCCCAGTTGATAAAGAATGCCTCATATGCCCTTCGCGTGACCTTGGCATGCCCTCTATGCATATCTGTATTAGGGGATGACGGTGGTGGTTGGCGGCGAGACTCGCCGGGCCGAAGGCAAAACTCCGGAAAATTGAAATTAATGAATGGCCAGGTCTACCGGAGTCGAGGGGGATGAGAGGGGGTTGGGGGGGTGGAGGGGGTGGGGGTGGTGCGTGTTCGCTAAACCCCCTGACGCGAGGGCCAATGGGGATCCATCCGCGAACAAAGAGGGATTGATATCCGTGGAGAGGATGGAGTGCTCGACGAGTGGTTGGGGGATGAGGGTTGAGGGTTGAGGGTTGGGGGTTGAAGGGGGTGGGGGGGGGGGTGCACCCTCCGACTCTCTTCCTGTTGCGCCCCGGGCAATGAACCAGGAATGGCAGAGAGAGAGAGAGGGGACGAAAGCAACCCCCGAGTATCCGGCTGCAACCCCCGAGACGACGCAACCCCCAACCCCCAAAGCTCACTCTCACCCTTAAGCAGCGATGATAACGTTATTATGGATTTTTCCGGTACTACTAATAATAAAATAGGGGGAGAGTCGAGTGAGAGATTCGCTTCTTCGCTGCTTCGAGTGGAGAACCACCCCCCAACTTCACCCCCCACCCCCCAACCCCTCACACCGACGTCCACCCTCTTCACTCCCGACGAGACGGCGGAAAGAAAGTTCATCTCCGCGCCGGTTACTTATTCAGGCGTGTAACGAAGACCTTTCTTGGGATAATTGAAATTATGTATTGGATGTTCATCTCTGTTTCGCTTTTTTTTTTTTTTTTTTTTTTTTTCAGTTAAGGTTGTCCTTGCGTCTAATATTCATTTCACATAAATTCGAGAAAATTGATAGGAAATTGCAACCACTTCTCGATAATATAAAAATCTGAAAAAAAATCATGCATGTTATAAACGTTGAAAAGATTAATTTTGCATAATAAAAATTCCAAAATGTTATTAACAAATTGATGAAAAATAAAATTGTTCAACAAATCCTTCGACAACTTAATTTTTTTGTTTCAATGAAAATAATGCGTTCATTTTTCTAAATATGTATGAATTCTTTCAAATTTTTTAATTTACTTTGATTTTTGCGTTTTTTAATATGGGGAAAATAACAGAATTCGAAGTGAATTCAAAAATTTGAAAAAATTCATGCATATGCAGAAAAATGAACGGATTAAATTGGATATTTTTATTATGTAATTCAATATTATGTATTATTGTTATTATCGTTTTTGTGAACCTCCGATTTTTTGTTGCAGACGACCGACCCTTGTGATAAGGCCAGAGCGTTATCGGTCACGAGATCAGCGCTCTACTGTCGAAGTCTTCTTCAGGAAGGGACGTTCGGCAGGGTCTACAAGGGTGCGTTGAACATTGCTGGAAGGGAACAGGAGGTCATCATAAAGACGGTCACAGGTGCGAAAATTATTTTACATCTTCTGGTCCTTTTCTAATCTTTTGACATTATCTGAGACCTCATTGGCCTTTGATAACGGAGAGATGTGCCCTATCGAAACCTTTTTATTTTAATTATTCTGAAAAAAAAAAAAAAAAAAAAAAAAAAAAAAAAAAAAAAAAGATCTTATTTTTTTAAATGTTAAAAATGATGGATTTTTTAAAAATTACTTTGATTTGAAAAGAAAAAAAAAAACACAACTGATGGCATTTTTTATTTACTCTTTGAAAAAAAAATGGAAAAAAAAATGTTGAATATAATGGCATTGTTTTTTTAATTTTTCGTTTGGAAAAAAATTAATACGACTGATGGAATTTTTTAAAAATTGCAGAAGTCGCCTCAGCCTATCAGGCGTCGCTCCTGGTGGTCGAGGGCTCCCAATTGGCTGGCCTGGTTCACGCCAACATCGCTTCCCTGGTCGCCGCGTGCCTGGACAGTCCCTGTCCTTTATTGGCCTACGCGAGCGCACCGACCGAGCTGAATCTGAAGACCTATCTTACCGACGGGAATCACCATCCGGTCACCCGGGATCTGGTGAACATCGGCGCGCAGGTCGCGAGAGCCGGAGCGTTTCTTCATGGTCGGGGACTTTTGCACAGGTAAAACAAAAAAAAAATGATTTGATGGACGTCACCAACATTTTTGTAAAATTTGATGAAATTTGTAAAATTTGATGAAATTTGTAAAATTTGATGAAATTTGTAAAATTTGATGAAATTTGTAAAATTTGATGCAATTCGTAAAATTTGATGAAATTTGTAAAACTTGACGAAATTTGTAAAATTTGATGAAATTTGTAAATCTTGATGAAATTTGTAAAACTTGGTGAAATTTGTAAAACTTGATGAAATTTGTAAAACTTGATGAAATTTGTAAAACTTGATGAAATTTGTAAAATTTGATGAAATTTGTAAAACTTGATGAAATTTGTAAAATTTGATGAAATTTGTAAAATTTGATGCAATTTGATAAAATTTGGTAATTTGTAAAAATTGGTCTTCAATTTTTTTTTTACAGGGACATAGCAGCCAGGAATTGTCTCATAGAACCGAATAGTTTGAGAGTGAGACTGGCGGACGCTGCATTAGCCCGCGACATCTTCCCTCAGGACTATCACTGCCTGGGTGATAACGAGAATCGCCCCATTCGCTGGATGGCCCTGGAAAGCCTTCAGCACAACCAATACAACACCTCGACTGACGTGGTAAGATAACACTTTTCATCAATATTTCATTTTTAAATGAAAACCTGAGAAATCTTTTTTTTTTTTTAATTTCTTGCATATAAAAAAAAACAGATTGTTGTTTACTTCCAATTGATTTCCAATTGATTTGTTTCCAGGCTTTCAAATTTCATTGGCACTGACAAAAAAATATTGACATTGACAATAAATAAATAAAAATTAAAATAAAAAAGAAAATTAACAAGGTACATTTTTTTTTTTTTTTTTTTTTTTTTTTTTTTTTTCATAAAAATAAAAATTTAGCTAAATCACTTAATTTTTTATTTTTTTTTTTGCGATGCCAATTTTTTTTATGTTAGTGCCGATAAAATTTGAACGCCTGGAAACAATCTTTAGAGTAAAAAAAATAATAAAAAAAATGCAAGACCAAGAAGATTATTAGTAAAAATTATTTCATAATTAAAATTAATTCAGTCGGAAATGCTTTAATGGTTGGCACGCGTTTTCATTGGTTTCAGTGGGCGTTCGGCGTCTTCCTGTGGGAATTGGTGACAATGGGACAGCAGCCTTACGTGGAGGTCGATCCCTTCGAGATGATGGCCTGTCTGCGCGACGGATATCGACTGGCTCAGCCCCGTCCCTGTCCCGACGAGCTCTTTGCCGTTATGGCAGTCTGCTGGCTCGGCCTTAGCCGGGATCGCCCCACGATGCCCCAGCTGCTCGCTTATCTCCAGGAATTTCACGACGCCCTCGGCGGCTTCATCTGAACATTTTCATAAATGGATCACAACCAATTTTTCGCGTCTTCGGATTCGACTATTTGACCTTTGTGAAGGTCATCAAGGAGACTGGAAAATGCAACCGGAAAATCGCTGGTCACTCACTTTTTTTGAAGAAAAAAAAAAGTGCAAAAACTGAAAAAACTGAAAAAAATCAACCGATTTTTCACGTCTTTGTATTTGACCTTTTTGACCTTTGTGAAGGTCATTAAGAAGACTGGAAAATGCAACCGGAAAATCGAAGGTCACTCACTTTTTTTGAAAACAAAAAAGTGAAAAACTGAAAAACTGAAAAAAACAACCGATTTTTCACGTCATTGGCTTCGACCTTTTCGACCTTTTTGAAGGTCATCAAGGAGACTGGAAAATGCAATCGGAAAATCGCAGGACACTCGATTTTTTTGAGAAAAAAAGGTGACAAACTGAAAAAACTGGAAAAATCGACCGATTTTTCACGTGTTTGGTTTCTACCTTTTTGACCTTTTTGAAGGTCATCAAGGAGACTGGAAAATGCATCTGGAAAATCGCAGGTCGATGACGCAGGTCACTCGCCCTTTTTGAAAAAAAAAGTGGAAAACTGAAAAACTGAAAAAATCAACAATTTTTTCGCGTCTTCGGCTTTGACTTTTTTTACCTTTGTGAAGGTCAGCAAAAAGGCTGGAAAATGCAACCGGAAAATCGCTGGTCACTCGCTTTTTTTGAAGAAAAAAAAAGGGAAAAAACTGAAAAAATCAACCGATTTTTCGCGTCTTTGGCTTCGACCTTTTTGACCTTTTTGAAGGTCATCAAGAAGACTGGAAAATGTATCCGGAAAATCGAAGGTCGATAACGCAAGGTCACTCGCCTTTTTTGAAAAAAAAAGTGAAAAATTAAAAAAATTGAAAAATCAACCAATTTTTCGCGTCTTTGGCTTTGATCTTTTTGACCTTTTTGAAGGTCATCGAGGAGACTGGAAAATCCATTCGGAAAATCGAAGGACAATGATGCAGGTCACTAACCTTTTTTTGAGAAAAAAAAGTGAAAAACTGAAAAAATTTGAAAAATTTTAGATCCTCAAAAAAAATGACCTAGGTGACTATTTCGATTTTTCCTGTGCAAAAAATGCGGAAAAATCGTTTAAAAAAAATCGAGAAATGTGAAATTAAAAAAATTCCTGAGCGTCTGAACATGGAAAATCGGTGCTTTTTCATTCGAATCGATTTGCTGTAAAAAAAAAATTGGAGGCTGAAGGGTTGTTCCAGCGTTTCCAGTTTTGCACTTTTGGCACCATTCCAAAGGGTCACAAATCGAGTGTCGAAAGTGGCGCTTCGGGGTCCAAAAAGATGGCGAAAATATGGGAAGGAAAAATAGAAAAAAAAAAAAACGAATAATAAGAAGGAAGACATAGAAGCGAATCGTGAGCCATAAAAAAAGTCATGGGAAAAATGTGACGTGGAATGAGCGTCGTTTTCCTCGCGAGAAAATTCGCAGATAGGAGAAAGGAGAAAGGATCGAAGGCGTGCGGCGTGAATATTGATAAGACGTGGATTTATATATTCGCTATTTTTCCCAACCGTATCGAAGAAACCTGGAAAATGTTTCGCGCAGATACGACATTCAAAGTCCTCTTCAACCCTTAAGGGGTTACGCCACTCTGAATGCCGAAAAAATTGTTTTTTTTTGGTTTTTTGGTTTTTTTTTAACTATAAAATAAATCGAAATTCTAAAAAAGGGAGTTTATCATACATATTAGTGACTATATATAGGAATTTTTTGGAAGCGATTAATTTCAAAATGGCAGCTGTGCAGTTGTTTGCCCAGCCGTGGACATTGGAAAATCGGAGACGTCATCGCAAAAACACTGCAGAGCCGCCATTTTGAAATAAATCGCTTAAAAAAAAATACTGTACACAGTCACTGATATGTATGATAAATACCCATTTTTGTAATCGATTTATTTTATAGTTTTTCTAAAAAAAAAAAAAAAAAAAAAAAACCTCCAAAAAAGCCTGTTTTTAGGCCTCTACTATGGCCTAACCCCTTAAGGGATCGTCACAGTGTGAAATAAAAAAAAAATCGATTTTTTTTTTTTTTTTTTTTTTTTTTTCATTATCGGATAGTATACACGGTTATAAACATTCTGTTAAATTTTTTTATCGAAATTCGAATTATTTCGGTCGCTACAGCCTTTTTTAGAGAAATGGATTGCAGCGTGCGACAGCGCGGCGTGTGCAAACTTTAAACGCCTTTTTCTCGGAATGTTGTTTTTCAAAACGGTGTCCACTCTCAAATGAAGAGTTATGACGATATCGATTTCAAATTTTGAGAGAACATTTCTAACGTCATTCTCTATCGCGCTATGGAAGCTTTTTTTTTTATTAAATCTTCCTATTTTTTTTACGAAAAACTGTCGAAAAAAAGAGCTAAATTTAATAATTTTCGTTCAAAACGCCGCCATTTTGTCAAATTAAAAAAAAAGCTTCCACAGCGCGATAGCGAATTTCCTACAGATTAATAATCTTTTTGAAATTTTTGGTTCAGACCAAAATTGCGGCCGCAATCGTGGACATAATGCAGGACCTTTTTTTTACACGAGCTATTTAAACAATTTATATCATTATTATACATTAAAGAAATGCACATAAAAAAATCATTTTGTATTCTTCAAGAATGTACTTATTTATTTAAAAAAAAACCGGACCAATTAGTTTATTACAACTTAACAAAAAAAATTCGCGAAAATCATTAATTTTTCGGAGGGTCACACTGTGACGATCCCTTAATATAACCCAGATTTACACTTATGTGCGATTTTATGTAAAAGAGACTGAGTGACCAATGTTCAATCAAACCAAACGTAAAGTCTGATTATAATCAAATGTGCTGGAATTGAAATTCCAGACTGTTTACAGTCTGTTTACATTCGTTGAGTAGTAAAACCGCCGAATGGTCAGACAGGCGCGCCTGGCGCACGGCAACCCGCCTTGCGTCGATGCATGGCGTGTCCGGCCCGACAAACTCTCGTTGTATCTTGGGAAAATCAAAATTCAAGTCACAAAAATCAATTTCCTTCCCTTCGCAAAGTCTGCAGGATCGACTAGTAACAACAAAATAAATAAATAAATAAATAAACAAACATGATGAAAATGACACTTTTCGATCACTGTAAATTCTGTACTGTAATTTCGACGTTTCACGTCGAAATAATTTTTTTTTTATTTTTCGTTAAATTTATTTTCGAAAAGATTTCGAAAATTTTGTTTTTTATTTTTTTGTGCAATCTTAAATCGACGAGTAAACTGATCGAAAAATGTAATTTCCATCATGTTTATTTAATTATCTATTAAAAATAAATGATAAAAAAATTAATTGTGACCTCTCATGTCACAATTAATTTTTTTGATTGGACGAAAAAAAAGTGTCTCCGTTTCCAAAATTGAAACAAAATAAATAAATAAATAAACATGATGGAAATGACATTTTCCGATCACTATAATCGCCGATTTGAGATTTCACGAAAAAAAAAGAGTTTCTTATTTCGACGTAAAACGTCACAATTAATTTTTTTGAATAAAAAAAATGCGCCATTTGCGAAATTGTGCAGAGCCCTACAAGGGTTTTACGTCGAATCTCGACAGGTCGATCGGTGCTACACTGCCAATCATCAATCCTCGTCGACCCATTGTAACGATATTCGATATTTAATAATACTAATCCGCGAAACCTTTTATTATTAATAATGTAAGCTATGGATATAAAAAAATTACTATAAAATAGTTAGTACCAAAAAAATGCTATGGGATGGCTGACCCATTAAAGTATATATTTATCGCATGGGCAGAGATAAATTGTATATTTATCTCCAACTCTCTACTCACTAAAAAAAAAATAATGCTAAGTATTCTATACGCTATTAAAAAAATATTCCTGAATGTTTTTTATCATTGGAGGAACAGGGTAGGTTAGGTGCTGCACTCACTTATTTCGCTGTCGCTGTACGATACGAAAAATACTCGCTGATCGTTTTTTTTTTTTCACGATTTTTTTTATCACCCTCGAAATTCTCGAAGGAAGAGTCGAGGGTGGAAAAGGGTCGAATATATCGAGGGGTGAATTCACTGTTTTATGGACCACCCCTTCGAACCCATAGATGTCCCATAGAACCCCCATAGATCCCCCATAGTACCCCCATAGTACCCCCATAGACCCCCCCTCCCCAATTTCTCGAATCTAGGAAAAAATGTCCGAGGAAAAATGTCCGTTGGAAATAATGGCTAGGGAAAAAATGGCCGAGGAAAAATGTCCATTGGAAATAATGACTAGGGAAAAAATGGCCGAGGAAAAAATGTCCGTTGGAAATAATGGCTAGGAAAAAAATGTCCAAGGAAAAATGTCCGTTGGAAATAATGGCTAGGGAAAAAATGGCCGAGGAAAAATGTCCGTTGGAAATAATGGCTAGGGAAAAAACGGCCGAGGAAAAACGTCCGTTCGAAATAATGGCTAGGGAAAAAATGGACGAGGAAAAATGTCCGTTGGGAATAATGGCTAGGGAAAAAATGGCCGAGGAAAAAATGTCCGTTGGAAATATTGGCTATGGAGAAAATGGTCGAGGAAAAATGTCCGTTGGAAAAAATGGCCGCGTTTAAATTGCATGTTTATGTCTAGGGAACCCTTTTTTCCTCGGCCATTTTTTCCTGACACCCAATTTTTCTCCCCCCCCCCCCCCCCCCCCCTAAAATTCCACCCCCTTAGGATTTTCCATCCCCTTCGACTATCCAAACACGTCGAGACTCACGACTAAATGGGTAAAATAAAAAAAAAATTGTAAATACCTAATAATGGGCGAATATTAGTGACGCGCCGAGTAAGTTGATTTGTGCAGATTCTATTATTTCTTATAACGATGTACGGCATTATTTTTCAATGGGATAATAAAATATACGTGTTAAAATGTGGCGTCAATTATTTCAACCCTATTCACATTTTGTTTTTATATATTACAGAAAAAGAGCAATCAATTATTTTTTTAATAATTATTTTTTTTTTACTGAAAAAGGAATAATCAGTGATCATAATGTTCATCTCAATATTTTTATTATTAACGATAATATTTTTTATTTTTATATTATTTAATGAACACTTGAGTTTCAATAAATTTCCTACCTATGAAAAAAATGATGGACGATGTGTCAAAATGCATTTATTGCTTTTCAACTTTGAAGAAGCTAATAATAATAATAATAATAATAATAATAATAATAATAATAATAATAATAAAATATGGATAGAGAGATAGATATTTTATTGCGAGGTCTCTTATAGCAATAATTTATTATTATTAATAATTAATAATAATAATAAAAATAATAATAATAAAACCTAAAGCAATCGTCATTTCGATTCCGACTATTTTCGTTCAACGATTGAGTAAATAAATCAAAACAAGAGAGTCGCCTCATAAAAAAAATAGAAAAGGTGTTCATTCCCATCGCCTAAACAGGTCGACCCTCTTAATTTCTTCTGCGTCGAAAAAATTTCACCGGCTCGGTAATAGGTCGCGCGGCGTTGTAATCGACGTAATACACGGAGAGTTGCGAGGCCGGCTGAGCACGTTTGCGTACTCACTTAGTAAGGCAAAGGTAAGGCGACGAGTGGGGGGAGGGGGGGGGCTGAGCCCTTTCTAAAATCGCGGGAACGCTCGCAGGCGGGACGAAGGAGTCGAACGGCTGCGGTGTGGCTCGGCACAGAGGAACGAGGCGAGTCCGCGGCGACGATTGAGCGGTAGGAGGGGAGGGGGAGGGGTGGAGGGAGAGGGGAGGGGGGGGGAGACGCACTATTTGCTAATCCAGCCGAGTGAGAGGGGAAATAGTGAGGCACGTGAATGGGAAAGGCAGAGAGAGAGAGAGATAGAGAGGATAATAGAAAATGAGAGAGGAGGAAAGAGAAAGAGAGAGGACGATAGAAAAAGAGAAATTATGAAAGAGAAAGAGAGAGAATGATAGTAAAAGCGAGAGGACGATAGAAAAAAGAGAGGAGGAAAGAGGATTGACATTTAGTTAGAAAAACTCACTCAAATGCACAGAATTATTAATTCAATATTGACGCTTTTTTATGTGCAGTGTATTTTTTTTTTTTGTTTTTTTTTTATTGTACTAAGGGTGGTGAGGGGAAGGAGGGAGAGGAGGACTGAGAAAGAAAAAGGACGATAGAAAAAGAGTGTGGAGGAAAGAGAAAGGAAGAGGACGATAGAAAGAGAGTGAGGAGAAAAGAGAAAGAGAGAGAGAGGACAATAGAAAATGAGGGAGAGGAGGAATGAGAAAGAGAGAGGAGGAAGGAGGATTGACATTTAGTAAGAAAAATGCACTCAAATGCACAGAATTATTAATTCAATATTGATGATTTTTTATATGCAGTGTATTTTTTTTTTTTTTTTTTTTTTTTTTTTTTCGTTTATTGTACTAAGGGAGGTGAGGGGAAGGAGAGAGAGGAGAAATGAGAAATAGAGAGGACGATAGAAAAAGAGAGAGGATGATAGTGAAAGAGAGAGGACGATTAAAAAAAAAACAGAAAACACAAACCAGAAAGAGAGAGAGATGACGAAAATGAGAGAGAAAACAAAGAGAGAGAGAGAGAGAGAGAGAGAGAGAGAGAGAGAGAGAGAGAGAGAGAGAGAGAGAGAGAGAGAAAACACAAAAGAGAAAGAGAGAGAGTACGAAAAAGCGATAGAAAGCATAAAACAAAAAGAGAGAGGACGACTAAAAAGAAACAAAAAACACAAACCAGAGAGAAAAAGAGAGAGATGACTAAAATGAGAAAGATATAGAGATAGAGAGAGAGTGAGAAACACGCAGCGAGCTACGAAAGGCCCAACCGACCAACGAAAACGAAAGTGACGGAGAAAGTTGAGCATTGTTACGAAGCGTAAAACGCCTCGACGTGCCCCGGTGGCACTGCCGAATGGGATGGAAGGAGTGAGGGGAGGACTGGGAGGGGGGAGGGGGGAGGGGGGAGGGGATAGAGGTTAGCAGTGAAAACGAACGCCTGTCTGCCCACGCACCTTTGCATATACTAACGCACACAAAGAGCGAATCGCATTGTACTACCGTCGACAATACTACAAAGATAATGTGAAGATAGTTCCACGGATCCGACACGCGGCTAATCCGACGTTTCCCGAACTCTCGTGCAGCGTGAAACGAGGCGAATATTGTTGTGACGAAATTAATTTGAATAATCGCTCGGAACGATGTTAATTATGCCGTTTTATATTTACTAGACTGTTTTTTTTTTTGTGGAATTTCGCATTTAAATTTCGGGAAAATTTTATTTCAGAATTTAACGAAAATTTTTAAGTAGGATTTAACGAAAATTTTGTAATCAAATAAAAAATATATATTGTTAAATTTACTAAAAATATGATAGTCAAATTTACCAAAAATATGATAGTCAAATTTACCAAAAATATTATCGCCAAACCTAACAAAAATATCAGTTGAATGTACTAAAAATGTTACAGTCAGTTTCGCCAAAAATGTTATAGCCAATTTTATCGAAAATGTTACAGTGAAATTCACCAAAAAATGTATAGTCGACTTTACCAAAAATATTATAACCAAATTTACCAAACATTTTATAGTCAAATTTACCAAAAATATTATAGTCAAATTTACCAAACATTTTATAGTCAAATTTACCAAAAATCTTATGGTCAAATTTACCGAAAAATTTATAGTCAAATTTACCGAAAAATCTATAG
Source organism: Itoplectis maculator (assembly GCA_964034905.1). NCBI lineage: Eukaryota > Metazoa > Arthropoda > Insecta > Hymenoptera > Ichneumonidae > Itoplectis > Itoplectis maculator. Next base: position 939,583 of record OZ035871.1, read on the forward strand.
TCAAATTTACCAAAAATGTTATAGTCAAGTTTACCAAAAATGTTATAGTCAAATTTACCAAAAATGTTATAGTCAAGTTTACCAAAAATATTATAGTAATATTTATCAAAAATGTCATAGTCAAATTTACCAAAAATGATATAGTCAAATTTATAAAAAAATGTTATAGTCAAATTCACCAAAAATGTCATAGTCAAATTCACCAAAAGTATTATAGTCAAATTCACCGAAAATTTTGTAGTCAAATTCACCAAAAATATTATAGTCAAATTTACCAAAAATTTGGTAATAAAATTCACCAAAAATTTTATAGTCAGATTTACCAACAATGTTATAAAATCAAATCAAATCAAATGTCAAATTTACCAAAAATGCTATAGTCCAATTTACCAAAAGTGTTACAGTCAAATTTAACAAAAAATGTTATCAAATCAAATCAAATCAAAATGGAATGTCAAATTTATCAAAAATGTTACAGTCAAATTTCCCAAAAACGATTATCAAATTTACCTAAAATGTTGCAGTCAAAATATATCAAAAATTGTATAGTCAAAATTACGAAAAAAAAAAAAAAAAAAAATTGTCAAATTTACCAAAAAAAATTGTAGTCAAATTTTATTCCAAATCACGAAATTATCCCCCAAACCAACAATATCTAAATTTTGCTTTTTCAGAACTTTTTCTTTTATTAAATCCTATTCACGTTTACGTTTCATCGCTTTGCACCTCTTTTCGTTCCGAGGTGTTCAAGACGCGAGCGGAGACGAGTTGCAGCAGTCGCAGCATCGGCAGAGGAGGCATCGGCAAAGACCCTCGCCGCATGAGCCAGCACGTCCGCGCGCTCAAGTCGTTATCACAAGTGGATCCGCACGTAGACGACGACTACGACGACGTCCTTACAGCGCGAGAAAAGAGCGCCGTTGAATAGTCCGACGACGAGACTCTGGCCCAGCAATCGGCGTACGCCGATTTTACCCACACGTGCGTTGCTAAATGTATGTAAGCACCGAGAGACGCTTTGCACGTACGTAGACCGAAAACTTTCTCCTCCTCGTCGTCGTCGTCATCGTCGTCCCCGGCGGTTTCCTCTTTCGAGTTCGAGCCGCTATCGACCCTATCGAAATGTCACCTCGATATTCGTAGTCAGCCGACCGGAATCGAGGTTCACTCTGTTTGTATATATAGATATATGTGTAGAGGGTGTCCAGGGTTATTGGAATTTCTGACGTCTCTCGGACGTCTTCGAACCAATTCGCATTGTCCTCAATATCTGACCGATAAAAAGTTTTTATTCTCATAAAAATATGTTACGAATTAATAAATTCATGAATATAGGTTCTTGAAATAAATTGATGACAAAAGTTATCGTGAAAATGTGAATATTTTAATCTAATTAAAATTCTCAAAGATCGGTTTTAATCTAAATATATCCCTCATATCTATGGTTGCCATGGCGATAATTGCCATGGCAACCATTGCCATGGCAACTGTTAACATGGCAACCGTTAACATGGGAACCATTGCCATATAGCAACCGTTACCATATGGCAACCATTGCCATAGCAACCGTAGCCATAACAACCAGTGCCATGGCAAACGTTACCATGGCAACCACTGCCATAGCAACCGTTACCATGGCAACCATTGCCATAGCAACCGTTACCATGGCAACCATTGCCATAGCAACTGTTACCATGGCAACTATTGTCATAGCAACCGTCACCATAGCAACTATGGCCATAGCAACCGTCACCATGGCAACCATTGCCATAGCAACCGTTACCATATGGCAACCATTGCCATAGCAACCGTAACCATGGCAACCATTGCCATAGCAACCGTAACCATGGCAACCAGTGCCATGGCAAACGTTACCATGGCAACTATTGCCATAGCAACCGTTAATATGGCAAACATTGTCATAGCAACCGTTACCATGGCAACCATAACCATAGAAACCATTACTATGGCAACCAAAAATCATGTCACAATACCAATTTATGGCAAAAATCATGCCATAATCCTCTAGTTAAATGATACATTCATGAACTTGTTTCTCGTAACATATTTGTGATGAAAGTTTTCGCATAGAAAATTTTGGTTTAATATTTTTCGAAAAAATACCAACAAAAATGTTAATCCAATTAAAATGTTCAAAAAATTCAATTCTAATTCAAATATATATTAAATGATAAATTCATAAATTGGCTTCTTGAAACAAATAGGTGAGAAAAGTTTTCGCATATGAAAATATAGATTATTATAAATAGTGGGTAAAAGTGGCAGAATTAACGTGAAGTGGCCCATACATGCATCGCGTACATAGGCGTAGTAGTATCTAATATGCGCATATCGTACATAGGTATATAGGTGGTAGGTGCTGCCAAACCTACTGCGAGTTACGTGGAGCACCGTAATACACCGTTCGGGCGCTCCATTATGGCGACTCCGCCGGTGCCATTGCCATAACGTCGTCTGCTCTGGCCGCCCTCGCTGTCGCTATATCGCTGCATTACCTCACTGCTCGGTCACCGTTGAAACAATCACGACGTGTGCGCGTCTCTCCCGACTATGCGTTTATTCGATAATAAAGGGTCAGGCTAATTCCTTATATGCCACCGGCAAACAGAGGTCGCCATGTCGTTTTTCCATCAATTACGATGCATCCGTCGTACTGACTTTTTTTCATTATTTCGTTTTTTGCCCATAATTTTATATTTCATTTTTTCATTTTTTTCCCATAATTTCATATTTTATTATTTTATCTTTCCCATTATTTCATTTTTTTCCCATTATTTCATATTTCATTATTTCATTTTTTCCCCATAATTTCATATTTTATTATTTTATCTTTCCCATGATTTCATGTTGCATTAATTCATTTCACTCTTCGAGATGTCCAATGTTTCCCATAATTGGCTCCTTTTTAATTTATTTGTTATTGCTTATTATTATTATTTTCTTGAAAGTAAAATTAATTTGAGCGTTCCTTACTTTTTTTCTTCATTTTTTTCTCATTGTTTCAACATTGTATTTTTTCCCATTATTTCATATTTCATCATTTCATTTATTCCCCCATTATTTCATATTTCATTATTTCATTGTTTCCCATAATTTCATATTTTATTATTTTATCTTTCCCATTATTTCTTGTTGCATTATTTCATTTTTTCCCCATTATTTCATTTTTCATCATTTCATTTGTTCCTCATGATTTCATTTTTCATCATTTCATTTGTTCCTCATGATTTCATATTTCATCATTAAATTTTTTCCCATTATTTCATATTTCATCATTTAATTTTTTCCCATTATTTCATATTTCATCATTTCATTTTTTCCCATTATTTCATATTTCATCATTTCATTTTTTCCCCATTATTTCATATTTCATCATTTCATTTTTTCCCCATTATTTCATATTTCATCATTTCATTTTTTTCCCCATTATTTCATATTTCATCGTTTCCTTTTTCCCCTTTACTTCATATTTCATCATTTCATCTTTTTCCCTCATTATTCCATATTTCACCATTTCATTTTCCCCCATTATTTCATTTTTCACCATTTCATTTTTCCCCTTTATTTCATATTTCGTCATTTCATTTTTCCCCGTTATTTCATATTTCATCATTTCATTTTTCCCCATTATTTCATCATTTCATTTTTTCCCCCATTATTTCATCATTCCATTTTTTCCCCATTATATCATTATTTCATGGGGAGATTTTATCATGAAACTATTGAGCTTCTCGATACAGGAGAATCGTATTTTAGTGAAAAAATCTGTCACTAAAATATTGATTACCTTTTTTTAAGTTAAGAAAATAATAAAAAAAAAATCTGTGCCGCGCAGGCATAGAAAGAGAACCGCGACGGCGCAAAAGTCAGCGGCGACGCCGCACACGTCGACGCCTCTCACGCTCTCGCGTTCGTCGTCGACGAAAGTATCAGCGTTACATAATTCGAATGCGGGACGTCCGTCCTCGTGGGCTTCGCACGTCCCTCGAAGCCGAGGAAAGAAAAAGGAGTGAAACACACGAAAAAAAAAAAAAAGCTGAATAAAACAAACGCTCGGTGTGAGAACGAGCGTCGTATTATTTATGCGAGCTCACGAGGTGTCCTCGCGATTTCCAATTCAAACACTTTTTTTCATTTTTTTTGTCATCTCCCTCTTTTCACTCTTTGCAACTGGACAGAATTTTCCCATGTCCTCGGGTCCGAGTGAAACGCAAATGAAAAAGGGAAACGACAAAAACGCAAACTCGGTGCCAAGTGATGCGAGAATTTGTGTCTCGGTTGAAAAATAATAACGTTACGTTGACAACCGAAGTGGTTTGCGTGCAGCAAAGCGGTAACCGTGAAATTTCTTCTTACAGATCGATGACAAAAAGGCGGCGAGAATGACACACACGATTTATGCAACTGACCTTTTTTTTTTTTTTTTTCTCAAGTACGACGAATACGCGATCGCATTGTGACATAATTTTTGGTTGCCATAGTAATGATTGCTATGGTTATGGTTGCTATGAAATATGATTTTTGGTTGCCATGGTAATGGTTTCTATGGTTATGGTTGCTATGAAATATGATTTTTGGTTGCCATAGTAATGGTTATTACGATTATGGTTGCTATGAAATATGATTTTTGGTTACCATGGTAATGGTTTCTATGGTTATGGTGGCCATGGCAACGGTCGCTGTGGCGATGGTGGAAACCATAATGGAAACCATAATGGAAACCGCAATGGTCTTCTTACAGATCGATGACAAAAAGGCGGCGAGAATGACACACACGATTTATGCAACTGACCTTTTTTTTTTTCTCAAGTACGACGAATACACGATCGCATTGTGACATGATTTTTGGTTGCCATAGTAATGGTTACTATGGTTATGGTTGCTATGAAATATGATTTTTGGTTGCCATGGTAATGGTTTCTATGGTTATGGTTGCTATGAAATATGATTTTTGGTTGCCATAGTAATGGTTATTACGATTATGGTTGCTATGAAATATGATTTTTGGTTGCCATAGTAATGGTTTCTATGGTTATGGTTGCTATGAAATATGATTTTTGGTTGCCATGGTAATGGTTTCTATGGTTATGGTTGCCATGGCAACGGTCGCTGTGGCGATGGTTGTAATGGTAACAGTTGCTATGACAATAGCTGTCATCGTATCGGCTGCTATGGCAATGGTTGCCATGGTAACGGTTGCTGTGGTAATAGTTGCCATGAGTAACGGTTGCTATGGCAATGGTTTCCATGGTAACGGTTGCTATGGCAATGGTTGCTATGACAATGGTTGTCATGGTAACGATTGATATAGCGATGGTTGTCATGGTAACGGTTGCTAAGGCAATGGCTGTCATCGTACCGGCTGCTATGGCAACGGTTGCCATGGTAACGGTTTCTGTGGTAATAGTTGCCATGAGTAACGGTTGCTATGGCAATGGTTTCCACGGTAACGGTTGCTATGACAATGGTTTCCACGGTAACGGTTGCTATGGCAATGGTTTCCACGGTAACGGTTGCCAAGGCAATGGTTGCCATGGTAACGATTGCTATATGGCAATGGTTTCCATGGTGACGTTTGCTATGGCAATGGTTTGCATGGTAACGGTTGCTATGGCAATGGTTGCCATGGTAACGGTTGTTATGACAATGGTTGCCATGGTAACGGTTGCTATAGCGATGGTTCTCATGGTAACGGTTGCTATAGCGATGGTTCTCATGGTAACGGTTGCTAAGGCAATGGTTGCCATGGTAACGGTTGCTATGGCGAAGGTTGCCATGGTAACGATTGGTTTGGCAATGGTTGATATGGCAACGGCTGCTATAGCGATGGTTGCCATGGTAACAGTTGCTATGACAGTGGTTGTCCTGGCGATGGTTGCTATAGCGATGGTTGTCATGGTAACAGTTGCTATGACAGTGGTTGTCCTGGCAATGGTTGCTATAGCGATGGTTGTAATGGTAACGGTTGCTAAGGCAATGGTTGCCATGGTAACGATTGCTATGGCAAAGGTTGCCATGGTAACGGTTGGTCTGGCAATGGTTGATATGGCAACGGTTGCTATAGCGATGGTTGCCATGGTAACAGTTGCTATGACAGTGGTTGTCCTGGCAATGGTTGCTATAGCGATGGTTGTAATGGTAACGGTTGCTAAGGCTATGGTTGCCATGGTTATGGTTGCGATGACAATGGTTGCCATGGTATGGGATTGTCCAACACAGCGACGGTGGCGGCGGCGACATCTTTTTATAATATAGAAGGATGGAATAATGGAAAAAAGTGAAATTATGAAATACGAAATAATGGGAAAAAAAAAAAAATCACAAAAAGTGTGTGGTACGCCTAAATTAATTTTACGTTCAATAAACTAATAATAATAAACAATAATAAATGAATAAATGAATAAAAATAAAAATGAAATGTAGCTAAGTAGCTACATTTTATTTCTAAAATAAAAATAAAATGCAGCTACATTTAGGTAATTTTTTTAGCTAAGTAGCTACATTTTTAAAATATATAAAATGCAACTAATTAGCTACATTTTATTTTCATTTATGTTTGGGAAATATTGGACATCTCGAAGGGTAGAAAAAAAAGTGGTTAAATTTACAGAGAATGCCTGATAGGTGACTATTCTCGCTGTTAGAGTTAGGAGAGGAGACAGCAGAGGCATCATCACCGTCGGTGTCCTATATAGGTGGCAGTGTATATCGAACCGACGAAATAGCAGTGGGTTGTCCACACAAACGTGGGGGAGCATAATGGGTTGGTCCTCGATGGGTATTAGTGTGTAACGAGATGATCGCGTGGATGGGTCTCGGTGTGTGTGCAGGCAAAATTTACGTATCTTAGTGTGTTTGCACACGTACGAAGAGTGACACGTGACGTGGAAATGCAGCACGAATTTCACACATGCATCGCGCGCGCGGGCGCAGACGCACACGGATAGGCGACACCAACACGTGGGGATTAATAGAGAAAGAAGAGTGGAAGAGCGGAATAGCGTAATAGTAATGGCTGACGGTGCAAGCCAAGGACAAACTCCTCGACTTTATGCGATGTGCACGAAGCGGCGTAAAAAAAATATCTAGTCGCTTATTTCTCGCACGTGTCCGTTTAAATTCCTTTCTTATCGCGACGATTTTTACTATATTTTTGTCGGCTTCGGAGCCGATTGATGGATTTTTTTCGTGATGTCGTAGATTTTTATGGAAGGAAATTTTCGCGTGGAAAATATTTCTCATTGAATCGCGAAATTATTTTCTCAATTTTTATAATTTTTTTCAATTTTTATAATTTTTTTCAATTTTTATAATTTTTTTCAATTTTTATAATTTTTTTCAATTTTTATAATTTTTTCAATTTTTATACTTTTTTTATATTTGGGGGACGCGCGCACCGCTCAAGGAGAGCCGACGTGTGTCATTTGTCTGCGCAAAAATATAGAAAATAAACCTAGACAGAGTGAGCGGAAAATTTGGGGAGTACTAGATCCAACGAAAAAACACCCTGGAAAACTCATGCGGGACATCACAAAGCGAAAATCAAGGTACGCTGCTGAAAACAAGAGAAAACTGCTGGGTAGCCCGATTTTGAGGTTACCTGCCGAGGGGACTGCGACGTAAGGGGTACCGCACGACTATCAAATGACAAGTAGTGACATCTCTCGGACGACCAAAGGAGCTACATCGATCTCGGTCGATAAATCGATTGAGGATACACCGAGCAGACACGCAGCCCCATCTTGCGATAACGATAAGGAACCCAGCCTATCCACTTACCATACTCCGAAGACAAGAGGCCGACCGTCATCTGCCCAACTGCTTCAGCGCGAAAAAAGCGATACTCGCTCCATACGGGAATTTGTCATACAAAAACGGAAACGCAACGGATCATCAGAAGAAGATTCTCCACAGACAACCACCAGAGGAGACTCGAGATCACACAAAAAACCACGGTATTCGCGAATTCTCCCAGCGAAGACGAATATCCCAACGAATCATCCACGAAATACAGCGAGATTTTTGAACTATCGATACCGCGAGAAAAATCTGATTCAAATATGGAAGTAGTTCTGGACAGATTGCAGAAGATGGCAGAAGAAAGTGCAAAGCAATTCAACATCGTCAACAACAAACTAAGCGCCGCAGAAGATAATCACAAGGAAAACTTCAGGGCAATTCAAGATCAACTACAAAAAAATAAAGACGAATACACAAAGGCACACAAAAATCTCGAAGAGCGACTACTGCAAATGGAAAGAAAAGAAAACGAAAGGGACCAGAAGGCGCAAGAACGCTTTGCAAAGCTCGAGGAAAAAATAGAAGCAGCACCGCGAAATGACCCCGAGGCAAATAGAAGAATAGATTTCCTCGAGCACAAAGTAGAAATGATGGAAAAGGCAGCAATAAAAAATAATATAATTATAAAAGGTGTAAAAGCCGATCCAAAAAATCCAAAAGAGGCCCTAAACACTTTTCTCGCAGCGGAATTCGACGCAGAGGATAAAATCATTGACCAGCGCACTATCAAAACGGGCTCAGACACAATGTACTCGGTCAAACTGGATAGTTGGACGACTAAAAGCGACATTCTGAAGAAAAAGAAGCAACTGCAAGGCCAAGCAATCTACATAAATAGCGAATTGACGTACAAGGAACGGCATACGGACAAGCAAATCCGAGACCTGGCCAAGCAACACCGACAGCAAGGATGTCACGTCAAGATTGCGTATAAGAAGCTCGAAATTGACGGAATTTGGCATCACTGGGACGAGAAGAGCGAGGCCCTGGTCAAGTCCAGACAGTCGCCGAATCCGATGCCCCTGCGAGTCCAACCCGAAAAACGGTCTCTAGGCGCGATCCCAAAAAACTAAGAGAATTCAAGATCGCATTCTGGAACGTTCACGGATTCACCAACGTCGAATCATCCTCAACACTACAGCAGGCTCAAATCAGCTGCATTAGCGAAACCTGGCTAACCAACAACCCACAAACTACTCCGCAGTTCCTGAAGGACTTCCACTGCGTCTGGAGCGAAGCGGTCAAGGAATACAGCAGGGGACGTGGAAGCGGCGGCCTTGCCATTTTCACAAAACTGAGTGACATGGAAGTAATCGACGTCAGCCCGTGGTGGATTTTCGTGAGCGTACCTCTCTCCGATATAAAAATTATAATAGGATCGATATATTTTAAGCCCGATTTACAACTAGACGTAATATTAGATTCACTGCAAATTTTACTGGACGAGATTAGAGAGAAACACGAGCCGGAGTTCTTCGTTATCGGAGGCGATTTTAACTCTAGAGTGGGGGACCAAGATTTTATGCCGAGTGAATTTTTCGAAGATACGAATCTTTACGACAATATTCTCACGTCTGATCGATTAATCAACCAAAGAGGGTCCCAAATACTGGAATTTATGACAGAAAATAATTTTATACTCGTAAACGGTAGATCGATAAGTGACCGTCCGGCACGGTCAACTTTCAACAGCGAAATAGGGAAAAGCGTCATAGACCTTGTATGGGTAAATTCAGCTGGGGCCGGCTGGGTTAAGGATTTTAAAGTCAAAATAGAACCCACACTCTCTGATCACTTTCCCGTCGAACTGGTACTATGGAAGGAGATTATGGCAGATACAACGATAGTGGAAAGTGAACAGGGTGAAATTAAAAACACCGACACACCACTAACTAGAATAAAATGGAAGGCAGAATGCGGGGAAGCATATTCAAATGAATTAACAGAGTTAAACCCACAAATTAACGACTCCCCGGGAATCCTGCCATCTAACATATACGAAAACTTAATTTCCGCAATATCCGAAGCAGCCAGGGCAACAGGCATGTCGACAAGCAAAAACTCCGGGAGACTCTGGATTAAGGGTAAACCTTGGTTTGATAAAAAATGCGTCGAGTTCAAAGCCAAGCTCCGCGAAGCCCTAAAAATATACGAAGACTCCGATTTCTCAGAAGCGTACAAGAAGAATTTCTTTGAATGCAAAAAAGCTTATAAAAAAGTAGTGGAAAAAAGCAAAAAGCAATACACCCAGCGAATCATAGATAGCTTTGCAAATATAAGCACTCCGTCCGAATTTTGGAGCGCGGTCAGAAAATGCAAACCAAGGAATAACTTTTTCCCGCCTCTTCCGGTAGAAGTATGGAATGCATTTTATAGCGAGGTGTACACTCCGCGAGTGGCTACAAGTATAACGTACTACGGGCCCGGCTGTGAAATTCTGGACGGCCCTGTATCAATAGAAGAGTTAGAAAAAGCGTTAGGGAAAACCAAACTTGGCAAAGCCCCTGGGCCAGACCAAATTTCTAATGAATTTATTAAAGCTCTGCCGCCGAACTGGAAAATGTACCTACAGAAATTATATAACAGAGTCCTTGAGAGCGAAAACGTCCCTCCGCAGTGGTCCAGAGTCCTATTAACAATGGTATTTAAGAAAGGTAATAGACAAGACCCCGCAAACTACCGAGGAATTGCGTTGGTCAACAACATGACAAAAATTTTCACCGGAATATTAAGAGACAGACTAAACATGATAACAGAACGTCTGAACATTATCCCGGAATCCCAGATGGGCTTCAGGAAAGGTCGCAGCTGTGTAGAGAGTATTTTCACCCTCACGGCCGCAATACAATTACAGCTAAGACTCGGCCACAGAGAAATATACGCAATTTTCGTTGACTTCAAACGCGCCTTCGACACCATCCCGCATGCCAGATTATGGGAGAAATTATATAGATTCGGAATCAGCCCTAAATTCATCCGGATAGTAAAAAAACTGTACGAGCAGGCATACGTGCAAGTCAAAAGCCAGGGTAAATTGTCGAGTGAATTCGTGGTCTCCGAGGGCGTCTTACAGGGCGAGTCGCTGAGCCCGGATTTGTTTCTTCTCTATATAGCAGATTTCGAATCTTTCTTCAGAGACAAAGGGTTGATGGGACTAAACATAAATGGCATCCTAGATATACTAATGATCCTTTACGCTGACGATACAGTAATTCTAGCGCACTCACATATAGATCTGAAGAAAAAATTAGAAACCCTAGAAGAATACTGCACATTGAATAGCCTGCAAGTAAACGTTAACAAAACGAAAATAGTAGTCTTTAAAACCGGCGGAAAAGCGCGTAAAATGGAGGACTATCTTACAAGGTACCGAGGGGAAGTGATAGAAGTCGTCAAGGAATACACGTATCTGGGAATCCCTATCTCGAGTTCTTCTCTAGGCCTTAGAGCTGCACAAGCGGCCTTGAATAAAGCTAAAATAGCGTCGAGCACGTCTCTGAAAATACTCTCAAATGCGAAATGCGACTCGTGGGACGCCTATGTGAAGGTGTACGAGAGCATGGTTATGTCGACCGTCCTGTACGCCTTCCCCGCGTGGGGGCTGAGATATTTGGATTATATAGAATCTGCGCAATCATGGTTCTTCAAGAGATTACTGTCACTACCGAAAAATACACCAAACGTCGCTCTCAGACTGGAACTGGGGCTGACAAAAATATCTCATAAAGCGATGAAACTCGTCTGGGACTGGTTCATTAGAGTTTTAGAGTTAAACGACGAATCATTCACAAAAGCGTGTATGGTTAGGCTCATACAATTGGATGCAAACCTTGCAGACGAAAATAAATACAATTGGGCCTCGCAATTTAAAACATTTCTAAGTAAAGTAAACGCACTCGACTTGTGGACAAACCCCGAACCGGGCTTGTGGAGGTCTAGAACTGAAGAAGTATTTGAGAGTTATAAGCTGATCTTGAAATCCGAAGACCTAGTAAAATGGTACATGACGAACTCCTGCCAACTCGAGATTTCGCGAACATTTAATGACGGCACTGCAAAACATCTTAGGCTACGTCTCCCGTTGACAGTAAAACGCACAATAACTCAGATTCGACTGGCCAACCTAGTTACATGTAACCTCAGCTACAAACTATGCACAGGAAAACTAGATCCACAGCAAATTTGCCAAAACTGCAATTTAACAGAATACGAAAGTGTGCTACATTTTTTACTCCGCTGCCCATTATACGAACCATATAGAATACACTATCTAAGCAATCTAATCAGCGAGGAGAGAGCAGACGATGACATGCTCCTTCTGCTAGCTACAAGTGATCCAAAGATTCTTAAGAAGATATTTAATTATGTAAGCCGAGCCCTAATGTTAAGAGCTTTCTCGCTCAACGTGTAACGGAGAAGAAAAAGGAGGAAAAGAAAAAGAAGAAAAAGGAAAGCTACTGTAAAGAAAATATATATATAAATAAGCAAAAGCAAACAAAATGTAAACAATGAAAAAAAAATGCGCTACCCCCCTTGCTATAGGGATAACTCTGTATCCCTTTTGACAGCAATAAAAATATACATACATACATACTTTTTTTATATTTTTGTCGGCTTCGGAGCTGATTGATGGATTTTTTTCGTGATTTGTGGAACATTTTTTGGTGGATTTTTATGGAAGGAAATTTTCGGGTGGAAAATATTTTTCTCATTGAATCGCGAAATTATTTTCTCAATTTTTATAATTTTTTTCAATTTTTATACTTTTCTTTGTTTTTTAAATTATTTTCTTATTTTCCGATTTTTTTATTTTTCTTTTTTTCCAATTTTTCTATTTTTCGAATATTTTTTTCTTTATAAATATTTATTTTCCATTTTTTTTTAATTTTGCCGTCGAGTTGATTAGTGATAAATTCTTATCGCGACAATTTTTACTATATTTTTGTCGGCTTCGGAGCCGATTGATGGAATTTCGTCGTGATTTGTGGAACATTTTTTGGGTGGTTTTTTATGGAAGCAAATTTTTATGGAAAATATTTCTCATTGAATCGCGAAATGATCTTCTCAATTTTTATAATTTTTTTAAATTTTTATACTTTTCTATATTTTTTAAATAATTTTCTTATTTTCCGATTTTTCTATTTTTTCTATTTTCGATTTTTTTTTCTTTATAATTTTCTTATTTTCCGATTTTTCTATTTTTCTATTTTTCGAATTTTTTTTTCTTTATAATTTTCTTATTTTCCATTTTTTTTTCAATTTTGCCCTCGAGTTGATTATTGGTAAATTCTTATCGCGCGATTTTTACTATATTTTTGTCGGCTTCGGAGACGAATTATGGAATTTCGTCGTGATTTGTGAAAATTTTTTTGGATAGATTTTTATGGAAGGAAATTTTCGCGTGGAAAATACTTCTCATGAAATCGCAAATTTTTTGTTTGTTTTTCCAATTTTTTTATTTTTATAATTTTCCATTCTATTTTTATAATTATATAACCCATTCTATTTTTTTAAACTTTTTTTGTATGTCTCTTATTTTTCCATTTTTTTTTCAATTTTGCCCTCAAGTTGATTATAGGTAAATTCTTGTCGCGCGATTTTTACTATATTTTTGTCGGCTTCGGAGCCGATTGATGAAATTTTGTCAAGATTTATGGAAAATTTGTTGCGTAAATTAAGGAATAATTTATAAAAGGAAATTTGTCATTTAATCGCGAAATTTATTTTTTTATTTCTCGAGTTCTTTATTTTTTCAATTATCTAATTTTGTAATCTTTTGAAATTATCAAATTTTGGAATTAAAAAAAAAATGTTGCCTTCGTGTCGATTAGTGACCTAATAATTATTATAAATTAATTTATATATATCAATAATAATAATAATAAATCAGGTATAATGATAATTATCGGGTCACTAATTGACTCAAAAGCAACATTTTCTAAAAAATATAAAAATTGGAAAAAATACAAAATTAAAAAAATTAAATAATTGAAAAAATAAAAAATTAGAAAAATTAAAAAATACATTTCGCGATTTAATGAGAAATATTTTCCACGCGTAAATTTCCTGAAGACAGTAATATAAACTATAAAAAAAACGCGTCCCATAATTTAATAGCTTGTTACATTATTTATCGTTGCCTTTTGCATAAAGAAAAAAAATGCTCGACACCTGAGACAGCTGAGAAAAATAGTTGGCATAATAGATCCGACCACACGTTTTCCAGTCTCCACAATGATCGATAAAAACGTGTGGATCGTCAAGGCCGAAGCACCACGAGCTTCGACATTCGTCGTTGCAGATCCCAAAAGAGAGTATCGGAAAAGACATTAATTTCTTATGCCTGATACGTCCAACAACGCGTCGCGTTGTAACTACGTAATAAGACGATCTTCGTGCAGCAGCAGCAGCAGCAGCAGCAGCGACAATGTGTGGGTGAAATTGGAGGAGACGCGGCGACTCCATAAGTAAATGCATAAACACTCGTGCACGAAGCTCGAGAGAGAGAGAGAAAGAAGAGCAACGCTTAGAGTGACTCTGAAGCATGGAGACCGGGGCAAAATGGGATATTTTTAAAGAAACAGAGGAAAATGGGATATTTTAATAGAAACAGTAAAATGGGATATTTTTACAGAAAAATGGGGAAATGGGTTATTTTAACGAAAACCCATATTCCATTTTACTCTGTTTCTGTTAAAATATCCTATTCTCTTTTTTTTTTTTTTTTTTTTTTTTTTTGTTAAATCCCATTAATATCCCATTTTAACGGAAAGGGAGGAAAATGGGATATTTTAACAAAGAGTAAAATGGGATATTTTTACAGAAAAAGAGGGAAATGGGTTATTTTAACGAAAACCCATATTTCATTTTACTCTGTTTCTGTTAAAATATCCCATTTGCCTCTTTTTCTGTTAAAATGTCCTATTTTCCTCTGTTTCTGTTAAAATACCCTATTCTCCTCTTTTTTTTTTGTTAAAATATCCCATTTTTACAGAAACGGAGGAAAATGGCATATTTTAACAAAGAGTAAAATGGGATATTTTCATAGAAACAGAGCAATCTAGGATATTGCAACGGAAACCCATATTCCATTTTACTCTGTTTCTGTTAAAATACCCTATTCTCCTCTTTTTTTTTGTTAAAATACCCTATTCTCCTCTTTTTTTTTTTGTTAAAATATCCCATTTTAACAGAAACAGAGGAAAATGGGATATTTTAACAGAATCAGAGGAAAATCGGATATTTTAACGGAAACAGAGAAAAGCGGGATACTTTAACAGAAACAGCGAAAAATGGGATACTTTAACAGAAACAGAGGAAAATGGGATATTCTAATAGAAACAAAGAAAAATGGGATATTTTAACAGAAAAAGAGGAAATGAATATTTCAACAAAAGAGGATAATGGAATATTTTTACAGAAATGAAAGAAAATGGGATATCTTAGACCAATCAGCGAAAAATGGGATATTTCTACAAAAGCCTAAAATGGCCTATTTTACCAAAAACACTCTGAAATCCGATATTTAAAATCGTCCTTCCCAAGTGAAGTAAACAACAGCCCATATCCCAACAAATCCATCCCCCGTCCCATTTCGCCCAGGCCAAAGGGGATAATGGGATATTTTTACAAAAATGGAAGAAAATGGGACATTTTAAGCCAAACACCGAAAAAATGGGATATTTCTACAAAAGCCTAAAATAACCTATTTTACCAAAAACACCCTAAAAACCGATATTTAAAATCGACCTTCCAAATTGTAAACAATAGCCCATATCCCACCAAATCCATCTCCCGCCCCATTTCGCCCCGGCCACCTTGCACTTAAGTAGTAACAGTCGTCTGTGCAGCGCGCCAAGGACAAACCCGACTCGACTTTGTTCCACGTGGACATCGCGGAGGAGTCGTCGAGTGTCGAGTGGGGCAAAAAAAAAAAAGTGGAAAAAAAATACGTCTATGTATGTACAAGTCACGTAGGGGATTCGAAGGTATGGGTAATAAGGACAAATGCAGTTACGTATCTAGGAGGGACGACGCGAGCGAACGATTCTAAGTAGGTACGACTCTTCGCTCGGCAGATCGGAGACTCGTCGCAGATCGCTCCGAGCCTTTCGAAGCGTCTGCGCATGCGCGTCCAGAGGCGCGCCAGTAGTCGCGGGCCTTACGCGTCAGACGCGTCAGACGCGCGCGCGACCGGCGAAACACTTGGAAAGGCGGCTTCAAGGCTCGGCTAGCCTTGGTCGCGTTGGATATCGCCGCGTTAGACATTGCCCAATATTTTTCCGTAGACTTTGGCTTCGATTAGCTCTCACCCAAGTGTCGAGTCTGTGTTGGATAGAAACTTTCGATGGGTTCACCGCACGTTTTTTTTTTTTTTTTTTTTTTTTTTTTTTTTTTTTTTTTTTTGGTTGGAACGGTTTCAGTTTGATCGAAGGACTTGGCGACGAGAAAAAAGGAGGAAAAATAGAGAGACCGGAGCGAATAGTTTTTTTTTTTTTTTTTTTTTGAAATAGAGTAAATGGGATATTTTGACAGAAACAGAGTAAAATGGGATATTTCAACAGAAACAGCGTAAAATGATATATTTCAATAGAAACAGAGTAAAATGGGATATTTTTACAGAAATAGAGTGAAATGGGATATCGATGGGTTCAGCGCACTTTTTTTTTTTTTTTTTTTTTTTTTTTGGAACGGTTTAAGTTTCATCGAAGGACTTGGCGACGAGGAAAAAGGAGGAAAAATAGAGAGACCGGAGCGAATAGCTATTTTTTATTGAAACAGAGTAAAATGGGATATTTTAACAGAAATAGCGAAAAATGGGATATTTTTACAGAAAAAAAGCAAATGGGATATTTTAACAGAAACAGAGTAAAATGGGATATTTCAACAGAAACAGCGTAAAATGAGATATTTCAATAGAAACAGAGTAAAATGGGATATTTTTACAGAAATAGAGTAAAATGGGATATCGATGGGTCCACCGCACTTTTTTATTTTTTTTTTGGTTGGAACAATTTCTGTTCGATCGAAGGACTTGGTGACAAGGAAAAAGGAGGAAAAATAGAGATCGGAGCGAATAGCTATTTTTTTTTATTGAAACAGAGTAAAATGGGCTATTTTAGACAGAAATAGCGAAAAATGGCATATTTTTACAGAAAAAAAAGCAAATGGTACATTTTAACAGAAACAAAGTAAAATGGGATATTTCAACAGAAACAGCGTAAAATGGGATATTTCAATAGAAACAGAGTAAAATGGGATATTTTTACAGAAATAGAGTAAAATGAGATATCGATGGGTTCACCGCACGTTTTTTTCGGTTGGAACGGCTTCATTTCCATCGAAGGAAAACCGAGGAAAAATAGAGAGTGGGAGTGAGAAAGAGAGAAAAGTAGAGAGAACAGAGCGATTTTTTTTCAAAATGCTTCTCATAATTGAAAAATTGCAGGAGCTGTTTGTCCGGCCGTTGAACCTGGAAAACCGAAGACGTCATCGCAAAAATGCTGCACATCCGCCATTTTGAAATTAATCGCTTCAAAAAAATTCGTGTATACAGCCACTGATATGTATAATAAACACCCTTATTTGTTAATCTCGATTTATTTTGTACTTTGCCTGAAAAAAAAAAAAAAAAAAAAAAAAAAAAAAAAAAAAATCCAACCTATTTGCTTCGTCCCTCGTTCACCGCACTTTTTTTCGTTGGAACGGTTTCATTTCGATCGAAGGACCTGGCAACGAGGAAAAACGAAGAAAAATGGAGAATGGCAACGAAAGAGAGGGGAAAAAAAACAGAGAGACCGGAGCGAATAGTCGACAGGGTAAAAGGTTTAGGCAGCAAGAAAATGCGAAAGAAAAGGCGAAACACGTGAAACCGTGAAGGAGTCGTGCGACTTGGTGAGCTCCGCGTGACTTATGGTCCAACGTCGTGTTCCCTCGTAGCCGGCGATACTAAACTATGTGCGAAAGGTGTCGAAAGAAATTTTTATTGTCTCGTATTCTGCGCAGTGTCTGATGTTTATTGCGATCGTGCCGAATTCCTGGGTTAGCCGCACGTTATTGACCTACTCGGAATTGCAGTTATTTAAGGAAAACATGGCGACCTTTTTCACTTCAGGAAAAAATTACAACCTTTTTCATTTTAGGAAAACATGATGACCTATCTCATTTCAGGAAAATATGACGACCTTCTTCGTTTCATAAGAACATGACGACCTT
This sequence comes from Itoplectis maculator, assembly GCA_964034905.1. Taxonomy (NCBI): domain Eukaryota; kingdom Metazoa; phylum Arthropoda; class Insecta; order Hymenoptera; family Ichneumonidae; genus Itoplectis; species Itoplectis maculator. Next base: position 957,619 of record OZ035871.1, read on the forward strand.
TTTCATTTCAGGAAAACATGACAAACTTTTCCATTTCAGGAAAACATGAAAACCTTTTTCATTCCAGGAAAACATAACAACCTTCTTCGTTTCAGGAAAACATGAAGATCTTCTTTCACTTCGGGAAAACATGTCGACCTTTTTTAATTCAGGAAAAAATTATTTTTCATTTTAGAAAAACATGATGACCTATCTCATTTTAGGAAATCATGATAATATTTTTCGGTTCAGGAAAACATGACAACCTTTTTCATTTCAGAAAAACATGACAATCTTTTTCATTTCAGGAAAACATGACGACCTTCTTCATTTCAGGAAAACATGACGACTTTTTTCATTCCAGGAAAACATGACGACCTTTTTCATTTCAGGAAAACATGACAATCTTTTTCATTTCAGGAAAACATGACAACCTTTTTTATTTCAGGAAAACATGACAACCTTTTTTATTTCAGGAAAAACATGACGACCTTCTTCCATTTCAGATGAACATGACGACCTTTTTCACTTCAGGAAGACATGATGATCTTTTTTGTTTCAGGAAAACATGACGACCTTTTTCATTTCAGGAAAACATGACAACCTTTTTCACTTCAGGAAAACATGACAATCTTTTTCATTTCAGGAAAACATGACAACCTTTTTCGTTTCAGGAAAACATGACAATCTTTTTCACTTCAGGAAAACATGAAAACTTTTTTCATTCCAGGAAAACATGACAATATTTTTCATTTCAGGAAAACATGACGGCCTTTTTCATTTCGGGAAAACATGACAGCCTTTTTCGTTTCAGGAGAACATGACAATATTTTTTATTTCAGGAAAACATGACAACCTTTTTCACTTCAGGAGAATATGACGGCTTGTTTCATTTCGGGGAAACATGACAACCTTTTTCGTTTCAGGAGAACATGACAATATTTTTTATTTCAGGGAAACATGACGACCTTCTTCTTTTCGAAAAAACATGGCGATCTTTTCATTTCAGGAAAACATGGCAACCGTTTTCACTTCAGGAAAACATGACTACCTTTTTTCATATCAGGAAAACATGACGATCTTTTTCATTTTGAAAAAACATGGCGATCTTTTAATTTCAAGAAAACATGACGACCTTTTTCATTTCAGAAAAACATGATGACCTTTTTTATTTCAGGAAAACATGACGACCTTTTTCATTTCAGAAAAACATGATGACCTTTTTCAATCTAGGAAAACATGACTACCTGAGGCGAATCCAAACGCGTCAAAAGCTCAACCGCTCCGAGTTCTAACCACCACCTACACCGCTTAACCCTGTTCACACACAATATATGTATAGATAACGCGACGGCGAAGTTTCATCGAAACACGTGTATTTACATAATCGGTCCTTTCATTGATAAGCGCAGTACATGACTGTTCAGATGGCTGTTCAGATGGCTGGGAAGTTCAGTCGTGGAAAACGTACGTGAGTCTCGCTCAGTCACAGAAGGCGAACCTCGAGCTTGCAATTCGAGGTTACCAAGTTTCCGAATATATCTCGATCCATCTACCCCCCCCCCCCCCCCCCTCTCCCTTCGCGATTCAACGGACAATCCGATCCCGGGGATCATACATGCATGCTAATAAGGAGGAATGTACATGGGGGATTTTCGTAGCTAAACCCGTGGTACTTGAGGAGATACCAGACATCCTCGACGTGGCCTCTGGGCCTCATATACAGGGTGATTCAGAATGTTTTTGTCAGCCGTTGAGGATAAATAGTTTACCATCTCGGGAACAAAGTTACTTAGACGTTTTTCATAATTCGCAATATTTTTTTATTTACAAACATTAGAAAAAAAAATTAACCAATGGGGACAAATAAATGAATAAATATTTAAAAAATACTATTTTTTATAGTATTTATAGTATTTTTTAAATATTCGTTTATTTATGTTCCCATTGGTCTACTGGTTTATTTATTTATTTATTTGTTCCCATTGGCCTATTTTTTTCAAATTTTCAATAAATAAATAAATAAATATTGCAAATTACAAAAAAAAAACGGCTAAATAATTTCGTTCCCGAGGTGCTAAACTGTCATTCTTCAACGGCTGATAAAAACATTCTGAATCATCCTGTGTGTGTGTATGACGCCATATATATGTGTGTATGACGCCATATATATGTGTATATGACGCCATATATACGTGTATATGACGCCATATATGTGTGTGTGACGCCATATATATGTGTGTGTATGACGCCATATATATACTTATATACAGTGTGTCCGAAAATTTGTGAAGTTGCGGCTGCTTAACCCTGTTCATATACAGGGTTAAGCCAACAGGGTTAACAGGGCCAAAAGTTATGAAGTTCCGGCTACTTAACCATGTTCGCGTAACCCTGTTCATACACAGGGTTAAGCCAACAAGGTTAACAGGGCCAAAAGTTATAAAGTTCCGGCGGCTTAACCTTGTTGGCTTAACCCTGATCATATACAGAGTTAAGCGGACAGAGTTAACAGGGCAAAAAGTTATGAAGTTCCGGCTGCTTAACCCTGTTCATACACGGGGTTAAGCCAACAAGGTTAACAGGGCCAAAAGTTATAAAGTTCCGGCGGCTTAACCTTGTTGGCTTATACAGGGTTAACAAGTGTTCATATACAGGGTTAGGCGAACAGGGTTAACAGAGCCAAAAGTTATGGAGTTCCGGCTGCTTAACCCTGTATGTGAACAGGGTTAAGCGAACAGGGTTAAGCAAACAGGGTTAACAAGGGCAAAAATTACGAAGTTTCGGCTGCTTAACCCTATTCGCTTGAGCTAGTTCGCGCAAGCTGAAGTTTGTGGCTGCTTAACCCTGTTCGCTTAACCGTATATATTAGTTCATATAGGGTTAAGCAGCCACAAACTCATAAACAAGATTAACCCTGTTCTAAGGGTTCACCCTGTTTATAAGACTATAACAGTTAATTGGGTCATAACTTTTGGCCCTGTTAACCCTGTTAGCTTAACCCTGTGCATGAACCGGGTTAAGCAAACAGGGTTAAGTAGCCGAAATTTCATAACTTTTGGCTCTCTTAACCCTATTGGTTTAACCCTGTGTATGAACAGGCTTAAGGTTAACCGATCAGGGTTAAGCAACCGGAACTTCATAATTTTCGGAACACTCTGTATATATGTGGCCATGTATACATATACATAGCGATCCTGGAAGGATGAGTTACCGGGAATGTAGTGTATTAGCGAGCGGCTCTGGGCACTCCAAGAGTCGGTGGCTATTATGTCTATAGTCCTGGAGTCTCTCGATGCGGGCGCTCGGGAAGCCCGAGATAAGTGGATGCGGTGGAAGCAGCCGCGCCGGAATTTCCAGGGGTGGAAATGGACTCGAAGCTCCGACCCTTCGACTCGTCCTTCGCGGAAATTGTGATTTGCACTTTTGACGCGAAGGGATCGGTAATGGGCTGCATTGTTTTTTAAAAGCACGAATTTCCAGCTGCAATTTTTTGTACTTGAATTTTGTACGTGGAAATTGATGAGCCAGTCGTTAAAAAGGGCGGGGGGGGGGGGGGGGGGGAATAAATGGTATTTTGAGATGTGTGGTTTTTGGGCCATTAGTTGCATTGAGGGGGGAGAGTTGACGTAGGGAAGGAGAATTGATATTTATTTAGATAAACTGACTGAAATGGATAAAATCATTGATTCAGTATTGATTTTTTTTTTTTTTTTTTTTTTTTTTTTTTTTTAATGAATTGTACTGAGGGAGGTGAATTGAAGTAGAGGAGGAGAATTCACATTTACTCAGAAAAATTCACTCGAATGGACAGAATCATTAATCCAATATTTATAATTTATTATGTGCAGTGTAATTATTCCATTTTTTTTTTTTTTTTTTTTTTTTTTTTTTTTTTTTCATTCATTGTACTAAGGGAGGTGAATTGACGGAGGGGAGAAGAATTGATATTTAGTTAGGAAAATTCGTCCAAATGCACAAAATTATTCAGAGGTTAGTCTTCTCTAAAAGCCGAAAAATAGGCTTTATTGGGATTTTTTTTCAGAAAAGCTAAAAAAAAGCAAAATTACAAAAAAGGGTGTTAATCTTATTTTATGAGTCTTCTCTCTTTTTAATCGATTTATTTAATAGTTTTCCTGAAAAAAGCTTTTTTTTCGGCCTCTAGAATGGCATAACCCCTTAATCCAATTTCATGGCTTTTTGTGGAGTGTAATTATAACATTTTTCCTTTTTTCATGACTTACAATTCATAAATAAAAAATATATATATTCTAAATCATTTTTTTAAACTGAAAAATCATGCCAAAAAAAATAAAAAGAAGAAAAAAGAAAAAAATAATTTTTATTATTGTCAAGTATTGTCAATTATTTCCAATTATTGGCAATTATCGCCGATCATTTCCAATTATTGTAAATTATTCTAAATTTGTTCAATTATTAATATTGTGCAGTGTAATTATTAATTTTTTATTTTTTTTTCATGAAGTACAATTAAAGAAAAAAAAGAAAAATGTTCTGAATAATTTTTGTTTTTATTAAAAAATCATGTAAAAAAAAGAAAAAAAGACAAAAAGAGAGGTGAATTGGAGGGGAGAAGAATTGACTCTCAGTTACAAAATCAACCCACCAAATTATCAAACATTAACGCGTCGACTTAGCGACGAAGACCAAAGACCGAAGAATATAACGATGCGAGGATATTTCGTCGTGACGTAAGAGCATTTAATGCATGCGTTTAAAGAAGACAGGGCAAACGGTGCTCTATACGCGAAGCCCCCCGTGTAAGACTTACACGCGGGGAAAGCAACGAATGCCGCGCGTCGAATGTTCGCCACATTCGCCGTACCACTTCACTTTCACCGCTCGTCGAGCTGCCTTCGCAGGAGTCTCGCGTGCGTCCGGCCCGAAAGAGCAAAGCGGAGACGACGACCAGCCGCATTGTATATAGCTCCCGTCTAGCGCACGTGCACACGTGACGTCGCCCCCCCCCCTCCCCCCCTCCCCCTCCCGACTCGGGATACACCTACGGATATATAAATATCAATAAGAGAATTGCGGAAGATTTTTATCTGCAATTCACCGGCAATTAACCTTTCACTCTCAATGCAAGGGGAATTATTTTTTATACTATTCGCGGTAAAATGTTAATTCGTGACACGTAAATAATTATTATTATTATGAAAAAATGTGTTCGGGTAAACAAATATGCAATTATTATAAATTGTGGTCAATTATTTCAAGTATTTTCAATGATTTCAAGTATAGTCAATTATTTTAAGCATTGTCAATTATTTCAAGTATTGTCAATGATTTCAAGTATTGTTAATGATTTCAAGTATAGTCAATTATTTCAAATATTGTCAATTATTTAAAATATTGTCAATTATTTCAAGTATTGTTAATGATTTCAAGTATAGTCAATTATTTCCAGTATTGTTCATGATTTCAAGTAGAGTCAATTATTTCAAGTATTGTCAATGATTTCAAGCATTGTCAATTATTTCAAGTATTGTCAATGATTTCAAGCATTGTTAATTATTTCAAGTATTGTCAATGATTTCAAGCATTGTCAATTATTTCAAGAATTGTGAATTATTTCAAGTATTATTAATTATTTCAAGCATTTTCAATTATTTCAAGTATTGTTAATGATTTCAAGTACAGTCAATTATTTCAAGCATTGTTAATTATTTCCAGTATTGTCAATTATTTCAAGCATTTTTAATTATTGCAAGTATTGTCGATTATTTTAAGTATTGTCAATGATGTCAAGTACATTCAACTATTTCAAGCATTGTCAATTATTTCCAGTATTGTCAATTATTTCAAGCATTTTCAATTATTTCAAGCATTGTCAATTATTTTAAGCATTGTCAATTATTTCAAGTATTTTCAATTATTTCAAGCATTGTAAATTATTTCAAGTATTTTCAATTATTTCCAAGTATTGTCAATCATTTTCAAGTATTTTCAATTAGTTCCAAGTATTGTCAATCATTTCCAATTAGTGTTCATTATTTTAATGATTAATAATTATTCCCCATTATTTCAATTAACAATCATTTCAATTACTGTCAATTATTAATATGTTCGATCACTAAGAAAGATAGCGAAGAATCTAAATAAAAAATGACCGAGATCGACTGATCCAACGATCTGTATTCCATTCTGAGATAAATCGCGACGAAGATGAAAAAAATCGTTAACGATCGGCGCCTTCTCGTCAATTTGTCGTTAATAATTGTCGCGACACATCGATATTTTTTTTTTTTTTTTTTTTTTTTCAGTCTCTTAACGAACCCGCGATCGGCAACTAGACCGGAGTTGCCATTAAATCGCGCCGATGCCGCATAAATTTTGCGCAATCGCCGCTCGCTCCGCACGCGCTGCGAAGAAAAAGACAGGAAGCGCGAAACGCGAGAAATCGTAATTTTTCAATCCTCGTTTGTTTCGCTCGTTATTTACGATCGGCGATTTATCATCGAGTGAGCCGATTCCCTTCGTCCCGCGCGCTCTGTAACTCAATATTCGCAGAGCGTGTTTTGCGTGGAGCTTAAAAACGAGTTCGGTGCATACACCAGATTACGAGTAATTAATAAAGCTTAATGTTATAACAACCGATTTATAATCGTCGATGCGATCCTGTTTTTTCATCGACGAAATTTATTACTCGATTTCGCGCATTACCATTCTCCCCCTTTTTCTCCCTCCCCTCCCCTCTTCATCCTCCCCCTCCGCCCTTATCCTTGCTCCCTGCTGTAACCTACACTATTATACACTATATTACATTTATTGAAAAGAAATTAAGGGATCGTCACAGTGTGAAATTAAAAAAAATCGATTTTTTTTTTTTTTTTTTTTTTTTTCATTATCGGATAGTATACTCGGTTATAAACATTCTGTTAAATTTTTGTTATCGAAATTCGAATTATTTCGGTCGCTACAGCCTTTCTTAGAGAAAAAGGGATTGCAGCGTGACAGTGCGGCGTGTGCAACACTTTAAACGCGTTTTTCTCGGAATGTTGTTTTTCAAAACGGTGTCCACTCTCAAATGAAGAGTTATGACGATATCGATTTCAAATGTTGAGAGAACATTTCTAACGTCATTCTCTATCGCGCTATGGAAGCTTTTTTTTTTATTTAATCTTCCTATTTTTTTTACGAAAAACTGTCGAAAAAAAGGGCTAAATTCGATAATTTTCGTTCAAACCGCCGCCATTTTGTCAAATTAAAAAAAAAAAGCTCCCATAGCGCGATAGCGAATTTCCTACAGATTAATAATCTTTTTGAAATTTTTGGTTCAGATCAAAATTGCGGCCGCAATCGTGGACACAATGCAGGACCTTTTTTTTACACGAGCTATTTAAACAATTTATATCATTATTATACATTAAAGAAATGCACATAAAAAAAATATGTTGTATTCTTCAAGAATGTACTTATTTATTTAAAAAAAAACAGACCAATTAGTTCATTACAACTTAACAAAAAAAATTCTCGAAAATCATTGATTTTTCGGAGGGTCACACTGTGACGATCCCTTAAAGCGTTTTTCCCACAACTCACGTTTTCAAAGTCGGTGCCCACCATCGTACCGTCAAAACTACTGGACCGATCCTTTTGAATTTTTGCATACTTGTTCTGTACATATTTTACGAGGTAACGCGGAAGAGTTTTTTTCGAATTTATTAATATTTTTTATTTTACAATAGCAAAATAGCCGAGTTTTTTCCGAAAAAAATCGCGTTTTTCCCTTTAAAGTGTTTCCAAAAATTGAAAAATAAAAATTTCGAAAAAAACTCTTCCGCGTTACCTGGGGAAAACGATTACCTAACGAATGATCTTTGGTTTTTTAATTTCGGATGATCCAGTACCGAACTCGATGAGGGGCATCGCAATTCTACTTTTTTCCGAGACGCTTCCGAGTAAATGCCGCCATTGCTGTATTTTTTAATATTTCTTCATGAAAAAATTACACAATATTCTTCGAATGTTATACTTTGATGTACAATTGGTTTTATTGAATAGATTTTAACAGTGTCGTAAAAAAAAAAATCACAAAAACGTGCCTTTTTTGCACGAATTAACCCTAACCCCCCACCCCCCTTAATAAAAATGTCTGGACTAATAAAATGATTTTTTATTTATTATTATTATTTATTAAATTGGCGATACATTATTTTAGCTGGAGACAGAAACGATGAAAGTGAGCAATTGTCTTAGGTTAGACGAAGATCAAAGAGTTTTGAGTGGAGCGACAAAAGCGTCGAAGCAGCAGCGACGAGTCGACGACTCCTCTCTGCTTCGAAGTCAAAGGCCTTCGAAGAGTGCCGACGCTTCTGGCACTTCGCATTCGTCTCTCGATGTGAAATAAAGGAATGGAAAAAGATAGACAATAATGGAATGAAAAAAGACAGATAATAAAGGAATAGAAAAAGACAGACAATGAAGGAATAGAAAAAGATCGACAGACAGAGAAGCCAGTCGAAGGATAAAGTCGGTCGACTTTCCGACTCGTGACGAAGCTATTAAAGGGCACTCCCTTCGTCCCTGATCGACGAACCTCGGTTCAGGCTCTGCGGCAGCGAATGCGACTAAAAGTCCGGATCGCTTACAGAAATCTGTAGATCACTCTGTAGATCATTCGGTGAATATGGCTGCGATGGTTGGGAAAATCTTCGCTCGAGAAAAAAAAATGACTCCAATATATACAGGGTGATTCAGAATGTTTTTGTCAGCCGTTGACGAATGACAGTTCAGCACCTCGGGAACGAAATTATTCAGCCGTTTTTTGTAATTTGCAATATTTATTTATTTATTGAAAATTTGAAAAAAATAGATCAATGGGAACAAATAAATAAATAAATAAACCAGTAGACCACTGGGAACATAAATAAACGAATATTTAAAAAATTCTATAAATACTATAAATAAATAGTATTTTTTTAAATATTTATTCATTTATTTGTCCCCCTTAGTTAAATTTTTTTCTAATGCTTGTAAATAAATAAATATTGCGAATTACGAAAAACGGCTAAGTAAATTTGTTCCCGAGACGGTAAACTATTTTACCTCAACGACTGACAAAAACATTCTGAATCACCCTGTATACACTCATTAAAAAATGAAAGGAACAGAAAAATTTCAAACTTTTTTCATTGATATTTGAAATGCTGTAATTTTGTGAAAAATGGTCGAAACGTAACAAAAAAATTTTAAAGCTAAAAGTTTAGTTTTGTTTGAAGTTCTTAATGTTTGAAATCTCTAGTTTGAAAATCGTAGCAGTACATTTTTTTTCAAGCAACAAGCTCACTTCAGTTTATTAAATTAAATTAATTTTATCAAAATAAATTCAATTTATTAAATCACTAGAGGAGAATATGGCTCGCGGGCTCGCATTGTGACGTGATTTTTGGTTGCCATAGTAATGGTTTTTATGGTTATGGTTATGGTTGAGATGGCAATGGTTTCTATGGCGACGGTTGTCATGGTAACGGTTGCTATGGCAATGGTTGACATGGTAACGGTTGATATGGCGACGGTTGCTATGGTAACGATTGATATGGCAATGGTTGTCATGGTAACTGTTGCTATGGAAATGGTTTCTATGGTAACGGTTGCTAAGACAATGGTTGCTATGGTAACGGTTGCTATGGCAATGGTTGCTATGGTAACGGTTGCCATGACAATGGTTGCTATGGTAACGGTTGCTATGGCAATGGTTGCTATGGTAACGGTTGCTAAGGCAATGGTTGCTATGGAAACGGTTGCTATGGCAATGGTTGCTATGGTAACGGTTGCCATGACAATGGTTGCTATGTTAACGGTTGCTATGGCAATGGTTGCCATGGTAATGGTTATCCTATACGGCGGCGGCGGCGAGATCTTTTTTATAATAATGAAATTAGAACAATTAAATTTAATTTGGTAAATTAAATTATATTTGACAAATAAAATCAAATTCGGCAAATTAAATTAAATTTGCCAAATTTCATTTAATTTGTTAAAGATAATTAAATTTGCAAAATTAAATTAAATGTGACATTAAATTATATTTAGCAAATTGGATTATATTTAAACAATTAAATTTAATTTGACAAATTAAATTAAATAATTAATTAAATCACAGACATTTTTGCTAAACGCACCCGCGTCCCTCGCGATACCTAAACACGTACGTCCATCGCAGAGATAAAGCGAATCGCGTTGTGCGCGCGCGCGCGCGCGCACAACATGCGCGATACGTAAAGTAAGGCGGGCACTTTCGAATTGCATAACGAGGGGGGCCCGCGCCTTCGTTCGGTTATGTCAGAAGAAAGCTGACGCCGCGCGTCGGAGTCGGCAACGTGCGCGAGGCGATCGCCTGGGAAATGTGCGCGCGCGCGCATGCGCGCATGCGCGCTGAGGCTCCACGCATGCGCAGAACTCGCGCGACTCATGAATCGTCAGCAACCAATCACAGGAACTGTCGACGTTTTTTTTTTTTTTTTTTTTAGGGATTCCTTTGGTGTCCGAACTGATAAGAATTGACGTTATCTTAAAATAATACGTCGCGTTGAATATTCCAAATGACAACAGACGTAATTACAATGGATAACGCGTTCGCTCGCGTGTAATGCTAATTGACTTCAGACCGGGTCGACGTACCCGGAAAAATTTTCCTATGAAACTTTTTTTTATGTATTTGACTTCAAGTGACACAATTTTTTTTTTTTTTTTTTTTTTTTGCGAAGAGCAAATTAAAGGGAAAGGGACAGGGAGAAGAAAAGGGAAAATTGTCGACGTACCCGAAAAAATTTGCCTGCGGAACTTTTTTTTTTTTTCATGTTTTCAACTTCAAGTGACAATTTTTTTGTTTTTTTCGAAGAGGAAAGTAAAGGGAAAGGAAAAGGAAAAAGGGAAGGGAAAGGGAAAATGGACAACTTCACCGGAAATATTTTCCTGTAGAACTGTTTTTTTTTTTTTTTTTTTTTTTTTCTCAAAGAGGCTATGAAAAAAGGGGAAAGGAAGGAAAAGAAAAGGGGAAATTGTCGACGTACCCGGAAAAATTTGTCTGTGGAACTTGTTTTTTTTTGTATGTATTCGACTTCAAGTGACACCATTTTTTACGCAGATAAAATTTTTTTTTACGCAAATAGAAGGAAAACGAGAAAGGAAAAGGAAAAAAAGGAAAAAGGAAAGGAAAAGAAAAGGGAAAAGGAAAAAGAAAATGGACGACGTCACCAGAAATATTTTCCTGTGGATCTGTTTTTTTTGCGAAGATGAAATGAAAAGAAAAGGAAATGGGAAAAGGAAAAGAAAAGGGAAAATGGTCGACGCATCCGGAAAAATTTGCCTGTGGAGCTTGGTTTTTTTACATATTCGACTCCAAGTTACACTATCATTTTTTTTCTTTTTTGCAAAGAGGAAAAGGAATACAGATGGAAAAGGGAAAAAGAAAGGAAAAGGGAAAATGATCAACGGACCCGAAAATTTTTTCTGTGGTTTTTTTTCTTTATTTATTTATTTTTTTATTCCAAGTGACACAACTTTTTTTTGGCGATAAGGAAATAAAAGGAAAAGGCAAAAGGAAAGGGAAAAAGAAAGGAAAAGGAAAAATGATCAACGTACCCGAACATTTTTCCTGTGGTTTTTTTTTCTTTTTTTATTTACTTTTTATTCCAATTGACACAATTTTTTTTGGCGATAAGGAAATAAAAGGAAAAGAAAAGGCAAAAGGAAAGGGAAAAAGAAAGGAAAAAGGAAAATGATCAACGCACCCGAAAATTTTTCCTGTGGTTTTTTTTTCTTTATTTATTTATTTTTTATTCCAAGTGACATAATTTTTTTTGGCTATAAGGAAATAAAAGGAAAAGGAAAAGACAAAAGGAAAGGGAAAAAAAAGGAAAAGGGAAAATGATCAACGTACCCGAAAATTTTTCCTGTAGTTTTTTTTTTCTTTATTTATTTATTTTTTTATTCCAAGTGACACAATTTTTTTTGGCGTTAAGGAAATAAAAGGAAAAGGAAAGGGGAAAAGAAAGAGGAAAGGGAAAAGTAAAAGGGAAAGGGAAATGCAAATTTGCGTCGCGTGCAGCGGTTCACTCGTTGACCCTTACGGTTCACCTTGTTGTGTACCTGTTTGCCGAAAACACGATTAACACCCCGCAGCGTCTCAGAGCTCACATTGAGCGAAGGGACAAAAGGTCGCAGGGCCACGCGACCGCCCTTTGATTTATTGCCCTCGATCGCTCCGCTCCTCTCGATCCTCACAACAGAATGTTTTCCTCAAAGAGATTCGAGAAACGGTCAACCGGAAAAACAAGGTCAGTAGTGTGGTCTTTTTTCTCCGTCTCTCTCGCCCTTAAGGGTCAAGGTCTGAGGGTCAGGAAGGCCTTGCGAATTTTATTGCACGGCAAATCGTCGACCCAGGAGCCTTTTTCATTGTCACGAATGCGGCTACTTTGGTAGCAAAGGGCCAAAGGGCTGCGTTCCTTATTTTTCACAAGGTTCGCAGTTATATATAAATAATAATAATAATAATAATAATAATATTTATACATGAATTAATAGTTTAAGGTAGTCCTTGCGTCTAGTATTAATTTCACATAAATTCGAGAAAATTGACAAGAAATTGCAACCACTTCCCGATAATATAAAAATCTGAAAAAAATCATGCATGTTATAAACGTTGAAAAGATTAATGTTGCATAATAAAAATTCCAAAATGTTATTAACAAATTGATGAAAAATAAAAATGTTCAACAAATCCTTCGATAACTTAATTTTTTTGTTTCAATGAAAATAATGCGTTCCTTTTTCTAAATATGTATGAATTTTTTCAATTTTTTTTAATTCACTTTGAATTTTGCGTTTTTTAACATGGGGAAAATCACAAAATTCAAAGTGAATTAAAAAATTTGCAAAAATTCATGCATATTCAGAAAATAGAACGGATCATTTTCATTAAAACAACAAAATTAGTTTGTCGAAATATTTGTTGAACAATTTTATTTTTCATCAATTTGTTAATAACATTTTGGAATTTTTATTATGCAAAATTAATCTTTTCAACGTCTTTAACAGGCATGATTTTTTTCAGATTTTTATATTATCGCGATGTAGTTGCAATTTCCTCTCAATTTTCGAAAACTTATGCGAACTCGACACCAGGCGCAACGACTACCTTAAGGAACGTCTGCTAATTTTGTTGGCGCAAAAAAATACGATATTTAGTACGAAACAACTTTTATTTGTAAAATACAAGTACGATTTTTTTTAAAAGATAAAAAAATACTAATAATGGTAATGATAATAATACTTTTACATCAATCAATAACTGAAGGACCATCTGCCCATTTTGCTGGGGCCAAAAATACGATTTTTAGTATGAAACAAATTTTATTTGTAAAAAACTATAGTACGATTTTTTTGCAAGTGAAAGAAAATAATAATAATAATAGTAATAATAGCATAATAATTTTACATCGATCAATACAAAAAATAAATATAAAAATACGATTTTTAGTGCAATTTCAATTTTATTTGTAAAACAATAGTACAATTTTGTTACAAGTGAAAAAATAATAATAATAATGGTAGTGATAGCAATACTAATTTTATGCTAATACATTTTTATAATAATAATAATAACAATAATAATCACAACAATAATAATAACAATAATAACAATAATAACAATAACAATAATAATAATATTACTTGAAGGACCGTCTCCTAATTTTTAAAAAATAAAAAGACACAATTTTTAGTGCGAAATAAATTTTACTCGTAAAAAAAGTAGTACGATTTTTTTATCAGTGAAAAAAAAAACGCTTTCCGTCTTGCGAAGAAAACGGAAAATATTCGCAGACGTTATTACCTTAATATTCCATAACCGGTCGAGAGACACACCGATAGCCTCGAGTCACCAGTTTAATCACCGCTCGGCGCGAGAGCGGTGATAATAATGTGTCCCGAGGTTTAAAATGTTGGCTTATCGCTCGTAAGACTCGTGTAACTCGCGTCGAGTCCGCGCAATTTTCACGGGTTATCGGCGCGGCTCAAGGGTGATGTAAGTGATGTAAGTGGCCGGGATATCCAAGTTGCCGGAAAGAAATGTGTCACCTGTCTCTCGTCGAAAGTGACCTCGATCTGTCTTATCGACACTTTTTGCCTCGGTTGGGTATTTAATTACATTGTAATGCATTGTAATACATTGATTCGTAACTCTAAAATATTCGTAGAATTATCAGGCATTTCGTTGACCTAGATTCAAACTTTTTGAATTATCAAATTCACATTTTTTAATAATTTATTGAATTATTAAATTCAAAATTTTCAAATTTTTTGAATTCTATTTTAATTCAAATAAAAAAACTTGAATTCAAATTTTTTGAATTATTAAATTCACATTTTTTAATAATTTATTGAATTATTAAATTCAAATTTTTAAATAAATTATTGAATTATTAAATTCAAATTTTTTAATAAATTATTGAATTATTAAATTCAAATTTTTTAATAATGAAAAAATTCACAACCACAATTTTGTTAGCTTTTGAGAAATAAAATCGTAAATATTAATTTTATTAATTAATAATGCAATAATTAATGTGTGATGTGTGATTTTATTAATTAATAATGTAATAATTAATGTGTGTGATTACAACTCAGCTGTCACACTGCAACATTTTCTCATTTAATTTCGGTCGCGGAAGTCGCCGGAAAAATGTAGAAAAAAAAGTATCTTCTCCGTCTGAATCTATTTTTACGACGCGTTTGTCGCGACTGTGAATTCCTCGTGGATGACCCTCGTCTACCCGGAAATCACGAGGAAATTTTCAGTAAACAAGTGGCTTTATTTTTCGTTTTTACTACCAATCTTAACTGCCGCTATCGTGAAATAACGTCGTGGCCTTGGTGGTCGTAAACCGACGTATCAGCCGCGCTCGTCTCTCCATTTCTGTGCGTGGAATGTGGAACTCTCGGTACTCGACAGAGTGCGTATTCTCATCCACAAAAAAAAAAAAAAAAAATTGTTCGCTATTTTTCACTTTTTTTTCTTCGTTGGGCTTCACAATGCGACAATAACATTGGTTGCAAAACGCGAGGGTCTTCAACTTTTTCGACCTAGTGCGTTTTGTTATTAAAAAAAAAGTGCTCTTCACTGTTTCTTTATTTTTTTTTAAGGAACTTTGTCTGCGGAACTTCTTTTTTTTTTTTTCTTTTTTTTTTCTCACTTATTTTACTTCAAGGAATGTTTTTTTTTTGCGTAGCGGAAATGAAAGGGAAAAGGAAAATGGAAATGCAGATTCGCGTCGTTTCATTGTTATTTGCACAACGCTTTCAACTTTTTCGACCTAGTGTGTTTTATCATAAAAAGTGCCCTTCGGCGTCACTCTTCTTTTCTTTTCTTCTTTTTTTTTCTTTGTTCTTTTTTTTATGGAAATGCAGATTCGTGCCGTTTCGTTATTTCTTGCACAACGCCTTCAACTTTTTCAACTTTTTTGACCAAATGTGTTTGGTCATACAAAAGTGCCCTTCGCTATTACTTTTTTTTTTCCTCGTCACTATTTATTTCACAACTCGAGGGCCTTCGACTTTAATCGAATCTAGTCTGTACTCTGAGTTGCGAAGATGTAGGAAAGGGAAAGGAGAAGTAAATAATAATACAAATAATAAATAATAATAATAATAATAAATATATAAAAAAGCGAAAAGAAAAGGGAAAAGAAAAAGGATATGAGAAGGGAAAGGGAAAAGGGAAAAGGAAAATGGAAATACAGATTCGCGTCACTTCGTTATTTCTTGCACAACGCCTTTAACTTTTTCAACTTCTTCAACTTTTTCGACCTAGTGTCTTTGTCATGAAAAAGTGCCCTACGCTATTACTTTTGTTTTTTTTTTGTTTTTTTTTTCGACCTAGTGTCTTCGTCATAAAAAAGTGCCCTTCGCTATTACTTTTTTGTGTGGTTTTTTTTTTTTTTTTTTTTTTTTTTTTTTTTTTTTTTTTTTTCGTCGTTTCTTTTACAACGCCTTTAACTTGTTCATCTTCTTCAACTTTTTCGACCTAGTGTCTTCTGTCATAAAAAAGTACCCTTCGCTTTTACTCTTTTTTTTTTTTTCTTCGTCACTGTTTATTTCACAACTCGAGGGCCTTCGACTCTAATCGACTCTAGTCTGTACTCTAACTCGCCGCGACGTAGGAAAGGGAAAGGAGGAGGCGGCGGCGGCGGCAGCGGGAAAGGCGCGGGAGAGTCGCGGGAGGTGGTGGCACACGAGGCGCGTGCTGCGACCGGGTTACGAGGGAAAATATCTGTATATATAGGTCAGACCGGCTGAAAGATTGTGAGCGCCGAAGAAAATCGGCGGCGCCGCTGTTGAGACGCTTTGGAGGGGGAGGGGAGGGGTGGGGGAGAGGGGGGAGGTGAAGGGGGCCAAGGAGGGCAAAGGGGGGGGGGCGATAGGGCAGAGGGGAGAGGGAGGGGGAAGGCTTTCTTCGCTCGAGCCACGTTTGTGGCCTTCTTCCTCTTCTCTTCTCTTCTCTTCTCTTCTCTTCTCTATAAATAAAATATTAGTGTGTGTGTCTGTTAGTGTCGATGAGGGTTTTCCTCGTGTGCGTGTGAGCCTCGTGCGTATTGACTTCACGCGCAGCAGTCGACACGACACGCACTATTCGGGCAAACAGGCGCTGTTTAGCGTCGAAGAAGTTATTGCGACAGATGGAGGAAAAGAGAGAAGAGAGTAGAGTAGAGTAGAGTAGAATAGAATAGAGTAGAATAGAGTAATTTTTGTTTTGTTTAATCGTTTTAATAAATAATTTTTGTCAAGTCCCCTAGCATTAATAAAAAAAAAAAAAAAAAAAATAAACACAATTGACATATACAAAAATGAGCAAAAAATAAGGAAACGAAAAGCACAGATGGGAGATGAGTAAAAAAACAGAGTGTGGTGTAATTTTTATTCAATCGTTTGAATGAATAATTTTCATCAGGTCCCCTGACAAATGTAGCATAAAAAAAAGAAAAAAATAAATAAAAAAGCTAGCCAGAAGCGGACTAATATGTTAATGCGATTTTAAAATTCTGTAAGATAAATTAGAATTGAGGGAGCGAGTGTTTTTTAATCTGTTATATGTAATAACTTATCTATAATGGAAACAGTGATAAACAATTAGAATAGTAACGCAATCAACTAGATTTAAGTCATTCTTTATACCTGCGGAAAATGTTGTAATTTATATTGTAAATGGCCATTCCTTTTGTCATGCGGAATTTATCCCAAGGGACAAAATAAACATGCAATAAAAAAAAATAAGCAAACGAACAGCAGAGACGGAAGATGAGTTAAAAAAACAGAGAGAGAGGGAGTGTGTAAAGTAATTTTCATTCAATCGTTTCAATATTAATGTTTATGAAGTCCCTTTGGAAGAAAAAAAAGCAATCGATAAATTAAAAAATAAGCAAACATAAGCAAACTCCAAGTAATAGATAGATATTTTTTTTGCGAAGAGAAAATGAAAGGAAAAAGGAGAAAGGAGAAGAAAAGGAAAAGGGCAAAAGAATGGGAAAAGGAAAATGAAACGGAAAATGGAAATGCAGATTCGCGTCGCTTCGTTGATTTTTGCACAACGGAAGGGATATCAATAAATAATTTTTATTTTCATTTTTTATAATTTTTATCCAGTCCCTTTAAGAGGAAAAAAAATCGACAAGTTAAAAAATAAGCAAAAAAATAATCAAGCGAAAAGTACAAAAATAAGCAAAAAAAAATAAGCAAACGAAAAGTACAAAAATGAGCAAAAAAATAAGCAAGCGAAAAGTACAAAAATAAGCAAAAAAAATAAGCAAGCGAAAAGTACAAAAATAAGCAAAAAAATAATAAGCAAACGAAAAATACAAAAATAAGCAAAAAAAATAAGCAAACGAAAAGTACAAAAATAAGCAAAAAAATTAAGCAAACGAAAAGTACAATAATAAGCAAACGAAAAGAAGAGATAGAGGATGAGTGAAAAAAAAAAGAAAAAAAAAACAGTACTAGCCTGGCGCACGGAAAGCACCGAGCATGCCGGAGCTCTTTCATTGCGACATTGCGCGGCAGAAAAAGTCGTGTGTATAAAACACTCACACACACGATATATGTGGGAGGAGGAGGAGAAGGAGGAGGAGAAGAGGCGCGGGTGACGGTGTAAAAACCGTGTTCCCCGCGATGTACGACACTGTCATGTATATCGTCGCGGCTGCTCCCAGCAGCAGCAGCTCGGCGCTGCTGTGATCTTCGTCAACCGTTTTTTTTCCGCCGCTCCTCGACCTTATCCGCACCTTCGCCGCGCGATCGACATTAATATATCGCCGCTATTTGAGACTCGTACAACTCGGATCTCAGTCTAGTTAATTACACATTGTTGTTATTATTATCAACATAGAATATTAGTCCATTATTGTTATCATTATTAGCATAAAATATTAGTCAATTGTTGTTATCATTATTATTATTATCAATATTAGCATAGAGAATATCATTTAATAATTATTATCATTATTAACATAGAATATTAGTCAATTATTATTATCATTATTAGCATAGAATATTAGCCAATTATTATTATCATTGTTAACGTAGAATGTTAGTCAATTATTATTATCATTATTACCATAGAATGTTAGTTAAGCATTATTATCATTATTAACATAGAATATTAGTCAATTATTATTATCATTATTAACATAGAATATTAGTTAATTATTGTTATCATTCTTAACATCGAATATTATTCAATTATTGTTATCATTGTTAACATCGAATATTATTCAATTATTGTTATCATTGTTAACATCGAATATTAGTCAATTATTATTATCATTGTTAACATAGAATATTAGGCAATTATTATTATCATTGTTAACATAGAATATTAACCAATTATTATTATCATTATTAGCATAGAATGTTAGCCAATTATTGTTATCATTATTAGCATACAATATTAGTCAATTATTATTATCATTATAAACATAGAATATTAGCCAATTATTATTATCATTATTAACATAGAATATTAGTCAATTATTGTTATCATTATTAACATAGAATATTATTAAATTATTATTATCATTATTCACATAGAATATTAATCAATTATTATTGTCATTATTAACATAAAATGTTATTCAATTATTATTATCATTATTAACATAGAATATTAGTCAATTATTGTTATCATTATTGACATAGAATATTAGTCAATTATTATTATCATTCTTAACATAGAATATAAGTTAATTATTGTTATCATTCTTAACATCGAATATTATTCAATTATTGTTATCATTGTTAACATCGAATATTAGTCAATTATTATTATCATTATTAACATAGAATATTAGCCAATGATTATTATCACTATTAACATAGAATATTAGCCAATTATTATTATCATTATAAACATAGAATATTGCTCATTTATTATTATCATTTTTAACAGGAAAAAATGGCCGGTTGAAATAATGGGCGGGGAAAAATTGGCCGAGGAAAAAACGCAGCCATTTTTTACTCGGCCATTTTTTTCCCCGGCCACTGCTTTAACCGGCCATTTTTTTTCTAGATTCCATTTTATAAATATACTTTCTCCGAATTGACTTGGCTCAAATATTTTGACCCTGAGAGTAATTTTCGATCCTCTCTTCTTCGATTCAATTCACATTCTCTTCACAAACAGAGATGCAAAGTTTGGTGTATATTGTTTGACGCTGAAGCGTTTGGTACTTTCTACGATGCGGCAGAGGCAAAGTTGGTGGGTTAGTACAACGACGTTGGGTTCGCTCGGAGACGCTCGACAATCGTTCTCTTTGTTACACTGAACTTTCTCGTTGACGCGCGACTATCTCGATCTCCGTGCGTTTGTAGGATTCACGGTGTCCTCGCCCCGCTTCAGCGCCACTTTTGCCACGCTTTTGTCTGTCCTCAACTCCGTATTATATATATGTGTCATATATGTGTGTGTGTGTGTGGAGAACCATTCACAAAGAGGCGGCAGCGAAGGCGGCGGAGGCGAAAGAAAGGCCCTTTCACTTTCATTCGTCGAGACGTATTTCGGGCTCACGCGATATTTATCCGTGCCACATTTTTTTATCTCAAGAATATTTTCTGTAACCTTCTTTTAACTATTTTTAAACATTTTTTGTACCTTAAGGTACTACAAATAAAAAAAAAACGGATTTAAATAAAACAATTTTATTTAAATTTAATTTATTTTTTTTTTTTTGTACCTTAAGGGATCGTCACAGTGTGAAATAAAAAAAAAACGATTTTTTTTTTTTTTTTTTTCATTATCGGATAGTATACACGGTTATAAACATTCTGTTAAATTTTTTTTATCGAAATTCGAATTATTTCGGTCGCTACAGCCTTTCTTAGAGAAAAGGATTGCAGCGTGAAGGGAGTGGTGTGTGCAAACTTTAAACGCATTTTTCTCGGAATGTTGTTTTTCAAAACGGTGTCCACTCTCAAATGAAGAGTTATGACGATATCGATTTCAAATTTTGGGAGAACATTTCTAACGTCAGTCTCTATCGCGCTATGGAAGCTTTTTTTTAAATTAAATCTTCCTATTTTTTTTACGAAAAACTGTCGAAAAAAGGGCTAAATTCGATAATTTTCGTTCAAACCGCCGCCATTTTGTCAAATTTCAAAAAAAAAAAAGCTCCCATAGCGCGATAGCGAATTTCCTACAGATTAATAATCTTTTTGAAATTTTTGGTTCAGATAAAAATTGCGGCCGCAATCGTGGACATAATGCAGGACCTTTTTTTTACACGAGCTATTTAAACAATTTATATCATTATTATACATTAAAGAAATGCACATAAAAAAAAATCATTTTGTATTCTTCAGGAATGTACTTATTTATTAAAAAAAAACCAGACCAATTAGTTCATTACAACTTAACAAAAAAAATTCGCGAAAATCATTGATTTTTCGGAGGGTCACACTGTGACGATCCCTTAAGGTACAACAAATTAAACGAGATTAATTTTGCATCATAATAATTCCAAAGTGTTAATAACAAATTGATGGAAAATAAAATTGTTTAAAAAATCTTCCGACAACTTAATTGTTCTGTTTCAATGAAAATGATTCGTTTATTTTTCTGAATACGTACGAATTTTTTCAATTTTTTTTTCTTTGATTTGAATTTTGTGATTCTTCCAATCCAAAAAAAAAGGAAAAATGCCAAAAAATTCGAATGGCATTTGACGTACGAAAAATGGATATTTTTTTTACGTCAAAGTTAAAGCTTTTTTTTTTTTTTTTTTTTTTTTTTCCAAGAAAAATCGTAACAGCAGGAAATAATCGAACAAAATAGGCGATAACCACAATCTGATTTCCGATAATGTCATCATAATGTCACGGTGGCCAATCTCGTTGATTTTGTTCTTTCTTTAGTATTCGAGGTAAAAGATTGAATCTGATTTGTGGAAGCCGAACGAATTGTTTGTCGTTAGTCGATAGCGATCTCGTTATTTCATATCTTGTGATTTCATCGAGAAGATCGGACGTCTTGTCGCGGATGAGAAAATAGTGTACAATTGTCTGTTCAAGAGAAATCGGTAAAAAAATCGGTCGATTTTGTTTTAAAAAAATCGATCGATTTTGTTTTAAAAAAATCGATCGATTTTGTTTTTAAAAAAATCGATTTTGTTTTTAAAAAATCGGCAAAAGAATTGGTCCATTTCGTTTTTGAAAAATCGACAAAAGAATCGATCCATTTTGTTCTTGAAAAATCGGCAAAAAGATCGGTCGGTTTTGTTTTAAAAAAATCGGCAAATAATTCTGTTGGTTTTGTCTTTTAAAAAATCGGCAAAAAATCGGTCGACTTGGCTTTTAAAAAATCGGTTCATTTTGTTTTTAAAAATCGGCAAAAAAATCGGCAAATTTGTTTTAATCAAATCGGCAAATAATTCGGTTAGTTTTGTTATTAAAAAAATCGGCAAAAAATCGGTCGGTTTTGTTATTAAAAAAATCGGCAAATAATTCTGTTGGTTTTGTCTTTTAAAAAATCGGCAAAAAATCGGTCGACTTGGCTTTTAAAAAATCGGTTCATTTTCAAAAATCGGCAAAAAAATCGGTCCATTTTGTTTTTAAAAAATCGGCAAAAAAATCAGTCTATGTTGTTTTAAACAAATCGGCAAAAAAACGGCCCATTTTGTTTAAAAAAATCGGCACATTTTGTTTAAAAAAAAATCGGCAAAAAGTACGCACATTTCGTTTTAAACAAATCGGAAAAAAATCAGTCCATTTTGTATTAAACAAATCGGCAAAAAAAAATCGGTCCATTTTGTTGTAAACAAATCGGTAAAAAAAAATCGGTCGATTTCGTTCAACAAAAACGCCTTTTTTTAAATTTCATATCTTGTAATTTCATCGACAAGATCGGATGTCTCGTCGCTGACGAGAAAATGGTGTGAAATTGGCTGTTACGTAGGTGAAAGGTCCATCGGCGATGATGAGGACGATTTTAGGCTGAGTTAGCCCGTCGGCCTAACTCGAAGCTAAAGTAGCAGCAGCAGCAGCGAAGGAATCAAGTATAAGCAAAAGTAAGCAGCAAGCAAAAGGCACAGGCGGTGCCTGCAAGGTACATAATAAGAGTGGCCACCATTATTTCGACACGACTCTCTCGGTCGGGTCGGCACGGAGCTTACGTAATAGCCGCGCGCTCGCGCGAGCGCGAGCGCGCGGAGCTCGCGAGAGAGCCGACGAAATGAAATTGAAAGTAAAGTAACCAAACGTTCTTAGCCAACCGACCGAACAAACGAACCAAACGAACGAGCCAAATGAAAGAACGAACGAACCAAACGGACGAACCGAACGAACGAGTAAATATGAAGCAAATGAAGCAAATGAAAGAACAAATGAACCAAATGAAGCACATTCGCTTCATTTGCATTTGGTTCATTCGTTATTTCATTTTCATTAAATAACGAATGAGCCAAATGCAAATTCGTTATTTCATTAAATAACCAAAAAAATTCGTTATTTCATTAAATAACGAATGAACGGAATGAACAAAATGAAGCAAATGAAGCAAATGAAAGAACAAATGAACCAAATGAAACACATTTGCTTCATTTACCTTTGGTTCATTCGTTATTTTATTAAATAAGGAATAACGAATGAACCAAGCGAAAAATAACGTGCGAATCAAAGGAAAGAACGAATGAACCGAATGAACGAAATGAACGAAATGAAAAAAACGAATGAAGGAAATACAATAACGAATGAATAAAATGAACCAAATAAATCAAATGAACCAAATGAAATAACGAATGAATAAAATGAACCAAATAAATCAAATGAACGTAATGAAATAACGAATGAACTAAATGACCCAAATGAACCAAATGAATTAAACGAATTTTAACGAATAAACCGAATGAACCGATGGAAATAAGGAATGAACCAAATAAAACAAATAAAATAAGGAATGAATCCAATGAACCAAAGGAAATAAATGAACCGAATAAAATAACGAATGAACAAAATGAACTAAATGATTGAAAGAATGAACCAAATCAACCAAATCAACCAAAGGAAATAGCGAATGACGCATATGAACCAAATGAAATAACAAATTAACCAAGTGACATAACAAATGAACCAAGTGAAATAACAAATGATGAACCCAATTAACCAAATGAAATAACGAATGACGCAAATGAACCAAGTGAAATAACAAATGAACCAAGTGAAATAACAAATGATGAACCCAATTAACCAAATGAAATAACGAATGACGCAAATGAACCAAATGAAATGACAAATGAATCAAGTGAAATAACATATGAACTAAATGAACCAAATGAAATAACGAATGAACCCAATTAACCGAATGAAATAACGAATGAACGAAGAAAAGAATGAACCGAAAATATCAACACTAAGGCCATTCGAAAGTGAACCAAAGGAGCTTTTCAAACGCGCTCGCAGCGAGCAAGTTTTATTGATCCTATACACAAGATCGTTAAACTCGTACGTAAAACAGCCGAAGCCATTAAAACACAGGGTTAAACCCGGATAATCCAACGCAGACAACTTTCCCTTGTATTAATTATTTCTGTGCTACAAATTAACTTATCGTCATTATCTATTAAATCGACACTAAAAATGGGTCGATCTCGTTCAAGAAAAATCGGCAAGAAAATTTTTCAATTTTGTTTATAAAAAATCGGCAAGAAAATTGTTCAATTTTGTTTTAAAAAATTGGCAAGAAAATTGTTCAATTTTGTTTCTAAAAAATCGGCAAAAAAATCGGTCGATTTTGTTCAAGAAAAATCGATAAAAAATCTGTCAATTTTGTTCAAGAAAAATCGCCAAAAAAATTGGTCAATATTGTTGAACAAAAATCGCCAAAAAAAATCTGTCAATATTATTCAGCAAAAATAGCCAAAAAAATTGGTCAATATTGTTCAACAAAAATCGGCAAAAAAAATCGATGAATATTGTTCAACAAAAATCGCCAAAAAAAATCGGTCGATTTGTTTAAAAAAAAATAAAAAATTGGCCAAAAAAATCGGTCGTTATTTTCGATTTTCGAACATTAGAAAATGATTCAGAGGCTGACGGATCAATTTGGAGGTTTCCATCGTTCGTCGAGTGCGGTGCGTTTGCGATCGGCGAAGCTCGCGGGGCGAGCGATACAAAACTCGGGCGTTCTATTTTCCCACTTGAGACGGTAACTTGGCCAACCGTTGGCCAAGAGCCACCTATTGCACCTTAGCAGCCTCTTCCTAACTCTCCGGACCTTGCTCCCATTTCTCCCGTCGCTGCTGCTGCTGCTACTGCCGCTGCTGCTGCAAGCACCGCAACGTGGCGAGCGAAAGAGAGATTACAAATAGAACGTGCTACGCGTTTCGCCGCTACTTGCGATGTGAAAGGCTCGATTTTCGTCTCTCTCTCTCCGAGTCAAAAATATTGTAACCTCCCTACGCACATTGCTCACTTTTTTTTCTCTCTCTATTCATCTCTATTCATTTTCCCACGAAAAGTAAGAAAAAATTGAAAAATCAATGAAATTGATATAAATATCAATTTCTTTGATGTCAACAATTTTACTACTGTAAAACTCGAAAAATTGTGAAAGGCTCGATTTTCCTCTCTCTCTCTCAGAGTCCAAAATATTTTTACCTCCCTGCGCACATTAGTGCACCTTAGTGCCAATTGTGGCCATTACATGCAAACGAATGAAGAATAATATTTAATCGTATATAAAAAAGCATCCAATCGACCATTCAGTGAAATAATATGAATTTTTTCGAAAAATCAACATTTAGTAACACGAACAAAATAATTTGAAGAATAAAATAATAAAAATGGCCACAATCGGTACAGTGGTCACTAACGGTACATCTACCCTACTCACTTTTTTTCTCTCTCTCTCTCTATTCATCTCCATTGAGATGACGGACAGAAACAAACGGATTAATCGACACTTTTTG
Organism: Itoplectis maculator; assembly: GCA_964034905.1. Taxonomy (NCBI): domain Eukaryota; kingdom Metazoa; phylum Arthropoda; class Insecta; order Hymenoptera; family Ichneumonidae; genus Itoplectis; species Itoplectis maculator. The sequence continues at coordinate 983,073 of OZ035871.1, forward strand.
ACTCGCTTATATTTAATTACATTGCAATGCATTTAGTTGGGTCTCGTAATTCTAAAATATTCATAGAATTATAAGGCATTTTGGTGACCTACATTCATTTTTCCATTTTTTTTTACGGAAAGTAAGAAAAAATTAAAAAATTGAAAAAAAAAAAAAAAAATGAAAAATTGAAAATTGATTTGATTTTTGAAAATTGAAATTGATATAAATATCAATTTCGTTGATGTCCACAATTTTACTGCTGTAAAACTCGAAAAATTGTGGAAGGCTCGATTTTCGTCTCTCTCTCCGAGTCCAAAATATTTTAACCTCCCTACGCACATTGCTCACATTTTTTTCTCTCGCTTTTCATCTCCGTTGAGGTGACGGACGGAAACAAACGAATTAATCGACACTTTTTGCCTCGCTTGTTACATTGCAATTACATTGCAATGCATTTAGTTGGGTCTCGTAACTCTAAAATATTCATAGAATAATCAGACATTTCGTTGACCTAAATTCATTTTTTAATTTTTTTCTTACGGAAAGTAAGAAAAAATTGAAAAATCAATTTTAAAAAATTGAAAAATCAATTTATAAAAATTGAAAAATTAATTTCAATTTCAATTTTAATTTTTTTCTTACGGAAAGTAAGAAAAAATTGAAACATCAATGAAATTAATATAAATATCAATTTCTTCAACATCAATGAAATTAATATAAATATCAATTTCTTTGATGTCAACAATTTTACTGCTGTAAAACTCAAAAAATGTGGGCCAATGAAAAAAAAAGAGTGGTTTCTCTTACAACTCATTTTTTTCTCATCAGCCCAAATTTTTCGAGTTTTTCAGCAGTAAAATAGTAAATATTATTTTTATTGGTTTTTCAAGTTAAAAAATGCAAATTAATAGATGATTAATTGCATAAATTGATTATAAAATGTGTTATAACATTTACTTATAATTATCATTATCATTGTCATTATTATTATAAAATGAATTCACTGAAATGAAAATTTCTCGTCAATGACCCACAAATTTGGAAATATCTTGTTTTTTTATAATATTTTTTCACCTTTTTCCTGTATCGATGTCGGACTATTGAAACTCACGAAAATTGCGACGATCCGTTGACGCGGCGGAAGAGTCAGAAGCAGTTCTCACGCGCGGGCGGCGATAGAAAGTTTTTACACGGACGACCGGAAGTCTTATAATATTCCCCTCTGGCTGCTTTATATTCATTCAGCGCTGTTTGACCGAACGATCGATCGTCGGTAAACCACAATTTCGTAGCGTTGAGAAGCTGGATCTTTTGATAATTGCAATTATTTTTGTTAAATAAAAACAATTTAATGGGAATTATTGCAATCATTGCAATAATCCCAAATTATTTCAAATTTTGTGATATAACAATAACCATAATAAAAAAATAATAATTTTCATAATAACAATAATAATAATAATAATTATTTTCCCAGTTGCTAATACGTGAAATTTTTGTTTTTTTTTTTTTTTGCATTTTTTCTTTTCATTTTTCATACATTGTTTATAATGGTTGTAACAATTCCAAATAATTCCAAATTTAATGAGTGAAAAACGACCATACCAAAAAAATAAGAATTCCCATAATAACAACAATAATAATAATTATTATTTTCCCAATTGCAGACACGTAACATTTTTTTTTGCAATTGTTCTTTTCATTTTTCATGAATTTTTTACAATGATTGCAATAATTCTCATTAAATAAAAACAGTTTATGAAAAATGAAAAGAAAAATTGCAAAAAAAAAAAAACAAAAAAAATGTCCACATGTTCGCAACTGGAAAAATAAATTATTCGTTCGCTCCGAGTCGTCGTAAAATAAACGACGTTTGGTTTTACAGGACTTTTGACGAAAAAAATAGAAAATTGTTATTGATATTGTTGTTATGTGAAATCTTATTTTTTAATTATTGGAATTTTTAATGGGAATTATCACAATCATTGTAATAATTCCCATTAATAATAATAATAATAATAATAATAATAATAATAATAATATTAATCAAAACAATTGATGAAACATGACAAGAAAAATGGCAAAAAAAACAAAAAAAATGTCCTCGTGTCTGCCATTGGAAAAATAAATTGTTCGTTCGCTCCGAGTCGTCGTAAAATAGACGACTTTTGATTTCACAGGACTTTTGACGAAAAAAAATTGGAAATTGTTGTTATTATTGTTGTTATGTGAATTCGTATTTTTTAATTATTGGAATTTTTTATGGGAATTATTAAAATCATTGTAATAATTCCCATTAATAATAATAATAATAATAATAATAATAATAATAATAATAATAATAATAATAATAATAATAATAATAATAATAATAATAATAATAATAATAATAATAATAATAATAATAATAATAATAATAATAATAATAATAATAATAATAATAATAATAATAATAATAATAATAATAATATTAATCAAAACAATTTATGAAAAATGACAAGAAAAATGGCAAAAAAAAAACAAAAAAAATGTCCACGTGTCTGCCATTGGAAAAATAAATTATTCGTTCGACTCGAGTCGTCGTAAAATAGTCGTTCGGCTTTACGAGTCGTCGAGTAGGAAAATCCTGGGAAATATTTCGAGTTCCCTCCGCGAAGATGTCCTTCGATCTTTCGCGCTGCGACGACGACGACGCCGCTTACCTAATCTCCGACTCTTACGCTTCGGCGTCCTCGAAATAAGAGTTTACAACACTTTGCGTTCTGCCTCTGCGCGCGGCTCAATAGACGCGACGGCAAAGCTATAGGTAACGAATGGACGGAGAGGAGGAGGGAAGAGAAGAGAAGAGGAAGAAAGAGGCAAAAGCGAGAAGCGGAGTAACACGCGGCGGCAGCAGCACGTGAGGCATCTCAGCTCGGACGACGCGTCGTAAATGACCGACGACGCAACGTGTCCTCTTCGCTCAGAGCGACGGTCATTTTTTAATTTTTTTTGTAATTATGATTTTATAATAATAATGTATAGTGATTGTAAAATAGAGCGTATTAAACCTTTGAATATCTGAAAAAGTACGAATTTTCGCTTTAATAGTGGAAGAAATGGAAGAAATAATTAATGCATTACTTTCTTAACGCATTCAATTTTTCTTTAATTTTTTTATACTGTTTCTTCCAATATTGCATTTTTTTTTTAGCTATTCAAATGTTAATACTTTATTTTCGCTTTAATATTGGAAGAAATAGGATGGAATGGAATGGATGGTTTAATTAATGCATTACTTTTGTAATGCATTACACTTTTCTTCCATTTGTTCTACTATTTCTTATTTCGTATTTCTTGTTTGATCATAAAATACAGTGTAAACATTTGAATAGCTGAAACAAATACTAATTTTCGATTTTAATGGAAGAAACAGTGGAAAAAATAGAAAAAATAATTAATGCATAACTTTCTCAATGCATTACATTTTTCTTCCTTTTTTTCCACTACGTTTTACTCCTTATTTCTTATTTGAGTATACAATACAGTGTAAACATTTGAATAGCAGAATGGAAAAAAATGGTAGAGTGGAAAAAATTGAAGAAATAATTAATGCAATACTTTCTTAATGCAATTACATTTTTCTTCCATTTTTTCCCAATTTTTCTTACTTATTCCTTATTTGATTACAAAATACAGTGAAAACATTTGAATAACTGAAAAAAAAAAAACTAATTTTCGCTACTAATGCTAATGGTGAAAAAAATGGAAGAAAAATGTGATGCATTGAGAAAGTGATGCATTAATTATTTGTTCAATTTTTGTATAAAAATCATATTTATTTATTATTATTTGTATTATCTATCCTGGATTTTTCTTAAGGTTTCGAACGACGTGAAAAAATCCTCGACTCTCGGACACAAAAATCTGCGTCTGCGCAGAAAAAAAATACCACAGAAGATCCGAGGCGATAAATAATATTTTTCAGGGTCAAAGGGCTCAGCCCTTTCTTCTGTTCGACGAAAAATCTGGGTCGTCGAATTTCCAGCTCCGCTTTCGGACCTTTTTTTTTTTTGCTTCCTCTTCGTAATTCGTGAAATTGCCGAGGCGGAAGTGCCGAAAATCTCGTTTCCACGAAGCGCCGTAAAATCGTCGGCGGAAGGGGAAGAAAAATATATGACGCAACCGGTGAAGTTTGGCGTCCGTCGGTTTTGCTGCCTCGAGTTGATATATATATGAAGACTCAGGGACGCGAGGCATCTTCTCGACGATTGTTCGAAGCGACGGAGAAAGATATCCAACATCGTTTCGGGACTTTGGAATGTTTTTTTTTTTTTTTTTTTTTTTTTTCTAAGCCGCGTTTACCGCGAGTGAAAAGGACACATTGGACACGTTGGTCATTTACGACGCTTTAACCGACGAGTTTGAGATGCCTCACGTGCAGAGTAGTACATCCCCATTAAGGGGGGGGTAGGGTATTAACATTTTTTTTTTGGGCATTTTTATTTTATATTTTTTACTGAATGCATAATGCCTCAAGAATATTGTGTCAAATTTTCAAGTCAATCGGACCAAAATTGACGACGTTATGAATATTTTTATACTCGCGGATTGCTGTACCTTCGCGGCCCGAGCGCGACTTTAAAGCGTTTTTCCCATAACTCACGTTTTCAAAGTCGGTGCCCGCATCGTACCGTCAAAACTATTGCACCGATCCTTCTGAATTTTTCCATGCTTGTTCTGTACATATTTTACGAGGTAACGCGGAAGAGTTTTTTTCGAATTTATTAATATTTTTTTTTTTACAATAGCAAAATAGGCGATTTTTTTTCCGAAAAAATCGCGTTTTTCCCTTTAAAGTGTTCCCAAAAATTGAAAAATCAAAATTTCGAAAAAAAACTCTTCCGCGTTACCTGGGGAAAACGATTACCTAACGAATGAACTTTGGTTTTTTGATTTCGGATGATCCAGCAGCACCGAGTTCTGATGGGCACCGCAATTCTACTTTTTTTCCCGAGACGCTTCCGAGTAAATGCCGCAATTGCTGTATTTTTTAATATTTCTTCATGAAAAAATTACTCAATATTCTTTGCTTTCATTACTCAATATTTCGCTTTGATATTGGGAGAAATAGTGAAAAAAAATGTAAGGCGTTGATAAAGCGATGCATTAATTAATTCATGAGATATAGTTTACAGTACAATTTGTTTTGTAATTAAAATTGCATAATAATAATATTTAGTGATTACAAAAAAAGAGCATTTGAATAGCTGAAAAATACTAAAAATAAAAAATAAAATAATAAAATACTAAAAGTAATGATAAATAAGTGTGATAATAATCACCGTGTCAATTGACCCCAGTCACCTTCAAATCAAATTTTCCCGCGAAAAAGTATCCCTATTGCTCCATTTTTCCGGCGAGATTCCAATCTCGAGTGAAATCGTAATAATTGTCGATCCATCGGATAATCCGCATTTACCCCCCCCCCCCCTCTCCCCCCCTTCCGGGCCGCAATAATAACGAACAGTCGGACAGTTGGACGGTCCGGCAGCCGGCGCGCCGCATTATGTAGGCATTATAATAGCTATTTCTTCTGATTCGTTGGGCAAGCGGAGAGACAGCGAGAGCCGTGAGCGTTATAAAAGCGCGCGCGCGCTCGTCGAAGGCCAATTTCTAATCCCCTCGCGCGCTCGGCTCAAGGATAAGAGAAACGGGCGCGGTCCTTGCCGCGTTCGAGAGCTCCGCTCGGTCGCGCGCGCGCGCTGATAGAAAAAAAAAAAAATAGCTAGAAAAAAGAAGAGGTATTACGGGTGGTATGGTAAGAATCTTTCTATGCCTCTCTCTTTCTCTCTCAGTCGCTGATTCTCTATCTGTCTCCCTCTCAGTCTTTCGCGCAGCCTCTCTCTATTTTTCTTTCAGTTCTTCTCGGTCGCTCTCAGAGTCTCTCAGTACCTCTCAGTACCTCGCAGTACCTCGCAGTACCTATCAGTACCTCTTAGTATCTTCTTAGTCCCTTCTCAGTGCCTCTCAGTCCCTTCTCAGTACCTCTCAGTCCCTTCTCAGTACCTCTCAGTACCTCTCAGTACCTCTCAGCACCTCGCAGTACCTCACAGTACCTCTCATTTCCTTCTCAGTATCCTTAGTACCTCTCAGTACCTCTCAGTTCCTTCTCAGTATCTCGCAGTACCTCTCAGTCCCTCTCAGTATCTCGCAGTATCTCTCAGTCCCTTCTCAGTACCTCTCAGTACCTCTCAGTCCCTTCTCAGTGCCTCTCAGTCCCTTCTCAGTACCTCTCAGTGCCTCTCAGTCACTTCTCAGTACCTCTCAGTACCTCTCAGTACCTCGCAGTACCTCTCAGTTCCTTCTCAGTACCTCTTAGTACCTCTCAGTACCTCTCAGTACCTCTCAGTATCTCGCAGTACCCTCAGTCCCTCGCAGTACCTCTCAGTCACTTCTCAGTACCTCGCAGTACCTCTCAGTCCCTTCTCAGTGCCTCTCAGTCCCTTCCCAGTTCCTCTCAGTACCTCGCAGTACGTCTCAGTACCTCGCAGTACTTCTCAGTACCTCTCAGTACCTCTCAGTCACTTCTCAGTACCTCTCAGTACCTCGCAGTATCTCTCAGTCACTTCTCAGTACCTCTCAGTCCCTTCTCAATACCTCTCAGTCCCTTCTCAGTACCTCTCAGTCTCTTCTCAATACCTCTCAGTCCCTTCTCAGTACCTCTCAGTCTCTTCTCAATACCTCTCAGTCCCTTCTCAGTACCTCTTAGTACCTCACAGTACCTCTCGGTCCTTTCTCAGTACCTATCAGTATCTCTCAGTCTGTCTTAATATTTCTCAGTCTCTCTCAGTCGTGTCCCTCAGTCTCTCGCAGACCTGTCACTCAGCCTCTCTGCGTGTCTCTCTATCTATCTATTTACTTTAACAACACCACCTTACTTATCATTTGCTATTTTTTGTCTTCATTCTTTTGCTAATTTTGTATGCTACGATCCTTAGGGGATTCGATAAATAAATTAAATAAAAATAAATAAATAAATAAATGAAAAATAATGAAATTAATAAATGTTAATGAATGAATGAATGGATGAATTTAAATAAATAAATTTACTCTACTCTACTCTACTCTACTCTTTTTCTTCGTTTCTCTCTCCATCTCTATTTATTTCTGCCTCTCTCTTGCTCTTTCTCTTTCTCGACATCGGCAGGGCTACGAGAAGCGAGCAAAGCCGAAAGACTCGAGCAAAAAAAAAGAAACAGAAAAAAAGCCGAGCGAGCCATTTCCTCTTCCGCCCTTTGCGCGCGAACCTCGCACGTTGCATCGGTTTCGTCGCAGCCGGGAGGACTAAGCGCGCTGAGAAAACGCGCGGGAAGGGGAAGCAAAAAAAATGGTCGACCCCTGGGCTCGAGGTCGAGTCCGTAGTATTAGTCTCAGTGAAAAGCAAATCTTAAGAAGGGCGAGAATGGAGTCGAGGAAGAAAGGATTGAGCGTAAAAACTCATAATCTGCTGTCATTGTAGCAGCGAGAACGGCTCAGCGAAAGGGAAAGGGAGAAGGGAAAGAGAGAGAAAGAAACAAAAAAGAGAGAGAGAAACCCATCCGAAATATTAAGGAGGCTTCAGCGCTTCATACTAGTCAAATCAGTGCTAAATTTTCAAAAGCATTTTTATAATTCTTGTTTGTTTAATAAATTGTTTCGAGGTTTTACTGATGTTTCAGCATTAGTTCTTAATATACAAATACATTCATAGCCGTGATTTGATAGAAAATCGACTGATATATGCAAATTCCCGATGTCATGTTTTTCCGTGTAGTTTTTTTAAAGAATAAACCGTAATAATTGTTCAATTATGACGAGCAACAGCACATTTTTATTATTGGAAGACCCTTTATCGATTGACCGTCCAGATTTTTAATAGTCTCAGTAGTTCAAAAGATATGACCGTTTGATCATCCTATCCTAACCTAAAAGGCGACATACAAATGGCTGTAACTTTTGAAGTACTGATACTATTAAAAAATCTGAACGGTCAATCGATCAAGCATCTTTCAATGATAAAAATGAGCTTTTGCTCGTCGTAATAGAACTATTATTACGGTTTATTCTTTCAAAAAACTGCACGAAAAATCATGACATCGGGAATTTGCATATATCAGTCGATTTTCTATTCAAATCACGTCTGTGAATGTATTTGTCTATTAAGAACTAATGCTGAAACGTCAGTAACACCTCGGAACAATTTATTAAACAACCAAGAATTAGAACAATGCTTTTGAAAATTTAGCACTGATTTGACTAGTATGAAGCGCTGAAACCTCCTTAATATGTATTCTTTTTTTTTTTCAGATTTTCATATTATCAAGAAATTTTTGCAATTCCCTCTCATTTTTCGAAAACTTATGCGAACCCGACACCAGGCACAGCTATTGCCTTAAGGTAGTCCTTGCGTCTAGTATTAATTCCACATAAATTTGAGAAAATTGACAAGAAATTGTAACCACTTCTCGATAATATAAAAATCTGAAAAAAATCATGCATGTTATAAACGTTGAAAAGATTAATTTTGCATAATAAAAATTCCAAAATGTTATTAACAAATTGATGAAAAATAAAATTGTTCAACAAATCCTTCGATAACTTAATTTTTTTGTTTCAATGAAAATAATGCGTTCCTTTTTCTAAATATGTATGAATTTTTTCAAATTCACTTTGAATTTTGCGTTTTTTAACATGGGGAAAATCACAAAATTCAAAGTGAATTTAAAAATTTGAAAAAATTCATGCATATTCAGAAAATAGAACGGATCATTTTCATTGAAACAAAAAAATTAGGTTGTCGAAATATTTGTTGAACAATTTTATTTTTCATCAATTTGTTAATAACATTTTGGAATTTTTATTATGCAAAATTTATCTTTTCAACGTCTTTAACATGCATGATTTTTTCAGATTTTTATATTATCGAGAAGTGGTTGCAATTTCCTCTCATTTTTCGAAAACTTATGCGAACTCGACACCAGACACAGCTATTGCCTTAAACGACGACCACTCGGTTCCTAAACGCTCATAAAGTCATAATGTCGCGGTGCTTCGGCCATTTTTTTTTTTTTTTTCAGCCGAAGTTATTGCAACTCTGCGTCTGTTTGTAAAAGCGACGAAAGCGACGACCTCGGTTTTCACATTTCGAAAACTTTGAGGCAAAAAAAAGGAAGCGAAAAAAAAAAAGGGTTGGAAGGTCAGGCAGTTCCGGTTTTCACTCGACCCTTTTTTTTTTTGCGAGGATGCTAAACTCTGACATCCCTCGCGGTGGTAAAGCGATAAAGGGACCGGCACCAACTTTAGGACATTTTATTGCGGGGGCCAATAAACTCGCTCGACGCAACTCTCGGAAATTTCCTCGCAATTTCGCTGCAGTTTTGATTGCCCGGACGGATCGGTTCGACGTTGCGTCGCCGGCGAGCGATGCAATTTGCCGCCGGAGGACCCCGAGGCGCGTTTTATTATTATTGGCGACATTGTAAAGATGGGAATTAAATGTGAAGCGAAGGGTTGGATCCCTCAAATGAAGATTTAAACTCGGAGGAGAATAACTATTTTTTTTCGTATTTAGTAAAATTTGAATGTTTAAAATGAGCAATTTAACTTAATGTTTTTTTTTTTTCAACATTAAACATTTACTTTATTGGTAATTTTTGTCTTCAATTTTGTCACATAAAAAAATCAAAAAATTATTTTGAATGAAATGATGAAGTATAATAATATTTATTTATTTGCAACTCATTGTATGCTAATTTTCAGTCGATTTGTAAAAACTAATTTGAAAAAAAAGAAAAAAAAACAAATAAATAAAATAAAATAGATAAATAAATGTTATAATATTTATTTGCAACTCATATTGCAACTCATTTTATGATTTTTTATGATTTTTTATGATATTTATTGGATAAATTAAGCAAAGTGAATAATATTAATAAAATAAAAATACTACGTGTGAATAGTTTTTGAGGCTGCAAAGTAAAACGATGTTCACTGTTTTTTTTTTTTTTTTTTTTTTTTTTTTTTTTTCTTCATTAGTTTCACTGATCGACTTTGGCTTCAAGAAGCCAAAGTGGATCGACGCGCAAAGCAATCTCAATTTTCGGCGGGACTCCCACGTGGCGCCTGTCGAGGCGCATGGCAAGCGAGTAGCGTTTAGGCCAAACAAGTCGCGGCAGCTGCGCCGAGTTCACATCACCGGAAGTCCGCAGACTCGACTTTCGCAACGACAAAGCCGGTCCCGAAAATCGAGATTAGACTAAACTTCCTGAATACATTTTTCACCTCAATTTTTTCATATAATAAAAAAAAAAAATCATCAATTCACCATCAAATTTGTTCGTAAAAAAAATAAAAAAATCATCAAATTTTCATTAAGATTTCATCAAATTTTTGCATTAGCAAAAATTCAAAAAGTCGTCAAATTTTTATCAAATATTCATCACCTTTTTTCATTAAGAAAAATTCCAAAAATCATCAAATTTTTATCAATTTTTTTTCATTTACAATTTACTCAATTCCACTTTCACTTAATTTCATTTTTTTTTTCAATTTAAATTCATTTAATTTTCATGTTCAATTTTTTAAAATTATCCCAAAAATCGTTTAATTATTTCTGCAATTCTTGCTTCACTCCGCTGCTATTAATAAATTATATATGTAAATAAAACGCAAAATGAGATAAATATAAATCTATAAATACAAATAAATACGAGATAAATATAAATCTATAAATACAAATAAATACGAGATAAATATAAATCTATAAATACAAATCTATTTCACTGAGAAATAACATTTATTTCCTCCAAATGATATCAAATTCAAGTCGACGACTTTTACGAGTATGTAAACACGATGTAACATGAAAATAGTGGTCTTACGCTTTGAATTAAATCGCTTTAAATTATCCTTATAAATTTATGCGGGAATATAGTGAGCAATGAGAAAATGTAAGAAAACTCATCTGCTTGCCGCAATATCTGTTTATCGTCTCGGTGAGCCACTTCCCATTCATGGCTACCGCGAACAACGCGTCTTTTACGGCCGCAGCAGCATAGCTACGTCTAAGTTGGCCGAGGCTACAGCTTTACGGCACTTTTCAGTCTTTCAGTTTATTCGCCTCTTCTTCGCCGCTATCGTCGCCGACGACTCTCAAGGTTGACACTTTGTTAAATCCGTGACACGTGTAACATTCAACAATCAAGATTGAGGCCCTTTCTCATCGCAATCGGGTCGACCAGATTCCTAATCTCTCAGATAACAAATTTCTCGCTCCACCAATTTTTAATGATTTATTCAAACGAAAACAACCAATAAACTAAATAAACTAACAAAAATTGAGAAAAAAAAAAAAAAATTATTTTTTGGCGTCAGATTTATTACTTTTTATAATTTTTTTGCGCTTCTTTCTCTTCGCACTATTTTTAATTTTTTTATTTTCTTTTATAATTTTTTATTTACTTTTAATTCACTTTTGTATTCACTGTGGAATGTTTTTTTGTATATTTTCGTCAACAAAAATTGAGGCCCTTTCTCATCGCAATCGGGTCGACCAGATTCCTAATCTCTCAGATAACAAATTTCTCGCTCCACGAATTTTTAATGATTTATCAAAACGAAAACAACCAATAAACTAATAAAAATTCAGAAGAAAAAAAAATATTTCCTGGAGTCAGTTTTTACTCTTCGCACTTTTGTTAATTTTTTTATTTTCTTTTATATTTTTTATTTTTTTTTTTTGAATTCACTTTTATATTCACTGTGGAATGTTATTTTTTGTTATTTTGTATATTTTTGGTAACAAAAATTGAGGTCCTTTCTCATCGCAATCGGGTCGACCAGATTCCTAATGTCTCACATAACAAATTTCTCACTCCACGAATTTTTAATGATTTATTAAAACGAAAACAACCAATAAACTAAATAAACTAATAAAAATTGAGAAGAAAAAAAAATATTTTTTGGAGTCAGATTTATTACTTTTTATAATTTTTTTGCGCTTTTTTCTCTGTCGAGAATTTTTAATGATTTATTAAAACGAAAACTAATAAACTAATAAACTAATAAAAATTCAAAAGAACAACAAAAATTATTTCTTGGCGTCAGATTTATTATTTTTTGTAATTTGTTTGCGCTTTTTTTTCTTCGCACTCTTGTTAATTTTTTTATTTTCTTTTATATTTTTTATTTTTTTTTGAATTCACTTTTATATTCACTGTGGAATGTTATTTTTTGTTATTTTGTATATTTTTGGTAACAAAAATTGAGGCCCTTTCTCATCGCAATCGGGTCGACCAGATTCCTAATCTCTCAGATAACAAATTTCTCGCTCCACGAATTTTTAATGATTTATCAAAATGAAAACAACTAATAAACTAAATAAACTAATAAAAATTGAGAATAACAAAAAAAAAATTCTTGGCGACAGATTTATTACTTTTTATAATCCTTTTTTTTTTTTTTTTTTTTTTTTTTTTTTTCGTTTTCTCACTTTTGTTAATTTTTTTTTAATCCACTTTTGAATGTTATTTTTCGTTATTTTGTATATTTTTGGTAACAAAAATTAGTAACGGGATTCCTAATCTCTTCGATAAAATTCTCGCACCACGAATTTTTTATGATTTATTAAAATGAAAACAACTAATAAACTAATGAACTAATAAAAATTGAGAAAAACAAAAAATAACAATTCGTGACGTCGGACTTATTATTTTTTATAATTTTTAGCGCTTATTTCCTGTTCGCATTCTTGTTAATTTTTAGTTTTAATGCACTTTTGAATGTTATGTTTTGTTATTTAGTATATTTTTGGTAACAAAAATTGCATCCTCTCTCATCGCAATCGGGTGGACGAAATTCCTAATCTATCAGATAAAATGTTCGCTCCATGAATTTTTAATATTTTACCAAAACGAAAACAATTAATAAAATTAAGGAAACTAATAAAAAAAAATGTCGGAGAAAAAAAAACTTAGCGTCAAATTTATTACTGATATAAAGCTGTCACGATTTAGTGGCCCTTTTTTACCTCAGAGCCAATTGGGTCAACTTCTTATCACTCAAATGAAATACTTGCCCCAAAAAAGATTCTAAATTGATAAACACAAAAAATAGAATTAGAATAGAAGATAGAAATTCAGTCACCTAATCTTTTTATTTCAATATTATTATAATTTTTTCACGTCAATATTAATATAAATAAGAATAATGGTAACTGTATTGAAGGTGCATCAGCCACATTCCAACACAAATTTTTCTTCCGGTCAATTAAAATTGTATTTGATAATTTAATTGGACAGTTTTACATGCAAACGATGAAAATTCAGTCATCTAATTTTTTCATATCAATATGATATATAAATATAAAAAATAAATATAAATAATAATAAATAACAATTGTGTCGAAGATGCATTTGTCATATTTCAACACAAATTTTTCTTCCGGTTAATTAAAATTGAATTCAATTATTCAATTGGACAGTTTAACCTGCAATTTACTCACCTAATTTTTTCACGTCAATATGATACATAAATATAAAAAATAAATATAAATAATAATAAATAATAATTATGCCGAAGATGCATCTGCAATATTTCAACACAAATTTTTCTTCCGGTAAATTAAAATTGAATTCGATAATTTAATTGAACAGTTTTACCTGCAAACGATGAAAATGCAGTCATCTAATTTTTTCATATCAATATGATATATAAATATAAAAAATAAATATAAATAATAATAAATAACAATTATGTCGAAGATGCATCTGTCATATTTCAACACAAATTTTTCTTCCGGTTAATTAAAATTGAATTCGATAATTTAATTGGACAGTTTTCAGTCATCTAATTTTTTCATATCAATGTGATATATAAATATGAAAAATAAATATAAATAATAATAACAACAACAACAACAACAACAATAATAATAATAATAATGATAATGTCGAAGATGCATCTGCAATATTTCAACACAAATTTTTCTTCCGGTCAATTAAAATTGAATTCGATAATTTAATTGGACAGTTTTACCTGCAAAACGACGCTGGCTGTTCGGGCCAATCGCTGCGGCTGCTCCTCGGGTCCTGTCCCGCTATTTCTCGGCCGTCGCTGCCGTCGACGCCGTCGATGATTGCATAACGCGAAATTGAAATTCTCGCCGGTCCGGCGGGACCGGCGAGAGCCTGACTCAATCTCGAAAGTGTTATGCCTCGAGTTGGGTCCGACCGAACCGCTGCTCCGGCTACACCAACTTTGGCCCGCCGTGTTCCTATTATACAGCGAGAACTTTTTTTTTTTTTTTTTTTTTTTTTTTTTTTTTTTTTTTCGAGGATATTTAGCATATCGCGTCCGTTAGATTCCCGACGAATATTTTGGCGCTCGGCTGAATTTTGGGTATTCGAATAATCTGACCTATTCGTAAGACTGTCTATAGGGAGTTCTATGTCAAAATAAGATTTTTTTTTCAGCGTGTCGGATATTTTTTTATTTTTCTATTTTTTATTAAAAGAGTTTTAAGGAATTTTTTTTTGGCATTCGAATAATCTGATCTATTCGCAGGACTGTCTATAGGGAATTCTATGTCAAAACATTTTTTTTTTTTTTTAGTGTCAGATATTTCAATTTTTTTAAGGATTCTCTAATTTTAAGGATTCTTCTTATTTTTGTAATCAATTTCGCAGGTTGCCTATAGGGAATTCTGTGTCAAAATCATTTGTTTTTTTAGCGTCTCAGATGTTTTGATTTTTTTTTTATTTAAAAAATTTAAAGGATTTTGTTTCATTTTTTAATCAATGTTGCAGGTTGCCTATAGGGAATTCTGTGTTTGGCACTCGAATAATCAGACTTATTCCTAAGTGTGCCTATAGGGAATTCTATGTCAAAATTATTGTTTTTTTTTCAGCGTCTTAGATATATCATTTTTTTTTTATTTAAAGAGTGTTAAGAATTTTTTACGAATTTTACTTAATTTTTAATAAATTCGACAGGTTGCCTATAAGCAAATCTGTGTCAAATCAAAATTATTTACATGAAATTATTATTATAAGAAAATGTATGGACGTCTCAAATATTTTGAACTTTTTTTTAGAAATTTTAAAAATTTAAAGGGTTTTTTTTGTACCTTCATTCATTTTTTAATAAATTACATTTGTTCGAGAACCGAAAAAAGTGAGGTTAGGAGCGAAAGAGACAGACCAATGTGTGTTTATTTTTTTTTTTTTTTTTTTTTTTTTTTTTTTTTTTTTTTTTTCAATTTTAAGGTGCGTAAGTACTTACACACCTCAAAGGCAACGCGTGAGGTGTGTTTGCCTCTGCTGCTGCTGCTGCTGCTGCTGCTGCTGCTGCTGTCGCTGCTGCTGCTGCTGGCACAGAGTCTGGCTCTGCGTTGAATTTCTGTCGACCCAATTTCGCAATGCGTGCGCTCGGGCCTCTCGCGTACGCACACGCGTAGCCGCGGAAACTGTCGCCGGTTCGTAGCGCGAGCTACGAGCTGCGAGCTGCTACTTTGCGCATGATAAAGTACAGCAGCAGCAGCTCCATGAAATTCGGTGCTCGGAGCTAACGACTGATAGATTTATCCCTCGGATGATGAATTCGCACGCTATAGTATACCTACGCCCAAGTAACTCATCGTCGACCATGGCGCCAAGATTTCCGCTGTCGGTAAAAAAAAAAAAAAAAAAAAAAAAAAAAAAAAAAAAAAAAAAAAGAGAGAGAAAATTATGAAATCAAAACATTAAAAATAACAAAATTGACAAATGAAGAAATTCAAAAAATTTTAATTCAAGATTTTTTTTTTTTATTATTTTTTAAATTATTAACAAAATTATTTTTATTTAAAAGAGAAAAAAAAAAAAAGACAAAGAAAATTATGAAATCAAAATATTAAAACTTACAAAATTGAAAAATTAAGAAATTAAAAAATGTTTCATTTAAGATATTCTAAGAGAGGATTCTTATTCTTATTCCAAAAAAGTTTGTGCGCTTCCTGCGTTTAAGTTACTCATCGTCGACCTGGCGCCAAGGTTTTCGTTGTCAATATAACATTTTTTAAATTAGAAATCGAAAACTTAAGAAATTATAAAATTTGAAAATGTAAAAACAAAAACTCGAAAATAATTTTTTTTTTTTTTTTTTTAATTCGCACACATCTACTGCGCCCAATTATTCGCTCCGTCAACCTAGCGCTATCAAGGATTCCGCTGTCAATATAAAATAAAAAAACAAAAAATGAAAAATCAAACGCAAAAACTGGGAATCAAATATAAAAAAATGAAAAATAAAGATACGATATAAGTATGTATGTATGTACGTATGTATGCATGTATGTATTTATTATTTGCCTTTTGGGGTACTCTCCCCGTGGCAAAGGGTGAGCCATTCACAATAACAGTAAATTCTTAGGAATATCCTTTTGTGACATACTAAATTTCCTTTTTTTTATATATATATTTGATATTGCATTACTTACTTAACTAATTATCACCTACGTTATACTAATTAATTCTAAAATTTACACAAATTTTTTTATTTTTATTTATTTTTTATTTTTATTTTCTTGTGGAATTTTATTTTTACTCGTTAAGAATCTCTGATCTAAATACTAAAGCCCTGTCATAAAATAAAATAGTGCTTTTGTCGCTGCTTTCTCCAGGTTTTCCAATAGTGCCATCATACTTCGGTTTTCCGTCAGGTATCTCTCAATATATTTATTCCTATAGTAATCGCATATCGGGCACGAAATAAGTATAAAAAATAAAAAATAAAAAATAAAAATAAGTCATAAGAATAAAAAATAAATAAATTAAATTATAATATTTATATATTTTGTATCACAATGAAAAATAAAAATAAGTCATAAACGTAAAAAATAAATAAATTAAATAAAAATATATATATATATTTTTTTTTATTACAAAAAGTGCGATAAGGTGAAATCGACAGGAAGGGTTCGATCTCGAAGGTGATATTGCTTAGCTGCTGTGACCGTCGGTTGCGACGACTGCGAAATATCGCTGCAAAAAAAAACCTCATTGACACGAGAGCGGCGCATAGATACTTTATTACGCTATCTCCGTATCGTCGGTCGCGAGTCGCGAGTCGCGAGTCGCGAGTCGCGAGTCGCGAGTCGCGAGTCGCGAGTCGAGGGAAGAGGGGGATTCGAGCAAAAAGTCAAGGCCCGCGGTTACTCAACGAGAGAGAAGTGCAGCAATGAACAGCAGCAGCCGTCGCTGCTGCTGCAGCAGCAGCAGCAGTTGTCATCCCTCCCACGTAACTCTTTTCGTTAGACGAACTCGGGGCCACCGTCGCCGCTGCGAGCAGCTCTCGCCAATTTGATTCGATTTCACTCAATTATCATAAAACTGGGACTCGAGGCCTTTAACACGTTTTGACTAAAGAAAATAATGGAACAATCAAGGACCGCGTTTCTTAAGGTAGGTATTTTCGTATTGTTTGACTCTGCATAAATTCGAAGGAGAATGAGATAGAATTTACAAATATTTTTCGATGAGAAAAAATATGAAAAAATGAAGTATATGAGACATTTTTTATTAACTAGGCCACTTTTTCTAAAAAAAAATTACGATTCCTTAGGCAAGAATATTTGTATAATTTAATTTTGACTAAAGAAAATAATGGAACAATCAACGACCGTTTCTTAAGGTAATCCTTGCGTCTAGTAATAATTTCACATAAATTCGAGAAAATTGACAAGAAATTGCAACCACTTCTCGATAATATAAAAATCTGAAAAAATCATGCATGTTATAAACGTTGAAAAGATTAATTTTGCATAAGAAAAATTCCAAAATGTTATTAACAAATTGATGAAAAATAAAATTGTTCAACAAATCCTTCGATAACTTAATTTTTTTGTTTCAATGAAAATAATGCGTTCATTTTTCTGAATATGCATGAATTTTTTCAATTTTTTTAATTCACTTTGAATTTTCCGTTTTTTAACATGGGGAAAATTACAAAATTCATAGTTAATTGAAAAATTTGAAAAAAATCATGCATATTCAGAAAATAGAACGGATCATTTTCATTGAAACAAAAAAATTGGTTGTCGAAATATTTGTTGAACAATTTTATTTTTCATCAATTTGTTAATAACATTTTGGAATTTTTATTTTGCAAAATTAATCTTCCCAACGTCTTTAACATGCATGATTTTTTTCAGATTTTTATATTATCGAGATATGGTTGCAATTTCCTCTCAATTATCGAAAACTTATGCGAACTCGACACCAGGCGCCTTAAGGTATCGACTACCTTAAGGTATTTTCGTATTGTTTGACGCCGCATAAATTCGAAGGAGAATAAAATAGAATTTACAAATATTTTTCGATGAGAAAAAAATTTGAAAAAAATCAACTATATGAGGCATTTTTTATCAACTAGGCCACTTTTTCCAAAGAATTACGATTCCTTAGGCAAGAATATTTGTATAATTTAATTACCATTATTAATTTTTTACTGTCTAAGAATTGGAGGTGTCACATTGGTTATTTTCTTCTCAGAAACTTCATACAATATTAAATACCTTGTAAAATTGAGACCAGAATCAAAGGTTTGTTTATCTTTAAAAAAAATGATATATTGCGTTTTTTTTTTGTAAAAAATTGACTTTCTTCCTTTGCAAAAATTATGACTTCAACGTCACTCGAAAGTAGGGGGGGGGGGGGGGGGTGTTAACATTTTTTTTTTGCATTTTTGTTTTATATTTTTACTGAATGCATAATACCTCAAGAATATTGTGTCAAATTTTCAAGTCAATCGGAGCAAAATTGACGACGTTATGAGTATTTTTATACTCGCGGATTGTTGTACCTTCGCTGCCCGAGCCCGCGACTTTAAAGCGTTTTTCCCTCAACTCACGTGTTCAAAGTCGGTGCCCGCATCGTACCGTCAAAACTACTGCACCGATCTTTTTGAATTTTTCCATACTTTTTCTGTACATATTTTACGAGGTAACGCGGAAGAGTTTTTTTCGAATTTATTAGTAGTAGTAGTACAAGATTTTTATTAACCATTTTACAGAGAGTGTGCGTACAGTTATTGATAGATTAATACACCGTTTTCGAGCGTTTCACTGGTTAAAGGGCCATCGACCGGGGTCCTTCAGCCTGTTTTTTTCGTACAGAGTTGGGCTTCTTTTTTGTGTGAAAGCGGCTATTAATGTGAGAGCGTGTGTTTACTGATTTGGTTTGTTATGGGCTATGGATTTATTGTGTATCGTTTATTGTTGACAGAATCTGCAGTATTGTGTGAGTTGGTAGTTTGTGTTTTGGTTTAATATTAGGTGTTCGTGTGTTACATAGTGGAGTGATTGTTTCGAGGTGTTGTTGTGCGAATTTGGCGCTCAAATTTCTGGTTCTTTCGATAATCGGCGTTACTCCGGAGGTTTCATAAAGTAGTGTATTTGAGGGATTGTACAATGGGTTATTAGGGTGTCTAATTTTGGTAAGTTTACGCAGGGCTATTGTTTCAGCAGTTTGGATGTTTTTTTTCGCCTGATTATTACAGTTTAAGAGTAGCGGGTGGCAATATTCCAACAGAGGGCGACATATGCATTTGTATATTTTCGTTGATTGTTCAATTGTGATTTTTTTATTGCGGTATGTTATTTTTCGGAAGTGTGCGGCGCGCGCAGTTGTCGCTGTTTTCGTATTCTTAGTATGTGTATTTAGGTTTAGTTTGTTGTCTAGTGTAACGCCCAGGTATTTGGCAGAAACGCATGGGTTGATGACGGTATTGTACATGGAAATCGTGGGTGATCTATCTGAGATTTTGTGGTTGAATAATAGTAGTTTGGATTTATTGGGGTTTGGTTTTAGGCGCCATTTGTTGAACTCGAATTTATTAATATTTTTTATTTTACAATAACAAAATAGCCGATTTTTTCCCGAAAAATCGCGTTTTTCCCTTTAAAGTGTTCCCAAAAATAGAAAAATTAAAATTTCGAAAAAAACTCTTCCGCCTTACCTGGGGAAAATGATTACCTAACGAATGAACTTTAGTTTTTTAATTTCGGATGATCCAGCACCGAACTCGATGAGGGGCACCGCGATTCTACTTTTTTCCGAGACGCTTCCGAGTAAATGCCGCCATTGCTGTATTTTTTAATATTTCTTCATGAAAAAATTACACAATATTCTTCGAATGTTATACTTTGATGTACAATTGGTTTTATTGAATAGATTTTAACAGTGTCGTAAAAAAAAAATTCACGAAAATGTGCTTTTTTTGCACGAATTAAACCTACCACCTCCCCCCACCCCCTTAAGGCGCAAGGACTACCTTAACCAACGACTGCCCGGTCGTATAACTTAAACAATAGCGCGGAAAAACAATTACAATGAAGAAAGAGCGAGAGAGAAATCGTTGAGACGCGAGTCGAGTCCAAAAGTGGGACAAACTTTGTCGTGTGTACCGATTCTCTTATCTCGAGACGAACGAACCGAGCTGAGAAACGAGAATCGAAGCGATGGACCGAAAGCGCGAAATTCTCGGATGACCGGCGCAAAGGCGTCGCGCATACTATATCGTCACGTAGTACGACTACCTACATAATGTAACAGTTTTGTGTAGATGCGCGCGAGATAAAAGAGCGACGCGAAATTAAATGCGCGCGCACCCGGCGCATAATGCATAATACATAGCAACGCGCATGCGCGTTTGCGTTGAGTTGAGAGAAAAAAGCGCAAGTGAACAATAAACAATTTTTTATTTCTTTTTTTTTTGTTCACTTTAAAGTGAGTAAAACTCTATAGGCCTATAAAGTAAAACTCTATAGGCTTATAAGTCGATACTTTAAAGTGCACAAAAAAAATAATATAAAAATTTGTTTATTTATAGAACTTATAAGCCTATAGAGCTTTACTCTATAGGTTTATAAGCCGATACTTTAAAGAACACAAACAAAAAATAAAAATTTGTTTATTTGCCTATAGAGTAAAACTCTATACGCTTATAAACCGATCTGACTCGTCTGTTTACCTTATGTCGATCGTAAAATAAACTGACACAAAAATCGACGTAGTAAGGAGAAAAAAAATGCTTGAAAAGTTGCCTTTAGTTGAGAGAAAAATAGCGCGAGAGAAAAAAAATAACGATAGGCTTATGAACTGATCGGCTGATCTGCAGTTTTTATGCCATCTAAATCGGTCTGACTTTTGTACAAAAATCGACGTGGTAAGAAGAAAAAAAAATAACCACATGCTTATGAACTGATCGACTAATCTGCAGTTTTTATGCCATGTACAAATCGATCTGACTTTTGCACAAAGATCGACATGGTAAGAAAAAAAAAAAAAAAATTTTTTAACCCTAGGCTTATAAACTGATTTGCTGATCTGCAGTTCTTATGCCATATAAATTGATCTGACTTTTGCACACTGATAGACGTGGTCAGAAAAAAAAAGAAAAAAAAAAAACATTTTTTTCAATCCTAGGCTTATGAACTGATTTGCTGATCTGCAGTTTGTATGCCATATAAACCAAAATCACTTTTGTATACAAAGTTCGACGTCGTATGAAAAAAAAAAAAAAAAAAAAAAAAAGCACATGCTTATGAACTGATCTGCTAATCTGCAGTTTTTATGCCATATAAATCGATCTGACTTGCACAAAGATCAACGTAGTAAAAAAAAAATAAAAAAACAACATTTTTTTGTCAAACCTAGGCTTATGAACTGATCTGCTAATCTGCTGATCTGCAGTTTTTATGCCATATAAACCGATTTGACTTTTGTATACTAAGATCGACGTCGTAAAAAAAAACCCTAGGCTTATGAACTGATCTGCTAATCTGCTGATCTGCAGTTTTCATGCCATATAAGTCGATCTCACTTTTGTATACAAAGATCGACGTCGTAAGAAAAAAAAAAGAAAAAAAAAATGTAACCCTAGGCTTATGAAATGATCTGCTGATTTGCAGTTTTTATGCCGTATAAACCCATTTCACTTTTGTATACAAAAATTGACGTCGTAAGATTAAAAAAAAAAAAAAAAAAAAAAAAAAAAAGAACTGCTTGAGATGTTGCCATGAGTTGACAGAAAAAAGCGCAAGTAAAGAAAAAAAAAAAAAAAAAAAAAACTGCTTGAGAAGTTGCGTCGAATAGAGAGGCTCTCTTCTAGGCTCACGTAGCACATTTTCCATATCGCATCGTCGAGTATCCACACGTGTCGCGACAACGACGCGCAGTTCGTATATCGGCGACGAAAGACGCGCGAGATTCGATGTATACACAGAGCCCCACACACACATAAATTTCATAGCGTGAAAAATCGTTCGTACAGACTTTGAGCGTTCGAAGTGTTGGATAGACGGACGGAAAAGAAGAGGGAACGTCGACGACGAGCCCTGCACCAGGCGAGAGCCACGTGTGAAGCTCGTCGCGCCGCGCCGGTTGTGTGCGTCGAGCGGTGTAAGTAGGCCACGGTGCTTTCACACACGATAAGGCCTTATCAGACGGTGCGTACGACGTTACGACGCTGACGGTGTCGCAGAGAGAGAGGGAGAAAGATATACATATATAGACATTTATATCGTGCTCTGTAAATCGAATCAATTCATAACAATAATTTTATTGAGAGCCAAAAAAAAAATTATACAATATAAGATACCCTCCATGGTCCTTGCGTCTAATATTAATTTCACATAAATTCGAGAAAATTGACAAGAAATTGCAACCACTTCTCGATAATATAAAAATCTGAAAAAAAAATCATGCATGTTATAAACGTTGAAAAGACTAATTTTGCATAATAAAAATTCCAAAATGTTATTAACAAATTGATGAAAAATAAAATTGTTCAACAAATCCTTCGATAACTTAATTTTTTCGTTTCAATGAAAATAATGCGTTCATTTTTCTAAATATGTATGAATTTTTTCAATTTTTTTAATTCACTTTGAATTTTGCGTTTTTTAACATGGGGAAAATAACAAAATTCAAAGTGAATTCAAAAATTAAAAAAAAATTCATGCATATTCAGAAAATAGAACGGATCATTTTCGTTGAAACAAAAAAATTAGATTGTCGAAATATTTGTTGAACAATTTTATTTTTCATCAATTTGTTAATAACATTTTGGAATTTTTATTATGCGAAATTAATCTTTTCAACGTCTTTAACATGCATGATTTTTTTCAGATTTTTATATTATCGAGATGTGGTTGCAATTTCCTCTCAATTTTCGAAAACTTATGCAAACTCAGCTTAAGGCCCAAGGACTACCTTAATTAGAGAGGAAAAAAAGAATTAAAGCCGGAAAAATACAATAAAAAATAATAATAAAAATGTGAGAAAGAGAGACAGAAATAAATTTATTTCGTAGCTCGAAACAATCGAAAACAATAATTTTATTGACAGCCAAAAAAAATTATATAATATACCTGAAAAAAAACAAAACAAAAATGAAAACCGGAAAAACACAATAAAAAATATAAACAAAAAAAAAAAAGAAAAGAAAAAAGAGACTGAGACAAATGCATTTTATAGCATGAAGCAATTTGAAACAATAATTATAGCCAATAATAGTATACAAAATAATAAACAAAGTTAAAAATAAACAGATTAATGAATTAAATAAATATAATGTTTTATAATAAAATATAAAAATATATCGATATAATAAAAATAAATTTTTAAAAAGTGTAGAATATAGAGAGAAAGAGAGGGAAATAGGTATAGAAACAATCGAGCACCGTCTTCGTCTTTCCTCGCGGGCTTCGCGATCGCTCGCTCGCTCGCTCGATTCACAGCGATAAAACTCTCTTCCCACGCGTCGCCGTCGCCGCTGCCGCTGCCGCCGTCATATGACTGTACTACGGGCAGAAGCGAGGATTTGTAAAGCCGCGCGCGCGTGAATGAGAAAGAGCCCGAGGATTTGTAAAACCACTCGATTCGTCCGGGCGTCTTCCCCCTCCTCCTCCCCCTTCCCCACTACTCTTCTCACTCTTTCCGTCCTCTCCTTTCCCACACGATATAATATACAGGGTGTCCTAAAAGTTATGAAGTTCCGGCTGCTTAACCCTATTCGCTTAACCCTGTTCGTATATAGGGTTAAGCGAACAGGGTTAACGGAGCCAAAAGTTATGGAGATCCGGCTGCTTAACCCTGTTTTCTTAACCCTGTTCATATATAGGGTTAAGCGAACAGGGTTAACAGGGTTAAATGTTATGAAGTTCCGGCTGCTTAACCCTGTTTGCTTAACCCTGTTCATATACCCTGTTCGCTTAACCCCGTTTATATACAGGGTTAAGCGAACAGGGTTAATGGAGCTAAAAGTTATGAAGTTCCGACTCCTTAACTCAGTTTGCTTAACCCTGTTCATATACAGGATTAAGCAAACAGTGTTAACAGGGCCAAAAGTTATGAACTTCCGGCTGCTTAACTCTGTTTATGTACATGGCTAAGCGAACAGGGTCAACAGGACCAAAAGTTATGAAGTTCCGGCGGCTTAACCCTGTTCGCTGAATATGAACAGGGTTAAGCGAACAGGATTAACCGGGCCGGAAGTTATTAAGTGCCGGCTACAAAACCCTGTTCACTTAACCCTGTTCCTATACAAGGTTAAGCAAACAGAGTTAACTGAGCCAAAAGTTATAAACTTCCGACTGCTTAACCCTGTTCATACACAAGGTTAAATGACCAGGGTTAACTGGACCAAAAGTTATAAGCTTTAGGCTGCTTAACCCTGTTCCTATACAGGATTAAGCAACCGGAACTTCAGGACCAACATTCACCCTATCTCAATCTATTAACACTAAGTGTTAATGGGGTCATAACCTTCGGCCCTGTTAACCCTGTTCGCTTAACCCTGTTTCCTTAACCCTGTTCATATACATGATTTGCACAGGGTTAGCTGGGCCAAAAGTTCTAAAATTCTGGCTACTTAACTCCGGGCACTAAACCCTGTTCATACATAGGGTTAAGCCAACAGAGTTAACAGAGCCAGAATTTATGAAGCTCCGGCTGCTTATAACCCTGTTTGCTTAACCCTGTTCATCAACAGAGTTAACAAGGCCAAAAATTACAAACTTCCGTCTGCTTAACCCCGTTCGCTTAACCCTGTTCATATATAGAGTTAACCCAACAGGATTAAGCAACCGGAACTTCATGATCAAGATTAACCCTGTCACAATCTGTTAACACAAAGTCTTAATAGGGTCATAACCTTTGTCCCTGTTAACCCTGTTCGCTTAACCCTGTATCTAAACAGGGTTAAGTAACCGGAACTCCACGAACAAGATTATTAACCCTGTCACAATCTTTTAACACTAAGTCATAATAGGGTCCTAAACTTTGGCCCTGTTAACCCAGTTCCCTTAACCCTGTACCTAAACAGGGTTAAGCAACCTAAGAAACTTCATAACTTTTGGGACACCCTGCATATATTTAATATACACATACACATACACATACATATACATATATATAAAACTGAAGGAGCTTTGCAGCAGTAGCAGCAACAGCAACGATGCTTCTTTAGCTCGAGCGTATCACAGAAGTAGAGCCCTTCGGTCGCCCTTTCCCTTTCCCTTTCGCTCGGCGCTCGACCCGCGCGCGTTCTTTCTCCACGTTCTCCGGCGGAGAACCTACGCCGCCTCTTCAAGTTCTTTCACGAAGCCGCCGTCGTCGTCGCCGCAGCGACGACGACGGCTTCGTGTGTGCAACTTCCTCTTTTCTCGCGCCCTTCCCTTGTGTTCTCACTCTCCCTTTTCTCTTTGAGCTCCCTTCGAAAACCACTCGACGCCGCGAAAGCTCTCCCTCCCCCCTTTCCCTCTGCCCCCCCCCTCCCACTTTTTACTCCACGCGCCTCCCCCTCTTCCTCCTCGTCAACCTTTCTCTCTCCTTCTTCTCTTCCTTGTCCTTCTCCCTCTTTTTTTTCTCCCTCTCTATTTTTCTCTCTCTCCTTCTTTCTCTATTTCTCTCTCTCTCCTTTTTCTTCTCTTTCTTTCTCTCTCTCTCTATCCTTTTTCCTCTCCTTCTCCTTTTCTCCCTTCCTCTTCTTGTCCTTTCTCTTTTTCTCTCTCTTCTTCTTTCTCTATTCTTCTTTCTTTCACTCTTTCCTTCTTTCTCTCTTTCTCTCACTCTCTCCTTCTTCCTCTCCTTCTTCTACTCGATAAAGCGCGTTAGGTCAGGAAACAGGAAATATGCAAAATATGCTCGAACTCTCGAATAAAATCATCGCTGCATTATGGAGCGACCGAATTGGTTTCCGCCGGGCCCTTCGACTTCAGACGCTTCAAACGCGTCGCTTTGAATTCTGAGAGGCGAGAAATATGTTTAGGTGAGATTGAAATATAATTTTAAAAAATGTATAATATTTAATAAATAAATAAATAAATAAAATGAAATAATAAATAAATAAATAAAATGAATAAATAAATAAATAAATAAAATGAAATAATAAAACAAATATATCAATGAAAAAAATAGTAAAAAAAAAAATGAGCCGCGTCGCTTTGAATTCTGAGAGGCCAGAAATATGTTTAGGTGAGATTGAAATGTTTGAAAAAAGAAAAGTAAAGTGAAATAATTGAAAAAAAAGAAAAATGTAATGAAATATTAAAAAAAAAAAAAAAAAAAAAAAATGAGACTGT
This sequence comes from Itoplectis maculator, assembly GCA_964034905.1. Classification (NCBI taxonomy): domain Eukaryota; kingdom Metazoa; phylum Arthropoda; class Insecta; order Hymenoptera; family Ichneumonidae; genus Itoplectis; species Itoplectis maculator. The sequence goes on from OZ035871.1 coordinate 1,009,696, forward strand.
ATACGAAGTGGAAATGAATTTTTTATAGGAAAAGACGAAGCGTTTTTAGGAGAACGATTTTCAAACGAGGTTACGATCTGTTTTAAATATCAGAGAGAATATCAGAGAGAGAGTACAAAAAAAATAGTGAAAATATTTAGCACCTTTTGCCCCGATTCCTGGTTTCGCTAACGCCGCGTAAACTTTCTTTCCGGGCATTTTTTGGCCACTTTCTCAAATCCAGCGTCGCACAAAGCTCGCGATAGCTATAGAAACTTTCTACAGCTGAACCGATTTCTATTTCTGGAAATTTGTCCCATTTGACGGTTTTCAGAAACAATCTTCGTTCCTCGAATCGGTGATTTTTTTTAAATCGCATTTTTTCGTCGACCATTTTTGTCATTGACCATTTTTTTCTGTCGGCCATTTTTTTATCGCCCATTTTTTGCTACCGGGCATTTTTTTCATCGCCCATTTTTTTCAGTGGCCATTCATTCCATCAGACATTTTTCCCACTAGCCAATCTTTCCATCGGCTAATTTCTCCTCGGCCAATTTCTCCATCGGCCATTTTTTCCGTCAACCATTTTTTTTCTATCAGCCATTTTTTTCACCGGCTAATTTTTCCATCGACCATTTTTTCCACCGGCCAACTTCCCCATCGGCTAATTTTCCCTCGGCCATTTGTTCCATCGACCATTCTTTTCATTGTCAATTTTTTCCATCGGCCATTTTTTCCTCAGCCATTTGTTCCATTGACCATTTTTTCCTCAGCCATTTGTTCTATTGACCATTTTTTCCTTGGCCAATTTTTCTATCAGCCATCTTTTTCCATCGTCCAATTTTTCCTTGGCCATTTGTTCCATCGACCATTTTTTCCATCGGCCAATCATTCCTTGGCCTTTCTTCCATTAACCATTTTTTCCTCAGCCAATTTATCTATCAGCCATATTTTTCCATCGTCCAATTTTTCCTTAGCCATTTATTCCATCGACCATTTATTCTATCGTCCAATTTTCCCTTGGCTATTTGTTCCATCGACCATTTTTTCCATTGGCCAATCATTCCTTGGCCATTTCTTCCATTAACCATTTTTTCCTCAGCCAATTTTTCCATCAACCATATTTTTCCATTGGCCAAATTTTCCTTGGCCATTTCTTCCATTAACCATTTTTTCCTCAGCCAATTTTTCCATCACCCATATTTTTCCATCGTCCAATTTTTCCTCGGCCATTTTTTTCCTCCTCCTTTTTTTCTCTATCCCAGGTCGCGATTCATACGACGCCGATCCACGGTTAATCGATGGCCATTTGTTCCATTGGCTAATTTTTCCTTGGCCATTTGTTCCATCGACAATTTTTTCCATCGGCCAATCATTCCTTGGCCATTTCTTCCATTAACCATTTTTTCCATCGGCCAATCATTCCTTGGCCATTTCTTCCATTAACCATTTTTTCCTCAGCCAATTTTTTCATCACCCATCTTTTTCCATCGTCCAATTTTCCCTTGACCATTTATTCCATCGACCATTTTTTCCATCGGCCAATCATTCCTTGGCCATTTCTTCCATTAATCATTTTTTCTATCAGCCATATTTTCCCATCGTCCAATTTTTCCTTGGCCATTTATTCCATCAACCATTTTTTCCATCGGCCAATCATTCCTTGGCCATTTCTTTCATTAACCATTTTTTCCTCAGCCAATTTTTCCATCAACCATATTTTTCCATCGTCCAATTTTTCCATCAACCATATTTTTCCATCGTCCAATTTTTCCTCGGCCATTTTTTCCTCCTCCTTTTTTTTCCCTATCCCAGGTCGCGATTCAGACGCCGATCCACGGTTAATCGATAGCCATTTGTCCCATTGGCTAATTTTCCCTTGGCCATTTGCTCCATTGACCGTTTATTCCAACGGCCATTTATTCCATCGACCATTTTTCCATCGGCCATGCATTCCATCGACCATTTTTCCAACGACCATTTATTCCATCGACCATTTTTCCAACGACCAATCATTCCTTGGCCATTTTTTCCATTAACCATTTCTTCCATTAACCATTTTTTCCTCAGCCAATTTTTCCATCGTCCAATTTTTCCTCGGCCATTTTTTCCTCCTCCTTTTTTTTCCCTATCCCAGGTCGCGATTCAGACGCCGATCCACGGTTAATCGATAGCCATTTGTCCCATTGGCTAATTTTCCCTTGGCCATTTGCTCCATTGACCGTTTATTCCAACGGCCATTTATTCCATCGACCATTTTTCCATCGGCCATGCATTCCATCGACCATTTTTCCAACGACCATTTATTCCATCGACCATTTTTCCAACGACCAATCATTCCTTGGCCATTTTTTCCATTAACCATTTCTTCCATTAACCATTTTTTCCTCAGCCAATTTTTCCATCGTCCAATTTTTCCTCGGCCATTTTTTCCTCCTCCTTTTTTTCCCTATCCCAGGTCGCGATTCAGAGGCCGATCCACGGTTAATCGATGCAACGTTGTCCTACCTGATTCATCGAGCGGCACTCTCGCTCTCTCTCAACGCAGCGCTCCCAGGCGATATCGGAATCGCAATGCACACAACACGACGGATGTGTCGAGGGGAAAGAGGGACCCCCTCCCCTTTACCCCTCCCCCCGAGAGGCGTGGAGGAGGAGGGGGGGGGGGGGGGCAAACTGCTGATACGGATACTGCACACAGCGACGGAGACAGAGAGAAAGAAAGAGAGGAACGCGCCTCGCGATCATTATGTAATATCATAACGTTATGCCAGTCCTCGTTGTCTCGCACCATTGCCATTTCAAGGTCCCCGAGCATTCAGCATTGTTGTTTACGCGTCGGTTTAGCGCTTCGTCGTCGTCGTCGTCGTCGACGTTTCGTTGCAGTTCAGATTATACGAAATCGTGATACTGACGATTTGGATGCAACGTCACAATTTTGTTCGCCTTTTTCAAATATCGCTCAGCTGATCGCGAATAATTTTTTATGGGATCATCTCAGTGTGACCCTCGAAAAAAAACATGTTTTCGCGATTTTTTTTTTTTTTACGGTTAGAATAAGCTAAGCGATCTGATTTTTTTTTTACATATTAAAGCACTGATGGGGAATACAAAATGATTTTTTTTAAATTGATTTGTTTAACATTGTTTTTATTTATCGATGGTATCGATGAACAAAAAAGTCCCACATAGTCGCCACGATTGCGGCCGGAAATTTTATCGGAAACAAAAATTTCAAAAAGGTTATTAATCTGTAGTTTTTTTTAATTTGCAAAAATAGCGGAACTTCGAACAAAAAGTATCGAATTTATTCTCTTTTTCGACAGTTTTTCGTTAAAAAAAAATAGGAAGATTAAAAAAAGCTTCCATAACACGATTAAAAATCATGCGTCAAATGTAACTATCGGAAAATTAAAAAAAAAATCGATTTTCAAAAAATATCACACTGACATGATTCCTTAAGGGGATAGGGAGGGGGGCTAGAGGCCAAAAAATAGGTTGTTATGGGTAATTTTTTTTTAAACTACAATTACAAAAATGGATGCTTATCATGTATATCAGTGAGTGTATACAACAATTTTTTTTTTAAGCGATTAATTTCAAAATGGCGGCTGTGTAGCGTTAGGCCACTCTAGAAGCCGAAAAAATTAGCTTTTTGGACTTGGTTTAATATTTAAAAAAAATTAATAGAAATAAAAATATAATAATAATAATTATAGATATTCATGAAAAAATATGCGTGACAGAAATAATTAAATAGCATTTAATAAAAAAATTATATTTGATTTGCAAAATAATAATTAATAATAATCATGATAATAACTATAGTTATAATAATAATAGTAATAATAATTGTCACTGGATAATTACCAGGCCAATCGCAACAATTTCTGAGTGTAATAATAATAATAATAATAATAATAATAATAATAATAATAATAATAATAATAATAATAATAATAATAATAATAATAATAATAATAATAATAATAATAATAATAATAATAATAATAATAATAATAATAATAATAATAATAATAATAGATATTCATGAAAAGATATACTTGACAAAAATAATGAATAACATTTATAAAAAAAAAACTTAATTTAAAAAACAATAATTAATAATAATATCAATAACAATAATAATAATTGTCGCTCGATAATTATTATCCAGGCCAATCGCAACAATTTCTGAGTGTAAAAGTAGCATCGCAGGGATTGCAAACGAAAAAAAAAGTTCCGATTGCAACGAGAGCGCCGAGAGACGAAGGTGCAAAAGATTCGTCGTTCTCGCAGCGTTACCGGCCACTTTCAAGGTTGCCACGCGTCTATACCAGCCGCTGCCGCTCGTTAATGCAACGAGAAGTGCTACGCGTCTCTACAATGTCGGTGTATATATGTACTATAATATAGAGTACTATATCTATATATACGTAAAATACATGGAGCCTGCGTTGCGTGAACGCTTATTAGACACGCTCACGGTCGCCGCACGGAATCTCTTTACCTGTTTCCAGTTCCACCGGCGAGATAAATCGTTTTCATGGAAACCGACTAAAAAGACTAAAAAGACTAAAAAGAATGCTGCAAATGTTTATTTATTTGTTTATTTATGTATTTATGTATTTATTTATTTATTTGTTTTTTATTTACTCATTTATTTATTTATTTGTTTATTTATTTATTTATTTATTTATTCATTTATTTATTTAATTATTTGCTTATTTATTTATTTACACCAGTTTCCAGTTTCGCCGGCGAAATAAATTCTTTTCATGGAAATCGACAAAAAAGACTAAAAAGAATGCTGCAAATGTTTATTTATTTATTTATTTATTTATTTGTTTATTTGTTTGTTTATTTATTTAGTTAGTTATTTATTTACTTATTTGCTTATTTATTTATTTACTCCAGTTTCCAGTTTCACCGGCAAAATAAATCCTTTTCATAGAAACCGCCAAAAAGACTAAAAATAATGCTGCAAATGTTTATTTATTTATTTATTCATTTATTTACTTATTTATTAATTTAACTCTCAAATGTTGAGCTCTTCGACTGTTAATCATGTTAAAAATTTTTTAATTAAACATGTTAAAACATCAAAAGCCAGTGGTACACTTCTTTCCCCCACCTCGAATTTTTTAACGCCATTTTCTCCTAAACTAATTAACAGATAAGGCTCAAATTTTGGGAGAATGTGCGGAAATATGGCAGAATTAGGTTAAGCTTTACGGCTCCATGATACATGAAGCCGTTCGTTCGGGAGAATCAAAAAACCAAAAAGTGAGGTGAGGAACTCCGCCACCTCGAAATTTAGAAAGCTATTTTCTTCAAAACGGTGACTCGAATCGCAACTAAATTTGGAACACAAGTGGGAAATGATGGCAGAATTATGATAAGTTTCTGGCTCCTTGATACATAAAGCCGTTCGTTAGAGAGAATCAAAAAACCAAAAGTGAGGTTAGGAACTTCGACATCTCGGAATTTTGAAAGCTATTTCCTTCGAAACGGTGAATCGAACCGCAACTAAATTTAATACACAAGTGGCAAATGATAGCAGTATATCACTGCCTCTTAAGACAAAATAGGTACATTTGCCTTGCGGCTATTAGCGATCGCCATAACAAATAATAGCGCTACAATAGCGATCGTCGCAGCTTCCACGTGCAGTCGACGTTCTAATTGAGCAAATTATCACTCGGCTATTCCGGATATTCTGTAAAAAATTCATTGTTATTGGCATTATTTGTTATTATTATTAGTTTTTCGCGTGTATAACTTTTAAATAAAAAAAATAAAAAATCTTGAAGGAAGAAGGAAACCAATCGATAATTAGGTGATAATGATAATAATAAAATTGTGAATGTTATTATCGTGGTTATTTATTATTGTTATTATTATTATTATTATTATTATTCGTTTTTCACGTGTACAACTTACAAAAAAAAAATTATAAAAATAAAATGAAAAAAAAAAAAAAAAAGAAAAAAAAAATTGACTGAGAAAGGAGACCAACTGATAATTAGGCGATAATAATAATAATAATAACATTGTGATTGTTATTATTATCATTATTAGTTTTTTGCGTGATTTTTTTTTCTTTTTTAATAAATACAAAAAAAAATCTTTACTGAAAAAGATCAATTGACAATTAGGTCAACAATTAGGTCAACAAAAAAATTGCGAAATAATTAATTAAATATAAATAAATCACAGAAAGTAATTTCTATTTTTTATTTATTGCTCGCGCTTCTTTATTTTATTTGCTTTTTGACGAACTCGTTCGGCTTATTTCATTTATCTCGCTCCCGTATCCCCGGTTTTTTTTTTTTTTTTTTTTTTTTTTTTTTTCCATCGTATGACCGGACGCGCTGCGATGGTCTCGCTTTGCCTACACGTCGGCCGGCTGTACCGGCGGGAGGGGGGCCAAGGACCGAGGACTCCTCGGCCGGGCCTTTCTTTCCCTCTTCCTTTCTTTCTTTCTTTCTCTCCGTTCCACCCTCCTTCCGTCCTTCGGTTGCGCAGCACTCCGCAAACCGGATTCGCAATAAAAGCGAGAGACACAGGGAACACCAGGAGCACCGTCAGCAATGGTAGCGGCGGCGGAGGAACGGACGCGCGGTGCCCACGACCGGCAAATGGTTCACACAGACAGACAGACAGACGGACGGACAGACACTCACAGGTCTCGCGGTTGCTGAGAGAAAGAGCGTCGAAAGGAGGAAAGGCGAGTGCTCCATATAGCAGAAGTGCATTACCACGATCAGAACTGGCAGCCAATGCTTAAGGCGATGTGAAATACCGTCCCTCACCTCGAAAACGCGGATACGCTTTTTTTCGCGAATTATGAACGGATCGCAGTGAGAATTGAAATACAGACGCCAGTAATGTGCATCTCGGGAATGAATTAGTCAGAATTTTAATTTTAATAAAAAAAATTGATGTCGGTAACCGATCTGTAATTTTTTTTTTCTAAAATCAAAATTCTGACTAATTCATTCCCGAGATTTTCATTACTGGCATCTGTGTTTCAATTTTCACTTCGATCCGTTCATAATTCGCGACAAACCGCACATCCGGAGATTTTCGGCGCTCACTGTTTCACATGCCCTTAAGGGAAGGGGGGGGGAGGTAGGGTATTAAATTTTTTTTTTGCATTTTTATTTTATATTTTTTACTGAATGCATAATACCGCAATAATATTGTGTCAAATTTTCAAGTCAATCGGAGCAAAATTGACGACGTTATGAGTATTTTTGTACTCGCGGATTGGTGTACCTTCGCTGCCCGAGCCGAGCCCGCGACTTTAAAGCCTTTTTCCCACAACTCACGTTTTCAAAGTCGGTGCCCATCGTACCGTCAAAACTACTGCACCGATCCTTTTAAATTTTTGCATACTTTTTCTGTAAATATTTTACGAGGTAACGCCGAAGAGTTTGTTTTCGAATTCATTAATATTTTTTATTTTACAATAGCAAAATAGTCGATTTTTTCCCGAAAAATCGCGTTTTTCCCTTTAAAGTGTTCCCAAAAATTGAAAAATTAAAATTTCGAAAAAAACTCTTCCGCGTTACCTGGGGAAAACGATTACCTAACGAATGAACTTTGGTTTTTTCATTTCGGATGATCCAGCACTCACAGGTCTCGCGGTTGCTGAGAGAAAGAGCGACGAAAAGAGGAAAGGCGAGTGCTCCATATAGCAGAAGTGCATTACCACGATCAGAACCGGCAGCCAATGGCTAAGCCAAACTGCAAATGAGAGGAAGAAACGAAGAACTGGATCCTGGAATCGTTGGATGCTTCTACATTTTTTGCGAATTAGAGCAAACTTAATTAAATCGAATGAAAAATTAGGCAGTTTTTTTTTGTATAATTTATTAGAATTTATGTTAAAAAAATTATAATATATTAGGTTAATTCGTGTAATAATATAATAGGTTAATTCGTGCGAAAAAGGATAATTTTTGTGATTTTTTTTTTACTTTAATTCGAAAGTCAATTACATGGAATGAAAAACTAGGCCATTTTTTGTATATTTTAGTCTAATTTATATAAAAAAATTATTCACTAAGGGGGAAAATACATAGAAACGACGACAAATTTCGGGATTTTTTTCCAACAAAACTACTTGACCAATCGTTTTGAGATTTTTAGGGTATTTTCTTGTTCATTAGAAAGTATGAAAAGGTACCAGAGACTTTTATTTTTCTTTACCCGAAACTTTAAACGTGATTTATTCAAAACTATAAGTTCTGAATTTATGAAAAAAAAAAAAAAAAAAAAAAAAAAAAAAAAAAAAAAAAAAAAAAAAAAAAAAAAAAAAAACAACTTTACTACTACAACCATATATTTTTTATGCATTTTTTTCCTTCGACTTTTCTTGTCGAATCCATTTATTTAACTGTTATTGGATCAAACAAATAACCAGGCTGGATTATTATTTTACAATAATTTATGTAAAAAAATGAATTCATTTATACCACAGCGTGCGTAAAATAGGCACTTCTCGCAGCTTTTAAAATCATAATTTTTAAAACTGAATATCACTATTGAAAAAAAAACCAAAAAAAATCATTATTAAAAGATTTTTTAAAATCATTATTGAAAAAAAAAATAAAAAACGATTTTTGTTGGCCTTTTGACTGCATTTAACCATTAAAAAAAAAACTAAAATTTTTTTTTAGAGAAAATTATGAAAAAAAATCTCTCGACTGATATGGCGTCGATAAGATTCGAATAATAAATCCACGTTTCATTTCTCTAGGTGTTTGCGCTTGCGCTCTGCGGCGAAATGATAAACGACGAGCGGCTCGAGCGGACAGAGCGAGCGGCGAGAGAGCCGATTGCGCAATGGGCGCCCAGCCTGTGGCCTTCTCGTCGTCGTCGTCGTCGCCACGAGCGCCGAGGAGAAGGGAGAACGGAACGTCCCATCGGGCTTTCGATTTAGACCGCGCGAGAACGTAAATAAACAAACAATTAGTGTCAAAGAAAAAAAAAGGAGGGAAACGAAAAATCGAAATAATTTCTTCCCTGATTTCTCGTTCCCCTAATTTATTTTATTTATTTTTTTTATACATAGGGGGTCCGAAAAGTTATGAAATTCCGGCGGCTTAACCCTGTTCGCTTAACCCTGAATATGAAGAGGGTTAAGCAAACTGAACTTTATAACTTTTGGCCCTGTTAACCCTGTTGGCTTAACCCTGAATATGAACAGGGTTAAGCAAAAAGGGTTAAGCAGCCGGAAACTCATAAATTCTGGCCTTGTTAACCCTGTTTGGATTAACCCTGAATATGAACAGGGTTAAGCCAACAGGGTTAAGCAGCCGAAGCCTCATAACTTTTGGCTTTGTTAACCCTGTTGGCTTAACCCTGTATATGAACAGGGTTAAGCGAACAGGGTTAAGTCGCCGGAACCTCATAACTTTTGGCCCTGTTAACCCTGTTTGCTTAACCCTGTTTTTGAACATGGTTAAGCCAACAGGGTTAAGCAGCCGGAGCCTCATAACTACTGGCCCAGTTAACCCTGTTGGCTTAACACTGAATATGAACAGGGTTAAGCGAACAGGGTTAAGCAGCCGGAGCCTCATAACTCTTGCCTCTGTTAACCCTGTTTGCTTAACCCTGTATATGAACAGCGTTAAGCAAACAAGGTTAAGCATTTGGAACGTCATAACCTTTAGCCCACTTAACCCTGTTCGCTTAACCCTGCATATGAACAGGGTTAAGCGAACTGGGTTACGCAGCCTGGACCTTATAACTTTTGGCCCCCTTAACCCTGTCCGCTTAACCCTGTGTATGAATAGGGTTAAGCGAACAGGGTTAAGTCGCCGGAACTTCATAACTTTTGGAACATACTGTATATATATTTTTTTTTTCGAAGCTATTTCTTTGATTACTTATTTTTAAAAAAAGTAAATAATCACATAATAGCGTCGAAAAAAAAAAAAAAAAAAAAAAAAAAAAAAGGAAATGAGAGATCAGGGAAGAAATTATTTCGATGATTAATGAATCAGCTAATTGACTCCCTGACCCCGAATCTGCGATAAAATGAGTCCAGAAGTCGGCGCAGATCGCAAGAGCAAATATTTGGCGCGAGAATTTCTCGCGCCTCTCGCGGCTCTGAGCCGCGTGGGAATCAGCTGACCGGGTCTCGCGCTTTTATCCGGCCCGGCAGAAACGCGAAATAAATGCGTCCGGCATCCGCTCATTTCGTTTCGTTTCGTTCCTGCTTCTCGCGTGTTTTTTAATCGTTCCAACGCGATGCACCAATTTTTTTCTTTTTTTTTCTCCAGTTGCGCTAATTACATTTTTTTGGCTGACAATTTATGTTTATGTCAAATTTATAATTTTATTTATCAAATTTATAATTTTTTTATTTCAAATTTATAATTTTATTTATCAAGTTTATAATTTTTTAATGTCAAATTTATAATTTTATTGATCAAATTTATAATCTTTTTATGTCAAATTGATAATTTTATTTATCAAGTTTATAATTGCAAAAAAATCGGTAATTTTTATTGAAAATTCTGTAATTTCGAGAGAAAAAAAAAACGTATTTTTAAAGAAAAAGTATAATTTGGAGAAAAAAAATTGATTTTGAAAAAAAAAAAAACATTTCAAATGTAAATGTAAATGTAATTTAAAAAAAAGTCATTTCGAAAAACATTCATAATCTCGACAAAAAATGTAATTTCGAAAAAAATCTAAAATTTCAAAAAAAAAAAAATGTAATTTAGAAAAGAATATAATTTTGAAAAAAAAAATTATAATTTCGAAAAAAGTGTAATTTTGAAAAAAAAAATTATAATTTCGAAAAAAGTGTAATTTTAAGAAAAAAAATGTATAATTACGAAAAAAGTGTAATTTTAAGAAAAAAATGTATAATTACGAAAAAAGTGTAATTTTAAGAAAAAAAATGTATAGTTACGAAAAAAGTGTAATTTTAAGAAAAAAAATGTATAATTACGAAAAAAGTGTAATTTTTAGATTAAAAAATGTAGCTTTGAGAAAAAAATGTAATTTTGAAAAAAAATGTAACTTTGAAAAAAAAATGTAACTTTGAAAAAATGTATAATTTCGAAAAAAAATGAAATGACCCAAATATTAATCTGCGCAAAGAAAAAAAAATGGCTGTAAAGGCGAAAGGGTCACTCGACTGACCCGTTTTGTCGGTCTACAATACCGCCAACTGCATTCCAGAAAATTAATTTCGCGAGCCCATATAGCGAAGTTGAAGCGGAATGCACGAAAAAATTATGCAATGTCGAAAATAAAGATGTAATTTTGAAAAGAAATGGGTAATTTCGAAAAAAGTGTAATTTTGAGAATAAAAATGTAATTTCGAAAAAAAAATGTAATTAAAAAAAAAATGTAATTTCGAAAAAAAAATGTAATTAAAAAAAAATGTAATTTTGAAAAAAAAAGTAATTTTGAAAAAAAAGTAATTTCGAAAAAAAAAAATGTAATTTTGAAAAAAAAAATGTAATTTTGAAAAAAAAAATGTAATTTTGAAAAAAAAAATGTAATTACGAAAAAAAATGTAATTTTGAAAAAAAAAAAAAAAAAATGTAACTTCGAAAAAATGTACAATTTCGAAAAAAAATTAAATGACCTAAATATTAATCTGCGCAAAGAAAAAAAAATGGCTGTAAAGGCGAAAGGGTCACTCGACTGACCCGTTTCGTCGGTCTACAATACCGCCAACTGCATTCCAGAAATTAATTTCGCGAGCCCATATAGCGAAGTTGAAGCGGAATGCACGCGGCTCGTACATCCGCGAAGTTCGTTCTCACAACACGCAACGTTCAGGGTTGCCAGATTGGGCGACTTGTCGCCGATTGGGCTACCTCGGCGGCTGAACGGCGACAACAAATCAATGGCAAGTCGCCTATCGCCCAATTGGGCTATCTCAATTTTAAGCCGGCGATTCGGGCGATTTTGGGCTACTCGTGTGATGATTCGGGCGATTTTGGGCTTGTCGTTATTCTTTTCATGAATTTATAATTCTTTACATCCCAGTCCTTTTAATTTTCAGACAATATAAGTTTATTAATCATGTTTGGAAGTTTGAAAACTAGTTGTGTCGCTGCATGTCTTGTCCGGGGTAATGTAGGGATCTTGAACGCTTCTTGTGCTACCAGCGCCATCGGGCGGCAGTAAAAAATGACGACTGTAGCCTATTAGAGTTGGAATTGGAATCAGCTGATACACAAAGTAGTCGCCATATTGTGAGGCCAAAACAACCGACTGAACCGACACGGTACTACGTGAAACATTTAGTGCTTTGTGTTTCACTGTCCTGTGTGCTCTTCAAATCTTCTCGAATTCTGATTCCTAATCATAATGGACTGAATGCTCTACATAATAAATAGTGTGTGATATTCAAACGGAATAATAGCTGACACCTGACAGTGAAAATGGGGAAATGGGAAAAATATGAAAAGAAATATAAAAAAACATGGGAGGCTTTGCCGCTGTTTAAAGGTATGTGTAGCATGAACAATGTATTCACATTATTGAAATAAGAAGGAAAAAAATGAAAGTTTAATATAAATTCGAGAAGCTGACGTTGCAGTAACTCTGTGGAAAAGCAAAAATATACCTGCAATAATAAATATTATTCAATACAAAACTTTTCGACTGAAAGGACCTAACATTTTCTATTGCTTCTTTACTTTGTAGGGTGGTTGCAGAAGAACAGTGACCCATACAACTGCAACAAGGAAGCGTATTGTAAGATATGCGAAACCGCATTACGCGCACACAAGACAGACTTGGAAAAACACAGCACCACCAAGTTGCACCGAGAAAATGCTTCTAAATTAGTAAAGCAGAAAACGCTTGAATCTTGTCATGTTGCCGTTGTCTCCGATGAGAAGAAAAGAATTGATATGAAGCTATCAGTGTACGTTGCGACTCATAATGCGGTACAAAGCATCGATCATCTGAATGACTTGCTCGTCGACATCGGACAAAAAACATCACTTGAATCGCTGCGCATACATAGGACCAAGTGCTCAAAGATTATTATGAACGTAATCTCGCCGGCGCTGTTGAGTGAACAGGTTGAAGACGTAGGAGATGAGGCATACTCTCTCATCATTGACGAATCTACCGATGTATCAACCCAAAAGTACATGGCTATATGTATTCGCTATTTCAGCAAAAGAAAGGAGGACATCGTAACAGAATTTCTCGGAATCATTCAAGTCGTAGAGACTACTGCTATTGCACTATTCGATTGCTTGACGAAGTATCTAGACGGAATCGGATTGCCATTGAAAAATCTTGTCGGTATCGGAACGGATGGAGCGAGCAATTTATGCGGGAAAAATCATTCGCTCTATACATTGCTCAAGGAACGAGTGCCCTTACCAAATCTCCAAGTAGTCCGATGTGTGTGCCATTCACTGCACCTGTGCAGCTCGAAAGCCGCTGAAGTTCTACCTTCGTCACTCGAGTTCCTGGTACGTGAAAGTCGGAACTGGTTCGCCAACAGCGCACTGAGACGAGCACGTTATGCTGAATTATTTAATTTAATTAACGACAGCAACAATGCGTTCCTGAATCTAGTCCAGCTGTCGACGACTCGGTGGTTAGCATGGGAAGGTGCCGTGAAGAGAATACTTTATCAATGGTTGGAGCTGAAGAGTCATTTCGAAACGGTCGCCATCAGCCAAGAAAAATGTTACACGGCACGTACGCTCAGTAGCATGTACAAAGATCCCGCGAACCACCTTTACTTATTGTTTCTGAAGTCTGTGCTGCGCGACGTGAACGAGGCGAACATCTTGTTCCAGAATACTCAAGAAGATGTACTAAAACTTCACGAAACCCTGTCGTCGCTCATCTTCTCTGTCGCTAGTCGGGTAATTTCCCCAGCATTCATGGAGAATGCGAAGAAGCGGTTGGACTCCATCGAGGAATTATTAAAAAACGAATTGGCTTTTCTACCCATTAAGAACGTAGATTGCGGTATCGAATTCACAAACACCGTCGCTGCGTACAACTTGAGCTCAGTAGAGTTGGATGAAATCAGGACCAGATGCCGGCAATATTTGATTGTATTGCTAACTGAACTAGTCAAGCGACTACCAAGTAATATGATGGTCCTCAAGTCCGCAACAAAGCTGAGCCCAGCAATATTGTTCAAGACATCCACCAAACTCGAAGTGACCGACTTGCCCCTATGCTTGCTGGAAGATTCATCCAGTACAGCCGAAATCGAAGGTCAGCTAAGAAAAATACGCTTTGTCGATTGGGTGGATATATTTGGGGAGAACGTCGTCAACAATGCAACGGCTTTCTGGTCAAAAGTTTATACGCAACAAACCTTAGGAGGACAGCGACCTTATTATAAACTGGCCCGTTTGGCATTAAAAACGCTTTCGTTGCCCCTCAGCAACGCTGTGGTCGAAAGGGTTTTTTCGATCATGAACGTCACGAAGACCAAACCACGAAACAAAATGAGTTTTGCTATGCTCGATGCAATTTTGCGCATTCGGACTCATTTTAACACGACAGGCGGATGCTGCAAAAGTTTTACACCGACGCCACTCATGTACCAGAAATTTACGTCAAAAATTTATGACGCGAAGCGGACTACTCAGGAGTCTGAAGATGGACAAGGAACGTCGACAGGAGGAGAGTCTGCCGAAGTTCTTAGCGAGACTATGACCTTGTTTGCTGGGGAGGATGATGTTGCCGAAGAAGCATAAATTTGATCTGTAATAATCAGTTCAAACAGAAGTGCCTTGTCCTTATTACTGCTGTTACCTGTTAATATTAACTTGGGACCAAAGACTACATTACTATGTATATAAACGCAGTCATTAATAATTAAAGTTATAATAATACTGAATTTACGTTTCGAATATTATTTTTACTATTATCTTTTTTTTTATAATTCTAATTTTTTTTTACAATTTGCGATTGGATTATTTAAATCTGCTTTAAAAACGTTAAGGCGAGTTCAACTGACTCGTTGTATGTTTGTGATTCGATGATTGGTTTTGGGCTAGTTTACATTTTGGCGATTTTGGGCGACTTCACAACGCCAATTCGGCGACTCGTTGTGTCGGGTATCTGGCAACCCTGGCAACGTTGTGTCTCGACATTCTTCAAACTTTTTTTGACCTTCGTTCGCGGATATACATAACACATTTCTTTGTAATAAAATGTCACAAGAGTATAATTTTATGAAAGAGAACACACGTCGACTGTAAACTGTGTCATTTATGCGGTTCTTACTTTCCATTTTTTTTTTTTTTAATTTTTTTCTTTATATATTACCGAAGGCTGTGGGAAAAATTGCGAACGTTGCATACAATCAACGCTGATAATTGAATGAGCTAAGTTAAAGAATCAAAGTAAATGTGAAGGCTGCGAATAGTTTAGTGAATTTAGTGAATGCGCTGCATTCATCTCTGACCTTCGTTAAGGGGGTATCCCTCTACAGGGTGTCTCAAAAGTTTTGAACTTCCTGCGGCTTAACCCTGTTCGCTTAACCCTGTATATGAACAGGGTTAAGCAGCCGGAACTTCATAATTTTTAGCCCTGTTAACCCTGTTCTCTTAACCCAGTACATGAACAGGGCTAAGCGAACAGGGTTAAGTAGCCGGAACTTTATAACCTTTGGCCCAGTTGACTCTGTTTGCTTAATCCTGTACATAAACAAGGTCAAGCGAACAGGGTTAAGCAGTCGATCTTCATAACTTTTGGCCTTGTTAACCCTTTTCGCTTAACTCTGTATATGGATATGGTTAAGCGAACAGGGTTAAGCAGCCGGAACTTCATAACTTTTGGACTTGTCAATCCTGTACTCTTTACCCAGTGCATGAACAGGGTTAAGCCAACAGGGTTAAGTAGCCGTAACTTTATAACCTTTGGCCCAGTTGACTCTGTTAGCTTAACCCTGTATATAAACAGGGTTCGCTTAACCCTGTATATTAACAGGGTTCGCTTAACCCTGTATATAAACAGGGTTCACTTAACCCTGTATATAAACAGGGTTCACTTAACCCTGTATATAAACAGGGTTCGTGTAACCCTGTATATAAACAGGGTTCACTTAACCCTGTATATAAACAGGGTTAAGCAGGCGGATCTTCCTAACTATTGGCCCTGTTAACCCTGTTCGCTTAACTCTGTATATGGATATGGTTAAGCGAACAGGGTTAAGCAGCCGGAACTTCATAGCTTGTGGCTCCGTTGACCCTGTTCACTCAACCCTGTATATGAACATGGTTAAGCCAACAGGATTAAGCAGCCGGAGCCTCATAACTTTTGGCCCTGGTAACCCTGTTGACTTAACTCTGGATATGAACAGGGTTAATCGAACAGGGTTAAGCAGTCGGAACTTCATAACTTTTGAACCTGTTAATCCTGTTTGCTTAACCCTGTACATGAACAGGATTAAGCAAACAGGGTTAAGCAGTCGGAACTTCATAACTTTTGGCCCTGTTAATCCTGTTTGCTTAACCCTGTACATGAACAGGATTAAGCAAACAGGGTTAAGCAGTCGGAACTTCATAACTTTTGGCCCTGTTAACCCTGTTCGCTTAACCCTGTACATGAACGTGGTTAAGCGAACAGGGTTAAGCAGCCGGAACTTCATAATTTCGGGGACACTGTGTATACCTATAGATTTAGTCCATAATTATTGTTTAACGACTTATTTACGTAAACGAAAAAAAAAAATTGACCGCTTTTTCAAAAGTCGACCATTTTGCTGAAAAAGATGTTCATACTTAAAAAGTAGGTGTATCAACGAGATATAAATGTAATAATAACAAAAAAAAAATATTGAAATGAGGAGAAAAAAAAACTTCACAACTTCATCACTTCACTGCGACTTTGTTAATTTAAGTTTTGTAATAATTTTTTTATATATTCTTAATACTTATATAAAGTACGTCTAAAGTATCAGATAAAAATATTGTATAGTGCCTAAAAAAAAATCCCGAAGTTTCTATCAATTTTTGGTCATCTATAAAGGGATACCCCCTTAATCCATTCTACCTTCTTCACTATCCACGTTAAATTATTCTCGGTCGTGTCCGCATTAACTTCCATTCAGCTGCATCGACTCAATCGAGGTGCAAGTTGAGGAAATGCCGGAAGGTTAAGTAGCTATGAATGACTCTGAAGCATCAATGTGAATCCAAAGTCCGAAAGTGGGAATCATCATTGCAAATAGTTCGAACTTTTATTTCAGTCGAATTCCCGGAAATCAATTTTCTTTATCTTCTGTTTTTATTTTCAGCTTTAATCAATTTCATTACGATACTCGAAAAAAAAGAAAAAAAAAAAAAAAAAAAGTGGGAACTTTTATTTCAGCCGAATTTCCGGATCTCAATTTTCTTTATCTTCTTTTTTTAATTGTCAGCTTTAATCAATTTCATTACGATCCTCAAAAAAAAAAAAAGAATAGTGCGAACTTTTATTTCAGTCAAATTCCCGGATCTCAATTTTCTTTATCTTCTTTTTTTAGTCTCAGCTTTAATCAATTTCATTACAATTCTCAAGAAAAAAAAAAAAAAAAAAAAAGAGTACGTTTATTTCAGTCGAATTCCCCGAAATAAATTTTCTTTATTTTCTGGTTTCATTCTCAGCTTTAATCAATTTGATTACGATACTCAAAAAAAAAAAAAAAAAAAAAAAAAAAAAAAAAAAAAAAAAAAAAAAAAAAATGCGTACTCGAAATTGTTATCAGTCGCTGGTAAATGACGAGAGACAAAACAAGAAATGTTGCCTCCTTGAAAAATAATAATAATAATAATAATAATAATAATAATAATAATAATAAAAATAAAAATTGTGCGAACTTTTATTCCAGTCGAATTCCCGAATCTCAATATTCTTTATCCTCTTTTTTTTTTTTATTCTCAGCTTAATCAATTTGATTACGATACTCGCAAAAAAAAAATGCGTACTCGAAACTGTTATCAGTCGTGAACGAAGAGAGACAAAACAAGAAGTCAGAGTGTAAACACGACGACCTCGTGGCGCGTCGAGGCTCGTGCGCATGCGCGAGTTAAATTTCGCCAGCTGATGCGGCTGCGCCGCCGGATCAGCTGGCGAAATTTACGCTCGGAGATATTTGAGGACGCGGGTCGCGTGGACCCCAAACGCGCGCCTCTGTAATCGCGCGCGCCGGCCGCGCGAAGTGGTAGCATCCCGTGCAGCGCGGACGCCGGGTGAGTCTGCGCGTGCGCGCGCAGTGCGTCTCACTCGCTCCTACGCACGCGCGTCGCTTAAATGCGTCTCACTCGCTCCTACGCAGGCGCGTCGCTTATAATGCGTCTCACTCGCTCCTACGCAGGCGCGTCGCTTATAATGCGTCTCACTCGCTCCTGCGCACGCGCGTCGCTTATAATGCGTCTCACTCGCTCCTGCGCAGGCGCGTCGCTTATAATGCGTCTCACTCGCTCCTACGCAGGCGCGTCGCTTATAATGCGTCTCACTCGCTCCTACGCACGTGTGTCGCTTATAATGCGTCTCACTCGCTCCTACGCAGGCGCGTCGCTTACAATGCGTCTCACTCGCTCCTACGCACGTGTGTCGTGAGTTTCGCGCATCTCTGTCGCTCGCACGCATGCGTGCGTCTCTAGCTAAGCGTCTCACTCGCTCCTGCTCATGCGCAATGCATCTCACTCGCTCCTGCGCACGCGCGTTGCTGGCTATACGTCTCACTCGCTCCTGCGCACGTGTGTCGCGAGTTTCGCGCATCTCTGTCACTCGCACGCATGCGCGACCCTCGCTATGCGTCTCACTCGCTCCTGGTCATGCGCAATGCATCTCACTTACTCCTACTCATGCGCAATGCATCTCACTCGCTCCTACGGATGTGTGTCGCCTTACTACGCGTCTCACTCGTTCCTACGCATGTGTGTCGCCTTACTACGCGTCTCACTCGCTCCTACGCAGGCGCGTCACGAGTCTCGCGCATCTTTCCCATTCGCGCGCATGCGCGTCTGTAGCTAAGCGTCTCACTCGCGCCTACCCATGCGCAGTGCGTCTCACTCGCTCCTACCCATACGCAGTGCGTCTCACTCGCTCCTACCCATGCGCAGTGCGTCTCCCTTGCTCCTACGCATGCGCAGTGCGTCTCTCTAGCTCCTACACATGCGCAGTACGTCTCTCTCGCTTCTACCCATGCGCAGTGGGTCTCACTCACATGCGCAGTGCGTCTCACTCGCTCCTACCTATGCGCCGTGGGTCTCACTCGCATGCGCAGTGCGTCTCACTCATTCCTACCCATGCGCAGTGGGTCTCACTCATTCCTACCCATGCGCAGTGCGTCTCACTCGCTCCTACCTATGCGCCGTGGGTCTCACTCGCATGCGCAGTGCGTCTCACTCATTCCTACCCATGCGCAGTGGGTCTCACTCATTCCTACCCATGCGCAGTGCGTCTCCCTCGCTCCTACCCATGCACAGTGCGCCTCTCTCGCTCCTACCCATGCGCAGTGCGTTTCTCTTGCTCCTACCCATGCGCAGTGCGTTTCTCTTGCTCCTACCCATGCGCAGTGCGTCTCTCTCGCTCCTACCCATGCGCAGTGCGTTTCTCTTGCTCCTACCCATGCGCAGTGCGTTTCTCTTGCTCCTACCCATGCGCAGTGCGTCTCTCTCGCTCCTACCCATGCGCAGGTGCGTCTCTCTCGCTCCTACCCATGCGCAGTGCATCTCTCTCGCTCCCACTCATGCGCAGTACGTTTCACTCACTCTTACCCATGCGCAGTGCGTGTCTCTCGCTCCCACTCATGCGCAGTGCGTCTCCCTCGCTCCTACACATGCGCAGTGCATCTCTCTCGCTCTTACGCATGCGCGAGTGAGATGCACGTGTAGTGCGAGTAGTGCGTGCCGGCTGAGCTCAGCCGGGCGAGCGGCCGGAGCGCCAGCGACGGCCGCTCGCGCGCGCGCCGAGCGAAACACAATATAAAAATAGAACACCGAGCGAGCGCGCCGCTGGAGAGTGGAGAGTGGTATGAAATACTCCGAATAGCGACGAGAGCCTCGACTATATTCCGCGCAGGCGCGGAACCGAGAAAGAGAGAGATGGAGAGAATGAGAGAAAGAGCGGAAATATCTGAAGAGAAATAATAATAGCGAATGCGATTCAGCTCGACGTTGTTATTATTATTATATTATTATGATTGTTATTATGTAGTACACGAGTTATGCGACGCGAGATATTCTCGCTTTTCTCGTCCTCGTTCTAATCGCGACTCCGCGATTTAAAATACATGAATGGGCGTCACACTTATCGGGTAAAAATAGAATTAGGCGCGAATGCAGAGACGCGGTTAATATATTCAGCGACCCGCGGGCCACTGAGCCAGGGCGGATGGCGCGGAACGCGGAGTAGGACACAGGGAGGGGGGAGGGGAGGGGGGAGCAGGATTACTGGGGCAAAGCTGGGGCTGCGAGGTGAAGAGAGAGACGGCGATATGTACACAAAATACGGTTTAGTCTGTGGGCTAAACGTAAATAAAAAAAAATAAAATAAAAAATAAAAAATGAAAAACTAAGAAAAAAACATTAAATAAAATTTGATTCGTGGATCAAATGTAAATAAAATAAAGAAACAAAAGAAATTAAAAAATCAGAAATAAACATCAAATAAAAAAATTGTTTAAATCAAACGTAAATAAAACAAAGAAATTAAAAAAATAAAAAACTCAGAATTAAACATTAAATTAAAAAACGTGTTTAAATTAAAGAAAATCACAGAGAGAGAAATTATATAAATTATTGGTCCGTGGACCAAACGTAAATAAAACAAAGAAATAAAAAATATAAGAAATCATTAATAAACGTTGAATAAAAATGTGTTTAAATTAAAGGAAATCATAGATAGATAAATTATAAAAATTATTGGTCCGTGGACCAAACGTAAATAAAAACAAAGAAATACAAAAAAAAAATTTAATCAGAAACAAACATTGAATAAAAAAAGTGTTTAAATTAAAGAAAATCAAAAAGAGAGAAATTATTGGTCTGTGGTCCAAACGTAAATAAAACAATGAAATTTAAAAGAACTCAGAAATAAACATTAAATAATTTTTTTTTATTAAAAAAATAACAGAGGTACATAGAGAGAGTGAGAGAGAGAGAGAGGGAGACGGGAACGACGTAGCCCAGTTAGGCTCGTTATCGCGACGCACACACCGACTCGAACCACGTGTGTCGGGCCGCCGGCGCGCATGCGCGCCGGTCACCTCGGCGCACGTGTATTTCCCTCGCTGTCGTCACACGCGCTCGACGCTTATCCGAATCGAACACCGTCGATGCGATCAACTCGCCTCGCTTATCAATAAAAAAATCGCTATCACTCGTCATCACTGCTAAGAGAGAAAGAGTGAGAGAAAAATAATAAAAAAATAAAAATGCAAATATAATTAAACATAAAAATAAAAATAAAAATAAAATAAAACATAAAAATACAAATAAAATATTAAAATCGATATATTAATATCGAAAAAATTGCGTTTGAATTTGGAATTTGTGTTCATTAAATGACACGGCCATTATTTCACATGGCCATTTTTTTCCAGGCAATTTTTCCATGGCCATTTTTTCCCAGTTCATTTTTTTTCCCGGCCATTTTTTCTCCCCAGGCATTACTTTTCCCAGACCATTTTTTTATACTGATTATTTTTTGCTGGCTGTTTTTTCCTAGGCCATTATTTTTCCCGGCCATTTTTCCCGGCCATTTTTCCCAGGCCATTATTTTTCCAGGATCATTATTTTTCCCCGGCCCTTATTTCCCAGCCATTTTTTTTTCCAGAAGTCATTTTTTTCTAGGCCATTTTTTCCTCGTGCGATCAACTGGACTCGCGTTCAATAAAAAAAAAAAAAAAACGCTATTACTCGTCATCACCGCTAAGAGAGAAAGAGTGAGAAAGAAAAATAATAAAAAAATAAAAATACAAATAAAATAAAACATAAAAATAAAATAAAATATTAAAAAATTCAAAAAATAAAAATACAAATAAAATAAAAAATGAAAATACAAATAAAATAAAACATAAAAATAAGATAAAATAACATACAAATATGATACAAAAAGAGACAGATAGAAAGAGGGAGAGAGAGATAGAAAGGCTTCCGAGTGTCAGAAAAAGGGAGAGTCTCGAGCAGCTCGCCTACAAAAAGGTAAGTAGTGGGAGGTCCGACTCAAGTGACGTAGCGGCGAACTAGCGACAAACTATACAGCGACTAGAAAGAGCATAAGAAACAGGAGGAGAAGGAGGGGGAGGGGGGGGGGCGAAGAGGAGGAGGGGAGGGGGTGTCGCTGGATGAAGAGAAGGGGAGGGAGGGGGGGGGGGGGGGGACTGAAAGAGCTCGGAGCATAGAGAGGAGTGCACATAGGCCGAGTGGGGTAATGACGATGAAAGGGAAGAGGAAGGAGGAGGGGGGAGAGGGAGAGGGAGGGGGGGAGGAGGGGGGAAGAGGTTGCGCCTGCCGCTCGGCTGCGGTGGTATAGAGGGGAGGGGGGGGGGGTGATGCGGGGCGAGAGAAACCGAGTGAGAGAGAGAGAGAGGCACGACTCTAGGAAGGGGAAGAGAGAGAAAGAGTGAGAGAGTGAGAGAGATAGAGAGGCAACAACAGCCAACTACCGACTTACGGAGGAACTAATACTGCAGTTCCCTGCGAAACGAAGCGAGAACACACAGAGGCGAGAGAGCTGCCCCGCGGCCGCCGTAAGTACATGAGAGTGGCCGAGAAGAGAGCATGTATACTGTGTTATATACCCAGATGTGGGGGGGGGGGGGTATATGAATATATCGGGGGTATATGGGGGGTATATGAATATATTGGGGGTATATCGAAGGTATATGAATATATTGGGGGTATATGGGGGGTATATGAATGTATAAAATACATTATATACATGCTTACAGTACATAAATAAGTACAGTACATATGTACGTTCAGTACATTATATACATGGTGTATATTATGTACATGTAGTACATTATATACACGGGGTACATTATGTATATGCAGTACATTATATACATGGAGTACATTATGTACATGCGGTATATTATATACATAGTGTATATTATGTACATGCAGTACATTATGTACATGCAGTATATTATATACATGGTGTATATTATGTACATGCAGTACATTATGAACATGCAGTATATTATATACATGGTGTATATTATGTACATGCAGTACATTATATACATAGGGTACATTATGTACGTACAGTACAGTATATACATGGTGTATATTATGTACATGAGGTATATTATATACATGTAGTACATTATGTACATGCGGTATATTATATGCATGCAGTACATTATGTACATAGGGTACATTATGTACGTACAGTACAGTATATACATGGTGTATATTATGTACATGCAGTACATTATGTACATGCGGTATATTATATACATGCAGTACATACATACACAAAATTATATACATAAAATACATACATACATTATTTATATACATATAATACGTAAATACATATGCACACACACACACATACATACACACTTTTGTTACATACATTTTACATATGTACACGCTGACTCTTGGGGCTCGCGTCATATACGCACTGCGAATCCGCAGCTTAAGCTGAAGCGACGCGCGCGCGTCGACCCTCCCCGACCGCTGCCCCCCTATAACAACCCTTTGGTCTTTGCTCGCCCCCAAAGGGTTCTCGCACTCCTTCACCGCGAGAACACAGCAGACGAGCGCGCGACCCCCGAGCCCTCTCCGAGACACCTGGCTTTGCCCTCCCCCCTTCCCCCAACCCCCGCGACGCCCCTCTACCTGAGCCCTCGCCGTGGTCTCTGCTCTCCAATGGCACTTGGCGTAAGCACAAAGCCAGGAGGATGGCAGAGAAGAGGACGGTAGATGTCTCCGTTTCAGCAGCCGGGTCGCGATTTAAATGCGTTTAAATGCGATTTTTATTCATTGGGATGGACAGATGATCAATAATTAAGGGAAAAGGGACGAAAAAAAAAAAATAATAATAATAATATCATTAGGAGAAAATTAATAAATTCTTTTAGGAAATTTCTATTTACTCGGAGAAAAAAAGTCTAATCCTGTTTGCTTAACCCAATATATATGAACAAGATTAAGAGAACAGCTTTAATGGAAAAAAAAAAAAAAAAAATCATTAGGAGAAAATTAATATATTAGGAAATTTTTGTTAGAAAAAAAAAAGGGAACCCTGTTCGTTTAACCCAATATATATGGACAGGGTTAAGCAAACAGAGGGTTAAGTGGCTGGAACTTCATAAATTTTAGCTCTGTTAACCCTGTTCGCTTAACCGTGTATATGAACAGGGTTAAGCAAACAGGGTTAAGCAGCCGGAACTTCATAACTTTGACCCGGTTAACCCTGTTCGCTTAACCCTGTATATGAACAAGGTTAAGCAAACAGGATTTAGCAGCGTTTACTTCATAACTTTGAGCCTGAGCGTTTACTTCATAACTTTGAGGTTAACCCTGTTCTCTTAACCCTGTATATGAACAGGGTTAAGAGAACATTGTTAAGCAACTGCAACTTCATAACTTTTGGTCCTGTTAACCCTGTTCACTTAACCCTCTGTATAAACAGGGTTAAGAGAACAGGGTTAAGCAGCCGGATCTTCATAACTTTTGGCCCTGATAACCCTGCTAGCTTAACTCTGTATATGAACAGGGTTAAGCAAACAGGGTTAAGCAGCCGGAACTTCATAACTTTGGCTCTGATAACCCTGCTAGCTTAACTCTGTATATGAAAAGGGTTAAGCAAACAGGGTTAAGCAGCCGGAACTTCATAACTTTGGCTCTGATAACCCTGCTAGCTTAACTCTGTATACGAACAGGGTTAAGCGAGCAGGGTTAAGCAGCCGGAACTTCATAACTTTTGGCCCTGTTAACGCTGTTTGTTTAACCCTGAATATGAACAGGGTTAAGAAAACAGGGCTAAGCAGCCAGAAATTTATCAATTTTGGCTCTGTTAACCCTGTTTGTTTAACCCTGTATATAAACAGGGTTAAGCGAGCAAAAATTTCAATTGGTAGAACCAAATAAATAAATAAAAAACATAATAAATGGAATATGAAAAAAATGAATAAGAAATATAAAAAATAAAAAAATAAAATATAAGAAAAATTAATAAGAAAAATAAAAAATAAAATATGAGAAAAAAAAAGAAAAAAAAATACGAGGGCGAGTTATTCGCTCGCGTTCCCGTGGGTTGTTCGCATAATAAACGTGCGGTTCACCGGAGTCTCGGCCGCCGTCGCTGCTGCTGCTGCTGCTTTTGCCGCCGCTGCTCAGTGGTAGCGGCCCCGCGTTGTGTAAGAACTGAAAGTAAAAGTTGAAACCGCGCGCGGCGGCGGCGAGCGCGGAGCGCGACCGCCGAGCGCGAGCGGCGAGCGCGTTAAAATCCGATCCCGTAGGCAGAGTCGAGAGCCCCCGACCCAAACAGCCGAACGGAGAAAGGAAAAAAAGAGAGAGAGAGAGAAGGCGAAAAAGAAACGGAGAAGGTGAGATTTTTTCGGCCACTTTCGCTGCGATGGAAATCGAAAGCGAAAAAATTGCGTTTGAATTTGGAATGTGGGAAAAAATGGCCGTGTTCATTAAATGATATGGTTATTATTTCACATGGCCATTTTTTCCCAGGCCATTATTCTTCCTCGGCCATTCTTTTCCCTGGTCATTATTTTTCCCCGGCCATTTTTTCCCAGAGCATTATTTTTGCCCGGCCATTTTTTCCCAGTTCATATTTTTCCATGGCCATTTTTCCCCAGACTATTTTTCCATGGTCATTTTTTCCCAGGCCATTATTGTTCCTCGGCCATTCTTTTCCCAGGTCGTTATTTTTCCCCGGCCATTTTTTTCCCAGTTCATTTTTTTTACCCGGCCGTTTTTTCTTCCCAGGCATTCATTTTCCCAGACCATTTTTTTCTGATACTGATTATTTTTCCCTGGCTATTTTCTCCCAGACCATTTTTTTCCCTGGCCATTTTTTCCCAGTTCATTTTTTTCCCGGCCATTTTTTCTGCCCAGTCATTACTTTTCCCAGACCATTTTTTTCTGATAGTGATTATTTTTCCCCGGCTATTTTTCCCAGACCATTATTTTTCCCGGCTATTTTTCCCAGGCCATTATTTTTCCCCGGCCCTTATTTCCCAGCCATATTTTTTTTCAGAAATCATTTTTTTCCAGACCATTTTTTCCTCGACTATTTTGTTCCCAGGCCGATTTTTTCTCGATTGTTTAAGTCCCATGCCATTTTTTCCTTGGTCATTTTTTCCTGATATTGATTATTTTTCCCCGGCTATTTTTTCCCAGGCCATTATTTTTTTTCCAGCCATTTTTTTCCGAGGCCATTATATTTTCCCGGCCATTTCTTTCCAGGCCATTATTTTTCCGAGACCATTTTTTTCAGGCCACTCTTTTCTCGACTATTTTTTCCCCAGGCCCCTCTTTTCTCGACTATTTTTTTTCCAGGCCACTATTTTCTCGTCTATTTTTTTCTCAGGCCATTATATTTCGCCGGCCATTTTTTCCGAGTTCATTTTTCCCAGGCCATTTTTTTCTCGACTATTTCTTTCCCAGGCCATTTATTCCTGAATTTTGAGCGGAAATAAAACGCGAAACGCGTTGAGGACGAAGAAGCAGGAAAATAATGAAGGAAATCGAGGTGGATAAGAATCGAGCGATGTGAAGTCGCCGCGATCGGGAGAGAATTTACGCGGAGAGAGGAAGCGAAGTGAAGGGGTTGCCGAGCAAAATGAACGAGCAGCGAGCGCGCCGCCGCGTTTGCGCGCTGCTGCTGCTGCTGCTGCTGCTGGTTGTCCTTGAAATGTACACAGTCTCCGGTGCCGGAGAGAAAGTGAGGAAGAATCGAGAGGGAATATACGCGCAGCGCACGGACTGAGGCATTTGCTGACGGTCTGCTGCTGCCGCTGCTGGCTGACGGTCGCGGCGCTCGATGTTAAAAGGAGGAAGGAATAAAAAGAGAGAGAGAGAGAGAGAGAGAGAGAGAGCGAAAGAGAATTTTTTATTACGTGCGAAAGACTGAGATAGAGACAGATGTTGAAGAAAGAAAGAGAGGGTATGAGGAAAAAATGGCCGGTTGAAAAAAGATGGCCGTGTCAAATAATGGCCGAAGAAAAATATGGCCTATTTAAATAATGGCTGAAGAGAAAAATGTCCGGATAAAATAATGGCCGAAGAAAAAATGGTATGTTCAAATAATGGGCGAAGTAAAAAATGGCCCGTTCAAATAATGGCCGAAGAAAAAATGTCCGGTTTAAATAATGGCCGAATAAAAAAATGGCTGGTTCAAACAATGGCCCAAGAATAATATGGCCTGTCCAAATAATGGCCGAAGAAAAAAATGTCCGGTTGAAATAATGGCTGAAGAAAAAAATGTTCGGTTGAAATAATGGCCGAAGAAAAAAATGGCCGGTTGAAATAATGGCCAAATAAAAAAAATGTCCGGCTGAAATAATGGCCGAAGAAAAAAATGCCAGGTTCAAACAATGGCCGAAGAAAAAAATGCCAGGTTCAAACAATGGCCGAAGAAAAATATGGCCTGTCCAAATAATGGCCGAAGAAAAAAATATCCGGTTGAAATAATGGCCGAAGAAAAAAATGTCCGTTTGATATAATGGCCGAAGAAAAAAATGTCCGGTTGAAATAATGGCCGTGGAAAAAAATGTCCGGTTGAAATAATGGCCGAAGAGAAAAATGTCCGGTTGAAATAATGGCCGAAGAAAAAAATGTCCGGTTGAAATAATGGCCGAAGAAAAAAATGGCCGACTCAAATAATGGTCGATGAAAAAAGGGCCGTGTCCTCCACACATAAAGATGCAGTTTAATCGCGGCCATTATTTCAAACGGCAGTTTTTTCCCGGCCATTTTTTCCCAGATTCGAAAGAGAGGATGAGAGAACGAGAGAGAGAGAGCGAAGATAAGGAAAGGTAGAGAGTATAAATGTGTATTGTATGTATATATGAGAGTAAAAGCGAAGAGAAGGAGAGGAAGAAAACCGCGAAGAAGAGAAGAGAAGAGAAGAGGAGGTGGAGGAGGAGGAGCAAGTCTCGTGTCTATACGTTCGACATTGCGTAACCCGAACCTCGCTCAACCTCGTTCAGCCCAGCGAAGATGCAGAGAGAGAGAGCGAGAAAGACAAAGAGAGAGAGAGAGAGACAGAGAGAGAGACGGAGAGACGAAGACGGAGAAAGAGAAGAACCGAGGTCGAACGCGAGAGCCTCGAATGAATCGAGAGAAGCAATAATAGCGCCTCCGGAAGTGGTTAACGGAAATGCAAAATTCCGAAAAAAAAAAAAAAAAAAAAATAATAAAAAAAAACAAAAGCATAAATAAAAATAAATAGAAAATAAAAACAAAAACGAACAAAAATAAAAAATAAAATAAAAATAAGTAAATAAAAAAAAATAAAATAAAAATAAGTAAATAAAAAAAAATAAAATAAAAATAAGTAAATAAAAAAAAACAAGACATAAACACAAATAAAAAAAATGTAAATGTTTACTGTTGTGTTTGCTTTTTTATTTATTTGTTTTTATTTATATTTTTTAGTAAATACAAATAAAAAATAAAAATAAAAATGCTTTTATTTATATTTTTTAATAAATATAAATAAAAAATATAAATAAAAATGATTTTATTCATATTTTTTAATAAATATAAATAAAAAACAAAAAAAATGATTTTATTTATATTTTTTAATAAATATAAATAAAAAAAAATAAAAATGATTTTATTTATATGTTTTAATAAATATAAATAAAGAATAAAAATAAAAATAAGACCCGTCCTAATTTCATCAAATTATTAAAAGAATCGCAGCGAGTTTATGAAGAGAAAGAGAAGAGAAGCGACGCAGCTGAAGAGAAAAAAAAAGAAGAAGAAGTTCCGGAAGTCGGAAGAGGTCGCAGGCGTCCCGAGGTCTCGTGTCTCGTGTCTCGAGTCTCGTGTCCCGGGCCGGAAGAGTGGGAAGGAGCTCGCTCGTCGAGCTGGCGGCCGGCGAACAGCAAACAGCAAACAGCCGGGGTAATAGGAGAGCTCCTCTCGTTCGCCAGTCGCTCTCTCACCGTTCGCCACGCCGTCGTCTTAGCCTTCGTCTTTCGTCTTCTATCAAACGTATGTGTTATATATATATTCGTCGTCTACGTTGTCTTCGTATTCGTCATCATAGTCGCAGCAATAGTCTTCAAGCGTGTGTTCTATATAGAAAGTGTCCCAAAAATTATGACGTTCCGGCTGCTTAACCCTGTTCGCTTAACCTAATATATATGAACAGGATTAAGCAGCCGGAAATTCATAACTTTTGGCCTTGTTAACCCTGTTCGCTTAACTCTGGATATAAACAGGAGTTAACCCTGTTAACTCTGTATATGAACAGAGTTAAGCAAACAGGGTTAAGCAGCCGGAATTTCATAACTTTTGGTCCTGTTAACCTTGTTCGCTTAACCCTGTATATGAGACCGACTGTTTGAATTTAACCTTGCTTGCTTAGCCCTGTTCATATACAGGGTTAAGCAAAGAAGGTTAAGCCGATAGGGTTAAGCCGACAAGATTGAGCCAATAGGGTTAAGTCGACAGGATTAAGCCGAGAGGGTTAAGTCAACAGGGTTAAGCCGACAGGGTTAAACCGAGAAGGTTAAGCCAACGGAGTTAAACCGACAGGGTTAAGCCGACAGAGTTAAGCCGATAGGGTTAAGCTGACAGAGTTAAACTGATAGGGTTAAGCCGACAGGGTTAAGCTTAGAGAGTTAAGCCGACAGGATTAAGCCGAGAGGGATAAGGCGACAGGGTTAAGCCGATAGAGTTAAACCGACAGGGTTAAGCCGACAGGGTTAAACCAATAGGGTTAAGCCGACAGGGTTAAGCCGAGAGGGTTAAGCCGACAGGGTTAAGCCGACAGGGTTAAGCCGACAGGGTTAAGCCTAGAGGATTAAGCCGACAGGGTTAAGCCTAGAGGGTTAAGCCTACAGGGTTAAGCCGACAGGGTTAAGCCTAGAGGGTTAAGCCGACAGTGTTAAGCCGACAGAGTTAAGCCGAGAGGGTTAAGCCAACAGAGTTAAACTGACAGGGTTAAGCTGACAGGGTTAAGTCGACAGGGTTAAGCCGACAGGGTTAAGCCGACAGGGTTAGCCAGTTGAAATTTTATAACTTTTGGCCCTGTTAACCCTGTTTGCTTAACCCTGTATATGAACAGGGTTAAACAGCCGGAACGTCATAATTTTTGGTCTTGTTAACCTTGTTCGCTTAACCCTGTACATGAACAGGTCTAAGCTGACAGGTGAAGCCGACAGGGTTAAGCCACAGAGTTAAACCGACAGGGTTAAGCCACTGAGTTAAACCTACAGGGTTAAGCCACAGAGTTAAACCGATAGGGTTAAGCCACAGAGTTAAACCGACAGGGTTAAGCAACCGGAACTTCATAACTTTTGGCCCTGCTAACCCTGTTTGCTTAACCCTGTATGTAAACTGGGTTAAGCAAGCAGGACTAAATTGTACATGGTCGACCTCTTCGTTTTTGTAGTCGTCATAGTCGACCTCTTCGTTTTCGTAGTCGTCATAGTCGTCATAGTCGTCACTTTTGGCCCTGTTAACTCTGTTTGCTAACCCTGTATGTAAACTGGGTTAAGCAAGCAGGGCTAAATTGTGCATAGTCGACCTCTTCGTTTTTGTAGTCGTCATAGTCGACCTCTTCGTTTTCGTAGTCGTCATAGTCGTCATAGTCGTCACTTTTGGCCCTGTTAACCCTGTTTGCTAACCCTGTATGTAAACTGGGTTAAGCAAGCAGGGCTAAATTGTGCATAGTCGACCTCTTCGTTTTTGTAGTATTCATAGTCGACCTCTTCGTTTTCGTAGTCGTCATAGTCGTCATAGTCGTCACTTTTGGCCCTGTTAACCCTGTT
This sequence comes from Itoplectis maculator, assembly GCA_964034905.1. Classification (NCBI taxonomy): domain Eukaryota; kingdom Metazoa; phylum Arthropoda; class Insecta; order Hymenoptera; family Ichneumonidae; genus Itoplectis; species Itoplectis maculator. The sequence goes on from OZ035871.1 coordinate 1,040,615, forward strand.
TGCTTAACCCTGTATGTGAACTGGGTTAAGCAAGCAGGGCTAAATTGTGTATAGTCCACCTCTTCGTTTTTGTAGTATTCATAGTCGACCTCTTCGTTTTCGAAGCCGTCATAGTCGTCATAGTCGTCATATAGTCGCAGCCGCTACGACGTTTTCGTAGCCGACGACTTTTAGTCGCGGGGCGACGCGCAGAGTGTGTCTCTCGCGCGCTACAAACCCACCGAGAACCACGAACCGCGCGCGCGCGCGAGTGCTATACACGTTTCGTAAAAGGGATTACAAAATCGCGTAGAAAGAGAGAGGAGCGCTCACTCAAACACTTTAATGCACACAAACACAGCGGCGAGTTCACGAAGTGAGAGACTCGCGCGCCGCGAGGAGAAAGGAGGCGGCGATAGGAGAGAAAGAGGAGACCATAAAGCGACGAAGGGAAAAGGAGAGAGAGAGAAGGGAGAGCAGCGCCGCCGCTGCTGCGGCGGCGGCCGAGCCGCCGAAAGTCGACGCCGCCGCCGCCGTCGCCGTCGCTGCGATCGGGCGAAAGTGAAGTTGCGCGCGCGCTCAGCTCGCAACTCGCTCGCTCGCTCGTTCGCTCGCGCTCGCTCGCTCGCTCGCTCGTTCGCTTCTCCGCGTGGTCGTCGTCATCGTCATCGTCATCGGCACTCATCGCTCCGCACGAGAGCGATTTTTCTCGGTGTTCGGTGTTCGATGTTCGGATTTATTTAAACACACTTTGACGATATTTTTAATCGTGTTTTAGTGGATTAAAGAGTTTGTTAGTGGCATTTTTAATAGAAGTGAGTTTCGAGGAAATTTTTAATGTAAAAGTGACTTTCGAGGAAATTAAACATTTTAAAGTGATTTTTGAGAAATTTGAAATTAAAGTGAGTTTCGAGGAAAATAAAAATATAAAAGTGACTTTCGAGGAAATTGAAAAATTTTAAAGGGATTTTTAAGGAATCTGAAATTAAAGTGACTTTCGACGAAAATAAAAATATAAAAGTGACTTTCGAGGAAATTGAAAAATTTTAAAGGGATTTTTAAGGAATCTGAAATTAAAGTGACTTTCGACGAAAATAAAAATATAAAAGTGACTTTCGAGGAAATTGGAAAATTTAAAAGTGATTTTTAACGAATCTGAAATTAAAGTGACTTTCGACGAAAATAAAAATATAAAAGTAACTTTCGAGAAAATTGAAAAATTAAAAACGGATTTTTAAGAAATCTGTAATTAAAGTGACTTTCGAGGAAAATATAAATATAAAAGTGACTTTCGAAGAAGCAGTGATTTTCGCAATCGGAAAAAACACACTTTTCTGTGTTGACGAAAGGAATTAATTTCATTAAAAAGTGGCTTTCGAGGAAACAGTGAATCACGTGGATTTCGCAGCCGGAAAAAAATCAACACTTTATTGTGTGGAAAGAGTGACAATCGTGGATTTGGAATAGGAAAGTGACAATCGAATCACGAGAAACGAAAAGTTACAAAAATCGTCACCTGTGACAACAATTTTTGGGACAATTTCTCAAAGTAAAATTTGTGGAATTTTCCCTCCAATAAAAAATCACCTGGAACCCGGTCACCCATTGGGACAAGATTTTGGGGACAATTTTACTAAGTGAAGTTTGTGAAATTGGGTCTAAAAAAGTAAAAAAAATCACCTGGCACCCGGTCACCCATTGGGACAAGATTTTCGGGACAATTTCACTAAGTGAAGTTTGTGAAATTGGGTCTAAAAAAAGTAAAAAAAATCACCTGGCACCCGGTCTCCCATTGGGACAATATTTTGGGGAAAATTTCACTAAGTGAAGTTTGTGAAATTTCTCAAAAAAAAAAAAAAATCACCTGGTACCCGGTCACCCATTGGGACAAGATCATCGATTATTTTTACCAACGTTGAACGAGTGTATGACCACCCTTTTTTTAATATCCATTTTCATTTCTCGTTCGTTTCGAAACTAAAAAAGAAACGCGTCTCGTCGAAAAAACGAAGAAACGATAATTAGAAAATTGTGAAGTGTTGAAAAAACGAAGAAACGAAGGAAAAACGAAGGAAAATTGTGAATCGTTGAAAAAACGAAGAAACGAAAATTAGAAAATTGTGAAGTGTTGAAAAAACGAAGAAACGAAAAATCGAAGGAAAATTGCAAAGTGTTGAAAAAACGAATAAACAAAAAATCGAAGGAAAATTGTGAAGTGTTGGAAAAACGAAGAAACGAAGGAAAAACTAGGGAAAATTGTGAAGTGTTGAAAAAACGAAAAAAACTAAGGAAAATTGTAAAGTGTTGAAAAACCGAAGGAAAATTGTGAAGTGTTGAAAAAACGAAGAAACAAAAAAAACAAAGGAAAAAAGCGAAGGACGGAAAATCTCGAATTGACGAATCAAGCGGCCCGCATTTGCAGCGCCGATCGCCTCGAGTAAAGCGAAGTAGAGCTGCTGCGAGTAGAGGCGCTGGTAGGAAGGGACGTGCGCGCTCGGTGGCGAACGTGAGTCGCCTCTGGCGCGCCGAGACACCACGCGCGCGAGACCCGAGCCCGGCCCGCACTAGTCCAGAGCCGCGCGCGCGCCCGCGCACTACTCATCGTCGATCCTCGTCGTCGTCGCTGTCGTCCACTTCTCAGTCGTCTCGCCGCGCGCGCGCAGTGTTCTCTTCGTCCTCCTCCTCTTCCTCCGCTTCCGCGTCGACACTTTTCCGCTGGACACGCGACGCGAAGTGTCGAACAGTTCCCGCGCCAGTTTCCAAGTTTTGACCGAGCGGACGACTTTCAATTTTTAAAACCGGAGATCGAGTGTCCCAGTGTTTTGACCGCGCAATTTGAAGCAACGCGCGAAAAACACAAATTTTCACTGTGTTTTCCCTGAGTGTCAATTTCGGGCCACTGGAATATTTTAAGTGTTGGAATTAAGTGCGGATTCTGGACCATTGGAATTTATTGACAGCTGGAATTGAGTGTAGATTTTGGACCTCTGAAACATTTGCAACCACGTCGAAAAAATTAATAACATCAAGAAGAAAAATAAATATAGAACTGGAAATTCAGTGAAAATTCCGAGCTACTGGAATTTATTGACAGCTGGAATTGAGTGCAGATTTTGGGCCACTGGAATTTATTGACAGCTGGAATTGAGTGCAGATTTTGGGCCACTGGAATTTATTGACACCTGGAATTGAGTGCAAATTCTGGGCCACTGGAATTTATTGACAGCTGGAATTGAGTGCACATTTTGGGCCACTGGAATTTATTGACAACTGGAATTGAGTGCAAATTCCGAGCCACTGGAATTTATTGACAGCTGGAATTGAGTACAAATTTCGAGCCACTGGAATTTATTGACAGCTGGAATTGAGTGCAGATTCCGAGCCACTGGAATTTATTGACAGGAATTGAGTGCAGATTTCGGACCACTGGAATTTATTGACAACTGGAATTGAGTGCAGATTTTGGGCCACTGGAATTTATTGTCAACTGGAATTGAGTGCAGATTTTGGGTCACTGGAATTTTTTGTCAACTGGAATTGAGTGCAGATTTTGGGTCACTGGAATTTATTGACAGCTGGAATTGAGTGCAGTGAAAAAAAAAAAAAAAAAAGCTTAATAAGTGAAAATTCCGTGCAAAAAATTTAGTGCAGGTCACTGGATTATTTTCAAGTGGCAATTGGATCCAGGACCAAAAAATTGATTTCCAATTAAGAATTGATATTAATAAAAAATTGGAATATACGGAAAGTGTTGACATTCGTGACACACATGTCGCGATTTTCCGCGACTCGCCTCTCGCATCGCGCGACTCGGCGCAACTGCAACTGCATCAGCTCGGAGTTCGCCTTGTAACCGTCAACAAAACTCTGTTGCGATCTGCGCGCGCAGCCCGACACTCGGCGCGATAATAACTATCAGCTGCATCGAATAACAACAACAATCGGAACCGAAGAGTCAGAGCTCTCATCGCTCTCGTCGAAAATACCGAAATTTTCTTCGTCTTTAGTGTCTCACACTTTAAGTGTTGAAGTGTCAGTGTCACTTTGGCTCCGTTTGTGTGGATTTTGTGATTTATACTCCACTTCACTTCAACGAGTTTAAGTGTCTGAGTCGCAGTGTCTTTTCGAAATAATAACAATATTATTATTTCGAAATAATAATAATATCAATCAGAAACGAAATAATAACAACAATCGAAAACAAAGTCGAAAAGCTTAGTCACAAAAAAGGTGTCACAGTGTCTGAGTCTCAGTGTTTTTTCGAAATAATAACAATATTATTTTCGAAATAATAATAACAATCGGAAAAAAAGTCTCAAAGCTTTTTCACAAAAAAAAAGTGTCACAGTGTTTGAGTCTCAGTGTCTTTTCGAAATAATAACAATATTATTTTCGAAATAATAATAACAATCGAAAACGAAATAATAACAACAATCACAAACGAAGTCTCAACGCTTTAAGAAAAAGTGTCACAGTGTCTGAGTCTCAGTGCCTTTTCGAAATAATAACAACGTTATTTTCGAAATAATAATAACAATCGCAACCGAAAACAATAACAACAATTACAAACGAAGTCTCAACGCTTTAAAAAAAAGTGTCACAGTGTCTGAGTCTAAGTGTCTTTTCGAAATAATAACAATATTATTTTCGAAATAATAACAACAATCGCAACCGAAAACAATAACAACAATCACAAACGAAGTCTCAACGCTTTAAAAAAAAGTGTCACAGTGTCTGAGTCTCAGTGTCTTTTCGAAATAATAACAATATTATTTTCGAAATAATAACAACAATCGCCAACAAAAAAAAGAATTCCCCGACAAAAAAAATCACTCATCGAAAAAATCACAAATTTGCTTCAAAGTGTCTTTCAGTGGAATTTAGTGATTTTCCTCACTTTTCGCTTCGCCGATTTCTGAGTGTCTCAGTGTCTGCATTCTCAGTGTGTGTGTTTTAGTGTCTGTGTGCGTCTCTGGTTTTCGTTGTGTGCGCAGGCGAGGAATTAAAAGTCGGCTTAAAAAGGTTAGCGGGATAAAAAAGGAAAGCGAAAGGATAAGAGAAAGGAATATAGGAGACTTCGGAGTCCTTGAGAGTTGCCAACGAGTAAAAGTGCTGCTTTGCTGCTGTCGCTGCTCAGCCGTTTCGCTGCTACGAGAAGCGAGAAGCGAGAAGCGAGAAGCACGAGTGCTGCCAGCCGGCTGACCCTGGGCAACAGCCACAGCCACAGCCACAGCCACACTTCGCGCCAACGAGCGAGAGAGTTCCGACGCGTTTTCCCCGTCGCGACTCTTCGACTTCCCCCCCACTTTTGCCGCCGCTGTCCGATTCGACGCAACGAAACGCAATACAGTCGCGTTTTGGGAGAATAGAGAAAGGAAGAAAAGCACAGAAGTGAAAAGAGAGAGAGAGAGAGAAAGAGGCGATTAATTTGAAAAGAGAGAGAGTGAAACGATTAATTTGAAAAAAAAGAGAGAGAAACGATTTATTTGAAAAGAGAGAGAAACGATTTGTTTGAAAAAGAGAGAGAAAACCGATTAATTCGAGAAAGAGAGAGAAAACCGATTATTTTGGAATTGAAAGAGAAAGAGAGAGAGAATTTTTATTTCCTATTCGAAAAACATAAGGAAATTTTTTTTCGTCCACGAAAAAAGGAGAGAGAAATTTATTTCGAAATTGAAAAAGAAAGAGAGAAATTAATTTCGTACTCCAAAACGTCGGAAAAAAATTGATTTCGGAATTGAAAAAGGGAAATATATTTCGGAAGTGAAAAATCCAGAGAAATTAATTTCGTTTCGAAAAATCCAGAGAAATTGATTTAATTTCGAAAAACCCAGAAAAATTAATTGAATTTCGAAAAATCAAGAGAAATCGATTTAATTTCGAAAAATCAAGAGAAATTGATTTAATTTCGAAAAATCAAGAAAAATCAATTTAATTTCGAAAAATCCAGAGAAATTAATTTCATTTCGAAAAATCCAGAGAAATTGATTTCATTTCGAAAAATCCAGAGAAATTGATTTCATTTCGAAAAATCCAGAGAAATTGATTTAATTTCGAAAAATCCAGAGAAATTGATTTCGTTTCGAAAAATCTAGAGAAATTAATTTAATATCGAAAAATTAATTTCGTTTCGAAAAATCCAGAGAAATTGATTTAATTTCGAAAAATTAATTTCGTTTCGAGAAATCCAGAGAAATTGATTTCCGCTTCGAAAAATCGAGAGTGAAATTCGACAATAAAAAAAATCGACCCGTTTATCGTCCACGTGACTCGCTGCTCATCGAACCAGCGACACATCCGTCGGCTTCCGCCGCCGAGTCCGCTCTGCGGAATTCCCTGGGCGATCCGAGGACCGACGTCTCTCGCCCCGCCCATCGACTCAGCGCCGCAGAATCGCCGCCGACGCGTGAATCACATCGTCAGACCGAGCGGAAGTGATCGAGCAGTGCTGCTGACTCTGAGACAGATTAAAAAAAAAAGTGAAACCATCGATATTCGATATTTTATCACTCCTTATCAGTCATCATTGATAACACGTGATTTTTTTTTCGCACGTGAAGCGATAAAAAAGAAGCAAAAATCGTGCAAAAAAAAATAAAGAAATATACACGTGTTTATATATATAGATATACAGCTATATATTTATATACATGAAAAGGAGGAAAGAAATACAAAAAGTGGAGTTTTTCGCACGCGAAGAAAATTTAAAAAATCACGAGAAATAAATAAGAAAAAAAAAAATATATATATATATACTCGTGTTTGTGTATATATAGATATTTATTTATATACGTAAAAAAAAGCAAAAACAAAAAAGTGGATTTTTTGTGATTTTTTTCGAAAAAAAATATCGAGGAAAAAAATATATAGACACGTGTTTGTGTATATAGATATACACCTATATATTTATATACATGAAAAGGAGGAAAGAAATACAAAAAGTGGAGTTTTTCGAACGCGAAGAGAATTAAAAAATCGAGAGGAATAAATAAGAAAAACAGATATATATATACTCGTGTTTGTGTATATATAGATACTTATTTATATACGTGAAAAAAGGCAAAAATAAAAAAGTGGATATTTTGTGATTTTTTTCGAAAAAAAAGATCGAGGAAAAAAAGTGGATTTTTTGTGATTTTTTTTCGAAAAAAAAGATCGAGAAAAAAAAAAATATAGACACGTGTTTGTAAATATAGATATATTGAGATATATTTATATTAGTAAAAAGAGGAGTGAAAGAAGAAAAGTGGTGTTTCAATGTACGTCACGTGTCTTCGCGTTGGGCCCGCCCGATCGATCGTCAATCGTCGTGTAACCTGCGAACCAGCGATCATTGGGATCGCCGCAGCGGCAGTGTCGTTCTCGTCGCCCCGGGACCTGCGCAGTGTCGTCGAGATGCGTCGCGACTCCTCGAGAGAGTCCCAATAACGAGAATTATTTTTTTTTTGGTTTTTTTTTCGCTGTGCCTCTGTGCGATTTGTTTTTGGAAAAATCGTTAAGTGCGACGTCGATGCCGATTTTTTCGTCGTCGATTTTGGGATAATTTATCGTAACGCCGTCATCACGGATTTGACAACGTGGAGGATCGTACAAAACGAGGTTAGTGCTATTTTTAAGAAAAAAAAAAAAAAAAAAAAAAAAAAAAAAAAAAAAAAAAAATGTTACTATTTGAATTTTGTTTCAATTTTTTTTTGTACGAATTTTGTTACAGCGACGAAAATTTTTCTTTTTAAGTAAAAATAATAATAATTTTTCGTAATTTTAATCTTTTTCCTATTAATTTTTTTATTTTTTTATTTTTTATTTTTGTGCGAATTTTTTCACAGCATTGAGAATTTTCCTTTTTGAGTTAAAATTATTATAATTATTATAATTATTATAATTATTATTTTTCTTGTGACCCTAATTGGCGAAATTTCTCGCGATTGTCTATAATATTATTATAAAAAAAAAAAAAAAAAAAAAAACAAAATAATAAAAAGAAATTGAAAAAAATGTTAATATTAATTATTTTAAGGAGGCTTCAGCGCTTCATACTAGTCAAATCGGTGCTAAATTTTCGAAAGTATTTTTATAATTCTCGGTTGTTCAATAAATTGTTCCGAGGTGTTACTGACGTTTCAGCATTAGTTCTTAATAGACAAATACATTCACAGCCGTGATTTGAATAGAAAATCGACTGATATATGCAAATTCCCGATGTCATGTTTTTCCGCGTAGTTTTTTTAAAGAATAAACCGTAATAATTGTTCAATTATGACGAGCAACAGCACATTTTTATTATTGGAAGACCCTTTATCGATTGACCGTCCAGATTTTTAATAGTCTCAGTAGTTCAAAAGATACGACCATTTGATCATCCTATCCTAACCTAAAAGGTGACATACAAATGGCTATAACTTTTAAAGTACTGATAATATCTAAAAATCTGAACGGTCAATCGATCAAGCATCTTCCAATGATTAAAATGAGCTTTTGCTCGTCGTAATAGAACTATTATTACGATTCATTCTTTCAAAAAACTGCACGAAAAATCAAGACATCAGAAATTTGCATATATCAGTCGATTTTCTATTCAAATCACGGTTGTGAATGTATTTGTCTATTAAGAACTAATGCTGAAACGTCAGTAACACCTCGGAACAATTTATTAAACAACCAAGAATTATAAAAATGCTTTTGAAAATTTAGCACTGATTTGACTAGTATGAAGCGCTGAAACCTCCGTAAATCGGCGAAATTTCTGACGACTGTCGATCGAAAAAAGTTGCCTCGATTTCAAACACGAACTCGATTTATCCGGACGCACCTGGAATTTCTTGACAATTAATTCGTCGACGAATTAATTGCTCGGTAATTACGCTAATGAATAGCGAGCATTGTAATTGAAATTATGCATTAAATGCATTATGCACCCTCCGGGGGTGATGACTGTGTCTCGGTTATGCGAACGGAGTAGGCGACCGACGAATGAGAAAGCGACGAACGAGGAAGAAAAAAAAAAGGCAGAGAAGAAGAAGAAGAGGAGGAGCAAAAAAAAGTGACTCTCACACTCGTTATATATACAGGGTGATTCAGAATGTTTTTGTCAGCCGTTGAGGAAAAATAGTTAACCATCTCGGGAACAAAGTTACTTAGCCGTTTTTCGTAATTTGCAATATTTATTTATTTACAAGCATTAGAAAAAAAAATAACCAATGGGGACAAAGAAATTAATAAATATTAAAAAAATACTATTTATTTATAGTATTCATAGTATTTTTTAAATATTCGTTTATTTATGTTCCCATTGGTCTACTGGTTTATTTATTTATTTATTTCTTCCCATTGGTCTATTTCTTTCAAATTTTCAATAAATAAATGAATATTGCGAATTACAAAAACCGGCTGAATAATTTCGTTCCCGAGGTGCTAAAAAAAAAAAAAAAAGTTTACCATCTCGGGAACAAAATTACTTAGCCGTTTTTCGTAATTCGCAATATTTATTTATTTACAAGCATTAGAAAAAAAAATAACCAATGGGGACAAATAAATGAATAAATATTCAAAAAATACTATTTATTTATAGTATTCATAGTATTTTTTAAATATTCGTTTATTTATGTTCCGATTGGTCTACTGGTTTATTTATTTATTTATTTCTTCCCATTGGTCTATTTTTTTCAAATTTTCGATAAATAAATAAATATTGCTAATTACAAAAAACGGCTGAATAATTTCGTTCCAGAGGTGCTAAACTATCATTTTTCAACGGCTGACAAAAACATTCTGAATCACCCTGTATAAGTGTCGACGACCCTGTAATCTCGTCGACACGGTGAGTGATTTACGAATGACGTTTATCGCGAATCTGCGTTTACATCTCTCTCACTTTTTCTCTCTCTTTCTGTCTTCCTCTGAGTCTGCGCGTATCGCCAGGAATTTTTCTCAGACTGTGTCACGATATTTCTGCATTCGCGACTTGCATTGGCCTCGACACGACTCGCTAGTCAAATGTGAAAAGTAGGTCAAATTCGTGGAAACAAATCGCGAGAATTTTAGAAAGAAAATATTTGTGCGGTGAGTAGATCGATTTTTATCGATCTACGTGTTCGATCGATCGTAGATCGTTTATCGATTTCGCGATATATATATTTTTTTCTGACGTTGGTTTTATGACTAAACAGACCACTATTAATTAGCGATAAATATTGACATGTGAATAGACGAACCGATTTGGAATCGATCTGTAACCGATCTCGAACCGACTTCAACCGATTTCGGTCGATCGATAGCCGATCAATCGTTACTTTGCAGATTTCGCAAAAAATATTGTCATGTGAATTGAACGAACCGATCTCGAACCGATTTCTAACCGATTTTGAACCGATGTCGAACCGATCTCGGACTGATTTCCAACCGATCGATCGTCGTTTCGCAGATTCCGCGACGAAAATATTGTCGCATGAATCGACGAACCGATTTCAAACTGATTTCGAACCGATCTGAAGCCGATCCCGAATCGATTTCCAACCGATTCCCAACCGATCGATCGTCATTTCGCAAATTTCTCAATAAAAATATTGTCGCATGAATGGGCGAACCGACTTCGAACCGATCTCGAACCGATTTCGAACCGACCTCGAATCGATTCCGAACCGATTTCGAACCGATCTCGAACCGATTTCGATCCGATTTCGATCCGATTTCGAACTAATCTCGAACCGATCGCAAACCAATCTCGAATTGATTTCCAACCGATTTCGAAATGATTCCCAACCGATCGATCGTCGTTTTGAAGAATTCGCGATAAAAATATTGTCGCATGAATGGACGGACCGATTTTGAATTGATCTCGAACCGATTTTGAACCGATTTCGAACCGATTTTGAACCGATCTCGAACCGATTTCGAATCGATTTCGATCTGATTTCGAACTAATCTCGAACCGATCTAAAGCCGATCCCGAATCGATTTCCAACCGATTTCCAATCGATTCCCAGCCGATCGATCGTCGTTTCGCAAATTTATCAATAAAAATATTGTCGCATGAATGGACGAACCGATCTCGAACCGATTTCGATCCGATCTCGAACCAATTTTCAACCGATTCCCAACCGATCGATCGTCGTTTCGCAAATTTCTCAATAAAAATATTGTCGCATGAATGGGCGAACCAATCTCGAACCGATTTCGAACCGATTTCGAACCGATTTCGAATCGATCTCGAACCGATCGCGAACCGATTGATCGGCAGCGAGGGACACGTGGAGCAACGGCGCATGCGCAGTCGCGTCAGCGACTGCGACTGCGCCGGCGCACGAGGTGCGCGCGCGCGCCGCGTGGACTCCCGTCGATCGTAAAGGAAATGTGATCTCCCGTCAAGGTCGCTGCGCGCGAGCGGCGCAGCGTCGAAAGGCGACTCCGTCACACATTTCGCATTCATCGCCGGGTGTTTATTATCTTCGCGAGAAGGAAGAGCGCGCGCAGTGCATCGTGGGGGAGGGGGGATCGCCGACTCGTGGGAGGAGGCGGAGGGGGAAGAAACGAGTCGGAAAGGAGGAGGAGGAGGAGAGGGAGAAGAGGGAGAAGAGGGGGAAGAGGGGGTTGGGGGGAGGGGGAGGGGGTTTCTCCTCTCTATAACAGATATAAATCGCAATAAGCTCTTCTCGATAGTCGATTACTGCATAACACAATCTCGTGTGACTTAGTCATTCTTGTTGTGTTTTTTTTTCTTCTTTTTTTTGTGACTTAATCATTCCTGCTTTTTTTTTTTTTTTTTTTTTTGCGGTTGATTAAAAAAGATTGTGCATAACACAATTTCGTGTGACTTAATCATTCCTGTTGTCTGCTTTTTATTTTTTTATTTTTTTTTTGTTTTTTTGTCTTTTTTTGCCGTTGATTAAAAAAGATTGTGCATAACACAATTTCGTGTGACTGAGTCATTCCTGTTGACGGTTTTTTATTTTTTTTCTTTTTTTTTTTTTTGCCGTTGATTCAAAAAGATTGTGTATAATGCAATCTCAAGTGGCTTAATCATTCCTGTTGTGTTTTTTTTCTCCTTTTTTTAGTGCCGTTGATTCAAAAAGATTGTGTATAATACAATTTTGTGTGACTTAATCATTCCTGTTGTCTGTTTTTTTTTCTTTTTTTTTTGTGCCGTTGATTCAAAAAGATTGTGTATATTACAATCTTGTGTGACTTAATCATTCCTGTTTTTTTCTTTTTTTTTTTTTTTTTTTTGCCGTTGATTAAAAAAGATTGTGTATAATACAATCTTATGTGACTTAGTCATTCCTGTTGTCTGTTTTTTAAATTTTTTTCTTTTTTTTTGTGCCGTTGATTTAAAACTATTGTGTATAACACAATTTCGCGTGACTTAGTCATTCCTGTTGTCTGTTTTCTTTTTATTTTTTTCTTTTTTTTTAGTGCCGTTGATTTAAAAGTATTGTGCATGACACAATTTTGTGATTATTCCTGTTTTTTTTTTCGTTTTTTTTTTGTTTTTTGTTTTTTTTTTTCCCGTTGATTAAAAAAGATTGTACGTAACACAATTTCGTGTGACTTAGTCATTCCTGTTGTCTGTTTTTTATTTTTTATTTTTTTTTTGTTTTTTTGCCGTTGATTAAAAAATATTGTGCATGACACAATTTCGTGTGACTTAGTCATTCCTGTTGTCTGTTTTTTTATTTATTTTTTTTGTTTTTTTGTGCCGTTGATTTAAAACTATTGTGCATAACACAATTTCGTATGACTTAGTCATTCCTGTTGTCTGTTTTTTATTTTTTTATTTTTTTCGTTTGTTTTTTTTTTTGCCGTTAGTTCTTTTTTAAGACTGATTGAAGACACGCGACAATCACGAATATTGTAGAGTCACCCTAAATGAATTTTTTTTTATTGATTAATAAAATCTAAAACGGACGAATATTTCAGTAATTTTTTTTATTGGCCGTTGGTTCTTTTTTAACACTGATTTGCGACACGCGGAGAGAATCGCAAAAATCGCGAAGTCACCTTAAAAGAAAATGTGAATTGATTAATAACATTTTCAGTGACGTAGCCTGAGCTTTCAATTCAAATTAGGTCGATGGGAATGGAAAAGTCGCCGAGCAGAAAACACAGTCGAAATTTGCAGACAATGTTGATGGAAATCGTTGGAAATTCTCGTGGGACTAGGAAAGAGCATTTAACAATGCTCAATGGATTTTAATAATACGTCAAAATGTATCTGATTTGTGCCTCCATGGACCTTGAATTTTTTTTTTTTTTTTTTTTTTTTTTCGGTTTGACAGAATATTCAGCAGCAGCAAAAGTCTGATTTAAGGAAACGAGAAATGGAGACTTAAGGTAGTCGAGTTCGCATAAGTTTTCGAAAATTGAGCGAAAATTGCAACCACATCTCGATAATATAAAAATCTGAAAAAAATCATGCATGTTAAAGACGTTGAAAAGATTAATTTTGCATAATAAAAATTCCAAAATGTTATTAACAAATTGATGAAAAATAAAATTGTTCAACAAATATTTCGACAACCTAATTTTTTTGTTTCATCGAAAATGATCCGTTCTATTTTCTGAATATGCATGAATTTTTTCAAATTTTTCAATTCACTTTGAATTTTGTGATTTTCCCCATGTTAGAGAACGCAAAATTCAAAGTGAATGAAAAAAATTTTTAAAATTCATACATATTTAGAAAAATGAACGCATTATTTTCATTGAAACAAAAAAATTAAGTTATCGAAGGATTCGTTGAACAATTTTATTTTTCATCAATTTGTTAATAACATTTTCGAATTTTTATTATGCAAAATTAATCTTTTCAACGTTTATAACATGTATGATTTTTTCAGATTTTTATATTATCGAGAAGTGGTTGCAATTTCTTGTCAATTTTCTCGAATTTATGTGAAATTAATACTAGACGCAAGGACTACCTTAAGGATGTATGTCAGCGAGACTGTTCTCAACCCGCTGAAAAGTCAAAATCCAGAGGTAAATTCGACCACTTCTCGATGGATTAAAAATCTGAAAAAAATCAAGCATATAAAAGATGCTCAAAAGAATAATTTCGCATAATAATAATTCCAAAATGTTATTAACAAATAGGTGAAAAAAACAATTGTTCAACAAATTAGTGGTCAACCTAATTTTTTTTTGCATAAAATTTATATGTATATTTTTCTGAACACATATGCATTTTTTCAAAATTTTTTCTAGTTTTCGAAATTTGGTTTTTTTGGATTTTTTTTTTCTTTAAAAATCCGTGTTTAATCACGCATTTTGGATATGTGTTTCTTCCAAAACCACCCATGACACCATGCAAGTTTCGAAAAGATTGATCAAATAGATTCGCGATTACAGTCCAAAGATGAAAACAAAAAACCAAATTTCGAAGACTAGAAAAAATTCTGAAAAAATGCATATGTGTTCAGAAAAATATACATATAAATTTTATGCAAAAAAAAAATTAGGTTGACCACTAATTTGTTGAACAATTATTTTTTTCACCTATTTGTTAATAACATTTTGGAATTATTATTAGGCGAAATTATTCTTTTGAGCACCTTTTGTATGCTTGATTTTTTTCAGATTTCTAATCTATCGAGAAGTGGTCGAATTTACCTCTGGATTTTTACTTTTCAGCGGGTTGAGAACAGTCTCGCTGACATACATCCTTAAGGGATCGTCACAGTGTGACCCTCCAAAAAATCAATGATTTTCGCGAATTTTTTTTGTTAAGTTGTAATAAACTAATTGGTCTGGTTTTTTTTTTATAAATAGATACATTCATGAATAATACAAAATGATTTTTTTTATGTGCATTTATTTAGTTTATAATAATGAAAATAATTGTTCAAATAGCTCGTGCAAAAAAAAATGCTCCATCATGTCCACGATTGCGGCCGCAATTTTTGTCTGAACCAAAAATTTCAAAAAGATTATTAATCTGTAGGAAATTCGTTATCGCGCTATGAGAGCTTTTTTTTTTTTTTGAAATTTGACAAAATGGCGGCGGTTTGAACAAAAAGTATCGAATTTAGCCCTCTTTTTCGACAGTTTTTCGTAAAAAAAAATAGGAAGATTTAAAAAAAAAAAAAAGCTCTCATAGCGCTATAGAGAATGACGTTAAAAATGTTCTCTCCAAATTTCAAATCAATATCGTCAAAACTCTTCCTTTAACACTGGACATCGTTTTGAAAAACACCATTCCGAGATAAACGCGTTTAAAGTTTGCACACGCCGCACTGTCACGCTGCAATCCCTTTTTCTAAGAAAGGCTGTAGCGACCGAAATAATTCGAATTTCGATAAACAAATTTAACAGAATGTTTATAACCGTGTATACTATCCGATAATGAAAAAAAAAAAAAAAAAAAAATCGATTTTTTTTATTTCACACTGTGACGATCCCTTAAAACGATCGAGAGGATCGTGCGATCGAACACCTGCTCGATCACGAGTCTCATGCGCCGCGCATGCGCCGTGCGCGCTACTCGAATCTCTCACGGTGAGCGATTTAAATCGTCGACGAGGCGAATTAATTAACGGAATCGTTTTCGCCGGGTAAATCGATCGATAGATCGTGACTTCTCGTGACTCGTCGTGAATCGTCGCAGGTGATCGGCAGTCGCGCGAAGGCGGACGATTAATTAACGCCGCGGTCGCGTCTAATTAGCGCCACTCGGCGCAAACGCCACTTGACGCGAACAACCTCACAGCTCCTCCCCCCCCCCCACCCCCCTCCCCAGGTTATCGGGCTCGTCACACGTCCTTATCAGTCGTTAGGAAAGCGACCCTTTTGCCCTTAGTAATTACGAAGCTGAGCCTTTGATACGGACTAAATGTCAGACACTTCACATTTCGCGCGAGAAATTTTACGCTCGGAGGAAAATCAGTCGCTTAGGTGATTTATTAGAGAAAAAAAAGGGAAACGAAAATCGATTTTTGGATTTTTTTATAATGTTGAAATTGACTAAAGTGACGTTATCAAATAATATTTAATTAGGTCAAAGAGCAAAATTTCAAGTCTTTTTAAATTATTGAGAAAATTAGTAGATTAGGTGATTTATTGGAGAAAAAAAAGAAAAGTGAAAATCGATTTTTGGATTTTTTTTTATGTTGGAATTGGCTAAAGTGACGTTATCCAATAATTTTGAATTAGGTAAATGGTGAAAATTTCGAGTTTTTTAATTATTTTTATAGTTTTTAGATACTTTGTAAATACTCCAAAACGAGAAATGTTATTTTTTGTAGATAATCTTCGTAAATAAGAATTTTTCGTAAATAATCGACTAATTCGATTGGGTGATTTATTGGAGAATAAAAAATAAGTGAAGATCGATTTCTGGATTTTTTTTAAATGTTGGAATTGACTAAAGTGACGTTATTAAATAATTTTGAATTAGGTCAAAGGGGAACATTTAGGAAAATGGGGAAAATTGGGAAGGAAAATTTGAAGGCATTTTTTTTCCCCATTTTCCAATTTTTGAGAAAATAATTTGTTAGGGAAAGTTTTTTTGAATTGGCTAAAGTGAATTGGCTAAAGTGACGTTATCCAATAATTTTGAATTAGGTAAATGGTGAAAATTTCGCGTCTTTTTTAATTATTTTTATAATTTTTAGATACTTTAAGTAAATACTCCAAAACGAGAAATGTTATTTCTCCAATAAATCACCTAATCGAATTAGTCAATTAGGTGATTTATTGGAGAAAAAAAGACAAATGAAAATCGATTTTTAGAGTTTTTTTAAATGTTGGAATTGATTAAAGTGACGTTATCAAATAATTTTGAATTAGGTCAAAGGGGAACATTTTGGAAAATGGGGAAAACTGGGAAGGAAAATTTGAAGGAATTTTTTCTCCCCATTTTCCAATTTTTTAGGAAATAATTTTTTGGGGAAAGTTTTTTTAAGTTTGTGGTTTTCAAAAATTATTATTATAGAATGTACATTATTATTTTTATTTTAATCGCAAAAAGTATTTAATTGAATTTACTACAAAAACTCGTTCAATCCTAATTCCACCCTTTTTTGCTAATTTAATTCATCGTCGAGACTTTCACGATTTGAAGGACTTTTTTCTTCCAATTTTTCCCATTTTCCAAAATTAGAAAATTTTGAAAAATATTCTCATTTTCCAAAATTGGAAAATGGGAAAAATCAGGAAGGAAAAATTGAAAGAATTTTATTTTCCCCATTTTCTAATTTTTAAGGAAATACGTTTTTGAAAACATTTTTTTCAATTTTGTGTTCTTCAAAAATTATTGTTATACAACGTAAATAATTTTTCAATTTAAATTGCAAAAAGTATTTAATTGAATTAACTACAAAAACTCGTTCAATCCCAATTCCACCCTTTTTTGCTAATTTAATTCATCGCCGAGACTTTCGCGATTGCCCGGATTTCTCACATTCTACAGCATCGCGATACCGGAGAAAAAAAAAGTGCAGCCTGTGAATGTGAGAGAAGGAGAAAAATAGCAAAAAAAAAAAAAAAGAAAAAAAAAATAAGGCGCCGCAACCGACGAGAAAATAAAAGAAAGGAAAGGAAAAGGGAGGCGGATGATGTGGGAAAAGAGGAAGCTAATCAGAAGCGGAGTTACGCTCCGGAGACTCGGGGAACTCGCTCGACTCGCAGCGAAATCCGTCGCGTGAACCACCTTTTAGCACTTTAATTGCAACTTCTCTCACTCTCGCGTTTCTCGTTTCTCGTTTCTCGTTTATGCGCAAGCCGCTTGGCTGTTCCACTGTATATATAGCAGCAGCAGCAGCAGCAGCCTCGAGGCCTCCATACACACCTAAGTACAACCTCGCATTTCTCGTTTCCTTAAGGTAGTCCTTGCGTCTAGTATTAATTTCACATAAATTCGAGAAAATTGACAAGAAATTGCAACCACTTCTCGGTAATATAAAAATCTGAAAAAATCATGCATGTTATAAACGTTGAAAAGATTAATTTTGCATAATAAAAATTCCGAAATGTTATTAACAAATTGATGAAAAATACAATTGTTCAACAAATCCTTCGATAACTTAATTTTTTTGTTTCAATGAAAATAATGCGTTCATTTTTCTAAATATGTATGAATTTTTTTTATTTTTTTAATTCACTTTGAATTTTGCGTTTTTTAACATGGGGAAAATCACAAAATTCAAAGTAAATTTAAAAATTTGAAAAAATTCATGCATATTCAGAAAATAGAGCGGATCATTTTCATTGAAACAAAAAAATTAGGTTGTCGAAATATTTGTTGAACAATTTTATTTTTCATCAATTTGTCAATAACATTTTGGAATTTTTATTATGCAAAATAAATCTTTTCAACGTCTTTAACAGGCATGATTTTTTTCAGATTTTTATATCATCGAGATGTGGTTGCAATTTTCTCTCAATTTTCGAAAACTTATGCGAACTCGACACCAGGCGCAACGACTACCTTAAGGAGGCTTCAGCGCTTCATACTAGTCAAATCAGTGCTAAATTTTCAAAAGCATTTTTCTAATTCTTGGTTGTTTAATAAATTGTTCCGAGGTATTACTGATGTTTCAGCATTAGTTCTTAATAGACAAATACATTCACAGTCGTGATTTGAATAAAAAATCGACTGATATATGCAAATTCTCGATGTCTTGATTTTTCGTGCAGTTTTTTGAAAGAATAAACCGTAATAATAGTTCTATTACGACGAGCAAAAGCTCATTTTTATCATTGGAAGATGCTTGATCGATTGACCTTTCAGATTTTTTAATAGTATCAGTACTTCAAAAGTTATAGCCATTTGTATGTCGCCTTTTAGGTTAGGATAGGATGATCAAACGGTCATATCTTTTGAACTACTGAGACTATAAAAAATCTGGACGGTCAATCGATAAAGGGTCTTCCAATAATAAAAATGTGCTGTTGCTCGTCATAATTGGACAATTATTACGGTTAATTCTTTTAAAAAACTACACGGAAAAACATGACATCGGGAATTTGCATATATCAGTCGATTTTCTATTAAAATCACGGCTATGAATGTATTTGTCTGTTAAGAACTAATGTTGAAACGTCAGTAATACCTTGGAACAATTTATTAAACAACCAAGAATTATAAAAATGCCTTTGAAAATGTAGCACTGATTTGACTAGTATGAAGCGCTGAAGCCTCCTTAAGGTAGTCCGAGCGGTACAGTCCCAGAAAATGTGAGATTCAGAGATTTTCAGAGATAATTTCGAACGTTTTCAAATGGAATAAAAATCTGAAAAAAAAAAAAAAAAATCAAGTAAATATGCTTAATTTTTTTTTTCAGATTTTCCTTTTATATATAGAAGGTGTTTGAATGATTGATTTTGCGTAATAATTATTTGCAAAATTTATTAACAATTTGATGAAAAAATACTTTTGTAACAAATTACATTTTTTCAAATTTTTTAATTCACTTTGAATTTTGTGATTTTTCCCATTAAAAAAAAACGAAAAATCTAAAGTGAATTTAAAAATTTGAAAAAATGCATACATACTGAGAAAAATTAACGAACCATGTTCATCAATTTGTAAATAACATTCTAAAATTACTATAATGCCAAATTAATCTTTTCAACGCCTGTAGTATGCATGATTTTTTTCAGATTTTTAGATTATATATCAAGAAGTGTCTAAGAAAAATACAAAACAAAAATAAAATAAGATAAATATACTCACTGCATCGGTGAAAAAAAAAATGTTAATCAACGAGCGATCGTCACTCGTAATTTTTTTTTCTGCAAATATAACAATATTCTCGTTTAAAATAAACTGTAAACATTAAAAAAATATATTATCGCTGCATCGGTGAAAAAAATTTTTTTCAAAGCAACGAACGATCTTCGCTCGTAATCCTCAAGCAGTAAACTTTCGCCCGGACACTGTTGGCCGTTTTCAAGTTCATTGCTGCTGCTTTTTCGTAAAAATTAAATTGCAAACCTAAAATATAAATAAAATAAAATAAATATTATCGTTGCGTCGCTGAAAAAAAAAAAAAAAAAAAAGAAAAAAAAAGTTCAAAGCAACGAGCGATCGTCGCTCATAATTTTTTTAATGCTAATTTTCGTCCTGCAAATATAACAACATTTTCTTGAAAAAAAAAGTGCAAAAACTTAAAAAATAAAGAAATACAACAAAATAAATATTATCATCTCTGAAAAAAAAAAAAAAAAAAAAAAAAATGTTTGAAGCAACTATCGATCGTCGCTCGTAATCCTCAAGCAGTAAACTTTCACCCGGACACTGTTGGCCGTGTTAACCCTTTTCAAGTTCATTGCTGCTGCTGCTGCTGCTGCTTTTTCGTTAAAATCAAACTGCAAACCTACAAAATAAATAAAATAAAATAAATATTATCGTTGCGTCGCTGAAAAAAAAAAAATAATAAAAAAATAAAAAAATAAAAAAAAAATAAAAAATAAAAGTTTGAAGCAACTATCGATTGTCGCTCGTAATCTTTTTTATGCGAACATTTTCTTTATAAAAACTGCAAACCCCAAAAAATAAATAAATAAACCAAAATAAATATTATCGCTGCGTCGCTAAAAAAAAAAAAAAAAAAAAAAAAAAAAAAAAAAAAAGTTTGAAGCAACCATCGATCTTCGCTCGTAATCCTCAAGCAGTAAACTTTCGCCCGGGCACTGTTGGCCGTGTTAACCCTTTTCAAGTTCATTGCTGCTGCTGTTGCTGCGTTCCGCAATTAGCCCTGAACCGTCAACAGTCGTCGCGCGTCAGTCGCGCGACCGTTCCGAGGGTTCGTAAATATTTCAACGCTCCGGCACGCGACTTGTGTCCCTCGACTCACTCGATGCGCAAATCCCTCCCCCCTCCCCCCTCCCCCCTTTCAGGTATTCATATACAGTGAACTGCAGTCGACGTCGCCTCAGGTAAATTACCTGTTGCGCCTCGAAATTTACATTTTGCATTATTGCCCCGAAATATTCTCGGAGACGGATTCTCGACCTACGGTAAAATGGGGGCAATTAAGTTTACGTCCCTACAACCCTTTTCCCTTTACAGCCGCTTCCGCTTTCCTCGCCTACCTGGAATTATTATATTTTAGTGCGAAACTTTCGCACGGGGGAAATGAGAATTTTCCTCGTTGTAAATATAGGAAAAAAAAAATTATGGCCATAGGATACGTAAGAATATATTATATATAATGAACATGTGGATAAACAGAAAGGAACAAATGAATATATGAAAATATAGTGTGTCCCAAAAGTTTTTTAAATCCGGCTGTTTAACCCTGTTCGCTTAACCCTGTATATAAACAGGGTTAAGCAGCCGGAACTTCATAACTTTTGGCCTTGTTAACCCTGTTCGCTTAACCCTGTATATGAACAGGGTTAAGCAGCCGGAACTTCATAAATTTGGACCTGTTGACCCTGTTCGTTTAACTCTATATGTGAACAGAGTTAAGCGAACAGGGTTAAGCAGCCGGAACTTCATAATTTTTGGCCCTGTTAACCCTGTTCGCTTAATCCTGTAAATGAACAGGGTTAAGCGAACAGGGTTAAGCAGCCGGAACTTTATAACCTTTAGTCCTGTTAACCCTGTTGGCTTAATCCTGTATATGAACATGGTTAAGCCAATAAGGATAAGCAGCTGAAACCTCATAACTTTTGGCCCTGTTAACCCTGTTTGCTTAACCCTGTATATGAACTGGGTTAAGCAAACAGGGTTAAGAAGCCGGAACTTCATAATTTTTGGCCCTGTTAACTCTGTTTGCTTAACTGTATATGTGAACAGGGTTAAGCAAACAGGGTTAAGCAGCCGGGACTTCATAACCTTTGACCCTGTTAACCCTGTTCGCTTAATCCTGTGTATGAACAGGGTTAAACGAACAGAGTTTAGCAGCCGGAACTTCATAACTTTTGGCCCTGTTAACCCTGTTCGCTTAATCCTGTATATGAACAGGGTTAAGCGAACAGGGTTGAGCAGCCGGAACTTCATAACTTTTGGCCCCGTTAACCCTGTTCGCTTAATCCTGTGTATGAACAGGGTTAAGCGAACAGGGTTAAGCAGCTGAAACCTCATAACTTTTGGCCATGTTAATCCTGTTCGCTTAACCCTGTATATGAATAGGGTTAAATGAACAGGGTTAAGCAGCCGGAACTTCATAACTTTTGGCCCCATTAACCCTGTTCGCTTAATCCTGTATATGAACAGGGTTATACGGGCAGAGTTAAGCAACCGGAACTTCATAACTTTTGGAACACCCTGTATACAACCAAATAACATTAACAGACGAACGAATAAACGAACAAGCGAATAAACAAGCGAACGAACAAACGAACAAGCGAATAAATAAACGAACAAGCGAACGAACAAACGAAAAAAAGAACAAGCGAATGAGCAAACGAACATACGAACATATAAATCCAAATAATATGAACAAACGAAGGAACAAACGAACAAGCGAACGAACAAACGAAAAAAAGAACAAGCGATTGAGCAAACGAACATACGTACATATAAAACCAAATAATATGAACAAACGAACGAACAAGCGAACGAACAAACGAACAAACGAACAAGCGAATTAATATTGAAACAAACGTACGAACGAACGAACAAGCGAACGAACAAACGAACAAACGAACAAGCGAATGAACGAACAAGCGAATGAACGAACAAGCGAATTAACATTGAAACGAACGTGCAAACGAACGAATTATCAGAGCAGCAAAGAGCGCGGCGAGAAACATCGATCGAGAAGTGTAGCGGTAGCGCAGCGCCGAGGCCCTTTCTACCTTCCCTTTCACTTTCATCTATCGGTTTTGCTGCCTTGACGGGTGCTATATATCTACTTCCCCCCGACTTACTCACTCTCGCGCTTTGCCACGTTTACATTAGCGAAAAGTTTTCAACTCGCAATGTTCCTACGATTCAATCTGTGATTACACCGACCTCAAGCTTAGCTATTTTTTTTTACAGGGATTTTACTTGGCCATAATATTTCATTTGATTTTATATTTTTCAAATGATTTTATGTTTGCAGAGAATGTTTTTTTTATGATATTTGTACTTTTTGTATACTTGGCGTAGCAATTTTTGTATTGAAAGAAAAAACATTTTTGGCATCATTTGATACTTTTTTGAAACATTTTTGTTGTTTATAATTATTAACAATTTTTTAAGATATTTTTTTGAGACTCGCTACAATTTCTGTGATTTTTTTAAATAATTGCACAATCACAGTTATAGTGACCAAAATGTATAGGATTGAACATTTTAAGAGGACGAGATGACACAGATAATAATAATAATAGCTTAGCTATAATTATATAATATATTATATATTAGCTACAATTAGCTAAAATAAGCTATTATTATTATTATTACTATTATTAATAATAATAATAACAGTTTAGCTATTATTATTATTAATAATAATGCTTAGCTATATAAATTAATGATCAATGATTAGCCAAAAAATGCTTAGCTTCGCTATTATTATTATTATTATTATTATTATTGTGCGAAAAAAGTGAAAAGTCATTAGACATAGATGACACTCGACATTCGATCGAACGTTCGATTTATTCCGCGCCAGATGCAAACGCGCACTCGATTATGTATTCGATACGTCGAGTTGGCAATTAATACGCCAGCGACTTTGTCGCAGTCGCGTCGGGCTTTTAATTCGCGGACCTTATTCAGGAAAACGATACGCAATGCATTTCCATGCGGCGGCGACGACGACGAAACGTCACGAAGTGCAATTTTCCCATTGAATTCGCTCGCGGGTCAAGATGCTTTAATATGGATTAGACGCAGTTATGAATTTTCATAATCTTATGAATGCTACTTTCAGACAATTTTTCGTTCGATTTTGTGTCCATTTTCGTCCAATTTTGCGTCCATTTTTCGTCCAATTTTGCGTACATTTTTCGTCCAATTTTTGGTGAATTTTCGTTCATTTTTTGTCTAATTTGTTTTCCGTTTTCTAAACATTTTTAATTCATTTTAAAGACAATTTTTTTGGTCCATTTTTGTCCATTTTCCGTCCAGTTTTTAGCAATTTTCCGCCATTTTTGTGACATTTTCCGCCATTTTTAAAATAAATTGTCCATCCATTTTTTTGTCTATTTTTCGCCCATTTTTTTTTCCATTTTCCGTCCAATTTTTGGCCATTACCGCCATTTTTTGGGCAGTTTCCGCCATTTTTTAAAAATCATTTTTCCATCCATTTTTTTGTCTATTTTTCGCCAATTTTTGGTCCATTTTCGCCCAATTTTTTGTCCATTTTCCATCAAATTTTAAGTCAATTATTTGTGCATTTTCAGTGCAATTTTTTGCCATTTTTTCACCCAATTTTTGTCCATTTTCTGTTCATTTTTTGGGTCAATTTTCATCCTTGTTTGTCAATTTTTATCCATTTTTGTCATTTTTCATCCTTTTTTTGTCAATTTTTATCCATTTTTTGTCATTTTTCATCCAATATTTTATCCATTTTCCGTCAAATTTTGTCTCCTTTTTTTCACCCAATATTTTGTCTATTTTTCATCCAATATTTTCACTATTTTCCGTCCAATTTTTTGTCCATTTTTCGTCCAATTTTTTATCCATTTGTCATACAATATTTTTTTCAATGCCAAAAATGCAAAAAATCAACTAAAAAAAATGCTTCGAGTGCCGAGCATTTATTTATTTTTTTTACCAAAAGTGCATTTTTTATGCTGCGTCTTTAATGCATTTTCGAATGTTATGTTGCATTTTTTAATGCATTTTTGGCGGGTCGAAAAATCGCTGCAGCTCTGTGATATGAGCGAACTATAATATGACGGAGCTGTCAATTGAAATTGCCGCAACGTGTCTTCCGCGGCGCGATAACCCGTATCTTCCACTCGGTCTCGGGGCTCTCTCGGCGAGCGTCGAGCTGCAGGCCAATATAATACTTGGCTCTCGTTGCGTCGACCGCGCAGCGCTAGACTCACGACCCAAATACCGAATTTCGTGGCGCGCGACGAACGCCGGCCAACAGAATTTAGAGCGGCGCGCGGCAGCCAAAAGAAAGCAACACGTTCGGTTCGCACGCTGCTTTTTCGACTGCAAAATCGTCGAATTAGCGTTATTATTTAAATAAAAAAATGAAATATTAGCAGAAAAATAAATTAAGGGGGGAATACCCACATTAAGAGGCTCAGTAGTAGTAGTAATTGTATTTATTGGCAATTTTAGTGTTTTTTTTTTTTTTTTTTTTTTTTTTTTTTTTTTTTTTTTATTATATACATTGTTTCGGTTGTTTCTGAAATTGCCAATAGGCCATCGACCGAGGTCCTTCAGCCTGAAAGAGGCTCATTTTCACTGATTTTTTTTTTTTTTTTTTTTTTTTTTTCGGTGGGAAGAATTTATTAGAATTTTTATTAAATTTGGATATCATTTTATCATATTTCGAACAACCTTTGCGAATTTTTTAAAAATGATTTTGCCCAAAAATAAAAAAGTTAGGGACTGATGTCCGCTGAAGGTCCTCATTCCAATTTTCATCCGAAATCATTAAGGGGGGGGTAGGGTATTAAAATTTTTTTTTGGCATTTTTATTTTATATTTTTACTGAATGCATAATACCTCAAGAATATTGTGTCAAATTTTCAAGTCAATCGGAGCAAAATTGACGACGTTATGAGTATTTTTATACTCGCGGATTGCTGTACCTTCGCTGCCCGCCGAGCGCGACTTTAAAGCGTTTTTCCCACAATTCACGTTTTCAAAGTCGGTGCCCCCATCGTACCGTCAAAACTACTGCACCGATCCTTTTGAATTTTTTCATACTTTTTCTGCACATATTTTACGAGGTAACGCGGAAGAGTTTTTTTTTCGAATTTACTAATATTTTTTATTTTACAATAGCAAAATAGCCGATTTTTTCCGAAAAAATCGCGTTTTTCCCTTTAAAGTGTTCCCAAAAATTGAAAAATTAAAATTTCGAAAAAAACTCTTCCGCGTTGCCTGGGGAAAACGATTACCTAACAAATGAACTTTGGTTTTTTAATTTCGGATGATCCAGTACCGAACTCGATGAGGGGCACCGCAATTCTACTTTTTTCCGAGACGCTTCCGAGTAAATGCCGCCATTGCTGTATTTTTTTATATTTCTTCATGAAAAAATTACACAATATTCTTCGAATGTTATGCTTTGATGTACAATTGGTTTTATCGAATAGATTTTAAGGCGCTGCTGGAGTAGATTTTTTTACCGACCGGTCGGTAAAAAAGTACGGTTTCGTAGTTTACGGTATACGTCATTATTGTATTACAAAAATGTCTCAAATTGTACAGGATTATAATATCAACATAGGCGCATCGGCGTAAACTCGAATTTTGGGTGAAAACGCTTGAAAAACAAAGAAAAACGTAAATTTGTAAGCCTATCGAAAACTAATATGGCCGCTAGAACTGTCAACTGCCATCTTTTTCGTATTATATAAACATTTCCAGGAATCCCATACGAAAAACGAGAATCTACGCCGATGCGCTTACATTGATATAATAATCCTGTGCAATTTCAGACATTTTTGTAATTCACTAACGACGTATACCGTAAACTACGAAACCGTACTTTTTTTTACCGACCAGTCGGTAAAAAATCTACTCCAGCAGCCCCTTAATACAAAAATAAAAATAAAATAAAAAAATATATTTATTAGCACAACTATAAAAAAATATTAGCACAAAAAAAACTATCGGCACGAAAACAAAAATAAAATGTTGGCACAAAAATAGTCGTATTGCGCAGGCGCAGTCGATCCGGACGGAAATGTTGGAAAACAACGGAATCGGCGTTGCAATTATTAGGGGGGGGGAGGGGGGGGCGGATATTCCGCGTTCGCAATACGCAGCAGTCGGATATATAACGCAGGAGAGTTATAACTTCCTAATGACCTGGCAACAAAAGACCTGCTAATTACTCTTCAGGTACGACGAAGACGGCGGAAAACGAGAGACGGAGAGAAGAAGAAAAAAAAAAAAAAAAAAAAGTACATAAAACAGATTGCAACGAACGTGACTCACGACCTCAGTGAGGTACTACAATCGCGGCCACGCCATCTCTATATCCTTCGGCTTATTTTGCTCTTCATTTCCTCCTACACCGCTCTCGACGCATACGGCGAAAATTAATACGTCCCGCTGGAAGTTGAGTCAATCGTCAATCATCCTTCTGTCTCTTTCTCTCTCAATCGGTGACTAAGCCTTTTCTCGATTTAATTCAGATTTTATTTTTTTTCTTTTTTTTCGCCAAAAATTGAATAAAATTTTGGAGTGTTGGAAGTACTTCTCCGAGTGTTCTTCGAGTGTTGGAGCCTTTTCTCGATTTAATTCAGATTTTTTTTTTTTTTTTTTTTTTTCCGCCAAAAATTGAATAAAATTTTGGAGTGTTGGAAGTACTTCTCCGAGTGTTCTTCGAGTGTTGGAGCCTTTTCTCGATTTAATTCAGATTTTTTTTTTTTTTTTTTTTTTCCTCCAAAAATTGAATAAAATTTTGGAGTGTTGGAAGTACTTCTGACACTCCAATTTTTCGTCCATTTTTTATCATTTTTTTTGTCTATTTTGTCTCCAGTATTGTATCAATTTAAAAAAAATAAAATAAAAAAAAATGAAATCATCAAATCAAATCAAATCATTTTTTTTTTCAACTTTTTTGTCATTTTTTCAATCCAAAAAATGCGAAAAATCAGTAGAAAAAAATTGACTATCATCGTTCGTGTCGAAAGTACTTCCGACAATCCAATTTTTCATGAATTTTTATCTTTTTTTTTTTTCTATTTTGTCTCCAGTATTTTATCAATTTTTTTTTGTCTATTTTTTCTCCAATATTTTATCCAACTTGTTGTACACTTTTGGTCAATTTTTTCCTTCAATATTTTGTCCATTTTTCGTCAATTTTTCTTTCCATATTTTGTCCATTTTTCGTCAATTTTCCTTCCATATTTTGTCCATTTTTCGTCAATTTTTCCTTCCATATTTTGTCCATTTTGCATCCAATATTTTGTCCATTTTGCGTCAATTTTTTTCAATCCAAAAAATGCAAAAAATCACTACAAAAAAGTGGACAATTATCGTTCGTGTCGGAAGTACTTCCGACACTCCAATTTTTCGTCCATTTGTCATCATTTCTTTTTGTCTATTTTGTCTCCAGTATTGTATCCATTTATTTGTCTATTTTTCCTCCAATATTTTATTTTTCCTTCAATATTTTATCCATTTTTGCGTCCATTTTTTGTCCATTTTTCATCCAATATTTTATCCATTTTTTGCGTCTATTTTTCGTCCATTTTTCATGCAATATTTTCTCCATTTTTCCTCAATTTTTTTCAATCCAAAAAATGCAAAAAATCACTACAAAAAATTGAACAATCATCATCCGTGTCGGAAGTACTTCCGACACTCCAATATATACATTCCTCGCCCACTTGACGAGACTAGGAAAACTGTGTCGACCGGGGCGCTGTGCATGCGCCTGCGCAGAGCGCGACGCACGGCCTGTCGCTCAAGGTCTGTCGGACAGCGGGAGAGAGAAAATAAAACGAGCGTGCGCGGCGGCGGCGCGACGTCGGAGAGTAGAGCAGAGCAGATCAGAACGGAGCAACACGTTGTGTACGTAGACATAATGCAATGTAATGCACTATATATGTATACACGAGCAGACCGAGTCAAATAGAAAAAGAGAGAGAGAGAGGACAGTAATACATATACAGGGTGATTCAGAATGTTTTTGTCAGCCGTTGAGGAAAAATAGTTAACCATCTCGGGAACAAAATTACTTAGCCGTTTTTCGTAATTCGCAATATTTATTTATTTACAAGCATTAGAAAAAAAATTAACCAATGGGGACAAATAAATGAATAAATATTCAAAAAATACTATTTATTTATAGTATTCATAGTATTTTTTAAATATTCGTTTATTTATGTTCCCATTGGTCTACTGGTTTATTTATTTATTTATTTGTTCCCATTGGTCTATTTTTTTCAAATTTTCAATAAATAAATAAATATTGTGAATTACAAAAAACGACTGAATAATTTCGTTCCCGAGGTGCTAAAAAAAAATAGTTTACTATCTCGGGAACAAAGTTACTTAGCCGTTTTTCGCAATTCGCAATATTTATTTATTTACAAGCATTAGAACAAAAAATTAACCAATGGGGACAAATAAATGAATAAATATTCAAAAAATACTATTTATTTATAGTATTCATAGTATTTTTTGAATATTCGTTTATTTATGTTCCCATTGGTCTACTGGTTTATTTATTTATTTATTTCTTCCCATTGGTCTATTTTTTTCAAATTTTCAAGAAATAAATAAATATTGCGAATTACAAAAAACGGCTGAATAATTTCGTTCCAGAGGTGCTAAAAAAAAAAAAATAGTTTACCATCTCGGGAACAAAGTTACTTAGCCGTTTTTCGTAATTCGCAATATTTATTTATTTACAAGCATTAGAACAAAAAATTAACCAATGGGGACAAATAAATGAATAAATATTCAAAAAATACTATTTATTTATAGTATTCATAGTATTTTTTGAATATTCGTTTATTTATGTTCCCATTGGTCTACTGGTTTATTTATTTATTTATTTGTTCCCATTGGTCTATTTTTTCGAATTTTCAAGAAATAAATAAATATTGCGAATTACAAAAAACGGCTGAATAATTTCGTTCCCGAGGTGCTAAACTACCATTCTTCAACGGCTGACAAAAATATTCTAAATCACCCTGTATATATCTACGGCATAGTAAAGTAGAGTGTCGGTTTCCCCTCTTCCCTCCCTGGGGAGTGGGGAGGGGGAGGGGAGGGGAGGAAAAGGAGTGAGAGGGGAGAGGGGTACACTCGAACGATGAAAGAGGCGGAAAAGGGGGGAGGGGAGGGGGGGAGGGAAGGAGTGAGAGGGGAGAGGGGTACACTCGAACGATGAAAGAGGTGGAAAAAGGGGGGAGGGGAGAGGGGGAAAAGGGGGGAGGGGAAAGGGGGACTAGAAAAAAGGAGGGGGAGGGGAGAGGGGAGAGGGGGGCTCTTGGACGAGGAAAGAGGAAGAGGAGGAAGAGGGGGGAGGAAAAATGAGGGAGAGGGGGTGGGGAGGGTGACGAGGAAAGAGGAGGAAGGGGGGAGTGAGACTCGTTGCGTTGGTGTTTGCTGCACGCGGTCGACCAAAAGGAGGGGGGGAAGGGAGGGGGGGGGGGTGTCACGGGGGTCCGGCAATAGCACGTCCGACACGGTGCACGCTCTCTCGCTCTCGTCCGGCGGCACCGGGCGATGGTTATATACACACAGCAAGTCCCCACCTACAATGTGAGATCACTCTCGATTACGTAAGTGTCCAGCCGGCGGCGGCTGTGGCTGTGACTGCGGCGGCGCAGTCGCCGCGACGGCGAGAGAGCTCTTTCTCGCTCGGTGCATAGACGCGCACGCGCACACTGCGCATGCGCATGCGCAGTCCACTTCAAGTGGGTTTTTTTCTCTGGGTTTTCATACACTGGGAAAAATCTATGGGATAACAATGCCGTGTAATAGGGTATCAGGAAAAAATGGCCGGGGAAAAATGGCCGGGAAAAAATGGCCAGAGGAAAAAATGACCGGGAGGAAAATGGCTGGAGGAAAAAATGACCGGGGGAAAAATGGCCGGAGGAAATAATGACCGGGAAAAAACGGCCGGGGAAAAAATGGCTGGAGGAATTAATGGCCGGGGAAAAAATGGCCGGAGGAAGTAATGACCGGGGAAAAAATGGCCCGGGGGAAAAAATGGCCGGGAGAAAATGGCCGGAGGAAATAATGACCGTGAAAAAATGGCCGGGGGAAAAATGGCCGGAGGAATTAATGACCGGTAAAAAATGGCCGGAGGAAATAATGACCGGGAAAAAATGGCTCTTTCAATGCTGGCTATTTCAATTTCCGGGGAAAAGGCTTTTTCAATATAAAAAATATGTAACATTGTCAAAGATACCCTTACTATGAAACCCTTACTATAGAACCTTTACCCTTTACTATGGAAAAATTTCCGTAATATTATTATTCATAACTCACAATGTGTAATAATTTTTTATTGGAAAAAATTAAAAAACATATCAATATGTCTGTTTCATAAATTATGAAACATAGTTAAAGATACCATTCACCCTTACTATGAAACCCTTCACCCTTTGCTATGGAAAAATTTCCATAAGATTATAATTCATAACTCACTATGTTTCATCATTTTTCCCAATAAAAAATTATGAAAAATAGTTAAAGATACTCTTCACCCTTTACTATAAAAAAAAATGCACTATGTTTCATCATTTTTTCCAATAAAAAATTATGAAACATAGTTAACGCTACTCTTCACCCTTTACTATAAACAAAAAATTCGAAACCTGCAATCATTTTCCGAGAAAAAAAAAAAAAAAAAAAAAAAAAAAAAAACGCCTTTTTCGGCCGCAAACTAAGTGTAACCCCTTAAAATAGCCACTAGGCAGTCACTAGGCTGATGATGGTGGTGATAATGGTGGTGGAGGGAAGTAGTGTCATACTCTCGCGTATCAGAGCGTGCAAAGTCACACGAGACACTCAAGCGTGCAGCTCTCGTTTCGTTGTGCCACCGTATTACACGTATAGCTATAGATAGATATAGCGATGACTAGAGGCTGCTCCTCTGCTCTCAATTCATAAACACCTAAAATTCGGTGTTTTCGCCATAAGTTTTCGAAAAATGAGAGGGAAATGCAATCATTTCTCGATAATATAAAAATCTGAAAAAAATCATGCATGTTAAAGACGTTGAAAAGATTAATTTTGCATAATAAAAATTCCAAAATGTTATTAACAAATTGATGAAAAATAAAATTGTTCAACAAATATTTCGACAACCTAATTTTTTTGTTTGAATGAAAATGATCCGCTCTATTTTCTGAAAATGCATGAATTTTTTCAAATTTTTCAATTCACTTTGAATTTTGTGATTTTCCCCATGTTAAAAAACGCAAAATTCAAAGTGAATTAAAAAAATTGAAAAAATTCATACATATTTAGAAAAATGAAAGCATTATTTTCATTGAAACAAAAAAAAATAAGTTATCGAAGGATTTGTTGAACAATTTTATTTTTCATCAATTTGTTAATAACATTTTAGAATTTTTATTATGCAAAATTAATCTTTTCAACGTTTATAACATGCATGATTTTTTTCAGATTTTTATATTATCGAGAAGTGGCTGCAATTTCTTGTCAATTTTCTCGAATTTATGTGAAATTAATACTAGACGCAAGGACTACCTTAAGCATCGATATTTCTAAATTCATCTTAAGGAGGCTTCAGCGCTTCATCTAGTCAAATCAGTGCTAAATTTTCAAAACCATTTTTATAATTCTTGGTTCTTTAATAAATTGTTCCGAGGTTTTACTGATGTTTCAGCATTAGTTCTTAATAGACAAATACATTCACAGCCGTGATTTGAATAGAAAATCGACTGATATATGCAAATTCCCGATGTCATTATTTTTCGTGCAGTTTTTTTGAAAGAATAAACCGTAATAATAGTTCTATTACGACGAGCAAAAGCTCATTTTTATCATTGAAAGATGCTTGATCGATTGACCGTTCCGATTTTTTAACAGTATCAGTACTTTAAAAGTTGCAGCCATTTGTATGTCGCCTTTTAGGTTAGGATAGGATGATCAAACGGTCGTATCTTTTGAACTACTGAGACTATTAAAAATCTGGACGGTCAATCGATAAAGGGTCTTCCAATAATAAAAATGTGCTGTTGCTCGCCATAATTCAACAATTATTACGGTTTATTCTTAAAAAAAACTACACGAAAAAACATGACATCGGGAATTTGCATATGTCAGTCGATTTTCTATTCAAACCACGGCTATGAATGTATTTGTCTATTAAGAACTAATTTGTCTATTAAGAACTAATGCTGAAACGTCAGTAACACCTCGGAACAATTTATTAAACAATCAAGAATTATAAAAATGCTTTTGAAAATTTAGCACTGATTTGACTTGTATGAAGCGCTGAAGCCTCCTTAAATTCAAAAAGACTCCACATTGTCGCACGAATTATTTTTTCCGACAAAAAAAAATTGCGACATAAATCCAAAAAAATACTCTCAACTAATTCCAACTCGCAACTCGCGTAAATGAATTTCGAAGTAACTTCAAAGTGGGTAACACGTGGATCGACGGTAATTGCTCGGATTGCGATTAAAAAATCGTTTTCTCGCCGCTGCCGCCGACGGAAAAAGAGGATGACGAGGGTCTCGCAAGGACATTTCGCGGGAGAAGCAGGTGGCGGCAGAGGAGGGAGGAAACTCCGACGGAACTCTGAGAGAATACAAAAAAAGTAGAAAAAAAAAAACAGAGAGAGAGAGAGAGAGAGACGTGGGAACCCGACGACGACGTCAACGGCGACGACGATGCAAAGTGAAAGGATTACAATGGGCAAAAACTCGCTTTGTCGGAGACTTTTTCTATATCTGTATATACATTTTTTTTCTGTCTCCGCCCTCTCCTTTTTTCTCTCTCTCTCTCTCTCCTCTTCTCTCTCTCGACTACATTATTATGTATCGTGCTGCACGATCGTCGAGTTACGCAACGAGTGGCCAGCAGCAGCAGCAAAAGCAGCAGCAAAAGCAGCAGCGGCAGTTGGTATATATAGTCGATCTGAGCCGTCGGTGTTGCTTTCCGATGGGAGATGAACAAGCGAGAAAAAAGCGAAAAAAAAAATGAAAAGTTTATTTTTTTTAACTGCATTATCATAATATCTTATCATAATAAATTTCAGAGCTGGGCAAAGTACCACAAAGTACTTGAAGTACAAGGTACAAAGTACTGCAAGTACTTGAAACGCAAAGTGCAAAGTACTGCAAGTACTTGAAAGACAAAGTACAAAGTACTGCAAGTCCTTAAAACACAAAGTACTTAAAAGTAACACAAGTACTTAAAAGTACTTAAAACAGCAATGTACTACAAGTACATTGCACTTTGAAACACAAAGTACAATGTACAAAGTACTCCAATAACTTGAAATACAAATTACAAAGTTCTTCAAGTACTTGAAATACAAATTACAAAGTACTGCAAGTACTTGACATACAAAGTATTGCAAGTACTTGACATACAAAGTACTGCAAGTACTTGACATACAAAGTACTGCAAGTACTTGAAATACAAAGTACTGCAAGTACTTGAAATACAAAGTACTGCAAGTACTTGAAATACAAAGTACTGCAAGTACTTGAAATACAAAGTACTGCAAGTACTTGAAATACAAAGTACTGCAAGTACTTGAAATACAAAGTACTGCAAGTACTTGACATACAAAGTACTGCAAGTACTTGACATACAAAGTACTGCAAGTACTTGACATACAAAGTACTACAAGTACTTGACATGCAAAGTACTGCAAGTACTTGAAATACAAAGTACTGCAAGTACTTGACATACAAAGTACTGCAAGTACTTGACATAAAAAGTACAAATACTTGAAGTACAGTACTTTAAGTATTTTTGAAGTACTGTGTACTTCAAGTACTATACTTCCAATACTTCGCAATTACCAAGTACTTGAAGTCCAGCTCTGATAAATTTAATGTAATCCTTAGCTCAATTAATTACCAATCATGAGGCGAGGAAAATTGTAAATTAATTATAAATTAATTATATAATAAAAGAAGTCTTTTTTTTCTTGTAGAAGAAGGAAAAATAAACTGCATTAATCTCGTCGACAGCAATGATGAAGGACGCTCAGCGATAAATCTAAACCACTCTTTATTTAAATTTATACACTCGGATCATATAATAATAAATTTAATACAATTGATAGCCAAATGAATGATCACTAATCCTCAGGTCAGCAGAATTGTAAATTAATTGTAAACTGCACTTAGCAAAAAAAAACAGTCAAACGTTCCGAGCATTTCGCATCAAGAACGCAGCTCGAATGAAAGGAAAAAGTGAATGAAAGGTGCCATCGATTGATTCGCGAGTCGAGGCGATTCGATTGAACCCATTCATTTTTCGTCCACGATCAAACGTCCTCGATTGAAAAAAAAAAAAATTACCAAGTCGAGCCGGAAATTTTTCAATGAAAATTCCAAACGAATTTAATTTAATCGTGAATGCAATGAATGGATTAAAAAAGAGAAAAAAAAAGAGGAATAAGTGGAAGGTTGAAAAGCGGAGGAAATGAAAAATCACAATGGAACGGTTGGAAAAGTCATCGTTTCCGGTTTAGTCATCAAGGTGAGGGGGGAGGGGGGGGGAGGGGGGAGGGGGGGACAAGGGGCCAATGAGAGCCTAGAAACATTCTCTATTGTCTCGTTCGAGATGCGTAATCGCGATTTACCGAGTCGACGATTTCAAGGTGGCCTGCATAATTAAATGCGAGGCGAGTCGAAGCGAAGAGAAAAGAGAGAGACGAGGCGATTGGAAAATTGGAGAGGAAACTGGACTCTCGCGGCGCTCGTTGGCCATTGGATGTGGCGCGCGTGGCAGCGACGGCGGCGGCTCGTTCGCGCATGCGCGTAACTATATAACTATGTATAACTATATATAACTATATGCATATAACGCAGCAGCCGCCGCTGCGTGCCCTTCGGATGCGCCGCTGCTGCCGCCGGATCTATTGAAGACAGGCGAACGTGAGCGAGAATGGCGAGGTCTTACGTAACGCGAGAGAATTCGCTGGCGAGATGCGCGCGCGGCGAGTGCCTCGTTTGCTCGTTTGCGTTTGCCTCGAGGCCAGGGCGAATAACAAACGGAGAAAACTATAAAAACAATGCATAATCTATAGATCATGCATTTTTTATGAAATTAAATTTAATAATAATAATAATAATAATAATTAATTTAATGGATATATATCAGGTGGATATACCCGAGAAAAAAAATCTATATTGTAATGGATTTAGCTGACTATTTACAACGACACAGGATATAACAATAGACAAACGAATAGATGAGCGACTTCACAGCGATCGTGACAGTCGACAGTCTTGACGGAACTTTGACAGCGAGCAGACATACGTGATAAAACGAACGGGAATAATAGAAAGCATTTGTAACTAATAATATTCGCCCCAACAACAAACATCCGTGTATTCATTTCGGCCATCCGTAACAATATATATATCTTTCATATATAGATTCGAGAGGGTTATTCGGCTCGCGCGCTTCGCGCGCACGCATTGCCCCGAATGGTATCGTTGCCATGGTAATGGTTGCCATGGTAATGGTTGCTATGGTATGGTTACCATGGTACCGGTTGCAATGTTATGGTTGCCATGGTATGGTTGCAATGGTAACAGTTGCCATGGTAACGGTTGTTATGGTATGGTTACCATGGAAACGGTTGCTATGGTACCGGTTGCCATGGTAATGGTTGCCATGGTAATGGTTGCCATGGTATGGTTGCCATGGTAACGGTTGCAATGGTAACGGTTGCCATGGTAACGGTTGTTATGGTATGGTATCAGTGGAAACGGTTGCTATGGTAACGGTTGCTATGGTAACGGTGGTTTTGGTATGGTTACCATGGTATGGCTACCGGTTGCTATGGTAACGGTGGTTTTGGTATGGTTACCATGGTATGGCTACCGGTTGCCATGGTAATGGTTGCCATGGTATGGTTGCTATGGCATGGTTGCCATGGTATGCTTGCCATGGTATGCTTGCAATGGTAACGGTTGTTATGGTATGGTTACCATGGAAACGGTTGCCATGGTAACGGTTGTTATGGTAACGGTTGTTATGGTATGGTTACCATGGAAACGGTTGTTATGGTAATGGTTGTTATGGTATGGTTACCATGGAAACGGTTGTTATGGTATGATTACCATGGAAACGGTTGCCATGGTATGGTTACCATGAAAACGGTTGCCATGGCCCTCTTGGGTGTATCATTTGACCCCGGCCAGCCTCGATTCTTGACACGGCGGCCACGAGATATTTTTATAATATAGAGAGATAATATACGACGCTATATATTGAATTGGACATATGAGGCATTCTACATCAACTGGGCCACTTTTTTCGGTTGACCTCCCGGATATTTAAAAAAAAAAATTCAATTTGTTATACTATTTGAGATGGGTGTCTGTGTGACAATATAGTACGAGTAGTAATTCTTTATTTTTTTATAAAAATTGATTCTATAATTTTAGATCGATTATACTAAATGTATATAACCTTCATATAAACTTCAGATTATATTTTTACTTGATAAAGTATAAAAAACGTATGAAAAAAATATAATCTGACGTTTATATGAAGGTTATATACATTTAGTATAATCGATCTAAAATTATAGCAACAATTTTTATAAAGAAATAAAGAATTACTATTCCTCCTATATTGTCACACAGACACCCATCTCAAATAGTATAATATGAAATATGAAATCTATATAACCTTCATATAAACGTCAAGTTATATTTTTACTTGAGAAAGTATGAAAAAAGTATGAAAAAAATATAATCTGACGTTTATATGAAGGTTATATACATTTAGTATAATCGATCTAAAATTATACAATCAATTTTTATAAAGAAATAAAGAATTACTATTCCTCCTATATTGTCACACAGACACCCATCTCAAATAGTATAATATGAAATATGAAATCTATATAACCTTCATATAAACGTCAGGTTATATTTTTACTTGAGAAAGTATGAAAAAAGTATGAAAAAATATAATCTAAAGAAAAAAAAACAGGAGGATAAGGAGGATGATTGCGAGGGTCTAATTGGCAATAGGATCGATAAGAATCTCACTCACCTTCGGTGAATCCTCCTCTCGGTTCGTCTCGTTTGCTGCGAGACTTCACCTTTCTCGGATTTCATGCATATATAAAATGCACACAAATATACCCCCTCGCGCGGCTTTTTATTGTATTCTTTCTCTCGAGTCGAGAGGCATCGGAGTCGTGAGATACAGGATGACCCATTACGAAACGCGATAGCGTTTCCACCGTCATCGGTTGGTAACACCGGTGAACGCGGTTCATACGAACGCGATACAACATATATCGTGTATCATGAATGGCGCTGGCCGCACCGGAGTCGCCGTTGTCGTCGCGCCACACCCTCCAACAAATTCTATTAAAAAAAAAAAAAAAAAAAAAAAAGAAAAGAATGTCCTCTTTCAATTTTTTTCTATACGTGTTCCGCTCTTTTCTGTATTTTCGGGAGGATCACGCGACTCGTGCATAATATATACGTCGCGCGGTTTACATGTCCCACGTTTTTGCACCTGCGCTGTTGCTATGAATAGTGCAGCGAGAGCGAAGCCTCAAAGTTGCTGCGAAAGACGTGCAAAGTGTAAATTACTATAGATCATGCGTGAGATCTACGGCAAATTAACACGTGTAAGCAACTTACTCGCAGAGCTGGGCAAAGTACCAGAAAGTACTTGAAGTTCAAAGTACTATAAGTACTTGAAATACTCGTGTATTTCAAGTAAAAAGAATCATAAATACTGAAAATACTCGGTACTTCAAGTAGTTAGTATTGGAAATGGTCAGTACTTGTAGTACTCAGTACTTAAAGTACTTCAAGTAGTCAGTAATTGAAGTACTCAGTACTTAAGGTACTTCAAGTGGTCAGTAATTGAAGTACTCAGTACTTAAGGTACTTCAAGTGGTCAGTAATTGAAGTACTCAGTACTTAAGGTACTTCAAGTGGTCAGTAATTGAAGTACTCGGTACTTAAAGTACTTCAAGTGGTCAGTAATTGAAGTACTCGGTACTTAAAGTACTTCAATTAGTCAGTAATTGAAGTACTCGGTACTTAAAGTACTTCAATTAGTCAGTAATTGAAGTACTCGGTACTTAAAGTACTTCAAGTAGTCAGTAATTGAAGTTCTCAGTACTTCAAGATGTCAGCACTTGGAGTATCAAAGTACTTCAAGATGTCAGCATTTGGAGTATCAAAGTACTTCAAGATGTCAGCACTTGGAGTACTCAGTACTTGTTTCAAGTAGTCAGTACTTGCAGTGTTTCAAGTAGTCAGTACTTGCAGCGTTTCAAGTAGTCAGTACTTGAAATACTCGGTACTTAAAGTAATTCAAGTACCTGAAGCACCCGATAGTTAAAGTACTTCATGCAGTCAGTACTTGAAGTACTCGGTACTTAAAGTACTTCAAGTAATCAGTAATTGAAGTATTCAGTACTTAAAGTACTTCAAGTAGTCAGTAATTGAAGTACTCAGTACTTCAAGATGTCAGCACTTGGAGTATCAAAGTACTTCAAGATGTCAGCACTTGGAGTACTCAGGACTTGTTTCAAGTAGTCAGTACTTGAAGTACTCGGTACTTAGAGCGCTTGAACGCTTGACATCCAGTATTCATAAAGTACTCCGTACTTCAAGTATTGACATCCTCAAGTACTGAAGTACGGAGTACTTCAAGTTCGTAAGTTGCTATAGCTGTAAGTTGCTATAGATCACATAAATGATCCATAGCAACTTACAGCTGCCATAGATTGTTGCAGTTGACGTTTAAGTTACTATAGATCACATACAGGATCAATAGCAACTTTTACACGTCGCTCAAATAAGTTGCTATAGATCATATAAAAGATCTATAGCAATTTCCAAGTCGCTTTTCTCTATACAGAGAGTCAGTGTGTAGAGAGAAGCGAGGTGTCGAGTCGAACGACATAGCGAAGGGGTAGAGAGAGACACGTAATTGTCGGTGCGCGAACGCGATCTACCGCGCCTGCGCGGTAGATTGCGGCTTGCCCTTCAGATTCACAATGATGGAACGTCCATTAGAACCGAGCGATTGTTCTTACGTAATGAATGGATCATGTAACCGGCCGCTCCGCGGTCTCGCGGCGCCCGAGCCGCCGACGATCGACCGCGCATGCGCGGTAGATCGCGCAGGCTTCTCTGCACTTTTGTCCACGTGTGCGTCGGTCTCACTGCGCATGCGCGATTAATAAAAACACATCGGTATTTTTTACACTAAAAAGTTTTTTTTTTTTTTTTTTTTTTTTTTTTAATAATGATTTTTTTAAATAATGAACCAGTGGGAAAAAAATATCCGGAAGTTTTAACGAACGCGCCTTCCGCATCCTTCACAAAATTCATTGTCCAGGATTTCCGTAGTTCAAGTTCCAATAACGAGTGACCAGTTTTCGCGGCGAAAACACGTTTTTTTAAATCCTTCTTAGACAGAAATGTGGACACAAAGACGCAGCCGTTGAATTTCCATATTCCCGGTGGCTGAAGTAGCCGTTACGGGTCGATGTGGTGATGTTCGACTTAAGGGGGGACCCACCTTAGGAGGCTCATTTTCACTGATTTTTTTAGGATTTTTTTTGGGTGGGAAGAATTTATAAGAATTCATATTTCGAACATCGTTTGTGAATTTTTTTCTTCTATTTTTTGAAAGGCGTACTTTCGATCAGTGCAAAAACAAAAAAAGTGATTTTTTTACCCATTTATAGAGGTTTACCCCCTTAAATTTACAGACCCTATTATTGTCTGTGTGTACGGAGCAAAGTTGTAGGTTTCCACTGCTGCGACGCTTCGACGAGTCGAGAGGCGAGAGTGAATGGATGGACGAGTTGCTATAATACACGTGTCTGCAGGGGAATAAGATGGAGTTTGCTGCGGAATAGTTTACGTTTAGTTCGTCCGCATCCACAACTGCTGCTTCTGTCTTCGCCAACTTTGTGCAGCGGCAAAAGCAACAGAGTTGACTTGTGTTCTCTCTCTCTCTGTCTGTTTCGCTCTTTCTCTTTCACTCTGTTTTGCTCTGTCTCTTTCTCTCTCTCTCTCTCTCTTTTGCTGTACGTTCGCCGGTCTATTAGTCGCCCAAACCTAGGAAAAAATGGCCGGAAAAAATGGCTGGGAAAAAATGGCCGCGTTTAAATTGCATGTTTGGGTATGGGGGACACGGCCTTTTTTCGGCCATTTTTTCTTCGGCCATTTTTTTCTTCGGCCATTTTTTCTTTGGTCATTTCATCTTCGGCCACATTTTCTTCGGTCATTTTTTCTTCGGCCACTTTTTCTTCGGTCATTTTCTCTTCGGCCATTTTTTCTTCGGTCATTTATCTTCGGCCATTTTTTCTTCGGTCATTTTTTCTTCGGTCAATTTTTCTTCGGCCATTTTTCCTTCGGTCATTTATCTTCGGCCATTTTTTCTTCGGTCATTTATCTTCGGCCATTTTTTCTTCGGTCATTTTTTCTTCGGCCATTTTTTCTTCGGTCAATTTTTCTTCGGCCATTTTTTCTTCGGTCATTTATCTTCGGCCATTTTTTTCCGTCATTTTTTCTTCGGCCATTTTTTTATCGGTCATTTTTTCTTCGGCCATTTTTTCATTGGTTATTTTTTCTTCGGCCATTTTTTCATTGGTTATTTTTTCTTCGGCCATTTTTTCGTCGGCCATTTTTTTCGTAGCAACATACAGGATTTATATCAACTTCCAAGTCGCACGTCGGAGAAAAAAGTGGCCAGGAAAAATGGCCGCGTCTAAATTGTATGTTTGTATGTGGGGGACACGGCTATTTTTCCTCGGCCATTTTTTTCCCCGGCCATTTTTTTCTGATACCTTACCTTAAAGGCTAGTTTTACCCCTGGCCATTATTTCAAACGACCATTTTTTCCCAGCCATTTTCTCACCGGCCATTTTTTCCCTACCTTAATGTTCTGTTCGTCCACATCTACAACTGTTGCTTCTGTCTTCGCCAACTTTGTGTCGCGGCAAAAGCAACACAGTTGACTTGTGTTCTCTCTCTCTCTGTTTTGCTCTGTCTCTTTCTCTCTTTCTGTCTCTCTCTCTGTCTCTCTCTGTTTTGCTGTACGTTCGCTGGTCTGTTGGTCGCGCAGTTAACCGAGTTGAGACACACTCGTCGAGCGCTTGAAAAGGCTTTTTACTTCTGGCCTTGAACGAAATGTATCCGGCAGAGGCAGCAGAGAGGCGACGCGAGACGCGAGACGCGAGACGCGAGCTCACCGTTTTGCTCTTTGCTGGATACACGCGGTAACCGAGGATCGCGAGTCGAGGACGATGAGACGAGCCCGCGGTAAATGACGAAGTCCATTCAGACCGGATTCGATCAAATTTCGTTCTCCTGGACCGAAATCTCGATGCGGTTCGAGACTCGGACATTGAGGATTTTCAGGAACAGGAAACAGCGGAAATTGTATAAAATCGCGGAAATTTAGATAGGCGCAACGTAAAAAATGGTAAAATGGTAAAATAGACGCAACCAAAAAAATGGTTATATAGTAAAATAGATGCAACGTAAAAAATGGTGAAATGGCAGAATAGACGCAACGTAAAAAATGGTAAAATGGCAAAATAGGCGCAACGTAAAAAAAAGTGCAAAATGACAAAATAGATGCAACGTAAAAAATGGCAAAGCATATGTCACAACGTATAAAATGGCAAAATGTATGTCACAACGTGAAAAATGGAAAAATATATGGCACAACGTAAAAAATGGCAAAATATATGTCACAACATAAAAAATGGCAAAATATACGTCACAACCTAAAAAATGGCAAAATATACGTCGCAACGTAAAAAATGGCAAAACATATGTTGCAACGTAAAATTAAGCGAATGCGAAAAATGGTCCCAGG
Source organism: Itoplectis maculator (assembly GCA_964034905.1). NCBI lineage: Eukaryota > Metazoa > Arthropoda > Insecta > Hymenoptera > Ichneumonidae > Itoplectis > Itoplectis maculator. The sequence goes on from OZ035871.1 coordinate 1,083,171, forward strand.
GGCGAAAAATTGGCGGCTATCAACTTGAAAGAAAGAAAAAAAATGGTAAAATGTAAAAATAGACGCAACGTAGAAAAAAAATTGTAAAATGGCAAAATAGACGCACTGTAAAAGATGGCAAAATAAATGGCAAAGAAAAAAAAATGTACAATGTTAAAATAGACGCAACGTAAAAAATGGCAAAATATATGTCACAACCTAAAAAATGGCAAAATATACGTCACAACCTAAAAAATGGCAAAATATATGTCACAACCTAAAATAAATGGCAAAATATATGTCACAACGTAAAAAATGGCAAAACATATGTTGCAACGTAAAATTAAGCGAATGCGAAAAATGGTCCCAGGGGCGAAAAATTGGTGGCTGTCAACTTGAGCGAGAAAATCGCAGACGATTTCTCGGAGTCGCGTCGAGTTGTGTTTTATGCTAATCGAGCGTGTAACTCGATTCGGGCCGCGAGGCACGATTAGGACCAACGAAATGAACGAGGCGAAAAACATGTTAATCGCTACTTTACGCGGCGCGCGCGGCGTCGATGCAGTTCGGGCGCGGGCTGTGGGAATGGCACGACCCGAGGGAAGCTAGATACGAGCGAGTCGGGTCCGAGGCTGGAAAACCGAGGCGCGCGAGACCGGCGAGAATCCGCGGTTGCCTTCGTTCGTTGCCGATACCGTGACCCAGTGACACGAGACCACTGAAATATTACGACGATACGTCCAACATTTCACTCGTTAGCCGCCTATAACCATTTTTTTCGGACTCACTCTAATCTCATTTTATCTCGTGGAAATTATTCCGCGGTCTTTAACAACTCGCTGCTCGTTTAACCAGCATGAAATTTTTTCATCAAATTTGCAGCAGAAAATTTATCATATTTTTTGGAGGAAATTTATCAAATTTTTTGGAGGAATTTTATCAAATTTTTTGGAGGAATTTTATCAAATTTTTTGGAGGAAATTTATCAAATTTTTTGGAGGAAATTTATCAAATTTTTTGGAGGAAATTTATCAAATTTTTTGGAGGAAATTTATCAAATTTTTTGGAGGAAATTTATCAAATTTTTTGGAGGGAATTTATAAATTTTTTTGGAGGAAATTCGTAAAATTTGGACGGAAAATTCGTAAAATTTGGACGGAAAATTCGTAAAATTTGGACGGAACATTCGTAAAATTTGGACGGAAAATTCGTAAAATATGGACGGAAAATTCGTAAAATTTGGACGACAAATTCGTAAAATTTGGACGGAAAATTCGTTAAATTTGAACGGAAAATTCGTAAAATTTGGACGGAAAATTCGTAAAATTTAGACGAAAAATTTATAAAATGTTTGGCACAGAAATTAGTAAAAAAATGTTGTAGAAAATTCGTAAACATTTTGTAAGAAAATTCGTAAAAAATGTTGAAGAAAATTCTTTGAAATTTTTTATAGAAAATTCATTAAAAATTTTGTAGAAAATTCATTCAAAATTTTGTAGAAGATTCATTCAAAATGTTGTAGAAAATTCATTCAAAATTTTGTAGAAAGTTCACTCAAAATTTTGTTGCAGAAAATTTAATACATTTTTATCAGAAAATTTATTACATTTTTACGAGAAAATTAATTAAAATTTTCCAGAAAATTTATTACATTTTTACCAGAAAACTCACTAAATTTTTAACAGAAAATTCATTAAATTTCGAGCATCAGGAAATTCATGAAAATAATTCCGCAACAATTTCGTCACTCGGTAAAACCTATCGAAATTTTGGGCTAACGTTTGAGTGAGGGGGGAAGACCCACGTGCCCGGCTCGATATCTCCGTGACGAAATAGCGAGCGGCCCATATTCGGCCCGGCGGAACGTAATTGGGCCCACGAAAAAATGGAGCGGAAGCGCTGGGCCCCATTTACGTTTGGTAACGATCGTCGCGCTTCGGTTTCTGTTCCGCTCGGCTCGGCTCGGCTCGCGACTCGCGAGTCGTCATTCGCGCATGCGCGTTGCTCAAGTTTCTTTTATACCGATTGATACATTGATGGATTGATACATGAGATATAGTTTACAGTACAATTTGTTTTGTAATTATTTTTTATAATAATAATGTATAATTTTCGCTTTAGTGTTAAAAAAAATGGAAAAAATAATTAATGCATTACATTTTTCTTTAATCTTTTTCACTACTTCTTATTTCTTATTTGATTATAAAATACAGTGTAAACATTTGTATAGCTGAAAAAATACCAATTTTTACGTTAATATTGGAAGAAATATTGGAAAAAAATGGAAGAAATAATGAATGCATTACTTTCTCAATTCATTAAATTTTTCATCAATTTTTTTCACTATCTCTTCCAATATTAAACCGAAAAATATTACTTTTTCAACTATTCCAATATTTACGCTCTATTTTAGAATCATTACACATTATTATTATGAAATCATAATTACAATCCAAATTGTACTGTAAACTATATATCATGAATTAATGGCAATTTACAACTCTGCTCTTGAAACCTACTCAGTCGGTAACAAAAACTGTAAAAAAATTATTTTGACGATGGTAAGTTTTCGAATTTAAAAAAAAAAGTTTTTTTTTTTTTTTTTTTTAATAAGATTTGTGAGTCGACTGTGAATCGCACGCGAAATTCACAGCCGCGAACGTCATCCATCGAAGCAGCGATGGTAAAAAAGGACCGACACGACGACCGATTTTCAAGGATCATATTCTCACGCGATACCGAAACTCGTCCTTGAAAATTCCACTCGGAACTCTGTCCTAACCCAACGTTGCTCTCTCTCTCTTTTTTATATATCTCTCTTTCTCTTTCTCTGCACCTTGAATTATATTTTTCACCAAACCTATTAATCACTTCTGCGAAATGCTCGCAGGTCTTATGTAACTTTTGCCGGGGAAGAAAGGAGCAAAAAAAAATGGTGATGAGATTCGTCACAATCCTGTCAGGTTAATAAATCGAATTTTGCATACATTCTATTAAAAAAAAAAGTTCTATGTTGAAAAACAAATTTCAGCAATGATTGTCACTTATAATTTTCCCAAAATATTTTGGCATTTTTTTTCGTCTGAAACAAAAAATTCCTCGAGAAGAAAAAAAATGGAAACCGAAAAAACATGGAATGTCAACGTGGTTCCATTTTCATACATTTTATTATCACTAATATCACTTATAACTTTCCCCAAACATAAAAAAATAAAATCGTATACGACACAAAAACACTCGACAATAATTTTTAAAAACATCGGAGGTCCAAAATACATGGAATGGCCCATACGTGTGTGCGATTCTTGTAATATTAAAAAAAACGTATAAGACACAAAACCACTCGATAATAAGATAAAAAAAAATCGGAGTCCCGAAATACATGGAATGGCCCATACTGGAGCATATATCGATATATTGCACACACCATGTATAACTGTACCTGGTTACGCTGTCACTAACGAACGCTATTCTTTTGATTAATAATAAACAACGCGCAGTTTGGTTTGACGGCTCGAAGCCGACGGACGTGGCTAGACCGTCTCGTAAATAAATATTCTAATAAAGCGTTTCTATGAGTATTTTCCTTTCATCCGAGCTACCTGACGTTCTCGAGAAGTTGCGACAATACGTGTGTGCGATTCTCGTAATATTAAAAAAAAATCGTATAAGACACAAAACCACTCGATAACAATTAAAAAAAAAATCGGAGTCCCAAAATATTAAAAAAAAGAAATAAAAAATCGGAATCCCGAAATACATGGAATGGCCCATACCTGTGTTCGATTCTCGTAATATTAAAAAAAATCGTATAAGACACAAAACCACTCGATAATAATAAAAAAAAAAAAATCGGAGGCCCAAAATACATGGAATGGCCCATACGTGTGTGCGATCCACACACGCGTCCGTAATCTCGGTGCGTCGGGCCTCTGCCGGCTCTCTCGGCGGACGTTACGATCTACCATTGAATCGAACAATGGCGAAACTGGGTTACGCAAATGTCGAGGCTGGGAAATTAAAATGCATGGCTTAAGGCACAGCCTTACGGTTCTGTAATGCTCAACTCAGCCTGAAAGCCTCTTCGCTCCCCTGGAAAAAAATCATACCTCTTATATATTTTTTTATATACCGATATATAGATATGCCGCCCCCACTAGGCGCATGCGCATCTTCCCTGACGTGGAATGCCCTATACACACGATTTTTTTTTGACAACAGAAATATGTTTTGTTTAAACATAAAATGAACTGGTTAATAATTTTTACAAATTCATTTTTAGAATTAAAAAAAAGTTGTCCTGGAAAAATTCCCTGACGTGGAATGCCCTATACACACGATATTTTTTTGACAACAGATATATGTTTTTTAACATAAAATGAACTGGTTAATAATTTTTACAAATTCATTTTTAGAATTTGAAAAAATGTTCTCCCCGAAAAATTTCTGACGTGGAATGCCCTGTACACACGATAATTTGTTCACAACAGAAAAGTGTTTCTATAAAATGGATTGATTAATAGTTTCGAAAAATGTATTTTTAGGATCAAAAAAAGTTGTCCCGGAAAAAGTCACTGACGTGGAATGCCCTGTACACACGATAATTTTTCCACAACAGAAAAGTGTTTCCTAACATAAAATGGATACGTCAATACGTTCCAAATATTTATTTTTAGAATTAAAAAAATTGTTCTGCAGGAAAAATTCCCTGACGTGGAATGCTTCGTACACAGGATAGTTTTTTCACAACAAAAAAGTGTTTCTTAACCCTAAATGGATTCGTTAATAGTTTCCAAAAAAATTATTTTTAGGACTGAAAAAATGTTCTCTCAGAAAAAGTCACTGACGTGGAATGCCCTGTACAGACGATAATTTTATCACAGTAGAATGAAGTCGTTAATAGTTTCTAAAAAAATGTACAATTAATATTTTAGAATTTAAAAAAAATGTTTAAAGTTGTCCAGAAACAGTCCTTGACGTGGAATTCCCTATACACACGATCATTTTTTCACAACAGAATGGATTAGTCAATAGTTCCAAAAAATGTATTTTTCAAATAAAAATAAAATGTCCTCCCGGAAAAAGTCACTGACGCGGAATGCCCTGTACAGACGAAATTTTTTTCACAATAGAATGAAGTCGTTAATAGTTTCTAAAAAAATGTACAATTAATATTTTACAATAAAAAAAAAAAAAAATTTAAGTTGTCCAGAAACAGTCCCTGACGTGGAATTCCCTATACACACGATAATTTTTTCACAACAGAATGGATTAGTCAATAGTTTCTAAAAATGTATTTTTCGAATAAAAATAAAATTTCCTCCCGGAAAAAGTCACTGACGCGGAATGCTCTGTACAGACGATAATTTTTTTCACAATAGAATGAAGTCGTTAATAGTTTCTAAAAAAATGTACAATTAATATTTTACAATAAAAAAAAAAAAATGTTAAGGTGTCCAGAAACAGTCCCTGACGTGGAATTCCCTATACACACGATTATTTTTTCACAACAGAATGGATCAGTCAATAGTTTCTAAAAATGTATTTTTAGAGTAAAAATAAAATGTCCTCCCGGAAAAAGTCACTGACGCGGAATGCCCTGTACACATAGACGTGATTTCTGTATTGTGCGAGTGCTGCACACATAAGAGATATAAATAATAGGGTAACGCTCCAACACGTGTAAGACATGTGTATCATAGGTGTATGTAAAGCGCGAGTGTAAATACAACAGCAGCAGCCTGAGCGATAAGCGAGTCGACCCAGTGAGTTAAGCAGGAATTTACAAATTCATGGACTTTCTCTCCTTATCGCAATCTCCGGGCGAGCCGAGCCGAGTGACTGTGCGAGCCGACCTCGTGAACCCGATGCCCCGTTCCGGTGATGCAGTCTCGCTGCAGAATCGATCATTCGCAATTTTTCTCCCATTTTTACTCGTCGATCCGGTCCGTCTGTCTGTCCGTCTGTCACGCTGAGTCCTGATTGGCCCGAGATAAGTGACAAGCGGAACGCGACAACGAAAAGTTGATCTGCCCACGCGAAGAGAAATTACTATTTAGTGTTATTTGCAAAATGGTCCAAGGGGCCATTTGCAAATAAATGTAAAATGGTCCAAAGGGCCATTCGCAAATAAATGTAAAATGGTCCAAGGGGCCATTTGCAAATAAATGTAAAATGGTCCAAGGGGTCATTTGCAAATAAATGTAAAATGGTCCGAGGGGCCATTTGCAAATAAATGTAAAATGGTCCAAGGGGCCATTTGCAAATAAATATAAAATGGTTCAAGGGGCCATTTGCAAATAAACGTCAAATGGTCCAAGGGGCCATTTGCAAATAAATGTAAAATGGTCCAAGGGGCCATTTGCAAATAAATGTAAAATGGTCCAAAGGGCCATTTGCAAATAAATGTAAAATGGTCCAAGTGGTCATTTGCAAATAAATGTAAAATGGTCCAAGGGGCTATTTGCAAATAAATGTAAAATGGTCCAAAGGGCCATTCGCAAATAAATGTAAAATGGTCCAAGGGGCCATTTGCAAATAAATGTAAAATGGTCCGAGGGACCATTTGCAAATAAATGTAAAATGGTCCAAGGGGCCATTTGCAAATAAATGTAAAATGGTCCGAGGGACCATTTTGCGAATCCATGAAAAGTGGCTTGAAAAAATGGCCCCAGAGTTTCTCTCCAAACGAAAATCTAGATGGCGCTAATTTCTACACTTTTTAAAAAATGGACATTTTTTCGGGGTCATCATTTTGCCATTTTTACTCGTCGATCTGTCCGTCTGTCACGCCGAATTCTGATTGGCCCGAGATAAACGAGTGACAAGCGGAACGCAAAAACGAAAAGTTGATCAGATTACGCGAAGTGAAAATGTTTAGTTTTTTAAAGCCAAGGAACCTTTTTGCGGATCTATGAAAAAATTGCTTGAAAATGTCCCAATGTGTTTCTCAACGGAAATTGAGATAGCGCTATTTCTACACACTTTTAAAAAAATGGCCATTGTTTCGGGGCCATTATTTTTGCCATTTTATTCGTGATCCCGAGTCACTCTATACCGGACCGTTTACTTTGCCGTACGTTCCGTGAGGAGGAGGCGATGGAGATTTGTTTGTCAGGCCATTTTCTTGAGGCCATTTTTTACCATTTACTTGCCATTATTTCCTTGTCATTTTTTCCTGATTCCGAGTCGTGCTACACCGAAACGTCTACTTGACCGCATGTTCCGTAAGGAGGAGGCGAAGGAGACTTGTTTGTGGGGTCATTTTCTCCGGGCCATTTTTTGCCATTTTCGCCGGGCCATTTTTTTCCTGATTCCGAGTCGTGCTACACCGAAACGTCTACTTGGCCGCAAGTTCCGTAAGGAGGAGGTGAAGGAGATTTGTTTGTGGGGCTATTTTCCTGAGGCCATTTTTTACCATTTACTTGCCATTTTTTCCGTGCCATTTTTTCCTGATTCCGAGTCGTGCTACACCGAAACGTCTACTCGGCCGTAAGTTCCGTAAGGAGGAGACGAAGGAGATTTGTTTGTGGGGCTATTTTCTCCGGGCCATTTTTTGCCATTTTTTCCGGGCCATTTTTTTCCTGATTCCGAGTCGCCCTACGACCGTCTAGTCACCCGTTAGTTCCGCGAGAGGAGAAGGAGGAGGAGGGCGATGAGGAGGGGTGAGGGGGAGGAGGGGGAATCAACAGGTGGCTGCATTGCCGTGCAACAACTATACGGTGATAAGAGGCCGGTTTCTCGACGCGTAATCGAGAGATAAGAGAAGAGAAAGAGAGGCGAGATGTATAACACGGAGCCGGAAAGATATTATGAGTCACCCGTTGTTGCTCCGGTATTTTGTGCTGGTCGCGGCGGCGGTTGCGACCGATGTCGCAATAGAAAGCGAGAAGAGACCCTGAGCTCTGTGCACTCAGCCGCGATGCTTAAAATTCCTCGAGCATTGTCGGCCGCAGCGACGGAATAAACCGATCTAACGAACCCGCGTTTTCTCTTATCAATTTCCATTCCGGGAAAAACGTCCTTAGTAATTTTCACATTTTTACGATTAATTTCATTCGCTTTCGGCCTTCGGACGTCGCTTATCGTCTGGCAGCTCGGAAAGTTTCGGCTGGCCTCGACTTCGATCGATAGATCATCGATTTAATTAACGATTCGTCGATAGATCATTGATTTAATTAATTCCTTGGACACTTTAGAAACTTTTTAATGTGTTCAGGAAATGCGGATGGAAAATTTTATGAACCAAACACCGAAATGTATAATAAAAATGTTGCAAATTTAGCTGCGATTTATTCGGCGATACTCACATCGATAGATCATCGATTTTATTAACGATTCGTCGATAGATCATTGATTTAATTAATTCCTTGGACACTTTAGAAACTTTTTAATGTGTTCAGGAAATGCGGATGGAAAATTTTATGAACCAAACACCGAAATGTATAATAAAAATTTTGCAAATTTAGCTGCGAATTATTCGGCGATACTCCTATCGATAGATCATCGATTTTATTAACGATTCGTCGATAGATCATTGATTTAACTAATTCCTTGAACACTTTAGAAACTTTTTAATGTGTTCAGGAAATGCGGATGGAAAATTTTATGAACCAAACACCGAAATGTATAATACAAATTTTGCAAATTTAGCTGCGAATTATTCGGTGATACTCCTATCGATAGATCATCGATTTTATTAACGATTCGTCGATAGATCATTGATTTAATTAATTTCTTAAACACTTTAGAAACTTTTTAATGTGTTCAGGAAATGCGGATGGAAAATTTTATGAACCAAACAGCGAAATGTATAATAAAACATTTTGCAAATTTAGCTGCGAATTATTTGGCGATACTCCAATCGATGGATCATCGACTTAATTAACGATTCGTCGATAGATCATTGATTTAATTAATTTCTTGGACACTTTAGAAACTTTTTAATGTGTTCAGGAAATGCGGATAGAAAATTTTATGAACCAAACACCGAAATGTATAATACAAATTTTTCAAATTTAGCTGCGAATTATTCGGCGATACTCACATCGATAGATCATCGATTCAATTAACGATTCATTGATAGATCATTGATTTATTAATTTCTTGAACCCTTTAGAAACTTTTTAATGTGTTCATAAAATTCGGATGTAACATTTTATGAACTAAACAGCGAAATGTATGATAAAAATTTTCCAAATTTAGCTGCGAATTATTCGGCGATACTCCCATCGATAGATCATCGATTTTATTAACGATTCTTCCATAGATCATTGATTTAATTAATTCTGTGAACCCTTTAGAAACTTTTTAATGTGTTTATAAAATACGGATCGAATATTTTATGGATCAAAATCTCGAAATGTATAATAAAAAATGTCAAATTTTATCGGCAAAACGTAAAAATATCCATCAAGACCAGACGTGTTACAAGTTTCAGCTGCGAATTATTCACAGTGCTTCCATCTCTCGGTTGACTCTCGAACTCGACTCGAGTCGCTGCAACGAAACGTTCCTCGAAGGACGAACCGTTTATGCCGACTGAGTCGCGCGGCCGAGCGAAACGCTTTTCACGTGGCCGGTGAAAACGCCAGAGCGCAGCACCTGACGAGTAAAAGGCCCAATGCGTTGGGGTCCGGTTGCGAGGGGGGGGGCTTCCCCCACCAATTGGTGGGGGAAGCAGTGGTCGCACGCCGCGTGCCGCCTAAGATTCCCCCACCAATCGCAGAAGCCGCCTGCCCCCCCCCCCCCCCCCACCACCAATCGCAACAGAGCGGCCCCGACGTCCGTCCCCCCTCCCCCCACCCCGCCCAACGCGCACGATCCACGCGGTCGTCAAGGCCCAAGTAGAAGAAGAAAGACTGCGAGAGCGCGTGGCGACTGTTGGCTGCTGCTTCTGCTGCTGCCGTTGCTGCTGGACGTAATCCCAGCGCCCAGCAGCGCCAATTGACCCTGAACTTCAGGCTCTCCAGGCTGCAGGCAACAAGCTTGCAGTAGCCTGGAAGTGAAAGAGATACTTTTTCGTTGAATCAATGAAGATTAACTTTAATTACTTTAATGAAATTTACTTTACTTTAATGAAAATGACTTTAATGAAACTTTAAATTTTAAAACGACGTTTTTATTGATTTTATGGAAATGTTTCATTGATTTCATAGAAATGTTTCATTGATTTTATGAAATTGTTTCATTGATTTCATGGAAATGTTTCATTGATTTCATGGAAATGTTTCATTGATTTTATGAAATTGTTTCATTGATTTCATGGAAATGTTTCATTGATTTCACGGAAATGTTTCATTGATTTTATGAAATTGTTTCATTGATTTCATGCAACTGTTTCATTGATTTCATGAAATTGTTTTACCGATTTCATAAAAATGTTTCATAAATTTCATAGAACTGTTTCATTGATTTCATAAAACTGTTTCATCGATTTCATGAAACTGTTTCATTGATTTCATAAAATTGTTTCATGGATTTCATAAAATTGTTTCATCGATTTCATGAAATTGTTTTCATCGATTTCATAAAACTGTTTCATCGATTTCATCAAACTGTTTCATTGATTTCATAAAACTGTTTCATGGATTTCATGAAACTATTTCATTTATTTCATGAAATTGTTTCATCAATTTCATTAAACTGTTTCATGGATTTCATGAACTATTTCATTTATTTCATGAAATTGTTTCATCGATCTCATGTAATTGTTTCGATTTCATGAAATTGTTTCATCGACCTCATGAAATTGTTTAATTGATTTCATAAAATTGTTTCATCGACCTCATGAAATTGTTTAATCGATCTCATAAAATTGTTTCATCGACCTCATGAAATTGTTTCATTGATTTCATGAAATCGCCCAGCAGCGCCAATTGACCCTGAACTTCAGGCTCTCCGCAGGCTGAAGCCAACAAGTTTGCAGCCTTGAAGTGAGAGAGATTTTTTTTTCATCTTCTTTTATCCTCTTAGCTTGAGCCAAGTGCCATAAGTGGGAGAGAGGAGTGAGAGAGAAAATGGTGGGGGAGGGAGGGGGACGTTCTGCACCGACAATTTCCTTATTCAGCGATTTTCTCGGTGCATAACGCATCCATTACGTATGCGCGTCGGGTATGTCACGACGAGTCGAGCGAGGCTATAACTCTCTTAAGTCTCTTACCCAAGGCCACCCCTTTTTTTTGCAATGGCTCTCTCGATTGTATTCGCTGGATGCGGACGCGCGTGGATCGTAGAATCGCGTCTTGTCGATCGATGAGTCGACGCCGCGATTGACTGATTGACTTCGATCGATCGGCGCCGAACGATTCGAGTGATCGGTTTATCGGTGAATGCGGCGAAATGAGGATCTGGCTGATTGGCCGATTGTTGAGGTTTTTTGTATTGAATTGTGACACAAAAAAAAAGAAAAAAAAATGGTGAAAAATGAATGAAGTGATTGTAAATTTGTTTTTTTTTCTATTTTGTAAAAGAGAAAAATAAAATTAGAAGATTGCCTACGAGTGCTCAAAATTTGTTCTCAGATTTTCGTTGTGACAATGAGTTAAATAATCATAAATATCGATCATTGAGTCTCAGCATTCGCATATGAAAAAATTAATCGCCACATAAAATGTATTACTTGACAAATAATTAAATCGATTGAAAAAAACGTATTACTTAAAAAATAATTGAATCAATTGAAAAATATATATTACTCGACAAAATACTCAAAACAAATGAAAAAATGTATTACTCGAAAAAATAATTGCCTCAATTGGCAACAAAAATAATTGATTGAAAAATAATTGAATCAATTGAAAAAAATCAACACTATGTCCACTTCACTAAAATAAAAAAAAGAAAACAATGTCCTCATCGACGACGACGACCCAAAAATTAATTCACGCCGAACTGATGAAAGTCGGGCAACAATTATTTTGAAAAATAATTGAATCAATTGAAAAAAAATCAACACTATGTCCACTTCACCAAAATAAAAAAAATAAAACAATGTCGTCATCGACAACACCGAACCAAAAATTAATTCACGCCGAACTGATGAAAGTTGGCCAACAATTATTTAAAAAAATAATTGAATCAATTGACAAAAACGTATAACTTGAAAAATATTTGAAGCAATTGAAAAAAAATTTATTCCTCGAAAAAATAATTGCCTCAATTGACAACAAAAATAATTACTTGAAAAATAATTGAATCAATTGAAAAAAATCAACACTATGTCCACTTCACCAAAATAAAAAAAATAAAACAATATCGTCATCGACGATGTCGAGCCAAAAATTAATTCACGCCGAACAGATGAAAGTCGGGCAACAATTATTTTGAAAAATAATTGAATCAATTGAAAACAAATGTATAACTCGAAAAAATGATTGAATCAATTGAAAACAAATGTGTTACTCGAAAAAATAATTGAATCAATTGAAAACAAATGTATTACTCGAAAAAATAATTGAATCAATTGAAAACAAATGTATTACTCGAAAAAATAATTGAATCAATTGAAAAAAAATGTATTACCCGCAAAAATAATTGAACCAATCTGAAAAAAATCAATACTATCGTGTCCACTTCACCAAAATAAAAAAATAAAACAATGTCGTCATCGACGACGTCGAACCAAAAATTAATTCGCGCCGAACGGGTGAAAGTCGGCGCGACGCAAAAATAAATCCGAGCGTCTTCCGGGTGGCGATTACGATCGAGCGACGTCGTCGCTCGATCCCTCCCACGGCGATCGAGCGACCTTGATCGTTACACGACGCTCGGCGAGACTCGCCGAAGATTGCATAGATGCAACTCGCTCCGCCCACGCCGAGCGTCTCAGGCGTCGGTCGCACACGTGCGATTTCCATCGGCGAATCGAGCCCAGTATTTTTTTTTTTTTTTTTTTTTTTTTTTTCCGGTATCGTAACAACGATCATTGAGATGCATCATTGGGATTCCTGTTTACCGCCTTCTCGTTTCTTGCTTCTCTTTTTTTTTCGAACGTTTCGCTCGTGGTCTCATAATTAATAGTCACGTGTAGCAGTTTCCCTCGGTTCTTATTCGTTCCACGTCGATTTGCGTGAAACCAAAAATTATTAGAAAATTGTTAAGGGGACTTCGGAAATAATTGAACTGACCCTGAAGAGTTCGGTCAAGTCTAATTTTGTAGCGTCAGTAAAAAAAAAAAAGAAAAAAAATCGACAACGCCAAAAAAAATTGTCACCAAGATAATGAAAAAATAGATAATAATTTCATTCAATCATAATGAAATAAATTAATAATAATAATTGACTGTGTAATATTTACACAGCGATCGACGATAAATATGAAAGAAAAATAAAAAAATTATTAAAGGGGCTTCTGAAATAATCGAACTGACCCTGAAGAGTTTGGTTGAGTCTAATAATTTTTTAGTGTCAGTAAAAACTCAAAAATAAAAAATCGAGTGGTTTAATGCTTGATGCCAACAAAAATTTATCAATAAAAAATAAAAAATTAGCAATTATATTATTAAATTATATTCAATTAAAACAAAAAGTCTTCAACACACAATTCATTTTTTCGACACGACAATCAAAAAAATGAATTGTGTGTTGAAGACTTTTTGTTTTAATTGAATATAATTTAATAATATAATTGCTAATTTTTAGCGCCAGTAAAAATTCAGAAATAAAAAATCGACATGATGCCAACAAAATTTATCAAATTTTTTTTTCAAATTAGCAATTATATTATTAAATTATTTTCAATTAAAATAATAATAATAATAATAATATTAATTGACTATGTAATAATGAGTAGTTATTAGTTAGTAATATAATAATTACGCAGCGATCGACAATAATTCGACTCGACGCGACGATCGATCGAAAACGTCTTCAACACACAATTCCTTTTTTTCCCTATCACCTTTCCCTCTGTTTTCCTCGTCGGCGGCGTCGATGTCAAACCGATTGCCCCATCGAGACGGTGTTACGTACGTGTTACGCGGGCGACACGAGACCGGCAACGCGATCGCGAGAGACGCGAGCGCAAAGAGGCGGGAGTGACGCGATCCTCGCGGGCTTCGTGACTCTTACTCAAGGTCTCCCCTTTCCAATTCCGCCGCGCGCGATCGAAGGTCGCGCGCGCGGCGACAGCGACGCGATCGTGGCCGTCCGTCCGCCCGCGTAACCGGCCGATCGCGGAACCGCGCGAGAGACTTTTCATTTCCGCCAACAGAGTTTTTCTCTCGGCGCATCGGGCAGCACACGCTCGATGACTGGTGCGCGCGAGATCGGTCTTGTCAAATCGTTCGGTCTGCTTATACCGATTTCGCTGAATTGCGCGTCGGAATTACAGGTAAATTTTTTGGCGTTTTCGTACCGATTTCGATACTTTTTTTCGTACCGATTTCGATACTTTTTGTCGTACCGATTTCGTACTGATCTCGTACCGATTTCGTCCCGAACTCGATACTTTTTGTCGTACCGATCTCGATACTTTTTGTCGTACCGATCTCGATACTTTTTGTCGTACCGATTTCGTACCGAATTCGTACCGATTTCGTACCGAATTCGTACCGATTTCGTACCGATCTCGATACTTTTTGTCGTACCGATCTCGGTACTTTTTGTCGTACCGATTTCGTGCTGATCTCGATACTTTTTGTCGTACCGATTTCGTACCGATTTCATACCGATCTCAATACTTTTTGTCGCACCGATCTTGTATAGATTTCGATAGCGATTTCGATACCGATTTCGATACCGATTTCGATACCGATTTCGATACCGATTTCGATACCGATTTCGATACCGATTTTGATGCTGATTTCGATACCGATTTCAATACCGATCCCACACCGATTTCGACACTTTTTGTCGTCCCGATTTCGTACCGATCTCGATACTTTTTGTTGTACGGATTTCATCCTGATCTCGATACCTTTTTGTCGTATCGATTTCGATACCGATTTCGATACCGATTTCAATACCGACTTCGATACCAATCTCGTACCGATACTAGTACTGGATCAGTAACAATTTTGGGTGACGTGGACGCAATTTCCTCCGTCGGGAAAAAAAATCGGCAACCTATTTTTTCCCGAAATCGGTTGGCTTGAAAAATTGAATTGACCGATATTTTGAAAAATTGAAATTACCAATATTTTGAAAAATTGAAATTACCAATATTTTGAAAAATTGAAATTACCGATATTTTGAAAAACTGAAATTGCCGATATTTAAAAAAATTGAAATTACCGATACTGCGAAAAATTGAAATTGCCGATATTTTGAAAAATTGAAATTACCGATACTGTGAAAAATTGAAATTGCCGATGTTTTGAAAAATTGAAATTGCCGATGTTTTGAAAAATTGAAATTGCCGATATTTTGAAAAATTGAAATTACCGATATTTTGAAAAATTAAAGTTATCGATATTTTGAAAAATTGAAATTACCGATATTTTGAAAAATTAAAATTGCTGATATTTTGAAAAATTGAAATTACCGATATTTTGAAAAATTAAAATTGCCGATATTTTGAAAAATTGAAATTGCCGATACTGTGAAAAATTGAAATTGCCGATACTGTGAAAAATTGAAATTACTGATATTATGAAAAATTGAAAATGCTGATATGTTGAAACGAAAATTTATTAAATCGAAATATCGAAATATTTATTAAATCGAACCTTGCATATTTTCTGTTGCAGACGATGTATACGGACGGTCTACTGACCCTCCATTATGGGAAACATCCGGCGACCTTGGCCGCCGAGGTCGGGGCCTGGTACAGCGGCGACCGTCACGTCGACGTGACCCTGGCCTGCGACGATGGTTCCGTCATGCGGGCCCATCGGGTCGTCCTGGCCGCAGCTAGTCCACTACTGGCTAGTCTACTCCGTAATCCGGCCCTGGACCACGTGGTCCACTTGTCCGGCGTCAGGAGGACTCAACTCAGTCACCTGCTCGAATTTCTCTACAACGGCGAGGCTCTCATACCGGTAAAACAGTTTTTCCCGATTTTAATCATCAATGGACAAGTTTTCCCGAATTTAATCGACAAGTATTTTTTTTCAATTGGTTAAACTATTTTTCAATCCATTTAATTATTGTTTCAATAATTTCAAGTATTATTTGAATTGATTCTATTATTTTTCGATTAATTCATTTATTGTTTCAATTATTTTTATTATTATTTCAATGAGTTCAATTACTACTTCAATCAATTCAATTGTTATTCCAATCAATTCAATTCTCATTTCAATCAGTTTATTTATCAATTACTACTTCAATCAATTCAATGATTATTTTAATCAATTCAAGTATTATTTCAATCGGTTCAATTATTATTCCAATCAATTCAATTCTCATTTCAATCAGTTTATTTATTATTTCAGTCAGTTCAATTATTATTTCAATCAGTTCAATTTTTATTTGAATCAGTTCAATTCTCATTTCAGTCAGTTCAATTATTATTCCAATCAATTCAATTCTCATTTCAATCAGTTCAATTCTTATTTTAATCAATTCAATTCTCATTTCAATCAGTTTATTTATTATTTCAGTCAGTTCAATTATTATTTCAATCAGTTCAATTCTTATTTTAATCAGTTCAATTCTCATTTCAATCAGTTTAATTCTTATTTCAATCAGGTCAATTCTTATTCCAATCAACTCAATTATTTTTTGAAAGAATACCTTTTTTAAATAAATTCAATTATTTTTTCAGGGAAAACATGTTTTTTTTCAATTATGTCCATTATTTTTTCAAGTTATACTTTTTTTCAATTAATTTTTTCCTGTGCGAAGTCAGAGACTCAATGATCGATATTTATAATTATTTAACTCTCTCATCGAAAACCTTTTGAAAGGAAATATTTTGAACACTCGTAGACAAGCTCTGAATTTTATTTTTATGTTGCTCACAAAATCGTCGATCGACGCGATGAGACATTAATTATTATTTTTTTAAATCTTCAGTCGACGGAGCTGACGCCGCTGAGGGAATTGTTCGACCTCCTACAAATAAAATCGGAACTCTTCGATCCGAATCAGCCGCAGACGTCGAGCGACTCCGACGCTTTGAGGATAGCAACCCCACAGGCTTCCGACAGTCAGGAGAGCTCCAGTTATGAATCACAGTACGACAGCAGGTGCGTTGGGAATTAAATTCCAAGGTCTGAAGAAAAAAGAGAAAAAAAAATCCGAGGCTAATCTCCATTGAAGAAACTGGAATCTTATTTTTACGATTTACATACAATCGTTAAGGAATCATTAATCAGTCTCGCGGAAAAAAATATTCCGATGAATGCAGATGAAACAGGTTTTTTTTGTTAAATTGTCTTTGGTAAATGTAACAATGATGATAATCGAACTGATCAATGAAAACCGGTGCAGCACTTTGCACATTGCAAATTGTTATTTTTTATTCTTATACTTTGCGACCTCCTCGCGCTAAAATTAATTTTTATTCATTATTATTTTAATCAGTTTTATTTTTATTAATTTATGTTTATTTTTATTTCAATCAATTTTATTTTTATTAATTTATATTCATTTTTATTTCAATCAATTTTAATTTTTATTAATTTCAATTCATTTTTACTTCAATCAATTTTAATTTTCATTAATTTCAATTAATTCTTATTACAATCAATGTTTACTTTTTATCAATTTCAATTAATTCTTATTTTAATCGCTTTTAATTCTTATCAATTTAAATTAATTTTTGTTTCAATCAATTTTTATTTTTATTGTTTTTAATTTTTATTAATATTAATTTTAAATAACACCCAACGAAAAATGTTGTAACCTCGATTTGAGCAATTTTAGACCAGGTCTCGAATTTCAAACACTTTTTTAAAAATCAACTAAAAAATCAGTGTGAGCCCAATTAGAAAAAAATGAGAATCAATACAAATGTTGATTTCTTGTATAATAATAATAATTAAATTGTGGTCCATCAGGCAGTCGAATAATCCGGCGGACTGTTGCTCGGTGCTCATAAAGAGCGAGGGCTGCGACGAGGAGCCGGAAGTGGACGTGGAGGGGGTGGAGGGCGAGGCGATGCTCGCGGACAACCGGGAGAGCAGTATAGAGCCGCCGAGGCGAAGGGATAGCTCGGATCCCGTGAATCTCAGCCTCAACTCCGGGATCTCGACGACCAGCGACAGTTCGCACGACACGACTCACAGGTAGGTTCATTTATTTCATGAAACAGTCAGATTTCATGAAATTGTTTCATCGATCTCATGAAATTGTTTCATCGATTTCATGAAAATGTTCCATTGATTTCATGAAATTGTTTCATCGTTTTCATAAAATTGTTTCATCGATCTCACGAAATTATTTCATCGATCTCATGAAATTATTTCATCGTTTTCATGAAATTGTTTCATCGATCTTATGAAATTGTTTCATCGTTTTCATGAAATTGTTTCATCGTTTTCATGAAATTGTTTCATCGATCTCACGAAATTATTTCATCGATCTCACGAAATTATTTCATCGATCTCACGAAATTATTTCATCGATCTCATGAAATTATTTCATCGATCTCATGAAATTGTTCCACCGATCTCATGAAATTGTTTCATCAATTTCATGAAATTATTTCATCGACCTCATGAAATTGTTTCATCGATCTCACGAAATTATTTCATCGATCTCATGAAATTATTTTATCTATCTCATGAAATTGTTTCATCGATATCACGAAATTATTTCATCGATCTCATGAAATTGTTTCATCGATATCACGAAATTATTTCATCCATCTCAATGAATTGTTTCATCGATCTCGTGAAATTATTTCATCCATCTCATGAAATTGTTTCATCGATTTAATGAAATTATTTCATCGATTTCATGAAATTGTTTCATTGATTTCATGAAATTGTTCCATCGATCTCACGAAATTATTTCATCGATCTCATGAAATTGTTCTATCCATATCATGAAATTGTTTCATGAAATCGATAAAAAAATGATATTATCTCATTTCATTAATTTCAACGAAATGTTTCATAGATTGGAATTTCAATAAAATTTCATTAAATCGCTGAAACATTTTTTTTTTGCTTGTAACAAAGAAAAAAAATGCAATCTCATTTGTTATAATTCGCTTAGGTCAGAGAAGAAGCTTCTCGAGAGACGAGAGTCGATGGAGGAGGCGGAGGAGAGACGGCGCCAATTAGCGGCTCGTCTGTCGCTGGGTCTCGAGCCCGGCAAACGGAAACCCGAGGAGATACCGATCCCACCGGCCGAGGCGTACGTCGTGACGCCGCACAGGAAGCGCAGACCGGGATTTCACAACGCGCCGGCCCAGAATCCCGCTTTCGTGCCCTTCAACCCCGGCTTCGAGACGCCGAGGAGGTTGCAAGCGCCGCATCCGCTGAGCGTCTCCGCACCGCCTTACCTGGTTAGTCTCGATCCGCAAGGTTATCCAATGTCAATGGGGCATCGACCTTGAACGACCGTTACGTCAATGATCGAGTTGATCATTGATCACTGACCTTACTTAAATTTGGCAAAATTCATAATTAATTCACCATTAAATTTCCAATGAAAATTAACAAAAAAATCTCAATTTAAGCGAAGTCGATTATCAAGTTGATCATTGATCATTGATCATTGACCTCACTTCAAGAACGCAAAATTCATTTGTCACATTAAAAAAATATCACCCCAAAAATACCAATAAAAATTAACAAAAAATGCTCACAAGGTTGTCCAATGTCAATGTGGCATCGACCTTGAACGACCGTGACGTCAATCATCGAGTTGATCATTGATCACTGACCTTACTTAAATACGGCAAAATTCATAATTAATTCACCACTAAATTCCCAATGAAAATTAACAAAAAAATTCTCAATTTAAGCGACGTCGATGATCAAGTTGAACATTGATCATTGATCATTGACCTCACTTCAAGAACGCAAAATTCATCATTAATTCACCACTAAATTCCCAATGAAAATTAATAAAAAAATTCTCAGTTTAAGCAACGTCGATGATCAAGTTGATTATTGATCATTGATCATTGACCTCACTTCAAGAACGCAAAATTCATTTGTCTCATTAAAAAAAAAATCAATGTCAATGATCAAGTTGATCATTGATCACTGACCTCACTTCAAGACTGGAAAATTCATTTGTTACGTTCATAATTTATTCATTATAAAATTCCCAAAGAAAATTAACAAAAGCTCCTAATTTAAGTGGCATCAGTGATCAAGTTGATCATAGATCATTGACCTCATTTCAAGAATCGATAATTAATTTCTCACATTCAAAATAATCTCACAAAAATTCCTAAGAAATTAGAAAAACTTCTAAAAAAATGAAGAAAAATACCCAAAAAAATCATCAAAAATTCGAAAAATATTAACAAAAAATTAACAAAAAGCTCCTAATTTAGGTGACATCAGTGATCAAGTTGATCATAGATCATTGACCTCATTTCAAGAATCCAAAATTAATTTCTCACATTCAAAATAAACTCACAAAAATTCCCAAGAAATTAGGAAAAATTCCTAAAAAATGAAGAAAAATACTCAAAAAAATTATCAAAAAATCGAAAAAAAATTAACAAAAAATTAATAAAAAGCTTCTAATTTAGGTGACATCGGTGATCAAGTTGATCATAGATCATTGACCTCATTTCAAGAATCCAAAATGAATTTCTCACATTCAAAATAAACTCACAAAAAATCCCAAGAAATTAGGAAAAATTCCTAAAATAATGAAGAAAAATACACAAAAAAAAATTATCAACAATTCGAAAAAAATTAACAAAAATACCCAAAAAAATTATCAAAAATTCGAAAAAAATTAACAAAAATATCCGAAAAAAATTATCATAAATTCGAAAAAAAAATCAACAAAAATACCCAAAAAAAAATTATCAAAAATTCGAAAAAAAATCAACAAAAATACCCAAAAAAAATTATCAAAAATTCGAAAAAAAATCAACAAAAATACCCAAAAAAAAAAATCAAAAATTCGGGAAAAAAATTAACAAAAACACCCAAAAAAAAATGATAAAAAATTCGAAAAAAAATTAACAAAAATACCCAAAAAAATTATCAAAAAATCAAAAAAAAATTGACAAAAATACCCAAAAAAAAAAAAATGATAAAAAATTCGAAAAAAATTAACAAAATTACCCAAAAAAAAAATGATAAACAATTCGAAAAAAATGAACAAAAATACCCAAAAAAAATTATCAAAAATTCGAAAAAAAATTAACAAAAATACCCAAAAAAAATTATCAAAAATTCAAAAAAAAATTAACAAAAATACCCAAAAAAAATTATCAAAAATTCGAAAAAAAAATTAACCAAAAATGTCTGAATTGCAGCAGGACAGGTCGGTGACCCCACCAGGAGCTTCGCACAGGCCGCCCAGCGCGGATCCCGCATCGGCCGCTGGCCTGGAACCGCCATGGGGTGCCTGGACATTGCCCCCATCGCGAGCGCCACCTCCGCCACCGGCGGACGACCCACCAAAATCGAATCCGGTCCGCGAGTATCGTTGCACCTACTGCGGGAAGCAATTCGGGATGTCGTGGAACCTGAAGACACATCTTCGGGTTCACACGGGCGAAAAGCCGTTCGCGTGTCGCCTATGCGTCGCGATGTTCAAGCAAAAGGCACATCTGCTGAAACATTTGTGTTCGGTTCATCGAGGAGTGATCGCGGCGCCTGACAACACGTTTACCTGCTGCTTCTGTTCGCTGAGCTTCGACAGTCTTCAGGAACTGATAAGACACTTATCAGGGCCGCACAACAATCTCCTGCTCAGTAAAAATCTCCACGACTAGCGACGGGGCTGAAGGTCGGCTGGCAACATCCTCTTCGTGGTCCCAAGTCGCCTCTTCAGGGTCATCACTACGAATTTTTTTTTCACTGGGCGTTGATGACTGGACCAGGATTTTCGTCTCTTCGAACCTGAAGAGCATCGTCTTCGTGGTCTCCAGTCGCTTCTTCAGGGTCATCAACCCACTACGATTTTTTTTTCATCGGACGTTGATGACTGGACCAGGATTTTCGTCTCTTCGAACCTGAAGAGCATCGTCTTCGTGGTCTCCAGTCGCCTCTTCAGGGTCATCACTACGATTTTTTTTTTTCACTGGGCGTTGATGACTGGACCAGGATTTTCGACTCTTCGAACCTGAAGAGCATCGTCTTCGTGGTCCCAAGTCGCCTCTTCAGGGTCATCAACCGACTACGATTTTTTTTTTCACCGGACGTTGATGACTGGACCAGGATTTTCGTCTCTTCGAACCTGAAGAGCATCGTCTTCGTGGTCCCGAGTCGCCTCTTCAGGGTCCGCCAGGTGTCATCTATCCACTACGATTTTTTTACACTGGACGTTGATGACTGGACCAGGATTTTCGTCTCTTCGAACCTGAAGAGCATTTTCTTCGTGGTCCCAAATCACCTCTTCAGGGTCGTCAACCCACTACGATTTTTTTTCTTCACTGGACGTTGATGACTGGACCAGGATTTTCGACTCTTCGAACCGGAAAAACATCCTCTTCGTGGTGCCAAGTCGCCTCTTCAGGGTCCGCCAGGTGTCATCAACACACTACGATTTTTTTTTCGCTGGACGTTGAAGACTGGACCAGGATTTTTGGCTCTTCGAACCTGAAGAGCGGTTCTTTGAACCTGAAGAGCGTCTCTTCGAACCTGAAGGGCGGTTCTTCGAACCTGAGGGGCGGTTCTTCGAACCTGAAGAGTGGTTTTTCGAACCTGAAGAGTGGTTTTTCGAACCTGAAGAGCGGTTCTTCGAACCTGAAGCGCGGTTCTTCGAACCTGAAGAGTGGTTTTTCGAACCTGAGGAGCGGTTCTTCGAACCTGAAGAGTGTCTCTTAGAACCTGAAGAGCGTTTCCTCGAACCTGAAGAGCGGTTTTTCGAACCTGAAGAGTGTCTCTTACAACCTGAAGAGCGGTTTTTCGAACCTGAAGAGAGGTTCTGCGAACCTGAAGCGTGTCGCTTCGAACCTAAAGAGCGTTTTTCCGAACCTGAAGAGCAAATCTTCGAACCTGAAGAGCGTCTCTTCGAACCTGAAGAGAATTGAGGAGGAAGACGATGCTGAAAACCAAGTCGCCTCTTCAGAATCCACTGGGCGTTGATGACTGGACCAGGATTTTCGACTCTTCGAACCTGAAGAGCGTCTCTTCGAACCTGAAAAGAATTGAGGTGGACGACGATGCTGAAGAGTTTGCAGCCTAAAAATTCATTGGGACCTGAACCTTCATCGGGACTTTGAAATTTTATTGGGACCCGAACGAGGAATCCGCTTCCCTCATCGTTTTTCCATTTTCAAGGACATTTTTGACGACCTTGAAGAGTCGGAAATACTGAAACCAAAAAAAAAGATGTTTCCTTGCTGAAAAAGGAGGGAAAAAGCGGCGCCGGGACGACCTTTTTTACGTCATAATACTTTTTTTAGTATTTTGAGGACACTGCGCAGATTTTCTGCGCAGACGCGAAGCCCCTGAAACATATTTTACCGGATGACAAGTGAAAAATTAGCGGCAAATCGACAGAATCGCGACGATTTTTCGTACGATTTTGCCCTTGAAACTTTTTTAGAAGCGTAGAGCGACGCTAATTGGTCGCAAGTTTAGGATTTAAAGTTAGGTTAGAATTAATCGAGAATCGAGGATCGAGGAAAATCAAGGATCGAGATCGATCGATCCAGCGGAAAAAAAAATCGCTTCGATTTTCCAGCCTCGTTTTCTCCTGTAAATAATGTTACATATATAGTTTATATTTTATAGATACGAAAAGGACATTATTATTATTTATTGAACAGTTGCAAAGGGACCAACCGACTTTCCACCGATTTCTGTCTTAGTTAGTTGTTAGTTATTTAGGTAGAGTGCCTGCCCGTAATCGCCACCAACCAATTGACCGTATGTGAAAAATAATTGAAGGATAAGGAAAAATGGAAACGGCAATTATTCAATTATCGCTGAAATTTCCGAATTTATTGCGCGTTCAATTTTTTAATTTGATCCGACATATCAGAAAAATGTAAAAAAAATATTCCGAAATTTAGCTCAGAAAAATGGAAACGGCAATTATTCAATTATCGCTGGAATTGACGCTGAAATTTTTTTATCAATTTTCAATTTTATGATCCGAAACGTATATGTAAAAAAAAATGTTAAAAGAGAAAAAAATGACCGTGAGAAATGATAAGGAAATGGATAAGAAACGAATGGATAAGGAAAATGGAAACGGCAATTATTCAATTATCGCCGGAATTTTCAATAAAATTTTCAATTTTTCTGATGCGAAACGTAAAATATAAAAAAAATTGTTAAAAGAAGAAAATTCACCGTAAAAACGATTGAAGAATGAGGAAAATGGAAAAGGCAATTATTCAATTATCGCCGGAATTTTCAATTAAATTTTCAATTTTATGATCCGAAACGTGTAATGTAAAACAAAAATGTTGAAAGAAAAAAAATTGACTGTGAGACATAATCGAAGGATAAGGATAATAGAAACGGCAATTATTCAATTATCGCCGGAATTTTCAATTAAATTTTCAATTAAATTTTCAATTAAATTTTCAAATAAATTTTCAATTTTATGATCCGAAACGTGTAATGTAAAACAAAAATGTTGAAAGAAAAAAAATTGACCGCGAAAATAATTGAAGGATGAGAAAAATTGAAACGGCAATTACTCAATTATCGTTGGAACTTTCAATTAAATTCTAAAAATAGTAAAAATTGAGGTATGAAAAAAAGAAAAAAAATGTTGTGGAGTTCAGCGACTCGAGTGCCGTTTAATGGGTCCAAATTGGTCGATTGGGTAGTGATTTCATGTGTTCATAGGCTTAAGTGTGTACGGGAGGTTAAATGCTCGCTTAGGTGGCCGTCAATTATTACGTAGGCAGGTTATAATTAATTAGAAAAAGAAAAGAAAAAATCGTTAGCGTCGATCCGACCCAATTCGCCAGGTCGACGGTAACTTTGGCGCAGGACGTCAGAATTTATAGGTAAACCTTAAGGTGCCTTTTTGAGAACTCGGCCTAACGTTGTATTTTAATTTTTTTTCGAACCTCGTTTCGTTTTTCTGTTTTCTCTGAAAAAAAAAGCCTTAAAATCGACGACAAAGAGAAATAATTAAATTTATTGTGCAAAATTATTTTCGGAGCGATTGGCGAGAATTTTCGGCTCTGTTCGAAATTTTATTCAAAGTGACGAAAATTTAGCACAAATTTGTACAAAAATTCAATAAAATTTGTACAAAAATTCAATTGAATTTGTACAAATATTAAATTGAATTTGTACAAAAATTCAATCGAATTTGTTAAAAAATTCAATCGAATTTGTTAACAAAATTCAATGAAATTTGTTAACAAAATTCAATGAAATTTTTTAACAAAATTCAATGAAATTTGTTAAAAAATGCTATGAAATTTGTACAAAAATTCAATGAAATTTGTACAAAAATTCGATGAAATTTGTACAAAAATTCGATGAAATTTGTACAAAAATTCTATGAAATTTGTACAAAAATTCTATGAAATTTGTACAAAAATTCTATGAAATTTGTACAAAAATTCTATGGAATTTGTACAAAAATTAAATTCAATTTGTATAAAAATTAAATTCAATTTGTATAAAAATTAAATTCAATTTGTATAAAAATTAAATTCAATTTGTATAAAAATTCTATGAAATTTGTACAAAAATTCGATGAAATTTGTACAAAAATCAAATTAACTTTGTACAAAATTTGTACAAATTTGCGCAATTATTTTCGCACAGAAAAATTGTTTTATTTTTTTTTTTATAAATTTTGAGACGGCGGAAGATTGCAGAGGGATAAGAATATTTTTTCACGGTAGCAATAAAACAGACAAAAAAAAAGAGACGATAAAAAAAGAGGATATTATTGTAAGAAGAGGAAGATGAAGAAGTACAAGAAATATGAATGAAATAAAAAAAGGGAGAAGAACTCGTGCCGCGAAAAATACCCCAAGCAGAATGCATAATCAATAGAGCACATAATAATACATAATTCTTATTTCCGAAGCAGTACACCAAAGATATGTTCGTAGGGCCGTTCGAGTGGGTAATAAATAAGTTATTTTCTCCGTCCTCCGGATTTTTGCTCCGACAAGGATTTTTTTTTCTGTCCGCGAGGCGAGAACGGTGGATGAGATTGTTTTCTGCAGACAAAAAAAAACAAAAAAAAAGCAAACGTCGAGACCTGAAAACCCTGTAACGAATTTAAGACGATACCTACGACAGATCGCTGTACACGCATAATTAATGAAAAAAAAAACAAAAAAAAACGATTAGACGATAAATAAACAACTCTGTTAATTAAACACGCCCCCTCCTGTTATGCACTCTCGTTCTTATAGCTTCTGGTAAACCGCCTGTGTGTTTCCTGGTTTCGAGCGTCACGCGAAATCCAAAAATGTTACAATATTGCGAAATTCAAATATTGGCTATTTTCAATTTTACGTTAATCAAAATTGCATTAAAATTGAATTGAATTTAATTGAAATTCAATTTAATTGAATTAGAATTGAATAAAAAGCATTAAAGTTGAATTGTATTGAAGTAGAATTAAATTTTAAATGCATTAAAGTTGCATTGAATTGAAATAGAATTGAATTGAATATGCATTAGAGTTAAATTGAATTGAAATATAACTGAATTAAAAATGCATTAAATTGAAATTGAATTAAAATAAAATTAAATGGAAAAGGAATGGCATTAAAATTGAATAAAAAGTTGCATTGGAGTTGAATAAAAATTGCTTTGGAATTGAATAAAAACAGCATTGGAATTGAATAAAACAGCATTGGAATTGAATAAAAACAGCATTGGAATTGAATCAAAATTGCATTGGAATTGAATTAAAATTCCATTGGAATTGAATTAAAGATCCATTGGAATTGAATTAAAGATCCATTGGAATTGAATTACAATTACATTGAAATTGAATTAAAATTGCATTGAAATTGAATTAAAATTGCATTGGAATTGAATTAAAATTGCATTGGAATTGAATAAAAATTGCATTGGAATTGAATAAAACAGTATTGGAATTGAATTAAAATTGCATTAGAATTGAATAAATATTGCATTGGAATTGAATTAAAATTGCATTGGAATTGAATAAATATTGCATTGGAATTGAATAAAGATTGCATTGGAATTGAATTAAAATTGCATTCGAATTGAATTGAAATTACATTGGAATTGAATAAATATTGCATTGGAATTGAATTGCATTGAAATTTAAGAAAAATTGCATTGGAATTGAATTGAAATACAATTGGCATTGAGTTAAAATTGCATTAAAATTGAATTGAATTGAAATCGCAATAAAATTGAATTGAATAAAAATTGGATTAAAATTGATAAAAACGATGAAACTTTGAGTAAAAAAAAATAAATAATTGAACTCGCAAGCCAGGAAAAACAACCAGCACAACAGTGAACGCAATGTGATACTAAATGATAAATAAAATAATTATTGTTTAGCGCGCGCGAATTCCCTCGCGGCGGGCACAACAACTTTGCAATTAGCGATCCGTGGTGATTTTTAAGCCCTAACTTTCTTTCGAACCTAAGCGCACTAGATTATTACTATCATTATTATTACCATTATTAATATTATTATACATATTATTATTGTATTTTTAATTGATAGATTTTATTATATTTACGACGACGATATTTTCTCGCGTCTTTTTAATTGTAAATATCGCACGAATCTCGCCCAGAAATTTCCGCGACTTTTTGTTCCACCGAATTTTTTCACTCAAACGTCACAAACGAAAATACGACAATAATTGGTGATAATGCTATCAGCTCGATTTTTTTTTGGCAATTCTGCTGTCAATTAATTCTCGAAAAAAAATTAGAAAATGCTATAAAATTGCTATAAAATTATTTTCGTTTTCCTCTTCTTACTCTTCTTCTTCTTTTTTTTTTTCGTGTTCTCGTTTTTCGGAAATCTGGGCGAACGACGTAGTTTTTTAAGCATCAACTTCCGAGCGGAACGCGAAATCCGCGTGCTTTCTTAGTGTTCATAGTTTTACGAGAAATAAATTAATTGAGAAATGACGAAGCAAATCGAACCAATTTATTCACTTAGACTCATTCCTGACGTATCCTGATTTTTTTTATGATTATAATTATTCGCCGATTGAAATTAGAAAAAAATCGGATTGGCAAAAAATTGTCATAAATACTACCAAAAAAAATCTCCATAAATATGTTAATTTTTCCCAGACCCGAAAATGTATCAATTGCACTTGAAAAATGGAACTTAAACTTTATCCAACCTAACAAATTCACTCCTACAAAAATTCGAAATAAAAACTCCATTGACAAAAAAAATGTTATGAATCCTAAAAAGAAATTCCATAAATGTGGTAATTTTTCCCAAACTTAAAAATATTTCAATTGCACTTGAAAAATTGAACTTGAACTTTATCCAACCTAACAAATTTACTCCTGAATAAATTCGAAATAAAAATTCCATTGAGAAAAAAAATGTCAAATCCTAAAAAGAAATTCCACAAATGTGGTAATTTTTCCCAAACTTAAAAATATTTCAGTTGCACTTGAAAAATTAAAATTAAACTTTATCCAACCTAACAAATTCACTCCTGAATAAATTCGAAATAAAAACTCCATTGACAAAAAAAAATGTTATGAATCCTAAAACGAAATTCCATAAATGTGGTAATTTTTCCCAAACTTAAAAATATTTCAGTTGCACTTGAAAAATTGAAATTAAACTTTATCCAACCTAACAAATTCACTCCTGAATAAATTCGAAATAAAAACTCCATTGACAAAAAAATGTCAAATCCTAAAAAGAAATTCCATAAATGTGGTAATTTTTCCCAAACTTAAAAATATTTCAATTGCACTTGAAAAATTGAACTTGAACTTTATCTGACCTATCAATTCTTCCCTGAATAAATAAAAATGAACGAAATCCCCATTGACAAAACAAAAATTGTCATATTTTAAATCATTTTTTATTGGGTCACCCGGTGTATGCTTTCCTATTACCAAATGTTTTCCTGTCCAACGGCTCGACCTAATCCACGATTAATACCCTTGATCCGAGATCCCGTTTTGGGCCCCACGAGAATTTCTTCACAATTATTTTCCCCCAAACTTCGTCGCTCGACTCACGGAAGCCACACTACGAGAGATCGTCTACTGATTCATTGTTTACACAACGAGAAGTCAGACGCAGAGATACCATCAGACATTCTCAGACGAATTCGACGCCAAGAGAAGATTAAGCCAACGATTACCAAACATCGAGTAAATTGAACACGGTTTTCGAACCATTCACGTAATCCTGAAGATGTTGGAAAAAATTGCCAAAATGACAAAAAATGGCCAAAATTGTTAAAATGGCCCATTGTGACATTATTACCAAAATCTTCTGTACAAGCATTTTAATAAGTAGCAAGGTATCTTGCCACAGAAGGACAAAAATTGCCATAATTGCCAAAATGGTCAAAATTGCCATAAATGCCAAAATTGTCAAAATTGCCATAATTGCCAAAATGGTCAAAATGGCCATAATTGCCAAAACTGCGAAAATAGCCAAAATGGTCAAAATGGCTAAAATGGCCAAAATGGTAAAAATGGCTAAAATGGCCAAAATGGTCAAAATGGCTAAAATGGCCAAAATGGTCAAAATGGCTAAAATGGCCAAAATGGTCAAAATGGCTAAAATGGCTAAAATGGCCAAAATGGTCAAAATGGCTAAAATGGCCAAAATTGTCAAAATGGCTAAAATGG
Organism: Itoplectis maculator; assembly: GCA_964034905.1. NCBI lineage: Eukaryota > Metazoa > Arthropoda > Insecta > Hymenoptera > Ichneumonidae > Itoplectis > Itoplectis maculator. The sequence continues at coordinate 1,112,953 of OZ035871.1, forward strand.
CCAAAATGGTAAAAATAGCTAAAATGGCCAAAATGGTAAAAATTGCTAAAATGGCCAAAATGGCCAAAATGGCCAAAATGGTCAAAATGGCCAAAATGGTCAAAATGGCTAAAATGGCCAAAATGGTCAAAATGGCAAAAAAGATAAAAATGGCCCATTATGTGACATTATTACCAAAATCTTTTGTACAAGCATTTTAATAAGTTGCAAGGTATGTTGCCACAAAAAGTGTAAAAATTGCCATAATGGCCAAAATTGCCAAAATGGTTAAAATGGTTAAAATGGGCCATTATGAGACAATGTTACCAAAATCTTCTATGTAACCATTTTAATAAGTTGCAAGGTATCTTGCCACAAAAATGGCCAAAATGGCCAAAAAAGTAAAAATGGCCCTTTATGTAACATTATTACCAAAATCTTCTCTGCAAGCATTTTTGTCTATTATTACAAGAAAAAAAAAGTCTTGTAATTTTTCCCAGACACATTTTTACCAGGTCACCCAGTGTATATAATCTTTTCCTATTACCAAATGTTTCCCAACGGCTCCGCCTAATCCACCATTAATTCCATTGATCCGAGATCCCGTTTTGGGCCCCACAAGAATTTCTTCACCATTTTTTTTTCCCCCAATCTTCGTCGCTCGACTCACGGAAGCCACACAACGAGAGATCGTCTACCGATTCATTGTTTATGCATCGAGAAGTCAGACGCGGAGATTGCGCCTGAGGCCATTTAGCCCCCCCCCCCCTAACCCCCCTATCCCCCCTCCCACTCAGCTCTTCGACTCTTCACACATCGAATCTAACGGTCCAAAGTTTTACTTTTGTAGGAAAAAAAAAAAAAGTAAAAAAAAAAAAAAACGAACCGAGACCCGTTACCGGGGACTGGCCAGCGCTTGGCCTGGGCTCAGCTCCAGCAGGCGATGTGTAGTCGCGGGTCGTAAGCGAAGTATGCAAAGCACACGACTGGTTTTCATCGAAGCCTCGGAGGTTCCGAGCCAGCAGCGGGCGTCTCGCGCGTCTCGGTGCGCCGTCGTTCGCTCTATAAATAATTGATGATGTCCCGACGCGATAGTGTCCGCTCCTCTCTCCGCGAATTAAACGCCGAGCGATTTTCCCTGCAGCGAACAAGTGAGAAAGAGAGATGGAGTGAAAATAAAAAATAAAAAATAAACATAAAAAATAAACTGGTAATCAGTGATTTTTCATTATACTTTTTATTTTACGTTAATTTTAATGCTTAATTAAAATTGCATCAAAATTGAATTTAATTAAAACTGAAAAAAACATTGAAATTGCATTAAAATTGAATTGATTAAAAATTACAATAAAATTGAATTAAAATAAACTGAAGTTGCATTGAAATTGTATTACTTGAAAATTACAATAAAATTGAATTGAAATAAATTGAAATTGCATTGGAATTGAATTGAAATAAACTGAAGTTGCATTGAAATTAAATTAATTTAAAATTACAATAAAATTGAATTGAAATAAATTGAAATTGCATTAAAATTGAAGTAATATTAAATTGCAATAAAATTGAATTGAAATAAACTGAAGTTGCATTGAAAATGAATTAATTAAAAATTACAATAAAATTGAATTGAAATAAATTGAAATTGCATTGAAATTGAATTGAAATAAACTGAAGTTACATTGAAATTAAATTAATTAAAAATTACAATAAAATTGAATTGAAATAAATGGAAATTGCATTAAAATTGAAGTCAATTGAAATTGCATTAAAATTGAAGTCAATTGAAATTGCATTAAAATAGAATTGATTAAAAATTGCAATAACATTGAAATTTCATTAAAATTGAATTGATGAAAAGTTACAATAAAATTGAATTGAAATAAACTGAAGTTGCATTGAAATTGAATTAATTAAAAATTACAATAAAATTGATTTGAAATAAACTGAAGTTGCATTAAAATTGAATTGACTTGACATTCGATAAAAATGCAATTGAATAAAAAATGCATCCAAATTGAATTGATTGAAAATTGCAATAAAATTGCATTGAATTGAAAGAATTGAAAGAGTGAAAGATGGGATAAAAAAATTGGCAATCGGCGTTCCTTGCAGCCAAAGAGAAAGAGAGACTGGAAAAAGAAAAAAAAAGACTGTGACCATCGATGCGTAAACATTGTTTCTATTTTTATTCCTCCTAAGTCTCTATTCTTGAATGGTGAAACCGTCCAGGAACGCATAATTCGCATGTAAGGAAGAGGCAAAGTGAGTGAGAGAGACAGAAAAAGATAGAGAGAAGATCATAAAAAAAGAGAGATAGAAAGAGAAGAGCAGGAAAGGAAAGAGTGATTTCTCGCTTTTTCTTTTCCTGCTCTTCTCTCTATTTTTTTCACTGCCTCTCTCTTTCTTCTTCTCTTCTGTTTATCTTTCTTTCTCTTTCCCTCTGCTCTTCTCTATATATTTTTTTCTCTCTTTCTTTCTCCTTATCTGCTATTCCTCTTTTTCATTCGTTCTCTACTAATTTCCTCTCTCTCTGAGTCACTTCACCTCTTCCTAGAAAAAAATAGAAAAAAAGTGAAGAAAGAGAGGGATAGAAAAAAATAGGAAGAAAGAGCAAAGAAAGAGAGAAAAAGAGACGACGAAAAAAAAAGACAAAGCGAACGCCAAGACTGCACTGCTCAAGTCCAAAGTGCAACCTGCGAGGGGGCTTTGACCATCGTCCAACCAGCGCCGATCTCCGCAGTCGCCACTGTTTTCTCGCTCGGGAAAAGGGTTCAACACCCAACGATCCTCGGATCGTGTTTTTATCGGCGTATTCTCATCGCTCCGAGCGTAGAATCAGCGCATCGCGTCCTTTTAAGACTCTGAGGCTTCGCGCATGTTAAATAGTTGAAATGGCCCATTATGTGACATTATTGCCAGAATCTTCTCTGTAAGCATTTTTGTAAGTTGCAAAGATGTTGCAATAAAAATGGCAAAAATTGCCAAAATTGCCAAAATGGTTAAAATGGCCCATTGTGACATTAGTAGCAACATCTTCTTTGTAAAGTTTTTTTTATAAGTTGCAAGGTATCTTCCCATAAAAATGGCAAAAATTGCCAATATTGCCAAAATGGCCAAAATGGCCTATTATGTGACACTATTACCAAAATCTTCTCTGTAAACATTTTTTATAAATTGCAAGGTATCCCGCAACAAAAATGGCAAAAATGGCCATAATGGCCAAAATTGTAAAAATGGCCCATTATATGACATTATTACCAAAATCTTCTCTGTAAGTATTTTTATAAGTTGCGAGGTATCTTACCACAAAAATGGCAAAAAATAGCAAAAATTGCCAAAATGGTTAAAATGGCCCATTATGTGACATTATTACCAAAATCTTCTCTGTTCGTATTTTTATAAGTTGCAAGGTGGCTTGCCACAAAAATGACCAAAATGGCAAAAATGGCAAAAATTTCGAAAATAGTTAAAATGGTCCATTATTTGACATTATTACCAAAATCTTCTCTGTAAGTATTTTTATAAGTTGCCAGGTATCTTCCCATAAAAATTGCCAGAATTGTCGAAATTGCCAAAATGGCCCATTATGTGACATTAGTAGCAAAATCTTCTCTGTAAACATTTTCAAGTTGCAAGGTGGCTTGCCACAAAAATGACCAAAATGGCAAAAATGACAAAAATGACAAAAATGGCAAAAATTGCCAAAATAGTTAAAATGGCCCATCATGTGACATTATTACCAAAATCTTCTCTGTAAGTATTTTCATAAGTTGCGAAGTATCTAGCCACAAAAACTCCCAAAATGGCCAAAATGGTTCAAATGGCTCATTATGTGACATTATTACCAAAATCTTCTCTGTAAGCGTTTTTATAAGTTGTGGCGTATCTTGCCACAAAAATGGCCAAAATATCAAAAATGGCCAAAATGGCAAAAATGGCAAAAATTGCTAAAATTGCTAAAATGGAAAAAATTGCCAAAACTGCAAAAATGGCAAAAATGGCCAAAATGGCCAAAAGTTCAACCTACAAGGAGGCTTTGACCATCGTCCAACCAGCGCCGATCTCCGCAGTCGCCACTGTTTTCTCGCTCGGGAAAAGGGTTCAACACCCAACGATCCTCGGATCGTGTTTTTATCGTCGTATTCTCATCGCTCCGAGCGTAGAATCCGCGCGCGTCGCGTCCTTTTAAGCCCCTTCGGCTGGCTTGGCGCATCTTTGGCTCCGCGCTGCTGCTGCTGCTGCGTCGTCGTCGTTCGCCAAAGAAACGAGTCTCTCGCGCGCGACGGGAGAAACGCTGAAAGGAAGAGGATAACGCTCGGGGACCGGGCCGGGAACTGGTCGGGGCTCGCGCGCGAGCGCTAATAAGGATGAAAATAGCCGCGAGCCGCGCGCAGTTAATAAAATGGAACACCGCAGATGCGGCTTCAATGAACCGCAGAGTCTTTGCAGCAGGAATCCTGCAGCAGCAGCCGCCTCTGAAACTATTAATAGAAAGACGAGAAATATTGTTGTTGTTATGATTATTGGCGTTGACCTTCGCTTTGCGGCTTCTGGGATGCAGGGGTCGTCGCACCGCGCGTTCCGCAATCGACGTTAAGGGCCACCGCCGCCGCCGCTGGCTGCATAACCCGAGTGCAGCAAAAGCAAGTGGTTTCTTCATCTTCGTCCTTTTCGACGTTTTCATCTTCTCCTTCGTCGTCTTCATCTTCGTGTTCGTCTAGTTCGTTGTTTTCATACTCTTGTTCGTCGTCTCCATCATCTTCTTCATCTTCGTCGTCTCCATCATCTTCTTCATCTTCGTCATCTTCATCATCTTTTTTATCTTCTCCATCTTCGTCATCTCCATAATCGTCTTCATCTCCTTCATCTTCTTCATCTTCGTCATATTCGTCATCTTTATAATCTTTTTTACCTTCTCCATTTTCATTATCTTTGCCATATTCGTCATCTTCGTCATCTTCATCATCTTTTTCACCTCCTTCATCTTCTTCATCTTCGTCATATTCGTCATCTTCATAATCTTTTTTACCTTCTCCATTTTCATCATCTTTGTCATATTCGTCATCTTCATAATCTTTTTCGCCTTCTCCATCTTCATCTTCGCCATCTTTGCCATCTTCGTCATCTTCATAATCGTTTTCACCTTCTCCATCTTCGTCATCTTCGTCATCTTCATCATCTTTTTCACCTCCTCCATCTTCTTCATCTTCGTCATATTCGTCATCTTCATCATCTTTTTTATCTTCTCTATTGTCGTCATCTTTGTCATATTCGTCATCTTCATAATCTTTTTCACCTTCTCCATCTTCATATTCGTCATCTTCATAATCTTTTTCACCTTCTCCATCTTCATTATCTTCATCATCATCTTCATCTTCTTCACCGTCATCACCTTCTGCTTCTTCGTCATCTTCATAATCTTTTTCACCTTCTCCATCGTCTTCATCTTCGTCATATTCGTCATCTTCATAATTTTTTTTACCTTCTCCATCGTCTTCATCTTCGTCATATTCGTCATATTCGTCATCTTCATCATCTTTTTTACCGTCTTCCTTATCTTCATCTTCGTCATATTCGTCATCTTGATAATCCTTTTTCACCTTCTTCATCTTCATCATCTTCGTTATCTTCGTCATCTTCGTCATCTTAGTCATCCTTTTTACCTTCTTCATCTTCTTCATCTGCGTTGTCTTCGTCATTTTCGTTATCTTCTTGATCGTCTTCGTCATCTTCGTCATCTTCTTGATCATCTTCATCGTCTTCGTCTTCGTCTTCGTCATCTTCGTCATATTCGTTATCTTTTTGATCATCTTCATCGTCTTCGTCTTCGTCTTCTCTTCTTCGCTCGTTCGCTCGTTCTCCTGTGCAGCTCTTCGAGAAACACGAACGCCGCACCACGCGCTGGTCCATCGACAGATGAGTGTGTTGACCAATGGCCATCACGTGCGCCTTAGGGACAACCTGGCTCTTGCCTCGCTCGCTCGTTCCCTCCCACCCTTCCACCGCTTCCTTTTCCTCATCATCATCATCAACATCGGCAGCCCCTACCTTCTCTCTACGTCGTCTTCTCCGAGAAAAGTGTCGTAAGGATTTCCAGACTCGACTGGCAATTGTGGAACAAGTGCGCAGTCTGGTATTATTTGCCAGACGTTCTCGGACGAATTTCACGCTAAGTGAGGATTATGCCAACGATTAACAAACATCGGGTACATCAAACACGACTTGCAAGTCATTTACGGGTTTCTCCAGGTGTTGAAAAAAATTGTCAAAATGGCCTATTATGTGACATTATTACTAAAATCTTCTCAGTAAGCATTTTTGTAAGTTGCAAGGTTATCTTGCCACAAAATGGCCAAAATGGTAAAAATGGCTAAAGTAGCCAAAATGGCCCATTATCTAAGTCTATTACCAAAATCTTCTCTGTAAGAATTTTTATAAGTTGCAAGATATCTTGCTCCAGAAATGGACAAAATAGTCAAATTGGCAAAAATGGCAAAAATGGCACAAAGTGGAAAAATGGCCCTTAAGTACCAAAATCTTCTCTGTAACCATTTTCCTAAGTCACCAAATGTCGACCTATCCTACAGGGCGAGGGGCCATTTTTTGGCCCCTCGCCCTTTCATTATTTCAAATATCGATCATCCCATCTCGTATCTTGCGTTAATGCGGAGCAGAATTCGAGTGTGGCAATGGCCACCATACTGTAGTCTCGGTGCGATGGATCGGTTATATAGGCTTAAGCGCGAACCACCAAAATAGCCAAAATGGCAAAAATTGCAAAAATGATAAAAATGGCAAAAATGGCAAAAATGGCAAAAATGATAAAAATGGCAAAAATGATAAAAATGATAAAAATGGCAAAAATGATAAAAATGGCAAAAATGGCACAAAGTAGCAAAATGGTCCTTAATTACCAAAATAGTCTCTGTAACCATTTTCCTAAGTCACCAAATGTCGAGGGACCAAAAAATGGCCCCTCATATGGCCATATTGCCAAAAATGGTAAAAAAATGGCCCCTCGATCACCAATTGCATAAACAAGTCTTACTCCACAGTATGGTAATCATAACCACACATTTTTATTTTTCATTATTTCAAGCATCGAACATCCCATCTCGTATCTTGCGTCAATACGGAGCAGAATTCGAGTGTGGCAATGGCCACCATACTATAGTCTCGGTGCGAAGGAGCGGTTATATAGGCTTAAGCGCGAGCCATAAAAATAGCCAAAATGGCAAAAATGGCAAAAATGGCAAAAATGGCAAAAATGGCAAAAATGGCAAAAATGATCAAAATGGCAAAAATGATAAAAATGGCAAAAATCAGGGGCCGTTTTTTGGCCCCTCAATCACCAATTGCATCCACAGTATGGTAATCATTGCCACACATTTTTATTTTTCATTATTTCAAGTATCGAACATCCCATCTCGTATCTTGCGTCAATACGGAGCAGAATTCGAGTGTGGCAATGGTCACCATACTGTAGTGTCGGTGCGAAGGAGCGGTTATATAGGCTTACGCGCGATGGTACCGTAACGCAAAGAAGGCAGAAGGAGGAGAGAGGCGAGAGAGAAGTGGCTGCTCGCATGCACGAGGAAAGGTAAGACACGCGCGCGGTGGACCCTGGCGTCGGATGTCGATGAACGGTCTCCCCCCGGGGACTTAAGGCCGCGCGGCTGGCCAGCCACAGGGACTCATCCCGCAGGGTGGGGGAAAAAACGAAGCGTCCGGTCATCGCTCCTGCCCTCCGCCGCGAATGTATATAAGACAGCGGGGTTCGTCGATCCTTACGCCATATCGTCCAGAAATGCTGAGGAAGATCCTTTTCGTAGTGTCGGCCCTGGCGATCGCCAGGGCGCAGGTTCCCAGCCTGGGATGGTGCCCCGAATACGTTCCCATGGCCAATTTCGACATGAGCAAGGTGAGCCATTTTGTTTTTTTATTTTTGTGAATTTTTTTTTTAATAAAAAATACAAAGTTGTGAATTTGGAAAAGGTAGGTTTTGTGGATCGAGTGAATTTTGTGAAGGCCTTCCCCAAGTGAAAATATATGGGGTTTATATATAAGCTTTATGTAGAAGCTTTATACGAAAGTGGACATATCGTATCTGCATATATTTAGTATATCGATCTGAAAATTTGGAATCAATTTTTATAGGCAATATATAGGCAGCATATAGTATATACAATATATTGGATATATTATATACTATATGCTGCCTATATATTGCCTATAGAAATTGATTCTAAATTTTCAGATCGATATACTAGTAGTATATATAAAACTAACATATAGTATATACAATATATTGGATATACTATACAATATATTGTATATACTAATGTGTAAACTATATGTATATTTTTTTTATTTTTGTGATTTTAAAAAATTCAAAACACAAAATTGTGAAGTTGGAAAAGGTAGGTTTTGTGGATCGAGTGAATTTTGTGAAGGCCTTCCCCAAGTGAAAATATATGGGGTTTATATATAAGCTTTAAGGGGTCTACCCTAATTAGACGGGCAAAAGAGATACTATTTCCACGAATTTTTTTGACCGGTATAAATTATAGATATCGATATAAAAAGTGTTAGGCCTAGAAAATATACTCTTAAAATACACAAAAAAAATTTTTACATATTTATTTCACTCAGTTTTTGTACACAAAAATGGAAGAGAAGACAAGTAGAAAAAAAAAGATAGGTGTGCGCTGTTGATGAAATCTCTGGAACGGATGATCGGAAAAAAAAAAATGGTTTTAGATTCGTTAGGTAAATGGCTATAGCGCGTATCATACGATTTTTGATTTTTTCAAAAATGACAAAACAGCGGCCATTTTTTCAAAAAGTACGAAAAATCACGTCTTTTTCCATCGTTTTCTGAAAAAAAAAAAAAAAAAATAGTTACACTTAAAATTTCTTAAGGGGGGGGTAGGGTATTAAAATTTTTTTTTTGGCATTTTTATTTTATATTTTTTACTGAATGCGTAATACCTCAAGAATATTGTGTCAAATTTTCAAGTCAATCGGAGCAAAATTGACGACGTTATGAATATTTTTATACTCGCGGATTGCTGTACCGCCCGGCCCGAGCGCGACTTTAAAGCGTTTTTCCCACAACTCACGTTTTCAAAGTCGGTGCCCATCGTACCGTCAAAACTACTGCACCGATCCTTTTGAATTTTTGCATACTTGTTCTGTACATGTTTTACGAGGTAACGCGGAAGAGTTTTTTTCGAATTTATTATTATTTTTTATTTTACAATAGCAAAATAGCCGATTTTTTTCCCGAAAAATCGCGTTTTTCCCTTTAAAGTGTTCCCAAAAATTGAAAAATCAAAATTTCGAAAAAAACTCTTCCGCGTTACCTGGGGAAAACAATTACCTAACAAATGAACTTTGGTTTTTTAATTTCGGATGATCCAGTACCGAGTTCTGATGGGCACCGCAATTCTACTTTTTTCCGAGACGCTTCCGAGTAAATGCCGCCATTGCTGTATTTTTTAATATTTCTTCATGAAAAAATTACACAATATTCTTCGAATGTTATACTTTGATGTACAATTGGTCTTATTGAATAGATTTTAACAGTATCGTAAAAAAAAAATTCACAAAAACGTGCCTTTTTTGCACGAATTAACCCTACCCCCCCCTTAATTCGTATGATATGCGCTATAGCTATAGTCATAAAGAACATGGGGTAAAATTTTTGTGAGGGTCAGTTGAATAGTTTCGGAGATTTTATCAACAAGCCGTCCAAAAACGTCATTTTGAGAAAAACGCGTTTAAAGTTTTCGGTGCGTACCCTAACGCGCTCAAGTAACACAGTGGGCGTCCCTCAAAAGTACACGTAGACTGCCAGGATCATCATAAAATTGTAGTATGATACTTTTAAATATGTATACTTTCGAAAGATGCAATTAAAAAAAAATCGATTTTTTAAACATTCTAATTAGGGTAGACCCCTTAAGTAAAAGCTATATACGAAAGTGGATTTATAGTATCTGCATATATTTAGTATATCGATCTAAAATTTAGAATCAATTTCTATAGGCAATATATAGGCAGCATATAGTATATACAATATATTGTATAGTATATCCAGTATATTGTATATACTATATGTTAGTTTTGTATATACTACTGTATAAACTATATGTATATTTTTTTTACTTTTGTGATTTTTTTAAATTAAAAATACAAAATTGTGAAGTTGGAAAAGGTAGGTCGAGGTAGGTCGATCGAGTGAATTTTGTGAAGGCCTTCCACAAGTGAAAATATATGGGGTTTATATATAAGCTTTATATAGAAGCTATATACGAAAGTGGATTTATAGTATCTGCATATATTTAGTATATCGATCTGAAAATTTAGAATCAATTTCTATAGGCAATATATAGGCAGCATATAGTATACAGGGTGATTCAGAATGTTTTTGCCACCCATGGGTATTTGGTAGATAATCGTCTCCTGAGCAAAGTTACTTAAGCGTTTTTCGAAATTTGCAATATTTATTTATAAACAAGCATTAACAAGTTTGAATAACTGAACCAATCGGAGCAGCAGAATTTGGCGCGCACGAATGTTCGATATCGCCTGAAGTTGCCGAATCTCCGTAAAACGATGTCAATTGATACCAAACACTCGAGCGCGCCAAATTCTATTGCTCCGATTGGTCCAGTTATTCAAACTCGTTAATGCTTGTTTATAAATAAATATTGCGAATTTCGAGAAACGCTTAAGTAACTTTGCTCCGGAGACGATTATCTACCAAATACCAATGGGTGGAGAAAACATTCTGAATCACCCTGTATACAATATATTGTATAGTATATCCAGTATATTGTATATACTATATGTTAGTTTTGTATATACTACTGTATAAACTATATTCATATTTTTTCTATTTTTGTGATTTTTAATAATTTAAAATACAAAATTGTGAAGTTGGAAAAGGCAAGTTTTGTGGATCGAGTGCATTTTGTGAAGGCCTTCCCCAAGTGAAAATATATGGGGTTTATATATAAGCTTTATGTAGAAGCTATATACGAAAGTGGACATATAGTATCTGCATATATTTAAATAAAATACAATATTTAATTAAAACTGCATTAAAAACAAGAGACGCGGCAGATTGTAACTCGAATTGTTTAAGGTACCACGTCAGTGTCGCGAAATGTGTCAGGTCCAATATTTTTTATTTTTTCTCTTTCTAATGCTTGAATTGAATTGAAATTGCAGTAGAAGTCAATTAAAATCGCAGTAGATGTGAATTAAATTTGCATTAACATTAAATTGAAGTGAAATTCCATTAAAATTCAATTAATGTGAATTTCCATTAAAATTGAATTAAAGTGAATTTCCATTAAAATCGAATTGGAGTAAATTTCAATTAAAATCGAATTGGAATAAATTTCAATTAAAATCGAATTGGAGTAAATTTCAATTAAAATCGAATTGGAGTAAATTTCAATTAAAATCGAATTGGAGTAAATTTCCATTACAATTGAATTGAAGTGAATATTCATTAAAATTTAATTGAATTGAAATTGCATTATAATTGAATTGAGTTGAAATTGAATTGAAATTGTATGAAAATTGAATTGAGTTGAAATTGAATTGAAATTGTATGAAAATTGAATTGAGTTGAAATTGAATTGAAATTGTATGAAAATTGAATTGAGTTGAAATTGAATTGAAATTGTATGAAAATTGAATTGAGTTGAAATTGAATTGAAATTGTATGAAAATTGAATTGAGTTGAAATTGAATTGAAATTGTATGAAAATTGAATTGAGTTGAAATTAAATTGAAATTGTATGAAAATTGAATTGAGTTGAAATTAAATTGAAATTGTATGAAAATTGAATTGAGTTGAAATTGAATTGAAATTGTATGAAAATTGAATTGAGTTGAAATTGAATTGAAATTGTATGAAAATTGAATTGAATTCAAATTGCACTAAAATTGAACTGAATTGACATTGCATTAAAATTGAATTGAATTAAAATTGAATTGAATTAAAATTGAATTGAAATGAAAATAGCTTTTAATTGCTAATATTTTTCGTCTTGTTTACAGTTCTTGGGAGTTTGGTACGAAGCCGAGAGGTACTTCCAGATCACTGAAGTCGTCTCGCGTTGCGTGATGGCCAATTACACGAAGGGACCGGACGGCAAGTTGAGAGTCAGCAACGAAGTGACGAACCGACTGTAAGTTCGAATTTCTGACGCTCAACCTCAAAGGTTAAAATTCGATAATAGGGATAATGAAAATGTTGGGGTTGGTTTTAGCACTGGAATTAAGAGGGTCCTGGAGGGCGAGATCAAGGCGTCGTCGTCCAAGGCCGACGAGGGCAAACTACACGTCAAGTACACGGTACCGTTCACCCCGGAAACGCAATACGCCGTCCTCGACACCGACTACAAGAGCTACGCGGTCCTGTGGAGCTGCTCTAGCATCGGACCAATCAACGCGCAGAACGCTTGGCTCATGACCAGGGAACGTCAGGCCCCAGGCGAAATACTCCAGAAGGTACGACTTTTTTTTTTCCTTGTGTAATTAAATTCTTAGCTTTGTTGCTTTTGCATTAGCCACGTCATTTTTGCTTTCTCATAGAGGAAGCTTTGTTACTCGATTTTTTTTTTTTTTTTTTTTTTTTTTTTTTTTTTTTCCTCTAGGGTAGAGGTGCCGTTAGTGGCCACTGTACCTATTGTGGCCATTTTTATTATGTTATTCCTCAAATTATTTTTTCCCCACAATTGTACGTTGATTTTTTTAAACAAGTGCATTTCAATTCACTGAATGACCTAACCGACGATTTTTTTATTCGATTTAAGGTAGTCCTTGCGCCTGGTGTTGAGTTCGCATAAGTTTTCGAAAATTGAGAGGAAATTGCAACCACATCTCGATAATATAAATATCTGAAAAAAATCATGCATGTTAAAGACGTTGAAAAGATTAATTTTGCATAATAAAAATTCCAAAATGTTATTAACAAACTGATGAAAAATAAAATTGTTCAACAAATATTTCGACAAACTAATTTTTTTGTTTCAATGAAAATGATCCGCTCTATTTTCTGAATATGCATGAATTTTTTCAAATTTTTGAATTCACTTTGAATTTTGTGATTTTTCCCATGTTAAAAAACGTAAAATTCAAAGTGAATTAAAAAAATTGAAAAAATTCATACATATTTAGAAAAATGAACGCATTATTTTCATTGAAACAAAAAAATTAAGTTATCGAAGGATTTGTTGAACAATTTTATTTTTCATCAATTTGTTAATAACATTTTGGAATTTTTATTATGCAAAATTAATCTTTTCAACGTTTATAACATGCATGATTTTTTTCAGATTTTTATATTATCAAGAAGTGGTTGCAATTTCTTGTCAATTTTCTCGAATTTATGTTAAATGAATACTAGACGCAATGACTACCTTAAATTCTTAGCTTAAATTAAACAGAATGTTTGTTGAGTATGTTATCCAAATTTGAAGGTAATCGGTTCATTCGTTTTTTAAAAATCGTGCACACAAACGATTTTGCACCGTCGGGCGCCGAGGGGCGGGGAAGCTGTAATCTTCGGCAAAATTGGTCCAAATTTTTTTTTTTGCGTACACAAAAAACAAACATAGCATGATGCCAAATTTCTTGTCGATACGTTGTATAGTTTTTTACCAAGAAATTCACAAAAACGACGTAAATTTCACCGAAGAAAAAGCAAATTCCCCCTTAATTAAGGAGGTCCTGTCGTTTCTATTCATTTCGCATAAATTCGAGCAAAAGTTAGAGAGAATTGCAAACACTTCTCGATGGTATAAAAATCTAAAAAAATGCATACACCTTAAAGGTACTCAAAAGATTAATTTTGCATAATAATAATTCTAAAATGTTATTAACAAATTGATGAAGAAAATAATTGTTCAACAAATATTTCGGTGACCCAAGGTTTTTTGTGGATGAAAATAATTCCTTCGTTTTTCTGAATACGTACGAATTTTTGGTGATTTTAGAGTTTATTTTGAATTTTGTGTTTTTTTACATGGAAAATATGTGAAAATTCAAAGTTAACTCTAAAATCTGAAAAAATTCATACGTATTCGGAAAGATAAGCGAATCATTTTCATCCACAAAAAAACTTGGATCACCGAAATATTTGTTAAACGATTATTTTTTTCATCAATTTGTTAATAACATTTTGGAATTATTACTATGCAAAATTAATCGTTTCAGTACCTTTAACGTCCATGAATTACTTCAGATTTTTATACCATCGAGAAGTGTTCGCAATTCTCTCTCATATTTCTCGAATTTATGCGAAATGAATACTATACGACAGGACCTCCTTAAATTTCGTGAGTCCATCCGGAGTCCCAATGTCTGAAATTCTCAAACAATTTTTTTCATTTCATTTCAAAGCGATAAATACTTACCGAAATAAAAAACAAAAATCAAAAAAATCAAAAACTCACAAAATCCCGAATTTTTATTTTCAAGGCCTACGGCGTCCTGGACAAGTACAAGATCTCGAAGACGTTCTTCGTGAAGACAGACCAAGAGGACTGCGCTTACCTAGCAACGAAACCCAGCAAACCCGGCAAACCCTCAGCCGAGAAGCCCTCAGAGGAGAAACCAATCGAAACAACGGACCCTCCAGCCGTTGAGGAAGCCTCCGAACCATCCGAGGAGGACATCCAGAAGCCCAAAAGCGTCGTCAACTTCAGATCAGCCATCGTCCCCGACGCCCCAGCCATCATCATCGAAACCAGAAAAGCCGAAATCGCCGCTGCCCAAGTCCCCAAAATTGCTGAGGCGCAATCAACATTGGAGGCATCGATCGCTGAGGCCCCAGTTCAACCTGAAGGTCAGCCCGAAGGTCAACCCTCAAAACCCGAAGCCGAAGAACCAAAACCCAAGGTCGAAGCCGTTGAGGCTGAGCCAACCCTCAAAACCGCAAACCCAACCTCAGAGAAGGTGGTCCAACCTGCTGAGGTTGACCTCCCAGCGCCGGCATCGGTGCCAGAGGTCATCCTGAAGACGGCCGACCTTGCCAAGGAGCTGGAGAAGCAGTCCGAGTCGGACGTCAAACAGTCGCCTGGATTGGCTGTCATTGCCAACGCTTTCGCCAAACCTCAGCAATTTGGGGCACAGATTCAGGCTGCTTTGGCCGATCAGGGTGAAAAAATTCAGGCTGCGTTGGCCGATCAAGGTGAAAAAATTCAGGCAGCCTTCGCAGATCCAGCTGGACAGCTCCAGGCAGCGTTCTCGAAGCCCTTGGCCCAGGTCCAGGAAGCTTTGGCCGATCCTGCGGGTCAACTTCAGGCAGCGTTCGCTAAGCCTATCGCAACGGTCCAGGAAGCCCTGGCAAAGCCCCTGGCGAACATTCAGCAAGCACTTGGCAAGCCGACGAAGGCTCCGGAGGCTGAGGAAGCCACCGAAGCCTCGAAGCCCGAGGCTCCTGAGGCTCCAGTGGCGCCTGAGGCGCCTGAGGAGACTGCTGAGGCGCCAGCTGAGGCGCCTGGAAAACTCAAGGACATCGTCGAGGCGCCCAAGGAGACGAAGGACAAAATTGAGGCACCGGCTGAGGCTGCTGCCGAGATACCGGAGAAAATTGTCGAAGCCTCAGCGCCTCAGGAGGAGAAGAAGGAAGCCCTCAAGATTGAATCCTGAGGGTTCGATCGATTGAGGCGCGAAGACGTTGGACGTCACGACTCCGGCATTAACCAAGTCAAACGAGGGATTGTCATTTGAATTCTCGGGCTCGTAGCGGCTTCGTTGGACAACCCTCAAGCTGAGGGAACACCCTACGCACCAGTCTCGCTCGACGAATCTCTAATTTACGTTTTTTTTTATCTCCCTACTCATATGTAAAACGAAATGAAAAAGTAGCAGCGAGGAAGGAAAAAAACAATTATGAAAGATGTTATTAATGTACAAACGAAAAGAGAGAATAAAAATTGTGAATAAATTGTTACATAAAATATGTTAAAACAGAACACCCCTTTATTTCACTGAGGTAAAACAAAAAGGCCACTGGCTAACTCTCTAATTTACGTTTTTTTATCTCCCTACTCTTATATAAAACGCAATAAAAAAGTAGCGGCGAGGAAGGAAAAAAACAATTATGAAAGATTTTATTAATGTACAAACGAAAAGAGAGAAAAAAAAATGGTGAATAAATTGTTACATAAAAATATGTTAAGGTAGTTATGTCGCTATAGTTCAATTTCGCATAAATTCGACAAAATTGAAAGAGAATTGAAAGCACTTCTCGATGGTCTAAAAATCTGAAAAAATTCATGCACATTATAGGTACAGAAAAGATTAATTTGGCATAATAATAATTCTAAAATGTTATTAACAAATTGATTTAAAAAAACATTGTTTAACAAATATTTCGGTGACCTAAGTTTTTTTTTCGATGAAAGTGATTCTTTCGTTTTCCTGAATACGGATGAATTTTTTCAGATTTTTTAAATAACTTTGAATTTACGTGTTTTTTTTATATGAAAAATTCAAAGTTATTTAAAAAATCTGAAAAAATTCATCCGTATTCAGGAAAAAGAAAGAATCATTTTCATCGAAAAAAAAACTTGGGTCACCGAAATATTTGTTAAACAATGTTTTTTTTAATCAATTTGTTAATAACATTTTAGAATTATTATTATGCCAAATTAAGCTTTTCAGTAGCTTTAATGTGCATGAATTTTTTGAGATTTTTAGACCATCGAGAAGTGCTTTCAATTCTCTTTCAATTTTCCCGAATTTATGCGAAATTGAACTATAGCGACATAACTACCTTAATGTACAAACGAAAAGAGAGAATAAAAATTGTGAATAAATTGTTACATAAAAATATGTTAAAACAGAACACCCCTTCATTTCGCTGAGGTGGCGAATTCTCTAATTTACATTTTTTTATCTCCCTACTCATATGTAAAACGAAATAAAAAAGTAGCAGCGAGGAAGGAATAAAACAATTATGAAAGATGTTATTAATGTACAAACGAAGAGAGAGAATAAAAATTGTGAATAAATTGTTACATAAAAATATGTTAAAACAGAACACCCCTTTATTTCGCTGAGGTGGCGAACCCTCTAATTTACATTTTTTTAATCTCCCTACTCATATGTAAAACGCAATAAAAAAGTAGCAGCGAGGAAGGAATAAAACAATTATGAAAGATGTTATTAATGTACAAACGGAGAGAGAATAAAAATTGTGAATAAATTGTTACATAAAAATATGTTAAGGTAGTTATGTCGCTATAGTTCAATTTCGCATAAATTCGAGAAAATTGAAAGAGAATTGAAAGCACTTCTCGATGGTGTAAAAATCTGAAAAAATTCATGCACATTATAGGTACAGAAAAGATTAATTTGGCATAATAATAATTCTAAAATGTTGTTAACAAATTGATTAAAAGAAACATTGTTTAACAAATATTTCGGTGACCTAAGTTTTTTTTTCGATGAAAATGATTCTTTCGTTTTCCTGAATACGGATGAATTTTTTCAGATTTTTTAAATAACTTTGAATTTACGTGTTTTTTTTATATGAAAAATTCAAAGTTATTTGAACTGTACGTCCTTTTTTTTCGCTGAGGTAAAAAAAATGAGGGATCGACGATGCAAAGAGAAAAGAGAGAAAAAAATGGTGTATAAATTGTTACATAAAAATATGTTAAAATTGAACGTATTTTTTTCTTTCGCTGAGGTAAAAAAAATGAGGGGACGACGATGCAAAGAGAAAAGAGAGAAAAAAATGGTGAATAAATTGTTACGTAAAAATATGTTAAAATTGAACGTATTTTTTATTTCGCTGAGGTAAAAAAAATGAGGGGACAACGATGCAAAGAGAGAAAAAAAATGGTGAATAAATTGTTATATAAAAATATGTTAAAATTGAACGTCCTTTTCTTTCTGAGGTAAAAAAGATGAGGAGTTAACGATGGAATATGTCATCGAGCTGTTTTAATAAAACATCAATGGACACTTTGTACAGCTGGATGTTATCTTCAGGAATGCAATAAAAAAACACACACACATAATACATTGATAATACATTGTAGCGTCAATGGAAATACGCAAGTGGCCTATTAAGGGATCGTCGCAGTGTGAAATAAAAAAAAAATCGATTTTTTTTTTTTTTTTTTTTTTCATTATCGGATAGTATACACGGTTATAAACATTCTGTTAATTTTTTTTATCGAAATTCGAATTATTTCGGTCGCTACAGACTTTCTTAGAGAAAGGGATTGCAGCGTGACAGTGCGACGTGTGCTAACCTTAAACGCCTTTTTCTCGGAATGTTGTTTTTCAAAACGGTGTCCACTCTCAAATGAAGAGTTATGACGACATCGATTTCAAATTTTGAGAGAACATTTCTAACGTCATTCTCTATCGCGCTATGGAAGCTTTTTTTTTAAATTAAATCTTCCTATTTTTTTTTACGAAAAACTGTCGAAAAAAAGGGCTAAATTCGATAATTTTCGTTCAAACCGCCGCCATTTTGTCAAATCTAAAAAAAAAAAGCTCCCATAGCACGATAGCGAATTTCCTACAGATTAATAATCTTTTTGAAATTTTTGGTTCAGATCAAAATTGCGGCCGCAATCGTGGACATAATGCAGGACCTTTTTTTTACACGAGCTATTTAAACAATTTATATCATTATTATACATTAAAGAAATGCACATAAAAAAAATCATTTTGTATTCTTCAAGAATGTACTTATTTATTTAAAAAAACCAGACCAATTAGTTCATTACAACTTAACAAAAAAAATTCGCGAAAATCATTGATTTTTCGGAGGGTCACACTGTGACTATCCCTTAATGCAAAAAATTGAAAACATTCTTGATCTGATAGTTCCGATAGTTTCCCTAAAAGAAAATTCTCGAAAATTACCTTTTTTTTCGCCTTCAGGTGCGTATCCCCCCTTAAGGTAGTCCTTGCGCCTGGTGTCGAGTTCGCATAAGTTTTCGAAAATTGAGAGGAAATTGCAACCACATCTCGATAATATAAAAATCTGAAAAAAATAATGCATGTTAAAGACGTTGAAAAGATTAATTTTGCATAATAAAAATTCCAAAATGTTATCAACAAATTGATGAAAAATAAAATTGTTCAACAAAAAGTTCGACAACCTAATTTTTTTGTTTCAATGAAAATAATCCGCTCTATTTTCTGAATATGCATGAATTTTTTTTAATTTTTGAATTCACTTTGAATTTTGTGATTTTCCCCATGTTAAAAAACGCAAAATTCAAAGTGAATTAAAAAAATTGAAAAAATTCATACATATTTAGAAAACTGAACGCATTATTTCCATTGAAACAAAAAAATTAAGTTATCGAAGGATTCGTTGAACAATTTTATTTTTCATCAATTTGTTGATAACATTTTGGAATTTTTATTATGCAAAATTAATCTTTTCAACGTTTATAACATGCATGATTTTTTTTAGATTTTTACATTATCGAGAAGTGGTTGCAATCTCTTGTCAATTTTCTCGAATTTATGTGAAATTAATACTAGACGCAAGGACTACCTTAAGGCCTCCACGATTGGACACGGTGGGCGGCGAAGATGGCCAGGGATTGGCGAATTCGAGCGTCGCGCCTGGGTTTCTTGAACTCCGTTGTTTACCGTTACTGACCCACTAACTGACAAACACCTCTCTCTCTTTCTCTCTCTTAAGAGAGGCTCGAGAGGTCCACGACAATCGAGCACGTTGGTCCCCAAGGCCAGTCACTTGTACGCATCATCGACGTTAAGTTCAGTCAAAGACTTCCTCATAAACAAGTTCCTCTATCCTTCGATTCGCCATCGTTAGAACCATCATAACTCGTTTAGGGATAATTCAAGGTCAAGGTCAAGGTCAAGTTCAAGGTGAACAATCAGTGAAGGACCATCCAAGGTTAATATCATCATGCTAGGATCATCTTCAGGTAAGACAATGACGAAAATTCGGTGACACGTCAAAATAATTTGATGGAAAAATAACACACGTCAAAATAATTCGATGCAAAAATAACACACGTCAAAATAATTCGATACAAAAATAACACACGTCAAAATAATTCGATGCAAAAATAACACACGCCAAAATAATTCGATGCAAATATAACACACGTCAAAATAATTCGATGCAAAAATAACACACGTCAAAATAATTCGATGCAAAAATAACACACGTCAAAATAATTCGATGCAAAAATAACACACGTCAAAATAATTCGATGCAAAAATAACACACGTCAAAATAATTCGATGCAAAAAGAACACACGTCAAAATAATTCGATGCAAAAATAACACACGTCAAAATAATTCGATGCAAAAATAACACACGTCAAAATAATTCGATGCAAAAATAACACACGTCAAAATAATTCGATGCAAAAATAACACACGTCAAAATAATTCGATGCAAAAATAACACACGTCAAAATAATTCGATGCGAAAATAACACACGTCAAAATAATTCGATGCAAAAATAACACACGTCAAAATAATTCGATGCAAAAATAACACACGTCAAAATAATTCGATGCAAAAATAACACACGTCAGAATAATTCGATGGAAAAATAACACACGTCAAAATAATTCGATGCAAAAATAACACACGTCAAAATAATTCGATGCAAAAATAACACATGTCAAAATAATTCGATGGAAAAATAACACACGCCAAAATAATTCGATGGAAAAATAACACACGTCAAAATAATTCGATGCAAAAATAACACACGTCAAAATAATTCGATGCAAAAATTACACACGTCAAAATAATTCGATGCAAAAATAACACACGTCAAAATAATTCGATGCAAAAATAACACACGTCAAAATAATTCGATGCAAAAATAACACACGTCAAAATAATTCGATGCAAAAATAACACACGTCAAAATAATTCGATGCAAAAATAACACACGACAAAATAACCCGTCGACAAAATAACACACGACAAAATGATCCAACGTTAAGGAGGCTTCAGTGCTTTATACTAGTCAAAATCAGTGCTAAACTTTCAAAAGCATTTTTATAATTCTTGGTTGTTTAATAAATTGTTCCGAGGTTTTACTGACGTTTCAGCATTAGTTCTTAATAGACAAATACATTCACAGCCGTGATTCGAATAGAAAAATGACTGATATATGCAAATTCCCGATGTCGTGTTTTTCCGAGTAGTTTTTTTAAAGAATAAACCGTAATAATTGTTCAATTATGACGAGCAACAGCACATTTGTATTATTGGAAGACCCTTTATCGATTGACCGTCCAGATTTTTTATAGTCTCAGTAGTTCAAAAGATACGACCGTTTGATCATTCTATCCTAACCTAAAAGGCGACATACAAATTGCTGTAACTTTTAAAGTACTGATACTATTAAAAAATTTGAACGGTCAATCGATCAAGCATCTTCCAATGATAAAAATGAGCTTTTGCTCGTAGTAATAGAACTATTATTACGGTTTATTCTTTCAAAAAACTGCACGAAAAATCATGACATCGGGAATTCGCATATATCAGTCGATTTTCTATTCAAATCACAACTGTGAATGTATTTGTCTATTAAGAACTAATGCTGAAACGTCAGTAACACCTCGGAGCAATTTATTAAACAACCAAGCATTATAAAAATGCTTTCGAAAATTTAGCACTGATTTGACTAGTATGAAGCGCTGAAGCCTCCTTAAAATAATAAACGACAAAATAACACTCGGAATATAATCATCCGCGACAAAGTTCTATGAATATTTTCCGCTGTAGATGAAAATCATATAAATATAGATAATAGATAATTCCCAAATTTAATAATTTGATAATTTTCTAATTTTAGATAATAGATAATTTTTTTTTACATCATATAAATATAGATAATAGATAATTTCATATAGTATAGATAATTTCCGCTGCAGTTGACGAACTTTATGAGTATTTTCGGTTCTAGTAAAAAACGTCTATGATTATTTTTCGCTGTAGTTGACAAACTCAATGTTATTTTCCGCTATAGATAAAACAAACATGGATACTTTGCGAAAAACAAAAGAATTTAAACTCGACTAATTTCTTAATTATCAATTGTCAATTGTTATCTATTGTTAATGGTTTTCGGTCGATTTTCCGATACCATCTGTTGTTTTGATTCGGAGTTGTTTCTTTGCGGTTATTTTGTCGCGTGTTATTTTGACTCATGTTATTTTTTTCGTCCGGTTATTTTGACGTGTTATTTTGTCGTTGTATTATCCCTAGCAATCACGACGACTTTCAAAGTGACTATAAAAATAACGCTCAACAGAAGTTGTTTTTTGCACAGAAGTAACTTTCGGAAATTGTAAAAATGACTTTCGAAATGACGAAACAAAAGAAATGTGATAGTTACATTTTCGTTGCTAGAACCAATATCTTATCGTCAAAACAACGTTGCCGTCAAAAGTGTCATCGTGACGGTAATTTATTGGTTCTGCTGACGAAAAAGCAACTGTAAGATTTTTGGGTTTGGTTATTTCGACGGTCATTTTGATTATTTCGAAAGTTTTTTCTGTGCGAAAAACAACTTCTATTGAGCGTTATTTTTATGGTCACTTTGGCAGTTTTTTTTAGGTAAAAATTAAAGTTATCGTGATTGCTAGGGATTTTGACATGGTACCGAAAATTCGAACCGAATGACCTGGTCAAGGTCAAGGTCAAACCTGGAAGTGAATTTCATTTGGCTAACGTTTTGAAAACAATTTTGGATAACTTAGGTAAAATGCTGAGAATTTCATTTGGCTAACGTTTTGAAAACAATTTTGGACAACTTAGGTAAAATGCTGTGGATTTCATTTGGCTAACGTTTTGAAAACAATTTTGGACAACTTAGGAAAAATGCTGAGAATTTCATTTGGCTAACGTTTCGAAAACAATTTTGGACAACTTAGGTAAAATGCTGTGAATTTCATTTGGCTAACGTTTTGAAAACAATTTTGGACAACTTAGGTAAAATGCTGTGAATTTCATTTGGCTAACGTTTTGAAAACAATTTTGGACAATTTAGGTAAAATACTGTGAATTTCATTTGGCTAACGTTTTGAAAACAATTTTGGACAACTTAGATAAATGCTGTGAATTTCATTTGGCTAACGTTTTGAAAACAATTTTGGACAATTTAGGAAAAATGCTGTGGATTCCATTGGTGCTGACGTTTGTTGGTGGAACTTTGGCTGTCCTGCCGGATTTTGGTAC
The DNA here is from genome assembly GCA_964034905.1 of Itoplectis maculator. Lineage (NCBI taxonomy): Eukaryota > Metazoa > Arthropoda > Insecta > Hymenoptera > Ichneumonidae > Itoplectis > Itoplectis maculator. Next base: position 1,136,175 of record OZ035871.1, read on the forward strand.
TTGTCCTGCGGTGACGACGGTCGAAAACTTTGATACGGAAAGGGTTAGTGACGATGTGCTTTCTATGTTTATGAAGTGATTCGACATATGTGCTAAATATAGAGATAAAGCTGTCATTGGTGACAAAGTGACAATGAATTTGCAGCCAGTTTGGCTTATTTAAGGGGCTGCTGGAGTAGTTTTTTTTACCGACATTGATCGGTAAAACTAGAATTCCGCAATTTACGCTTTACGTCGTTATAACGCTACAGATATACTTCAAATTTGACAGAGATGTTATATGAACAACAACGGTTCGGCGTAGATGCGATTTTCAGTCGAAAACTAACAAGAAATAGGAAAAATTGTATATTTGTAAATGTCCGAAAACCAATATGGCCGTTTGAAATGTCAACAACGCATTTGCTGTAAGATATAATCGTTTGAGGAACTCAAACGTGCCAAATCCGTATCTACGCCAATTCTTTGATGTTTTCTGAATATTTCAGAACTGGCGAAATGTCGATTATAGAAACTGAATCCACGTAAAGCGTAAACTGCGTGCACGTGTTTTTGGTTAAACTTTCAGCCGATAAAGAAGATCTCTATCGGCTCAAAATATACGATTTTTCTATTTCTTGTTTGTTTTCGACCACAAATAGAATCTACGCCGAACCGTTGTTGTTCATATAACATTTCTGTCAAATTTGTAGTATATCTGTAGCGTTATAACGACGTAAAGCGTAAATTGCGGAATTCTAGTTTTACCGACCAATGTCGGTATAAAAATCTACTCCAGCAGCCCCTTAAGGGGGGTGGGGGGTAGGATATTAAAATTTTGTTTTTTTGCATTTTTATTTTATATTTTTACTGAATGCATAATACCTCAAGAATATTGTGTCATATTTTTAAGTCAATCGGAGCAAAATTGACGACGTTATGAATATTTTTATACTCGCGGATTGCTATACCTTCGCTGCCCGAACGCGACTTAAGGGATCAGTACAGTGTGAAATAAAAAGAAATCGTTTTTTTTTTTTTTTTTTTTTTTTTTTTTTTTTTTTTTTTTTTAATTATCGGATAGTATACACGGTTATAAACATTCTGTTAAATTTTTTTATCGAAATTCGAATTATTTCGGTCGCTACAGCCTTTCTTAGAGAAAGGGATTGCTGCAGCGTGACAGTGCGGCGTGTGCTAACTTTAAACGCGTTTTTCTCCGAATGTTGTTTTTCAAAACGGTGTCCACTCTCAAATGAAGAGTTATGACGATATCGATTTCAAATTTTGAGAGAACATTTCTAACGTCATTCTCTATCGCGGTATGAGACCTTTTTTTTATTTATTAAATCTTCCTATTTTTTTTACGAAGAACTGTCGAAAAAAAGGCCTAAATTCGACAATTTTCGTTCAAACCGCCGCCATTTTGTCAAATTTCAAAAAAAAAAAAAAGCTCTCATAGCGCGATAGCGAATTTCCTACAGATTAATAATCTTTTTGAAATTTTTGGTTCAGATCAAAATTGCGGCCGCAATCGTGGACATAATGCAGAACCTTTTTTTTACACGAGCTATTTAAACAATTTATATCATTATTATACATTAAAGAAATGCACATAAAAAAATCATTTTGTATTCTTCAAGAATGTACTTATTTATTTAAAAAAAGCCAGACCAATTAGTTCATTACAACTTAACAAAAAAAATTCGCGAAAATCATTGATTTTTCGGAGGGTCACACTGTGACAATCCCTTAAAAGCGTTTTTCCCACAACTCACGTTTTCAAAGACGGTGCCCATCGTACCGTTTTGCATTTTTGCATACTTTTTCTGTACATATTTCACGAGGTAACGCGGAAGAGTTTTTTTCGAATTTATTAATATTTTTTATTTTACAATAGCAAAATAGCCGATTTTTTTCCAACAAAAATCGCGTTTTTCCCTTTAAAGTGTTCCCAAACATTGAAAAATCAAAATTTCGAAAAAAACTCTTCCGCGTTACCTGGGGAAAACGATTACCTAACGAATGAACTTTGGTTTTTTAATTTCGGATGATCCAGTACCGAACTCGATGAGGGGCACCGCAATTCTACTTTTTTCCGAGACGCTTCCGAGTCAATGCCGCCATTGCTGTATTTTTTAATATTTCTTCATGAAAAAATTACACAATATTCTTCGAATGTTATACTTTGATGTACAATTCGTTTTATTGAATAGATTTTAACAGTGTCGTAAAAAAAAAATTCATGAGTCCATGAAGTAGGTTCAACCGTATGACAAGTGAAGTATCTGTATGCTTAGCACATTGTAAGGTGTATGAATAGTGACGGTGCACATGTTACATGTTTATTAATTACTCATCGTAACACATTGAAACGTTTTGTCGGTTTGCACAGTTCTTGGGAAAATGGTACGAGGCCGAGCGATACTTTTCCATCCTATCCGTCGGCACGAAATGCTCCACCTCTAATTACACAGCGAACGATGACGGAACGCTACGCGTCATCGAATCCTACATTTCCAGCATGTAAGTTTTTTTTTTTTTTTTTTTTTTTTTTTTCATCGATCCGCCAAAGCGATAAGGCAAATGACTGCCATTGGCTGAATTGGAATTAAGAAATTTTAATTCAGGCAATGTGAGTTTTATTTTATTATAATGCATTTTTTTTTTTTTTTTTTTTTTTTTTTTTCATCGATCCGTTAAAGCGATAAGGCATTGGCTGAATTGAAATTGCAAAATTCCAATTCAGCCAATTCGTTTTTTTTTTTTTTTTTTTTTTTTTTTTACCGTATGTAACGAACCGCCAAGGCGATAAGGCGAATGACTCCCATTGGCTGAACTGGAATTGAGAAATTCCAATCCAGCCAATGGTTTTTTTCTTTGTTTTTTCTCCACCGGATTCAACGAATCGCCAAGGCGATAAGGCAAATGACACCCATTGGCTGAATTGGAATTTCTCAATTTCAATTCAGAAATTGAGAAATTTCAATTCAGCCAATGTGAGTTTTTTTTTTATTTTTATTTTTATTTTTATTTTTCACCAGATTTAACGAACCGCCAAGGCAATAAGGCAAATGACTTCCATTGGCTGAATTACTTTGAGAAATTCCAATTCAGCCAATGTTTTTTTTTTTTTTTTTTTTTTTTTTTTTTTTTTTTTTTTTTTTCTAAGGCAATAATTTTTTAACTTTTTAACTTTTAACTTTTTTAATAAGGCAAATGACTTCCATTGGCTGAATTACTATTGAGAAATTCCAATTCAGCCAATGGTTTTTTTTTTTTTTTTTTTTTTTTTTTTTTCACCGGATTCAACGAACCGCCAAGGTGATACGGCAAATGTCCCGTATTGGCTGAATTATAATTGAGAAATTCGGTTTTGACCTTCACAGCTCAAGGACGGAATCAAGTTTGATTGGAAGTATGACGCCCATTGGAAAATCCACTGAACCGAAGTATTTCGTAAGGTTCGAAGCGGTGGGGATTCCTTACATAATGTCTTATTGGGTTTTGGGAACTGATTATGACAATTACGCTGTCGTTTGGAACTGCGAAAATGTTGGACTTTTCAGGTGAGTCAAACTTCTGTATTTATAAATTAAATTAAATTTTTCATGATTTGTTCCAGTTTATTTTTTTCATCTTACTTCGTTCCAGTTTTTTTTCAATACTTTATTTTTTGCAGTTTTTTTATTTTTGATTTGTTTCAGTTTAATTTTATAAAAATTGTCTTTTGTTTAAAAAAAAAAAAAAAAAAAAAAAAATATTGTTCCAGTTTTTTTTTCAATACTTTATTTTTTGCAGTTTTTTTATTTTTTATTTGTTTCAGTTTAATTTTATAAAAATTGTCAATTTAATTTTTTTTTATTCCGTTTTTTTTTTTCAGTTGGATTTTGAAAAATTCCAGTTTATTTTTTTAATTCTTAATTTTTCTAGTTTAATTTTCTAACATTTGTTAATTTTTTCCAGGTAAATTTTCAAAAATTCTTAAGGGCTCGTCACAGTGTGACCCTCCGAAAAATCAATGATTTTAGCGAATTTTTTTTGTTAAGTTGTAATGAACTAATTGGTCTGGTTTTTTTTTTAAAATAAATAAGTACATTCTTGAAGAATACAAAATGATTTTTTTTATGTGCATTTCTTTAATGTATAATAATGATATAAATTGTTTAAATAGCTCGTGTAAAAAAAACCTGCATTATGTCCACGATTGCGGCCGCAATTTTGATCTGAACCAAAAATTTCAAAAAGATTATTAATCTGTAGGAAATTCGCTATCGCGCTATGGGAGCTTTTTTTTTTAAATTTGACAAAATGGCGGCGGTTTGAACGAAAATTATCGAATTTAGCCCTTTTTTCGACAGTTTTTCGTAAAAAAAATAGGAAGATTTAATAAAAAAAAAGCTTCCATAGCGCGATAGAGAATGACGTTAGAAATGTTCTCTCAAAATTTGAAATCGATATCGTCATAACTCTTCATTTGAGAGTGGACACCGTTTTGAAAAACAACATTCCGAGAAAAAGGCGTTTAAAGTTAGCACACGCCGCACTGTCACGCTGCAATCCCTTTCTCTAAGAAAGGCTGTAGCGACCGAAATAATTCGAATTTCGATCAAAAAATTTAACAGAATGTTTATAACCGTGTATACTATCCGACAACGAAAAAAAAAATCGATTTTTTTTTATTTCACACTATGACGATCCCTTAACTTGTTCCAGTTAATTTTTTTAATTATTTTTTTTCCAGTTTAATTTTCAAAAATTCTTAAATTGTTCCGGTTCAATGTAATTGTTTTTTCTGATTTTGTTCCAGTTTAAAAAGTGCTTGGATCTTGACAAGACTAAGGCAGCCACAAGTTTCTGTCCTGGAAAGTGCTTATCAGATATTGGACAGAAATCACATAAGCAGAGCTTATTTGTTCCGGACCGATCAAAAAAATTGCCCGGAAGTCTACTGACGAAAAAAATCCCTAATTAGTTAGCCTTACGGTATTTCCGCGAAGTTTCATTCGTGAATAATACGGCAAAAAGTGGTCGTCACGCGACACGAATGTCGCGACACCTTTCGGTGATAATTCATTTTTTGCATCGTGACTCATTGAAAATCACTATCACTTCTGTATTCATTCATTTAGTCAGCCATTTTTATTATTGCTAATAACTTTTAGCTCCGAGACTGATTGAAAAACGATTGTTATTGTTTATCACTTTGCTTTGTATTTATTAATTTATTTATATATTTACATATTTATTGTTTTACTTATGTATTAATAAAATTTACATTATGTATGAATTTGTGATTTTTTAAATTATGTACTTAGTGTACATGACTTATTCTACTTATGTATATGATGTGCATGACTTTTTCTACTTATGTATATGATGTGCATGACTCTTTCTACTTATGTACATAATGTACATGGCTTTTTCTACTTATATACGGGTCATTCCACGGGTTTTCGCACAAAAAAAAACCCGACCGACTCCAATCTTCGCCTAATTTTTTTATATCGTTGACTATGTCAAACGTAGCATCTGTGAATTTTTTAAGAATTTTATTCTCATATTTCGTCGATCGATAAAATAAAAAGTGAAAAAAATGAAAAAAAATCTGTGTCCAAGTGGAATGATCATATCGACAAAAACAACTAGGTCAGAATTTTCGTAATTTAACACAGTTTACGGTAAAAATAATTAAAATAAAAAATAAACATAATTTCTATTTTATTTATGTCTTTGATCAAGAAAAGGTACCATTTCGATAATTTGGGCACCTCCGATTTCAATACAAAAAATCACGAATATACTACATTGAGTCCCAAACATTTTAAGCACAAACCCAAGATGAAGAACGCATTTTATCCATTTTTAGAAGAATATTTCGGGTAATTGATTTTTTTATTTTTCTTCCAATCTTCGCCTAATTTTTTTATATCGTTGACTATGTCAAACAGAGCATCCATGAATTTTTTGAGAATTTTATTGTCATATTTGGTCGATCTATGAAATAAAAAATTAAAAAAAATTAAAAAATCTGACGTCTAGTGGAAGAATCACATCGACAAAAATAACTAGGTCAACATTTTCGTAATTCAACACAGTTTACGGTAAAAATAATCAAAATAAAATATAAACGAAATTTGTATTTTATTTACGTCTTTTACTAAGAAAAGGTACCAAATAAAATAGAAATTGTGTTTATTTTTTATTTTGATTTTTTTTACCGTAAACTGTGTTGAATTACGAAAATTTTGACCTAGTTATTTTTGTCGATATGATTTTTCCACTAGAAGTCAGATTAAAAATTTTTTTTTTTAATTGTTTATTTTATAGATCGACCAAATATGACAATAAATTTCTCAAAAAATTCATGCATGCTCTGTTTGACATAGTCAACGATATGAAAAAATTATGCGAAGATTGGAAGAAAAATAAAAAATAAATTACCCGAAATATTTTTCTAAAAATGGATAAAATGCGTTCTCCATCTTGGGTTTGTGCTTAAAATGTTTGGGACTCAATGTAGTATATTCGTGATTTTTTGTATTGGAATCGGAGGTGCCTAAATTAGCAACATGGTACCTTTTCTTGATCAAAGACATAAATAAAATAGAAATTATGTTTATTTTTTATTTTGATTATTTTTACCGTAAACTGTGTTAAATTACGAAAATTTTGACCTAGTTGTTTTTGTCGATATGATCATTCCACTTGGAGTCAGATTTTTTTTTCATTTTTTTCACTTTTTATTTTATCGATCGACCAAATATGAGAATAAAATTCTCAAAAAATTCACAGATGCTCCGTTTGACATAGTCAACGATATAAAAAAATAAGGCGAAAATTGGAGTCAGTCGGGTTTTTTTTTTTTGTGCGAAAACCCGTGGAATGACCCATATGTACATAACGTACATGACTTTTTCTACTTATGTACATATTTACATGACCTTTTTTACTTATGTACACGATGAACATGACCTATTCTACTTACGTCCATAATAATGTACATGACCTTTCCTACTAACTGTACAAAGTCGAATGGATTCAAATTAAAACGATGGAAATTAATGAACAACTGATAAGATCTGCACTATCGAAGGTTACTTCAGCTGTCACTTCAGACATATTCACACGTTTCATATATTAAATTAAAATACGCATAAATCAAAATCTATTTTAGCACAGACAACATCTATAAGTATCGCTCCGTTGGTCATTGGATCCAGTCGACTTTCCACGTTGGTGAATATTGTTAACGAACAAAATGTTGTACCTAATTTTTTTGTGTTTTTTTATAATAGCCAATAGTCAGGCTCAGATACCTAAAACTGGTCGGTGTCCTGAAAGCAAAATAAAATTTCCAAACTACAATCCAAATGGGGTGAGATAACGATTTTATTAATTAATCAATTAATTAATTATTAACTAATCATTTTTAATTATTAATAAATTAAATTAATTAATTTATTAATAAGGGATCGTCACAGTGTGAAATAAAATAAAAAATCGATTTTTTTTTTTTTCATTATCGGATAGTATACACGGTTATAAACATTCTGTTGAATTTTTTTATCGAAATTCGAAATATTTCGGTCGCTACAGCCTTTCTTAGAGAAAGGGATTGCAGCGTGACAGTGCGGCGTGTGCAACACTTTAAACGCCTTTTTCTCGGAATGTTGTTTTTCAAAACGGTGTCCACTCTCAAATGAAGAGTTATGACGATATCGATTTCAAATTTTGAAAGAACATTTCTAACGTCATTCTGTATCGCGCTATGGAAGCTTTTTTTTAAATTAAATCTTCCTATTTTTTTTTACGAAAAACTGTCGAAAAAAAGGGCTAAATTCGATAATTTTCGTTCAAACCGCAGCCATTTTGTCAAATTAAAAAAAAGAGCTCCCATAGCACGATAGCGAATTTCCTACAGATTAATAATCTTTTTGAAATTTTTGGTTCAGATCAAAATTGCGGCCGCAATCGTGGACACAATGCAGGACCTTTTTTTTTACACGAGCTATTTAAACAATTTATATCATTATTATACATTAAAGAAATGCACATAAAAAAATCATTTTGTATTCTTCAAGAATGTACTTATTTATTTAAAAAAAACCAGACCAATTAGTTCATTACAACTTACAAAAAAAAAATCGCGAAAATCATTGATTTTTCGGAGGGTCACACTGTGACGATCCCTTAATTCATTTAATTGATAAATTATATTATAATTAATTTATTATTGGTGAGCAAGACTGTTGTTCATTTTTGGTGAATTTATTATTTAAAAATGACCTCAGATTATGGGCCAATGGTACGGATACGCTGCTTATCCGAGCTGCGACCCACCTGGAAGGTGCAGACGCACCGATTTTATTGATAACCACGAGGGAGAAATGGTAACAGTCGTAAAACAATTATCAACTGCGTAAGTTTCATTTTATAGTATTTTAGCATTTTTTAATAATCTACAAATATTTTAATAATCTAATTTTTCAATACTCTATAAAAAGTTGATGACCTAATTTTTTTTCGATAGTCTATAATTATTTAAAAAACCTAATTTTATAATAATCCGTAAATATTGTATAACTATTTTTTTTTATAATTCATGAATATTGTAAAAACCTATTTTTTTAGTGCTCTTTTACTAAATTCTTCTTCCTTCTCCTGTTCCTCCTCTTGACAGCAAATCTTTCAATTTTGTATTTTAAGGGGCTGCTGGAGTAGATTTTTTTTACCGACATTGGTCGGTAAAACTAGAATTCCGCAATTTACGCTTTACGTCGTTATAATGCTACAGATATACTTCAAATTTGACAGAGATGTTATATGAACAACAACGGTTCGGCGTAGATTCGATTTGTGGTCGAAAACTAACAAGAAATAGAAAAATCGTATATTTTGAGCCGACGGAGATCTTCATTATCGGCTGAAAGTTTAACCAAAAACACGTGCACGCAGTTTGCGCTTTACGTGGATTCAGTTTCTATAGTCGACATTTCGCCAGTTCTGAAATATTCAGAAAACATCAAAGAATTGGCGTAGATACGGATTTGGCACGTTTGAGTTCCTTAAACGATTATATCTTACAACAAATGCGTTGTTGACATTTCAAACGGCCATATTGGTTTTCGGAGATTTACAAATATACAATTTTTCCTATTTCTTGTAAGTTTTCGACTGAAAATCGCATCTACGCCGAACCGTTGTTGTTCATATAACATCTCTGTCAAATTTAAAGTATATCTGTAGCGTTATAACGACGTAAAGCGTAAATTGCGGAATTCAAGTTTTACCGACCAATGTCAGTAAAAAAAATCTACTCCAGCAGCCCTTTAAAGACAGACGAACACGGTCTTATTTGGTCTGTTTTTTTTCGCGAAGCGGGGGCCAATCGGTGCTCGAATTAAACGGCTTCACATGAACATAGCTGACAACCCCCAACTTTTTAGAAGGGCACTACAAGGTTATGTGGCTGGCGCGCTTCGCGCGCTCGCATTGAGACATGAGACTTTTGGTTGCATAGTATTACTATGGCAATCAAAAATTGCTGTAGTATTTGATTGCAATAGTATTACTATGGCAATCAAATGTTAGTATTTCTATGGTTATGGTTGCCATGGTAACGGTTGCTATGAGGATGGTTGTCATGGTAACGGTTGTTATGGGAATGGTTGTCATGGTAACGGTTTTTATGGGGTTGGTTGTCATGGTAACGGTTGCTATGGCCATGGTTGCCGTGGTAAGGGTTACTATGGAAATGGTTGCTATGGCCATGGTTGCCGTGGTAAGGGTTACTATGGAAATGGTTGCCATGGTAATGGTTGCTATGGCAATGGTTGACATGATAACGGTTGCCATGGTAACGGTTGCTATGGCAATGGTTGACATGATAACAGTTGCCATGATAACGGTTGCCATGGTAACGGTTGCTATGGCAATGGTTGCCATGGTAACAGTTGCTATGGCAATGGTTGCCATGGTAACAGTTGCTATGGCAATGGTTGCCATGGTAACAGTTGCTATGGCAATGGTTGTCATGGCAACAGTTGCTATGGCAATGGTTGCCATGGTAACGGTTGCTATTGATGGTAAGGGTTACTATGGAAATGGTTGCCATGGTAACGGTTGCTATGACAATGGTCACAAAATCTAGAAAAATTCGTATTTTGCTTGGAAATGTTGACAACGTGTTCTTAGATAATTAAGCTAACGATATATGCAATTAAAAAAATCATCTTTTTTGAAACTCCTAATGTGGGTTCCACCCTTAATAATCTATAAATCGTGTTCTTCTCTCAGACCCAATACATTCCAAGTTTTCGAAACCGTGGAAACCATGAAACATGTCGACGCCACGTATTACGTTGTAACGCAATCGTGGAATCCGGGTCGTGTTGGTCTAGATATGTGGGTTTGGGCCACTGACTACACGTCTTATCTAGTAAAGGGATCCTGCATAAATTTCGAAACTGATGCGAGGTACCATTTTTTTTTGGTTTCACATCTTTAGGCTTTTATTTCAATGTCATTAGAATTAATTTAATTTATAAATAAATTATTTCTGTATTGTTTAGCCTTCACTGGGTCTGGATCTTGACGAGGTCGCCGAATCCATCGCCAAGTGTCATCGCTAAAATAAATGAGGTCATAAAAATTGAGGGTATCATCCCAGAATATTTAGGAAAATTCAATCAGACAAATTGTCCAGACGAATATTAAATTCTGAAATATTTAAGGCTTCCTTAAAAAAATATTTTTAAGGGATTTTTTTATATTAAAAAATTCCTTAAATATTCTACAATTATTTCCAACGTGAAAGCTGGTTCGTTTTGATGTCCATAAAACGGTCCACAAATTTATTCCTATCGTAGCTAAATAGTCTACAATAATAATAAAAATAAAATAAATAATTTATCGAAAATAAATAAAAATTATAAACTTATTATAAGTATTTATATAATATTTGTTTTACTGTAATAGAAATTACAAACTTGTTTTAGGTATTCTAATAATATTTGTTTTTCTGTGATAAAAATTATAAACTTATTTTACGTATTTTAATCATTTTTGATTTGCTGTTATAAAAATTACAAACTTGCTTTAGGTATTTTAATCATTTTTTATTCGCTGTAATAAAAATTACAAACTTATTTTAGGTATGTCAATAATTTTTTTTTTTTGCTATAATAACTGTTAGATATATAATTGCTAAGCGTTTTGCTAAGTGTTTTGTTGTTTGGGGAGATCGAAATTCATTCTGAAAATAAAATTTAAACTATCAAAATGTCTTGTTTCTCTCTAATATATTTTATACAGGAGGCATTCTTTACCAACTGGGCCACTTTTTTCGGTCGACCTGCCAGATATTTTTTTTAATTCGTCAGTTTTTAATGGGCACCGTTCAGGATTTTTTTTTTTTTTAATATAGACTATATCTCTAAAAAAAAAAAAAAAATGTTTAGGACAATTTTTAGAGACATCCTTTTTCATTTTCCATCTACTTTCCAGTGATGTTGAAGTCATAATAATTCCAACCGAAAAAGTCAATTTTTCGCAAAAAAAAAACAATAAATATATTTTTTTAACGAAAAACACACCTTCGATTCTGGTCTTAATTTACAAGGTATTGAACATTGTATGAAGATTTTGAGAAATAAATACCAATGCGGCAACTCCAATTTTTCATCATTCAAAATGGCGGATCCAATGTGGCGGACCAAAACGCAAAAAATTACTTGATTGGGATCAAATACAATAATCCGGGATTTCGGGGTCGCTGTTTACGGATCCAAGCTCAAAATTCGGAAATTAAAAATAGCGGATCCAATATGGTGGACCAAAATACAAAAAGTTACTTGATTCGAATGAAATTCGTTACACGAAGGTTTTCGGGGTCGCTGATTACGAACCTGAGGTAAAAATTCCGAAATTCATAATTTTACGAATTCGGTCCGCCATATTGAATCCGCCATATTGGATTTCTGAATTCTCAAATTCTAATAACAGATTTGAAATTAGCGGCCCTCAGAACGTATATATACCAATTTTTATCAAAATCAACGTTAATTACGCGATATCGGTCCGCCATATTGGATTTCTGAATTCTTAAATTCTAATAACAGATTTGAAATTAGTGGCCCTCAGAACGTATATATACCAATTCTTATCAAAATCAACGTTGATTACGCGATTTCGGTCCGCCATATTGGATCCGCCATATTGGATTTCTGAATTCTCAAATTCTAATAACAGATTTGAAATTAGTGGCCCTCAGAGCGTATATATACCAATTTTTTATCAAAATCAACGTTGATTACACGATTTCGGTCCGCCATATTGAATCCGCCATATTAGATTTCTGAATTCTTAAATTCTAATAACAGTTTTGAAATTAGCGGCCCTCAGAACGTATATATACAAATTTTTATCAAAATCAACGTTGATTACACAAATTCGGTCCGCGATATTGGATTCGCCATATTGGATTTCTGAATTCTCAAATTCTAATACCAGTTTTGAAATTAGCGGCCCTCAGAACGTATATATACAAATTTTTATTAAAATCAACGTTGATTACACAAATTCGGTCCGCCATATTGACTCCGCCATATTGGATTTCTGAATTCTCAAATTCTAATAACAGATTTGAAATTAGCGGCCCTCAGAACGTATATATACCAATTTTTATCAAAATCAACGTTGATTACACGATTTCGGTCCGCCATATTGGATCCGCCATATTGGATTTCTGAATTCTCAAATTCTAATAACAGATTTGAAATTAGTGGCCCTCAGAATGTACATATACCAATTTTTATCAAAGTCAACGTTGATTACACGATTTCGGTCCGCCATATTGGATCCGCCATATTGGATTTCTGAATTCTCAAATTCTAATACCAGTTTTGAAATTAGCGGCCCTCAGAATGTATATATACAAATTTTTATTAAAATCAACGTTGATTGCACGTTTTCGGTCCGCCATATCGGATCCGCCATGTTGGATTTCTGAATTCTTAAATTCTAATAACAGATTTGAAATTAGTGGCCCTCAGAACGAATATACACAAATTTTTATTATCAATAATTTACACAATTTTATTATTAATATCATCAAAATCAACGTTGATTACACAAATTCGGTCCGCCATGTTGAATCCGCCATATTGGATTTCTGAATTCTCAAATTCTAATAACAGATTTGAAATTAGTGGCCCTCAGAACGTATATATACCAATTTTTATCAAAATCAACGTTGATTACACGATTTCGGTCCGCCATATTGGATTTCTGAATTCTCAAATTCTAAAAACAGATTTGAAATTAGTGGCCCTCAGAACGTATATATACAAATTTTTATCGAAATCAACGTTGATTACACGATTTCGGTCCGCCATATTGGATCCGCCATATTGGATTTCTGAATTCTCAAATTCTAATAACAGATTTGAAATAAATAGCCCTCAGAACGTATATATACCAATTTTTATCAAAATCAACGTTGATTACACAAATTCGGTCCGCCATATTGGATCCGCCATATTGAATGTAGGAGTTTTCAAATTCTGATAACAGATTCAAAATCAGCAACCCTCAAAACATATAAATACCAAGTTTCACATAAATACAATAAAAACCTTTGGAAATAATGAATTTTTATTAAAAAAGTGATTTTTATTGCTTTTGTTTATTAATCATCAACAAACTCACAGAAAATTTAGGTAATGAATTGTATCTTTCAATTTTGCAACATGTTATTATAATAGATATAAAAAGAAAATCAGTAAAATCGAGAAAGAAAATGATGAAATTTTTCAAACATTACAAATTATTTATATTGTGTATAAATTGGTGAATTTTTTTGTTACTTATGTACATGATGACTTTTTCTGCTAACTGTACAAAGTCGAATGGATTCAAATTAAAACGATGGAAATTAATGAACCACTGATAAGATCTGCACTTATCGAAGGTCACCTCAGCTGTCGCTTCCGAAATATTCACACGTTTCATATATTAAAATACGCATAAATCAAAATGTATTTTGGCACAGTCAACATTTATAAGTATCGCTCCATTGGTCAACGAATCCAGTCGACTTTCCGCGTTGGTGAATTCTGTTAGTGAAAAAATGCTGTTCCTAATATTTTTGTGTTTTTTTATAATAGCCAATAGTCAGGCTCAGATCCCAAAAGCTGGTCGGTGTACAGAAAGCAAAATAAAATTGCCAAACTACAATCCAAATGGGGTGAGATAACGATTTAAGGGGTCTACCCTAATTAGAATTTTCAAAAAATCGATTTTTTTTTTATTGCATTTTTCGAAAGTATTAGGGTGTGTCAAAAAAAGAACATGATTTTTTTTTCTTTTTTACGTCAAAAGTATGTATTTTGACCTTAATACACACCTCCCATGCAGAAAACGCGCCTAAATATATATATATTTTTTTTTAATTCGAAATTTCATGTAATAAGAAGACCTCGATTGAGGCACCTCTAAACATTATTTGCCAGCGAATTCCTTTGGCACAGTCAATTGTTAGGTCAACCCCTTGAGTTTAAGCCATGAAGCCCAAAGAAAAGTGCGATAATCTTCGGATTTTTTAACTTTTCCTCGATAACCCGAGAAATACAATTTTTTTTGTTTTTCTGATGTTTACTACTAATTATCGCACTTTTCATTGGTCTTCATGGCTTAAACTCAAGAGGTTGACCTAACAATCAACTGTGCCAAAGGAGTTCGCTGGCAAATGATGTTCAAAGGTGCCTCAACCGAGGTCTTTTTATTACATGAAACTTCGAATTAAAAAAAATATATATATATTTAGGCGCGTTTTCTGCATGGGAGGTGTGTATTAAGGTCAGAATACATACTTTTGCCGTAAAAAAGAAAATAAAAAATATTATTATTATTATTTAACACACCCTAGAAAGTATACATATTTAAAAGTATCATACTGCAATTTTATGATGATCCTGGCAGTCTACGTGTACTTTTGAGGGACGCCCACTGTGTTACTTGAGCGCGTTAGGGTACACACCGAAAACTTTAAACGCGTTTTTCTCAAAATGACGTTTTTGGACGGCTTGTTGATAAAATCTCCGAAACTATTCAACTGACCCTCACCAAAATTTTACCACATGTTCTTTATGACTATAGCTATAGCGCATATCATACGAATTAAAAATTGTAAGTGTAACTATTTTTTTTTTTTTCAAAAAACGATGAAAAAAAACGTGATTTTTCGTAGTTTTTGAAAAAATGGCCGCCGTTTTGTCATTTTTGAAAAAATAAAAAATCGTATGATATGCACTATAGTCATTTATCTAACGAATCTAAAACCATTTTTTTTTCCGGTCATCCGTTCCAGAGACTTCATCAACAGCGCACACCTATCTTTTTTTTTACTTGTCTTCTCTTCCATTTTTGTGTACAAAAACTGAGTGAAATAAATATGTAAAATTTTTTTTTGTGTATTTTAAGAGTATATTTTTTAGACCTAACACTTTTTATATCCATATTTATAATTTATACCGGTCAAAAAAAATCGTGGAAATAGTATCTTTTTTGCCCGTCTAATTAGTGTAGACCCCTTAAGGGGTCTCTACTTTGAAAATTTTTTAAAATCAATTTTTTTTTGCATTTGTCAAAAGTTTATATATTTAAAAGTATTATCTGAAAATTTTCGAAAGATCTGAGCATTCTAAATGTATTTTCCATACGTCGAACGCTACCTGAGCGTGCTTATATATGTATATATCGTATATCGCTAAAACTTTAAGGGGGGATTTGCTTTTTCTTCGGTGAAATTTACGTCGTTTTTGTGAATTTTTTGTTAAAAAACTATACAACGTATGGTATGTTTGTTTTTTGTTTCATGCTATGTTTGTTTTTTGTGTACGCAAAAAAAAAAAATTTGGACCAATTTTGCCGAAGATTACGTCTTCCCCGCCCCTCGGCGCCCGACTGTGTAAAATCGTTGGTGTGCACGATTTTAAAAAAACGAATGGACCGATGTACTTTTTTTTTTAATAAAAAAAACTAATCAACTTTGTAGGATAAACCAGAAATGGTTACTTTAAGGGGGGTGGGGGGGGGGGGGGGGGGGTAGGGTTAATTCGTGCAAAAAAGGCACGTTTTTGTGATTTTTTTTCTACGACACTGTTAAAATCTATTCAATAAAACCAATTGTACATCAAAGTATAACATTCGAAGAATATTGTGTAATTTTTTCATGAAGAAATATTAAAAAATACAGCAATGGCGGCATTTACTCGGAAGCGTCTCGGAAAAAAGTAGAATTGCGGTGCCCATCAGAACTCGGTACTGGATTATCTGAAATTAAAAATCCAAAGTTCATTCGTTAGGTAATCGTTTTCCCCAGGTAACGCGGAAGAGTTTTTTTTGAAGTTTTGATTTTTCAATTTTTGGGAACACTTTAAAGGGAAAAACGCGATTTTTCGGAAAAAAATCGGCTATTTTGCTATTGTAAAATAAAAAATATTAATAAATTCGAAAAAAACTCTTCCGCGTTACCTCGTAAAACATGTACAGAACAAGTATGCAAAAATTCAAAAGGATCGGTGCAGTAGTTTTGACGGTACGATGGGCACCGACTTTGAAAACGTGGGTTGTGGGAAAAACGCTTTAAAGTCGCGCTCGGGCCGCGAAGGTACAGCAATCCGCGAGTATAAAAATATTCATAACGTCGTCAATTTTGCTCCGATCGACTTGAAAATTTAACACAGTATTCTTGAGATATTAAGCATTCAGTAAAAAATATAAAATAAAAATGCCAAAAAAAAATTTTAATACCCTACCCCCCCCCCCCCCCTTAAGGGGGGATTTGCTTTTTCTTCGGTGAAATTTACGTCGTTTTTGTGAATTTTTTGTTAATAAACGATACAACGTATCGACGCGAAATTTGGCATCATGTTATGTTTGTTTTTTGTGTACGCAAAAAAAAAATTTGATCCAATTTTGCCGAAAATTACGCCTTCGCCGCCCCTCGGCGCCCGACGGTGTAAAATCGTTGGTGTGCACGATTTTTAAAAAACGAATGTACCGATTGCCTTCAAATTTGGATAACATGCTTAGCTAACATCCTGTTATCGTTTGATAAAGCGAAAAAGTGATGCGTTGAGTACTTTTTTTTTAATAAAAAAAACTGATCAACTTTGTAGGATAAACCAGAAATGTTAACTTTAAAAAGTCGCCAAAAATACAATTTTTCTTAAATTTATTTTTCGCTTCATCAAACGATAACAGAATGTTTGCTGAGTATGTTATCCAAATTTGAAGGCAATCGGTTCATTCGTTATTTAAAAATCGTGCACACCAACGATTTTACAAATTACGGGATACTAGATTCTAATTTTGTCGACTATCATGAAACAAGGGTTGGATATAAATTTGAGATAAATCAGTGTAGCGGTTCAAATTTTTTTGACGACTCAATCAAAACAAGCCGACAAAGTAGAACCTTGCAAATTGCTTCCTCAATATTTTCCACTTTTACCGATGCTTCCTCTATGAGGAAACCAAAATTGATCAACATACTTCCTCATAGAGGCAGCATCGTTAAATATTAATAAAGGTGCAAAATACTGAGGAAGCAATTTGCAAAGTTCTACTTTGCAGGCTTTTTTCCTCTTCGCTTGTCCGGTTTTATGTCGTTGGTCAAATAGGGTAAATGTACCGTTAGTGGCCATTTTTATTATTTTATTCTTCAAATTATTTTTGCCCCACAATTCTACGTTGATTTTTTTAACAAATTCAGTTCAATTCACTGAATGACCTACCCGACGTTTTTTTTATTCGATTAAATGTTTTCATTTATTTCTTTTGAATGCGACCCTAGCAATCGCGACGACTTTCAAAGTGACTGTAAAAATAACGCTCAACAGAAGTTGTTTTTTGCACAGATGTAACTTTCGGAAATTGTAAAAATGATCTTCGAAATGACGAAACAAAAAAAAATGTGATAGTTACTTTTTCGTTGCTAGAACCAATATCTTACCGTAAAAACAACCTTTCCGTCAAAAGGTTCATCATGACGATAAATTATTGGTTCTGCTGACGAAAAAGCATCTGTAAGATTTTTGGGTTTGGTTATTTCGACGGTCATTTTGATTATTTCGAAAGATTCTTCTGTGCAAAAAACAACTTCTATTGAGCGTTATTTTTATGGTCACTTTGACAGTTTTTTTTTAGGTAAAAATGAAAGTTATCGTGATTGCTAGGGGATGGCCACAATTGGTCCTAAGATGGCCAAAAACGGTACGTCTACCCTACCGAGAGAGTGAGAGTTGTTTATAACCTTTTTTAGTGCTTTTAAGGGATCGTCACAGAGTGACCCTCCGAAAAATCAATGATTTTCGCGAATTTTTTTTGTTAAGTTGTAATGAACTAATTGGTCTGGTTTTTTTTAAATAAATAAGTACATTCTTGAAGAATACAAAATGATTTTTTATGTGCATTTTTTTAATGTATAATAATGATATAAATTGTTTAAATAGCTCGTGTAAAAAAAAGGTCCTGCATTGTGTCCACGATTGCGGCCGCAATTTTGATCTGAACCAAAAATTTCAAAAAGATTATTAATCTGTAGGAAATTCGCTATCGCGCTGTGAGAGCTTTTTTTTTTTTTTGAAATTTGACAAAATGGCGGCGGTTTGAACGAAAATTATCGAATTTAGCCCTTTTTTTCGACAGTTTTTCGTAAAAAAAAATAGGAAGATTTAATAAATAAAAAAAGCTTCCATAGCGCGATAGAGAATGACGTTAGAAATGTTCTCTCAAATTTTGAAATCGATATCGTCATAACTCTTCATTTGAGAGTGGACACCATTTTGAAAAACAACATTCCGAGAAAAACGCGTTTAAAGCTTGCACACGCCACTGTCACGCTGCAATCCCTTTCTCTAAGAAAGGCTGTAATTTCGATAAAAAAATTTAACAGAATGTTTATAACCGTGTATACTATCCGATAATGAAAAAAAAAAAAAAAAAAAAAAAAAAAAAAAAATCGATTTTTTTTTATTTCACACTGTGACGATCCCTTAATATTGAAAAATGACCTCAGATCATGGGTCAATGGTACGGATACGCTGCTTATCCGAGCTGCGACCCACCTGGAAGGTGCAGACGCACCGAATTTATTGATAACCACGAGGGAGGAATGATAACACTAGTAAAACAATTATCAACTGCGTAAGTTTTAATCTTTACCATTTTACCTATTTTTAATACTCGAATTTTTTATAATCTACTAATATTTGAAATATTTGAACCTAATTTTTAAAATAATATTGTAATAACCAATGATGCCACAAGACGAGACGAGACTTCTTGTCTCGAATTTTATTCAAAAACTATTCGAGACAAGACCAAAAAAAATTGGCAATTTTAATTTTTTTGATATTTTGGAAAACCAAAAATCATCTCAAAAAATTTTTATAAAATTTGAGGATGCTCTTTGACCAATTCTAAGATATTTTTGTACTTACATAATTTGAGCTAAGCTCAATAGTTTCCGAGAAATAAATTAGCTTATGTTTTTGTAGAATATTTACGTTCTTGCCGCCATATTGTAAAAAGGAGTGGTTCAATGATTACATGAAAATTCCCTGTTAAACTTTAACTATTCCGATCACCTCTGATCATGATTACAGTATGAATTATTTGCGGTAACATTGCAAAAAAAAATCAAAAAAAGGTTTATTTAAAAAATGTTCACGGTTTTCACGTTTAAATCGGCCATATTTTTTTTTTTCTTTATGTCTAATCGAAATTTTGAGCCGGTATTCTGAAAGAGCATACAATTCTACGTCGATATATCTGAAAACAAATTTTTTTCAACGCCGATAACATAAAAAGTAATCGCGTTGAAAGTTTGGTAAGAAATCGGGACGCTTGGACGTTAATGGGTTAACAAAAAAATCTATAATCCGCGTTTTTATATCATCAGACCCAACACATTCCAAGTTTTCGAAACCGTGGAAACCATGAAACATGTCAATGCCTCAAATTACGTCATAAGCCAATCGTGGAATTCGGGTCACGTTGGTGTACATTTTTCGGTTTGGGCCACTGACTACACGTCTTATCTGATCAAAGGAACCTGCATAAACTTCAAAACTGATGCGAGGTACCATTTTTTTTTTTTTGGTTCCACATCTTTCGGTTTTTATTTTAAGGCGCTGCTGGGGTAGATTTTTTTACCGAACGGTCGGTAAAAAAGTACGGTTTCGTAGTTTACGGTTTACGTCGTTATTGTATTACAAAAATGTCTCAAATTGTACAGGATTATAATATCAACATAGGCGCATCGGCGTAGACGCGAATTTTGGGTGAAAACGCTTGAAAAACAAAGAAAATCTTAAATTTGTAAGCCTATCGAAAACCAATATGGCCGCTAGAACTGTCAACTGCCATCTTTTTCGTATTATATAAACATTTCCAGGAATCCTATACGAAAAACGAGAATTTACGCCGATGCGCCTATGTTGATATTATAATCCTGTGCAATTTGAGACATTTTTGTGTTACAATAACGACGTAAACCGTAAACTACGAAACCGTACTTTTTTACCGACCAGTCGGTGAAACTAGAATTCCGCAATTTACGCTTTACGTCGTTATAACGCTACAGATATACTTCAAATTTGACAGAGATGTTATATGAACAACAACGTTTCGGCGTAGATTCGATTTGTGGTCGAAAACTAACAAGAAATAGGAAAATCGTATATTTTGAGCCGATAGAGATCTTCTTTATCGGCTGAAAGTTTAACCAAAAACACGTGCACGCAGTTTACGCTTTACGTGGATTCAGTTTCTATAATCGACATTTCGCCAGTTCTGAAATATTCAGAAAACATCAAAGAATTGGCGTAGATACGGATTTGGCACGTTTGAGTTCCTCAAACGATTATATCTTA
Source organism: Itoplectis maculator (assembly GCA_964034905.1). Lineage (NCBI taxonomy): Eukaryota > Metazoa > Arthropoda > Insecta > Hymenoptera > Ichneumonidae > Itoplectis > Itoplectis maculator. The sequence goes on from OZ035871.1 coordinate 1,157,096, forward strand.
CAGCAAATGCGTTGTTGACATTTCAAACGGCCATATTGGTTTTCGAAGATTTACAAATATACAATTTTTCCTATTTCTTGTTGGTTTTCGACTGAAAATCGCATCTACGCCGAACCGTTGTTGTTCATATAACATCTCTGTCAAATTTGAAGTATATCTGTAGCATTATAACGACGTAAAGCGTAAATTGCGGAAATCAAGTTTTACCGACTGATCGGTAAAAAAGTACGGTTGCGTAGTTTACGGTTTACGTCGTTATTGTATTACAAAAATGTCTCAAATGGTACAGGATTATAATATCAACATAGGCGCATCGGCGTAGACTCGAATTTTGAGTGAAAACGCTTGAAAAACAAAGAAAATCGTAATTTTGTAAGCCTATCGAAAACCAATATGGCCGCTAGAACTGTCAACTGCCATCTTTTTCGTATTATATAAACATTTCCAGGAATCCTATACGAAAAACGAGAATCTACGCCGATGCGCCTATTTTGATATAATAATCTTGTGCAATTTGAGACATTTTTGTAATTCAATAACGACGTATACCGTAAACTACGAAACCGTACTTTTTTACCGACCAGTCGGTAAGACTAGAATTCCGCAATTTACGCTTTACGTCGTTATAACGCTACAGATATACTTCAAATTTGACAGAGATGTTATACGAACAACAACGGTTCGGCGTAGATTCGATTTGTGGCCGAAAACTAACAAGAAATAGAAAAATCGTATATTTTGAGTCGATAGAGATCTTCTTTATCGGCTGAAAGTTTAACCAAAAACACGTGCACGCAGTTTACGCTTTACGTGGATTCAGTTTCTATAATCGACATTTCGCCAGTTCTGAAATATTCAGAAAACATCAAAGAATTGGCGTAGATACGGATTTGGCACGTTTGAGTTCCTCAAACGATTATATCTTACAGCAAATGCGTTGTTGACATTTCAAACGGCCATATTAGTTTTCGGAGATTTACAAATATACAATTTTTCCTATTTCTTGTTGGTTTTCGACTGAAAATCGCATCTACGCCGAACCGTTGTTGTTCATATAACATCTCTGTCAAATTTGAAGTATATCTGTAGCATTATAACGACGTAAAGCGTAAATTGCGGAAATCAAGTTTTACCGACTGGTCGGTAAAAAAGTACGGTTTCGTAGTTTACGGTTTACGTCGTTATTGTATTACAAAAATGTCTCAAATTGTACAGGATTATAATATCAACATAGGCGGATCGGCGTAGACTCGAATTTTGGGTGAAAACGCTTGAAAAACAAAGAAAATCGTAAATTTGTAAGCCTATCGAAAACCAATATGGCCGCTAGAACTGTCAACTGCCATCTTTTTCGTATTATATAAACATTTCCAGGAATCCTATACGAAAAACGAGAATCTACGCCGATGCGCCTATGTTGATATTATAATCCTGTGCAATTTGAGACATTTTTGTAATACAATAACGACGAATACCGTAAACTACGAAACAGTACTTTTTTACCGACCAGTCGGTAAAACTAGAATTCCGCAATTTACGCTTTACGTCGTTATAACGCTACAGATATACTTCAAATTTGACAGAGATGTTATATGAACAACAACGGTTCGGCATAGATTCGATTTGTGGTCGAAAACTAACAAGAAATAGAAAAATCGTATATTTTGAGCCGACAGAGATCTTCTTTATCGGCTGAAAGTTTAACCAAAAACACGTGCACGCAGTTTACGCTTTACGTGGATTCAGTTTCTATAATCGACATTTCGCCAGTTCTGAAATATTCAGAAAACATCAAAGAATTGGCGTAGATACGGATTTGGCACGTTTGAGTTCCTCAAACGATTATATCTTACAGCAAATGCGTTGTTGACATTTCAAACGGCCATATTGGTTTTCGGAGATTTACAAATATACAATTTTTCCTATTTCTTGGTAGTTTTCGACTGAAAATCGCATCTACGCCGAACCGTTGTTGTTCATATAACATCTCTGTCAAATTTGAAGTATATCTGTAGCATTATAACGACGTAAAGCGGAAATTGCGGAAATCAAGTTTTACCGACTGGTCGGTAAAAAAGTACGGTTTCGTAGTTTACGGTTTACGTCGTTATTGTATTACAAAAATGTCTCAAATTGTACAGGATTATAATATCAACATAGGCGCATCGGCGTAGACTCGAATTTTGGGTGAAAACGCTTGAAAAACAAAGAAAATCTTAAATTTGTAAGCCTATCGAAAACCAATATGACCGCTAGAACTGTCAACTGCCATCTTTTTCGTATTATATAAACATTTCCGGAAATCCTATACGAAAAACGAGAATCTACGCCGATGCGCCTATTTTGATATAATAATCTTGTGCAATTTGAGACATTTTTGTAATTCAATAACGACGTATACCGTAAACTACGAAACCGTACTTTTTTACCGACCAATCGGTAAGACTAGAATTCCGCAATTTACGCTTTACGTCGTTATAACGCTACAGATATACTTCAAATTTGACAGAGATGTAATATGAACAACAACGGTTCGGCGTAGATTCGATTTGTGGTCGAAAACTAACAAGAAATAGAAAAATCGTATATTTTGAGTCGATAGAGATCTTCTTTATCGGCTGAAAGTTTAACCAAAAACACGTGCACGCAGTTTACGCTTTACGTGGATTCAGTTTCTATAATCGACATTTCGTCAGTTCTGAAATATTCAGAAAACATCAAAGAATTGGCGTAGATGCGGATTTGGCACGTTTGAGTTCCTCAAACGATTATATCTTACAGCAAATGCGTTGTTGACATTTCAAACGGCCATATTGGTTTTCGGAGATTTACAAATATACAATTTTTCCTATTTCTTGTTAGTTTTCGACTGAAAATCGCATCTACGCCGAACCGTTGTTGTTCATACAACATCTCTGTCAAATTTGAAGTATATCTGTATAGCGTTATAACGACGTAAAGCGTAAATTGCGGAATTCTAGTTTTACCGACCAATGTCGGTAAAAAAATCTACTCCAGCATCCCCTTAATGTCATTAGAATTAATGAAATTAATAAATAAATTATTTTTATATTGTTTAGCCTTCACTATGTCTGGATCTTGACGAGGTCGCCGAATCCATCGCCAAGTGTCGTCGCTAAAATAAATGAAGTCATCAAAATTGAGGGTATCACTCCGGAATATTTAGAAAAACCCAACCAGACAAATTGTCCAGACGAATTTTAAATTCGGAAATATTTAAGGATTCCTTAAAAAAATATTGTTATAGGATTTTTTAATATTTAAAAATTCCTTAAATATTCTACAATTATTTCCAACATGTAAGCTGGTTCATTTTGATATCCATAAAACGGTTCACAAATTTATTCCTATCGCAGCTGAATAAAAATTGCAATTTTATTCTAGGTATTTTAATAATATTTGATTTGCTGTAATAAAATTCAACGATTCTGCAAATAAAGATAAATCAATCGAGAAAGAGAGTATCATGTTTGTTTATTAGCTATGAATCGTTGAGGTGTTTGCGAAAAGAGCAAAAAATGTTCGTTCGAAAAAATTCTTAACAAACGAACGTTTTAAAATGGTCAAACGCATGTAAAATACATTTTTATAATATTTATAATAACTAATTTAATTCGTGAAATGCTTTAGGGCTCAAAATCTTCGTCATTTTGCATAGAATTTAAACAATTTGATTGTTTTGGAATCTAAGGTGGCGAAGGCTTTGCGCCTTAAACTGAGTTCGCATAAGTTTTCGAAAATTGAGAAGAAATTGCAACCATTTCTCGATAATATAAAAATCTGAATAAAATCACACTCATTAAAGACATTAAAAAGATTAATGTTGCATAATAAAAATTCCAAAATGTTATTAACAAATAGATGAAAAATAAAATTGTTTAACAAATATTTCGACAACCTAATTTTTTTGTTTCAATGAAAATGATCCGTTCTATTTTCTGAATATGCATGAATTTTGTCAAATTTTTTAATTCACTTTGAATTTTGTGATTTCCCCCATGTTAAAAAACGGAAAATTCAAAGTGAATGAAAAAAATTAAAAAAATTCATACATATTTAGAAAAATGAACGCATTATTTTCATTGAAACAAAAAAATTAAGTTATCGAAGGATTTGTTGAACAATTTTATTTTTCATCAATTTGTTAATAACATTTTCGAATTTTTATTATGCAAAATTAATCTTTTCAACGTTTATAACATGCATGATTTTTTTCAGATTTTTATATTATCGAGAAGTGGTTGCAATTTTTTGTCAACTTTCTCGAATTTATGTGAAATGAATACTACACGCAAGGACTACCTTAAGGAGGTCCAGTCGTATAGTATTCATTTTGCATAAATTCGAGAAAAATGAGAAAGAATTACGAATACTTCTTGATGATATACAAATCTGAAAAAATGCATGCACATCAATGGTACTGAAAAGATTAATTTTGCGTATTAATAATTGCAAAATGTTATTAACAAATTGGTGAAAAAAAAAATTGTTGCACAAATTTCTCGGAAACCCAAATTTTTTTATCAATGAAAATGCTTCGTTTATTTTTCTGAGCACATATGAATTTTTTCAGATTTTTAAGTTCACTTTGAATTTTGTATGAAAAAAAAACGCAAATATCAAACTGAACTGAAAAATCTGAAAAAATTCATACGTACTCAGAAACATAATAGAAGCATTTTCATTTTAAAAAAAGTTCGGGTTTCCGAGAAATTTGTTGAGCAATTTTTTTTTTCATCAATTTGTTAATAACATTTTGCAATTATTATTATGCAAAATTAATCTTTTAAGTACCTTTAATGTGCATGAATTTTTTTAGATTTTTATACCATCAAGAAGTGGTTGCAATTATTACTCGTTTTTCTCGAATTTATGCGAAATGGACTCTATATGACTGGACCTCCTTAAGGTAGTCCTTGCGTCTAGTATTAATTTCACATAAATTCGAGAAAATTGACAAGAAATTGCAACCACTTCTCGATAATATAAAAATCTGAAAAAAATCATGCATGCTATAAACGTTGAAAAGATTAATTTTGCATAATAAAAATTCCAAAATGTTATTAACAAATTGATGAAAAATAAAATTGTTCAACAAATCCTTCGATAACTTAATTTTTTTGTTTCAATGAAAATAATGCGTTCATTTTTCTAAATATGTATGAATTTTTTCAATTTTTCAAATTCACTTTGAATTTTGCATTTTCTAACATGGGGAAAATCACAAAATTCAAAGTGAATTCAAAAATATGAAAAAATTCATGCATATTCAGAAAATAGAACGGATCATTTTCATTGAAACAAAAAAATCAGGTTGTCGAAATATTTGTTGAACAATTTTATTTTTCATCTATTTGTTAATAACATTTTGGAATTTTTATTATGCAAAATTAATCTTTTCAACGTCTTTAACATGCATGATTTTTTTCAGACTTTTATATTATCGAGATGTGGTTGCAATTTCCTCTCAATTTTCGAAAACTTATGCGAACTCAACACCAGGCGCAAGGACTACCGTAAAATACTGCTTAGCTCTGTTTCGTTGTAATAATTGCCAGCAATTTCCTTCTGCAAATAAAGATAAATTTCTCAAGTAAAAAAAAAGTGTCATATTTGTTTATAAGTTACGAATCGTTGAAGTGTTTGCAAAAAGAGCAAAAGCGATAGGATCCGATGATTCAACTGTAGATATCAACGTCTGTTGTCATCAAGGCTACTATTATCGTGTTGGTGCTCTCGCTTCGTCACCCGAGCGACACAAAACATTTCATGCGGCGGAGGTATTTAAAAACTAGCGGCGAGCCGAGCGTCGCGTCAGTTCGGTTCGCACTTCCCTCATTAACACACAACGAGCGACGCCTGTGAAACACCTGCGACTTATATCTACTACTCGTTACATCAACGCCTGATCTTCGTGCATCGATCGACATAACGATCTATAATGATCTACGCACTTGCGGCTCTTTGCCTCATCGGCGGCGCCACAGCTCAGGTCCCAGGAATCGGAGCGTGTCCTAATGTTGAGGTCGTCAAGGATTTCGACGTTTCCAGAGTGAGTCACAAAAATAAAAATTTTATTACAAGATTTTTTTTTAGATAAAAGGCTTTTATTTAGTTCCGATAATTGAAGATTCAGAAAAAATGCGATGTGAGGAATTTTCAAATCTCAGACATTTTATTAAAAATAAAAATATATCTAAGAGGATTTTTTTTGTGGTAAAAGGTTTTTTTTTTAGGTGCAAAAATTAAAGCTTTAGGAAAAATGCGGTGTGGGATAATTTCAAATCTCAGAGATTTTATTAAAAATAAAAATATAAGATATATTTTTATTTTACTTTATTTTACTTTAGGATTTCTTTTACTTTATTGCACTAGGTGCGAAAATTGAAACTTTAGGAAAAATTCGGTGTGACAAAATTTCGAACCTCAGAGATTTTAGTAAAAATAAAAATATATCTTATCCGGTCGTCAAGGATTTCGACGTTTCCAGAGTGAGTTACAAAAATAAAAATGTTATTACAAGATTTTTTTTTAGGTAAAAGGCTTTTATTTAGTTCCGATAATTGAAGATTTAGAAAAAATGCGATGTGAGAAAATTGCAAATCTCAGACATTTTATTAAAAATAAAAATATATCTTAGAGGTTTTTTTTTACTTTAGTGCACTAGGTGCGAAAATTGAAACTTTAGGAAAAATTCGGTGTGAGAAAATTTCAAACCTCAGAGATTTTAGTAAAAATAAAAATATATCTAATAAAAATGTTATTACAAGATTTTTTCGAGTAAAAGGCTTTTTGCGATAATTGAAGCTTTAGGAAAAATGCGTTGTTTAAGAATTTTAAACAGCGGTTTTATTAAAAATAAAAATATATCTCAGAGGATTTTTTTTTTACTTTAGTGCACTAGGTGGGAAAATTGAAACTTTAGGAAAAATTCGGTGTGAGAAAATATCAAACCTCCGAGATTTTAGTAAAAATAAAAATATTCTTTTAGAGTTCAAAAATAAAAATGTTATTAAAAGATTTTTTTTGAGGTAAAAGGCTTTTATTTAGTTCCGATAATTAAAGCTTTAGGAAAAATGCGGTGTGTGACAAAATTTCAAACTTCAGAGATTTGCGTCTTGCTAATTTTTTCTAAATTTATAAATAAATAAAAACAATAGCTACATTTTCCAAGACCAATTCTATCGTTGATAACCTTTTTTAACCCATTTTTTCCATTGTTTTTTTTTAGTATGCAGGCAGATGGTACGAGGCGGAAAGATACTTTGCAGCTTTCGAGCTTGACGCCGCCTGCGTAACCGCCGATTACACTGTCAATGACAATGGCACCGTCAAGGTCGTCAATGCCCAAAAATCCGGATTGTAAGAAAAAAAATTTTAGAACAACAAATTTTCGCATCGAAAATTTGCTAATAAAATTATGTATTTTCGTAGCACCGGAAATCCATCCTCCATCGAAGGTATCGCCCGCGTCCCGGATCCTGCCGAGCCCGCCAAGCTCAAGGTCAAATTCTCTTCGGTTCCCTTTGGCATCGAGGGCGATTACTGGGTTTTGGGAACCGACTACGATTCTTTCGCAGTTGTTTACAGCTGCACCAACTTGCAACTGATCAAGTGAGTGACCTTGAGATAACATAATGGCGTCGATTTCCATGAAACTCTGACCTTAAAACTTTACAATGAAATTTGACCTTCAAACTTTACATTCGATGAAACTTGACCTAGAAACTTTACAATCGATGAAACTTGACCTAAAAACTTTACAATCGATGAAATTTGACCTAGAAACTTAACATTCGATGAAAAGTTACCTTGAAACTTTACATTCAATGAAACTAGACCTAAAAACTTTACATTCGATGAAAATTTTTCTTGAAACATTACATTCCATGAAACTTGACCTTCAAACTTTACATTCGCTGAAACTTGACCTAGAAAATTTTTATTCGATGAAACTTGATCTTGAAACTTTACATTCTATAAAACTTGACCTAGAAACTTAACATTCGATGAAAAGTTATCTTGAAACTTTACATTTAATAAAACTTGACCTAAAAACTTACATTCGATGAAAATTTATCTTGAAACTTTACATTCAATGAACTTTACCTAGAAACTTTACTCTCGATGAATCTTGACCTAGAAACATTACATTCCATGAAACTTGACCTTCAAACTGTACATTCGCTGAAACTTGACCTAGAAAATTTAAATTCGATGAAACTTGATCTTGAAACTTTACATTCTATAAAACTTGACCTAGAAACTTAACATTCGATGAAAAGTTATCTTGAAACTTTATATTCAATGAAACTTGACCCAAAAAACTTTACATTCGATGAAAATTTATCTTCAAACTTTATATTCAATGAACTTTACCTAGAAACTTTACTCTCGATAAATCTTGACCTAGAAACTTTACATTCCATGAAACTTGACCTTCAAACTTTACGTTCGCTGAAACTTGACCTAGAAAATTTAAATTCGATGAAACTTGATCTTGAAACTTTACATTCTATAAAACTTGACCTAGAAACTTAACATTCGATGAAAAGTTATCTTGAAACTTTACATTTAATAAAACTTGACCTAAAAACTTACATTCGATGAAAATTTATCTTGAAACTTTACATTCAATGAAATTTACCTAGAAACTTTACTCTCGATGAATCTTGACCTAGAAACATTACATTCCATGAAACTTGACCTTCAAACTGTACATTCGCTGAAACTTGACCTAGAGAATTTTTATTCGATGAAACTTGATCTTGAAACTTTACATTCTATAAAACTTGACCTAGAAACTTAACATTCGATGAAAAGTTATCTTGAAACTTTACATTCAATAAAACTTGACCTAAAAACTTTACATTCGATGAAAATTTATCTTGAAACTTTACATTCAATGAAATTTACCTAGAAACTTTACTCTCGATGAATCTTGACCTAGAAACATTACATTCCATGAAACTTGACCTTCAAACTGTACATTCGCTGAAACTTGACCTAGAGAATTTTTATTCGATGAAACTTGATCTTGAAACTTTACATTCTATAAAACTTGACCTAGAAACTTAACATTCGATGAAAAGTTATCTTGAAACTTTACATTCAATAAAACTTGACCTAAAAACTTTACATTCGATGAAAATTTATCTTGAAACTTTACATTCAATGAACTTTACCTATAAACTTTACTCTCGATGAATCTTGACCGCGAAACTTTACATTCCATGAAACTTGACCTTCAAACTTTACATTCGCTGAAACTTTACATTCAATAAAACTTGACCTTCAAACATGACATTCGATGAAACTTGACCGTCAAACTTTACATCCAATGAACTTGACCTTAAAACTTTACATTCGATGAAACTGTACATTCAATGAATCTGAACTTGAAACTTTACATTCAATGAAACTTAGAAATTGAGAAAAAACATCTCTGGTTTTTTTCTGTTTATTATTTACCTCCCGGATTAACTACAATTACATTTATTCTTTAAAAAACACGTTTTTTGTACTGCATTTATTATGAACATCCACTAAGTGATACATAAACCCTTAATAGTTATATTGTGGTAACATTTGATCTCCTAACATCCTAAAATATTACATTTATATTCGTTAGTTATGCGCTGAAAAAATTTTTATTGAAGAAAATGAGAGTGGAAGTGGATGACATACCCGTATGTCACTATACTTTAATGGGTTAAGGTAGTATGAGCATTGACTGACGTCGCATAAGTTCGAGGGAGTTTAAGGTAGTCCTTGCGCCTGGTGTCGAGTTCGCATAAGTTTTCGAAAATTGAGAAGAAATTGCAACCACATCTCGAGAATATAAAAATCTGAAAAAAATCATGCATGTTAAAGACGTTAAAAAGATTAATTTTGCATAATAAAAATTCCAAAAAGTTTTTAACAAAGTGATGAAAAATAAAATTGTTCAACAAATATTTCGAAAACCTAATTTTTTTGTTTCAATGAAAATGATCCGTTCTATTTTCTGAATATGCATGAATTTTTTCAAATTTTTGAATTCACTTTGAATTTTGTGATTTTCCCCATGTTAAAAAACGCGAAATTCAAAATGAATTTAAAAAAATCGAAAAAATTCATACATATTTAGAAAAATGAACACATTATTTTCATTGAAACAAAAAAATTAAATTATCGAAGGATTTGTTGAACAACTTTATTTTTTCTCAATTTGTTAATAACATTTTGGAATTTTTATTATGGAAAATTAATCTTTTCAACGTTTATAACATGCATGATTTTTTTCAGATTTTTATATTATCGAGAAGTGGTTGCAATTTCTTGTCAACTTTCTCGAATTTATGTGAATTGAATACTAGACGCAAGGACTACCTTAAGAGAGAGTTACGAACAGTTCTCGATGAGATAAAAATCTGAAAAAAATCAAGTATATGAAAGGTGCGGAAAAGATTTTTTTGGCATAATAATAATAAAAAAATGTTATTAACAAATTAATGAAATAAATAATTTTGCAACCAATTACCCAGCAACCTAATTTTTGTTGTCACGAAAATAAATCATTTGTCATTGATTTGTTCATTTCTTAGAATACGTATGAATTTTTTCAGAATTTTGTGTGATGTTTGAAAATCGTTTTTTTTTTTCAACTATAAAATTAGAAATCAGAAAAAATTCTGAAAACATGCATACGTATTCAGAAAAATAAACAAACCAGTTTCATGAAATAAAAATTAAGTAGCCGGGTAATTCGTTGCCCTATTATTTATTTCAGTAATTTATTAATAACATTTTACAATTATTACTGTGCCAAAATAATCTTCTCAGCATCCTCCATATGCTTGATTTTTTTTCAGAATTTTATCTCATCGATAACTGCTTGTAATTCTGTCTCATTCTCCTTCGAACTTCTGCGGCGTTAGACAATACGGAAGGACTACCTTAAGGTAGTTCTGTCGCTTCACGCTCACTTCGCATAAGTTTTCGAAAAACGAGAGGGAATTGCAAACAATTCTCGTTAACATAAAAATCTGAAAAAAATCATGCATAGTAAAGGTGCTGAAACCATTAATTTGGCATAATAATAATTCCAAAATGTTATTAACAAATTGATGAAAAATAAAATTGTTTAATACATTTTCCGACAACTTCATTTTTTGTTTCAATGAAAATGATTCGTTCATTTTTCTGAATACGTACGAATTTTTTCAAATTTTTTTTTTGCTTTGAATTTTGTGATTTTTCCCATGTAAAAAAACGAAAAATTAAAAGCAAAGAAAAAAGATTGAAAAAAATTCATACATATTAAAAAAAATGAATCAAACATTTTCACCTAACCAAAAAAATTAAGTTTCCGGAAAATGTATTAAACAATATTATTTTTCGTGAATTTCTTAATAATATTTTGGAATTATCGTTATGCGAAATTAATGTTTTCAGCACCTTTGGTATGCATGATTTTTTTTCAGATTTTTATGTTAATTAGAATTGTTCGCAATTCCCTCTCATTTTTCGAAAACTTATGTGAAATGAGAGTGAAGCGACAGAACTACCTTAAGCACCAAAGTACACAAAACGTGTGACCTTTGACAAGGTCACGCGTGACCTTTGGAAAATTGCTTCGCGTGCTTGCCAATCGCCTTAAGCTATCAATGTTTTTGCCCTCTTCCTTAATAATTACAAAGTCTAACATTGTCATCGATGACTTTACAGTTTCAAGTTCGCGTGGATCTTGACCAGGGAGCGAAATCCTTCAGCAGAGGTCATCGCCAAGGCCGACGCGGTCATCGCGAAAAATGACATCGACAGGTCTACTTTCTCCAAAACCACCCAAACCAACTGCGACTCGTCTTGATTGAATAATAATAATAATAAACCCAGCGAATGCAAAATATGAACGACGCTTCAGGAATGCTAATCAAAGATTCTGCGACCGGAAAAGACAATACAGTAAATAATCCTTAATGCGTTGTTGTTGCTTTTATTATCTTTCCTATCGTAAGTTGAATGCACAAACGGAATTGGCGTAATTTTAAGTCGCATTAATTCGAAGATACGAAAGTGTTATCACTGAGCTTTATCAGCGTTGCATTTTGTTAGAATATTTTAATGCCATTAGGACAAGAAAATTGGTTAGTCCGAAATTAAACAGGGAAACGAAATAATTGAACCACTCGAAACACTTGAAATTTCCATTTGAATTTATTCAGATGAACCTGAACAGCTTCTAATTCGTTACATTTGAATGAACATTTGAATTTCTGTTTCCTATCGCTGTTTTTTTTGTCGCTTTTTTAAGTCTGGTCATTTTACTCAATTTACAAGTGCAACTTTCTACATTTACAAATTTCTACATTCTACATTTTTCGATTAAGGCGATGTGAAATACCGACCCTCACCTCGAAAACGCGGATACGCTTTTTTTCGCGAATTATGAACGGATCGAAGTGAGAATTGAAATACAGACGCCAGTAATGTGCATCTCGGGAATGAATTAGTCAGGATTTTGATTTTAATAAAAAAAAAATGATGTCGGTAACCGATCTGTAATTTTTTTTTTCTAAAATCAAAATTCTGACTAATTCATTCCCGAGATTTTCATTACTGGCATCTGTGTTTCAATTTTCACTTCGATCCGTTCATAATTCGCGACAAACCGCACATCCGGAGATTTTCGGCGCTCACTGTTTCACATGCCCTTAAACCAATTCTTACATTGGAATCTGTTTTACCGACGACGCAGGCGATAAGCTAACATGCCGAATCCTAATTTACCGACTGATAACGCCACAGAAAAACTGCTCGCGCGGCGGTCGGTAACGCGTCGGTAAAGGTACCATATGAAAATAACACAACGACAAAATAACACGACGAAAAAATAGCACATGACAAAATAACCCGTCGAAAAAATAACACACGACAAAATAACCGTAAAAAAACAACTCCGAATCAAAACAACAGATGATATCGGAAAATCGACCGAAAACCATTAATAATAGATAACAATTGACAATTGATCAAAAATCAGTCGAGTCTCAATTTTGTTGTTTTTCGGAAATTTTCCGCGTTTGTTTCATCTATAGCGGAAAATAACCATTGAGTTTGTCAACTACAGCAGAAAATATTCATAGAGTTAGTCAAACATAGCGTATAATATCTACATGTTTTTCATCTACAGCGGAAAATATTTATAGAACTTTGTCGCGGATAATTATATTCCGAGTGTTATTTTGTCGTGTGTTATTTTAAAGGGCTGCTGGAGTAGATTTTTTTACCGACATTGGTCGGTAAAACTAGAATTACGCAATTCACGCTTTACGTCGTTATAACGCTACAGATATACTTCAAATTTGACAGAGATGTTATATGAACAACAACGGTTCGGCGTAGATTCGATTTGTAGTCGAAAACTAACAAGAAATAGAAAAATCGTATATTTTGAGTCGATAGAGATCTTCTTTATCCGCTGAAAGTTTAACCAAAAACACGTGCACGCAGTTTACGCTTTACGTGGATTCAGTTTCTATAATCGACATTTCGCCAGTTCTGGAATATTCAGAAAACATCAAAGAATTGGCGTAGATACGGATTTGGCACGTCTGAGTTCCTTAAACGATTATATCTTACAACAAATGCGTTGTTGACATTTCAAACGGCCATATTGGTTTTCGGAGATTTACAAATATACAATTTTTCCTATTTCTTGTTATTTTTCGACTGAAAATCGCATCTACGCCGAACCGTTGTTGTTCATATAACATCTCTGTCAAATTTGAAGTATATCTGTAGCGTTATAACGACGTAAAGCGTAAATTGCGGAATTCAAGTTTTACCGACCAATGTCGGTAAAAAAAATGTACTCCAGCAGCTCCTTAACGTTGAATCATTTTGTCGTGTGTTACTTTGTCGTGTGTTATTTTTGCATCGAGTTATTTTGACGTGTCACGGTCGGCTTCATATGCGAAATTTTCCGAATTCTCGCAATTCTCGTCGCCTCCGGTTTTTTTTTTTTCGTCTTCGCTTCGGACTTGACTTCGTCATTGTCCCAAACCATCTTCGCCTTTGCTCCTGCGTGAATCTCGAAAAATTCGCTGAAAGGTGGATCATCTTTGTGCTGTAAAAAAAAATCGTGTGTTACTGTTTATCAAAAGAATCATAATGTTAAAGTTTGCATCGTTGAAATGCAATAAAAATTAAAACAAAAAAATTATTCGAACGATTCGGAAAAGTTATTATGACGATTAATCGATTAATAATAACATTTCAGGTTCATTAGAATGTTTTTTTTTTGCATTCCAACGATGCAAACTTCAAAATCATAAAGAATCGAAATAAATGTTTATTTGGATTTTTGCTACTGCTTGTCAACAAAATCTACATAAACATTTATTCAGATTTTTTTTTACAGTCACACAAATAAAAAAAAAAAAATCTAAAACATTTATAGAGAAAAAAAAATAGTCTGTTTGTCAAAAAAAAATCTAAATAAACATGTAATTATAATAATAATAAAAAAATGACAAACCTTTGCTCTGTTTTCTACTTCTTCTTTTCCATCTTTGATTTCTTTTAGCTTCTTCTTCTCTTTCGGAGCCTTCTCAACATTTTCTTTCGTCACCAACTTTTGTGAGGCGAACTTTCAGCTGCGTATTTACTCCAAGATTTTTGTTTCGAGGCGTCGTCTGAAGTGGAATAAAAAAAAAGCTCATTCCTTGCAATTGAATGAAAAACTGCTGCTAAAATTGGAATAAAATTACCTAAACTGACGCAAGGCTTCGACGAAAAATAAAAAATAGCGAATCGATTTCTAAAATAACGAATTTTACATCGATGACTATTGTAGATTCAGACGTTCATTATTTTTTAATTCTCTATTTTAATGATGTTGAAGTTTGCATTGTTGGAATGCAACAAACATTTTGAAAAATAATTATTCCAACGATTCTAAGAAATCATATTATGACGATTAATCGTTATAATAACATCTTTAACTACTTTGAAATAAAAAATAGCAAATCGATTTCTAAAATAACAAATTTTACATTGATGACTATTGTAGATTCAGACGTTCATTATTTTTTAATTCTCTATTTTAATGGTGTTGAAGTTTGCATCGTTGGAATGCAACAAACATTTTGAAAAATAATTATTCCAACGATTCTAAGAAATCATATTACGACGATTAATCGTTATAATAACATCTTTAACTACTTTGAAATAAAAAATAGCAAATCGATTTCTAAAATAACAAATTTTACATTGATGACTATTGTATATTCAGACGTTTATTATTTTTTAATTCTCTATTTTAATGATGTTGAAGTTTGCATCATTGGAACGCAACAAATATTTTGAAAAATAATTATTCCAACGATTCTAAGAAATCATATTACGACGATTAATCGTTTTAATAACATCTTTAACTACTTTGAAACAAAAAATAGCAAATCGATTTCTAAAATAACAAATTTTACATTGATGACTATTGTAGATTCGACGTTCATTATTTATTAATTCTCTATTTTAATGATGTTGAAGTTTGCATTATTAGAATGCAACAAATATTTTGAAAAATAATTATTCCAACAATTCTAAGAAATCATTTTATATCCAGTACAATCTTTTGGACTCATTAGAATAATTTTATTTTATTTTTTATTTTTGAAGCATTCCAACGATGAAAACTTTAACATTTATTTTAGCCATTCGCTATTTTGGTTATTCGATATTTTGACCCCCACCTGCATTTTCCTTTCATGATACTGACCTCTGTGACTGCCTCATGACCAGAATTTCTAAATAATTCATCCAGTGGACTGAGCACCATTGATTCTGCAATCCCGAATGGAATTTCGATGTCGCCCACCAACGGAGATCCAGGATAGCTCTCGTAGAGTCATTTCCAGTGGTTTCGATTTATTTGGTTTATGATTTCGCACTCTTTTGGTGCGACTTGTGCTGCGATAGCTGGTCATCGCAAAAAATGACATCAACAGGTCCACTTTCTCCAAAATCACCCAAAACAACTGCGACTCGTCCTGATCGAATAATAATAATAATAATAATAATAATAATAATAATAATAATAATAAGCCCAGCGATTGCGAAATGTGAACGACTCTTCAGGAATGCCATTCAAAGATTCTGCGACCGGAAAAGACTATACAGTAAATAATCCTTAATGCGTCGTTGTTGCTTTTATTATCTTTCCTATCGTAAGTTGAATGCACAAACGGAATTGGCGTAATTTTAAGTCGCATTAATTCGAAGATACGAAAGTGTTATCACTGAGCTTTATTAGCGTTGCATTTTGTTAGAATATTTTAATGGCATTAGGACGAGAAAAATGGTTAGTCCCAAATTGAAAAGAATGTGCTGTGATGGCCAAGTACCTAAAAAATCATTTACAGCGATAAAAACTACGTTTCAAAGTTCAGCAAATCCAAAGGACTGCGTCGCCTTAGAAAATAAATAATGAATCAATAAATAAATAAATGCTACTGTTGCACTTTTTTTATCACATAAAAAAAAAATATGAGACTAAGCCGACGCATAAAGTAAAACCAAAAGTAGACCAAAAGTAAACTAAAAGTTAGTTTTTTGGAAACTAACCTAAAAACTGTAACGCAGCGAAAGAAGTAAAATCAACAGTTTCCCAAAAGTAAAACCAAAAGTTAGTTTTTGGAAACTAACCTAAAAACTCTGACGCAGCGAAAAAAGTAAAACCAACAGTTTCCCAAAAGTAAAACCAAAATTTAGTTTTTGGAAACTAACCTAAAAACTGTAACGCAGCGAAAAAAGTAAAACCAACAGTTTTCCAAAAGTAAAACCAAAATTTAGTTTTTGGAAACTAACCTAAAAACTGTAACGCAGCGAAAAAAGTAAAACCAACAGTTTCCCAAAAGTAAAACCAAAAGTTAGTTTTTGGAAACTAACCTAAAAACTGTAACGCAGCGAAAAAAGTAAAACCAACAGTTTCCCAAAAGTAAAACCAAAAGTTAGTTTTCGGAAACTAACCTAAAAACTCGGACGCGGCGAAAAAAAAGTACAACCAAAAGTTGACCAAAAGTAAACCAAAAGTTAGTTTCATTTTTTTTATTATATAAAAAAATATGAGATTAAGCCAATGAAAAAAATAAAATCAAATAGTTAAACCAAAAGTTAGTTTCTGGAAACTAACCTGAAAACTCGGACACAGCGACGACCGTTTAAACAAAAACAACACGGCGCTTTTTTCGCGCAGCTGGCGGATAGAAGCGCAGTTCCTGGGGCCCTATTCTCGAGCGTATGCGATATTTTTCGTATACGATAAATTTCGATGACCGTATATCGTATACGAGATCGAAATGCTATTCTCGACTGCCATGCGATAAGAGGTCTTCGATAATTCTCGTATACGATATGCTTACATCGTTGCCACATGGAATCGGCGGGCTATCTCATTAGAGAAGTCTCGAGGACCAATAATCATACAGATTTTAAGACATCTAAATACCCGCGAGATTCGTTTTGGTTATTTCAAAGATGTGTCTACAAGAATGTCGCAAAATTGGAACCATCGATTTAACCCAATTGAATTACAATAAAATTTAATATTAAATATTTAATATTATAATATTTAATATTAAATATTTAATATTATAATATTTAATATTTAATATTGAATTACAATATTATTTAACGTTATATTTACTTTTGGGCATTCGCATTGGATTGGTTTATTTTTACGAAAATGATTTATTGCCAAAGGAATATAAACCAATAGTTATATTAAAAGTGACGGAGGTAGGAGCAAAAAAGATTTTTTTTTAAATTCTCAACACTAAAAATTGCAAATCCCTAAGCGGAATCATACAAAATTTTATTCCAATTCCAATCTCGGGCTGATGGTAGTCTGTTTACAGAACATTTTTTTTAGACTAATATCTTAAAGATAATGAAAGTTAAGCGATTTTTTTAGCATTTTAACGGATGAACGCCAAATTCGTCGATTTGAAACTTTGTTTGATAGTCAACTTACAGACCAAACCAAATTAAACGAAACGACAGTCCGAAATCTCAGAAAATTTAGAAGTTGGAGACACAACAAATTTGGTATACAATTTCAAAGAACCCCGACACATGCGCACACACACAAATGTAGGTGTGTATTCCATTGAAATAATTTTTTTTTCTACGTTCTAGAGATTTTTGAGTATACTGTCATGAAAAACTAATTTGAAAAATAATGAAAACAAAGCAGGAAAAGAAATTAATTCCATGAATCGGCAGATTTTTTGTCTATCGAGTATACAAAAAAAACTGTTACACCCCATCACAACCTTTACGTTATATGGTAGGGTTACTGAAAACCAATGGAAGCTCATTTCGGGCTAGTTTTCGTATACGAGATGATGATATCGTGTGCGGCTACCCACTCGATACGAACCATTCGATAATTTTCGTATACGACCAACGTATCACCGCTCGAGAATACAGTTTCGACGAAGTGTGCGATATTCTAGTAACTTTCACAAAGTATCGCATACGATAAAACTCGAGAATAGAGCCCCTGTACTTTCGTTGAAGCAAGAAAAGTTGGGGACGTAGGACGAGCTCGACGAGCTACATACCCAACTGCACAGGTGTCGCTGGTGGCGTTGTTTATGTGGAGTCGGCACTATTAAGGGGCTGCTGGAGTAGATTTTTTTTACCGACATTGGTCGGTAAAACTTGAATTCCGCAATTTACGCTTTACGTCGTTATAACGCTATACAGATATACTTCAAATTTGACAGAGATGTTGTATGAACAACAACGGTTCGGCGTAGATGCGATTTTCAGTCGAAAACTATAACAAGAAATAGGAAAAATTGTATATTTGTAAATCTCCGAAAACCAATATGGCCGTTTGAAATGTCAACAACGCATTTGTTGTAAGATATAATCGTTTAAGGAACTCAAACGTGCCAAATACGTATCTACGCCAATTCTTTGATGTTTTCTGAATATTTCAGAACTGGCGAAATGTCGATTATAGAAACTGAATCCACGTAAAGCGTAAACTGCGTGCACGTGTTTTTGGTTAAACTTTCAGCCGATAAAGAAGATCTCTATCGGCTCAAAATACACGATTTTTCTATTTCTTGTTAGTTTTCGACCACAAATCGAATCTACGCCGAACCGTTGTTGTTCATGTAACATCTCTGTCAAATTTAAAGTATATCTGCAGCGTTATAACGACGTAAAGCGTAAATTGCGGAATTCTAGTTTTACCGACCAATGTCGGTAAAAAAAATCTACTCCAGCAGCCCCTTAAAGTTGTATGGCTAACTTTATAGAGCTTATGGCATCAAGTAGTGAACCGCCGGGGTTAAAAATGAAAACACCAAATAAAAACGATGGATGCGTGCCTTACAACAAATTTATTGCGTGTTGTGTATATATTATCATGTACAACGTGAGTAATGAAACAGGTACTTAATTAGCAATCACCGAACGCACACTTTACTGAACCCCAGAATTGACGAGCGGTTGCTTCAAGACCGGTTGATTGATGACCGGTTGATTGACCGGACATCCCAAACAATTCCGTGAGGGATTTTCCCTTCATCCTCGCATTGGCAAATTCTATGATCAACCTGTGCGCGATGGCGACGAGGTTTTCCTGGTTGTCTTCAAGGAGCTGGGGTGCCATGTCGGAAACGGCCTTGATGACGTTCTTCGAGGTGTCGTCGTCGCCGGCGAGACCGGTTGCCAGTAACTGTCGGCAAAATGTGCACAATTTAAGGTAGTTATGTCGCTATAGTTCAATTTCGCATAAATTCGAGAAAATTGAAAGAGAATTGGAAGCACTTCTCGATGGTCTAAAAATCTCAAAAAATTCATGCACATTATAGGTACTGAAAAGATTAATTTGGCATAATAATAATTAAAAAATGTTATTAACAAATTGATAAAAAAACATTGTTTAACAAATATTTCGGTGACCTAAGTTTTTTTTTCGATGAAAATGATTCTTTCGTTTTCCTGAATACGGATGAATTTTTTCAGATTTTTTTAATAACTTTGAATTTTTCATATAAAAAAACACGTAAATTTTTTTGTTTCAATGAAAATGATCCGTTCTATTTTCTGAATATGCATGAATTTTTTCAAATTTTTTAATTCACTTTGAATTTTGCGTTTTTTAACATGGGGAAAATCACAAAATTCAAAGTGAATTAAAAAATTTGAAAAAATTCATGCATATTCAGAAAATAGAACGGATCATTTTCATTGAAACAAAAAAATTAGGTTGTCGAAATATTTGTTGAACAATTTTATTTTTCATCAATTTGTTAATAACATTTTGGAATTTCTATTATGCAAAATTAATCTTTTCAACGTCTTTATCATGCATGATTTTTTTCAGATTTTTATATTATCGAGATGTGGTTGCAATTTGCTCTCAATTTTCGAAACCTTATGCGAACTCGACACCAAGCGCAAGGACTACCTTAAGTAGACCGACAAAAAAAAAAAAAATTCTCACCTCGAGACCACCTAGCGAAAGTTTCGTCTTTATACTGTTGATGGACGTACCATCCACCGGGTTCCAGTTGAACCAGACTTTCGACACAAACGACAGGTCGGTTAAGACGGCGCTGAAATAAAAAATCAAAAACTCGGTGAACACTCGGCTAATAATCGTTATCAGGTACATTCTTCATCGGCAATGCAATGATAATATTGTACTTGCAATTTATCGGGGATAATGAATGACGTACGTACGGATTGGTATTATACTAGTGGTATGCGATTAACAATCGAATCGAATCGAATATTCGATTTTTCGAATACTCGGAATAACCCGAATATTCGATTTTTCGAATACTCGGAATAACCCGAATATTCGATTTTTCGAATACTCGGAATAGCCCGAATATTCGATTCTTCGAATACTCGGAATAGCCCGAATATTCGATTTTTCGAATACTCGGAATAACCCGAATATTCGATTTTTCGAATACTCGGAATAACCCGAATATTCGTTTTTTCTAATACTCAGAATAACCCGAATATTCGATTTTACGAATACTCGGAATGACCCGAATATTCGATTTTTCGAATACTCGGAATAGCCCGAATATTCGATTTTTCGAATACTCGGAATAAACCGAATATTCGATTTTTCGAATACTCGGAATAAATCGAATATTCGAAATAATTTCTGGTTTCTCCTTTCTCTAATAAAGGCTGTAGCGACCGAAATAATTCGAATTTCGATAAAAAAAATTAACAGAATGCTTATAACCGCGTATACTATCCGATAATGAAAAAAAAATATATATATATATATTTTTTTTATTTCACACTGTGACGACCCCTTAATGGGTTAAAGTCGCGCTCGGGCCGGGCCGCGAAGGTATAACAATTCGCGAGTATAAAAATACTCATAACGTCATCAATTCTGCTCCGATTGACTTGAAATTTTGACATAATGTTCTTGCGGTATTACGCATTCAGTTAAAATATAAAATAAAAATGCAAAAAAAAATTTAATACCCTACCCCCCACCCCCTTAATTCCGGCAAAGATGAACGTTGTCTGGTGCACTAATCGTGCAGCCGTGCCACCAAGTGTCTGTCTGGGGAGCTGAAAATGAGATTGCGCGTAGAATTGACACTCACTCGTAGTCGCCCTCGCCGTTGACCTTCAAGTTCGCGATGTCGGCATTCAACTTGTACGACCCCTTCGAGTAGATCTTGGGGAAGGTGAGACCGAGGTCGAGCTGTAGGCCTAACAAATTGGGCTTCCCTATGTCGACCTTGTAATTCGAGAGTCCCGTCACGTTGAAATTGGTAGCCTCGCCCTCACCCCTGATAAACAAAAATTCAGTTAAGGAGGCTTCAGCGCTTTATACTAGTCAAATAAGTGCTAAATTTTCAAAAGCATTTTTATAATTCTTGGTTGTTTAATAAATTGTTCCGAGGTGTTACTGATGTTTCAGCATTAGTTCTTAATAGACAAATACATTCACAGTCGTGATTTGAATAAAAAATCGACTGATATATGCAAATTCCCGATGTCTTGATTTTTCGTGCAGTTTTTTGAAAGAATAAGCCGTAATAATAGTTCTATTACGTCGAGCAAAAGCTCATTTTTGTCATTCGAAGATGCTTGATCGATTGACCGTTCAGATTTTTAAATAGTATCAGTACTTCAAAAGTTACAGCTATTTGTATGTCGCCTTTTAGGTTAGGATAGGATGATCAAACGGTCGTATCTTTTGAACTACTGAGACTACAAAAAATCTGGACGGTCAATCGATAAAGGGTCTTCCAATAATGAAAATGTGCTGTTGCTTGTCATAATTGAACAATTATTACGGTTTATTCTTTTAAAAAACTACACGGAAAAACATGACATCGGCAATTTGCATATATCAGTCGATTTTCTATTCAAATCACGGCTGTGAATGTATTTGTCTATTAAGAACTAATGCTGGAACGTCAGTAACACCTTGGAACAATTTTTTAAACAACCAAGAATTATAAAAATCGAAATTTATTAAAATATCGAAATTATAAATAAATCGAAATTATCGAAATTATATCGAAATTATATCGAAATTATAAATAAATTAAAATATCGGTATTATAAATATCGAAAATTTAGCACTGATTTGACTAGTATGAAGCGCTTGAAGCTCTAGTTATGTCGCTATAGTTCAATTTCGCATAAATTCGAGAAAATTGATAGAGAATTGAAAGCACTTGTCGATGGTCTAAAAATCTCAAAAAATTCATGCACATTATAGGTACTGAAAAGATTAATTTGGCATAATAATAATTCTAAAATGTTATTAACCAATTGATAAAAAAAAACATTGTTTAACAAATATTTCGGTGACCTAAGTTTTTTTTTCGATGAAAATAATTCTTTCGTTTTCCTGAATACGGTTGAATTTTTTCAGATTTTTTAGATAACTTTGAATTTTTCATATAAAAAAACACGTAAATTCAAAATTAGTTGAAAAATCTGAAAAAATTCATCCGTATTCAGGAAACCGAAAGAATCATTTTCATCAAAAAAAAAAACTTAAGTCACCGAAATATTTGTTAAACAATGTATTTTTTGATCAATTTGTTAATAACATTTTAGAATTATTATTATGCCAAATGAATCTTTTCAGTACCTTTAATGTGCATGCATTTTTTCAGATTTTTGGACCATCGAAAAGTGCTTCCAATTCTCTTTCAGTTTTCTCGAATTTATGCGGAATTGAACTATAGGAATTGAACTATAGTGAACTTATGCGAAGTGAGCCTGAAGCGACAGAACTACCTTAAGGTACCTTAAGGCAGGCTCACTTCGCATAAGTTTTCGAAAAATGAGAGGGAATTGCAAACACTTCTCGGTAACATAAGAATCTGAAAAAATCATGCATATTATAGGTGCCGAAAAAGCATTTGGCATTATAATAATTCGAAAATGTTATTAACAAATTAATGAAAAATAAAATTACTTAACGATGAAAATAATTGGTTCATTTTTCTGACGATGTATGCATTTTGTCAAATATTTTTATTTTGTTTTGAATTCTGCGTTTTTTTTGCATTGAAAAATCACAAAATTCAAAACGAAGAAAAAAAATTGAGAAAATTCATATTTATTCAGAAAGATAAACGAATAATTTCCATTAAAACAAAAAAATTAATTTATCGGAACATTTGATAACGAAATTTGCATTTTTTGAATTTTTAATTAATTTGTTAAAAATTGTTTGGAATTATTATTATGCGATATTGATCCTTTCAGCGCCAATATTATGAATATAATTTTTTTCAGATTTTTATATTATCGGGAAGTGTTGGCAAAATTGACTCTCATTTTTCGAAAATTTATGCGAAGTGAGCGTGAAGTTTTTTTCGCCGGTACCACGGTATGAATTCACAATCGCAATCTCGATAAACAAAATTGAACGAAAAAAATCGAAGAATCGTCGGAACTTCGGCGAACGATAAATTCGGGCTAAACTCACGTGATGTTATGTTCATTGATCTGGAAGACGAATTTGTCGCCGCGGTAGGGATCGAGGACGGGAATACCGAGGTTCGAGTCGCCATTGCGAATGGATGTTCTCCCGTTCTCCAAGATGACGCTCAAGAAAGGATTCACACTGGACGCTGGAAAAAAAAAATAAAATAAAAAAAAAATTAGAAAGGGTTGTTTCTAATTTTATAAATACGTGTCTTCTCTTTTTTTCAAATACTTTTTGAAAAAAAAAAAAAAAAAAAAAAAAAAAAAAAAAAAAAAAAAAAAAAAAAAAAAAGCATGGAAATTTCAGCTGGAATGCCCCATATCCTCTTTTAAAAAGCAGCTGGCACGCCGAAAGTCGAATATATCGAAATGCTGAAGCCTATTTACAAGCTTCCTGGTTGGTCGGCATCGGTTTCGATATAAATTCGATTTCGTACTGTCATGGCCGCGGAAGAGGCACGTATCGCGGGCACTTTGAACGGCTGCACTGACCATAAGAGAGGATAAATAAAAATCATATGAAGTTTATATGAATGTTATATATAAAATATTATGTAGAAGCTATATACGAAACTGGACATATAGAATTTAGATATCTCTCTATATTATAAAAAGATTTCGCCGCCGACGCCGCCGTGTAGGATAATCGAGTTTTGCCCTACTTTTACCCTACTTTACTTTACTTTACTTTGCTTTGCTTTGCTTTGCTTTGCTTTACTTTGCTTTACTTTGCTTTGCTTTGCTTCCCTTAACTTTGCTTTACTTTGCTTTACTTTGCTTTACTTTGCTTTGCTTTGCTTCCCTTAACTTTGCTTTACTTTGCTTTACTTTGCTTTACTTTGCTTTGCTTTGCTTCCCTTAACTTTGCTTTACTTTGCTTTACTTTGCTTTACTTTGCTTTACTTTGCTTTACTTTGCTTTACTTTGCTTTACTTTGCTTTACTTTGCTTTACCTTTACTTTACTTTACTTTACTTTACCTTTACTTTACTTTTCTTTACTTTACTTTACTTTACCTTTACCTTTACCTTTACTTTACTTTACTTTACCTTTACTTTATTTTACTTTACCAAGCAGGGTGGGGTAAAATGGCCCACCCAAGCAGAGTAGGGTAAAATGGCCCACCAAAGCAAGGGCTTAGTAAAGGTCTACGGTGGCAGTTAGAAAAATTCGGGCTCGAGGGGGGCCTTTATAGGGGGTCTTAGAAAAATTGGCGCTTGAGGGGAGAACATATAGGACGGACTTAGAAAAAATACCGGCTAGGGAGGTGGCATTTATAGGGGGGGAAACAGAAATATTCGGTTTTAGAAAGGGCGGAGAGGGGGGGGGGGGGGCGTTCGTTGTTAGTTTGTTGTTAGGTGCCAGGTAGCGACTGTACCCGAGGAATAACTCGCAACCTTAGCCTGTCCATCCTTTATAAAAGTGCATTAATTAGGGGTGACTTCAAACAGTTCAGGGGGGCATTTATGGGGGACGTAGAGAAATTCGGGCCTGCGGGTGGGTGGGGGGGGGCGGCTTTATAGGTGGACTTAGAAAAATTCGAACATGAGGGGGGCCTTCATTGGGGAACTTAGAAAAATTCGCGCTTGTGGGAGGCTTTTATAGAGGGCCTTGGAAAAATTCGGGCTTGAGACGCGGCTCGGGGGGGGGGGGGTCGAAGCCCCCTCCCCGGGATTGGCGCGCGGAGCGCGCAGCCCAGATAGAAAAATGACGGCACGGGGACGGCACGGTGGCGACACGGCTCAGCTCGGCGTGTCGGTACGGTGCCGTCCCCGTGCCGTTAGGCTCCATTTCAACGGCACGGTTTCCTATCTGGGAGGGGGCGAAGCCGCTCTAGTACTAAATATATGCAAATTCTATATGTCCACTTTCGTATATAGCTTCTACATAAAGCTTTATATATAAACTTCATATGATTTTTTTACTTGGACTAGTAATATACAAAAGCGTGTGGCCGGACTTACGTTCCACCTCGCTATTTCTCTTATTGATCCTCCTGGCGAGGGATTGGTCGGCCATCAAGGCCATCACGCGAGGATAAGTCCGAGGTACTTCATTGTCGTTTCTCTGTAACAGCAGGCGTATATGGGTCATTCCACGGTACTTCATCCACCCAAATTTTCAAAATTGTATCATCACCGCGAAATTGCGTGAAGTGAAATACCAACGCGTTCAAAAAATTCTGACGGAGTTTAGGGCCGCCACACCTTATTTTTTTTTTTTGTAAAGACAATGAAAAACTGAAAATGTTCGTTTTTTATAAATGGTTTTCCGATAAATCCACATAAAACAAACATAATATGATGCCAAATTTCGCGTCGATACGTTGTATAGTTTTTTTAACAAAAAATTCACAAAAACGATGTAAATTTCACCGAAGAAAAAGCAAATCACCCCTTAAAGTTCGTCGAGCCAGGCAGCAAAAATCGAGCCGCGCACTAAAATTCGAAAATCGAGTACTTAGACATTTTTCCCGGCCATAATCTTTTGGAACATCATTTTTGAGGACCCAAGGGACCTTTGAAAGCAAGAAAAAAAAATCGGTTTTTCGAGAATTCTACAGTGGCGTAACCCCTTAACCCTTAGCGGCCTCACGGGGTAATTAGTTACCCCAGGCGCCGAAAAAAAAAAAAAAAAAAAAAAAATGAAATCAGATATTTTATGATTTGTAATTAGAAATTAGAAATTTCACGATTTGTTATTTTTTTACATAAAAAATGTACGTATATTTATTTATTATTTATTTATTTATTTATTTATTGCTTCCTCATAGAGGAAGCTTTGTTTTCGTGAAAAATTTTTTTTTCAAGATTTTGATGTCAGTAGACTCAGAATGGTCCAAAACGTCGAGAAAAGTGGTTTGTGCGAAATGTCTGTATGTATGTATGTGTGTGTGTGTGTGTGTGTGTATGTGCACGTTTCGTTGTTTACACGATAACTGTCGCAATTTTTGATGAATCTTCTTCAAATTTGGCATGTGAGTAAGCTATCATGCAACACTGTTTGGGATTGTAGTTGACGCGAATCGGTTCATAAATTCAGATTTCGCAACATTTTGAAAATTTGGCAAAAATTGTTTTCACGATGTAACTTCCGTAAATTGAGAGATATAGGGATGAAATTTTGTACGTTAATAGACCACCATCAAATCATGATCTGTACCAAATTTGGAGAAAATCGGTAAAGCAGTTCCCATGTTATTGCAATTTCAATTTTTTTCGAATCCCTGGAAGTAAATTTAGCTCCTGTAAATAATAAGACATCCGATTCCAATTTCGAACGTGTCATTACGTTTATTGATTATTAATGAAGAGTTTCGTCAAGGAAACGGTCATTATATCGGTAAATTTCGATTTTGCGGCATGAGAAACTAAAAAAAACCGACACGAAAAAAAAAATGAGGAAAAAATTTGTGCAGAACTACCTCAAATTTGGTTCACATATGGACAACGATAGACTACGTTTTGAGTCGAAATTTGACGCGGATCTGTCCAGCCGTTCAAATTTTATGGCATTTTGAATATTTTGAAAAATCTCGTTCACGCGCATATATCTATTCACGCGAATATATTGAGCTCAAACAAGCCTGCAAAGTAGAACCTTGCAAATTACTTCCTCTAAATTTTGCACTTTTAACGAAGCTTCCTCTATGAGGAAGCCAAAACCGATCAACATACTTCCTCATAGATGTAGCTTCGTTAAAAGTGCAAAATTTAGAGGAAGCAATTTGCAAGGTTCTACTTTGCAGGCTTTTTATTTATTTATGGACAAACAAAAAAAATGTCGAAGCAAATAAATCACGATCACAACTCACCTTAGCGAATTTCGATACCAATTACTCGCCTAACGCGGGTGGACTGTACCGATTCACCGGCGGTTCTTTATTATATATAGCGCACGTGCCGCTTTATCGTGAGGCTGCGACGTTGCGCTCGTAAATAGTTATCGATCATAAAAAAAAAACCTACAAAGTAGCACCTTGCAAATCGCTTCCTCAGCATTTTACACTTTTTACGAAGTTACCGCTATGAGGAAGTATGTTGATCTATGTTGGCTTCCTCATGGAGGAAGCTTCGTTAGAAGTGTAAAATACTGAGGCAGCAATTTGCAAGATTCTACTTTGCAGGCTTGGTTGTACTTGAACTATATTTTACAATTTTTTTTTTAATCTAATTATAAGTTTACATATTTTCAATTTTTTCATAACCCATTAAATCCTGAACAGGCACTTTTTCGTCCCATGTTTCAGCGTTCATTTCTTCCATGGTAGCCTCCTAGAAAAAAATCAGCTATAATCGTATCAGATGTGAAATTTTTTCAGCTTTCCAAATCCGTGATCAGAATTTTCAAAAAATGTACTCTGACAACGTTATGTTTGTTTATTAAAAAAAAAAAAAAACGCTTTTTTCGCTTTAATATTTTTTTCAACCGACATTTTCTTATCGACATTCGATCGGAACCTCTCCGGGGGTTTAACTTTCTGAAAGTTGATTTAGGGTTGGTTTTTGTGAACCAAACTGTAAACCAACTATTCTTTAGACACGATGAAAGGCTGGTTAACGGTTGGATATTGGAAAACAACCCTAATTCCGACTTTCAGCCAAGAATGGTAACGGTTGATTTTTAGTCGATTTTTCAAACCTAACCATAAGCCAACGGCTGGATAGCTGGTTGTCAAAAATGGTTGGTTTATGGTCGGTTTTGAAAAATCAACCACAAATTAACCATCAATTTTTGAGTTTAAGAGTTGTAATTGTGGCTAGTTTATAATATCCAACCACACGGAGAGAAGGGTCTGATAATCTTTACCATATATCGAGTAAAAAGTACCATTATTTCCTGCTACAGGGGAGTCACGACGCCACCTATCAAGAAGTACGAGAACTTTGAGAATTTTTACCACGAACTATGGTACAAATTTTCATATATAATGTAGAAATTCTCATAGTTCTCGTACTTAACGTTAAGGCGCTGCTGGAGTAGATTTTTTACCGACTGGTCGGTAAAAAAGTACAGTTTCGTAGTTTACGGTATACGTCGTTATTGTATTACAAAAATGTCTCAAATTGTACAGGATTATAATATCAACATAGGCGCATCGGCGTAGACTCGAATTTCGGGTGAAAACGCTTGAAAAACAATGAAAATCGTGGCAGCCCTTCTTTCCCGCACAATTCTATCCACCACAGCGTAGATTCAACACATTCGTTTCTCCACAGAGTCGATACTACACATTGGTATTCCTTCACATTTCTAATCATCACGCACTTTTTCCACGACATTTCGGTCCTACACATTTCGATTATACACATTGCGTCCTATAGGGGAGAGTGGGCAACAGTGGGCCACATTTTACTACATTGCGTCTGTATTTTTATCAAAAACATAATATGAAGGAAAATACGTTAATTCGATTTCGTTGAAACTTTGGGCACACACTAAGCCTGAAATAATTAGTAAAAAACTACCAAATATGCATGAAAAGTTCGTTTAAAAACATGTGTGAAAATTGCCCATTGTGCCCCACTGGTAGGGTACTATGAGCCACACAAGCGGGAACAATGAGCCAATACATGTAAAACATGTCGCCAATTGAGCTAACATGGAAAAAATGTTATATTTGTGTAATGTTAGTTAATTAGAATATTTTATGATTCAATGTTTTGTCGATTCGCTGCTCAAACTATATGTAACTCTACTATAACCTCTACACACATCACCTCTTCTTCCATGACAGCGTCATCTGCTCTCCCTTTTTCGTTTTTACCTTCCTATTTCTTGTCACCTTGTATCTTATTAACCTTATCTTGAACAAAATTAATACTAACATCTGTCGTTCTTGAACCTGTACATTGAAATAATGTAAGTCTCATATAAACCACGATAATATTGGGTTGGCCCATTGTATCCCACTAGTACTTACACTGATTTATCCCTAAAAAACATTGCTTAACAATCTTAAAACAATAAAACATGAGCGTTTATCGATACACGAAGATCTAATGAATCATATAAGTCGACCGACATCGGTGATTAATAAACATAAGATTATATATTAAACTTTTCCAAAACGCGAAATATTTTTTTCCAAGAGGCTTAAATGAATTTGTATTTTTTACATTACCAAAGAAAAAGTAACTCAAGTTTATTTATGAAAGACAACATCGAATTGAACTCATTGCCATTTAGAAAAAAAAATGGATTTTTTTGCGTTTTATCTGTCGAGATATAAAGCGTTGCTCACTGTGGCCTACGGTCCACTGTACC
The DNA here is from genome assembly GCA_964034905.1 of Itoplectis maculator. NCBI lineage: Eukaryota > Metazoa > Arthropoda > Insecta > Hymenoptera > Ichneumonidae > Itoplectis > Itoplectis maculator. Next base: position 1,187,383 of record OZ035871.1, read on the forward strand.
CCACTCTCCCCTACATACGCTACACCACGCATTGAGTTTCCTATACAAGCGAATTCTTCACAAGGATTTAACATAACCATTCATTACAACTCAAATAAATCCCACACATTATTTACAGCACAATTCTATACACCACAGGAGCATTGCAACGCGTTTTAATCCCTCACAACCGATCCAACAAAAACTTTTCCAACACATTTCGTTCCTACACATTCCAAAGTCGGTATCTTCATTACCGACGAGAATTATTTCATGTCAGTTATGGGATAACTCTCATGTCAGTAATACAATTAAACAGGATATTAACATTTTTTTTTGGCATTTTTGTTTTATATTTTTTACTGAATGCATAATACCTCAAGAATATTGTGTCAAATTTTTATGTCAATCGGAGCAAAATTGACGACGTTATTAATATTTTAATACTCGCGGATTGCTGTACCTTCGCGGCCCGAGCGCGACGTTTAAGCGTTCTCCTGAAAATCATCATTTTGAAAGTCGGTGCACACGATTACTCAAAAACTAATTGGCCGATCGTTCTGAAATTTGGCACAGTGCTTCTCCATATAATTCGTCAGGTAACGCCGAAGGCGTTTTTCGATTTTTATTAAAATTATCAATTTTACAATAACAAATAGGCTGATTTTTCTAGCAAAAATCGCGTTTTTGACTTCAAAGTGATGCCAAAAATTCAAAAATGGTAAAAAAAAACTCTTCGGCGTTACCTCGAGAAACATCTCCTCTAATGAATGCCGTTTGAATTTTTGAATTGGGGCAATCCTACTTCGAGAAATCGTGTGCACCGCAAATCAACTTTTTTTTCGAGACGCCTCCGGAGATTCTCTGCCAATCACTTGATTATTTATTTTTTTCCATAAAAATTTTACAGAATATTCTTGAAATGTGCCACTATTATGTGGAAAAAGATTTAATTGATTATCACTATTTATATCGCCACAAAAAATTCTCAAATTTATGCCTTTTTTTCGCTGAAAATACCCTACCCCCCCCCCCCCCCCCCTTAAGAGGAAATTGCATCCATTTCTCGATAATATAAAAATCTGAAAAAAATCATGCGTGTTAAAGACATTGAAAAGAATTATTTTGTATAATAATAATTACAAAATGTTATTAACAAATTGATGAAAAACAAAATTGTTGAACAAACCTTCCGACAACCTAATTTTTTTGTTTCGATGAAAAAAATCTGTTTATTTTTCTATAGCGGAAAATATCTATATGATTTTTACCTACAGCGGAATATATTCATAGAACTTTGTCGCGGATGATCATATTCCGAGGGTTATTTTGTCGTGTGTTATTTTGTCAACGAGTTATTTTACGGTGTGTTATTTATGCATGTTATTTTTACGTGTGTTATTTCCCTAGCAATCACGACGACGTTCAAAGTGACTATAAAAATAACGCTCAACAGAAGTTGTTTTTTTGCACAGAAGTAACTATCGGAAATTGTAAAAATGACCTTCGAAATGACGAAACAAAAAAATGTAATAGTTACATTTTCGTTGCTAGTGTGACGTAGGGTTTCGGTGATATCGAAGAGTATCGATAATCGAACCACGCGAACCGCGCGTAATTTAATTAATTTGAATGTAGATGTTAGGAATGGAATAGTACGGATATTTTAGAGATAGAAACGGTCACACGAGAACGTAGGGTGCGCTTTCTCTTTTCCCACACTGACGACCAGCGGACCACCGGATGCAGAGAACAACGAGGGATGCGAGTCTGGTTATCGTCGCCAATTGAGAGGGACCACCGACGGACGATGTACGTGACTCTTGGCCGTTTTCTAATTCACGGAAAGTCGCCACTCAAGTGGACAACACGTGGTGACCAACGGGCCTCGGCTGGCGCCGATTGGCGCCAGGCCCTCCGAGCCAGACCGACGCGCTTTTCCCGCTTCAGCCAGGGAAGCGGGAGTGGCCAACGCTACCCCTGGGAAGGCTGACCGATCCACCCGCGAAGACCGACGATTGGCCAACGTTCACCCTGGAGGGATGAACCACCCCCATTCAACGACGCAGCAGAGATCAGCGACGAGGAGAACGACGATTTTGTACTCAGAACTTTCTTGACTCCTGTACGGAACAGACGTTCCATTTTAACATTTATCAATATATCGACATTGAATACGTTGACTTTTGCTAATCAACGAAACGTATTGTTATTTAAAACCCTCTCAAATATCCCGCGCCTCCGAGCCGAACACTTCAGTGTTCCTCGGGCGAAACGTTCCTTCGCGCCATCTCTCTCGCGATTAAATAACTAAAATATAAATTACCGGAAAAGTAGAACGTTACACAGTATAGAGATGCGAAATGACGGTCATTTTTAGAATCGGTCAAAAGACCACAAAATGACCATCATTTGACGGTCTTGTGACGTCATTTTTTTTGCCCATTTAGTCAAAGTAAAAATGACGGTCATTTTGACAAGCGTCTTGTGACGGTCCATAAAATGACCAAAACACCTATCTTAGTTGCGAAATGACGGTCTTTTATTTTTTGGTCACAAATTTGGTCACAAGTTGTTTAAGGGATCGTCACAGTGTGACCCTCCGAAAAATCAATGATTTTCGCGAATTTTTTTTGTTAAGTTGTAATGAACTAATTGGTCTGGTTTTTTTTTATATAAATAAGTACATTCTTGAAGAATACAAAATGATTTTTTTTACGTGCATTTCTTTAATGTATAATAATGATATAAATTGTTTAAATAGCTCGTGTAAAAAAAAGGTCCTGCATTATGTCCACGATTGTGGCCGCAATTTTTATCTGAACCAAAAATTTCAAAAAGATTATTAATCTGTAGGAAATTCGCTATCGCGCTATGAGGGCTTTTTTTTTTTTTGAAATTTGACAAAATGGCGGCGGTTTGAACGAAAATTATCGAATTTAGCCCGTTTTTTCGATAGTTTTTTTTTCGATAGTAAATAAAAAGCTCTCATAGCGCGATAGAGAATGACGTCAGAAATGTTCTCTCAAAATTTGAAATCGATATCGTCATAACTCTTCATTTGAGAGTGGACATCGTTTTGAAAAACAACATTCCGAGAAAAACGCGTTTAAACTTTGCACACGCCACTGTTACGCTGCAATCCCTTTCTCTAAGAAAGGCTGTAGCGACCGAAATAATTCGAATTTCGATAAAAAATTTTAACAGAATGTTTATAACCGTGTATACTATCCGATAATGAAAAAAAAAAAAAAAAAAATCGATTTTTTTTTATTTCACACTGTGACGATCCCTTAACGTTGAATTCAAATATGTAAGTCAATATTGAAGCTAAACATTGAAAATCGTGACTTTTAACGTAGATCAGCTGATATATAACATTTACCGAGCATTTAGACAATTTTTTGATGATTTCCTGAATTTTTTACGCAGGTATCGACCATTCGGACTCAAACCAAAAACACGCGCAATTGGCGGCAATTTTAAATAATCGGTCACAAATAAATTGGTCATTTCTGTACGCGTCATTTGACGATCATTTTACGGTCTTGTGACGTCATTTTTTTTGCCCATTTAGTCAAAGTAAAAATGACGGTCATTTCGACAAGCGTCTTGTGACGGTCCATAAAATTACCAAAACACCAATCTAGTTGCGAAATGACGGTCTTTTATTTTTTGGTCACAAATTTGGTCACAAATTGTTTAACGTTGAATTCAAATATGTAAGTCAATATTGAAGCTAAACATTGAAAATCGTGACTTTTAACGTAGATCAGCTGATATATAACATTTACCGAGCATTTAGACAATTTTTTGATGATTTCCTGAATTTTTTACGCAGGTATCGACCATTCGGACACAAACCAAAAACACGCGCAATTGGCGGCAATTTTAAATAATCGGTCACAAATAAATTGGTCATTTTTGTACGCGTCATTTGACGATCATTTTACGGTCTTGTGACGTCATTTTTTTTGCCCATTTAGTCAAAGTAAAAATGACGGTCATTTCGACAAGCGTCTTGTGACGGTCCATAAAATTACCAAAACACCAATCTAGTTGCGAAATGACGGTCTTTTATTTTTTGGTCACAAATTTGGTCACAAATTGTTTAACGTTGAATTCAAATATGTAAGTCAATATTGAAGCTAAACATTGAAAATCGTGACTTTTAACGTAGATCAGCTGATATATAGAATTTACCGAGCATTTAGACAATTTTTTGATGATTTCCTGAATTTTTTACGCAGGTATCGACCATTCGGACACAAACCAAAAACACGCGCAATTGGCGGCAATTTTAAATAATCGGTCACAAATAAATTGGTCATTTTTGTACGCGTCATTTGACGATCATTTGACGGTCTTGTGACGGTCAAATGACCGTCACAAAATGAACCTCGCATCTCTAGGGATGTAGGACGAGCTACATCCCCAACTGCACAGGTGTCGCTGGCGGCGTTGTTTTGTGGAACCCCACGGCAATCTGGCCACTGGTTGTATAAAACGTGTCGGCCAACGCTTCTCATGAGTAGGGATTTTTCATGGAAGTAAGTTTGACAAAGTGTCCGCCAGCAGCTGGCGGATAGAAGCGCAGTTCCTGTACTTTCGTCAAAGAATATGGATAGGATAGAAATGCAGTTCCCGTACTTTCGTAGAAGCAAGAAAAGTTGGGGATGTAGGACGAGCTACATCCCCAAGTGCACAGGTGTCGCTGGTGGCGTTGTTTTGTGGAACCCCACGGCTTCGGCTGCGTCCACACGAGCGACCGTCGAGCGATCGTGGGGACTCGCCTTTTCCACGAATTCCGGCGCGCGTCCAATCAGCGGGCAGAAGAGGAGAAGAGGAACGCGACGCCACAGGCAAGGCTCCCTGATGGGACGATGCACGCCACTTTACACGGTCAAATACACGCGTGTAATGTCTTCATCTACTTGACCGTGTAATTTGAAGAAAATACACGGTCAGCTGTAGATTCAATCGCAAATGCACGTACAAATAAACGCACAAATACACTGTCCGGGCGCCGTAAATTTGATCGCAAATGCACGTACAAATAAACGCACAAGTATACAGGGTCCGGGCGCCGTGGATTTAATCGCAAATGCACGTACAAATAAACGCACAAATACACGGTCGAAAAAAATCTGACCGTGTATTTTCTTAAAATTACACGGTCAAATAGATGAAGACATTACACGCGCGTATTTGAACGTGCATTTGGCCATTGATTTCATCGTGTAATCGATCGTGTACCGTCCCACCAGGGTATTCGTAATCGCCAAACGATTCCGCGTCGAATGAGCCCTAGTAGAGTCGATTTGGATAGAAAAAAAAAATGTCTGGCTAACTTTGGGCCTTGTTTCGTTTTTTAATTATTGTAATTAAACAATTGACCTCGAAACGATATAATTGATCTACCAATCATCACCAAACGTCCACCAATCGATTAGAATTTTTTTTTTTTTTTTTTCCTTAAAGTTGTATGGCTAACCTTATAGAGCTTATGGCATCAAGTAGTGAACCGCCGGGGTTAAAAATGAAAACACCAAATAAAAACGATGGATGCGTGCCTCACAAAAATTCTATTGCGTGTCGTGTATATATTATCATGTACAACGTGAGTAATGAAACAGGTACTTAATTAGCAATTACCGAACAGACAATTTACTGAACCCCAGAATTGACGAGCGGTTGCTTCAAGACCGTTTGATTGACGACCGGTTGACTGACCGGACATCCCAAACAATTCCATGAGGGATTTTCCCTTCACCCTCGCATTGGCAAATTCTATGATCAACCTGTGCGCGATGGCGACGACGTTCTCCTGGTTGTCTTCAAGAAGCTGGGGTGCCATGTCGGAAACGGCCTTGATGACGTTCTTCGAGGTGTCGTCGTCGCCGGCGAGACCGGTTGCCAGTAACTGTCGGCAAAATGTGTACAATTTTAAGGGGGGTTACTGCTGCATAAACGTTGAAAAGATTAATTTTGCATAATACAAATTCCAAAATGTTATTAACAAATTGATGAAAAATAAAATTGTTCAACAAATATTTCGACAACATAATTTTTTTGTTTCAATGAAAATGATCCGTTCTATTTTCTGAATATGCATGAATTTTTTCAAATTTTTTAATTCACTTTGAATTTTGCGTTTTTTAACATGGGGAAAATCACAAAATTCAAAGTGAATTCAGAAATTTGAAAAAATTCATGCATATTCAGAAAATAGAACGGATCATTTTCATTGAAACAAAAAAATTAGGTTGTCGAAATATTTGTTGAACAATTTTATTTTTCATCAATTTGTTAATAACATTTTGAAATGTCTATTATGCAAAATTAATCTTTTCAAAGTCTTTATCATGCATGATTTTTTTCAGATTTTTATATTATCGAGATGTGGTTGCAATTTCCTCTCAATTTTCGAAACCTTATGCGAACTCGACACCAAGCGCAAGGACTACCTTAAGTACACCGACGAAAAAAAAAAAAAAAATTCTCACCTCGAGACCACCTAGGGAAAGTTTCGTCTTTATACTGCTGATGGACGTACCATCCACCGGGTTCCAGTTGAACCTGACTTTCGACACAAACGACAGGTCGGTTAAGACGGCGCTGAAAAAAAAAATCAAAAACTCGGTGAACACTCGGCTAATAATCGTTATCAGGTACATTATTCATCGGCAATGCAATGATAATATTGTACATGCAATTTATCGGGGATAATGAATGACGTACGTACGGATTGGTATTATACTAGTGGTATGCGAATAACAATCGAATCGAATCGAATATTCGATTTTTCGAATACTCGGAATAACCCGAATATTCGATTTTCCGAATACTCGGAATAACCCGAAAATTCGATTTTTCGAATACTCGGAATAACCCGAATATTCGATTTTTCGAATACTCGGAATAACCCGAATATTCGATTTTTCGAGTACTCGGAATAACCCGAATAATCGATTTTTCGAATACTCGGAATAGCCCGAATATTCGATTTTTCAAATACTCGGAATAACCCGAATATTCGATTTTTCGAATACTCGAAATAACCCGAATATTCGATTTTTCTAATACTCGGAATAACCCGAATATTCGATTTTTCGAATACTCGGAATAACCCGAATATTCGATTTTTCGAATACTCGGAATAACCCGAATATTCGATTTTTCGAATACTCGGAATAACCCGAATATTCGATTTTTCGAATACTCGGAATAACCCGAATATTCGATTATTTGAATACTCGGAATAACCCGAATATTCGATTTTTCTAATACTCGGATTAGCCCGAATATTCGATTTTTCGAATACTCGGAATAGCCCGAATATTCGATTTTTCGAATACTCGGAATAACCCGAATATTCGATTTTTCGAATACTCGGAATAACCCGAATATTCGATTTTTCGAATACTCGGAATAACCCGAATATTCGATTTTTCGAATACTCGGAATAACCCGAATATTCAATTTTTCGAATACTCGGAATAACCCGAATATTCGATTTTTCGAATACTCGGAATAACCCGAATATTCGATTTTTCGAATACTCGGAATAACCCGAATATTCGATTTTTCGAATACTCGGAATAAACCGAATATTCGATTTTTCGAATACTCGGAATGAATCGAATATTCGAAATAATTTCTGGTTTCTCCTTTCTCTAATAAAGGCTGTAGCGACCGAAATAATTCGAATTTCGATAAAAAAAATTAACAGAATGTTTATAACCGCGTATACTATCCGATAATGAAAAAAAAAAATATATATATATTTTTTTTTATTTCACACTGTGACGATCCCTTAATGGGTTAAAGTCGCGCTCGGGCCGGGCCGCGAAGGTATAACAATTCGCGAGTATAAAAATACTCATAACGTCATCAATTCTGCTCCGATTGACTTGAAATTTTGACATAATGTTCTTGCGGTATTATGCATTCAGTTAAAATATAAAATAAAAATGCAAAAAAAAAAATTTAATACCCTACCCCCCCCTCGGCCCCCTTAATTCCGGCAAAGATGAAGGTTGTGTGGTGCACTAATGGTGCAGCCGTGCTACCAAGTGTCGGTCTGGGGAGCTGAAAATGGGATTGCGCGTAGAATTTACACTCACTCGTAGTCGCCCTCGCCGTTGACCTTCAAGTTCGCGATGTCGGCATTCAACTTGTACGACCCCTTCGAGTAGATCTTGGGGAAGGTGAGACCGAGGTCGAGCTGTAGGCCTAACAAATTGGGCTTCCCTATGTCGACCTTGTAATTCGAGAGTCCCGTCACGTTGAAGTTGGTAACCTCGCCCTCACCCCTGGTAAAAAAAAATTCAGTTAAGGAGGCTTCAGCGCTTCATACTAGTCAAATCAGTGATAAATTTTCAAAAGCATTTTTATAATTCTTGGTTGTTTAATAAATTGTTCCGAGGTGTTACTGATGTTTCAGCATTAGTTCTTAATAGACAAATACATTCACAGCCGTGAATTGAATAAAAAATCGACTGATATATGCAAATTCCCGATGTCTTGATTTTTCGTGCAGTTTTTTGAAAGAATAAACCGTAATAATAGTTCTATTACGTCGAGCAAAAGCTCATTTTTGTCATTCGAAGATGCTTGATCGATTGACCGTTCAGATTTTTTAATAGTATCAGTACTTCAAAAGTTACAGCCATTTGTATGTCGCCTTTTAGGTTAGGATAGGATGATCAAACGGTCGTATCTTTTGAACTACTGAGACTACAAAAAATCTGGACGGTCAATCGATAAAGGGTCTTCCAATAATGAAAATGTGCTGTTGCTTGTCATAATTGAACAATTATTACGGTTTATTTTTTTAAAAACTACACGGAAAAACATGACATCGGGAATTTGCATATATCAGTCGATTTTCTATTCAAATCACGGCTGTGAATGTATTTGTCTATTAAGAACTAATGCTGGAACGTCAGTAACACCTTGGAACAATTTTTTAAACAACCAAGAATTATAAAAATCGAAATTTATTAAAATATCGAAATTATAAATAAATCGAAATTATCGAAATTATATCGAAATTATATCGAAATTATAAATAAATTAAAATATCGGTATTATAAATATCGAAAATTTAGCACTGATTTGACTAGTATGAAGCGCTGAAGCTCTAGTTATGTCGCTATAGTTCAATTTCGCATAAATTCGAGAAAATTGATAGAGAATTGGAAGCACTTATCGATGGTCTAAAAATCTCAAAAAATTCATGCACATTATAGGTACTGAAAAGATTAATTTGGCATAATAATAATTCTAAAATGTTATTAACAAATTGATAAAAAAAACATTGTTTAACAAATATTTCGGTGACCTAAGTTTTTTTTTCGATGAAAATAATTCTTTCGTTTTCCTGAATACGGATGAATTTTTTCAGATTTTTTAGATAACTTTGAATTTTTCATATAAAAAAACACGTAAATTCAAAATTATTTTAAAAATCTGAAAAAATTCATCCGTATTCAGGAAACCGAAAGAATCATTTTCATCAAAAAAAAAACTTAAGTCACCGAAATATTTGTTAAACAATGTATTTTTTTATCAATTTGTTAATAACATTTTAGAATTATTATTATGCCAAATGAATCTTTTCAGTACCTTTAATGTGCATGCATTTTTTCAGATTTTTGGACCATCGAGAAGTGCTTCCAATTCTCTTTCAGTTTTCTCGAATTTATGCGGAATTGAACTATAGCGACACAACTACCTTAAGGTAGTTCTGTCGCTTCAGGCTCACTTCGCATAAGTTTTCGAAAAATGAGAGGGAATTGCAAACACTTCTCGGTAACATAAGAATCTGAAAAAATCATGCATATTATAGGTGCCGAAAAAATTAATTTGCCATTATAATAATTCGAAAATGTTATTAACAAATTAATGAAAAATAAAATTACTTAACGATGAAAATAATTGGTTCATTTTTCTGACGATGTATGCATTTTGTCAAATATTTTTATTTTGTTTTGAATTTTGCGTTTTTTTTTGCATTGAAAAATCACAAAATTCAAAACGAAGAAAAAAAATTGGTAAAATTCATATGTATTCAGAAAGATAAACGAATGATTTCCATTAAAACAAAAAAATTAATTTATCGGAAGATTTGGTAAAGAAATTTGCATCTTTGGAATTTTTAATTAATTTGTTAAAAATTGTTTGGAATTATTATTATGCGATATTAATCTTTTCAGCGCCAATATTATGCATATAATTTTTTTCAGATTTTTATATTATCGGGAAGTGTTGGCAAAATTGACTCTCATTTTTCGAAAACTTATGCGAAGTGAGCGTGAAGTTTTTTTCGCCGGTACCACGGTATGAATTCACAATCGCAATCTCGATAAACAAAATTGAACGAAAAAAATCGAAGAATCGTCGGAACTTCGGCGAACGATAAATTCGGGCCAAACTCACGTGATGTTTTTTTCATTGATCTGGAAGACGAATTTGTCGCCGCGGTAGGGATCGACGACGGGAATACCGAGGTTCGAGTCGCCATTGCGAATGGATATTCTCGCGTTTTCCAAGATGCCGCTCAAAAAAGGGTCCACACTGGACACTGGAAAAAATAAATAAAATAAAAAAAGCCTGCAAAGTAGAACCTTGCAAATTGCTTCCTCTAAATTTTGCACTTTTAACGAAGCTACATCTATGAGGAAGTATGTTGATCGGTTTTGGCTTCCTCATAGAGGAAGCTTCGTTAAAAGTGCAAAATTTAGAGGAAGCAATTTGCAAGGTTCTACTTTGCAGGCTTGTTTGAGCTCAATATATTTTACAGTTTTTTAAATATAATTAGCAACAAAGCTGAGGTAGTTCTGCAAAAATTCTGCAATTAGAACCAAATTTGAGGTAGTTCTGCAAACATTTTTTCCGCATTTTTTTTTCGTGTCGGTTTTTTTTAGTTTCTCATGCCGCAAAATCGAAATTTACCGATATAATGACCGTTTCCTTGACGAAACTCTTCATTAATAATCAATAAACGTAATGACACGTTCGAAATTGCAATCGGATGTCTTATTATTTACAGGAGCTAAATTTACTTCCAGAGATTCGAAAAAAATTGAAATTGCAATAACATGGGTACTGCTTTACCGATTTTCTCCAAATTTGGTATAGATCATGGTTTGATGGTGGTCTATGAACGTACAAAATTTCATCCCTATATCTCTCAATTTACGGAAGTTACATCGTGAAAACAATTTTTGCCAAATTTTCAAAATGCTGCGAAATCTGAATTTATTAACCGATTCGCGTCAACTACAATCCCAAACAGTGTTGCATGATAGCCCACTCACATGCCAAATTTGAAGAAGATTCATCGAAAATTGCGACAGTTATCGTGTAAACAACGAAACGTGCACATACACACACACACACATACATACATACAGACATTTCGCACAAACCACTTTTCTCGACGTTTTGGACCATTCTGAGTCTATTGACATCAAAATCTCGAAAAAAAATTTTTTCACGAAAACAAAGCTTCCTCTATGAGGAAGCAAAAATAAAAAAAAAATTCGAAAATCGATGAGATAAAATTCTGAAAAAAATCACGCATATGGAAGGTGCTGAGAATATGTTTTAGGCACAATAATAATTGTAAAATGTTACTCGTGTCACTCGTGATGAAGTCGGTCATCTATTCGTTTGTCTATTGTCATATCCTGTGTCCATGTAATAGTCAGCTAAATCCGTTACAATACAAAAGCGTGTGGCCGCACTTACGTTTCACCTCGCTATTTCTCTTATTGATCCTCCTGGCGAGGGCTTGTTCGGCCATCAAGGCCATCACGGCGAGGATAAGTCCGAGGTACTTCATTGTCGTTTCTCTGTAACAGCAGGCGTATATTATAAAAATATTCATAACGTCGTCAATTTTGCTCCGATTGACTTGAAAATTTGACACAATATTCTTGAGGTATTATGCATTCAGTAAAAAATATAAAATAAAAATGCCAAAAAAAAAAATTTTAATACCCTACCCCCCCCCCGCCCCTTAAGGGGGGATTTGCTTTTTCTTCGGTGAAATTTACGTCGTTTTTGTGAATTTTTTGTTTAAAAACTATACAACGTATCGACAATACATTTGGCATCATGCTATGTTTGTTTTTTGTGTACGCAAAAAAAAATTTGGACCAATTTTGCCGAAGATTACGCCTTCCACGCCCCTCGGCGCCCGACGGTGCGAAATCGTTGGTGTGCACGATTTTTAAAAAACGAATGAACCGATTGCCTTCAAATTTGGATAACATACTCAGCAAACATTCTGTTATCGTTTGATGAAGCGAAAAATAAATTTAAGAAAAATTGTATTTTTGGCGACTTTTTAAAGTAAACATTTCTGGTTTATCCTACAAAGTTGATCACTTTTTTTAATTAAAAAAAGAAGTACTTAACGCATCACTTTTTCGCTTCATCAAACGATAACAGAATGTTTGCTGAGTATGTTATCCAAATTTGAAGGCAATCGGTTCATTCGTTTTTTAAAAACACTTTTAACGAAGCTTCCTCTATGAGGAAGCCAAAACCGATCAACATACTTCCTCATAGATGTAGCTTCGTTAAAAGTGCAAAATTTAGAGGAAGCAATTTGCAAGGTTCTACTTTGCAGGCTTGTTTTTACATTAAAAATGTACGTATATTTATGGACAAACAAAAAAAATGTCGAAGCAAATAAGTCACGATCACAACTCACCTTAGCGAATTTCGATACCAATTACTCGCCTAACGCGGGTGGACTGTACTGATTCACCGGCGGTTCTTTATTATATATAGCGCACGGGCCGTTTTATCGTGAGGCTGCGACGTTGCGCTCGTAAATAGTTATCGATCATAAAAAAAACCTACAAAGTAGCACCTTTCAAATTGCTTCCTCAGCATTTTACACTTTTTACGAAGTTACCGCTATGAGGAAGTATGTTGATCTATTTTGGCTTCCTCATGGAGGAAGCTTCGTTAAAAGTGTAAAATACTGAGGCAGCAATTTGCAAGATTCTACTTTGCAGGCTTGGTTGTACTTGAACTATATTTTACAATTTTTTTTTTATCTAATTATAAGTTTACATATTTTCAATTTTTTCATAACCCATTAAGGGATCGTCACAGTGAAATAAAAAAAAATCGATTTTTTTTTTTTTTTCATTATCGGATAGTATACACGGTTATAAACATTCTGTTAAATTTTTTTATCGAAATTCGAATTATTTCGGTCGCTACAGCCTTTCTTAGAGAAAGGGATTGCAGCGTGACAGTCGCGTGTGCAAACTTTAAACGCGTTTTTCTCGGAATGTTGTTTTTTAAAACAGTGTCCACTCTCAAATGAAGAGTTATGACGATATCGATTTCAAATTTTGAGAGAACATTTCTAACGTCATTCTCTATCGCGCTATGGAAGCTTTTTTAAAATTAAATCTTCCTATTTTTTTTTTACGAAAAACTGTCGAAAAAAAGGGCTAAATTCGATAATTTTCGTCCAAACCTCCGCCATTTTGTCAAATTAAAAAAGAGAGCTCCCATAGCGCGATAGCGAATTTCCTACAGATTAATAATCTTTTTGAAATTTTTGGTTCAGATCAAAATTGCGGCCGCAATCGTGGACATAATGCAGGACCTTTTTTTTACACGAGCTATTTAAACAATTTATATCATTATTATACATTAAAGAAATGCACATAAAAAAAATCATTTTGTATTCTTCAAGAATGTACTTATTTATTTTAAAAAAACAGACCAATTAGTTCATTACAACTTAACAAAAAAAAATCGCGAAAATCATTGATTTTTCGGAGGGTCACACTGTGACGATCCCTTAAATCCTGAACAGACACTTTTTCGTCCCATGTTTCAGCGTTCATTTCTTCCGTGGTAGCCGCCTAGAAAAAAATCAGCTATAATCGTATCAGATGTGAAATTTTTTCAGCTTTCCAAATCCGTGATCAGAATTTTCAAAAAATGTACTCTGACAACGTTATGTTTGTTTATTTAAAAAAAAAAAACGCTTTTTTCGCTTTAATATTTTTTTCAACCGACATTTTCTTATCGACATTCGATCGGAACCTCTCCGGGGGTTTAACTTTCTAAAAGTTGATTTAGGGTTGGCTTTTGTGAACCAAACTGTAAACCAACTATTCTTTAGACACGATGAAAGGCTGGTTAACGCTTGGATATTGGAAAACAACCCTATTTCCGACTTTCAGCCAAGAATGGTAACGGTTGATTTTTAGTCGATTTTTCAAACCTAACCATGAGCCAACGGCTGGATAGCTGGTTGTCAAAAATGGTTGGTTTATGGTCGGTTTTAAAAAATTAACCACAAATTAACCATCGATTTTTTAATTTAAGAGTTGGAATTGGGGTTGGTTTATAATATCCAACCACGAACCAACCTTTCATTGCGTCCAAAGAATGGTTCATTTACAGTTGGTTTACAAAAACTAATCCAAAATCAACCTTTGAAAAGTCGGAACACTGGTTGGTTTGGTGCACCAATTGACCGGTTGATTTGAGGTCGGAGGTGGGAAAAATTACCGAATCCCAACCACAAGTTACGGTTGGGAGGTCCGCGAGGGGTCATTCCTACACATTTCAGTTAATTCTTCCCACACAGAAAGTTTAAACACACTCTTTTTACCGCTCGTTCCGTACCGCCGCAATCTCGAACCAACACATTCTTCACTATACACAGACGGTACTCCATACTTGCTTTCCGTCATATTTTTATTATCCGCGCGCTTTTTCCTCGACATATCGTGGTTGAACATTGACGTCAATTACTGATAATAAAAAGAGGGTTTGGGCCTGTAACACACGAGCGGTAAATATTTTTGTACAACCGCACACAACGAATTCCTTTTCGCATTTTATACATGTTCTGTATCAGCATTCCAAAGTCAAGTACTGATTACTGTCCGTCCGAAAACGCGAAATTTTGTCGTGAGAATTTTTTGATTTTGAAATTTTGTTGTGGGGAACCCGAAGGCAAGCCACTCTGAGAGGTGCTGCCATACGGTGACGTTCGTAACTTATACGACATATGTAGGAGAATCACGGATGGTAAGAGCGTTTGGGGTAGTTATAACAAAGTGGGGGCTAGTACCAAAGTCCGCTGTAACGAATTCCCTTTCGCATTTTATACATGTTCTGTATCAGCATTCCAAAGTCAAGTACTGATTACTGTCCGTCCAAAAACGCGAAATTTTGTCGTGGGAATTTTTTGATTTTGAAATTTTGTTGTGGGGAACCCGAAGGCAAGCCACTCTGAGAGGTGCTGCCATACGGTGACGTTCGTAACTTATACGGCATATGTAGGAGAATCACAGATGGTAAGAGCGTTTGGGGTAGTTATAACAAAGTGGGGGCTAGTACCAAAGTCCGCTGTAACGAATTCCCTTTCGCATTTTATACATGTTCTGTATCAGCATTCCAAAGTCAAGTACTGATTACTGTCCGTCCAAAAACGCGAAATTTTGTCGTGGGAATTTTTTGATTTTGAAATTTTGTTGTGGGGAACCCGAAGGCAAGCCACTCTGAGAGGTGCTGCCATACGGTGACGTTCGTAACTTATACGACATTGTGACGTAGGGTCTCGGTGATATCGAAGAGTATCGATAATCGAACCACGCGAACCGCGCGTAATTAAATTAATTTGAATGTAGATGTTAGGAATGGAATAGTACGGATATTTTAGAGATAGAAACGGTCACACGAGAACGTAGGGTGCGCTTTCTCTTTTCCCACACTGACGACCAGCGGACCACCGGATGCAGAGAACAACGAGGGATGCGAGTCTGGTTATCGTCGCCAATTGAGAGGGACCACCGACGGACGATGTACGTGACTCTTGGCCGTTTTCTAATTCACGGAAAGTCGCCACTCAAATGGACAACACGTGGTGACCAACGGGCCTAGGCTGGCGCCGATCGGCGCCAGGCCCTCCGAGCCAGACCGACGCGCTTTTCCCGCTTCAGCCAGGGAAGCGGGAGTGGCCAACGCTACCCCTGGGAAGGCTGACCGATCCACCCGCGAAGACCGACGATTGGCCAACGTTCACCCTGGAGGGATGAACCACCCCCATTCAACGACGCAGCAGAGATCAGCGACGAGGAGAACGACGATTTTGTACTCAGAACTTTCTTGACTCTTGTACGGAACAGACGTTCCATTTTAACATTTATCAATATATCGATATTGAATACGTTGACTTTTGCTAATCAACGAAACGTATTGTTATTTAAAACCCTTTTAAATATCCCGCGCCTCCGAGCCGAACACTTCAGTGTTCCTCGGGCGAAACGTTCCTTCGCGCCATCTCTCTCGCGATTAAATAACTAAAATATAAATTACCCGAAAACCAGAACGTTACAACATATGTAGGAGAATCACGGATGGTAAGAGCGTTTGGGGTAGGTATAACAAAGTGGGGGCTAGTACCAAAGTCCGCCGTAACGAATTCCCTTTCGCATTTTATACATGTTCTGTGTCAGCATTCCAAAGTCAAGTACTGATTACTGTCCGTCCAAAAACGCGAAATTTTGTCGTGGGAATTTTTAGATTTTGAAATTTTGTTGTGGGGAACCCGAAGGCAAGCCACTCTGAGAGGTGCTGCCATACGGTGACGTTCGTAACTTATACGACATATGTAGGAGAATCACAGATGTTAAGAGCGTTTGGGGTAGTATAACAAAGTGGGCTAGTACCAAAGTCCGCCAACGCCAAAGTCTGCAAAAACTGTAATACCGACGGAACTTTTAGTTGATCGAAACGCCACAGGAGGGCGCTAGCGGTAAAAACCTATTTCGAAAATGCGATCCTGACTGAAGTTGGCAGCGAAACAGTGGTGCTCAACTGATACTTCATTTCGTTGAAATTGATACAAATTGAGTCATGAAATATACAAAATAGGCAATAAAAGAACATTATTCGATATTCATTGTTTTTTAATATTGTAGTTTAACATTTTTATGTAATTTAATATTCCCTGCGATCGTCTAATGCTATGTTATTGTAACTATACTAGGGGGGCTCCGCCCCCCTGCGCGCTTCACGCGTTCCCCCGCCTCTTTTCGCGGGTCTACACCCGGGAGGTTGACACGTAAAGATGGGGCACCCTCGCGGACCTATATAAAGATGGCCGAAAGTTTTAATGAATCTGATTTTAACTAAGTGCTATCGATTGGTGGTCGATTGGTGGTCATTGGTAGCCTAATTAGAGCATTCGGTGGTCAGCGGTTTTTTTTTAATTAATTAATCAAAATTAGCCCGTGAAGTTGGCCGAATTTTTTTTTTTTTTTTTACGAATTTGATTCAACGGGTGACCAATCGATGCGTAATCGTTTGGTGGTCAAGAATATGTTAATTAAGACATTTGGTGGTCTGTAGTTTCCGCAAAAAGCCAAAATATAGAAATTCCGGTAGCCCGGACCGGATGCAGTGATATGGACTAGCCTTTACGGTCGATAAAACAGATAATTCTTAACCGCTTTTGTTCTACGGTGTCTTAAGCGACGCAGGAATGTTCAATGTTCATTAGTAGTTAAATAAAAACATTTGGTGGTCGTTAATTAGCGTGCACGGTATAATAAATTGTATTTGCGCCTCGTCTCGTGCAGCTGCTGCTGCCGCTGCTGCTCTCTAACTCCCACATTTCCTCTCTATACCGCTCGGACTACCTTAAACATCATCGTAAAAAATCTCGGTAAATAAAAGTTATGAACATTAAAAGATATCCTATTATTAATATTCACACCTGTTTTGGAGCAGTCGAGACAGGATAAATAATCGAGGACTCTTCCGGGTGAAATTTCTCCAGGTGACGTTAAATTCCGGTCGTGTTCGAATTTTTTATTTTGATTGTCACGACGGCGGGTGGACAAAGCTTGCAGGTTGCGATCTTTTCGTTTTCCTCGTTCACGCCGATCTCGAAAATCTGTGATCGTAGCAGCTGGCTCGCTTTTCGGGTTGAGGATCCTTGTGCGACGTCACAGGTTTATTGGGCATTGCTGCTAGAATACGATGGAACGATAATTTCGTCGGTATTTTCGAACACGATTGTCGAACATGTCGAGATTTGCGGTTCCAGGACAGCTTCGCTCAGGCTTGACGTAGCATTATTTTCTTGTCGTTTTTTCTTGGCCTCGACGGTTGACGTAACATTATTTTCGTGGCGTTTTTTCTTGGCCTCGACAGTCGGCGGATTAGTATGTAGAAATATAAATTTAAAAGTCGCGTCACTTTGGCGCGTTATATGAGTGCGCGACGTCGATACCTATATTATCGATGAATCGATCTATCCGTGCGTCATTGTTATGATCGATTCCCGAAAGTCCACGGAAACGACCGACTAAAATCCCGAATTTCATTTGCTCGACCGTGATGAAACGGAGCCGAGTCTCTCTCTCTTCTCGACCATCGCGGTGAGCGGACGCGCTCACCGGAATAATAAGATAAGTACTAAAGTGTAAACCGACACATTGTTATATTATTGATTTTGGAAAAATATTGACTCGAATTTGAACACAGTAATGAGAAGAGGAGTTTTTGTTTTTGTGTATAAAATAAAATTACGAAATATTTTCGATATAATTTGGGACTTGTGTATTTATTTTTTCTTTGAATACGATAATTATAAAAATTTTAGCATTTCTATGCATATTGTATTTATTCTCTGCGTATACACGTGAATTTTTAATAATCGAATCCGTTATAGTTTTTAAAATAAAAATGCCGAAATGAGATTTTAAACATAAAAATTACTAAATATATATATATAGTGCAAAACGGTTCAAATAAATAAAAAGACTAGCAGAACATTTTATTACAAGTATCCGTCACTCGTTGCGGTTTTACTTTTACTCCCTTTCCCATCGCTCTAAATTACTCATACGATTATGAATAATATGGATATGCGATGGAGAGTCGGACAGAATACACGTTTGACAAGCGGGATACGAGATTCGAGACAAGTTCAGGCGAGAGCCTTGAACGTCGAGCAGCTTGATAAAACAAAATCGAGCCGAGAAAATTTTTCGCTCGTACATTCAAGAAGTAATCTCGATTGTGTCATTTTCTCGACTCGTCTCGCTCGTCGCATCACTAGCGGTAAAATGCTTTATGAAACTTTATATGCCAATTTGCCGATTCCTTCATTAAGTACAATAAGTCGTACTATAGGGACCTCTGTCTGTGATATACAGGGTGTAACACGAAGTATTGATAATAATGTATGGGCGTGTAGAGCTCGACGAAATACATTTTTGCATCGGGGACCAATGGGCTAGGACGAAAATTGGCGTCGGTATTAACGTTTAAAGTAGACCAATCAGAGCCGCCGTTCTATCGGAAAGGCTTACTAACACAGTCGAGTCACACGCATAGGCGATGAGCTATAGCGCCGATATAGTAGCGCGCCTATGCGAGTGACTTGACTTAGCTATAGGCGCGCCGGTATAGTAGAGCATCTCGCGAGCGACTGTCTGTCGCGTGCGTGTGTGGCGTCTGTGACACACTCACCATCGTGTGCGTGCGAACGATCGATATTCGCGCGTCAGCTGACAGCAGCGCGGCCCACGCGCGACTGTCAGCTCACCAAATGCATGCGTCGGCGTACATAACGCCAGCGTGTCGACGTGGCGAAGTTTTTGACTCTCACGCTAAAGATGCTTACCAACAGCGTGTCGAAGGATAAGCACTGTTTAAATGTTAAAGATTTATCCCCGAAAGATAAGATGAACTATCAGTCTGTTGAGAAAATTAGTGACCCAAAAGTAACGACCCTATTAGAACAACACGTTCCTGGTAGTCAAGCAACTGTACTGTACTTACAAATCATTCAT
Organism: Itoplectis maculator; assembly: GCA_964034905.1. Lineage (NCBI taxonomy): Eukaryota > Metazoa > Arthropoda > Insecta > Hymenoptera > Ichneumonidae > Itoplectis > Itoplectis maculator. Next base: position 1,207,224 of record OZ035871.1, read on the forward strand.
CTTTTTATAACGGCATTTATGAACAAAGGTATAGGGGCCTTGGAACGAATCTATAACGTATGGTACTGTGTCTTCGTATTACGTCTCTGGTGCGCGTGGCCCTTAAGGGGGGGGGGGGGGGGGGGGTAGGGTTAATTCGTGCAAAAAAGGCACGTTTTTGTGATTTTTTTTTTTACGACACTGTTAAAATCTATTTAATAAAACCAATTGTTCATCAAAGTATAACATTCGAAGAATATTGTGTAATTTTTTCATGAAGAAATATTAAAAAATACAGCAATGGCGGCATTTATTCGGAAGCGTCTCGGAAAAAAGTAGAATTGCGGTGCCCATCAGAACTCGGTACTGGATCATCCGAAATTAAAAAACCAAAGTTCATTCGTTAGGTTATCGTTTTCCCCAGGTAACGCGGAAGAGTTTTTTTCGAAATTTTGATTTTTCAATTTTTGGGAACACTTTAAAGGGAAAAACACGATTTTTCGAAAAAAAATCGGCTATTTTGCTATTGTAAAATAAAAAATATTAATAAATTCGAAAAAAACTCTTCCGCGTTACCTCGTAAAACATGTACAGAACACGTATGCGAAAATTCAAAAGGATCGGTGCAGTAGTTTTGACGGTACGATGGGCACCGACTTTGAAAACGTGAGTTGTGGGAAAAACGCTTTAAAGTCGCGCTCGGGCAGCGAAGGTACAGCAATCCGCGAGTATAAAAATATTCATAACGTCGTCAATTTTGCTCCGATTGACTTGAATATTTGACACAATATTCTTGAGGTATTATGCATTCAGTAAAAAATATAAAATAAAAATGCCAAAAAAAAAATTTTAATACCCTACCCCCACCCTTAACTCAGTGTAATCTTCTCTTTGGCTAGCTGCAAAGTGCATGGTTCATCGGGGGCAAGTATTGCAATAACGTTCCATTAACTCGGTCATTTTATCTTCACAATTCACACACAAAATCGTTCATCACACACGGAGACTCGAGTCCGACAATTTCGCGGGTCACGCTCGTCGCGGTCGTATCTCGACGGTTTTTTCACTTGCGCGCCGCGTACGGGTTGCCGATCGTCGTTCCTGCACTGTTAAAAATGTTATGAAATTTACAACATTTTTACTATGCAAATGTGTAGGAAATTTACGAACCAAGTATAGTAAATAAGTATTCGTACACATTGTGCGGTATAATTAATGACCGTGATTGATTTTAATACACTCATGTTGATTTTAATATACATGAGTCTCAGTATTAAATACAGTTGAAGAATTTTCTTACACATGTAATGTAAAAATACCATATTTGTACATTACTTATTAGTCATTAAACAAGTCTTGGAAATATAATATACAATTATGAATTTTCATTACAGGCAACTGGAAAATATTATACAGTATAGTAAAAATATTATGAAATTTATAACATTTTTACGATACAATGGCGTATGAAATTTATAAACCAAGTGCACCAAGAGAAAAATTTCGGAACTACCACCAAATTATACAGGAATACCACGGGCTTTGATCTTTCATTCAACTCATCAAATATTACTTACAATTCAATTCTGCAACTTTTATGTGAGATTTGGGTATACTAAATCGTCAAGTAGTCGGTAGCACAGTCGGTAGCGTCAGCGTTGTTAGGAAGTTAGGTAGGTAGGGTCGTAGGTTCAAACCCCGGATAGGCAGGAATTTTTTCTTCGATAAAAACCAGTGTACTGGTTTCTCCATACCAATTTGGGTATACCCGTGACTCGAAAAGTAATTCTCGAGACGGAAAATATTTTTTTTTTTATTTTTTCAAGTGTGACAATAATAGATACATCGTTAAAAATCTTTGGGAATTTCATATACAAGTGTAGGAAGTTTTTTTGCAGAAACCGCTAATGAAATTTACAATACGTTATTTGATTTTTAATAACTCGTATATGAAAAATCAAAATATCCGATAGGAATTTTACTACACAATTGCTTAATGTTAATACAAATTGTGTACATTTTTAATATACGGTTGTATAACAAAATTCTATTGCATACTTTGATTTTTAATATACCACTTATTGAAAATCAAATTGCGTATCGTAAATTTCATTGACTGTATCCGCAAAAAAACTTCCAACACATTTGTATTAAGGTAGTCCTTGCGTCTAGTATTCATTTCACATAAATTCGAGAAAATTGACAAGAAATTACAACCACTTCTCGATAATATAAAAATCTGAAAAAAATCATGCATGCTATAAACGTTGAAAAGATTAATTTTGCATAATGAAAATTCCAAAATGTTATTAACAAATTGATGAAAAATAAAATTGTTCAACAAATCCTTCGATAACTTAATTTTTTTGTTTCAATGAAAATAATGCGTTCATTTTTCTAAATGTGTATGAATTTTTTCAATTTTTTTAATTCACTTTGAATTTTGCGGTTTTTTACATGGAAAAAATCACAAGATTCAAAGTGAATTCAAAAATTTGAAAAAATTCATGCATATTCAGAAAATAGAACGGATCATTTTCATTGAAACAAAAAAATTTGGTTGTCGAAATTTTTGTTGAACAATTTTATTTTTCATCAATTTGTTAATAATATTTTGGAATTTTTATTATGCAAAATTAATCTTTTCAACGTCTTTAATACGCATGATTTTTTTCAGATTTTTATATTATCGAGATGTGGTTGCAATTTCCTCTCAATTTTCGAAAACTTATGCGAACTCGACACCAGGCGCAAGGACTACCTTAAATTTCACACAGATTTTTTTTACAGTGTGTGTTAACACGAGCCGGGTTAGTACGCGGCTTTCACGCGGCGGAATGCACGAGCACGGCTCTGTAACGCTCGACGCCAGATCTCCTCGTGGTCGGCCATTCGTCGCGCGGGCTATTGTTCCGGCTTTCCGCAGCCCGAAGTCGGGTCTCATCCTACACTGAGAGAAAAATATGATTGGATACACCAAATCATTTATTTGAAATATTTATAATTGATTCAAGTATCTTGTATTTAAAGCAACTATACGTGTCGTCCAAATACCGATATATTGCGTTGAATGAACTACATAAAACAGCCGAATTATTTGTATGAAAAGAACCAGTTCAATTAAAGTATTTATATATTTCGTTCAGTCGAATAAATCAATTATTGTATGGATTTAATATATATTTGAATCAATGGAACCACTTAACTAAACCTGTATACGTGTGAAACTGTTTTCATAGAAAAAATCGATTTGATTCGATTATGCCTTATTTGAGCAGTTTGCTCGATTCATCCCAATACGATTTGGTTGAGATTTGTAAATAATTGAATTATTGTTTTGTACCCAAAGTACGCAATTGTATTTGGGCGTGCCCACTACCAACCATTTTGTGTGTTAACAAATATTTTGTACACTACAGTAAATAGACAAATTCATTCAATTAGTTGGTTCAAAAATAAATCGGGAGTATGTTTCCTTCGAAAACCCATTTAATCGAAACAATTAAATATTAAAATGATTCAAATAAATATTTCGTACATTTAAACAAATAGTGTTTTGATTTAACGATACAATTACTTGATAGGATTGACGACATAATGTGAATACGTATATTGTCTGACGCATTCCTAACATAGTTTTATTGAATCAACAGAATATTTAGTGAAAAAAAAATATATATTTTGTGAATTCAATGCATTTTTAATTTCATTCTACAAACTAAGAAATTAAATATATGATTGGTTCAAATAAACCTTGCACTTGAATATTTTCAAATAAATGGTTTATTTGAAAATTTAGTGTATCCAATTATATTTTTCTCTCAGTGTATGTAAGATCTACACACGTAGATCTTTCAGTAGCTTGGGGCGGGGGGGGGGAGGGGGATTCCCCGGACCCCGGCGGGGGCTTCGCCCCCCGCACCCCCACCAGGGGACAGAGCCCCCTGGACCACCGTACGTCAACTCGCAGTCGCCCACGTGGTCTATGTCACTGCAGAAATTCGGTGGCTAATCGCTGTATACGCCCGGACTGTCGGGCCGGCCAACGTCAGTCCGCTGACACGTCCGACCGGCCGAAACCCGGCAGTGGTCGGCAGTCTCGCTCGACTCTCCGGGTTGTTATTGTGTGCGGCCATTCGACGTCACACAGACGGGCTCACGGACGCGCCGGTCATTAGTGTGAGAAACGAAAATCGATATTCCGCGAGCTCCCGGATTTCCGAAATGTCGAACCTTCAAAATTGACCTGAAAAACTACAAAGATACCGGTCGTTCCGCCGAGCTCTGCGAACTTGGTTAGAAACACAATTTAATTTCATACACACTACATTATTTTCTCATAACCCAACTAATAAAGACGCGCACATCCGAGACTGTCAAAAAAAGCCACACTGACAAGATGAGAGCGAGCTGGTCACCTAACCGATCGTCGTTAATTTATCGGCATGCCGTCGCTGTGTACGTGCGACTCTCTGCACGTATATGCGAGGGGACAAATCGGTGCAGTTGTGTGAGTGGGGACAAATCGCAAATACTCCCAGATATCAGCATTGCCGGCACCGATTTTATCGAAACAGGTCTCATTAAAAAGAGAAAAATAAATAAAAAATATTGGCGCTGATACATTTTGCGTCCGTGACGTGTTGCTTAAGAATATTAGAGTTAAAGACGAGATGTGAGTGAGGAGGTAACGCGCCATGCACGTATATGCGAGGGGACATTTTCGTGCCGATGTGTGAGTGCGGACGAAAAATTTTTGACAGATTCTGAATTTCAAGTGGCCTGATATTAGCATTGCGGGCATCGATTTAATTGAAACAGGGCTCATTAGAAAGAGAAAGAAAAATAAAAAATATTGGACCTGAGACATTTAGCATCCGCGAAGTTTTGACTGGGATAATTCGGGTTAGATTTCGTAGCAGACGAAAAAGAGGCGAGCTTGCTGTAAATAGGAGTGCGGTAGCGTCTCGGTCGTGAAGCATACAAGTTTTTTTTTTTATCTTGGCGTCGAGACGCTACCGCGTCTCTTGATATATTAGCGATGCGCGAACGGATTTTATCGCGACAGGGCTCGTTCGAAAGAGAAAAATAAATCGAAAATATGGAACCTGAAAACATTTTCTTGCGTGACGTATTTGCCGAGATATCGCGAGTTACTTTTGAAAAAAACGTAAAACGTCCTGTCACCAACGGACCAACCACGCGCGAAATTGGCGACGACGCGAGACTCGTAGATAGAGATGCGAAATGACGGTCATTTTTAGAATCTGTCAAAAGACCACAAAATGACCATCATTTGACGGTCTTGTGACGTCATTTTTTTTGCCCATTTAGTCAAAGTAAAAGTGACGGTCATTTCGACAAGCGTCTTGTGACGGTCCATAAAATGACCAAAACACCTATCTAGTTGCGAAATGACGGTCTTTTATTTTTTGGTCACAAATTGTTTAACGTTGAATTCAAATATGTAAGTCAATATTGAAGCTAAACATTGAAAATCGTGACTTTTAACGTAGATCAGCTGATACATAACATTTACCGAGCATTTAGACAATTTTTTGATGATTTCCTGAATTTTTTACGCAGGTATCGACCATTCGGACTCAAACCAAAAACACGTGCAATTGGCGGCAATTTTAAATAATCGGTCACAAATAAATTGGTCTTTTTTGTACGCGTCACTTGACGATCATTTGACGGTCTTGTGACGGTCAAATGACCGTCACAAAATGAACCTCGCATCTCTACTCGTAGACCGCCGCGTCACTGGGCGTGCGCGCTCGATCGCGGTGGCGAGGGGGGGGGGTAGCGGCGCGGCGGCCGGGGCGAGGTGACTCGGGAGACGAGTGAGCGCGACGACAGCAGTCAGCGGACGGAGGTGCGAGAGAGCGCGCGGTGCGAGTCCGAGAGAGTGTGTGTGTGCGAGCGCGAGCGACAGTCTCGAGTAAGCGCGACGCGTAGCCGAGTGTGCGTGACGTGACAAGGACGATTTAATTTAGTATTAAAATAAAAAGTGAATTTTCGGTTGCCAAGTACGTCGTAATATTTTCTTGACAATTTACCCTAACCCAGCGTGTTGTGACAAAAGGATACTCGTGGACTGTCCGCGTAGTAGACAGCCTTCCGCTTGTGGATTGTCCAAGCAGGCTGGGGCATATAAAGATACTCGTGGATTGTCCGAGTAGTAGACAGCCTTCCGCTTGTAGGGGAGAGTACGATTTCCGTGGCGCCAAGATTTGACGGTGGTTTCTTGTAGTACTTTTCGCGGGGAGCAAGAAAGTTCCTATACACTATGGTCCTAACTGCTTTAGTTTCCGAGATATTCAATTTTTAAGATTCGTCATATTTCGTAATTTCTGCGATAGATTTGGCAGTGATTGAAGCCCTGAGTGGCCTCAATCAGTGTCAAACTTCATTAAACTTCACTGAGTGTGTGTGTACTAAAGCAGAAAATTTCCGCTTTAGTACTATATGTAGTGTTTAAAAAAAAAAAAAAAAAAAATATATAGTACTTTGTGTGTTGTTTGTAGCACGAGAGGAGGCCGGTCGACAATTGGAGCAATCCAGAGAGTTGTCGACACCTTCCGAGACACGGACAGATTCTGCCACGCGGCGCGACCCATCGTGCTGATGGCGACTCTCGATGTGAGAAACACCTTCAACTCGGCGCGATGGGTGGACATTTTGGAGGCGCTTAGAAACGCCTTCGGAGTCCCGCCTTATCTTCTACGCGTGGTAGAAGACTATTTACGCAACAGACGACTGACGTACAAGACAACAGAAGGACAGGTGACGAAACAGATCACCGCGGGGGTGGCCCAAGATTCAATACTTGGGCCAGACTTTTGGAACGGGGTGTATGACAGCCTGCTCAGACTGGAGCTCCCGATCGGCGTTTCACTCGTCGCATACGCCGATGACGCGGCGGCGGTGATCGTCGAGAGGACTCCAGAACTGGCGCAGTTTACACTGAACCAGACGATGAGACGGGTTGGACGATGGATGACAGATCACGGACTGCAACTGGCTACAGAGAAGACAGAACTCGTGTTCCTCACGAGGAAACGCATACAGACCAGACTACCGATGACGGTTGGGACAGACGACATTGCGGCCACGGGGGAAGTCAAGTACCTGGGGGTGACCCTGGATACGAAGATGACCTTCTGGCCCCATATACAGAAGACAGCCCAGAAGGCGGCCGAAAGGGTCTCATCCTTAAGCCGCCTGATGGCAAACACGAACGGACCGAGACCGGGGAAACGCCCACTACTTATGTCGACGACCCACTCGATCCTCCTCTACGGCGCGGAGATCTGGGAGGATGCTCTTAAGACGAAGAAATACTGCCACGCGATGATGACGGTACAGAGACAGAGTGCGCTCAGGATCGCCTGCTCCTACCGGACGGTCTCTGCGCAGGCTGTTCTGGTGGTAGCTGGCGTGATTCCCATTGACCTTCTTGCTTTCGAGCGCAAGAGGATCTACGGAAGGAGCGCAGACACAACGCGACAGGACGCGGAAACAACGGAGAGAGACAGGACCATGCAGACGTGGCAACAACGCTGGACGGAAGACGCAACGGGCAACTGGACGAGACGACTAATCAAGGACCTGAGACCATGGACGTGTCGGGAATTCGGAGATGTTAATTTTTACATCACCCAATTCCTGACGGGACATGGATACTTCAGACAGTACCTTTACAGAATGGACAAAGTACGGACGCCAGACTGTACATACTGCGGACACGAACGGGACGACGTTGAACACACATTCTTCGTGTGTGACCAATGGACGGACCTACGACAAGGGCTAGAGACGACCGTTGGAGCCATCACTCCCGATAACATCGTGGAGGCGATGCTTCACGGCACAGACTGGTGGCATCTAGTCGCCACATACATAGAGACGATACTGAGACGGAAAAACGCGGACGGCTGCCTAAAATGACGGACCGGACGTGACACAGACGCGACAAGAACCACAACGGACTTACATAACGACACACGGACAGGCCCCCTTAGCTAGAAGTATTACTTACGTAGTTCCTGGCTGAGGGGGAGACGCGGAGGATAACGCGGACAGAAGTGGTTTCCCTCGCCTAGCCAAAAATTCCCTTGTTTTTTTGGCTAGGGGAGGGGGGGTTTAGCTGGTATGCATCTCGTGGAAGCTGCGGTCGGGTGGGGGAAACCCCCTCGGCCCAGTCAAAGCGAGATGTGAGTCCAGCACACGAGCGTCGACGTTCCTCCCGGCGTTAAGGAGCAGTCCCTAACGCCGGGCGTAGCGAAGGCGCTTACGGTCTATAAAAGATTTTCCCTATTTTTTACCACGATAAATAAAATAATAATAATAATAATAATAATAATAATAATAATAATAATCTTAATTAATTAATAATTATTATATTGTAATAATAGGCGACAGTGGGCGGGGCCTACTGGCACCGGTAGGCGAGCGGGGGCTAGTGGGCGGGGCTAGAGGAAAACAAGTCCGAGCCTGCGGCGGGAATTTTATTCCCCTCCGGCGTCGGAGTGGGGGGGCAAAATTCCCTCCGAGGGAATTTTCCCGCTGATCTGGCAGCACTGCACGCACGGCGTTCTCAAGGCCAGCGATCCTTTCCCCCCTAACAACAGCAAATTCTAGAAAATTCCTAACTGCGCAATTAGCTATAACTTTTTAATTAACAAGAATTTGGAATAGCGAGCGGTACCAAAAGACGCCCATTGAGCTACCGCAACGCTCAGACAGCGCTTCTCGCCAATTTAATTAACATCCAGGCCATAAATAAATAAACTAACTTCAGAGGACAGAATCATCAAGTTAATTAACGATTCTGATGACCTCACGATCACGACAAATGCGGGACGGGCAGAGGTAAATTACCTGAACCTCCGAACATCAATTCTAATACGCAAATCATTGTTATACAATTATTTGCTATCGACCAATCACGAGGCCCGAATATCACGCCACGCGCCGAGCCGCCTGCCGCCGCCGCCCCGCTTCACCGCGCACGCGGCGACGTGGCAGAGCGTCGCACCTCCCCGCCTATCCTCGCGAACCGAGCATATAAAAGGCGACGCCGCGGCGGCCGGCTCACTCTTCATCGCAACCGACTACGATCCGGAGTCACGCGCTGCGACCCAGCGCCCTAAGTGTTCATCGTGCCGTCCCCATAAGTGAAGATTACTAATTCGACCGGAGAGGACCAGAGATTTCGGGATTCCGAGGAATAGCGACGGCGTATCGGTGTTCGGCGGGACGAGCCTGAGGGAACGTAGGACAACTCCCGCAATTCTTGGACAACTCGGACTTCGCAAATTAACGTAGCAACACAAATTACGAAATGTGTGTGTGTATGTGCACGTTTCGTTGTTTACACGATAACTGTCGCAATTTTCGATGAATCTTCTTCAAATTTGGCATGTGAGTGGGCTCATGCAACACTGTTTGGGATTGTAGTTGACGCGAATCGTTTCATAAATTCAGATTTCGCAGCATTTTGAAAATTTGGCAAAAATTGTTTTCGCGATGTAACTTCCGTAAATTGAGAGATATAGGGATGAAATTTTGTACGTTAATAGACCACCATCAAACCATGATCTGTACCAAATTTGGAGAAAATCGGTAAAGCAGTTCCCATGTTATTGCAATTTCAATTTTTTTCGAATCTCTGGAAGTAAATTTAGCTCCTGTAAATAATAAGACATCCGATTGCAATTTCGAACGTGTCATTACGTTTATTGATTATTAATGAAGAGTTTCGTCAAGGAAACGGTCATTATATCGGTAAATTTAGATTTTGCGGCATGAGAAACTAAAAAAAACCGACACGAAAAAAAAAAATGCGGAAAAAATTTTTGCAGAACTACTTCAAATTTGGTTCACATATGGACAACCATAGACTACGTTTTGAGTCGAAATTTGACGCGGATCTGGCGAGCCGTTCAAATTTTATGGCATTTACCATAGTTGCTAATTATATTTAAAAAACTGTAAAATATATTGAGCTCAAACAAGCCTGCAAAGTAGAACCTTGCAAATTGCTTCCTCTAAATTTTGCACTTTTAACGAAGCTTCCTCTTGAGGAAGCCAAAACCGATCAACATACTTCCTCATAGATGTAGCTTCGTAAGTGCAAAATTTAGAGGAAGCAATTTGCAAGGTTTTTTATACTTGGTGCCGAGACGCCACCGCGTCTTTTGATACCACCTTTTCTAAACTTTCAATAATAAGCAAATTATAGGATCAATTTTAAGAAGTATGTTTTTAGAAGTAACGAACAGCTGACATCTCTGCTCCCGACTAGAATGCATCGCGGTTAGAGTCCCCGCGGTCTCGGTGCGGCTTCGGCCGCTCTGACTCACCTGTTACCATTCCGCGATTTCCGGTTTCGACCATGTTATCGCTCTCTGCTCTCGACTCTTGACTGATACGCATCAAGGTTAGAGCTCTTGAGCTCTCGGCGCGACTTCGGCCGCGCTGACCGTCCAAGTTATCATTTCGCTATCTCTGGGTCTCGATTACGCTAACGTGTCGCTATCCTTTGGTCTCGACCAGAGATAGACGTACTCGAATACTTTTGATATTCGAATACCAAAATAATACCGTATACAACCCGATCCATTATTCATTTTTCAAATGAATACTGAATTCAGGTGGATTAATTATTCATTTAAAAATGAATACCGAATTGGGGTGGATTTATTATCCATTTTTTAAATGAATACGGAATTGAGGTAGATTCATTGCTAATTTCAACAATGAATAGTGAACCCACCAAAATTCAGTATTCTGCGTAACGAAAGTAACACAGTGTTTGAAGCAACGGACGCTGAAATAGACGTTTAGCAGTACATATGAGAGATCCTTGCACTTATCCACACCTAACGCATACCCCTACGTCAAACAACTGTTTCTAACTTATAATACACCACTTCTATCGTATGCTTCTGTAGAATGCTTAATTTCGTAAGCGACTATGATGTATTTGCCACAGCACAATCGATTGAATGATACTAACTTTGAGCAACGAGTCTTGGCTGTCAGTAACGTAAAACAAGCATTTGAGTAGAGGAGAGCGCAACAGATTACAAAAAATTCCTTTGAAATAGTCTTTGCGCCTGGCGTCGAGTTCGCATAAATTTTCGAAAATTAAGGGGGGGTAGGGTATTAAAATTTTTTTTTTGGCATTTTTATTTTATATTTTTTACTGAATGCATAATACCTCAAGAATGTTGTGTCAAATTTTCATGTCAATCGGAGCAAAATTGACGACGTTATTAATATTTTTTTGTAACTCATGCACGTAATGTCGCACATTTCGTGCCCGCAAAGCGTGCGTGAGATCGCGTATTATGCTCATGTCAACGTAGATAATTTCACGTACGCCATCTGGTGCGTGAAGTTATCTACATTACTTCACGCACACATTGGCGTGCGTGAAACTATCTACAAGATGATCTCACGCACGCTTTGCAGGCACGAAGATGTGCGACATCACGTTGACATTCGTTACAAAAAGTACTATGTGATACATGGGCGACAAAGCGGCCATCCCGCGGAGGTTAGGAAGCAGTGCACTCGCCTCCTCTCGTGCTACAAACAACACACTCGGCTTCGCCTCGTGCCGTTGTAGCACTCGATTTGGTGAGTGCGCCGCTTCCTAACCTCCGCGCGTAATGGCCGCTTTCTCGCCCTTGTATCACAAAGTACTATTATACTCGCGGATTGCTGTACCTTCGCGGCCCGAGCGCGACTTTAAAGCGTTCTCCCGAAAATCATCATTTTGAAAGTCGGTGCACACGATTACTCAACAAGCAACCCGGTCGCCCCTGCGGGGCGCCGGGTTGTTGTTGGGAGGCTCCGCCCCCCAAACCCCCATTGGGGGGCTCTGCCCCCCAAACCCCCCGAAAATGACCCTGCGACAAAAATGTCCCTTCGGGACATTTTTCCCTGGTGTCATTTTAAGGCACTCACGCGGTCGTCGCGCTACGCGCTCCGCAGGGGGGGCCGTTCGGTCGTCGCGCTTCGCGCTCCGCTCAGTGCCGTTCGGGCGTCGCGCTACGCGCTCCGCACAGTGTCGTTCAGACTGGAGCTGTGAGCGGTAACTAGTACGCAGTGGGAAAATATTCACTTGTTCACCTAAGTAGAGTTCTTCATTACCGACACATGCAGCTAACTGTGTCGGTATATTGGAGTTCTCTAGAATTCAATCTATAGCCGCCTCGTTCACAGATAGTTTTCGCCTCTTAAGGGGCTGCTGGAGTAGATTTTTTTACCGACTGGTCGGTAAAAAAGTACGGTTTCGTAGTTTATGGTTTACGTCGTTATTGTATTACAAAAATGTCTCAAATTGCACAAGATTATTATATCAATGTAAGCGCATCGGCGTAGATTCTCGTTTTTCGTATGGGATTCCTGGAAATATTTATATAATACGAAAAAGGTGACAGTTGACAGTTCTAGCGGCCATATTGGTTTTCGATAGACTTACAAATTTACGATTTTCTTTGTTTTTCAAGCGTTTTCACCCAAAATTCGAGTCTACGCTGATGCGCCTATGTTGATATTATAATCCTGTGCAATTTGAGACATTTTTGTAATACAATAACGACGTAAACCGTAAACTACGAAACCGTACTTTTTTACCGACCAGTCGGTAAAAAAATCTATTCCAGCAGCCCCTTAATATTTACCAGTCGATATCCACATGATGTAATGATTATTAAGCTTATTAAGAGACGAAAACTATCTGTGGACGAGGCGACTATAGATCGAATTCTAGAACTCCAATATACCGACATGGTTAGAAGCATGTGTCGGTAATGAAGAACTCTACTTAAGTGAAAAATATTTTCTGTCAAAATCCCATTGGGGAGAACGGACTTTCGAGTGTTCGATACATTCAGGCAAATGGTGCATTCGGGAACATTACAATTCTGTTGAAATGAAATTCGGTATTTTCATCCGTTCGGCATAAAAACTTTTCGGCGTTTTCACCGTTCGGCTAATAAATATTTCGGTATAATGACTCGTCGGATCTTTTCTCATTCGGGTGAACAGTCAATCGGCATTTATAAATTCGCGCGTTTAGTACGTTCGGCAATCGTATTTTTTGGTCGAGTGACGGCAAGCCGTCAGCGTGATTGCGGTCGCGGCGTGAATTATGAATGAGGTGACAATCGTGAAACACCTGAATTTGTTGGGTTCTATTTTTTTATAGTAGTTAATTAATTTAATAATTGAGTGTAAAAAAATGTTAGAAATCAATAAAATCATGAATGCAGGTGTTATATGGTAATTACGTGATGATTTACAATGAGTAAATAAAATTGACAAAAACATTAGCAGTGACAAGTGAAAATTTACAGACGAAACCAGACAATAAATAGTGAATACAGTTATGAGTGCCAGTGAATAAAAAATAACGAATAATTTAATGAAAAATATACATTTCAAACATATATAGTTCCGTAGAGAAGGTGTCAATATGTTTTACGAATTTTGTGTTTAGGTTATGTTTATACTCATATTTCAGTTTGGTATATTAATTATGAATTAATAATACAATAAAACTGTATCAGTGCAATTAATAAATATAAAAATTGAAAAATCATTTCGGAATCAATTATTTTGACATTATAATATGTGGAATGTACAGAGGATAATTATTTTGAAGAGAACAATATTATTGTTATCATAATTGTGAAATTAATTAAAATTGAATATTTTGATTCTATTATGGTAGGTAATCATCATTCTAAAATGATCTAAGGGCTAATATGAGGAAAGATACATTTGAATTAAGGTAAAATATGAGAACGCTGCAAGTTTTAGTCAAATTACTTTATGTCACTCCGTGCGTAAAACGCGATATTACGCACGCTTCGCGTGCGTAATACCGCATTTTCCGACGTCGTGAAATAAAATTTCGTACGATACGTGTGCGAAAAACCTTTTTCGGACTCGTGTGATTGCAGCACTCGCCTTCGGCTCGCGCTGCAAACTCACACTCGCCAGAAAAAGTTTTTTCGCACTTGTATCGTAATGTACTATTATTGACTGCGAAGACTGACAGCCGGACACAATTTTCAATTTAATGATTTGAGTGTCTCAGGTATTCACCACTTAAAAAGTGTGTAAGAAAAAAACTAAAAAAAGTGCATCAAGATTAAGTTGAATTAGAATTATGCAGCAAGTTTCAGCCAAATTCTTCCATCGATGGCCAAGATTGAGACCCGTATACAACTTGACGACCAAAAGTGCCAAATTTCTTCAAGTGAACTCCTGTATAAAATGATTGGAAAATTAACACACTTCATGGGCATACTTCCCAGTGCTAGACTAAGAAATATTCCAAATTTCAACTTGTTCGCTCTGTTCAGTCCAGAGCCACTAAGTGATACGGACGTCCGGGTAACACAAAATCTTGTCTGAAGGAAAAAATGTCTTTAGTAATGCAAATTCCTTATTATTTTATGTCAAGAATATGTATTTTAGCATGCTTAAGAAATGTGAACTAAAAAGTAGTGGATAAAATAAAATTATATTAACATTTTCCTTAAAAAACGTATTTACACCCTTGGACAGCGAATTCAATAGGCACTCTTGGTGCGTTTTTTAAAAACGTGAGTGCCTAAAAACTAATTGGTCGATCGTTCTGAAATTTGGCACAGTGCTTCTCCATATAATTCGTCAGGTAACGCCGAAGGCGTTTTTCGATTTTTATTAAAATTATCAATTTTACAATAACAAATAGGCTGATTTTTCCAGCAAAAATCGCGTTTTTGACTTCAAAGTGATGCCAAAAATTAAAAAATGGTAAAAAAAAACTCTTCGGCGTTACCTCAAGAAACATCTCCTCTAATGAATGCCGTTTGAATTTTTGGATTCGGGCAATCCTACTTCGAGAAATCGTGTGCACCGCAAATCAACTTTTTTTCGAGACGCCTCCGGAGATTCTCTGCCAATCACTTGATTATTTATTTTTTTCCATAAAAATTTTACAGAATATTCTTGAAATGTGCCACTATTATGTGAAAAAAGATTTAATTGATTATCACTATTTATATCGCCACAAAAAATTCTCAAATTTATGCCTTTTTTTCGCTGAAAATACCCTACCCCCCCCCCCCCCCCGCCCCTTAAGAGGAAATTGTATCCATTTCTCGATAATATAAAAATCTGAAAAAAATCATGCGTGTTAAAAACATTGAAAAGAATTATTTTGCATAATAATAATTACAAAATCTTATTAACAAATTGATGAAAAACAAAATTGTTGAACAAACCTTCCGACAAACTAATTTTTTTGTTTCGATGAAAAAAATCTGTTTATTTTTCTATAGCGGATAATATCTATATGATTTTTACCTACAGCGGAATATATTCATAGAACTTTGTCGCGGATGATCATATTCCGAGGATTATTTTGTGGTGTTTTTTGTCAACGAGTTATTTTACGGTGTGTTATTTATGCATGTTATTTTTACGTGTGTTATTTTTGCATCGAGTTATTTTAACGTGTCACCATTTTTTCGCATTGCTACAGTAATCTCATCGACATCAACAACCATTAGTGACTGATTTGTGGAGGGGAACGGATCGTCTCGTAATGATGGCAGCGATTCAATTTTCGAGCAATGCGTCGCTGGACGAAATCGAGCCGAGAAACACCGTGTGAGTATTTTTTTTTTTTTTTTTTTTTTTTTTTTTCATTTTTTGACCTTTTTGCTTCCTCATAGAGGAAGCTTTGTTTTCGTGAAAAACATTTTTTTCGAGATTTTGATGTCAGTAGACTCAGAATGGTCCAAAACGTCGAGAAAAGTGGTTTGTGCGAAATGTCTGTATGTATGTATGTGTGTGTGTGTGTATGTGCACGTTTCGTTGTTTACACGATAACTGTCGCAATTTTCGATGAATCTTATTCAAATTTGGCATGTGAGTGGGCTATCATGCAACACTGTTTGGGATTGTAGTTGACGCGAATCGGTTAATAAATTCAGATTTCGCAGCATTTTGAAAATTTGGCAAAAATTGTTTTCACGATGTAACTTCCGTAAATTGAGAGATATAGGGATGACATTTTGTACGTTAATAGACCACCATCAAACCATGATCTGTACCAAATTTGGAGAAAATCGGTAAAGCAGTTCCCATGTTATTGCAATTTCAATTTTTTTCGAATCTCTGGAACTAAATGTCGCTCCTGTAAATAATAAGACATCCGATTGCAATTTCGAACGTGTCATTACGTTTATTGATTATTAATGAAGAGTTTCGTCAAGGAAACGGTCATTATATCGGTAAATTTCGATTTTGCGGCATGAGAAACTAAAAAAAACCGACACGAAAAAAAAAAATGCGTAAAAAATTTTTGCAGAACTACCTCAAATTTGGCTCACATATGGACAACCATAGACTACGTTTTGAGACGTGAAAATAACAGGAGCATGAGCGAAGCGAACGCTTTGTTGCTAATTATATTTAAAAAACTGTAAAATATATTGAGCTCAAACAAGCCTGCAAAGTAGAACCTTGCAAATTACTTCCTCTAAATTTTGCACTTTTAACGAAGCTTCCTCTATGAGGAAGCCAAAACCGATCAACATACTTCCTCATAGATGTAGCTTCGTTAAAAGTGCAAAATTTAGAGGAAGCAATTTACAAGTTTCTACTTTGCAGGCTTGTTTTCCTAACCAAACCTATTGTCACCTAATTTCTTTTCAAAGTTTAACTATAAGTTGAAAAATATATATCTCTTCATTTTTAGCGAAATCCTGGCATTTGTCGACGAAATTATAAAACCAAAGATTGCTGGGGAAGGGGGACTTACATTGCTGACATTTGTGCTCAATAATAATTCGGGCAGGCGAATTCATTGCAATGCATGGAACCAACAAATTGATCGGGTAATAAAGAAAGTGGAACTCTATAAGGTACATTTTATGTTTAATATTTGTTATTCAGATCTTTAATATACATTCATAATTAGAAACAATATTAATTTTATTATTATTTTTGTTGCAGATAATGCATTTCAAGAATATCAGGGTAATGCATTTCGAGGAAAATAGATTGATGTGCAACAAGGGCAATGTCCATTACCGATTGGTGATAATACCTGAAACTGAAATTGACGAAAAAGGCTTTCACTAGCCTACTGAGGATAAAGCTGACGAGAACGTAGAAACAACAAGTCGAGGGGACAAAGCGGAAATGAAATGCGAATCAATACGTAAATTTTTATTTGTTTTATATTACTGTTACAGTTTTTTATTTAAAATTATTAACACATTTTTATTTGAGTTTATTTGTTTGTTAGCGCAACCTAGCCAAAGTGACGTTCCTGCGGCTGTACGTGAAATGGTTCCCTCGTTGGACCCGGATGTGTTATTCGATACAATGGACAACGTACAGGTAGAAGAGCAATTTGGTCCCGTACCTAGTCCAGAGAAATGAGGGCGGGACAACTCCTGACTACCAATTATTACAAACATACGGAAAAAGGTTAACATTATGACATTAAATTCATATTTGATTTTTCAATTAATTAATAAATCGACGGGACCAAACCGTTGCCACGCTAATTTATTTCTAAAGAAATATCTATATCTGTTAACTATGTACTAAGTAGTTTCACTTGGCTAGTGCAGTGAATTTGGACAAATATGTTTGGAAAAGATTTTTTGTTGACAACGATTTGTTTTTATGGGATTTTTTTGATAAAGATTTGTTGACAAGGCATTTTTTTTGTTTCTAAAGATTTTTTATGGGATTGCTACACTTTTAACCCTCAACCCGTGAAGGGTTTTTCGGCACATTTAATTCGTGAAGGGCGATCATTTTCGCCTGTGCGCTGCCACACCCACAATTATTGATAAAAAAAATCTGTAAAAATTTATTGTTTATCCTTAGAATGTACTTTTAAAGGACGAACCGCAGTTTTTCGGATATTGTTATTCTTAATATATATTTTTTAAACAAATATCAAGCAATGCGCGGAAAAAATGCCTTTTTTTAAATCGCAGTTTGAGTACTAATTACGGAAAGAGGTTTAAACGCCGCTTCGTTAAAGGAAAAATGTTGCTCTTTAAGGAAAAAATATGCCATTAAGGGATCGTCACAGTGTGACCCTCCGAAAAATCAATGATTTTCGCGAATTTTTTTTGCTAAGTTGTAATGAACTAATTGGTCTGGTTTTTTTTTTAATAAATAAGTACATTCTTGAGGAATACAAAATGATTTTTTATGTGCATTTCTTTAATGTATAATAATGATATAAATTGTGTAAATAGCTCGTGTAAAAAAAGGTCCTGCATTGTGTCCACGATTGCGGCCGCAATTTTGATCTGAACCAAAAATTTCAAAAAGATTATTAATCTGTAGGAAATTCGCTATCGCGCTATGACAGCTTTTTTTTTTAATTTGACAAAATGGCGGCGGTTTGAACGAACATTATCGAATATAGCCCTTTTTTTCGACAGTTTTTCGTAAAAAAAAATAGGAAGATTTAATAAATAAAAAAAGCTTCCATAACGCGATAGAGAATGACGTTAGAAATGTTCTCTCCAAATTTGAAATCGATATCGTCATAACTCTTCATTTGAGAATGGACACCGTTTTGAAAAACAACATTCCGAGAAAAACGCGTGTTCGAGAATGCCGCAGGTGGATGATGGTGGGGCAGGTATAAAATAAAGTTTCGAGTCGGCCAATTAACAGGGAAAAAATAAGAACGATGTTTATTAATATAGATAGCAGTTACACAAAATATGCTTGAGCGAGTCCCGTAGAGCCTGAGAAAATATCACTGAGCGAGTCCACATGTCACAATAATAAGACGCACTGAGCAATTCCAAACGTTTAAACCACGATGAGTAGGTCCACTGTTTGTCGAGCCGAACTGCACGGCTCGATTATATTAATCGTCCGAGAGAATTCGTCCCTGATGAGCTGAGTCACGGAGCGAGCCGTGTGGGAAAAAAACGCGCGCGGGACATGCACGTCACCAACGTCGCCGGAGTTTTCCCCCGGATGAGGCCTGTACCGAATCCGAGCAATACCGAGAGATAAGAGAACTGATTGTCCCGAATCTAATGAGCAGTACGAGAAAAGAGTAGAAACCCGATGAGTCGACCCGGATGAGACCAAAACTTGAGCGCCGGTTGCGTGTCGCGGAGACTGAGATATAATGGCGACCGGCCGTTGCGAGTAGAGATGCGAAATGACGGTCATTTTGTTAACCGGTCAAAAGACCAAAAAATGACCGTCATTTGACGTCATTTTTTTTTCACCACTTTTTTAATGTGAAAATGACGGTCATTATGATAAGCGTCTTTTGACGGTCCCGAGTGACGGTCAATTGACCTATCTAGTTGCGAAATGACGGTCATTTTTTTCTTGGTCACAAATTGGTCATAATTTTTTCATATTAAATTCAAACACGTTCATCCAAATATAATGAATATGAAAAGGAACATTTTATTTTTATCTGTCTTTTATCACTTTTTGTCACATTGCCTTTTATCAATATATCTTTTTTATAAATATATCTTTTCTCGTATTTTCTTTTTAAACTATTATCTGCTATTCAGGTATCTTTTATTGGTATAAGTAAGTATCTTTAGATCATTCTTTTTTAATCAGTCGTTGTTTCGTTAACGGTCGGTAATATAGGGTCCTGTAATCCTAGTTAAACTGACATTTTTTTTTGGAATTTCGGAAAACCAAAACGTCTGACCCTTTTTTCCATCATTTCATACGTGTGTTTCAAATTTCATCGCGATCCGACGCACCGTTTCGGAGAAAACACCGACCTAATTGTCGAAATGACGCGGGCGCGTGGGCGCGGGGTCGCGGGGCAGCCATGTTGGATTGGTCACAAAAAAACGGTCATTTTGGTGCCCGTCATTTGACGGTCTTTTGACGGTCCTGTGACGGTCAAATGACGCGTCATTTGACGACCTCGCATCTCTAGTTGCGAGCACGGATCGAGCGGGAGATCCCGCGCGCAAGCGCGCTCCACGCCGTGCGGCAGCCCGCGAGGTGCTGCCGCCGCCACGAGCGTCGCTGCCGCAAACGACGTAGCCAGCCGTCGTCGGAAGGAAAGACGATATTCTCCAACAACGCGTTTAAAGTTTGCACTGTCACGCTGCAATCCCTTTCTCTAAGAAAGGCTGTAGCGACCGAAATAATTCGAATTTCGATAATAGTACTTTGTGATACAAGGGCGAGAAAGCGGCCATTACGCGCGGAGGTTAGGAAGCGGCGCACTCGCCAAATCGAGCGCTACAACGGCACGAGGCGAAGCCGAGTGTTGTTTGTAGCACGAGAGGAGGCGAGTGCACTGCTTCCTAACCTCCGCGGGATGGCCGCTTTGTCGCCCATGTATCACATACTACTTTTTGTAACGAATGTCAACGTGATGTCGCACATCCTCGTGCCTGCAAAGCGTGCGTGAGATCATCTTGTAGATAGTTTCACGCACGCCAATGTGTGCGTGAAGTAATGTAGATAACTTCACGCACCAGATGGCGTACGTGAAATTATCTACGTTGACATGAGCATAATACGCGATCTCACGCACGCTTTGCGGGCACGAAATGTGCGACATTACGTGCATGAGTTACAAAAAAAAATTTAACAGAATGTTTATAACCGTGTATACTATCCGATAATGAAAAAAAAAAAAAAAAAAAAAAAAAAAAAAAAAAAAAAAATCGATTTTTTTTTAATTTCACACTGTGACGATCCCTTAAGGTAGTTATGTCGCTATAGTTCAATTCCGCATAAATTCGAGAAAACTGAAAGAGAATTGGAAGCACTTCTCGATGGTCCAAAATCTGAAAAAATGCATGCACATTAAAGGTACTGAAAAGATTAATTTGGCATAATAATAATTCTAAAAATGTTATTAACAAATTGATAAAAAAAAACATTGTTTAACAAATATTTTGGTGACTTACGTTCTTTTTTCGATGAAAATGATTCTTTCGTTTTCCTGAATACGGATGAATTTTTTCAGATTTTTTAAATAACTTTGAATTTACGTGTTTTTTTATATGAAAAATTCAAGCTAGTGTAGGGGATTTCATTTAATGTTTCTGAAAAATATTTTTTTTTTTATTTTTTATGCCACTTTTTAAACGTTTTTTTTGTCAAGCATTTTTTTATGAAATGGCTACACTTTTTAGACTTGGCGTACCATTTTTGTTTTGAAAAAACATTTTTGGGCTATTAATCTTTTCAGCATCTATAATATGCATGATTTTTTCCAGATTTTTATATTGTCGAGAAATGTTGGCAATTACCCCTCAATTTGGATTGGGATTTGGAATTACCCCTCAATTTTCGAAAACTTATGCACATTTAAAAAAAGAACGCACATGGAGATTTATTCTAAACCAACGACGTTCTCGACGTTTCTTTCACGAAAACGAAACTTCTTCCACAAGTAAGTAAAAAAACAATTTTCATCGATTTGCAACATATAGCGATCGTAAATAATAGGCGGATGCGCATTATTGTCGTCATTTGTTAAAGACGTCACTCGATCGGCTGTTTGTCTTTTCGTTGCCTTAAAAAATAAATAAAGCTCACGTTTTATTTCAAAGTTTGTGATAATATTTATATGGTCCCCGTAAAAACACATCTTACTAGATTTATGCGGTCTCGTATCATCAGTATGAAAGCATAAAATTACAGTCTGCTTGACGTTACCAAAAAACAAGGTGCGAACCAACCAATGGTGGTCCTTTTCATTATTTTAAGTGTTGTCAGTTCCGTTTGCATGCAAGATAATATGGATTTTATTAGCCAAAACGTGACGTACGCAGCCTTTACCTCTGTTTGAAATTTGGTATAAAATGTGATATTTGTCGCCATACATCGTGCATTGGACTCCAATTCGGACAATTGTACCATTGTCTGCAAAAATCAGCAGCTCGTGTGTCAACGTCGAGGACTGAACTTCCTACTAAGGACAACGTGAATTAATTAAGAGGAACTAAAATGAGGCTTTATATATTGTTCATTGTGGCGTTGGCGCTCTTTGTCGTAGTGGACGAAGTTGCAGCAAAATCTACACGTAGACCTAAAACGCATCGTCCACACACCAAACGAACAACCAAAGCACCGGTTACTCGACGAACAACTACGAGAGCACCGGTTACTCGACGAACAACTACGAGAGCACCGGTTACTCGACGAACAACTACGGAAGCACCGGTCACTCCACCGCCATTCACTTTGCCATCAATCACTTGGAATCCAGAACACTGGAGCAATTGGTTCTCTTCAACGACAGAACCTACCGCTGAAGACTATTCAGATACTACAGATCCAGAACCATCTGACGAAGACAACGCACCATCTCCGGATACAGAAGCTACTAATGTCGATTATTCGGAAACTACCGAACCAGAAAATTCTGACCAAGGTAATTCAGAAAGTACAGATCCATTAATTTCGGAAACTTCGTATACAAAACCTACTTATTAAGGAGGTTGGAGCGCTCCACACTAGTAAATAGAGTACTGATTTTTTTAAATAATGTATACACAGTTTAAAGCACCTGTCGATTGTTTTAATGGTGATTCGAATTGCCGGGTATTTTCTTGATCAGGGAAAAATTTAATTGTAACGGATTTGCCTAAATATTAACCGATTTACGCAAACTTTAGAAAAGGTAATTTTCATTCAGTTTTTCCAAAGAATTAAGGTAGGTTATGTCGCTATAGTTCAATTTCGCATAAATTCGGGAAAATTGAAAGAGAATTGAAAGCATTTCTCGATGGTCTAAAAATCTGAAAAAATTCATGCACATTATAGGTACTGAAAAGATTAATTTGGCATAATAATAATTCTAAAATGTTATAACAAATTGATAAAAAAAAACATTGTTTAACAAATATTTCGGTGACCTAAGTTTTTTTTTCGATGAAAATGGTTCTTTCGTTTTCCTGAATACGGATGAATTTTTTCAGATTTTTTAAATAACTTTGAATTTACGTGTTTTTTTATATGAAAAATTCAAAGTTATTTTTAAAATCTGAAAAAATTCATCCGTATTCAGGAAAACGAAAGAATAATTTTCATTGAAAAAAAAACTCAAGTCACCGAAATATTTGTTAAACAATGTTTTTTTTATCAATTTGTTAATAACATTTTAGAATTATTATTATGCCAAATTAATCTTTTCAGTACCTTTAATGTGCATGAATTTTTTCAGATTTTTAGACCATCGAGAAGTGCTTCCAATTCTCTTTCTATTTTCTCGAATTTATGCGAAATTGAACTATAGCGACATAACTACCTTAAACGTGTTTTTTGTTTGATTTTGATTTATCGCGGCTCATTCTCTTCCTTTAGAGATGTTTTACGTATTCACTGTCTAGATATTCGACAGTATTTACCGTTAAAAAATTACACATGGTTGTTTACGAAGAAATTTCGTCGATGCACAAACAAAAGACTGTAATGTTCAAACGGTAAATACTATCAAATATCTAGACGGTGAATACGTACAGCATCGCTCAAGGATGAGAATGAGCCGCGAAAAATCAAAATCGAACAAAAAACACGGTTTATTCTTCGAAAAAACGAAATGAAAACTACCTTTTCAAAAGTTTGCGTAAATCGGTTAATATTTATGCAAATCTGTTGCTATTAATTTTTTCCCTTGTCGAGAACATATATTTTTATACAAATCACCATAAACTATAGCCAATTGATTCATAAAACTTCTGCTAACGATTTTTTAAAATTAAGACTCATTTGACTAGTGCGTAGCGCTCCAACCTCCTTAAGATAATTCAAAAACGACAGATCAAGATAATTAAAAAACTACAGATCCAAAAACTTCGGAAATTTCAGATCCATGAACTTCGGCATCTTCAGATCCCAAAGTTTCTGAAACCGTAGATCCGGAAACTGCAGAAAATTCGGACCCAGAAACTGCAGAAACTTCCAATTGAGAATTTTCAGACCCAGACACTTTAGAGTCAGAAACACCAGCTGCTTGAAGATGTATTGTCAAACTTGATTAATAAATGTACAACATGTAAAAAAACGAAACTTATTCAATTATGCAAATAAATTGAAATGTTTTCGTATTCTATAGACATAATTCTCCATGCTTGAATAATTTGTTTTCAAATGTCAGCTTGATTGGTCTATTCAGTCCCGAGTAACCGAGTGCGATACGCACGTCCGAATAACACAAAATCTAGTTTGCGCAACCAATCATGCTTGATAATCAAGTTTCTATATTTTGTTACTTTGTAAAAACGTGATTTAATCGCGTGGATGGTGGGTGCAATAGTACCTGTACCAATTACGTCCCGACGTACCCTCATCCCTGAACTCATGCAACCCTCGAGCACCGGTGCATGCCCCGAAACAGGGCCCTAGTCGGTGATCGCCGAGAGGGGATAGCCTAGCGCATGAGAGGAGGAGACGGTCCCTTTGTTAGGCGAGGGGAGGCCCAAGTGACCCCGAGCCAATTAGGGACGCGAACTCTGCCCTCTCCATCCCTTGGATACTGGCTTCTCCGGCTCCGAGACGAAGAAAATTAAAAAACGAGGGAGACGGGAGTTTTCCGACCAATGAAAATCAGGGAAAACTGACCTCTCCCTGCACTGCGTAAGACAGAAGTCCCTCCGTCTAGCATTTAAGAGGCAGTGATACACCCCTCCCCCCCGCGCCCCCGCGCCCATCGTCACTTCGAAACTTTGAAAGGTGTTTTCTCGGAAACGGTGCGTCGGATCGCGATGAAATTTGAAACTCAAATAGATAATGACGGCAGGGAGGGCATAAGCTTTTGGCGTTTCGAAATTCCAAAAAAAAATTTACAGTTTCAATGATCATCGGAGTTATTATCATATATCTACTCTTGCGCTCACCAAATCGTATCGCCAGAAGCTTATGCCCTGCGCGGAAGAAAAACAATTTTTTTGGACTTTGTTTCATCCAAATCGATGCAGTAACAACGGAAAAAACACGTTTCAAACATTTTTTTAGCTCAACTTATCGGCCGTCAAAAAATTTGAGAAAAAGCAGAGCTCAGCATGCATCCGAGAGATGGCGCTAGCGCCGATGGCCAGCAGCCCGCCCGATCGCCGGAACGGGCGGGTCGAATAATTTCAAATTTTTTGTCAAATATAATTGTCGTGGGTTATTAATTAACTAATTAAATCGGTTTGTTTATGTAATTATATTTTTTTATGCATTTTTTGTATAAAATGTTACAACTCGCGAAATAATTAATTTGCCCTTGCAATGCACAGGCAGTGGTATTCCCCTCCCCCCCGCGACACCTCGCCCGCGCGCCCGCATCACTTCGAAACATTAAAAGGTGTTTTCTCCGAAACGGTGCGTCGGATCGCGATGAAATTTGAAACACAAATATAAAATGACGGCAAAGAGAGCATGAGCTTTTGGCATTTCGAAATTCGAAAAAAAAATTTGAGTGATTTGAAACTAGGTTGTCAGAACCATACATTACCGACATCGTCGGAGTTTAACAGCTGTTTTCTCCGCTGTTTATGCATCGATTTGAATGAAACAAAGCTTGAAATGTTTGTTTTTTATTCGCGCAGGACCTAATCGTCGGACAATGTGGTCGATGCAGCACGAAAAATGTAGTTTTACTTATTTTTCCGAGATGGTAACTGAATCGGTAAAACAAATTCGTAATGTTGGAATTTCACCTGTTGCCTCGACCGCATAGATCGTGTCGTGCGAGAATAAAATACAAGCATTTTAAGCTTTGTTTCATATAAATCGATGCATAAATAGCGGAGAAAACACATTTTTAACATTTCACTTTCACCCTGCAAGTACGCGTACCGGCGGACACCCAGCTGACAGCGGACAGTCCGAGAGATGGCGTTAGTGTAGATCGCGACACGGCCGCGCATCCGTCCGAATACGAAAGTGACAGCTATTGCCGCCCGCAAACGCTTATTGAAGATTTTGATTTTCGGGAAAAGTTTGTGTTTTTATTTAAGATAGTGCGTGCAGTGAGTGACGGAACGACGAAAGATATTTTGTATCGACGACAAATACGTGGGAAGACGTAGGAGGCTTCGCAGCTCATAAGCAGGTTAGTGTAATAAATATTGTTAATTATGTCAAACTGTTTCTCACTGCAGTTTTTTAGTGCCAGTAATAAGTGTACAGAGCCTGAGGATAGTTGTTTCAGCTTGTCGGTGGCAGCAGTGAAAAGTGAAGCGAATAACATTTGTCGAATGAAGTGTTGAAACTCCACGAGCGAAGAGACTGGGCTCAAATATATGACACACATGTGTCAAGTGCTCTGTGCTCTGTGTTGTGGAGTTTCTTTCGATAACATTTCATTCGACAAATGGTTCATCGCTGGTTAATTTTCACCAGCCACGGACAAGTAGCAACAGCTGTCGACAGACTCCATCTACTTGTCCGGTGGAAGTATCACGTGAGTGGCGCGGCATTAGCGCTGGCCGCCGAAGAAATCATTGGTAGCAGAAGAGACCGCTAGATGGATCTGTCGCCCTTGCCGCCAACAGTCGGTAACGGCGGCCATTCGTTCGTCTCGGGACAAGTGTTGACAGGCACTGAGCCTGCCGGTGTAGTTATTAAAAGTTATTCTGTGTTTTTATTTATAAAAAGTGCGTGCGGTGTGCGAGGAAATCTTTGCCATCAACGAGAGACGAGTGCCAGCTACGAGGAGCACCGTCTAACCATGATCCACAGGTAAATCATAAAATTATTTTCACATACATGAATGTATCTCGTTTGACAGTTTTCTCCTGCCACCGATATGTTTTTGAAGTATGCTGATATTGCGGCTTGTTGGTGGCTGCAGAAAATTGTCGAACGAGAGAAGTCCACAGAAAATTATGGGAAGAGGTTTTCTACCCGCACAAGAGTTAGAATAACCTCAAATTGCACAGAGCAATCTCAAATACATCTGAAGAAGGCACCGACAGAATTTAAGGTTATTCTAACTCTTGTGCTATAAGAAGACTTCTTCCCACAAGCAGCTCTCACTTGATACTTTTCAGCAGCCACCGACAAGCTACAATTACCATTCAGAAGCTCATTCTAACAGCTTTCTGCTGTCTCCGATAAGTTGACGGAGCCTTGGAACAGTTGTTGTAGTTTGTCGACGGCTGGTGGAAAGTGTCAAGCGCCAATCGCTTGTGGAAAGTATTTTTCTAACCACACCAGCCGTCGACAAACTACAACAACTGTTCCAAGGCTCCGTCAACTTATCGGGGACAGCAGAAAGCTGTTAAATTTTGTCTCGCACAGTCTTCTGCTGTCCCCGATAAGTAGACGGAGCCTTGGAACAGTTGTTGTAGTTTGTCGACGGCTGGTGGAAAGTGTCAAGCGCCAATCGCTTGTGGAAAGTATTTTTCTAACCGCACCAGCTGTCGACAAACCACAACCACTGTTCCAAGGCTCCGTCTACTTATCGGGGACAGCAGAAAGCTGTTAAATTTTGTCTCGCACAGTCTTCTGCTGTCCCCGATAAGTAGACGGAGCCTTGGAACAGTTTTTGTAGTTTGTCGACAGCTGGTGCGGTTAGAAAAATACTTTCCACAAGCGATTGGCGCTTGACACTTTCCACCAGCTGTCGACAAACTACAACTACTGTTCCAAGTCTCCGTCGACTAATCAGGCTCAGCAGAAAGCTGTTGCGAGACAAATCTGTGGGAAGAATTTTGTCTCGCTTAACAGTTTTCTGCTGGCCCCAATAAGTTGACAGAGCTGCTGAATAATGGTTGTTGTAGCTTGTCGGTGACTGCTGACAAGTGTCAAGTGAGAATCTCTTGGGGAAGAAGTTTTCTAACCGCACACAAAGAAAATCATAGCACAGAGAAATCTCAGATACGGCTGGACCGTCCGCTGAAGGAAAGGCTGTAGGAAGACATTCACCATGAAGCTGGAGGAAAAGATTGAACACTTATATTGACAGATGTTTCTCGCTTTTCTTTTCTCCTGCCACTAATAAGTATGCTAAGCCTGTAGATAGCTATTGCGGCTTGTCAGTGGCTGCAGAAAAATATCAAGTGAGAACCATTTGACGACTAAAACGTTCACTCCTTCTCACAGCTCTTCCTTCAGTCGGTGGTTGAGTTATATTCAAGATCGCTCCGATCGCAATATTTTTCCTCTTGAGCTGTTGAAATAATTGTTTTAAAAAATATTTGTCTTTTCAGAGTTGGGCTTTGAATGGCGCTTGGATATCTCGCCCGAACTCATGATGCTGTACAACATGCAGCAAATGGTCCTCAAAAACTTCCGGCCCTAAAGAACTTCATGGCCCTCAAGGAGTTCCGTACAACATCCGGCAAAATGGAAACTTTGCCGACGAGAGTATCGCCGAAGATGCGCCGGCGAAGGACAAAACAGTCGAGGATAAGGATCCGGATAAGCCGGTAAGTATGTATAATTTTCAGGTCAGCGAATCCAGTGTACCGAGAGGACGAATCGACGAACGCGCCGCAGGTTTTGGGAAACGCGTAGCCACGAACGCCTAGCACGACGCCTCCGCAGACTCCGCAGCCGCTGTCGATGAGTCGCGACGTCGACACCCCCGACACGATCGTCAGCTCGTCATCCTCGGAATGCGTGATACCCGAGTGCATTCATCGGTTCGCGGGTCTGCAACTGATCGACGAGGAGTCCGACGAGGAGGCCGACTGGTTGAAGCGAGTCTCGCCCGTCATACCGCTCATATCGCCGATACCGATTAGATTGAAGCCGGGGTACCTCAAACACTGTTGGGCGGCGTATCGACTCCTGTGTCGATTAATTGTATTTTTTATTGTACATTTTCAGTGCATAGATTATTTCCGTACGGAAATAATCTATGCATATAGATTATTTCCGTACGGAAATAATCTATGCACTGCAGAGCGTAATGCTCTGGATTCTCGAGCGATGTAAATCGCTCGAGAATTTCCCGCCTGTTGGGGGACTATCGACACCCGAGTCGATAAGTCGTATTTTTTTTTTTTTTTTTTTTTTTTTTTCGGTGCATAGATCATTTCCGCATGGAAATAATCTATGCACTGCAGAGCGTAATGCTCTGAATTCTCGACTGATGTCAATTGTTCGAGAATTTCCCACCTATTGGGCGGCGTATCGACCCCCGTGTCGATTAATTGTATTTTTTATTGTACTTTTTCAGTGCATAGATTATTTCCGCATGGAAATAATCTATGCACTGCAGAGCGTAATGCTCTGAATTCCGAGCAACGCAAATCGCTCGTGTTTCTCATCGCTCGGTGAGCAAAAAAATGTTTCTAACGCAATACTGCGTTATACGAGCAACCATCGTCGCTCGATTTATATTATATAATAATATATTAAAATTCTCGCCATAATGATGTGGGCGTGTCGCAGCGAGACCGCTGGTGTTAGTATACGCCCCCTGTGGCGACGCCTCCGTTATCAACGAGAGAGAACTGGTGCGGCTCGCCATCTCGCGGTAGTTTTAAGTCGGAGGCCAGACTCCTACATTACCGACCCCGTCGGAGTTTTCCTCGATGTATCACTGCCTCTTAAGCTCGCGCACACTGCGCATTTAGTCAGTAAGAAATTTTCTGCTGAAATACAACAATCTTCACTGGCAACCAGGTCGTCTCCAAAGACTTGTAAGTTTTCAACGAAAACCTCGAACGAATGCATCCAGCTGCACAGTTTAGGAACTAAGTCCTTATTTCCTTTTAACACTTAGAACGAACGCATCCAGCTGCAATCGTTTTAAATTCTCCAAGTCCTTTTTCTTTTTTACACTTAGGACGAATGCATTGATTTGCATTCGCTCTATCCCTTGCAGATTAACGTCTTTTTTGCAGGCAATCCAGTTTTCAACACTTAGCGAATGCATTTAGTTGCATTCGTCTAATTTTAATAGTAACTGGCTGTGCGCAGTGGAGCGGAGTCAAACTCTAAGTCCCAAGATTCTTGCAAGGGTAAATTAATTCTCTAACTTAAATTCGAGACTAAATGGGAAAACAACGTCGTAGAGGTTGGAAATACCAGATCCGAAAACTGGTAGCTAAGCATCAGTGAATTCCCCATTCAATCAAAAATCAGGGGATTCGAGCCTATTATACTATTGACTATTTAGCAGCCAACAACTTCATCCCAGAAATTGATCCGGTTATTACTGACCAATCTGAGGCTAACAATAACGACATTCAATCAGAAAACATTTCGGTTAATTTGGAACAAAATAACAATAACACAGACTTAAATTCATTCAAACTATAATTAAAATTGAGTACCGAATTAATTTCTTAAACAGCAAATATATTCCGCCGAAAGATCCGAGATTTAACTTCTACTGCAAGAAGGAGTTTCCAACTCGTGCACTCTAAATTAACTTACATTTTTCAATCGAACGTTCTCGCCCGGATCCCAGATTAATTAGCTTCGACTAAGGTCCAAAACAGGGCATACGATATTTTGTGTTACTCGGACGTAACACACCTTTGTCTAGACGTGACTGTACTCACGTCTTGACAAAGCTAAAAAAAAATATTCACTAAAGTCAAGTATTCCGAGCAGTTGACCAGAAAATAAAAATCCTGCTGTGAAACGTACAACGTAAAAGTGCAGATACCGTATCTCGGCGTTGCGACAAGGTGGAATTCTACGTGTAATATGATTTCTCTCAGCGCTTGAAATGAAGCCAGCACTCAATCTGTTATGCGAGAATAGCACCACACTCAACTTCTACAACTTATCGGCTATCGAGTGGACCCTTTTGATGGAGTTCGTCCAATTACTGCGTCATTTTAAAGCATTGTCATCTGCATTTGTGGTGAAAAGTACGCGAAGTTGCCGCTCGTGGTGATTGAAGTGAACATGATGCTCGATAAGCTCGAATCATTCATTCTGTCGCACCAGAAAATGCAGACTTTCAATTTTTGTCTACGACCTATATTTTCGGAGTTACTAATTTGTTGAGGGGGGGGGGGGGGGGGGGGGGTAGGGTTATTTCGTGCAAAAAAGGCACGTTTTTGTGATTTTTTTTTTTTACGACACTGTTAAAATCTATTCAATAAGACCAATTGTACATCAAAGTATAACATTCGAAGAATATTGTGTATTTTACGAAGACTGAGGGAAAAATGAGACAATGACGGCGTTCAAGCGACTACCATCAACACCAAAAGCCTGTTTATCACATCAATATGGTCAAAGCTGGGATACGGCAAACTTTTAATAAAGAAATTCCATTCCGAAGTTTCCGGTTGAGCGATAAAAGGCTTTCTTTATGACAGACACCCTGTCTTTTTCGGTTTTTTCGCAAATATTATAGAAGAACTATTGTTTCTGATTTTTTTTAAGTTTCACTTCAATTTTTAAAGCTGAAGGACTCATCTCCGACCCATGGTGCCCTTGAGACTTATGTTCGTCTTGACGCGCGCAATTTTTTGAGCCAATAAAAAAATTTGACCTTGACTTTCAAGGTCAAGGTCAATTTTGCGGCTCCAAATTTTAAGAGATCTTTACCGGACATGACCGGGAGATTCTGTTGCCAGAGTGGCGACCAAACATTTCTTTCCACCCTGTACGTGACTCTCCCATTAGTTATCGTCGGGTTCAACATGCTAATCGATAGAATCGAAGCTGTTGTCGGTGAACTGGACTCGAAGCCCACACGAAGTCCAATGGACGAGCGTCTGCTACTGGCGTTTCAGGCTGGGAGGGACAAAATGCTAAAGCACTATCGGAAAACGAAATGGATTTACGGTGTGGTGCTTATCTTGGAACCTCGGCACAAAGTCGACAGCGAGTCGGGCTTTCTCGCTGACACCTTGGGGCCTCGATTTGAAAAAAGGGTCAGTTGAGAAATTCGAAGAAATATTCAAGGAAGACTACTGCCCCACGTGCACGTCCGATGCCTCGAGTTCGCAAACGACATCGCCGCAGGATAATGATTCGTTTGATCTGTACGCCCTGTACGAATCATCTTCACAGATCTGGCATAAGTCAAACTGCAGCGAATGGAGAACGGAATTCGAAAGGTATTTTACGTTCACTTAACTTTTTCTTTAAGGAATTATCGTTTTTACGGAACATTTTTTCTTTGAGATTTCACAGATCTGCACAGAAAAAAATGACTCCCGCGTTTTTTTTTTATTTGCAATCGGATAAAGATCACGAACTTTTCAAAATCGATATTTTTACAAAAAAAAAAAATTTTGTTTTGTTTGTTTTCTTAATTTTTTGTAATGAAAAAAAAGTCATAAAATTTACATTTATTTTTGTTTGGTAGGTACTGCAAGGCGAAACGGGCCAGCCAAGGCGTAAATATTCTGCAGTGGTGGAGCGAACATGCGACCGAATATCCGAATATGGCGAAAATGGCCCGCGATTTTTTATCGATTTCGGTAACGAGCGTTCCTGCTGAGCGATTGTTTTCGAAGGCGGGGCTAATACTCCGCAAACACCGAAGTCGGTTGTCGAGAGAATCCGCGAGGAGCTTGCTGTGTCTCAACGGATAGTTGAATTGCAGTATCGCTTCCCGAATTCAAGATAATATGAATCTGAGTGGAAATCGAAAGTATTATTTTAGGGAGAGGTAGGGGTAATTATTATCGAAACGAAATTTTGTATCGATGCACGCACGGATGCACACACGTCGCTAACACTAAAATAGTCGAAAATGTCCTTCCAAAAAGTAAATATTGACTTTATCGAAAAAAGTTTCCCACAAAAGTTGTTAGTTTTAACATGCCGCACGTTTTGGTAAGATAAAACATCATAATTCCATTAAAAAAAAAACACGTCGGTCGCCGTAATTACGCCATTTTAAATGGTGGATCAATTTTTTTTCTTTTTTCAAACGTCCCTCTTCGAACTCCAAAAGTTTCTTTGTCCAAAAAATATTGTCAGATCAGTATTTTTCGAAATAAATCAAGTGAAAGATTAAAATGGGACACCTGGTATATATAAATTTGATCCAACATTCAAAATGGCGGAGTTGCGACGGCCGACATATTTTTTTTTAATGGAACTATGACTTCCTTCCACCAAAATTGTCAGCATATTAAATGTATTTTAGCGCCGAGACACTCCTCTGTGACTCCACGACCCATAAGTATAGAAATCTTCGGAAAATTACTTGGAAAACTCGACCGTTGGCCCTCCGGGTCGAGTAAAAATTAAACTCAAGGGCCTTACGCCCCGCGTGGTAAAAGAAAATCGGAAAAGGACGCTGTTGTCGAACGCGAGGAATATTGCAGCGTTACAAAACTAACCACTTTTAAGGGGCTGCTGGAGTCGATTTTTTTACCGACATTGGTCGGTAAAACTTGAATTCCGCAATTTACGCTTTACGTCGTCATAACGCTACAGATATACTTCAAATTTGACAGAGATGTTATATGAACAACAACGGTTCGGCGTAGATTCGATTTGTGGTTGAAAACTAACAAGAAATAGAAAAATCGTATATTTTGAGTCAATAGAGATCTTCTTTATCGGCTGAAAGTTTAACCAAAAACACGTGCACGCAGTTTATGCTTTACGTGGATTCAGTTTCTATAATCGACATTTCGCCAGTTCTGAAATATTCAGAAAACATCAAAGAATTGGCGCAGATACGGATTTGGCACGTTTGAGTTCCTCAAACGATTATATCTTACAGCAAATGCGTTGTTGACATTTCAAACGGCCATATTGGTTTTCGGAGATTTACAAATATACAATTTTTCCTATTTCTTGTTAGTTTTCGACTGAAAATCGCATCTACGCCGCACCGTTGTTGTTCATATAACATCTCTGTCAAATTTGAAGTATATCTGTAGCGTTGTAACGACGTAAAGCGTAAACTGCGGAAGTCTATTTTCACAGGACCAATGTCGGTAACAAAATCGACTTCAGCAGCCCCTTAAGCACGGCAAGGAAAATTTTTGTCGAGATACCTGACACGGCTCAAGCAGACCGAATATTTTGCACTGCTCCTCCAGACTCTTCATCTTTCCGGGCATCAATCGGGGGAGAACTTTGCCGGGCACTATTGGCTTGTTGTATAGACATCTAAAGTCACCCGCCCTTTAAGAAAGAGAGCAATTAGTAGTATAATAGAATCAAAATAGAGAATCAGTGATAAAAATTATAAAATATTTCCTCATCGAACAGGAATCAATTCATACTTCAGGGAATCTTTGAATGATCTGATTGTGCAAGGTGAAAAATCCGACGAGTTTGTCGTGTACCGCGGTCGAGGCGCCATGATGAATCCGGATTGGATCGCGCAGTCACCGCCGTATTTGTCGTCCCATGAACCGAGTCTGTCGACGTCAATTCCATTTATGATAAGCATGCATTTCTTACTGCTTCGTATGTAATTGCGTTTCAATTGTAGAAATTTAACTCACAGATGACCCAATTCGTGGGCCGCTACAAAGGAACCCTTGAATGCACCGTTATCCTTAATTACGGCGGTGTTGTAGAGGGGGCCACCCTTGTTCCGTTCGCAAGCTTTATCGAAAAAGGACAAGCCTAAAAAATTCGACGACCAATATTAAAACCCCCAAGATATTTTGCAGCCTGTTGCACAAATTAAATAAAAAAATGTTAGCTGAAAAAATGTACCTAAGTATCCCAAAGCGAAATTCTTTCTGCAACACGAGCGAACAAGTTAGTATTGGATGGAACAGTAATATATTTTCTACGTCAAATTTTTCGTACCTCGTCATTGTCACGGACATGTCGTAGCTGTCAAGTGGAAAAGTGCCTCTCACAGAGTAGAAAAACTCGCCGGCGTCAAAGACAGACGCGGTGGAATTTAAAGTGTCAGGGTCGACCAGGTTTCTATTGATGTACGGAGTGGCTTCGGGATACTGTTGATCGAACAGAACGACAGATTAAATATGCCATCATCCGCCTACAGCGTGTTGCGGGCCGATAAATCAATTTTTCGTTAAGGGGCTGCTGGAGTAGATTTTTTTACCGACATTGGTCGGTAAAACTAGAATACCGCAATTTACGCTTTACGTCGTTATAACGCTACAGATATACTTCAAATTTGACAGAGATGTTATATGAACAACAACGGTTCGGCGTAAATGCGATTTTCAGTCGAAAACTAACAAGAAATAGGAAAAATTGTATATTTGTAAATCTCCGAAAACCAATATGGCCGTTTGAAATGTCAACAACGCATTTGCTGTAAGATATAATCGTTTGAGGAACTCAAACGTGCCAAATCCGTATCTACGCCAATTCTTTGATGTTTTCTGAATATTTCAGAACTGGCGAAATGTCGAATATAGAAACTGAATCCACGTAAAGCGTAAACTGCGTGCACGTGTTTTTGGTTGAACTTTCAGCCGATAAAGAAGATCTCTATCGACTCAAAATATACGATTTTCCTATTTCTTGTTAGTTTTCGACTGAAAATCGCATCTACGCCGAATCGTTGTTGTTCATATAACATCTCTGTCAAATTTGAAGTATATCTGTAGCGTTATAACGACGTAAAGCGTAAATTGCGGAATTCTAGTTTTACCGACCAATGTCCGTAAAAAATTTACTCCAGCAGCCCCTTAAGGGTCTCTCAACTTTGAAATTTTTTTTAAATCAAATTTCTTTTGTGCATTTTTCGAAAGTTTATATATTTAAAAGTATTATCTGAAAATTTCAGGAAGATCAGAGCATTCTAAAGGTATTTTCCATACGTTGAACGCTAGCTGAGCGCGCTTGTTCGCCGTATATCGCTAAAACTTTAAACGCGTTTTTCTCGAAGCAACGTTTTCGAACCGCTTGTTGCAAAAATCTCAGGAACTACTGATCGGATCCTTATGAAATTTTAACCACATATGCTGTACACTTATCGCTATATCCCCTACCCGAATTATTGCAAAATTAGCATTTTTACTTTTTTTTGGTAAAAAACATTAAAAAAACACGTTTTTTCAATGTTTTTTTTCTTTTGCCTGCCATTTTGTTATTTTCGCCTATACATGAATAATTCTGGTAGGGGATATAACCAATGATATACTGAACCTAAAACCATTTTTTTTTTATTCGGATCGACCATTGTTGAGATTTTTTCAACAGCGCACACCTACCTACTTTTTGCGGACTCCTGTTTACCTGGCATTTTCACACTAAAAAGTGACTAAAATCCATTTTTTTTTGTTTTTGTTATTTACCTTATTGTATTTTTAAAAAAATTGATAAAAATAGCGTTTTTTCATGCATCCAAAGTAGAGAGACCCCTTAAGGGGGGGGGGGGGGGGGGGGGGGGTAGGGTATTAACATTTTTTTTTGGCATTTTTATTTTATATTTTTTACTGAATGCATAATACCTCAAGAATATTGTGTCAAATTTTCAAGTCAATCGGAGCAAAATTGGCGACGTTATGAATATTTTTATACTCGCGGATTGCTGTACCGCCCGGGCCGAGCACGACTTTAAAGCGTTTTTCCCACAACTCACGTTTTCAAAGTCGGTGCCCATCGTACCGTCAAAACAACTGCACCGATCCTTTTGAATTTTTGCATACTTGTTCTGTACATGTTTTACGAGGTAACGCGGAAGAGTTTTTTTCGAATTTATTAATATTTTTTATTTTACAATAGCAAAATAGCCGATTTTTTTCCGAAAAATCGCGTTTTTCCCTTTAAAGTGTTCCCAAAAATTGAAAAATCAAAATTTCCAAAAAAAACTCTTCCGCGTTACCTGGGGAAAACGATTACCTAACGAATGAACTTTGGTTTTTTAATTTCGGATGATCCAGTACCGAGTTCTGATGGGCACCGCAATTCTACTTTTATCCGAGACGCTTCCGAGTAAATGCCGCCATTGCTGTATTTTTTAATATTTCTTCATGAAAAAATTACACAATATACTTCGAATGTTATACTTTGATGTACAAATGGTTTTATTGAATAGATTTTAACAGTGTCGTCAAAAAAAAATTCACAAAAACGTGCCTTTTTTGCACTAATTAACCCTACCCCCCCCCCCTTAAATAAGTATTATTCTTCGTTCGTGTATTACTCGAAACGAGATTAGCGGCATAACAGAGCGCGCGAAAACGCGATCCGAAACTCACCGTTCCGAGGACGATGCCGGATATATGTAAGCGGAACCTCGGTGACTCGAGACTTCGGTACTTGAGATCGACGCCGTTCCACAGAGCCAGAACGTACTGCAGCAGAGCACTCATGTCGTCGTTGAAAGTCCTGAAACACGTCGTAAGGGTAATTTGAATACTGGTTGGAGCCAGGTCAACTTGGCGTGAATGAAAAAATGAAAAAGTCCAGATGGACCTTCGATGAGCCTCTGTGAAATTCCATCATGACGACTCACTTGTACATACTGTTTTCCACTACTACGAGAATCTCCGGGTAGAGCGTGTCCGGAATTGCGGTGTCATCTTGGGCTTCCCTTTTTTGTAATTTCTCCTTGTTCAGCGCTGTACCATAACGAGATGTGAAATACCGACGCTCACCTCAAAAGTTCGGATACGCATTTTTTCATGAATTATGAACGGATCGAAGTGAAAATTGAAATACAGATGCCAGTAATGTGAATCTCGTGAATGAATTAGTCAGAATTTTGATTTTTATTAAAAAAATTGATGTCGGTAACAGATCTGTAATTTTTTTTTTTTTTTTCGAAAATCAAAATTCTGACTAATTAAACATTCACGAGATTTACATTAGTGGCGTCTGTATTTCAATTTTTGCTTCGATCCGTTTATAATCGGCGACAAACCGCACATCCGAAGATTTTTGGCGCTCAGTGTTTCACATGGCCATAACAGAAAAAAAAATTATGATTGTAAAATTGATAATTTTAATAAAAATCGAAAAACGCCTTCGGCGTTACCTGACGAATCATATGGAGAAGCACTGTGCCAAACTTCAGAACGATCGGCCAATTAGTTTTTGAGTAATCGTGTGCACCGACTTTCAAAATGATGATTTTCAGGAGAACGCTTTAAAGTCGCGCTCGGGCCGCGAAGGTACAGCAA
Organism: Itoplectis maculator; assembly: GCA_964034905.1. Lineage (NCBI taxonomy): Eukaryota > Metazoa > Arthropoda > Insecta > Hymenoptera > Ichneumonidae > Itoplectis > Itoplectis maculator. Next base: position 1,245,206 of record OZ035871.1, read on the forward strand.
TCCGCGAGTATAAAAATATTAATAACGTCGTCAATTTTGCTCCGATTGACATGAAAATTTGACACAATATTCTTGAGGTATTATACATTCAGTAAAAAATATAAAATAAAAATGCCAAAAAAAAATGTTGATACCCTCCCCCCCCCCCCCCCCTTAAGTACCGTGGAATGACCCATATATGGACACTGTGGGTATGAAATTGAAGAATAGTTCGAAATTTGAGGATGGCAGAAACTCACGTAGCTCATAGTCCTTCACGTCGGTCTTGAACACAATGTGATAGTGTGAATCTTCGTCGTCCAAGTCATCAAAATCACCAGCCGATCGATGTCTCCTTTTGTACTCATCCGCGACGCGAGTTGGAATAGACCTGACAGCTAACTTCTTAGATGCAATATGACCATTCTAAACAAAGAACAAAAGAAAAAAAAATGTATTTGGTAAATTGATCTGGAGCAATGAAGCATCATCGATCAGAATTGGAAGAAAAAATTTCAACGTACGACCGTAGTTTTCCCAGAAGGATCCGTGCCGATTACAATGGAAGCCAGATGTCGTGGATCCTCCAACAATTCACCGACCCAACGCATCAGCTACGTAAAAACGTTGTAATATTCTTTGTAATGAAATTGTTAAGTTCAAAGTTGTGGAAGAAGTAAAAAATGAGTAAATGCGTACACCAGTCCACTTGACGAAATCGATCCCTTCTGGCGTGTTAGGATTGGGTCTGGCATCATAAACGGGTGTCTCATCTCCGGCGAGAACGTTTTCAGTGGGATGTAGCCAGAGATTGATGTCGTCGCCAAATGCTCTCAGGTGCAGTTTACTTCCCGCTGCTATATCCCGCTTGTGGAATTTTTCGGACAAATTAACTTTCGTGACTTCGTATTCCGGTACTAAAAAAACAATCAGTATTTAATTTAAGAAGTTTTTCCATCTTAGGACGCGATTCCAGTCAGAAAGTCTAAATTTATCAAGAACAATTTTTCATGGTAACAAAAGTTCTAACTTAAGGGATCGTCACAGTGTGACCCTCTGAAAAATCAATGATTTTCGCGATTTTTTTTTGTTAAGTTGTAATGAACTAACTGGTCTGGTTTTTTTAAAATAAATAAGTACATTCTTGAAGAATACAAAATGATTTTTTTATGTGCATTTCTTTAATGTATAATAATGATATAAATTGTTTAAGGAGGGCGACCAGCTGCACCTCTTGTTAGATAAAATCTCAATTTTTTTATATGAGACAAATTGAATATAGAACTTTGCTACTGTTAAATCTCAGCACGGCTTACCGAACATTTTTCCAAAAAATCTGAGCTTAAAAATCGCGCATTTAACATGGGGTCTTATGTAAATAGTGTTTTCTTGACACTTCAATCGAATAATTCAAACCTTTGGCGGTTAGATGACGCAGATAAGAAAGTCGCTATCTGTTCAATAAATTCTAAGGATTCCAATGCGATCAAGAAAAAAGGGGCCTGCCGGACATTCGAGACCGATATTTTAAGTTAATGTGCAAGCAGCAGCCGAAATCAGCCATTGTTCCAAGCGGATCCGTCACACTCGGCTACGCTTGACAACATCGCATTTTGACGTATACACGGAAGCCATGTGTGCAGGCGCCCAACATACGCACATCGATATAATTTGAAATGTCGGAATAAAAAAAAACGAATAATCCCATATGAAACTTAGGAATCACTTAGAGTTAGCGTACTCATTAAGTCGCTAAATCGTAAAAGAGGTTAGGTGTAGCGAAAGCTCACATTGACAGGACTGGACGACCGAATCAAATCAGCAACTAAAAATAATTTCTCTTACATAAATAGTCTAAATAGGAAATATTTACATATCTGCTATTCAATGTTTATTGGTAGAATGATTTTTGCAATGAATAAAATATTCGTAGCAATCAGTTCTATCGCGTAAGAGAACGAACTAAACGTGTTCGATTTTTCGGTCATCAATGTGTCAAGAAGTTTGTGAAATTGATACCTTGTCCGCGGGAGATTATTGGGCTGAGGCAATAGCAATTGCAGCAAATCAAATACGGAGTCAAGGCACCGTTTGCTGGTCGAATTCTTAAAATAAAAGTTAAGAATTCGGTAGATGCTTTCACCAATTGTCACCGAAGATCCGGCATACAATGGATCACTAATCCACTGCAATTTCCTTGGGGTCTCGCCATTTCCAGGGTGGTCTAAATTCTCGGTGCAGCTTTCCGAATTATTTGGATTAGAAGAGGAGCATGCGTACGCCGAGCAATCATTACCGAAATCCATTGCATCAGATTCATCGTCGAAATCGATTGCTTCAGATTGATCATCACTACTTTCCTACAATTACGAATAAAGAAAAAATGTGCGAAGAAACGAATATTTTTTATGAAAACAAATCATTAGTATTTAATTTTCCGTGTGCTGTTTAGTGTATAGCAAAATGATTTACGTCGTTAAAATATCTTACTTCGCTACTAAACGACTCGGTATCAGTTTCAGCTCTATCTCTGTTATTTTGAAGCCAGCGCCGAAGAGTAGAGCGAGGAACTATCAAGTTCTGAATCGAAATCGGAAAGATGTTAAAATTGTAACCAGTCTTGGTAGCGCGAAAAAAAATTCTACAATTATCTTACCCCTTCCTCGTTTACATAATTCCCATATTGTTTTCGCTCCGTCATGGTGCCGTCCTATTATATTATTATTTTATATTATTATTCTATTTCGTAACGAACGCTAGAGTCCTGCACGTCAATTTTTACGGTCAAAAAAAAAGTTTGACAACGTTACTCAAATGTCGCGCGCAGCCCTCAGACCGAACCGTCTGTGAACGCGTTTGCAGCGTCGCTCGAGATTAGTCGAGTGTCTCTTGTTTTATCCGAGAAAATACGGCGGTTTGACAGGTCTTGCTAACGAGGATTGATTCGGTAATAAAAAAGGATGCCACTGCTGCAATATTTGATCTCTTGCGATGACGGCTCATTGTGCATCGTACGACGCACGTCGATAATTTCCGAACAGCGAACGCAATTGACCGAGGGACAAAAAGTTTCATTCATGTGGCCGGAAGATGAGAAATCTTCGCATCGACAAAAATATGTCGGAGAAATAATTCGATCATCAAGTAATTATCGTTTTATTGAGATTTGACTCACGTATACTAAAATTTTGTATTTATTCGTATCGATTTTGACACCCACAGCCAAGGAGACGATTTTACAACTGGTGAAACAGCGAAAAATTCGTGAGGTCGAAGCAGAGATGAAAAAGAAAGAGGTAGATGCCAAGAAGAAAAATCAGAAATCAAAAGACAGCGAGAAGAATATTAGTAAAGAGACTGGCGAGAAGAAAAAACGAGATGATAACGACGCATCATGTAGCCGAAAAAGAAAAACTTCTTTGAAGACGATCAGCCCGGTATTTTTTACAATTATGATATTTTCCAATAAAATGTTCACGTTAACAATTTTTTTTTTAACGTTTCTACATTTCTCCATATTTTTGTGAAGGTGTCTGCGAAGCGTAAATGTAATATTGACATGGCGAAGTCGATATTTAAGGAGCTCGACATGATGGGCGATAATGAAAATGAAAATGAATCACATTCGGAGAAATCATGGTACAGTACCGACAACAATCAGCTAATGAATTTTCGTCCACGCAACTATTTTTATAATATAGGAACAATTTTCTAGTAATAATAGCTACTATACTAAACAATTAGTTGCGCGGATTAAAAATGAATGGCTCTCACTTTATGGTTATCAACCTTCTATTTATTTCTCAGTGCATTCAGACCTGAGATTCACGAGCAGATTGACGAGCAGGATTCGCGAGAAAGAGACGAAGATAATACATCTATAGCAGCATCAGTAGACTCTCTTGATATATCCGAATGCAACCTGGACCCCATTAAGGCCGAAGCTCATCAATAAAAGAAAGACTCGGTATCGGATGTTTTAATTTTCTTCGTTTCCATAATATTAATTGGCTTGTCCCTTAAATTGGCGGGACGCAAATATTCTTCATTCGGTTTTACAAGCAGGAAAAATTGGCACTTGTTCTGGCTGGTCAACGTGAAAAAAAATCAAACGTCGGACATTTAACAGAACTGCGGCAAACTTTATTAAAGGCACAACATTTAGTGGACGAAATGCTTTCCCGAAAAGTTTTCGACAGTGAAGGTAACCATTGTGGCATTCGAATTATTATATCGGTATTAGTTTACGTGACCGATAATCTTAAGCAGGTTCAGCAGAATTAAATATCGAAACGGAGGAAGTTACGTTGAGCGATGACGAAAACGACGATGAGACGAGAAAGAGGCAGAGATCGCCTTCCCCGAACTTGCCCTTCACTCAAAAAATTCGCTCTTCTCCGCTACCTGCAAAAGCTTTCGAAGAAACCTCTGCTTCGAGATCAGTCGTGGGGGGTCGAACCACCGCTAATCGAGTACCATTTGCCAAATCGGTGACATCGTACTCTGAGCTACTCGAACAGGAAGACAATTCATGGACATTGCGATATACGAAAGAAGAAGATAAAGTAACTTGCACATGTTATGCTAAATGAAAATGAAGAATTCAATTATTTTAATGATCATACCGAATCCCGAAATATTTCATAGACTATAGAGATTATGCCGGGTACGGGTATCTACGTGTTGAAAATTGAATTAGCCAACATCAACCGAAAAGCCAAAGGTCAAACTCAAATGGCTAGACAGCTGTTAGACGCTATCTTCACGCGTGAAGCCTTGAGAACCTGCTCTCTTTGCGGAAAAAAACCCAAAGGTCTTGGAAAAGGGGATACCCGACCTGCACTTCACCAAGAAGCCAAAACAGTTCTACTCGGTAAGATCGTAGAAACACTGTCACACCGGTTTAATTCTTCATTGTTGCACATTTTTTTGCATTGGCAATGCGCCGGACGTTGATGCGTTATTAACAAGGCGGTCATTATGTCAACTTAACAGAGAGCTTTTTTGAGAAGAAAAATCACTTAACTTTGCTGCGAAAATGTTCATAATGATTATTGTACGATATAACTGGTGCGCTCAGAAGTATGTTTTCCGCAGTCTGGAGCGCGCAGATACGCACGCGACTTGCACACGTCACAACGTTCGCTCTTCTCTACGCTGTTCGCTCTTCTTTTCTCTGTTTTTCTTTTTCATTTTTCGTCGTTGCCATTGTGAGGTGAAAAATTATTATTATTATTTTTAGAATACGTACAGCAAACAGCTGATAAGCTGAAGTGGCCTCCAGTTGCTGATCAATTGATAATGCAAAGTTTGAGAGGAAAACTGAACGAGATGAAAGACACTGAAAAATTAAACAAGAACTGACATACGTTGCGTTCTGGAAATCCTCGGCGGAACTACGATCGCATTTTCTTTATCGCGCCGTGATAACTTTGAAGGTCGAGATCCTCGAGTTACATTATCTCTCTTTTGCTTTTGATTCGTTCCACGCAAATCCTGTTGCATTTGATTTTCGTGCTTAATAAAGAGAGCGTAAAAGGTGTTCGAAGAAATTATTTTTTCTGCAGATTGCGTTTTGAAAGTTAATTATACCTACTAAAAAAAACACATAAACAGCGTATCGTCATTATCGTAAAAATATGTGAACCATATATGATTCATAAATAAGCAAAACATCATAAATATAAAAAAATATACTAACAGTGAGCTGAAAATATACTGTTTATGGAACTCTAAATATAAAATTATATATTTGAAGTATAAAGTCGAAATACAGAAAATATATTTACAATTGAATCGAAAATTGCATATATTTCTTTTATACAGAGTGCATCGATTCCTGTAAATTATGTTCGGAAGATATGAGAACTTTATATAAACTATATGAATACAATTAATGATGAGGTATACGGACTGTATACGGACCGCATACGGGAATGTAAGTCCCTTTATCTGGATGTCTATTATACACAAATTTAATATGGAATATATATGCCCAATTCCGTATATGTGGCTCTGTATGTAATTTATATATAAACGATATATTTTTTTTTCACTTGGGACGCTACCAACTCGCTTGCGAGAAGCGTTCATCGCGCCAGCCATCTAGCGGTAGAATTTGTTCAATAACTAACTCTAGTCGAGGCAAATGTATGAAGCATTCGAATCAACGAAATACATATTCAATTGAACAAAATCCTAGTTGATTTCAATAAAACCAGTTGAATATTTTTATTTGGTCTGTTTAAACAAATCTTTATTTCGGGTGATCAAAAATTTGGTAGAAACAAATAAATTATTTTGATATTCAAAATAATTTTGTCACGTTCGATTAAAAAAATAAATAAATTTCAATCAAATACATTGTGTAATGCAATTATATATATATGTATTTCTTAGAAAGCAAATTTTAGTGAAATGAATAAAAAAAAAACATTGAATAAAGGAATTTATTTGATTCGACTTGAACTTTTTTGGGGGTGTGCCAATTTGCCGATTCCTTCGTTAAGTACAATAAGTCGTACTATAGGGACCTCTGTCTGTGATATACAAGAAGGAGTATGTAGAGCCAAAGACTTGAAAGAATTTCTAGTAACACGAAACTTACCGTTGACAATATGGCTTAGCGAAGACGCGACGTGAATAACTGGTAAAATTCAGTACGATGTTCGCTCGAATCAACTAATAGTTGGTTTCGTGTTACCATTAAATGATAACGGAATGCCCACGACCGGTTCGTATCCTGCCACGTCAGCTGCCAAAATACAACAAAGTTTTCAATCCGGGGTCGTAGCTAGTTTGGCATATGTTTTTATAGCGCAGCCATTAAGGAGGTTGGAGCGCTACGCACTAGTCAAATCAGTGCTAAATTTTCAAAAGCGTTTTTATAATTCTTGGTTGTTTAATAAATTGTTCCGAGGTTTTACTGATGTTTCAGCATTAGTTCTTAATAGACAAATACATTCACAGCCGTGATTTGAATAGAAAATCGACTGATATATGCAAATTCCCGGTGTCATGTTTTTCCGTGTAGTTTTTTTAAAGAATAGACCGTAATAATTGTTCAATTATGACGAGCAACAGCACATTTTTATTATTGGAAGACCCTTTATCGATTGACCGTCCAGATTTTTAATAGTCTCAGTAGCTCAAAAGATACGACCGTTTGATCATCCTATCCTAACCTAAAAGGCGACATACAAATGGCTGTAACTTTTAAAGTACCGATACTATTAAAAAATCGGAACGGTCAATCGATCAAGCATCTTCCAATGATAAAAATGAGCTTTTGCTCGTCGTAATAGAACTATTATTACGGTTTATTCTTTCAAAAAACTGCACGAAAAATCATGACATCGGGAATTTGCATATATCAGTCGATTTTCTATTCAAATCACGGCTGTGAATGTATTTGTCTATTAAGCTTAATGCTGAAACATCAGTAAAACCTCGGAACAATTTATCAAACAACCAAGAATTATAAAAACGCTTTTGAAAATTTAGCACTGATTTGACTAGTGCGTAGCGCTACAACCTCCTTAATTGAGAATGCTCCCTCGTTTTGTCTATGTTTATTCGGCACTGATAACAAATGTTACGCTAATGACGTTTAGAAACGTTGGAAATCCATAATCGGTTGCTTACGAAATGAGGGAATATCTGTACTCGGATAATCTTCGGATGGAGATCCGCGATTGTTGAAGGCAATGCGAGAGGAATCTCGGCTCGGGATAGAAAAAGATTTGTATATTGATCCCGCCGGATAAGAATTTCGGGCTCCGTATTTTCACACCGAATTCGAACCAGCATTAATCCCGATACAAGATACCGTTCACATCGGGGCAAAACTTCGCGCGCGGTTGTTAAGGAGGTTGGAGCGCTACGCACTAGTCAAATCAGTGCTAAATTTTCAAAAGCGTTTTTATAATTCTTGGTTGTTTAATAAATTGTTCCGTGATTTTACTCATGTTTCAGAATTAGTTCTTAATAGACAAATACATTCACAGCCGTGATTTGAATAGAAAATCGACTGATATATGCAAATTCCCGATGTCATGATTTTTCGTGCAGTTTTTTGAAAGAATAAACCGTAATAATAGTTCTATTACGACGAGCAAAAGCTCATTTTTATCATTGGAAGATGCTTGATCGATTGACCGTTCCGATTTTTTAATAGTATCAGTACTTTAAAAGTTACAGCCATTTGTATGTCGCCTTTTAGGTTAGGATAGGATGATCAAACGGTCGTATCTTTTGAACTACTGAGACTATTAAAAATCTGGACAGTCAATCGATAAAGGGTCTTCCAATAATAAAAATGTGCTGTTGCTCGTCATAATTGAACAATTATTACGGTTTATTCTTAAAAAAAAACTACACGGAAAAACATAACATCGGGAATTTGCATATATCAGTCGATTTTCTATTCAAATCACGGCTGTGAATGTATTTGTCTATTAAGAACTAATGCTGAAACATCAGTAAAACCTCGGAACAATTTATTAAACAACCAAGAATTATAAAAACGCTTTTGAAAATTTAGCACTGATTTGACTAGTGCGTAGCGCTCCAACCTCCTTAAAGCACTCGATAGTGCTGCCGATGGGAGATTTTGTAATCTCAGTAAGTCATCTAAAGATGCTTACCAACAGCGTGTCGAAGGATAAGCACTGTTTAAATGTTAAAGATTTATCCCCGAAAGATAAGATGAACTATCAGTCTGTTGAGAAAATTAGTGACCCAAAAGTAACGACCCTATTAGAACAACACGTTCCTGGTAGTCAAGCAACTGTACTGTACTTACAAATCATACATCTTTTTATAACGGCATTTATGAACAAAGGTATAGGGGCCTTGGAACGAATTTATAACGTATGGTACTGTGTTTTCGTATTGCGTCTCTGGCGCGCGTGGCTCTTAAGGGGCTGCTGGAGTAGATTTTTTTACCGACATTGGTCGGTAAAACTAGAATTCCGCAATTCACGCTTTACGTCGTTATAACGCTACAGATATACTTCAAATTTGACCGGGATGTTATATGAACAACAACGGTTCGGCGTAGATTCTATTTGTCGTCGAAAACTAACAAGAAATAGAAAAATCGTATATTTTGAGCCGATAGAGATCTTCTTTATCGGCTGAAAGTTTAACCAAAAACACGTGCACGCAGTTTACGCTTTACGTGGATTCAGTTTCTATAATCGACATTTCGCCAGTTCTCGAATATTCAGAAAACATCAAAGAATTGGCGTAGATACGAATTTGGCACGTTTGAGTTCCTTAAACGATTATATCTTACAACAAATGCGTTGTTGACATTTCAAACGGCCATATTGGTTTTCGGAGATTTACAAATATACAATTTTTCCTATTTCTTGTTAGTTTTCGACTGAAAATCGCATCTACGCCGAACCGTTGTTGTTCATATAACATCTCTGTCAAATTTGAAGTATATCTGTAGCGTTATAACGACGTAAAGCGTAAATTGCGGAATTCAAGTCTTACCGACCAATGTCGATAAAAAAATCTACTCCAGCAGCCCCTTAAGTATCCGAGAGTATTCAGTTTCTGATAATTTCTTGACGTTAAATACGTATGTATGCATGGAACTTAATGCCCATGGCCTACTAGCGACTATTTTCAGGCTGAAAAAACTTTCATCAACTTCGGGTGATTATTCCAGCATGTTCCTGCCATGGCAGTTCAGTAGTCAAGCGTGTGAGAGTTTTTGTCCGGTTACTAAGATCGATGACCACATCATACTCAACAATCGTAAATTCTAGTCTGCTTGAAACAATACACAGGGTTAAGTGAATTCAATTGCAAGACGATATTTCCTCTGGTCATTTAAATAAGGACACAAATCAGTTCAACTACCCACGAGCGAAACGCCCGAATCTGCCTATACAGGCAGATTGTTCACTTCCGAATATTGACGTTATGTCTGCAGTAATCGAGGAAGCAAAGAAAGCCGCTCACGAAAAGGTAAAATCCCTAGGTATGCGTGTCGATATATCGGAATGCGATAAGTTTGCTCTGAAGAGATCTGAGATTATTGATCATCCGAGAGACATAGACAGCGACGAGGGCAGCGATCTCGAAGAGGTAGCTTCAAACGCTAACTCAAACTCGTTGGCCGAGGATCGCAGCACAGATTGTCAAAGTGATTTAATGCAGGATTTGGCTACCTTATCTACTGTTCAAGGTACGCTTAAATTAAGGGATCGTCACAGTGTGACCCTCCGAAAAATCAATGATTTTCGCGAATTTTTTTTGTTAAGTTGTAATGAACTAATTGGTCTGTTTTTTTTTAAATAAATAAGTACATTCTTGAAGAATACAAAATGATTTTTTTATGTTCATTTCTTTAATGGATAATAATGATATAAATTGTTTAAATAGCTCGTGTAAAAAAAAGGTCCTGCATTATGTCCACGATTGCGGCCGCAATTTTTATCTGAACCAAAAATTTCAAAAAGATTATTAATCTGTAGGAAATTCGCTATCGCGCTGAGAGCTTTTTTTTTTTGAAATTTGACAAAATGGCGGCGGTTTGAACGAAAATTATCGAATTTAGCCCTTTTTTTCGACGGTTTTTCGTAAAAAAAAAAAATAGAAATATTTAATAAAAAAAAAAGCTCTCATAGCGCGATAGAGATTGACGTTAGAAATGTTCTCTCAAAATTTGAAATCGACATCGTCATAACTCTTCATTTGAGAGTGGACACCGTTTTGGAAAACACCATTCCGAGAAAAGTGCGTTTAAACTTTGCACACGCCGCACTGTCACGCTGCAGTCCCTTTCTCTAAGAAAGGCTGTAGCGACCGAAATAATTCGAATTTCGATAAAAAATTTTAACAGAATGTTTATAACCGTGTGTACTATCCGATAATGAAAAAAAAAAAAAAAAAAAAAAAAAAAAATCGATTTTTTTATTATTTCACACTGTGACGATCCCTTAAGAATTTACGACAAACGTAAAGTAACTTTGCCCACGAGTAGTCCGTTTGTCGTAGTAAAGGATCGGTCCGATAATGAGTTTGTCGTGAGAAAATCATCGATTTGTTGGCTGCTAAATCGGGATTCGTGCCAATTAAGTAGCGACCCTGATGGGACGATGCACGCCACTTTACACGGTCAAATACACGCGTGTAATGTCTTCATCTATTTGGCCGTGTAATTTAAAGAAAATACACGGTCAGCTGTAGATTCAATCGCAAATGCACGTACAAATAAACGCACAAATACACGGTCCGGTCGCCGTAAATTTGATCGCAAATGCACGTAAAAATAAACGCACAAGTATACAGGGTCCGGGCGCCGTGGATTTAATCGCAAATGCACGTACAAATAAACGCACAAATACACGGCTCAAAAAAATCTGACCGTGTATTTTCTTAAAATTACACGGTCAAATAGATGAAGACATTACACGCGCGTATTTGAACGTGCATTTGGCCATTTATTTCATCGTGTAATCGATCGTGTACTGTCCCACCAGGGATTTTTCGGCGGAAAAATTCCGAGACGTAACTCTCTTTTGCAACAGTGCGTCGCGCGGCTGCAGCTGCGGTGTGAAATCACACCCCAGCTGAGCTCAGCGTCGCGCTGCAAAATTACAAAACTGACGCGCGTCTGGCCGAGAAGCAGATCCGCGCGGTGTAGGTTTTTCGCCGCGTTTAGCGATCACAAGATCCCTGCGCGTGTCGTGGACTTTGCACTGCGAGGCGGCGGAATCGCGAATGCTGATTCCACGGGATTTTCGCTCCCCCGGTCGACCGAGGATCCGAGGATCCTCGCGAGAACGAGGAGGATATAGTCTCCGGACAGCAGCGATCAGAATCAGATCGGTCCTGGGCTCCGCGTGTCAGTTTTTCGCGTAGGTCTGTAAACCTCCGGCGTGTAACCCTCAGTATTGTACGAGTCCAAGTATCGGGGAAGTGCCGTCGCGAGTGTGTTCCGAAGCGACTGTAAAATCTACGCGTGTATTATAAGTTTATTACGATTTATCCAAATCTACGATTTCATTTGAAAATCCATCTTAAACCGGAGACCATGGAGATCCCCGATACGTGGTCGCTTGCATGCTCTCCGCTGAACGCGTGACCATTGACTCTGACCTTAAGGGGGGGTAGGGTATTTTCAGCGAAAAAAAAGGCATAAATTTGAGAATTTTTTGTGGCGATATAAATAGTGATAATCATTTAAATCCTTTTCCACATAATAGTGGCACATTTCAAGAATATTCTGTAAAATTTTTATGGAAAAAAATAAATAATCAAGTGATTGGCAGAGAATCTCCGGAGGCGTCTCGAAAAAAAGTTGATTTGCGGTGCACACGATTTCTCGAAGTAGGATTGCCCGAATCCAAAAATTCAAACGGCATTCATTAGAGGAGATGTTTCTCGAGGTAACGCCGAAGAGTTTTCTTTTTTTTTACCATTTTTGAATTTTTGGCATCACTTTGAAGTCAAAAACGCGATTTTTGCTGGAAAAATCAGCCTATTTGTTATTGTAAAATTGATAATTTAAATAAAAATCGAAAAACGCCTTCGGCGTTACCTGACGAATTATATGGAGAAGCACTGTGCCAAATTTCAGAACGATCGGCCAATTAGTTTTTGAGTAATCGTGTGCACCGACTTTCAAAATGATGATTTTCAGGAGAACGCTTTAAAGTCGCGCTCGGACCGCGAAGGTACAGCAATCCGCGAGTATAAAAATATTAATAACGTCGTCAATTTTGCTCCGATTGACTTGAAAATTTGACACAATATTCTTGAGGTATTATGCATTCAGTAAAAAATATAAAATAAAAATGCCAAAAAAAAAATTTTAATACCCTACCCCCCACCCTTAACTCAGTGTAATCTTCTCTTTGGCTAGCTGCAAATTGCATGGTTCATCGGGGGCAAGTATTGCAATAACGTTCCATTAACTCGGTCATTTTATGTTCACAATTCACACACAAAATCGTTCATCACACACGGAGACTCGAGTCCGACAATTTCGCGGGTCACGCTCGTCGCGGTCGTATCTCGACGGTTTTTTCACTCGCGCGCTGCGTACGGGTTGCCGATCGCCGTTCCTGCACTGTTAAAAATGTTATGAAATTTACAACATTTTTACTATGCAAATGTGTAGGAAATTTACGAACCAAGTATAGTAAATAAGTATTCGTACATATTGTGCGGTATAATTAATGACCGTGATTGATTTTAATACACTCATGTTGACTTTAATATACATGAGTCTCAGTATTAAATACAGTTGAAGAATTTTCTTACACATGTAATGTAAAAATCCCATATTTGTATATTACTTATTAGTCATTAAACAAGTCTTGAAAATATAATATACAATTATGAATTTTCATTACAGGCAACTGGAAAATATTATACAGTATAGTAAAAATATTATGAAATTTATAACATTTTTACGATACAATGGTGTATGAAATTTATAAACCAAGTGCACCAAGAGAAAAATTTCGGAACTACCACCAAATTATACAGGAATACCACGGGCTTTGATCTTTCATTCAACTCATCAAATATTACTTACAATTCAATTCTGCAACTTTTATGTGAGATTTGGGTATACTAAATCGTCAAGTAGTCGGTAGCACAGTCGGTAGCGTCAGCGTTGTTAGGAAGTTAGGTAGGTAGGGTCGTAGGTTCAAACCCCGGATAGGCAGGAATTTTTTCTTCGATAAAAACCAGTGTACTGGTTTCTCGATACCAATTTGGGTATACCCGTGACACGAAAAGTAATTCTCGAGACGGAAAATATTTTTTTTTAATTTTTTCAAGTGTGACAATAATAGATACATCGTTTAAAATCTTTGGGAATTTCATATACAAGTGTAGGAAGTTTTTTTGCAGAAACCGCTAATGAAATTTACAATACGTTATTTGATTTTTAATAACTCGTATATGAAAAATCAAAATATCCGATAGGAATTTTACTACACAATTGCTTAATGTCAATACAAATTGTGTACATTTTTAATATACGGTTGTATAACAAAATTCTATTGCATACTTTGATTTTTAATATACCACTTATTGAAAATCAAATTGCGTATCGTAAATTTCATTGACTGTATCCGCAAAAAAACTTCCAACACATTTGTATTAAGGTAGTCCTTGCGTCTAGTATTCATTTCACATAAATTCGAGAAAATTGACAAGAAATTGCAACCACTTCTCGATAATATAAAAATCTGAAAAAAATCATGCATGCTATAAACGTTGAAAAGATTAATTTTGCATAATAAAAATTCCAAAATGTTATTAACAAATTGATGAAAAATAAAATTGTTCAACAAATCCTTCGATAACTTAATTTTTTTGTTTCAATGAAAATAATGCGTTCATTTTTCTAAATGTGTATGAATTTTTTCAATTTTTTTAATTCACTTTGAATTTTGCGGTTTTTTACATGGAAAAAATCACAAGATTCGAAGTGAATTCAAAAATTTGAAAAAATTCATGCATATTCAGAAAATAGAACGGATCATTTTCATTGAAACAAAAAAATTTGGTTGTCGAAATTTTTGTTGAACAATTTTATTTTTCATCAATTTGTTAATAATATTTTGGAATTTTTATTATGCAAAATGAATCTTTTCAACGTCTTTAATACGCATGATTTTTTTCAGATTTTTATATTATCGAGATGTGGTTGCAATTTCCTCTCAATTTTCGAAAACTTATGCGATCTCGACACCAGGCGCAAGGACTACCTTAAATTTCACACAGATTTTTTTTACAGTGTGTGTTAACACGAGCCGGGTTAGTACGCGGCTTTCACGCGGCGGAATGCACGAGCACGGCTCTGTAACGCTCGACGCCAGATCTCCTCGTGGTCGGCCATTCGTCGCGCGGGCTATTGTTCCGGCTTTCCGCAGCCCGAAGTCGGGTCTCATCCTACACTGAGAGAAAAATATGATTGGATACACCAAATCATTTATTTGAAATATTTATAATTGATTCAAGTATCTTGTATTTAAAGCAACTATACGTGTCGTCCAAATACCGATATATTGCGTTGCATGAACTACATAAAACAGCCGAATTATTTGTATGAAAAGAACCAGTTCAATTAAAGTATTTATATATTTCGTTCAGTCGAATAAATCAATTATTGTATGGATTTAATATATATTTGAATCAATGGAACCACTTAACTAAACCTGTATACGTGTGAAACTGTTTTCATAGAAAAAATCGAGTTGATTCGATTATGCCTTATTTGAGCAGTTTGCTCGATTCATCCCAATACGATTTGGTTGAGATTTGTAAATAATTGAATTATTGTTTTGTACCCAAAGTACGCAATTGTATTTGGGCGTGCCCACTACCAACCATTTTGTGTGTTAACAAATATTTTGTACACTACAGTAAATAGACAAATTCATTCAATTAGTTGGTTCAAAAATAAATCGGGAGTATGTTTCCTTCGAAAACCCATTTAATCGAAACAATTAAATATTAAAATGATTCAAATAAATATTTCGTACATTTAAACAAATAGTGTTTTGATTTAACGATACATTTACTTGATAGGATTGACGACATAACGTGAATACGTATATTGTCTGACGCATTCCTAACATAGTTTTATTGAATCAACAGAATATTTAGTAAAAAAAAATATATATTTTGTGAATTCAATGCATTTTTTATTTCATTCTACAAACTAAGAAATTAAATATATGATTGGTTCAAATAAACCTTGCACTTGAATATTTTCAAATAAATGGTTTATTTGAAAATTTAGTGTATCCAATTATATTTTTCTCTCAGTGTACTCGAGACAATTCCGAAATCGAACTGACTACCGGCACATGCCGTGTCGCGTTGTTCGCTCGGTATCGCGTTATTATTTCGGAGAGTGGGTTTCGACAAAGCGATCGACGACTCTCCCGGATCATCGCTATTCTCCGTCGTCCTTCTTCCTCTATCCATTCGCGCTACGTGCGCTCGCGATCTCACGACACCTCGCGCGTTCCGCACATTCCTAATTTCTATCATTCACTCTACATTCTTATTATCCGCTATAATTTTTGTTCATATCACGCGTACAAATCGTGAGTTGCGAGGAACGATTTTGGTTGCTGTGCTACGACTCGAGCAACAGCGCTCGAGCAGTCTTGGCCTAGCCCGTTGGTGCGAGCGCGTTATATCGCCTCGTCACAATGTATAGAATTTTTTAAACTGCTGCAGTAGTGTAAGATTCGAAGGCAAATTCGAATCCCGCGCGAAACGAAACGAGGAGATCGGGGGGCGCAGATGGGCGGTCCGGAATATCGGCGCGTGCGTACCGAAAATTATTGCTGATGGGCGTGCGCGTACACTGAGAGAAAAATATAATTGGATACACTAAATTTTCAAATAAACCATTTATTTGAAAATATTCAAGTGCAAGGTTTATTTGAACCAATCATATATTTAATTTCTTAGTTTGTAGAATGAAATAAAAAATGCATTGAATTCACAAAATATATATTTTTTTTTACTAAATATTCTGTTGATTCAATAAAACTATGTTAGGAATGCGTCAGACAATATACGTATTCACGTTATGTCGTCAATCCTATAAAGTAAATGTATCGTTAAATCAAAACACTATTTGTTTAAATGTACGAAATATTTATTTGAATCATTTTAATATTTAATTGTTTCGATTAAATGGGTTTTCGAAGGAAACATACTCCCGATTTATTTTTGAACCAACTAATTGAATGAATTTGTCTATTTACTGTAGTGTACAAAATATTTGTTAACACACAAAATGGTTGGTAGTGGGCACGCCCAAATACAATTGTGTACTTTGGGTACAAAACAATAATTCAATTATTTACAAATCTCAACCAAATCGTATTGGGATGAACCGAGCAAACTGCTCAAATAAGGCATAATCGAATCAACTCGATTTTTTCTATGAAAACAGTTTCACACGTATACAGGTTTAGTTAAGTGGTTCCATTGATTCAAATATATATTAAATCCATACAATAATTTATTTATTCGACTGAACGAAATATATAGCTACTTAAATTGAACTGGTTCTTTTCATACAAATAATTCGGCTGTTTTATATAGTTCATTCAACACAATATATTGGTATTTGGACGACACGTATAGAGTTGCTTTAAATACAAGATACTTGAATCAATTATAAATATTTCAAATAAATGATTTGGTGTATCCAATCATATTTTTCTCTCAGTGTAGGATCGAGAGGAGCCGAGCTCCTACGTCGCGACGAGGTCTCGGCCTCTTTTCCTCCCGGGACGCGAACCGCTCCACATCCCAACTCTCCTGACTGATCGCCAAGACCAGGACGCTGTCCAGCGCCGATGCGAGCGAGAATATTTGGGCCCTGTGTTCTCGGCTAGGCCAGCCGAGAATTTCGACAAACCGAGACGTCCGATCAACGAAAATCCAGCTAGAAGATTTCCGACCCCGGGAGGAAAATTGAGCCATCATTATACGTGCGCGCGGATTCGGAGCGCCCTGAACTAGATAAGTCTCCAACCATATACATTTTTTTTATTATTTACGACGAAATCGCCTGGGTGGGAAAGAATCCAAGTTGTGGGAAATTGTATGAAGGATTTATAAATGCGTGTGTTTGGAGAATTTGCGTGAGTGATAAACATCGAAAGTAATGTGGAAATGTCGAAAGAAAGAAATTATATACACCGCGATTTGAGGAAATGAAATAATTTAAGTTAATTTGACGAGAGTTTATGCGATATCGAACCAGAGAAAAACAAAATAAATGGTGATTGTGATTACGTTATTTCCACATATATATTTGTGTCTATATGTTTTGATATATTTTATGTTTTGTACACTGAGAGAAAAATATGATTGGATACACCAAATCATTTATTTGAAATATTTATAATTGATTCAAGTATCTTGTATTTAAAGCAACTATACGTGTCGTCCAAATACCAATATATTGCGTTGAATGAACTATATAAAACAGCCGAATTATTTGTATGAAAAGAACCAGTTCAATTAAAGTAGCTATACATTTCGTTCAGTCGAATAAATAAATTATTGTATGGATTTAATATATATTTGAATCAATGGAACCACTTAACTAAACCTGTATACGTGTGAAACTGTTTTCATAGAAAAAATCGAGTTGATTCGATTATGCCTTATTTGAGCAGTTTGCTCGGTTCACCCCAATACGATTTGGTTGAGATTTGTAAATAATTGAATTATTGTTTTGTACCCAAAGTACACAATTGTATTTGGGCGTGCCCACTACCAACCATTTTGTGTGTTGTGACGGGAATTCTGAAATTCCTCGCCCCAAGGTCATAGCCATCGGACAACGAAGGCGGCCCTCTTATTTTTCGGCTTCATTAGAGTTAGCGCATCACAAATCTTCCGTTCCCGAATTATATTTTTCGTTATGAGTTACCGCATTTATCTTGTTATCCGTTATCGTTCACGTTACCGTCAGTTATCGATTTTATGTTTAGATTTCGGAGTTGTCGTATGTGGAATTAGTTGCGATCTCGCGGTCAGGTCACCGAGTTCGTCGCGGTTCAGAGCCAACACAGCGGCTACCCGACGCACTCGGTGAGATCCTCTCAGGTGTATCAATATTTTATTGCAAAGGATCGGTGAAATTCCGACGCTCCCTTGTTGCGGGTGGATGAGAAAAATATTGGGTTAAGTTACGTTTCCCGTTGGAAGGCCGCAGTGGCGAACTCGCGATCGTTCGGCTGCTGCGGATCGCCAGATCGCATTTCCGTTTACCGTTTACGTTTATTTAAGGCTTCGTTGTTACGTTTATTATTTTTCTCATCCGCCCCGGAGAGCAAATCTGTTTGAAAACCGCCGCGCTGATTCGGAGACTTTCCCGAGCGAACATCGTCTCGGTCAAATTCCCGTTTAAGCTACGTTTTTGGATCGGGTAATACGCTCGCCGCTCCGCGGCGATCGTAGTTTAGAGGTAGAGTGGGGGAAGGACCGAGCGCGCATGCTCGCGGCTCCCGAGGTACTCTCGCCCCACGCGGACTCTCTCTCTGCTCTCGGCTGTCGTACAAGTAGGTTCGGCGGAACGCTCTCGCGTTCACGCGCTCTCGGCGCGGCTTCGGCCGCGCCGACGGCCATGTTACCGTTCGGCAAATAATGCTATCGTTCAACTACCGCTCTTTTCGCAACGTTCTCGTTCTGCTGCCGCTCTTTTTCCACGTTCTCGTTCCGCTATCGTTCCGTTTGCCACGTTATCGTTTTGCTATCGTTCCTTTTGCTGCGTTATCGTTCTGCTATCGTTCCGTTCGCTACGTTATCGTTTTGCTATCGTTCCCTCTGCTGCGTTATCGTTTTGCTCTCGTTCCGTTTGCTACGTTACCGTTTTGCTATCGTTCCTTTTGCTGCGTTATCGTTTTGCTATCGTTCCGTTTGCTACGTTCTCGTTCTGCTACCGTTCGTTTCGCGATTCTCGCTCTGCTATCGTGGTTTCCGCTGTTACCGCTCCGCTCTCGTTCGTTATCGCCACCTTGGTATGTTATCGCTCTGCTACCGCCGCTTATTTCTCGTTATTTCCAGGTCATCGTGAGTTACCGCTGATTATTTCCCGTTACCGCTGCGTTACCGCCACGTTACCGCTCCGTTCACGAGCTCTCGTCTCCTTCTGCGCATCCCTTTTCTTTGTGTTACGGAGATGTTAGGATCTCCGTATTTGTATAATCCGAGTCCTCAATGGGGAGGGAACCCCCCCCCCCCCCCCTATTCATTAAAGAAAATCTGTTAAATATTTAATTTTAGTGTTACGTTTCCATTTTTCGGGTGACGCGCCCGTCCGTCACTTGGCCACCCATGCCCTCTCTCCATAACCTTGCACACTGAGCGACCCGTGGTGTACCGTAAACCGTCTGTTCAATCACCCGAGCCATTAAGTTCCGTTTCAGTTTCGTTTGAGTTACGTTTTGCGAACGCGTTTTGCTACTTTTGCGGAAAATAAAAATTAGCTGGCGCCCAACAGCTCTCGGGTGACGGTTATTGAACAGATAGGGCGAAGGTAAACGCGGAAATAAAAATCCACGGTTACAGTGTTAACAAATATTTTGTACACTACAGTAAATAGACAAATTCATTCAATTAGTTGGTTCAAAAATAAATCGGGAGTATGTTTCCTTCGAAAACCCATTTAATCGAAACAATTAAATATTAAAATAATTCAAATAAATATTTCGTACATTTAAACAAATAGTGTTTTGATTTAACGATACAATTACTTGATAGGATTGACGACATAATGTGAATACGTATATTGTCTGACGCATTCCTAACATAGTTTTATTGAATCAACAGAATATTTAGTGAAAAAAAATATATATTTTGTGAATTCAATGCATTTTTAATTTCATTCTACAAACTAAGAAATTAAATATATGATTGGTTCAAATAAACCTTGCACTTGAATATTTTCAAATAAATGGTTTATTTGAAAATTTAGTGTATCCAATTATATTTTTCTCTCAGTGTATGTAAGATCTACACACGTAGATCTTTCAGTAGCTTGGGGCGGGGGGGGGGGGAGGGGGATTCCCCGGACCCCGGCGGGGGCTTCGCCCCCCGCACCCCCACCAGGGGACAGAGCCCCCTGGACCACCGTACGTCAACTCGCAGTCGCCCACGTGGTCTATGTCACTGCAGAAATTCGGTGGCTAATCGCTGTATACGCCCGGACTGTCGGGCCGGCCAACGTCAGTCCGCTGACACGTCCGACCGGCCGAAACCCGGCAGTGGTCGGCAGTCTCGCTCGACTCTCCGGGTTGTTATTGTGTGCGGCCATTCGACGTCACACAGACGGGCTCACGGACGCGCCGGTCATTAGTGTGAGAAACGAAAATCGATATTCCGCGAGCTCCCGGATTTCCGAAATGTCGAACCTTCAAAATTGACCTGAAAAACTACAAAGATACCGGTCGTTCCGCCGAGCTCTGCGAACTTGGTTAGAAACACAATTTAATTTCATACACACTACATTATTTTCTCATAACCCAACTAATAAAGACGCGCACATCCGAGACTGTCAAAAAAAGCCACACTGACAAGATGAGAGCGAGCTGGTCACCTAACCGATCGTCGTTAATTTATCGGCATGCCGTCGCTGTGTACGTGCGACTCTCTGCACGTATATGCGAGGGGACAAATCGGTGCAGTTGTGTGGGTGGGGACAAATCGCAAATACTCCCAGATATCAGCATTGCCGGCACCGATTTTATCGAAACAGGTCTCATTAAAAAGAGAAAAATAAATAAAAAATATTGGCGCTGATACATTTTGCGTCCGTGACGTGTTGCTTAAGAATATTAGAGTTAAAGACGAGATGTGAGTGAGGAGGTAACGCGCCATGCACGTATATGCGAGGGGACATTTTCGTGCCGATGAGTGAGTGCGGACGAAAAATTATTGACAGATTCTGAATTTCAAGTGGCCAGATATTAGCATTGCGGGCATCGATTTAATTGAAACAGGGCTCATTAGAAAGAGAAAGAAAAATAAAAAATATTGGACCTGACACATTTAGCATCCGCGAAGTTTTGACTGAGATAATTCGGGTTAGATTTCGTAGCAGACGAAAAAGAGGCGAGCTTGCTGTAAATAAGAGTGCGCTAGCGTCTCGGTCGTGAAGCATACAAGTTTTTTTTTTATCTTGGCGTCGAGACGCTACCGCGTCTCTTGATATATTAGCGATGCGCGAACGGATTTTATCGCGACAGGGCTCGTTCGAAAGAGAAAAATAAATCGAAAATATGGAACCTGAAAACATTTTCTTGCGTGACGTATTTGCCGAGATATCGCGAGTTACTTTTGAAAATAACGTAAAACGTCCTGTCACCAACGGACCAACCACGCGCGAAATTGGCGACGACGCGAGACTCGTAGACCGCCGCGTCACTGGACGTGCGCGCTCGATCGCGGCGGTGAGGGGGGGGGGGGGTAGCGGCGCGGCGGCCGGGGCGAGGTGACTCGGGAGACGAGTGAGCGCGACGACAGCAGTCAGCGGACGGAGGTGCGAGAGAGCGCGCGGTGCGAGTCCGAGAGAGTGTGTGTGTGCGAGCGCGAGCGACAGTCTCGAGTAAGCGCGACGCGTAGCCGAGTGTGCGTGACGTGACAAGGACGATTTAATTTAGTATTAAAATAAAAAGTGAATTTTCGGTTGCCAAGTACGTCGTAATATTTTCTTGACAATTTACCCTAACCCAGCGTGTTGTGACAAAAGGATACTCGTGGATTGTCCGAGTAGTAGACAGCCTTCCGCTTGTGGATTGTCCAAGCAGGCTGGGGCATATAAAGATACTCGTGGATTGTCCGAGTAGTAGACAGCCTTCCGCTTGTAGGGGAGAGTACGATTTCCGTGGCGCCAAGATTTGACGGTGGTTTCTTGTAGTACTTTTCGCGGGGAGCAAGAAAGTTCCTATACACTATGGTCCTAACTGCTTTAGTTTCCGAGATATTCAATTTTTAAGATTCGTCATATTTCGTAATTTCTGCGATAGATTTGGCAGTGATTGAAGCCCTGAGTGGCCTCAATCAGTGTCAAACTTCATTAAACTTCACTGAGTGTGTGTGTACTAAAGCAGAAAATTTCCGCTTTAGTACTATATGTAGTGTTTAAAAAAAAAAAAAAAAAAAAAAAAAAAAAAAAAACCGTTAAAATTCCTTACAAAAGCGGAAAATTTCCGCTTTAGTACGATATATATCGTACTAAAGCAGAAAATTTCCGCTTTAGTTTTATATATAGTTTTTTTAAAGGAAAAAATCCATTAAAATTCCTCACTAAAGCGAAAAATTTCAGCTTTAGTACTATATTTAGTGTTTTTAACGGAACTTTCCACGGATGGTCCATGCTGGGAGGTAGGGGAATGCCCGCCGTGAACAAACTATTATTGTTATTATTGTTATTGTTGCTTTTGTTGTTATGATTTGGTCCAAAAATGCTAAATCCACAGCCAAATCCTGGCAATCGAAAATCGTACTACCCACTTTTTTACGCTATATTAAAATCTTAAAAATTAAATATCTTGGAAACTAAAGCAGTTAGGACCATAGTCTATAGGAACTTTTTTGCTCCCCGCGAAAAGTACTACAAGAAACCACCGTCAAATCTTGGCGCCACGGAAATCGTACTCGTGCCCAGCCTTCCGCTTGTAGATTGTCCAAGCAGGTTAGGACATTTAACACCAGTAAATGGCCTGAGGATAGTCGACAGCGAGAGAGCCGGTCAATCGTCCGGAGTAGCCGGACGATTCGCGCGCGTAATTTTGTAGAAATTATTGGTGTTGGTGTTTTTGGGGTAAGAGCATGCGAGACGACGGAGTACGATCGGGTAACGAATAACAACACGTCCCGACTTCAAGTCAATAAGAGTAGCGGTAACACCTCGTCTCACGCGGCATATATATTTGTTTTTGCTTCCTCATAGAGGAAGCTTTGTTTTCGTGAAAAATTTTTTTTTCGAGATTTTGATGTCAGTAGACTCAGAATGGTCCAAAACGTCGAGAAAAGTGGTTTGTGCGAAATGTCTGTATGTATGTATGTGTGTGCGTGTGTATGTGCACGTTTCGTTGTTTACACGATAACTGTCGCAATTTTCGATGAATCTTCTTCAAATTTGGCATGTGAGTGGGCTATCATGCAACACTGTTTGGGATTGTAGTTGACGCGAATCGGTTCATAAATTCAGATTTCGCAGCATTTTGAAAATTTGGCAAAAATTGTTTTCACGATGTAACTTCCGTAAATTGAGAGATATAGGGATGAAATTTTGTACGTTAATAGACCACCATCAAACCATGATCTGTACCAAATTTGGAGAAAATCGGTAAAGCAGTTCCCATGTTATGGCAATTCCAATTTTTTTCGAATCTCTGGAAGTAAATTTAGCTCCTGTAAATAATAAGACATCCGATTGCAATTTCGAACGTGTCTTTACGTTTATTGATTATTAATGAAGAGTTTCGTCAAGGAAACGGTCATTATATCGGTAAATTTAGATTTTGCGGCATGAGAAACTAAAAAAAACCGACACGAAAAAAAAAATGCGGAAAAAATTTTTGCAGAACTACCTCAAATTTGGTTCACATATGGACAACCATAGACTACGTTTTGAGTCGAAATTTGACGCGGATCTGTCCAGCCGTTCAAATTTTATGGCATTTTGAATATTTTGAAAAATCTCGTTCACGCGCTGGATCGTGCAAATTACGAGGTTACGGGTTCTAATGTAAAATATATTGAGCTCAAACAAGCCTGCAAAGTAGAACCTTGCAAATTGCTTCCTCTAAATTTTGCACTTTTAACGAAGCTTCCTCTATGAGGAAGCCAAAACCGATCAACATACTTCCTCATAGATGTAGCTTCGTTAAAAGTGCAAAATTTAGAGGAAGCAATTTGCAAGGTTCTACTTTGCAGGCTTGTTTATACTTGGTGCCGAGACGCCACCGCGTCTTTTGATACCACCTTTTCTAAACTTTCAATAATAAGGAAATTATAGGATCAATTTTAAGAAGTATGTTTTTAGAAGTAACGAACAGCTGACATCTCTGCTCCCGACTAGAATGCATCGCGGTTAGAGTTCCCGCGGTCTCGGTGCGGCTTCGGCCGCTCTGACTCACCTGTTACCGTTCCGCGATTTCCGGTTTCGACCATGTTATCGCTCTCTGCTCTCGACTCATGACAGATACGCATCAAGGTCAGAGCTCTTGAGCTCTCGGCGCGACTTCGGCCGCGCTGACCGTCCAAGTTATCATTCCGCTATCTCTGGGTCTCGACTACGCTAACGTGTCGCTATCCTTTGGTCTCGACCAGAGATAGACATACTCGAATACTTTTGATATTCGAATACCAAAATAATACCGTATACAACCCGATTCATTATTCATTTTTCAAATGAATACTGAATTCAGGTGGATTCATTATTCATTTAAAAATGAATACCGAATTGGGGTGGATTCATTATCCATTTTGTAAATGAATACGGAATTAAGGTAGATTCATTACTAATTTCAACAATGAATAGTGAACCCACCAAAATTCAGTATTCTGCGTAACGAAAGTAACACAGTGTTTGAAGCAACGGACGCTGAAATAGACGTTTAGCAGTACATATGAGAGATCCTTGCACTTATCCACACCTAACGCATACCCCTACGTCAAACAACTGTTTCTAACTTATAATACACCACTTCTATCGTATGCTTCTGTAGAATGCTTATTTTCGTAAGCGACTATGATGTATTTGCCACAGCACAACCGATTGAATGATACTAACTTTGAGCAACGAGTCTTGGCTGTCAGTAACGTAAAACAAGCATTTGAGTAGAGGAGAGCGCAACAGATTACATAAAATTCCTTTGAAATAGTCCTTGCGCCTAGCGTCGAGTTCGCATATTTTCGAAAATTAAGGGGGGTGGGGGGAGTAGGGTATTAACATTTTTTTTTTGGCATTTTTATTTTATATTTTTTACTGAATGCATAATACCTCAAGAATATTGTGTCAAATTTTCATGTCAATCGGAGCAAAATTGACGACGTTATTAATATTTTTATACTCGCGGATTGCTGTACCGCGCGGGCCGAGCGCGACTTTAAAGCGTTCTCCTGAAAATCATCATTTTGAAAGTCGGTGCACACGATTACTCAAAAACTAATTGGTCGATCGTTCTGAAATTTGGCACAGTGCTTCTCCATATAATTCGTCAGGTAACGCCGAAGGCGTTTTTCGATTTTTATTAAAATTATCAATTTTACAATAACAAATAGGCTGATTTTTTCAGCAAAAATCGCGTTTTTGACTTCAAAGTGATGCCAAAAATTCAAAAATGGTAAAAAAAAAAAACTCTTCGGCGTTACCTCGAGAAACATCTCCTCTAATGAATGCCGTTTGAATTTTTGGATTCGGGCAATCCTACTTCGAGAAATCGTGTGCACCGCAAATCAACTTTTTTTCGAGACGCCTCCGGAGATTCTCTGCCAATCACTTGATTATTTATTTTTTTTCATAAAAATTTTACAGAATATTTTTGAAATGTGCCACTATTATGTGGAAAAAGATTTAATTGATTATCACTATTTATATCGCCACAAAAAATTCTCAAATTTATGCCTTTTTTTCGCTGAAAATACCCCCCCCCCCCCTAAGAGGAAATTGCAACCTTTTCCCGATAATATAAAAATCTAAAAAAAATCATGCGTGTTAAAGACATTGAAAAGAATTATTTTGCATAATAATAATTACAAAATGTTATTAACAAATTGATGAAAAACAAAATTGTTGAACAAACCTTCCGACAACCTAATTTTTTTGTTTCGATGAAAAAAATCTGTTTATTTTTCTATAGCGGAAAATATCTATATGATTTTTACCTACAGCGGAATATATTCATAGAACTTTGTCGCGGATGATCATATTCCGAGGGTTATTTTGTTGTGTGTTATTTTGTCAACGAGTTATTTTACGGTGTGTTATTTATGCATGTTATTTTTACGTGTGTTATTTTTGCATCGAGTTATTTTAACGTGTCAACATTTTGTCGCATTGCTATAGTAATCACATCGACATCAACAACCATTAGTGACTGATTTGTGGAGGGGAACGGATCGTCTCGTAACGATGGCAGCGATTCAATTTTCGAGCAATGCGTCGCTGGACGAAATCAAGCCGGCAAACACCGTGTGAGTATTTTTTTTTTTTTTTCATTTTTTGACCTTTTTTTCCTAACCAAACCTATTGTCACCTAATTTCTTTTCAAAGTTTAACTATAAGTTGAAAAATATATATCTCTTCATTTTCAGCGAAATCCTGGCATTTGTCGACGAAATTATAAAACCAAGGATTGCTGGGGAAGGGGGACTTACATTGCTGACATTTGTGCTCAATAATAATTCGGGCAGGCGAATTCATTGCAATGCATGGAACCAACAAATTGATCGGGTAATAGAGAAAGTGGAACTCTATAAGGTACATTTTATGTTTAATATTTGTTATTTAGATCTTTAATATACATTCATAATTAGAAACAATATTAATTTTATTATTATTTTTGTTGCAGATAATGCATTTCAAGAATATCATGGTAATGCATTTCGAGGAAAATAGATTGATGTGCAACAAGGGCAATGTCCATTACCGATTGGTGATAATACCTGAAACTGAAATTGACGAAAAAGGCTTTCACGAGCCTACTGAGGATAAAGCTGACGAGAACGTAGAAACAACAAGTCGAGGGGACAAAGCGGAAATGAAATGCGAATCAATACGTAAATTTTTATTTGATTTATATTACTGTTACAGTTTTTTATTTAAAATTATTAACACATTTTTATTTGAGTTTATTTGTTTGTTAGCGCAACCTAGCCAAAGTGACGTTCCTGCGGCTGTACGTGAAATGGTTCCCTCGTTGGACCCGGATGTGTTATTCGATACAATGGACAACGTACAGGTAGAAGAGCAATTTGGTCCCGTACCTAGTCCAGAGAAATGAGGGCGGGACAACTCCTGACTACCAATTATTACAAACATACGGAAAAAGGTTAACATTATGACATTAAATTCATATTTGATTTTTAATTAATTAATAAATCGACGGGACCAAACCGTTGCCACGCTAATTTATTTCTAAAGAAATATCTATATCTGTTAACTATGTACTAAGTAGTTTCACTTGGCTAGTGCAGTGAATTTGGACAAATATGTTTGGAAAAGATTTTTTGTTGACAACGATTTGTTTTTATGGGATTTTTTTTATAAAGATTTGTTGACAAGGCATTTTTTTTGTTTCTAAAGATTTTTTATGGGATTGCTACACTTTTAACCCTCAACCCGTGAAGGGTTTTTCGGCACATTTAAGGTAGTATGAGCGGAGTGACTAGTCAGTAGAAAGTCCATATTTTTAATTATCAGGAAAAAGCGAATGATCACATATTTCGATATATTAAAAATCAAAATACAAAGAGATACAAATTAAGAAGTATGTGTGATGATAATGTGTGTACATTTATAAAGCGGTAGTAGTTTTTAAAAGAGTCTGATTTGACTCCGATTGTCTAGCCGGACGCCATTTCGTGATTCAAGGAATACGCTTGGCAACACTGCAATCAGATGTACGCCGGCGAACGTCGTTTTCCTCGTGGTTGTCGTCCTCGTGGTTGTCGCCCTCGGAATCCGAGTCCTCGTCGTCGTTCGACGAGTCGTCCGCTTTTGTCGTTCTTCGGGTCCAGAACCTGAAAGGTTTCAGTTTTTTTCCTCGGCTAAAATTCGCTCCGATGCGGATTTATGCCGTTTCCGCGAAGTGAACATTTAGTAGTAATACGATGAACATCGTACGCCACAGTGTACGTTCTAATCACGGACGTACTAAGGGGCGATTCGTGTCCGAAAAAGTTTTCAACTGGAAACAAAATCTACGTGCATCGCGGCAAAAAAGTGGTGATGGTGGAAGTGAGGTTAGCGCGAGAACGTACGTCGATTCCGGACGACGCGTCGTCGATTTTGGCACTCTCGCGCAAGATCTCTGGTGCGATATTTGCAACGTTCCTCTATCACTTCGAAATGTTATGCATGAGGAGAGGTTTGGGCTGGCAAGCAGGCTGGACGTGCTTTGTGAACAGTGCAAAGAAAACCATACTGTTGAAACCAACAAACGTCGTGAAAACAATCGGTTGTACGATGTCAACAGCAAAGCTGCTATAGGTGAGTATTTTTATTTGAGTTCTGGCCACGGGCTTTATTTTTAGGTCTACATTAGTACCCAAAATTCACATTTTGTAAAAATATTTTGCAGCTATGATCGATGCGGGTATAGGAGAGACCCAATTCAATACCGTCTTATCGGCTTTGAATATACCGGCTTTGACAGGAACGATTCTGAAACGTTATGAGCGACACGTTGGCCCCGCATTCGAAAAGGCTGCTGAAGATAGTTGCCACGAAAGCATAAAGCTGGAAAAAGCGATAACCATTGCAGCTCGGCGTGAACACGAAGAACAAACTGAGTGAGTACGGCAGGCGATAAAAAAATAAAAAATATTTGCCTTTTTTGCACCAGTCGAATGTACTGCGTTTGCGACATAAGAACTTCAATATTCCACTGTTTTAGAGAGCCGATCGACGATGAAAATGATTTTGAGGGACCGGTCGATATTGCTGCATCGGTTGACGCTGGATGGCAGAAGCGAGGGACAGGTCGTGCCTACAACAGCCTCTCTGGTTGGTATTGTTTGTCT
The DNA here is from genome assembly GCA_964034905.1 of Itoplectis maculator. Taxonomy (NCBI): domain Eukaryota; kingdom Metazoa; phylum Arthropoda; class Insecta; order Hymenoptera; family Ichneumonidae; genus Itoplectis; species Itoplectis maculator. The sequence goes on from OZ035871.1 coordinate 1,274,459, forward strand.
GAATGAATATTTAGTGCTCAAATTGTATTATCTATATATCACTTGCTCCAGCTACCTTAAATATAAATGTAATAATGATGTGAACTATGATAGTTATAAAATGATTTGGAGTATAGAATTTCTTCGATTTTGCAGGTCATCTGTCTCTGATTGGTCACCGTTCGCAGAAAATCCTGTCCTATGCCGTGCGAAGTAAAGCTTGCAGTTCGTGCGCTCGCGGGCGCGATCCGAATGACCACGACTGTCGGAAGAATTTCGAGGGAAGCGCGAAGTCCATGGAGCCCAATATGGCCGTCGAAGTGATCGCTAAGAACAAATTACTGGAAGAAGAAAACGTCAGAGTTGCGGTACTCATAGGAGACGATGACTCGTCGGCGATCTCGGCTGTACGACGAGAATTGACCACGAAAGTCGAGAAATGGTCCGATCTGAACCACGCGTCGAAAGCTCTAAACAATGCATTGTACGGTTTACATTTGCCCACCAAAGTAATCGGGTATCTTTCGCGCTGCTTTACTTCTGCGGTAAAACAAAATCAAGGAGACCCTATAGCCGTTGCAGAAGCCATCAAAAACATCACCTGCCACGCATTTGGCGAACACGAGAACTGCGGTGATTGGTGCGGACATAAGATTTTGCAAGAAAACTATAAGCACAAGGGGCTTCCCAAAGGTGAGCCGCTCACCGACGCCGGACTTCGTGATTCGCTGACACGGATATTCTCGCGGTTTGCTCAAAACTCGGAAAAACTAGCGCCGTGTGCTTCTAGCCAGGCCAACGAGTCTTTCAATCATACCGTAGCAAGCAAAGCTCCCAAGTCGAAGTTTTACGCTGGTTCGGAATCACTCAATTTTCGGGTCGCAGCATCCGTGTGTCAGAAGAACATTGGAGTCACGTACGTCGACACGCTGAACAAAATACTGGAGCTATCCCCCGGTATGATAACAAAACGCTTTCGAGCCCAAAAGGAACAGACGCGGAAATCGAAAATCCGGAAATCGAAGACGGTAGAAATGAAGAGACGAAGACTGTTCCACAAAAATCAACGATCGACGAAAGGAGCCGCGGCTGAACGGAGCGAAGGGATAACGTACGAAACTGGGAGCGGTTTGACTTGTGCCGCCGAACTCATTAACGATAATCCGTCTGCTTTCGGTACGTTATGAAATTGATTGAATCACATTTTTAAAGACCCATAAAAATATATTGAAAACATTTGTTGTGTTTCAGACGGCGACACGCAGCAACAGAAAGATTTGCACGATAACGCTCTAGTTATCTTCGATTTAGAGACCACTGGACTCTCGAAGGCGGCAGAAATTTGTCAAATCGCAGCGGTCTACAACAACGAAGTTTTCAACGCGTACATAGTACCCTCAAAAGGCATGACCAGCAGAGCAGCAACAGTGACAGGGCTCCGAGTTTGTGGTGGCGAGATGTATTTGGATGACGCTCGAGTGGATACCACACCGCCGCGAATGGCGCTCCAAAATTTCATCGAGTATCTACGCAGTATCGGTCCCGGTGTAATTCTGGTTGCTCACAATGGTTTTAAGTACCGATTTGCTCTTCATCGAGTTACAATTTACATTGCCAAGTCTTATTAATGTCAAACTTTGAGTAATCATTAACAATTATTTCACAGGATGATGATTTCTCGACTATTCATCTGGATGATTATTGCTCGACCTGGAAGGTTGGGCAATAATTTTACCATCGTTTCTTGTGGTTTTACACGTTTACACATCAACATATTTTTCAACAATTTTAATGGTTTGTATTAGGTTTGATGCTCCAAAGATTCTTCGTACGATGAGAGAGTACGGGTTGCTGGACCAATTTCAATCGGTCGTGAAAGGATTTGCTGATACCTTGCCTCTTTTTCGCGAACACCTTCCGGGTCGAAAAAAAGAGAGCAAAGGGTACAGTCAAACAGCTCTCACGGAAGATATTTTGGGCTCCAATGCAGCGGAGGGTGCTCACAACGCCGTCAAGGATGTAGTAATGTTAAGTCAACTAGTTTCTGCCAGTGGAATAAGCGAAGATAATATTAAATGTAACGCAAAGACGACGCGCGACATTTTATATGAGGAGGAGATAGCCGTTACGCAAGCCCGAAACAAACAATCTTTGCTTGCAATGAAAGAAACCGTATCAGCTGGTATGATAGGTAAAATGGCAAAGACTGGTATCACTATGCAGGTGCTGGAAACAGCTTATGTGAGATCTGGAGCAGAAGGAATTCGGATTCTCCTTGGAGAAGACGTTAACGGGAAACCGCGAGTTACCAAAAACAATAAAATCTTTAAAGCTATTGTGGCTCATGTGGAAAAGACGACGGTCACAAAAATTGGGTAGAATCTCGAAAAAGGACAATTGATGAAGAAGATTGATTGTTGAAGTTGCTGGTTCAAAATTATTATAATTTATGTATAATCAGAGCGACTGTGATAATAAACGTACCGCATTATAAATGTGACAGTTTAACCGATTTTATTTACCCTTTTCCCGCTTGAATTTCCTTATTTATATATAACTGAATATACAGTATTTAAATTTGCCGCCACCATTTGGCCTCCAGCTGGGGATCTGAGCGCGTCAGACGTCACGCGGCGTTGCCAAATTTACATCGTCCCAGCCGCCATTTTACAAGCGGGGAGTGATCACGAAAACTCGTCAATTTAATCAATGATATCTATTCGAGATATTCGGTAACATACTTTTTTTAAGGGACGTACGTGTTCGTGACAGTTTTTTCGATATTTGGAACTTTTATTTAGAAAGGTGGCTGATCGTTAAGCATGATTATTTCTGTCTCAAAGTGTTATCTGGACGAATCCCCCATATAACACGTGCTAAATTTGTCAATTTTAAACATTAATAATTATTATAAATGGTCGGTAACGCGTGTTTAAATTTTACAGACAGCATTCTCTAAGCCTATTCTCTAGCATATTAAAAAATCAATTTTTTCTCTGATTTTTAGGTTCGTGCTCATACTACCTTAATTCGTGAAGGGCGATCATTTTCGCCTGTGCGCTGCCACACCCACAATTATTGATAAAAAAAATCTGTAAAAATGTATTGTTTATCCTTAGAATGTACTTTTAAAGGACGAACCGCAGTTTTTCGGATATTGTTATTCTTAATATATATTTTTTAAACAAATATCAAGCAATGCGCGGAAAAAATGCCTTTTTTTAAATCGCAGTTTAAGTACTAATTACGGAAAGAGGTTTAAACGCCGCTTCGTTAAAGGAAAAATGTTGCTCTTTAAGGAAAAAATATGCCATTAAGGGATCGTCACAGTGTGACCCTCCGAAAAATCAATGATTTTCGCGAATTTTTTTTGCTAAGTTGTAATGAACTAATTGGTCTGGTTTTTTTTTTAATAAATAAGTACATTCTTGAAGAATACAAAATGATTTTTTATGTGCATTTCTTTAATGTATAATAATGATATAAATTGTGTAAATAGCTCGTGTAAAAAAAGGTCCTGCATTGTGTCCACGATTGCGGCCGCAATTTTGATCTGAACCAAAAATTTCAAAAAGATTATTAATCTGTAGGAAATTCGCTATCGCGCTATGACAGCTTTTTTTTTTAATTTGACAAAATGGCGGCGGTTTGAACGAACATTATCGAATATAGCCCTTTTTTTCGACAGTTTTTCGTAAAAAAAAATAGGAAGATTTAATAAATAAAAAAAAGCTTCCATAACGCGATAGAGAATGACGTTAGAAATGTTCTCTCCAAATTTGAAATCGATATCGTCATAACTCTTCATTTGAGAATGGACACCGTTTTGAAAAACAACATTCCGAGAAAAACGCGTGTTCGAGAATGCCGCAGGTGGATGATGGTGGGGCAGGTATAAAATAAAGTTTCGAGTCGGCCAATTAACAGGGAAAAAATAAGAACGATGTTTATTAATATAGATAGCAGTTACACAAAATATGCTTGAGCGAGTCCCGTAGAGCCTGAGAAAATATCACTGAGCGAGTCCACATGTCACAATAATAAGACGCACTGAGCAATTCCAAACTTTAAACCACGATGAGTATGTCCACTGTTTGTCGAGCCGAACTGCACGGCTCGATTATATTAATCGTCCGAGAGAATTCGTCCCTGATGAGCTGAGTCACGGAGCGAGCCGTGTGGGAAAAAAACGCGCGCGGGACATGCACGTCACCAACGTCGCCGGAGTTTTCCCCCGGATGAGGCCTGTACCGAATCCGAGCAATACCGAGAGATAAGAGAACTGATTGTCCCGAATCTAATGAGCAGTACGAGAAAAGAGTAGAAACCCGATGAGTCGACCCGGATGAGACCAAAACTTGAGCGCCGGTTGCGTGTCGCGGAGACTGAGATATAATGGCGACCGGCCGTTGCGAGTAGAGATGCGAAATGACGGTCATTTTGTTAACCGGTCAAAAGACCAAAAAATGACCGTCATTTGACGGTCATTTGACGTCATTTTTTTTTCACCACTTTTTTAATGTGAAAATGACGGTCATTATGATAAGCGTCTTTTGACGGTCCCGAGTGACGGTCAATTGACCTATCTAGTTGCGAAATGACGGTCATTTTTTTCTTGGTCACAAATTGGTCATAATTTTTTCATATTAAATTCAAACACGTTCATCCAAATATAATGAATATGAAAAGGAACATTTTATTTTTATCTGTCTTTTATCACTTTTTGTCACATTGCCTTTTATCAATATATCTTTTTTATAAATATATCTTTTCTCGTATTTTCTTTTTAAACTATTATCTGCTATTCAGGTATCTTTTATTGGTATAAGTAAGTATCTTTAGATCATTCTTTTTTAATCAGTCGTTGCTTCGTTAACGGTCGGTAATATAGGGTCCTGTAATCCTAGTTAAACTGACATTTTTTTTGGAATTTCGGAAAACCAAAACGTCTGACCCTTTTTTCCATCATTTCATACGTGTGTTTCAAATTTCATCGCGATCCGACGCACCGTTTCGGAGAAAACACCGACCTAATTGTCGAAATGACGCGGGCGCGTGGGCGCGGGGTCGCGGGGCAGCCATGTTGGATTGGTCACAAAAAAACGGTCATTTTGGTGCCCGTCATTTGACGGTCTTTTGACGGTCCTGTGACGGTCAAATGACGCGTCATTTGACGACCTCGCATCTCTAGTTGCGAGCACGGATCGAGCGGGAGATCCCGCGCGCAAGCGCGCTCCACGCCGTGCGGCAGCCCGCGAGGTGCTGCCGCCGCCACGAGCGTCGTTGCCGCAAACGACGTAGCCAGCCGTCGTCGGAAGGAAAGACGATATTCTCCAACAACGCGTTTAAAGTTTGCACTGTCACGCTGCAATCCCTTTCTCTAAGAAAGGCTGTAGCGACCGAAATAATTCGAATTTCGATAATAGTACTTTGTGATACAAGGGCGAGAAAGCGGCCATTACGCGCGGAGGTTAGGAAGCGGCGCACTCGCCAAATCGAGTGCTACAACGGCACGAGGCGAAGCCGAGTGTTGTTTGTAGCACGAGAGGAGGCGAGTGCACTGCTTCCTAACCTCCGCGGGATGGCCGCTTTGTCGCCCATGTATCACATTCTACTTTTTGTAACGAATGTCAACGTGATGTCGCACATCCTCGTGCCTGCAAAGCGTGCGTGAGATCATCTTGTAGATAGTTTCACGCACGCCAATGTGTGCGTGAAGTAATGTAGATAACTTCACGCACCAGATGGCGTACGTGAAATTATCTACGTTGACATGAGCATAATACGCGATCTCACGCACGCTTTGCGGGCACGAAATGTGCGACATTACGTGCATGAGTTACAAAAAAAAATTTAACAGAATGTTTATAACCGTGTATACTATCCGATAATGAAAAAAAAAAAAAAAAAAAAAAAAAAATCGATTTTTTTTTAATTTCACACTGTGACGATCCCTTAAGGTAGTTATGTCGCTATAGTTCAATTCCGCATAAATTCGAGAAAACTGAAAGAGAATTGGAAGCACTTCTCGATGGTCCAAAATCTGAAAAAATGCATGCACATTAAAGGTACTGAAAAGATTAATTTGGCATAATAATAATTCTAAAATGTTATTAACAAATTGATAAAAAAAAACATTGTTTAACAAATATTTTGGTGACTTACGTTCTTTTTTCGATGAAAATGATTCTTTCGTTTTCCTGAATACGGATGAATTTTTTCAGATTTTTTAAATAACTTTGAATTTACGTGTTTTTTTATATGAAAAATTCAAGCTAGTGTAGGGGATTTCATTTAATGTTTCTGAAAAATATTTTTTTTTTTTAATTTTTTATGGCACTTTTTAAACGTTTTTTTTGTCAAGCATTTTTTTATGAAATGGCTACACTTTTTAGACTTGGCGTACCATTTTTGTTTTGAAAAAACATTTTTGGGCTATTAATCTTTTCAGCATCTATAATATGCATGATTTTTTCCAGATTTTTATATTGTCGAGAAATGTTGGCAATTACCCCTCAATTTGGATTGGGATTTGGAATTACCCCTCAATTTTCGAAAACTTATGCACATTTAAAAAAGAACGCACATGGAGATTTATTCTAAACCAACGACGTTCTCGACGTTTCTTTCACGAAAACGAAACTTCTTCCACAAGTAAGTAAAAAAACAATTTTCATCGATTTGCAACATATAGCGATCGTAAATAATAGGCGGATGCGCATTATTGTCGTCATTTGTTAAAGACGTCACTCGATCGGCTGTTTGTCTTTTCGTTGCCTTAAAAAATAAATAAAGCTCACGTTTTATTTCAAAGTTTGTGATAATATTTATATGGTCCCCGTAAAAACACATCTTACGAGATTTATGCGGTCTCGTATCATCAGTATGAAAGCATAAAATTACAGTCTGCTTGACATTACCAAAAAACAAAGTGCGAACCAACCAATGGTGGTTCTTTTCATTATTTTAAGTGTTGTCAGTTCCGTTTGCATGCAAGATAATATGGATTTTATTAGCCAAAACGTGACGTACGCAGCCTTTACCTCTGTTTGAAATTTGGTATAAAATGTGATATTTGTCGCCATACATCGTGCATTGGACTCCAATTCGGACAATTGTACCATTGTCTGCAAAAATCAGCAGCTCGTGTGTCAACGTCGAGGACTGAACTTCCTACTAAGGACAACGTGAATTAATTAAGAGGAACTAAAATGAGGCTTTATATATTGTTCATTGTGGCGTTGGCGCTCTTTGTCGTAGTGGACGAAGTTGCAGCAAAATCTACACGTAGACCTAAAACGCATCGTCCACACACCAAACGAACAACCAAAGCACCGGTTACTCGACGAACAACTACGAGAGCACCGGTTACTCGACGAACAACTACGAGAGCACCGGTTACTCGACGAACAACTACGACAGCGCCGGTCACTCCACCGCCATTCACTTTGCCATCAATCACTTGGAATCCAGAAGACTGGGTACCAAGCAATTGGTTCTCTTCAACGACAGAACCTACCGCTGAAGACTATTCAGATACTACAGATCCAGAACCATCTGACGAAGACAACGCACCATCTCCGGATACAGAAGCTACTAATGTCGATTATTCGGAAACTACCGAACCAGAAAATTCTGACCAAGGTAATTCAGAAAGTACAGATCCATTAATTTCGGAAACTTCGTATACAAAACCTACTTATTAAGGAGGTTGGAGCGCTCCACACTAGTAAATAGAGTACTGATTTTTTTAAATAATGTATACACAGTTTAAAGCACCTGTCGATTGTTTTAATGGTGATTCGAATTGCCGGGTATTTTCTTGATCAGGGAAAAATTTAATTGTAACGGATTTGCCTAAATATTAACCGATTTACGCAATCTTTAGAAAAGGTAATTTTCATTCAGTTTTTCCAAAGAATTAAGGTAGGTTATGTCGCTATAGTTCAATTTCGCATAAATTCGGGAAAATTGAAAGAGAATTGAAAGCATTTCTCGATGGTCTAAAAATCTGAAAAAATTCATGCACATTATAGGTACTGAAAAGATTAATTTGGCATAATAATAATTCTAAAATGTTATAACAAATTGATAAAAAAAAACATTGTTTAACAAATATTTCGGTGACCTAAGTTTTTTTTTCGATGAAAATGGTTCTTTCGTTTTCCTGAATACGGATGAATTTTTTCAGATTTTTTAAATAACTTTGAATTTACGTGTTTTTTTATATGAAAAATTCAAAGTTATTTTTAAAATCTGAAAAAATTCATCCGTATTCAGGAAAACGAAAGAATAATTTTCATTGAAAAAAAAACTCAAGTCACCGAAATATTTGTTAAACAATGTTTTTTTTATCAATTTGTTAATAACATTTTAGAATTATTATTATGCCAAATTAATCTTTTCAGTACCTTTAATGTGCATGAATTTTTTCAGATTTTTAGACCATCGAGAAGTGCTTCCAATTCTCTTTCTATTTTCTCGAATTTATGCGAAATTGAACTATAGCGACATAACTACCTTAAACGTGTTTTTTGTTTGATTTTGATTTATCGCGGCTCATTCTCTTCCTTTAGAGATGTTTTACGTATTCACTGTCTAGATATTCGACAGTATTTACCGTTAAAAAATTACACATGGTTGTTTACGAAGAAATTTCGTCGATGCACAAACAAAAGACTGTAATGTTCAAACGGTAAATACTATCAAATATCTAGACGGTGAATACGTACAGCATCGCTCAAGGATGAGAATGAGCCGCGAAAAATCAAAATCGAACAAAAAACACGGTTTATTCTTCGAAAAAACGAAATGAAAACTACCTTTTCAAAAGTTTGCGTAAATCGGTTAATATTTATGCAAATCTGTTGCTATTAATTTTTTCCCTTGTCGAGAACATATATTTTTATACAAATCACCATAAACTATAGCCAATTGATTCATAAAACTTCTGCTATCGACTTAAAAAAATGAACAATCATTTGACTAGTGCGTAGCGCTCCAACCTCCTTAAGATAATTCAAAAACGACAGATCAAGATAATTAAAAAACTACAGATCCAAAAACTTCGGAAATTTCAGATCCATGAACTTCGGCATCTTCAGATCCTAAAACTTCTGAAACCGTAGATCCAGAAACTGCAGAAAATTCGGACCCAGAAACTGCAGAAAATTCGGACCCAGAAACTGCAGAAACTTCCAATTGAGAATTTTTAGACCCAGACACTTTAGAGTCAGAAACTGCTTGAAGATGTATTATCAAACTTGATTAATAAATATGCAACATGTACAAAAACGAAACTTATTCAATTATGCAAATAAATTGAAATGTTTTCGTATTCCATAGACATAATTCTCCATGATGGAATAATTTGTTTTCAAATGTCAGCTTGATTGGTCTATTCAGTCCCGAGTAACCGAGTGCGATACGCACGTCCGCATAACACAAAATCTAGTTTGTGCAACCAATCGTACTTGATAATCAAATTTCTATATTCTGTTACCCTGTCAAAACGTGATTTAATCGCGTGGATGGTGGGTGCAATAGTACCTGTACCAATTACGTCCCGACGTACCCTCATCCCTGAACTCATGCAACCCTTCGAGCACCGGTGCATGCCCCGAAACAGGGCCCTGCAGTCGGTGATCGCCTAGAGGGGATAGCCTAGCGCATGAGAGGAGGAGGCAGTCCCTTCGTTAGGCGAGGGGAGGCCCACGTGACCCCGAGCCAATTAGGGACGCGAACTCTGCCCTCTCCATCCCTTGGATGCTGGCTTCTCCGGCTCCGAGACGAAAAAAATTAAAAAACGAGGGAGACAGGAGTTTTCCGACCAATGGAAATCAGGGAAAACTGCCCTCTCCCTGCACTGCGTAAGACAGAAGTCCCTCCGTCTAGCATTTAAGGGGGGGTAGGGTATTAAAATTTTTTTTTTGGCATTTTTATTTTATATTTTTTACTGAATGCATAATACTTCAAGAATATTGTGTCAAATTTTCAAGTCAATCGGAGCAAAATTGACGACGTTATGAGTATTTTTATACTCGCGGATCGCTGTACCTTCGCGGCCCGAGCGCGACTTTAAAGCGTTTTTCCCACATCTCATGTTTTCAAACTCGGTGCCCATCGTACCGTCAAAACTACTGCACCGATCTTTTTGAATTTTTGCATACTTTTTCTGTACATATTTTACGAGGTAACGCGGAAGAGTTTTTTTCGAATTTATTAATATATTTATTTTACAATAGCAAACTAGCCGATTTTTTCCGAAAAAATTGCGTTTTTCCCTTTAAACGGGATAACATATAAAATTAGTAGTTATTTAGTATTGAAACTGGATTCGCGTGACTTCCCAGGTCTTGGAAAAATTCAAATGATCCTAAGCAACAAGGCGAAACAAATCATCTTCGGGTGCAGAATGTACTCGAATACACAATTCGTGCGTAGATTCGATGCTCGGGAATTGGCAGGGCTTCGCCCCCTGTGCGCCTCGCGCGACAACCCCAGGGGGGCTTCGCCCCCCCCCCCCCCCCAAGCCCCCTCTCAAGCCCGAATTTTTCCAAGGCCCTCTATAAAAGCCCTCCTCAAGCCCGAATTTTTCTAAGTGCCACCGTAGACTTTACTAAGCCCTCCCCCCCCACCCTCTCATAAAAGATAGACAGGCAAAGGTCGCGAGTTATTTCTTAGTTATAGCCGGGGAACACATAAAGGCTATCTGGTACCTAACAACGAACTGATAACACCCCTTCCTAAGCCTGGATTCTTCTATGTCCCTCCTATTAAGGGGCTGCTGGAGTAGATTTTTTTACCGACATTGGTCGGTAAAACTAGAATTCCGCAATTTACGCTTTACGTCGTTATAATGCTACAGATATACTTCAAATTTGACAGAGATGTTATATGAACAACAACGGTTCGGCGTAGATGCGATTTTCAGTCGAAATCTAACGAGAAATATAAAAATCGTATATTTTGAGCCGATAGAGATCTTCTTTATCGGCTGAAAGTTTAACCAAAAACACGTGCACGCAGTTTACGCTTTACGTGGATTCAGTTTCTATAATCGACATTTCGCCAGTTCTGAAATATTCAAAAAACATCAAAGAATTGGCGTAGATACGGATTTGGCACGTTTGAGTTACTCAAACGATTATATCTTACAACAAATGCGTTGTTTACATTTCAAACGGCCATATTGGTTTTCGGAGATTTACAAATATACAATTTTTCCTATTTTTTGTTAGTTTTCGACTGAAAATCGCATCTACGCCGAACCGTTGTTGTTCATATAACATCTCGGTCAAATTTGAAGTATATCTGTAGCGTTATAACGACGTAAAGCGTAAATTGCGGAATTCAAGTTTAACCGACCAATGTCGGTAAAAAAATCGACTCCAGCAGCCCCTTAATGCCTTCTCCCTAGCTTGTATTTTTTCTAAGTCCCTTCATAAGCCCCCCTCCCTCCAAGCCCGGATTTTTCTAGGTCCCCCCTAGAAATGCCTCCTCAGGCTATCGAGCCGGACTACACTTCTGGATCTCCAGCCAACTCCATAGCAACGGTTGCTATGCGTACGGTTGATATGGTGGCAATTGCCATGTAAACGGTTGCTACGGCAGCTGTTGCTACGGGGTTCTCAAAATAATTCACCCTTAGTTCCCTTGATGGCCTTAGAAAAATCCACCTCCAGTTCCTATGCGGGACTTGGAAAATTCTGGCTTGGTGGACATTTATAGTGGTCACTTAGAAAAATTCTGGCTTGTAGGTGGGCCATTTTACCCCACCATCTCGATTCTTGACAAATTCAGCCCAAGTCCCTTGGGAGACTTGTAAAAAATCAGCCCAAATACCTAAGGGGACTTAGAAAAAATCAGCTAAGTCCTTTCAGGGACTTAGAAAAAGTCAATCCGGATCCCTTGGGGGACTTAGAAAAAATCAGCCAAATCCTTTGAGGGACTTAGAAAAAGTCGGTCCGGATCCCTTGGGGGACTTAGAAAACATCAGCTCAAGTCCCCTGGGGACTTGGAAAATATCGGCTCAAGACTCTTGAGGGACTTAGAAAAAATAAGCCAAGTCCCTTGGGGGACTTAGAAAAAATCGGCCCGAGTCCCTTGTGGGACTTAGAAAAATCTCGATTATCCTCAACGGCGGCAGCGGCGTCGGCGGCGGCAACGGTGACGAGATATTTTTATTATATAGAGAGATGAGGGGCTTCGCCCCCTGCGCGCTTCGCACGCCAAAAACCCCCTTCTCACGCCGCTTTTGTATCACGTGTGGAAAGTGGTGCTTTCCCTGTCGGTTTTGCTGCTGCTGTTGCCGCCCTCGTGCGCTCTTTTCTTCCTTTCGCTTTTACAGAAGAAGAACAAAAACTACTTACCCTATCATTTTTTACAGAACAAAGAGAAAAAAAATCTGAGTTTTAGTGACGTATTTGATCAAAAAATTCGAAAAATCACATTTTAATGTAATAAAAAAATCGTAACACATGTACGACAATAAATATTAATGTTTTATACTCAAGCCGAATAGAGTAAACCAATTGTTGATTTTAAACCCGTCGAATTTCTTGTTCTGCACGGTCGATGCATTTGATCGGAATCTTGAGTACGTAAAAATGTCAGCATGCCTGAACTGTACTTGTCTTCGAGATGCTGACATTTTTTTCGTACTTGAGGTTGTACTGTTGCAACAACGCACTGATGTTCCAAAATAGTAAATATACTATTTTTCCCATAATATATTTTCATTGCAGGAAAATACAAACAGGTCTGTCTCCTCAATCAGCAACTCTCCCCAGATTAAGGGGCTGCTGGAGTAGATTTTTTTACCGACATTGGTCGGTAAAACTAGAATTCCGCAATTTACGCTTTACGTCGTAATAACGCTACAGATATACTTCAAATTTGACAGAGATGTTATATGAACAACAACGGTTCGGCGTAGATTCGATTTGTGGTCGAAAACTGGCAAGAAATAGAAAAACCGTATATTTTGAGCCAATAGAGATCTTCTTTATCGGCTGAAAGTTTAACCAAAAACACGTGCACGCAGTTTACGCTTTACGTGGATTCAGTTTCTATAATCGACATTTCGCCAGTTCTTAAATATTCAGAAAACATCAAAGAATTGGCGTAGATACGGATTTGGCACGTTTGAGTTCCTCAAACGATTATATCTTACAGCAAATGCCTTGTTGACATTTCAAACGGCCATATTGGTTTTCGGAGATTTACAAATATACAATTTTTCCTATTTCTTGTTAGTTTTCGACTGAAAATCGCATCTACGCCGAACCGTTGTTGTTCATATAACATCTCTGTCAAATTTGAAGTATATCTGTAGCATTATAACGACGTAAAGCGTAAACTGTGGAAGTCTATTTTTACAGGACCAATGTCGGTAACAAAATCGACTCCAGCAGCCCCTTAAGGCCCGGAAGAACGAAGAGCCTGGAACAACATTGCGTCACACAAATAGCGGCACTGCAAATTTTTTTATTAGCAGTTTCCACGTGCGTCCGTGAAAATTTTATTTCGAAGCGAACTGACGCAGATACACCGGTGGCTTCTCATATTTATGTGGTTATTTTTATGGTCAATAAGTTAGTACCGTATTAAAATTTTATTTTCAAACCAGTTATGAATTTTGGTCGACTCTTAGGGATATTTAATAGACTCGAGTCAGCTTTCCAAGATCTGTTGTAGTACAACCGATTCCGTGGAAGCATCGCTGATCATTCGTCAATCGGTGATCGATCTAGCGACGATGAAGTATCTGAGTGTCGCACTTTTGTGCCTGGCGATAGTGCCCAGTTCGTTCTCCAATAACGTAAGTCTGTGCACTGTGCATACTTCCGAGACTCATTTCAATTGTCTCCTTGGTATTACAGAAAAATACATTTTAAGGTAGTTATGTCGCTATAGTTCAATTTCGCATAAATTCGAGAAAATTGAAAGAGAATTGGAAGCACTTCTCGATGGTCTAAAAATCTAAAAAAATTCATGCACATTATAGGTACTGAAAAGATTAATTTGGCATAATAATAATTCTAAAATGTTATTAACAAATTGATAAAAAAAACATTGTTTAACAAATATTTCGGTGACCTCAGTTTTTTTTTCGATGAAAATGATTCTTTCATTTTCCTGAATACGGATGAATTTTTTCAGATTTTTTAAATAACTTTGAATTTACGTGTTTTTTTATATTAAAAATTCAAAGTTATTTAAAAAATCTGAAAAAATTCATCCGCTTTCAGGAAAACGAAAGAATTATTTTCATCGAAAAAAAAAACTTAAGTCACCGAAATATTTGTTAAACAATGTTTTTTTTTATCAATTTGTTAATAACATTTTAGAATTATTATTATGCCAAATTAATCTTTTCAGTACCTTTAATGTGCATGCATTTTTTCAGATTTTTAGACCATCGAGAAGTGCTTCCAATTCTCTTTCAATTTTCTCGAATTTATGCGGAATTGAACTATAGCGACAATAACTACCTTAATCCCAAAATCAGATCCACGAGTACATGTCCCCTGAGGAGGTTCAACTGGTGTTTCACACGGATCACGATTCCGGTAACTATACGACGAGCCTGTGTACAGTAATTTTGTAGTTCACCTATGAATTCATCCCACGGTCGAATGTACGGTCCTAATTAGTTCTAAATCAAGTTGACACTTAAGTTAGAACTTTTGTTACCATGAAAAATTGTTCTTGATAAATTTAGACTTTCTGACTGGAATCGCGTCCGAAGATGGAAAAACTTCTTAAATTAAATACTGATTGTTTTTTTAGTACCGGAATACGAAGTCACGAAAGTTAATTTGCCCGAAAAATTCCACAAGCGGGATATAGCAGCGGGAAGTAAACTGCACCTCAGAGCATTTGGCGACGACATCAATCTCTGGCTACATCCCACTGAAAACGTTCTCGCCGGAGATGAGACACCCGTTTATGATGCCAGACCCAACCCTAACACGCCAGAAGGGATCGATTTCGTCAAGTGGACTGGTGTACGCATTTACTCATTTTTTACTTCTTCCACAACTTTAAACTTAAGGGGCTGCTGGAGTCGACTTTGTTACCGACATTGGTCCTGTAAAAATAGACTTCCGCAGTTTACGCTTTACGTCGTTATAATGCTACAGATATACTTCAAATTTGACAGAGATGTTATATGAACAACAACGGTTCGGCGTAGATGCGATTTTCAGTCGAAAACTAACAAAAAATAGGAAAAATTGTATATTTGTAAATCTCCGAAAACCAATATGGCCGTTTGAAATGTCAACAACGCATTTGCTGTACGATATAATCGTTTGAGGAACTCAAACGTACCAAATCCGTATCTACGCCAATTCTTTGATGTTTTCTGAATATTTCAGAACTGGCGAAATGTCGATTATAGAAACTGAATCCACGTAAAGCGTAAACTGTGTGCACGTGTTTTTGGTTAAACTTTCAGCCGATAAAGAAGATCTCTATTGGCTCAAAATATACGGTTTTTCTATTTCTTGCTAGTTTTCGACCACAAGTCGAATCTACGCCGAACCGTTGTTGTTCATATAACATCTCTGTCAAATTTGAAGTATATCTGTAGCGTTATAACGACGTAAAGCGTAAATTGCGGAATTCTAGTTTTACCGACCAATGTCGGTAAAAAAATCTACTCCAGCAGCCCCTTAAGGGGCTGCTGGAGTCGACTTTGTTACCGACATTGGTCCTGTAAAAATAGACTTCCGCAGTTTACGCTTTACGTCGTTATAATGCTACAGATATACTTCAAATTTGACAGAGATGTTATATGAACAACAACGGTTCGGCGTAGATGCGATTTTCAGTCGAAAACTAACAAGAAATAGGAAAAATTGTATATTTGTAAATCTCCGAAAACCAATATGGCCGTTTGAAATGTCAACAACGCATTTGCTGTACGATATAATCGTTTGAGGAACTCAAACGTGCCAAATCCGTATCTACGCCAATTCTTTGATGTTTTCTGAATATTTCAGAACTGGCGAAATGTCGATTATGGAAACTGAATCCACGTAAAGCGTAAACTGTGTGCACGTGTTTTTGGTTAAACTTTCAGCCGATAAAGAAGATCTCTATTGGCTCAAAATATACGGTTTTTCTATTTCTTGCTAGTTTTCGACCACAAATCGAATCTACGCCGAACCGTTGTTGTTCATATAACATCTCTGTCAAATTTGAAGTATATCTGTAGCGTTATAACGACGTAAAGCGTAAATTGCGGAATTCTAGTTTTACCGACCAATGTCGGTAAAAAAATCTACTCCAGCAGCCCCTTAACAATTTCATTACAAAGAATATTACAACGTTTTTACGTAGCTGATGCGTTGGGTCGGTCAATTGTTGGAGGATCCACGACAACTGGCTTCCATTGTAATCGGCACGGAACCTTCTGGGAAAACTACGGTCGTACGTTGACATTTTTTCTTCCAATTCTGATCGATGATGCTTCACTGCTCCAGATCAATTTACCAAATACATTTTTTTTTCTTTTGTTCTTTGTTTAGAATGGTCATATTGCATCTAAAAAGTTAGCTGTCAGGTCTATTCCAACTCGCGTCGCGGATGAGTACAAAAGGAGACGTCGATCGGCTGGCGATTTTGATGACTTGGACGACGAAGATTCACACTATCACATTGTGTTCAAGACCGACGTGAAGGACTATGAGCTACGTGAGTTTCTGCCATCCTCAAATTTCGAACTATTCTTCAATTTCATACCCACAGTGTCCATATATGGGCCATTCCACGGTACTTAAGGGGGGGGGGGGGGGGGTAGGGTATCAACATTTTTTTTTTGGCATTTTTATTTTATATTTTTTACTGAATGCATAATACCTCAAGAATATTGTGTCAAATTTTCATGTCAATCGGAGCAAAATTGACGAGGTTATTAATATTTTTATACTCGCGGATTGCTGTACCTTCGCGGCCCGAGCGCGACTTTAAAGCGTTCTCCTGAAAATCATCATTTTGAAAGTCGGTGCACACGATTACTCAAAAACTAATTGGCCGATCGTTCTGAAGTTTGGCACAGTGCTTCTCCATATAATTCGTCAGGTAACGCCGAAGGCGTTTTTCGATTTTTATTAAAATTATCAATTTTACAATCATAATTTTTTTTTCTGTTATGGCCATGTGAAACACTGAGCGCCGAAAATCTTCGGATGTGCGGTTTGTCGCCGATTATAAACGGATCGAAGCAAAAATTGAAATACAGACGCCACTAATGTAAATCTCGTGAATGTTTAATTAGTCAGAATTTTGATTTTCGAAAAAAAAAAAAAAAAAAATTACAGATCGGTTACCGACATCAATTTTTTAAATAAAAATCAAAATTCTGACTAATTCATTCACGAGATTCACATTACTGGCATCTGTATTTCAATTTTCATTTCGATCCGTTCATAATTCATGAAAAAAAAAGCGTATCCGAACTTTTGAGGTGAGCGTCGGTATTTCACATCTCCTTATGGTACAGCGCTGAACATGGAGAAATTACAAAAAAGGGAAGCCCAAGATGACACCGCAATTCCGGACACGCTCTACCCGGAGATTCTCGTAGTAGTGGAAAACAGTATGTACAAGTGAGTCGTCATGATGGAATTTCACAGAGGCTCATTGAAGGTCCATCTGGACTTTTTCATTTTTTCATTCACGCCAAGTCGACCTGGCTCCAACCGATATTCAAATTACCCTTACGACGTGTTTCAGGACTTTCAACGGCGACATGAGTGCTCTGCTGCAGTACGTTCTGGCTCTGTGGAACGGCGTCGATCTCAAGTACCGAAGTCTCGAGTCACCGAGATTCCGCTTACATATATCCGGCATCGTCCTCGGAACGGTGAGTTTCGGATCGCGTTTTCGCGCGCTCTGTTATGCCGCTAATCTCGTTTCGAGTAATACACGAACGAAGAATAATACTTATTTCATTGTTCCGGGGATCGTTTGTCAATTAAGGGATCGTTACAGTGTGACCCTCCGAAAAATCAATGATTTTCGCGATTTTTTTTTGTTAAGTTGTAATGAACTAATTGGTCTGGTTTTTTCTTTAATAAATAAGTACATTCTTGAAGAATACAAAATGATTTTTTTATGTGCATTTCTTTAATGTATAATAATGATATAAATTGTTTAAATAGCTCGTGTAAAAAAAAGGTCCTGCATTATGTCCACGATTGCGGCCGCAATTTTGATCTGAACCAAAAATTTCAAAAAGATTATTAATCTGTAGGAAATTCGCTATCGCGCTATGAGAGCTTTTTTTTTTTTGAAATTTGACAAAATGGCGGCGGTTTGAACGAAAATTATCGAATTTAGCCCTTTTTTTCGACAGTTTTTCGTAAAAAAAAATAGGAAGATTTAATAAATAAATAAAAAGCTCTCATAGCGCGATGGAGAATGACGTCAGAAATGTTCTCTCAAAATTTGAAATCGATATCGTCATAACGCTTCATTTGAGAGTGGACACCGTTTTGAAAAACAACATTCCGAGAAAAAGGCGTTTAAAGTTAGCACACGCCGCACTGTCACGCTGCAATCCCTTTCTCTAAGAAAGGCTGTAGCGACCGAAATAATTCGAATTTCGATAAAAAAATTTAACAGAATGTTTATAACCGTGTATACTATCCGACAATGAAAAAAAAAAAAAAAAAAAAATCGATTTTTTTTTATTTCACACTGTGACGATCCCTTAACAGTTGAAACTTACGTGATTACGTTAAATAAGAAGGTTTATTACGGTATTTCAATAATAGCCATTACATCGATCGACTTACTAAGCCAGCCCGTGTATTAAGTATTAAGGGGTCTCTCTACTTTGGATGTTCGACTATCGTTCGAACATAATTAACAAAAAATTGATTTATCGGCCCGCAACACGCTCTAGGCGGGGATGATCACATATTTAATCTGTCGTTCTGTTCGATCAACAGTATCCCGAAGCCACTCCATACATCAATAGAAACCTGGTCGACCCTGACACTTTAAATTCCAACGCGTCTGTCTTTGACGCCGGCGAGTTTTTCTACTCTGTGAGAGGCACTTTTCCTCTTGACAGCTACGACATATCCGTGACAATGACGAGGTACGAAAAATTTGACGTAGAAAATATATTACTGTTCCATCCAATACTAACTTGTTCGCTCGTGTTGCAGAAAGAATTTCACTTTGGGATACTTAGGTACATTTTTTCAGCTAAAATTTTTTTATTTAATTTGTGCAACAGGCTGCAAAATATCTTGGGGGTTTTAATATTGGTCGTCGAATTTTTTAGGCATGTCCTTTCTCGGTAAAGCTTGCGAACGGAACAAGGGTGGCCCCCTCTACAACACCGCCGTAATTAAGGATAACGGTGCATTCAAGGGTTCCTTTGTAGCGGCCCACGAATTGGGTCATGTGTGAGTTAAATTTCTACAATTGAAACGCAATTACATACGAAGCAGTAAGAAATGCATGCTTATCATAAATGGAATTGACGTCGACAGACTCGGTTCATGGGACGACAAATACGGCGGTGACTGCGCGATCCAATCCGGATTCATCATGGCGCCCCGACCGCGGTACACGACAAACTCGTCGGATTTTTCACCTTGCACAATCAGATCATTTGAAGATTCCCTCAAGTATGAATTGATTCCTGTTCGATGAGGAAATATTTTATAATTTTTATCACTGATTCTCTATTTTGATTCTATTATACTACTAATTGCTCTCTTTCTTAAAGGGCGGGTGACTTTAGATGTCTATACAACAAGCCAATAGTGCCCGGCAAAGTTCTCCCCCGATTGATGCCCGGAAAGATGAAGAGTCTGGAGGAGCAGTGCAAAGCATTCGGTCTGCTTGAGCCGTGTCAGGTATCTCGACAAAAATTTTCTTTACCGTGCTTAAGGGATCGTCACAGTGTGAAATAAAAATAAAATCGATTTTTTTTTTTTTCGTTATCGGATAGTATACACGGTTATAAACATTCTGTTACATTTTTTTATCGAAATTCGAATTATTTCGGTCGCTACAGCCTTTCTTAGAGAAAGGGATTGCAGCGTGACAGTGGCGTGTGCAAACTAAACGCACTTTTCTCGGAATGTTGTTTTTCAAAACGGTGTCCACTCTCAAATGAAGAGTTATGACTATATCGATTTCAAATTTTGAGAGAACATTTCTGACGTCATTCTCTATCGCGCTATGAGAGCTTTTTTTTTTTTTTATTAAATCTACCTATTTTTTTTACGAAAAACTGTCGAAAAAAAGGGCTAAATTCGATAATTTTCGTTCAAACCGCCGCCATTTTGTCAAATTAAAAAAAAAAAAAAACTCTCATAGCGCGATAGCGAATTTCCTACAGATTAATAATCTTTTTGAAATTTTTGGTTCAGATAAAAATTGCGGCCGCAATCGTGGACATAATGCAGGCCCTTTTTTTTACACGAGCTATTTAAACAATTTATATCATTATTATACATTAAAGAAATGCACATAAAAAAATCATTTAGTATTCTTCAAGAATGTACTTATTTATTTAAAAAAAACCAGACCAATTAGTTCATTACAACTTAACAAAAAAAATTCACGAAAATCATTGATTTTTCGGAGGGTCACACTGTGACGATCCCTTAACGATAGCAATTTTAGAGAGATATTAACGAAAGTTGTTTTTATCGCAGAAAGCTCCTAACGCACATCACGATGTCTGTACGAATATTTATTGCAAGGACGAGGAGGGCGAATGTACAGAAACTGGGACCGCCGCGCTGGACGGTACAAGTTGTGGGGAAGACGGCGGGGTAAGAGCTATCGATGATTTATTTCATGAAGAAAAATAACTAATTTGTTCACCGAAGAAATTTAACGACAACGTGAACTATTTTCTTTGACTGTTTCAGTTTTGCCTTCACATGCGATGTGTCAAGTTGTAATTTGTCAGCATCACAGCAATGGTTACTCGGGTCTCTGCAGCAAAAATGTTTTACACACAATTTTATTAATTCGAAATAATAAAGTATGTACTGTGATGATGAAGATCTGTTCGAGTGGTGCAGGGAGATATTGTTCCGATCTACAAACTGCCGCTGAAGCCAATCCAAGAAAATGCAGGGCGCTAGGTCCTTCGAATTACCAACCTGAAGGGGCTGCTGGAGTAGATTTTTTTTACCGACATTGGTCGGTAAAACTTGAATTCCGCAATTTACGCTTTACGTCGTTACAACGCTACAGATATACTTCAAATTTGACAGAGATGTTATATGAACAAGAACGGTTCGGCGTAGATGCGATTTTCAGTCGAAAACTAACAAGAAATAGGAAAAATTGTATATTTGTAAATCTCCGAAAACCAATATGGCCGTTTGAAATGTCAACAACGCATTTGCTGTAAGATATAATCGTTTGAGGAACTCAAACGTGCCAAATCCGTATCTACGCCAATTCTTTGATGTTTTCTGAATATTTCAGAACTGGCGAAATGTCAATTATAGAAACTGAATCCACGTAAAGCGTAAACTGCGTGCACGTGTTTTTGGTTAAACTTTCAGCCGATAAAGAAGATCTCTATTGACTCAAAATATACGATTTTTCTATTTCTTGTTAGTTATCGACCACAAATCGAATCTACGCCGAACCGTTGTTGTTCATATAACATCTCTGTCAAATTTGAAGTATATCTGTAGCGTTATAACGACGTAAAGCGTAAATTGCGGAATTCTAGTTTTACCGACCAATGTCGGTAAAAAAATCTACTCCAGCAGCCCCTGAAGGGCCAAGGGTTGAATCCGAAGCTGAACTAGTCGACGATAGAGCAAGTTGCAAGGTCCGAGGGCGAGTCTCGTGGCGAATAAGTCCACACCAAAACAAATAATAAAAAGACTCCAATTTGATAATTCACAAAAAGTTTTTACAATTCACGGCCGCCTGAAGAACGAGGACCAGGTTCCAATTGCAACAACAAAATAAATTCCAAAACACCAATAAATCTATCTATTAAAAGTGGTTAGTTTTGTAACGCTGCAATATTCCTCGCGTTCGACAACAGCGTCCTTTTCCGTTTTTCTTTTACCACGCGGGGCGTAAGGCCCTTGAGTTTAATTTTTACTCGACCCGGAGGGCCAACGGTCGAGTTTTCCAAGTAATTTTCCGAAGATTTCTATACTTATGGGTCGTGGAGTCACAGAGGAGTGTCTCGGCGGTAAAATACATTTAATATGCTGGCAATTTTGGTGGAAGGAAGTCATAGTTCCATTAAAAAAAAAAAATATGTCGGCGGTCGCAACTCCGCCATTTTGAATGTTGGATCAAATTTATATATACCAGGTGTCCCATTTTAATCTTTCACTTGATTTATTTCGAAAAATACTGATCTGACAATATTTTTTGGACAAAGAAACTTTTGGAGTTCGAAGAGGGACGTTTGAAAAAAGAAAAAAAAATTGATCCACCATTTAAAATGGCGTAATTACGGCGACCGACGTGTTTTTTTTCAAATGGAATTATGATTTTTTATCTTACCAAAACGTGCGACATGTTGAAACTAACAACTTTTGTGGGAAACTTTTTTCGATAAAGTCAATATTTACTTTTTGGAAGGACATTTTCGACTATTTTAGTGTTAGCGACGTGTGTGCATCCGTGCGTGCATCGATACAAAATTTCGGTTCGATAATAATTACCCCTACCTCTCCCTAAAATAAGGTGCATATTGACGAATTCACTAGGTATGAAATCAGCCATTGATGTCAAAGAAACTGTGAAACCAGGTTTCTTGCTCAGAGAACCAACCGCGCTAATCACTCACTCGGTTGAGAAAACTATTACCTTGCTGCCAGAGTTTTGATAGTTTCAATGACCTGCTGACTCAACTCACCGGTTGGTTAGCGCAACGAATCATTTGGAATTCCAAATACACATAATGGCCATTATGTGCCAGAAAACCGGCGAGGCGTACCAATCTGTGATCGACACGATGGCCGAACAAGTGTTACCGCATCTTCATCTTGAGTCTATAATGACTGATTTCGAGCCTGCACTTCAAAACGCGATGCAGTGCGCATTTCCGGAAGCCGAGCTGTTCGGTTGCTACTTTCATCACTGCCACGTAAGAAAAGTTTATTAAGATTAGATGTCTCTGACCTCAATAATATGACCTAACTGTTTTGTTATTCATCGTTTTGCAGGCTATACTGAAAGAACGACAGAAATCGTCGGTGATAACTCGAGTGAAGAAACATCATCCAGAGATGCTGAATCAGGCCTACAACTGTGAGCGGAATCTG
The DNA here is from genome assembly GCA_964034905.1 of Itoplectis maculator. Taxonomy (NCBI): domain Eukaryota; kingdom Metazoa; phylum Arthropoda; class Insecta; order Hymenoptera; family Ichneumonidae; genus Itoplectis; species Itoplectis maculator. Next base: position 1,297,732 of record OZ035871.1, read on the forward strand.
ATGAACCTCGCATTCTTACCACCTGAATATATCGAGGAAGCGTTCAACGACCTACTGGACAGTTTACAAGCGAATGAGGATCTGTTTGCCATCATGGGTCCCCTCTTCCTCTACTATAAATCGTTCTGGATTGATAGAACGGGACCGGAAATATACCCTGTCTACAGGCGACAAGAAAGAACAAACGATCGCGTGGAACGCTATCACCGTTCGCTGAAGATGAAAATGTCAACAAATTCTGAAATCCACAAGTTTATGGGGTCTACCCTAATTAGACGGCCGAAAAAGTACTATTTCCACGAATTTTTTTGACCGGTATAAATTATAAATATGGATATAAAAAGTGTTAGGCCTAAAAAATATACTCTTAAAATACACAAAAAAAAATTGTTCATATTTATTTCACTCAGTTTTTGTACACTAAAATGGAAGAGAAGACAGGTAAAAAAAAAAAGATGGGTGTGCGCTGTTGATGAAATCTCTGGAATGGATCATAGGAAAAAAATTTTTTAAATGGTTTTAGATTCCTTAGGTAAATGGCTATAGCGCATATCATACGATTTTTGATTTTATCAAAAATGACAAAATGGCGGCCATTTTTTCAAAAACTTCGAAATATCACGTTTTTTTTCATCGTTTTTTGAGAAAAAAAAATAGTTACACTTAAAATTTCAAAATTCGTATGATATGCGCTATAGCTATAATCATAATGAACATGTGGTACAATTTTGGTGAGGATCGGTTGAATAGTTTCGGAGATTTCATCAACAAGCCGTCCAAAAACGTCATTTTGAGAAAAACGCGTTTAACGGGTTGCGGTGCGTACCCTAACGCGCTCAAGTACCACAGTGGGCGTCCCTCAAAAGTACACGTAGACTGCCAGGATCATCATAAAAGTTTAGTATGATACTTTTAAATATGTATACTTTCGAAAAATGCAATAAAAAAAAATCGATTTTTTGAAAATTCTAATTAGGGTAGACCCCTTGAGTGTGAGTAAACATTTATTTCAATAACTAAAATGATAATATTGAAAAATATTAACAGAAATAATGAAATTAATGAGGAAAGTCTGTTTAAGCATGTATGTGCCTCGCATTTTGCAGGTTTTTGTAAATCATGTCCACAATTGTTTGTTCGTAGCGTCGCTGATATCCATCCAGATGAGAGCTCACCAAGATCTACAAATATTAGAGCACGGTCTGCAGCTTCGCGCGCCTCAGGAGAAAAAGTATCGACAAAGGAATATTAACATCGAAAAAGCTTGGAATGACTTGGACGACCTTGAAATCGTACCTCAATCAGCGAGGAAAAGCAGAATCGTCAAATTCCTGAAGACACTCGACCCGGAAACGGCACTTTCGATTGGTAAGAAATTTTCTCGCCATTTCTCAAAATTTTTAAGCGTCTTTTTTTACTTTTATATTTGTTATATTTTCTATATGTATCATCCATTTTATATGCTTTTATATTTGAATAATTTTTTTCTTTTTTAGCAACTTTTTCTCTCACACTCCGACTGATTCCTTCAAAGCAGTTTCTCCCTCGATTTCCTTAAAAAACGTTGACCATATACCCTTAAAGTTGCAGTAGACCAAAATAGTAAAATTCTAACTTACATCCCTCCTGCCAGGGCTTTTAACATTTATTCCTTCACTTATCCATTCCCTTTAAGACCGATTGTGTGCCGAGCTGAGCCCGCCGCCGACAATAACGAGCAAGAAATAATTAAATAATTATCGATTTATAAGAGACGCGAATAAAACATAGATGATAATGTAATTCTATTTTTGTAACTCATGCACGTAATGTCGCACATTTCGTGCCCGCAAAGCGTGCGTGAGATCGCGTATTATGCTTATGTCAACGTAGATAATTTCACGTACGCCATCTGGTGCGTGAAGTTATCTACTTTACCTTACGCACACATTGGCGTGCGTGAAACTATCTACAAGATGATCTCACGCACGCTTTGCAGGCACGAAGATGTGCGACATCACGTTGACATTCGTTACAAAAAGTAATATGTGATACATGGGCGACAAAGCGGCCATCCCGCGGAGGTTAGGAAGCAGTGCACTCGCCTCCTCTCGTGCTACAAACAACACTCGGCTTCGCCTCGTGTCGTTGTAGCACTCGATTTGGCGAGTGCGCCGCTTCCTAACCTCCGCGCGTAATGGCCGCTTTCTCGCCCTTGTATCACAAAGTACTATTACTTGATTACAGATGAACGTAACACGCTGCATGATGACACTGACGAGAATCGCGAGGCTCCCCCGATCGCGACACATAACGAAAACAGCGCGTCAAAAACTTCGAACAGCATTTCACAGACGGCTCCACCACCCAAATCTGTAAGGCAATTGCCGAAAATAATATCTATAGAGAAAATTACTGTACCGTCTCGAAGCGACGTTGCCCAATGATTGAATCTGTGTGGTAAGTTATTATAAAGAAATGACTAAGAACAATGACGTGCGCTTACGCGCCGTACGGGGGTTGGCCAGCGTACACTGAGAGAAAAATATAATTGGATACACTAAATTTTCAAATAAACCATTTATTTGAAAATATTCAAGTGCAAGGTTTATTTGAACCAATCATATATTTAATTTCTTAGTTTGTAGAATGAAAAAAAAAAATGCATTGAATTCACAAAATATATATTTTTTTTTACTAAATATTCTGTTGATTCAATAAAACTATGTTAGGAATGCATCAGACAATATACGTATTCACATTATGTCGTCAATCCTATCAAGATTGTTTCGATTAAATGGGTTTTCGAAGGAAACATACTCCCGATTTATTTTTGAACCAAATGAATTTGTCTATTTACTGTAGTGTACAAAATATTTGTTAACACACAAAATGGTTGGTAGTGGGCACTCCCAAATACAATTGTGTACTTTGGGTACAAAACAATAATTCAATTATTTACAAATCTCAACCAAATCGTATTGGGATGAACCGAGCAAACTGCTCAAATAAGGCATAATCGAAACAACTCGATTTTTTCTATGAAAACAGTTTCACACGTATACAGGTTTAGTTAAGTGGTTCCATTGATTCAAATATATATTAAATCCATACAATAATTTATTTATTCGACTGAACGAAATATATAGTTACTTTAATTGAACTGGTTCTTTTCATACAAATAATTCGGCTGTTTTATATAGTTCATTCAACGCAATATATTGGTATTTGGACGACACGTATAGTTGCTTTAAATACAAGATACTTGAATCAATTATAAATATTTCAAATAAATGATTTGGTGTATCCAATCATATTTTTCTCTCAGTGTAGGAGGAACCTTACGATTTTGGCGAAAAAAAAAAATCGATTTCATAAAGTTTAAAACCCCTATTCGAAGCCAAATTCCCCGTTGATTCCAAAAATCATGGGTGTTTGTCCGAAAAATCGAAAAGTCGAGGAGACACGCGAAAAATGATTTTTGACTTTTTTCCCAATTTTGTCACTTCACTAAAATGGATGTCATTTTTGTTTAGTTGAATGGAATCTGGATTTTCTTTTTCCATTCGAAAGAAAACCTTTCAACGAAAAGAATGCCGTGAGGCCGAACGCGATATTTCGATTTTTCGCAGAAATACTGCGTATTTCGCAAAAAAAATACGCAGAATTCGCAGAATGAAAAAATGTAAAATTGACCCTCAAAAATCGGAAATTTTTAGAACGGATACCCCTTGCGTTTTTTTTTGCGGGAAAAAAATGTCGATTTCGTAAAGTCTTAAATCCCTATCGGATAGCAAATTTTCTGCGGATTTCGAAAAGCACCGTGATTTATAAAAAAAAAAATAGGAAATTCGAGGAGATAAACGAAAAAACTATTTTTTTTCTGACAAACTGCTAAATTTCGCGATATCAAGCATCGAAATGCCGTTGTTTCCCAACGAATAATCAGAGGCCGATTTATATCGACAATTTTATAATGTAGTCTTATTTACAGATAAACGTAACACGACGCATGACACCGACGAGAATCACGAGGCTCCCCCGATCGCGACAAATAACGAAAATAGCGCGTCGAAAACTTCGAACAGCATTTTACAAACGGCTCCACCACCAAGTCCTGCAAGGCAATTGTCGAAAGTAATATCCACTGAGAAAAATCTTGCACCAGCTCCACGCGACGCTGTCCGAGGGGTCAATTCACGTGGTAAGTTATTGTAAAGAAATTCCATTGGCAGAAAATTTGAATTTTACTTCGAAATTGCTCCGACGCACTTTTATTTCATTTAGATTCAAAGAAACCGATTGTCACGTTGTCAACCATCCAGCCCGCGTCGTCCAGATCGTCGATGCTTCCAGCTAGAACGCTCAAGCCGCGATGTCTCACAATTAGATTTTTTAAGCCGCTCGGACCACTGCAACCTGGCGCGCAAGTCTTAACGGAATTAAGCCCCGTCAGACATACAGATACTTACTCGTAAGTTCACACTTTTCTCTCTATATTATAAAAAGATCTCGCCGCCGCCGCCGCCGCCGCCGCCGCCGCTGTGTAGGACACGTCAAAAGGCCATGGCCAACTCGAAACCACTCGCTCGAAATTCCATCAAAATTTTCAAAATTGTCAAAATTTGCAAAATTTTTAAAATTGTCAAAATTTGCAAAATTTTTAAAATTGTCAAAATTTGCAAAATTTTTAAAATTGTCAAAATTTGCAAAATTTTTAAAATTGTCAAAATTTGCAAAATTTTTAAAATTGTCAAAATTTGCAAAATTTTTAAAATTGTCAAAATTTGCAAAATTTTTAAAATTGTCAAAATTTGCAAAATTTTTAAAATTGTCAAAATTTGCAAAATTTTTAAAATTGTCAAAATTTGCAAAATTTGAAAAATGTTTAAAATTTGCAAAATTTGAAAAATGTTTAAAATTTGCAAAATTTGCAAAATTTTTAAAATTTGCAAAATTTTTAAAATCGTCAAAATTTGCAAAATTTTTAAAATTGTCCAAATTTGCAAAATTTTAAAAATTTGCAAAACTTGCAAAATTTTTAAAATTTTTAAAATTTGCAAAATTTGCAAAATTTGCAAAATTTGCAAAATTTAAAAAATTTATAAAATTTTTAAAATTTGCAAAATTTAAAAAATTTGCAAACTTTAAAAAATTTGCAAAATTTAAAAAATTTGCCAAATTTGTGGGGGGGGGGGGGGGGGTGGTTTCGAGTTGGCCACGGAATTTCGAGCGAGTGGTTTCGAGTTGGCCATGGAATTTCGAGCGAGTGGTTTCGAGTTGGCCATGGAATTTCAAGCGAGTGGTTTCGAGTTGGCCATGGAATTTCGAGCGAGTGGTTTCGAGTTGGCCATGGAATTTCGAGCGAGTGGTTTCGAGTTGGCCTTGGAATTTCGAGCGAGTGGTTTCGAGTTGGCCTTGGAATTTCGAGCAAGTGGTTTTGAGTTGACCATGGAATTTCGAGCGAGTGGTTTCGAGTTGGCCATGGAATTTCGAGCGAGTGGTTTCGAGTTGGCCATGGAATTTCGAGCAAGTGGTTTTGAGTTGGCCATGGAATTTCGAGCGGGTGGTTTCGAGTTGGCCATGGAATTTCGAGCGAGTGGTTTCGAGTTGGCCATGGAATTTAGAGCGAGTGGAAAATTTTGGAAATTAAGATCATTTTCAAAATTTTCAGAATTTAAAAAACAGCGGCGGCAGGGGCGGCGATATCTATCCACCGAGGGGCGGTGGTGGATATCATGCCACAATGCGAGCGCGCGAAGGGCGCGAGAGGGAAATTGTTCTAAGTCCCTCAAGGCCCCCTGGGTCGCCAATATGTTACATTTCATATACTCGACAACGACAAACAAACAAAGACAAAAGGGGGAGGAAGTGCGCAAAGCGCGAGGGTGCCCCATCTTTACCTGTCAATCTCCCAGGTGTTGGCCCGCGAAGAGAGGGGGGGTTGGCGCGCGAAGCGCGCAGGGGGGCAGAGCCCCCCTAGTTTATTTTTATTTCAGGAGTAACTGGAACGCTGTAAAAGAGTGCTTATGCGCGGCTGTGTGTAATGTTATGAGTGTATAAGTGGCAGAGTTATGTTGATGTGATTACTCAATTATTTTTTGATAGTGCTTTATCGTTTTTTGTTTTTAGAAATGTATAGTATGGAAGGTACGGTAGAAGGCCCTTCAGGTGTGACGCAGCACGGCAACAAACAGTTACATGTGTGTCAGCAAAAAAGTCTGATAGTCTGACAAGTCTGAGGGATGCGTCTTCATCCCTGTCTTCTCGGCTGAATGAGTCTCGTAGAAAGAGGAAAAAATATGACTCAATAAAATGCGTCAGATAGTATCCACAGAGTCGACAAAATAAAACAGATTTCAACCTCAACTGCCTTCAAAAACATTAAATTGAAAACATTATATATACATCTTTATTAAAGGTAATAATATCTCTCTATATTATAAAAAGATTTCGCCGCCGCCGCCGCCGCCGTGTAGGATAATCGACTTTGACCCTACTTTGACCCTACTTTGACCCTACTTTGACCCTACTTTGACCCTACTTTGTCCCTACTTTGACCCCACTTTGACCCTACTTTTACCCTACTTTTACCCTATTACTCGAGTTTTACCCTGCTTTTACCCTACCCAAGCAGGGTGGGGTAAAATGGCCCACCCAAGCAGAGTGGGGTAAAATGGCCCACCAAAGCAGGGGCTTAGTAAAGTCTACGGTGGCGCTTAGAAAAATTCGGGCTCGAAGGGGGCCTTTATAGGGGGTCTTAGAAAAATTGGCGCTTGAGGGGAGAACATATAGGACGGACTTAGAAAAAATACCGGCTAGGGGGGAGGCATTTACAGGGGGGGGGGGGGGGGGGAAACGGAAATATTCGGTTTTAGAAAGGGCGTAGAGGGGGGGGGGGGGCGTTCGTTGTTAGTTTGTTGTTAGGTGCCAGGTAGCGACTGTACCCGAGGAATAACTCGCAACCTTAGCCTGTCCATCCTTTATAAAAGTGCATTAATTAGGGGTGACTTCAAACAGTTCAGGGGGACATTTATAGGGGGACGTAGAGAAATTCGGGCCTGCGGGAGGGGGGGGGGCGGCTTTATAGGTGGACTTAGAAAAATTCGAACATGAGGGGGGCCTTCATTGGGGAACTTAGAAAAATTCGGGCTTGAGAGGGGGCTTGGGGGGGGGAGCGCGCGAAGCGCGCAGGGGGGGGGGCGAAGCACCCCCCGGGGTTGGCGCGCGAAGCGCGCAGGGGGCGAAGCCCCTCTAGTATTGTTATAATGTAAATAATAGAGAAATAATAAAATGAGTGAGAAAGTAGCATATCACCGCGTATGTGTATACATATATCCATCAAAATTGTTGTAGAGTGATGCGCGCGGGTGATCCGCGTGAGTTTGGAGACGGCCACCGCCATCTCAACCTGTCATCGGTGAACGGCGCGCGCAGCCGCGCGCAAAAATTGGAAAACAATTGAAACTCAATGAGAAGAAACATTTGACTGCTATCGCGATAAAAGCAACAGCAGCAGGAGCCAGCGTTTGTTTCCGCAAAGTAAGCCGCGTCAACAAAACGACATCATGTCCGAGAACGCAGCGAAATCCACCAAAGAAACCCAAACCGAGGTTAAGGCGAAAAATGGTGAATATTTTTGAACTATGGCTTATTTCTTAAATGGACGATGTGCTACATGATATTTGCCTTTCTCTCTCAAACTAACGCGATCGCTAATGACGCATTACTCTCATGATTTCTTCTCGCACATACAGCGACTCTATAAATGTAGCACATAACCTTTAATTTTATTTTTAACTATAGTTAACAAAAACAAATTTTTTTTTCAGATCTCCCGATTGAAATATCGTCGGAGGAGGAAGACGATCCAACATGCCTCAATTGCACAGGTTTTGCGGACTACCGCTTTCCTCGTTGCGGTCACCGAGCGGATTGTGCCAACTGCGTCAATAGTGTCATCTTCGACGACAAAATACCACGATGCTTTTACTGTCGCAAGGCTCAGGTCGTGATTCGGTCGGTGGTTGGAGAATACACCAAAGAATTGTAAGTAACTTCATTTGCATTCCAAATTATTATTCAACAGATTTTTTTTTTATTATTCAAGCAGAAATTTTTAATAACCTTTCGTTTTTTTACCTTTGTTGCAGATAACGGAAGCAGGTCTACGTTTGTGGCGGAAACGAAAAAAATTATATTTAAAATGAATAAAAATGTGATAATATTATTATAAAATACAAAATAGTTATTTATCTACAAAACAATTCAGAGAGAACATTCAATTAAATAATAAATTACAGACTATTGAATAAAAGATATTTTAAATAAATCTGCGAATAAAAATATTGATTTTTTTTATTAGCCTTCCATTTTTTGATTGATTTTTTTTTATTGCCTGACATCCCGGGCGACTTTCGTTTGAGGTTGTTTCACTGAGAAAGTAAAAGTAGAAGTGATTTAAGGGCATGTAAAACAGTGAGCGCCGAAAATCTTTGGATGTGCGATTTGCCGCGAATTATAAACGGATCGAAGCGAAAATATAAATACAGAAGCCAGTAATGTGAATCTCGTGAATGGATTAGTCAGAATTTTGATTCTAAAAAAAAATATTTACAGATCGGCTACCGACAGCATATTTTCTTTTCAAAATCAAAATTCTGACTAATTCATTTACGAGATTAACATTACAGGCGTCTGTATTTCAATTTTCACTTCGATCCGTTTATAATTCGCAAAAAAAAGCATATCGGCATTTGTGAAGTGAGCGGCCGTATTTCACATCGCCTTAACTGAAAAGAATTTTGTGGAGAAGGTTTTGGGGACAATGCGAACTTTCCGCGGCGCCATCTATTGCCATTTCGCGTCACTAACAGCTGTGACGACTCTTGTGTTTCATATTTCGGGTTTGGGGATAATGAGTTTGGGGAAAACAATTTTGGGGGAAAAAAGTTTGGGGAAAATGCTACCCTACCCTCGAGGTGCACAGCGTTTTGAGAGGCGCTGCCTACAGCGTTCACGAGCGAAACAATGCGAGATGCCACGCCGTCCTTCTCTGCACGACCGCGCTCCCCCCCTTCCCCGACAATACACACGTTGCCGCGTCGACGACGCGTTGCCGAATCAAATATAGAAAAACAGTACGAAGCGATACACACTAATATTTATTGACGAGCATTGACCACAGGACGTTCGACTTCGAAGAAAATGTATAATTTCTAACCTCCCGGCTTCCAGTGACGACTCGCGATGCCCAGCGTGTTATGACGCGCAGTATACACCGTTCGCGCGCGAAACTGTGCGAGACGACGCACCGGCGTCTCCCTTCACACGCCCACAGTCCCGCCAAAAACACACGTAAACAACGCGTATCGCCGCGTTAACTTCGTATTGCCGGTATAATTTTAAATCCCCCGAATGCTCTGGCCTTTTCGACATTTCCTTTGTTTTTGAGCAATACGCAACCGAAACAATATTTCATGTACTCGATTATCTTCTTCGGAATCTTCAGGCTCCACATATCTTTGCTCAGAGTACACGTTGCGTGGTTTTTATCCGATTCTTTGTCTACGGGATGATGTGCTTCGCGACGTACGTTCGCAATGATAGACGAATCGTCGTCTCCGATGATTGTCCCAATTTGAACGTTTTCTTCCTGCAACATCGGATTTTTTGTGACAATCTCCACAGCCATTTGCGGTTCCATCGACTTCGAACTTCCTGTGTGATTGACTCTACAATCGTGCTCATTCGGCAGGTGTCCTCTTTCACACAGTGTGCAACGCTTGTTTCGAGTAGCATAACCCACGAGCTTGCCACTTCGAGACCCTATCGCAATTCCATGCCCTGAAACACCGAAACACAAAAGACCATTCTAATTTCCTCTACATACACGTACCTATTGATAGACGTAAAATTCATTCAGAGTCTAAAATTTAGAGATTTAATTAGCTGTGAGGCTATTGTAAGAACGTCCCGACCCCTTCTTTTGCCACCCAGCGTCAATCGAAACCTTTATTTGTGTTGGAGAGGTTGACCCTTCGTTTTGACCTTCCTCCTCGCCACTTTCACCTTTTTGCTTCCTCATAGAGGAAGCTTTGTTTTCGTGAAAAAATTTTTTTTCGAGATTTTGATGTCAGTAGACTCAGAATGGTCCAAAACGTCGAGAAAAGTAGTTTGTGCGAAATGTCTGTATGTATGTATGTGTGTGTGTGTGTATGTGCACGTTTCGTTGTTTACACGATAACTGTCGCAATTTTCGATGAATCTTATTCAAATTTGGCATGTGAGTGGGCTATCATGCAACACTGTTTGGGATTGTAGTTGACGCGAATCGGTTAATAAATTCAGATTTCGCAGCATTTTGAAAATTTGGCAAAAATTGTTTTCACGATGTAACTTCCGTAAATTGAGAGATATAGGGATGAAATTTTGTACGTTAATAGACCACCATCAAACCATAATCTGTACCAAATTTGGAGAAAATCGGTAAAGCAGTTCCCATGTTATTGCAATTTCAATTTTTTCGAATCTCTGGAAGTAAATTTAGCTCCTGTAAATAATAAGACATCCGATTGCAATTTCGAACGTGTCATTACGTTTATTGATTATTAATGAAGAGTTTCGTCAAGGAAACGGTCATTATATCGGTAAATTTAGATTTTGCGGCATGAGAAACTAAAAAAAACCGACACGAAAAAAAAAATGCGGTAAAAATTTTTGCAGAACTACCTCAAATTTGGTTCACATATGGACAACCATAGACTACGTTTTGAGTCGAAATTTGACGCAAATGGCTCGTTAAATTTTTTTTTAAATGTCGTTATCGCGGCGGCTAAGATATATTGATTCGGGCTGTAATGGCTGCTGCGTAAAATTAGAGCGGTAAATATGGAAAAATGTAAACCTTAAATTAGATTTAAAAAAAATTGTAAAATATATTTCAAGAACAAACAAGCCTGCAAAGTAGAACCTTACAAATTGCTTCCTCAGTATTTTACACCTTTAACGATGCTTCCTCTATGAGGAAGCCAACATTGATCAACATACTTTCTCATAGAGGTAGCATCGTTAAAGGTGTAAAATACTGAGGAAGCAATTTGTAAGGTTCTACTTTGCAGGCTTGTTTTCTTATATTTTCTGAACTAAAAGTTAGGGATGAAATAGAAAGAATGCGTTAAAAAGCCAAGCAAGTCATGATGCATGGAATAAAGATTCATGGAATAAAAGCAGTTCGGCATGTTCTCCTCGTCTCATTCGGTTAGTGGGCAAATGCAAGTAAAAGATCTTTGAAACAGCTAAAAAAAATTGTGAAGTAGCAAAAATCTCACAACCAAGAGTATAAATCATTCGCAAACCATTCAATAAAGAGTTTTTACCAGCACACATGCGATTACTGGAGACACGGAGAAGAAAATCATTTTTTACCGCAGGAAACCTCACTCGGAATATTGCAGCAGAAAAAAGTCCTTACGTAACTGGAAACTCATGTTAAAACAGTGCAATTTTTTAAGCGTGCACATTGCAATAACCATACCATAATATTGCAAATAACAATAACTATTGGAAATAAACTGAAATAACAATGGCTTTGGCAATCCTTCCGTTCAGCGACCATTCAGCGACCATTCAGCAACAATATTGCACTGAAATTAAAGCATTTTGGAACAAGAATTGTTATTATTTGTTACACTTTGTTCTCTCGGCGTCGACGTATCAAGATATATGATACTCAGTCATAATTTAATCGTTTGCTCAGTATTTCTCGAACAACCTGAAAATATAGTTAATTAGTGTCGAGTATAGAATAAATAACTCAACTCGTTATTTATAATTTTTGTCGCTCAAAACCTTAATTATTATTTAATTTCTGCTTACTAACATTTTTTAATTAATTTTTATCAATATTAATTGAGGATTTGCGTTATGCTCTTACCATTCTTCCGAAATAGTTAATTGTTTTTCCAATTGCAATGCCTCTCGACAACTATCCTTGGCGACTTCTTCAATTTTTGTCCCAACTATTCGTTCGCACCTCTTCGTCAATGTGTCGGTTACCGTTGGAATGTTTAATTCTGATAGAATCGTGTTTAGGTGAGTTGTACCAATTCCACCGTCGAGTAGAGCTAGACAAAGAAATTATCCAAAGTTGTATATCTAGTAAATAAACGAATCACTTGGAATGCGTTTCTATGAACAGATTTGAGGTTTGTAACCGTGGATTTTTATTTCCACGTTTACCTTCGCCCTATCCGTTCAATCACCTTCACCCGAGAGCTGTTGGGCGCCAGCTAATTTTTATTTTCCGCGAAAGTAGCAAAACGCGTCGCAAAACGTAACTCAAACGAAACTGAAACGGAATTTAATGGCTCGGGTGATTGAACAGACGGTTTACGGTACACCACGGGTCGCTCAGTGTGCAAGGTTATGGAGAGAGGGCATGGGTGGCCAAGTGACGGACGGGTGCATCACCCGAAAAATGGAAACGTAACACTAAAATTAAATATTTAACAGACTTTCTTTAATGAGTGGGGGGGGGGGGGGTTCCCTCCCCAATGAGAACTCGAATTATACAAACACGTAAATTCTAACATTTCCGTAACACAAAAAAAAGAATACGCGGAAGGAAACGAGAGCTCGTGAACGGAGCGGTAACGTGGCGGTAACGTAGCGGTAACGAGACATAATCAGCGGTAACTTACGACAACCTGGAAATAACGAGAAATAAGCGGTGTTAACAGAGCGATAGCAAACCAAGGCGGCGATAACGAACGAGAGCAGCGCGGTAACAGCGGAAACCACGATAGCAGAGCGAGAACCGCGAAACGAACGGTAACAGAACGAGAACAGAGCGCAGCAGAGCGGTAGCGGAACGCGAACATAGCGAAAAGGGCGGTAGCAGAACGATAACGTGGCAAAAAGAGCGGTAGCAGGCCGAGAACGTGGCAAAACGAGCGGTAGCAGAACGAGAACGTGGCAAAAAGAGCGGTAGCAGGACGAGAACGTGGCAAAAAGAGCGGTAACAGGACGAGAACGTGGCAAAACGGGCGGTAGCGGAACGAGAACGTGGCAAAAGAGCGGTAGCAGAACGAGAACGTTGTTAAGCATAACGTTTAAAATAATTTAAATTTCGCTTTCGTATTGGTAGAATATTATAATTATGCGATAAGAAAACTCCGACGGCGTTGACGGGATGTTGTGTCTGCCACTACTGTGGACCCAAGATGCCCTTTGCCGACGTCGGTCACCTGCATGCATCCGGTGAGATACTAGGCGTATTGAATGTATCACAGACGCTGCGTCAGCTCGCGACGAGACGACGGCTCGCGGCGGATAATTCACTATTAATCATCGCCTTTGTGAGGTGCCACCCATTGTTTCTCCCACCAACCTGCATCCTGCAGTTTGGTGGATCGCGGATCGAGCAGAGATCGACAGAAGACGTCGCGAGCCGGTCAAGTGCGGATCACTCCCACAATTAATTGTAACGCTTATCGACGGAATAATAGCGACTCCTAATCGAGGCGTTTGCTGCAACGCCTTACCGTGTGTGACTGTTATTCAGCCAATATTGAGTGATAATTTGTGAATAAAATCACCGATTCATTTTAAATTGTGCTCTTCTCCTTTGCGTCAAACCCGAAGACATCTTCCTGATTCTCGGCAAGCTCTGATTCTTCGCTCGTTTCGCATCGTAAACACCAAGGGACGTTACTCACTCTCCAAAGACATCGCCTGTCCGCCGTGAAGGAAGTCCAAGGAATTGAGGCCTTTGACCAACATTTTGATAAGTACACTCATAAACACGGTACTCGACTCGCTTCTCATATCGGTCCTGATATTGACAATCGAAGGAAGACTGCGCCGTCTATAAGGACACCGTTGGGCTACGGACCTAGTGCTACGCGTATTACCGTCCGACGACGCGTAATACAGCCTTGGAACGGCTTCGACAAACTTAACCTGGCGATTCGAAAACCGCGGGTTCTTTATAGTGACGAGTTACCTGATGACGTGTAATTTGCACCGGGGCAGAGTCAATAACGAACGCCGGTCGGATTCGGGTCTTTTTCTGAGCCATATGCGTAACAACGTTGCGAAAAGAGCGGTAGCTGAACGATAGCATTATTTGCCGAACGGTAACATGGCCGTCGGCGCGGCCGAAGCCGCGCCGAGAGCGCGAGGACACGAGAGCGCTAAACCAAACCTGCTGGTCCGGCAGCCGAGAGCAGAGAGAGAGTTCGCGTGGGGCGAGAGCACCGCGTGAGCTGCGAGCATGCGCGCTCGGTCCTTCCCCCACTCTACCTCTAAACTACGATCGCCGCGGAGCGGCGAGCGTATTACCCGACCCGAAAACGTAGCTAAACGGGAATTTGACCGAGACGATGTTCGCTCGGGAAAGTTTCCGAATCAGCGCGGCGGTTTTCAAACAGATTTGCTCTCCGGGGCGGATGAGAAAAATAATAAACGTAACAACGAAACCCTAAATAAACGTAAACGGTAAACGGAAACGGAAATGCGATCTGGCGATCCGCAGCAGTCGAACGATCGCGAGTTCGCCACTGCGGCCTTCCAACGGAAAACGTAACTTAACCCAATATTTTTCTCATCCACCCGCAACAAGGGAGCGTCGGAATTTCACCGATCCTTTGCAATAAAATATTGATACACCTGAGAGGATCTCACCGAGTGCGTCGGGTAGCCGCTGTGTTGGCTCTGAACCGCGACGAACTCGGTGACCTGACCGCGAGATCGCAACTAATTCCACATACGAGAACTCCGAAATCTAAACATAAAATCGATAGCTGACGGTAACGTGAACGATAACGGATAACAAGATAAATGCGATAACTCATAACGAAAAATATAATTCGGGAACGGAAGATTTGTGATGCGCTAACTCTAATGAAGCCGAAAAATAAGAGGGCCGCCTTCGTTGTTCGATGGCTATGGCCTTGGGACAGGGAATCGCAGAATTCCTGTCACAGGTTATAATTACCGACAGCACTTTTCAAATTGACAGCGTATTGTCTTCGGCTTATTCCTGCACCATAATTCCATTTCGAAGTGTTGACGTCGAGGAGCACCAAGCACACGTGGCACATAATCGTAAAAACACTGGCAAGACCAATTCGGCTTTCGCGTTGAACGTATCGAAATGACAGCGGCACGTCGCAGTCTCGACACCACATTTCCTCGGCCAATTTTGCCAGTTCAACAATGCGACGACCTTCAGAAATACATTCGGGGATGTATTCACGTCGCACCTTTCTCCTCTTACAGCTTATTACTAAATTTTCTTTCCACCGCAGTCGTCTTTTCGTCGCAAACCTGCCGTTTTTATCACGACCTAGAGAAGCCGGCATCGCCATTTTTATTGTATTCGGCGTGCCACGGAACAACGCGAGCCGCGAGTCAAAATGAGCTCAGCAGTGTTACCACCATAAAAATACGGCGGCGTTGCCACGTTTTCAACCTCCGTGAAGTTGGCCGGCACACTTTGGCCTTTCGATTTCTAACTAATTGATATCGATTGATAGTCGTTTGATATTGATTGATAGCCTAATATCAATGATTGATAGTAATTAGTTTTTTTATAATATCAAAAACAAAATTTAGCCTGAAGTTGGCCGCATTTTTTTTATTTTCTGCCGAAATGACTTCTTTTAGGGCTTAATCGATGCGGAATCGTTTGATAGTTACGAATTCATCAATAAATACGTTTGATAGTCCACGGTTCGATAGAAAAACAATAAAAACCGAAGTTTGTCATCAGCTGTCACATGACGGGGTCAGCCGATCATATTACCGCCTGACATATTACCTGGTCAACAGGTTATATGACCGCTGATTTTGATTTTTCGCTAAAATAAACGAAATTCGTATGCAATCGATGCGGAATCGTTTGATAATTCATTATTAGCGTTTGATAGCGATTGATAGTCCACGAATTCTCTGAAAATATCATGTAGAAAGCTGTACGCGCTTTACACGCCGCAGCCGCCGAGCAACATAACCTGCAATGCATGTTTTTAGCCGAATTTAATTGAATTGACTCGCAATCGATGCGGAATCGTTTGATAGTTAATTAATAACGTTTGATAGCGATTGATAGTCCACGGATTCTCGGAAAACATCATGTAGAAAGCTGTGCGCGCTTTACACGCAGCAGCCACCGAGCAACATAACCTGTAATGCATGTTTTTAGCCGAATTTAATTAAATCGGCTCGCAATCGATGCGGAAGCGTTTGATAGTTAATTAATAACGTTTGATAGCGATTGATAGTCCACGGATTCTCGGAAAATATCATGTAGAAAGCTGTAAGCGCTTTACGCGCAGCAGCCACTGAGCGTCATAACCTGCAATGCATGTTTTTAGCCGAATTTAATTAAATTGACTCGCAATCGATGCGGAATCGTTTGATAGTTAATTAATAACGTTTGATAGCGATTGATAGTCCACGGATTCTCGGAAAATATCATGTAGAAAGCTGTACGCGAATGAAAAGTTATTGTCGATTAAACGATTCCGAGCATCTATTGCGAGCCAATTTAATTAAATTCGGCTAAAAACATGCATTACAGGTTATGTTGCTCGGTGGGCTGCTGCGTG